>JAJEOX010000225.1:6088429-7376858 GCA_020740385.1 Mylabris phalerata | reverse complement strand
TACCGGCCCATAATAAAGTACGTCGACTTGAACCAACCAATCTAGCTACTTCGATACGATTCGCTATAGGATCGGTCCAATAAATATTTAAACCCAACCAATCGATTGCTATATTTTCGGGGCAGGTTAAGCCCAAATCAACTACCCGTTCCGGATCTGAACCGTTGATGTATGCTCGCATTATTGTACGTAATTTCCGGTCACTCCAATAAATCCGTTGGGTGTTTGTGTCGAAATCAATCGAACTATTATTGGAAATGTAATTAATAATTAAAAAAATGAAACTATCACAGACATACCTAGCGTGTTTGATTCCAGATACTGGTATGACCATTTCGTTATTTTCATTCTCAATACTCAACATTCCAAGTTTGTTTTTCTTGGTATATAAAAGGAAAGCTTTCGGTTTAATACAAGTACGTCCGTCTTTCATTAATTCGTATCCCAATTCGCATGCACAAACTCGAATTTTATCGTGTTTATAAAAGCACAATTGCGAACAATTCCCATTATTAACACTACATGGATTCCAACCGGATACATTACCCAAACGTATCGCTTTCAAACCCATAACATTGGCAATTTGATCGATGATAATCTCCCGTTGACCGCCGGTATCTTTATGGGCACGTTCAATCGTCCTCATTTGCCAATCGGTCCAATACAAAAAATCACCCATCAAACTAAATCCAAATACATGCAAGACATTATCATTGATTAAAACCATACGTCCACTACCATCCATATTAGAATATTCGATAATATCCTTTTGGGCATCGCACCAATAGATTTTCAATTTTTTTGCATCTAGAGTTATACCGTTTGGCCAGCCTAAATTTTTCGTCACCAACAATTGTCGGTCGGTACCATCGAGATTGGAACGTTCAATTTTCGGATCTTTTTCGTTCCAATCCGACCAGAATAACCAACCCAATTCTGGTGCAACAGCTATAGCTCTTGGATCGACTAAATTATCACTAATTATAGTTTTACGATATTTCCTATCTAAATGGCAAACTTCCACATGATCAATACCAGCGTCTGTCCAATAGATATTCCGCGATACCCAATCGATGGCTATACCATCAGGATGTTGGATTTCCGTTACAACAACATCTTGTTGATTGGTACCATTCAAATAGACTTTTTGTATTTTTTTCACTTCATCATCTGACCAATACACATAACCATCGATTGGATCATAATCGACAGCTATTGAATATTTAACATCATTCAATGGTAATACTTTTAATGAATAATCGGGAGAATCTAAATGGATTAAACAAATATCGGTACGTCGAGCTAATATTAGTAGTTCTTGTGGACCGGATGCACAAGTTTGATTTGTTATTAGTTTTATACCAATTGGACAAGCACAAGAATAACCGGGTGGATTTGGTGATAATAAACATAAATGTGAACAACCACCGTTGTTTTTCTCGCATGGATGTGATTGATACGGTTGTCGTTGTTTATCATATGTATGGATATCCATTGGTGATGAATCAACATGATTGATTAACTCCTTCATTTCGTTGTTGCTGCGATCGTAGAAATAAATCGACCTTTAAAAGATTAAATTAAGCCTTATAGTTTATCGTGAAGTTGTTGTATTGTATGGCAGTTTATTCAACCATCTTCCTACTTACCAAGTTTTCCAATCGGTCCAATACAATTTCGTTTTAAACATCGTCAAAGCGAACGGATATTCAAATTTCGAATCCAACACAACACTGCGATTCTTCCCATCGAAATTCATAACTTCAATAAACTGTAATTTCCCATCAGTCCAATAAATCAATTCGTAATCGTAATCGATGGTTAAACCATTCGGCCAGAAAATATTATTCGATACAATCACTTTACGTGTTGTTGGATCACCATTCATACCGGCACGTTCAATTTTCGGTATTTCACCCCAATCAGTCCAAAACATTAATCTACACAAAATTAATCTGATAAGGGCATTTTTTTAATAAAATTTAGGAAAAACGAACCCTTTCATTGGCGCTAGAGAAATTGCACGTGGTTGATCGATATCAGTCCAAAAGAGCACCTTTCGATATTGGCCCTCCATTGTAGCAACTTCAATACGATTCGCTTCACTATCGGTCCAATACAATTTGTTTGTGAACCAGTCACAAGCTAGACCAACCGGTGACAAGACTTCATTACTAATCACCTGAATCTATAAATTATTTTTAATTATGTTGATACGAATTTAAGACGCTTAAACCAACCGTATTCTCTCCTTTGGCACTATGACTGATACATTGGATACTCTCCAAAATATGGTCCGCCCAGCAGACTTTCTTCTGGTCATAATTATAATCGATAGCCGAAGCTTCTGTTAAATTCCTCACCAGTATCGTTGACGTAATCTTGTGATTACTATTACGTGTTGTATTTACAATTCGGATATCTTTTGAAGTTGAATATAGTAATAATGGATTATTTGTATCGTGACCTGGAAAAAAGATAATAAATAATGGTAGTAATAGTAATAATGATAATTACAAACAAAAGAATAAAACTAACCTGAAATTGCTTTGATATTGTAAACAAACGAATTTAATAATCCAATAAAGAAAATTATCCATTTTGAATGTTTAAACATTTGGAATTTTCAAAGGAATCTACCAATTTATTCCCATTATTTCAATAATAAAAATAATAAAATAAATAATATTTATAATCCAACTACTAGGTTAGGGTTTGTTCGCCCGGCAATCATCAAAATGGCTGTGAAATCTAACAATTTACCTCTAATTAATACAGCAATTGATCCGAATTTCAAACAAAAATTCTAAAAAATTCTTATAAATTTATAAAACTTACAAATATAATAAAAACAACAAACCAAATAATAAATACAACAAATGCAATCACATTTCGTAGCAACGTTGCCAAATGTTGGCGGCAAATTTTTCAACACGGGAAATTTGTGAGAAATTCTCACAAAATAAGCAACAAAAATTAGATTTCACAGCAAAATATACAAAACTGTGTCGTTTTAAATATTCTAGTATCATTTTTATTCAATTATCAGTTTCTGTGTTACTCTACTCTGCCTAAAAGTGCTTAGATTTGATGAAAATTAGATAGACTTGACAATCCTGTTGTTTACATTCTGAGATGTAATCAATTCGCTCTGATTGGTTATAGGCTGTGACGTGAAGCCGGTAAATTTAAATCTAAATAACAGCAACAGTATTTTTTAATATATAAATTTGTTTTATTAAAAAGTAACTAGTATTTTTGTGTCTTGCAATTGGCAACAGTTTTGCAGCTGTGAGGTTATATTGAAATGATTATTTACCAAATTCTAATCTAATTACGATGAAATCATAAAATTCTAGTCTCTAGTTATTAAATCTGATCTTCGATAAATAGAGGATCCGATTCTTGTTTAATTTTTAAATCATACAGTTTAAGTTGCAATTTCAATTTATTCGATTTTTTTCGATAATATTCAACTTTCATTCGAAGATTCCGCTTCGTTTTACTGAGTTCAGTCTTTAATTGTTTACAACTGGCTTCCATTCGTTTATATTTTGCAAGCAATTCACGATAATTGTCTTTCCATGGATTCTCTTCGATTATCCTCCTATTCTCTAAACATTCCACAATACAAACGTTTTGATCGACTTCATCATTGAGATTTAAATGTAAACTAGGAATGGCGGTTTTCTTCAAGATTTTTCTAAGGGGTAGATCTAAAAATTCACATTTTCAAGTCTGATACAGCAATTATAAATCGATAATTTACTCAACAATTCGTTCTGTAAGTCCCGTTCGAAATCCATTTCGGTAAAATGAACCGAACAAATTTGGCTGCTTGACGGATTGAATTTGTCCAAACGTCCACATCTTCGTATCCATTCCTGTCTTAATGCCTGCGATACTGGATCGTTTTTACTAGGAAAACGATGGAAACTTATCGATAGATTGTGCTTTCTTGCATTTTCGGAATTGCTTCGACAACTAGCAACGGCACAACTACGACCTGGCATTTTGTTTTGAATATTTTTGATGAAATCATCAAGCAAAATTGTTGCAATAATTTGAAAATTCTGAAAGATTGTTGAAACAAGAAAGCGTCAATGACAATCACTAGTACCAACCTGAAAACATTTCCAACTGACATTAAATTAAAAATTACTTACAATTTACTATTGTATAATAACACAAAATGTGGTATCTTATCTAATTAATCGAATAAATAAATAGAAATTCATTCTAATAGATAGAAATAATTCCGAAATTTGGTTAGTTTATTAATTACAGTTGGCAGTACTTATTTTTGAAGGCTGTCAATTATATTAGGTTATGTTAAACAATCAATTTCAAAAAATCGTGATATAACTAGAAAATGCAAAATAATTTCTAATTAAATAATCGATTGTAATATAAAATAATTAAATTGACGAGAATTCCTTTTAAAGTTGAACTTTTGTGGAATTTGGTTCTCTAAAGTTGGCGACATTTATTTTTGACACTTATTAGGTTATGCTGAAGTGATCGAATCACTGTATCACCGAAACAATGTCAATATACGAAGCTTTAAGTGATAAAATCGCCGTTGTTCTCGATTTAGGAGCGGCCTACACCAAGTAAAAATCACTTATTTGTTTAAACAACAACAAAAACTATACTTTTTGTTTAGATTCGGTTTCAGTGGCGAATTCACCCCGAGATGTATAATCCGCTCCGAAGTTCGTTCCAAACAAACCGGACAACTCCGCAAAATCGTCGATTATAAAGACGAACAAGACCTATACGATCTACTGGTTGATTTCATCCATATTTTATACTTTAAATATGCGGCATTCAGTCCGAAAGATCGACCGATTGTTGTCGTTGAATCGCTACTTTGTCCCACTCTATTTCGCGAGACTTTAGCTAAAGTAATCGTAATTGTCTCGCAATTTATCGTTTATTAATCACGAATTTCAGGTGTTATTTGTACATTATGAAGTATCGTCAGTATTAATTCTACCATCTCATTTGGTTAGTATTGCTCCGTTGGCGATCGAGACGGCTCTAGTTTTGGATGTTGGCTATACTGAAGCTGTATTAATTCCGATTTGCCACGGTTTACCGATAATTCACGCTTGGCAAGCTCTACCAATAGCCTCTCAAACGATTCACAGGTAATTAAAAAATCCGCAATAATTGAATAATTATCAATTCTTTTGTAGTAATTTAAGGGGTTTATTATCATCCGACAATATCGGAATTAATAATTTAGATGAGACTATTATCGAAGATGTCAAAGGTATTGTACACTTTAGAATTTCTATATTCCTTACGTTTTTTGTTTATTTTCTAGTGCGTTGTTGTTTTGTGACAAAACGGAAACGTGCCGAGCAATTATCGATTGCCAAATCGGAAATTTCACCAGCCCCATCGATAAAATATCCAGTTTACGGTAATGAAATGGTTACAATAAGTGGACGTGTCCGTGAAAAAACCTACGAAATACTCTACGATGAAGATTTAGATCATTTATGTCTATCAACAATGATTTTGGATGCTATACTGAAAGTTGATGTTCATTTAAGGAATAAATTAGCCGACAATATCCTGTTGATTGGCGGTACAACAATGGCGGTCGGTTTTAAAGCACGTTTAAAACACGAATTATTACAACAATTGAAGAGTGATCGTTATCAGAAATTGCGAATTGAACAATTTAAATTCCACCAACCACCGTGTAAGGAGAATTACGTCGCTTGGTTGGGTGGTAATTTAATCAATTTTCGTTTCTTTTTATTTTTAATTTGAGTTTTCCAGGCGCAATCTACGGGGCTACCGATTTGTTGAATCTTAAAGCCATCACTAGAGAGGTTTATTTTAAAGAGAATCGCCTACCGGATTGGTCCAATATGAAAGATAATAGTCGTATGCTTTAATTTTATTTTTTTAAATAAATTCCACAATAAAAATTCAAATTATTGTAAATTGTACGGATGGATTAGGTATTCGGAGAAGGTTCGTACATTATCCGCGCCTCGGACCTCATTCTCCAACAACGGTAATTTAGTAACGTGGAAATCTTCGTAAAGATCAGCGATCTGGTCTAAATACTTCTCTTGGATTTTGTATCGTGCTTGGCACATTTTACACGGATTGTCGTTTGATTTTTTAAACAATAATTGATTCACGATAATATTGTGAGTGTCGATTTTACATTTCGTCAATTCTTGGACTAGCCGTTCGGTTTCATACAACGACAAGAATTCGGCTATACAAACACACACGAACGTTGTCTGTTCCGGATTTTTGAACTGTTCATTAACTTGTTTAATCACCGTCAACATTTCCTCCATTTTCAACGTTAAATTATCGGCATTGAAATCTTGAAAACCGAATAGCGTACTAATCTGCGTGACCAACGGCGAGAATTTCAATTTTAATTTCAACAATTTCCCTAAACCCTTCTCGACGACTTGTGGGAATGACAGTAGACGTAACGTATGACCGGTTGGTGCCGTATCGAATACGACTGTTGTGAAATTCATGCTTTTGATCAATTTCATGACTTCAGCATAGCTCATTGCCTCGTCGATTCCGGGGAATGCGCCGATAATCTCCTGGATGATGCCTTTGCTCATCTTCATTGCCTCCGGTTCACCGTCGAAATACTCGTCTGGTAGTTCGTTGAAACCGACATTGGGGTCGATTTCCATTGCGTATAGATTCAGGAAACCTTTAACTAGTGTTGGTATTTTTGTGAATTTCTGGTCGAAAGCGTCCGATATATTGTGAGCCGGATCGGTTGATATAATCAAGACTGTTTCACGGACTTTTGCCAATTGTACAGCCAGACTACAACTGTATAGAAAATTTCAAATGTTAATTAATTAAAATGATTTGACATTATTTAAAGTTTTTATACCTGCATGTTGTTTTACCGACACCACCTTTACCTCCAACGAAAATCCATTTTAATGTAGTTTGGTCGATTATGTTCTTCAACGATGGCTCCAACGGCTCAAACGATTCCATCGGAGAATTTTTTTAAACAAATTGTAGAATGAAAATTGACAACTCAGAAAAATTAACCTCAAATAAATTGACAATTGACAGTTTGATAAAAGTACAACTAATTGTAGCTCAAAATTATGGTGCGTCCGTATTGTTATTTAATAATTGATTTTTCAACGGATTTGAATAATTTAAATGGAATTAGAAAGCGCATTTCAAGGAGTATTCAATTCTTTTAAAATATTGGTAAAAGTACAAATAATGGTGTTATTCACAATTATACTCTAAGAGTTAGACAACCCAAAATACACGAGTACTCTGAATGAATTCATGAATGAATGACTCACTCTGTTTGTTTTCCAGTGATTAATCTAAAAATATTTGATATACAATCACAAAAGTCTCCGAAATCCACAATAATGATTCATAAAATTATTGAGATTTATTTTTAAAAAAGCAAACTCATTGTGAATTACTATCACACTGAATGCGTTATAAAATTATTCATTGAACAAGTAAAATTCCAAGAACATCTTGTTAGTAAAAAGGAATTAGTAGTGATCTAATTTCTAGTTCCGGCAAATCAACAATTTTAGCATGTGAAACGCTAATTAGTTGTATCGGTAAATAAGAAGGAATCTTCACCTTAAGGCTGTTGAAGCTTATGAAATTTATTGATTTTTTATTTTAAAGATCGTATGGGAACATTCCTCAGGTGCTACTCATAATGATTACCATCGTATACTGTCCGCATTCCATTTGACGGAACCAGATCTTATTGTATAAGAAGCCATCCACAAAATAGACATTGATTAAGGAACAATTCTAGAGGAAATATTGATATTTTCTTGATTGTTAATTAAGGGAAAACCAATTATGACATTGGGTTATTTTCTAATTAAATACAACAATTATATAAAACAGAAAATCTATAAATAAATGAGTATAGAGATAAAAATTGTTTTCGAAGAAGTTTCGATTATGACAAACATGCAAATTATTCGTGTGTTTTGTTGTTACTTCTTGGAAATTCAATAACGGTTATGGCTTATTTTCGAGACTAAATTTAGTCATTTGGCTTGTTACGAAATTTTATTGTATTCAATCATAATCGGTGTTATTTTTTTGATAAACAGGACATCTGTTCTGAAAGTTTGCGGTTTACAAAAATTCAACACAATTTATACCAAATTAAATCGGGTGTTGTAATAAAACCACCTATGATGAAGGTTAGTTTAATGAAAATTGTGTAATAGTAAAGGTGGGAAATTCTCGCATTATTAGACGGGAGTTTGGCGAATTTCGCGAATACACCTCGGGATATTTCTTATTAAAATTCGATGAATGTGTGCGTGTATTTTTAGCGTAAATAGCACGTGCTGTGGAACAAAACAAATGACACTAATAATAAAATAATCTAATTGCAAATATCTAGTTACCGGCGCCAATACTAGAAATATACAGGGTGGTTCTCGGTGCCATTTATAAATTTACAATCGATTTTTAAAGGTTAAAAAAGGGTCATTCTAGCTTTTGCAAACGAATTATCGTGAAAAATTTATCTGAAAACCCTTAATTTGTTAGAATTTTCCGATTTTAAACTGTATTTTCAACAACTTTCATTATTAAATTGTCAATTATTCCAGTTTTCCCATCGAATTTTGTTCTTTTAGCTTGAGACTCGATATTCTAAAGAGGCTTATTTTCGTTTTCTACAATAGTGAGAGGAGGAATTTCGGTGGATCATTCTGTATATCGTGTCGTTGATTAACCACAACTTCCTCAATATTTAGCATGTGCTAATTTGGCTCTAGATCAATGTAAAGAGGCTAATCATTTTTAATTCTTGGAAGTATTTTTACAAAGTTTTAACTAGTTTTTTCCCCCCATTCATTTATAGTAGGAAACAATCCTAATTACATGCTTTATAAAATGTCAGACTTTGATAAATAACGTATTTTTCTTGTCTATAATAGAACACACACATACACACGGATTTTAAACAATATCCTCCTTTATTGTTGACCGCCACCGCCGATAGATTTCACAGAAATCACACCACAACAGAATTGTTGATCTTTTGATGGCCCGCACGTTTATTATTAACAATTTCTCGTTCGTCTTCCGATTTTACCACCCATCCGAAAATACCCCACACATACCCGACTACTTCCATTCAAATAGGTAGATTTATTGGCCCATTACGCCGATTGTCGTAAAATTGTTGAATGTCATTGCTAAGACTTGTTTTGACCGCAACAATTTCGAGAATCCGGGCCGCAAAATTTATGCCAAGACAATTTAATCTTGCCACGTATATTGAAACTCGAGGCCGGGGTGTTTCATCGAATCTCCACGAGATGGGGTTGTTAATCGGTTTATAGAGGAACGTTCTGTATAGAATTCGTTGTGAATAAATAAGATCACAATTACTCAATTTCAATTCGTATTTTCATAGAATTTGATGGCGCCGTCTTGAGTGATTCATTTGAAAAATTTTAAATTAATCATAGCGCAAGATGTGTTACTCTTTTGCTCCAAATTTAGTCTAACGGAGGCGTTCTCTAAAAATAATCGTTCAATTCGTAGAAAATCCAATAGGATTACAACCAAAAAAATTCAAATCGACAAGGTTAAGCAAATAGAAGAAAATGAAGTTAATTTATGTGTTAATATTAACGATATTTGAACAGAAATACCGCCTCATTGAATAATCGTCCAATAAAATTAGAGACCTTTTAGATTTTCTTGAGCCTCTTGAATTGTTTGATAGGGAGGAGTGTCTTCTTGCTGGATCTGTTGTGTTTTTTTGGTTGTTTGTCCGCCGGTTTCGGTTCAAGTTTAGCCAATTGATGGGTGTCGGTTTGCTTTTTTGTTCAACCATTCATAAACCGTTCAAGATTTGCAAAACAAGGTGTTTTTATTTCAGTACAATACCAGCATCCGTTCAAGCGTGTGCAACAAATGTCTAAATTTATAAAAGTTTCATTAAAAGGATTGTAGATCTTGGGTTTTACCCGAAAGTTCTACTTCCTTTATAATATTACTGTTAAAATTGAACGATCTAGAAAAGTGGTCCGCATGTGAAATCAGAAATTTTCCGAGAATCAAATGAATCAGTTTCTTCCTTATCCACTCTCTTAGAAAATGATCTCTGAAAGTGGTGAATCAACTTCTAGTTTCAATACTAACAGCAGTACGAATAGTCAGTTACAGAATGAAGATCGTTTGATACAAAAATTGAAGACATCCGAATTGTTGAAGCATTTATTGAAAGTGCGTCGGAAATCGTCTGAATCATCATTTATTGTAATTAATAAAGATAATCAACTTCCTTCCGTGACTCAATCGGTTTTTTTCAACAACAATAATGAATCAATAAATCAAAATTCACCAGTTGAACAACAACCGTTAACAACACCACCACAATACTTACAACAGTCCATCAGTATTAAAGACTACAATTACAATGATGGAAGCATGGAAGATTCTTCATTTACTGATAAACAACAACAATATCGTGATAACAATAATCTCCAACGATTACTTAGTGATGAAAGTACAAGAACAACATCACCAAACGATGGACGTGCATCAGAAGAGGATTTATCCATTGATAATATCTTCAATAGTGAAACTATGGACTATTTATTGCGCGAAGCACAAAGGAATCTCCACATAAAATCACCACCAACTAGTCAAATAATACACGAAGAAGAAAGTGGTGATAAATGTGAATTTATTGAATTATTACCGCCAGTATTAAGCGCGAATCGAACGGGTAATAACAGTGTTGATAATCCGTCGGATGCCGGTCCATCGGTTAAAAAACATAAAATTAATAATGATGATTGTGATAGTGATAGTGATAGTGATAATGTTGATAAGGAAATGGTGTTAGTTCCTTCCGGTAAGTTGCCGATTTTTTGCAATTGCTTATTATACAATTGGTGTCCTTTTGAATACACCGTGTTCTATAAATGCGTGTTATACGAGGTCTGTGTTGAACTGCCGATGCGTTTATTTCTTCAACATTACTGAATTCTCAAATTTCTAGATTGTTTTATAGTGAAACTGTGTTGTAACGATACTGTATTATAAGAGGGTTGAATTATTTCTATAAAATTAAATTGAATTAATTAAAGATTCGATCTATTGTATTTTTCTAATTCAATATCGAGTTTGATTTCTAATTTAAAAGGTCGCTAATTTTTAATTGAAAGTTAATCTTTTAGCTTATGGTTTCATCTTCATTAATTTAATCTTAAAATTGCCTCCTTTTTACGATCTCAACCAAATTCAGAACTCTTAATTTGTTTAAATCTAACTGTCGAGAATTGAGTTTATTAATCCTGCAACTTTAAATTAAAAATTAGAAAAAATAAAATAAAATTTAGAAAGGATTAAATTATAGTTGTATTATCTTATTTTATGGCGATTTTATTTAAATTCTCGGATGGTATTCTATACTTATACACAATAAAGTCATCATATTTGAGGTTTAATCGATTATAAATTGAAAAAATAAACGAATTCATTTCATTCAACAAATTATAAGAGAGACGTGATTGTAAATAGTAAATTGACTAATTAAGTCTCGTATAACACGATTTTCAACTTATCCCTAATTGTAATTTCGTGCTATTTGGGTGTACAATAATTTTCTAATCGTATTATATGAGTCTTAATTTAAATGTTCTCAATCAATTTCTATTATTTTTTATTTTTATTATTCTTGAAATAAATGAGCAAAAATAGGTGAATAAAAATCGTATTTTATAAAGATTTCATCTAAATTCTCGGTTAAGTAGTATTCTGTAACTCTACTTCTGAAATTGCAGTCCTAATGACTTCATTTGGGATTAAATCGCTTAAAGGTTGAAAAAATGAACGAATCAAACTATAGAAGAAACCCAACAAATTAACCCTCGTATAACACGCTTTTAATCGAATTCCTAATTTCTCTATTGTACTATTTAAAGTTTTCAATTGATTTTATTGATAATTTTATTGATTTGTAGATCCTCTCGAATGGACCAGCACCCATATAAAATCATGGCTATCGTGGTGTTCACGGAAATTCTCATTAAATCCGAAACCTGATCCGTTGAAATTTCCCTCGAGCGGTGCAGAACTTTGTGAATTAACAAGAAACGATTTCGAACAGCGATGCGAAAATAACAGCCGTAGTGGTACGATTTTGGCGAAACATATCGCCCATCTACGCCACTCGGTCACCGGACGGCCCAGTAGTCCATTGAATGTTGAATGTCGGGTGTTTGAAGATACCGACGAGGATGATGAAGAGAAAGGTACATTTCCCGGATTTCTATTAGTTTTATCTTCCCTGTGTTGTTTTAATTTAAATTGTGGAATGGTGGTAGGGGTGGTGGTGGATATCAAATGAATGTGTTTGGTATGGAACGTTGAACATTTGCAAAACTTAATTATTAGGTAATAAATAACTTAAGCGAGCTAATATGGTAGTTGAAACGGCGCCTGAAATCCGTAACGGAAGATAATCCCGTCCGCACGTCGGCTTTTATCCATAATCCCCCGGCACTGTCTCATTATGCGACACAGCGGGATTCGCGATATTGTTTTCTTGATTACCTGAACGCCCCCCGATCTCTATATGTAGACTTACACATGAATATAATCAAAGCATTCTCAATTAAACGCTTAACATAGTAAGTATGCTTAAATCTAAAATAAGTCAATGTTGATAATAGACGGAGATAGAGTTTGTTGATAAGACGATCAAGTTGATACGACATCCCTTTATTTATAGTGGTGGTGGTGGTGTTATATAGAAAACGATGTATCTCCGCCGGAGACCAGAGGGATTACCACCACAGCAGGGGCACATCTAAAAGTCAAATACTGTCACTCGACCTGCCGACTTACCGGATTACACCATCTACAACCCCCTTTGGCCCCCATTTCAAAGTCGAATTCTAACACAAACGAACGAATTTCATCCCCTTTACATTTATTTATATAAAAACTAAATCGTTTCAATTACTTAACGGAAAATAGCCCGGCGCATCCACCAAAATGCACTCGTTAAGGAGAAATATTTGTTAATTTAGTTTATAATTTTGGACGCGATTTTTAGAAAAACTACAAGAACAATTCTTAATATAATAAGCCCCAATTATATGGTTAATTTTTCGTCTATTCCTCCATATAAATTCATTTAATTTTGTTGATTTCTACCAAGCGAAAACGAAAAACATAATTTCTTCCTTTTCAGCATTTTCAACCGTTTTCAAGATTATCGTGTTCCAGTGTCTCTTATGTAATTCCCTTTAAAATCGCCCTTTATCGAAAAATTAAATCGTAAATAGAGAACCGGGGAGAAAAATAGGAATGTCCGAAACTATTAGGCAATTCAACGATAAGGCCGATAAGTGTTTCGACCGGAACATTGGAATCGGTCCTAGAATTGGTAATAGAAACGATTACGTTAAAGCGAAGCATTTACGGAAAGAACCATTATCACATTTACAATTGATACGATTTTTCGATAAAAAAAATCAATTACAAACTACTTAATAATATTAATAATAAAAGATAGGAATGTTTTATAGGGACAAAAACTCTGAACTTCAACCCTTAACAAAATTCGGATAGTTGGGGGTGTGGAATGGCATCAATGTAAATACTACTTGAAATTCAGTGAGAGAACTGCGATATATACGGCGGTAATACGGTATAACTCACCCCTTCGACTACCAGCCCGTCATTGCCTTTTCAACGCCCCCATTTCCTTCCTTCCTTTCTACGTGCCGAGTTTCCTTCCTCGACATACCACCATACTTCCGAAACTTTCTACATTCCAGATAATACCACAATATTAATGATTGTTTTATATATCAACCCTTAAAGGAATTATAAATATAATATCTACTAAAATAACAATGATAATGATGATAATTATAGTTGAAGTTCCTGGTAATTTTTTTTCGCGTTTCGGTTGTCTAGACTACCAACTGGCAAGTTAATAAATCAATTAAATTGTAGCTGGTTAGAAATAATAATCAGGTCTCATTTCCAAGTCTTCTATGTCAATATGGAAAACCCACAATTGTACGATTAATTCCGAATGCATTCACTTTCTATTAATTTTTTGTTTTTCTTAGAATTGTTATTTATTCAGTCTCATTGTTTCTCTTTTTGTATACGAATTTTTTTGTATTGCGGAAGGTTGATTTATTTTGTTCCGATTTATTCAATTTTGCCTTCTCAATTTTATCATTTATAGTTTATCAAATAATAATGATTTGGTCCCCTAGAGGTTGATTGATTGATAGATAAAGAACAGGAAAGAGAAGGGAACAATCATCATTATTACCATTGGAGATTTTCGGAGAGATTAAGGGATTCGAGTAAAACTGTATGGGGCGGTTTATCGGACTACAACCATAAATATAAATACACTACTTGCTATTATTTTGGTAACTATCGAACGATTATTTAACGATAAGGAAACAGAAGGTCAATTTTTCATTGTTGTCTTTAACTCTATTTATAACTAGTAAGTAGACGACAAATTCATCAATATTTGGACAATAGAAATACGCATATACGTAGCTTAATAGCTATAAAATTATGCATCAGATGTAATGAATCTAAAATCTGTACGATTTTGAACTGTGCGGCTTACAATCTTCACTACTTACAATTAGAGACTTTAGGGGCCCTTTTTGGGGATTAATTGTGGCTACGCCTTCCACTTTTTGTCTTAAAAATACTTTTTATTTCATTGTATCTATAGGAAAAATTATGAACAAACAATAAAGAACTTTTATTTTGACTCTTTTGAGCACAATGGGGCGCTACATTGAGCAACCAATAAAATATTTATTTGACTAAATAGAAGATGAAGTTCATCTTTTGAGCCATGTATAAGGTCATAAAATCAAAAATCTTTATAATTTTAAACTGTACATACACTGCTCTAATTGAATATTATACACGGTTTTCAACAGTTGGCCATGCCTTGGTTACTTACTGTCGTAACTTGATTCGGTGGATAATATTTCAAGTCTGAAGCAAGCTACGACACTACGTAACTAAACGCATAGCCAACGGCGTATGATTAAATTTGAGGGCCCTAACAACTCTACCGAAAAATTTCTTGAATCAAAAAGGAACTAGCACTGACCCTTAAGTGAGATTAACTAACTGAATAAAAAAATACTCATAAGCTTCTTTATGACCTGGAAAAAACTGCAAAAATTTCTCTACTTTATAGCAAATTTTAACCGTTTAACCTTATTTTGTCAAAAAAGACCACAGATTTTCAATTTTTTCCAAAAACTGAACATTTCCTAGCTAAAATATTTGAATAATTTTATAAATTTTAACCCTAATTATCATTTTCATGTACCTACAACCAAAAACGTTGTAGTTAGGGTCATTTCATTATGTACCTAATCTATGATAAAAGTTTGAAAAACTTAACAGTATTCCTTTGAGTGTAAATTTTAATCTGCGACTTCACCCTCTAGACAAATTTTTACAAAATAACGTGAATCTTTAAGATTTCACTGAAGAACAATACACCCAAAGTTTCTCAGAATCGGGGTGGGTTCTTCAAAATCTGAAAATTAAGGGATGTGCAATAGAACATTAAGGATTTTGCTACATGTCGATAGGTATGTAGAGAGAGACGTGTCCGAGAGATTACCAAATCATCCCCTTTCTAAACAAGTCATAAGTCTCGAAACCACAACCACATCATCTGCTGAGTTATTTAAAATGTGCGATTTCGAAAAACTTGGGTCATTTGAAAGAAAATTAGAAAAACAACTAAGTAGGGACGTTAGCCTCAACTTTCTAGTTTCAGTCTATGTCAAATTCGTTTCATTTTATTTTTAGTACAGAAAACTACGCTGGAAAATATGGCCGAAAAACGCTGTTTTTGGAATTTTCTGAAAAACCAGTCGGATTTTCCAAATTTTACCAAATAGGGGCGATAAAGGCTTAAATTTTGATATCTTTTGTCGTTTTCAAATGACACTGGAAACGCTTTTCTTGAGGGACTTCAATGTAATTGGGAACGAGCGAGAGCCTTAAATCGATTCGATTTTAAATTGTTCATGAAGAAAAATTATAAAATGGGCAAATTAACTGAAAAAATCGATTTAATGACTTATTGGAATTTAGACTAATCCCATTTCAAAATCAGTTAATCAATTACGAAACAATTCGCCTCAGATATGAGAGTTGAATTGAAACAGGGGTTGAAACAATTATCATTTTTGTCGAAAGGGTGATGTACCTATGTAGAAAAGAGGGGTTTATGTGTGCGTATTGTGGAAACGTTTAGATTGTTAGTAGCGTCATGACGCTATCACCACCACCACCGTCACAATCATTCCGATTTGAACAGTCGTCGTGATTTGATCTGTTCCTTCGGCGTCTTGTTTTTGTTGATTTCGAATTGATTGTGTTGAGAATTCGCTAGATTTTAAACAATTGCTGAATTTTGACAATGTTAAAAGTGTAATTGGCAGCCATGTGGAGGCTGCCGGGTTGTAGCCCCGAAGATTTATTTGTTGCCAGACGATTAGCTGTACGATCGCATCCGGTCCATCATAAATTACATGCAAGTAGCATGATCTATAACGGTGCGTAAATAACTACAGTTGTTTTGATTTAATTTCCCACGATATTCGCAAATATAAACAAAATTCTTCAAATTTTACAACAATAAAATAATTTCTTAGAACACGACAATTTCGAATATTTCTCGCCAAATGCCTATCGAGAAATCTAAATTTTCGTCCAAATATCATTGGTGCATATATTTATATTTGGTAAAAAAAAATAGTATAAAGATGGCCACCTTTATTTTTGTCTATGTGTAGATCCGTATCAGTTGTTGAATGCTGCTTCAAGCCGATTGGTAGCTCAAGGATCTGGTCAAATCCAACTGTGGCAATTCTTATTGGAACTGCTCGGCGATTCGTCGAATTCAGCTTGTATAACATGGGAAGGCACCAATGGTGAATTCAAACTAACTGATCCGGACGAGGTGGCGCGCCGTTGGGGTGAACGCAAATCAAAGCCAAATATGAATTATGATAAATTAAGTAGGGCATTAAGGTAAGACGACTATTCTAATCATTAATTCTATTGAAATTGAGAATTCCTTCAATTTCATTCTATTTTCGTTTAATTTGATGGTTCGATCAGTCAAAAATATTAACAGATACATAAAGTAATGAACGAAAATTATATTTTTAAAGGCTTTAACAAGTAGAGTAGTCAGGACACTAATCAGCTTTTTTATCGAATCCTTCCACTCTACCCAATTCTTCCTATATTAGTTCCTTCCTTCTTATAAAATCGTCCTAAAATTGATGTAAAATAGTCTGGAATTTAATTCTATCGTTGAAACAAATCGATTATTTCAAGTGAATAATTGTAGGTTCCAGATAATTAAATTACGATAATGATAATGGTTGATTTATCATTGATGCATTTTATTAGCGAGATAAGTATTTATTAGTAGAATAATTTTTTTGTTAGTTTATATATCGCGTGTTTCACTTAAATGTTCCTAGCTCTAATGGAAACACCTATTATTTGATGAACGATTCGAAAAATATTTCAAAGATTTATAGGAGAGTCCTTGGAGATCATTCTAACGAAATTTGAACCGCGTAGCTCATGGGAAAGATGGTCAAAAAACGCTGCTTTTAGAACAGGCTGCGATTTTTGAAACGCCAAATGACTCACGGATATTCGCCACATAATTTTCTTCCAGGAAAAACACGAAGTATTCCTACCCGTTCCAGAATAAAATGAGAAATACAAATTAAATCAATGTTAGGAGCATCTTTGAGTCATTCTGAATAATTTTTTGAAAGTAGCAACATCGTTAGATCCGATCGTTTTTGACCAACTTCCCGATGAGCCACATGGCTCAAATTATGCTCAAATAATCTGCAGGGGTTCTCTATATATCCTTAAATACTAGGTGTTTCTATAAAAGCTAGGAACATTGAAGTGAAACACACGGTATACCTACTTACATGAAACCTAATAGGATGTCTTGTCTTAATTGAATTTGCCGAAATTAATAGATAACAATTCAATTATCTAAATATAAATAAATATTTTATGAGAATTTCTTAAAATTAAAAATTATTCATGGTGTTAAAATGCCTATAATCTGTCCCAAATTAAGGTCCTTTATATTATTAACCCTCATTGAATAAAGTCTTTCTAATCCTCGCTTTATAAGCTACAAATAGGTAACTCACCATTACAATAGCCAATAATTTGCGGTAGATATAAGTAGAATCTTAAAAGAATCCGGATATTCTAATCGGTTATTACAATTTTATTATGTTTCCAAGTTTCAAAACCAATAAATAATAGAGCAACTGACAAAAAAAGTCGAACTCTTCTTCCTTAATCAGCGTTTTTAAACATTTTTATTGAATTTTAACTGAATTATTTTTCAAAGATACTATCCAGAACTCTACATTTTAATGAAAACTGAAAAAAGAATGATCAATACAAATCTATATAAGTAACCTATAATTAAATTATATAAAATCCCAATTTTTAATTAAATTTATCCTTAATATGTCTTAGCCCAACTAAATTTTAATGCAAAATCACTAAAATAAAAAAAATAATCACTTATTTGTATCGATAATTCACAAAATTTTCAAAATATTAGAACACCACTGAAGCACACAAATAAGATTGACGTTAATTTGGAATTTGAAGGTTAGAAATTTAGGTGTACAATAGGGAAATTTGGTTATACAAGTTAGCCATGTTTTTTGAAGGGCGCGCAATTCAAATTTTTCATTGGAAGAAGAGAAAAAATAGTTTCATTAATAAAGAATACACTTGAGATTGAATCACCCTGTATAATGAATCCTTGTCCCTACAACTATATCAAAATTGTTCAATTTGTTGGTTGCATACCGTATCATTGTTCCAACTTTATTTTTTCGCAGATATTATTACGACAAGAACATCATGTCGAAAGTGCATGGAAAACGATACGCTTACAAATTCGATTTTCACGGCCTAATGGCCGCCTGCCAGGCCCAAGCCCAGGGACAAACAGACGTTACGGCGACCTACCACAAATACCAACCGCACCAAAGCGATCTAGGCACAGCCCTATACCCAACGGGCCATCATCACGCCGCTCCGACGAAAATTTCGAGCATTCTACCAACGGCAGCGGCCGCCGCGGCGGCAGTGGCGACAACAGCCGCCGCCGCTGCAACAACACAACACGCACAACCAGGCCTGTTTCCGCCGCCATCATATTGGCCCTATTCGCCGAGCAGTTTCGATCCTAGGGGGCCACCGTTCAACTAAAACTCGCAATTGGGGAGAACATTCCGATTTTTGAAAAATCATTCCGTTTTTTTTTGATTTTATCAAAAGAGTTGAGAAGATGGTGCATGTTTTTTGATTCTTGTTAGAATAATTGTTGAAATACACGTTTCATTAGATTTTTCCTGTTGATTTTAGGGGAATTTCAAACGTGTCGAGATTACACTAATCTAGATGTTCCTCTATCGGATGTATCACGGTAATCGCAGTAAGCTGCGACTTTATGAACGTACGTCTATTCTTATTTCAAGCGCCTATCGATAATGCAGATTATTATCAGAGCTACACCGATCGAGTTTACACGATTTTCCATTCAATATTTCGTTTAAATAAAGCCATTTTTTTCAAGTTTATTAAAAATGCTAGAAAATTTCGATAGTAATCTGCATCATCGACAAACAGTTGAAATAACAGTCACAGCTTACTGAGATGGATTACGTTTCACCCGATATATTTTGACTCAATTTTACCATAATCGAGTCAAAATATTTGTAAATTTGTGTTTACGTTGAGTATACTGCAGCTACTCGACTTTAATCAACTCGACTATAGTCAAGTCGATTAAACAACAGTAGTAGTGTACGTATTAGTGTTTTTTTGAAATTTTAGTTATTAACAAATTATAGTTGAATCGTTCAATTCGAATGTAATTAACGATAAAATAAAAAGAACAACATTCAGTGTTACTGTTAGTAAAAAGTTGATTCAAACTATTTCGTCTTTTATTAAATTCCCGTTAATTTTCCCCTTACAGCATCCTATTCATTATCACCAATTCTCTTCGAACCGTCACAGTTCAATCAGTGGACTTGAAAGAGCCAATTATGTGCTAAATAAAAACTTGTTCAATTGGGTTACAGTAAATGCAAAATAGAATAATAAAGCCTCAATAATAATAATAATAATAACAATAGCAAGTATTGGCCAGTTGTAGGCGAGAAAAGATAGAAACATCCGTTGTCAGGAAACACTTATCGAATCAAGAGCTAAACACCAGTAGTGTTCTATGGATCATTGTACCGTTCTTAGGAGCGTTTAATTGGACAAATAAACCCATAAAATGTCGGTTATTTGTATTTTTACATATTTGTTGATTGTATTTTCGAAACAAACCAACGGGGGATTCACTACAACAAGTAAGACTTCTTAATTTCTATATAAAGTTATTGTTTTTGTCTTTTTTGGGGGTTAGAAATTGGCCCGACGCCCATATGGAATTCGACTTTTACGGATCAATTAAGGCACGATTTGCTATTAAATTATGACAAATTCGCTAGACCTACACAACATTTTAATACAACTTTGGTGCGTTTCGGTTTGACGATTAAACATATTGAATTAAACGAATTTAAATCGACTTTAACCGTCCACGCTTGGCTACGGTTGGTGAGTTTAAATGTTTATTGAATTAATGAATTGTCCTCTTTTCTACGCGTATTGTTTGGAATTTGGCCATCCTCATGCATTCTCCAATTTTTCCATATCTGTTCGCCAAAAATTTTGCGCAATTTAGATTTATGATGAAAAGTAAGCTGTGCATCTCATTGTCAGTTTAATATTGAACAGTAGGCTATGAAATCAATTTTTTCATCAATACAGGCCACATAACCGAGGTTATGTGATTTCATAGCCTACTAGTCAAAGTGGACTGAGATGCACAGCTTACTTTTCCAAATAGTGCGAATTTGTGACGTGCGAAAAGCCTCTCTTTATTTATGTGCTTTTTTAGTTTTTGAACGTTTTATCATTTTCCAAGAATGTCACAAAATCTTTTTGAAAAACTTACACGAACATTGCTTGATTCAAAACAGATTTGGTCCGACGAGAAACTCAAATGGAACGCCTCCAATTACGGCGGCCTGTCTAGTTTAAATCTAGCCGAACATGAAATTTGGCAACCGGATATTTTCCTCTACAATGGGTACAATTTCGTTCTAAATTGAAAGAAAAACAAACAATTTATATAAAAATTCTAGAGCAACAACATCACCAGTAAGCCATTATGGCAATATCCACTGTGTTGTTTATCAAAATGGCGAAGTCCTCTGGGTACCACCGGCAATGTTTACCGTTTTTTTGTAATTTAAACATGCGATATTGGCCATTCGATGTACAAACATGCGAACTAATCTTAGGATCGTGGACTTATAACGGCAACCAGATCGATATCGAAGTCACCGACGATAAAGCGGATGTAATTTCTTAAATTCACAACTTTGGTGGTATTCCCTAATTTTCTGGTAATTCGCTACCATGACAACTCTGTTTTATACTTGTCTTTTCAATTATAAAAAGTGAGATGGAAGATCTGTTGTCATAGCGACAAATTGCCACAAAGTTAGAGAATACGACTTTATATTATTCATAATTTAATTGGAAAACAGTTAGAATTGTTGGTGACAAGTTTCGAATGGCAAATCGTCAAAACAACATTGAAACGAAATTTGAAATATTACGATTGTTGTTCGGAACCGTATGTCGATGCTACAATCGGAGTGATATTATCACGATTTTCACCATCTTATAAAGCTCTAATTATAACACCAGCTTTCGGTATTGATCAATTAACTAATTTACGTTGGTATTCTGTAACTTTTTGACGATTTATTACCATGACAACACCGTTTCTTTCCAATTCTACATATGATAGAACCGTTGATTTTCAACATTGTCATGGTAACGAATCTCGATAAAATTAGAGAATACGACTATTAAATTAAATTGATGATTAAGTAATCGTATATTTTAGTGATTATAATATTGATTTTGTTGAATTTCTGGTTACCACCACAAGCCGGCGAGAAGATCATTTTAAATTCCTGTGCAGCTATAATGATTTGTTTATTTATGTTGTATTTCACGCAAAAGATACCAGCAATGGGTACACATACACCATTAATCGGTAATTATCCACTTTTATATATAAACAAAACTAATAACGATTCGCTTCAGTTTTATTTTATAGTAGTTGTCTTTATGTAGTCGGTTTTTCTATGATTAGTTCAGTTATTGTGATATGGTTATCGAAAACGAAACACACAACACCGTTACCGTGGATTATTAAACACCCATTGACTGGAACTTTGGGTAAATTATTGGGTTTAACCACTTACATCCAACAGGTATACTCAATATTCTTCAACTTTTTGGTAATTTATTACCATGACAACGCTCTCACTCTTTCCAATTCGATCATTATTATTGAAGAGACAAGTACAAGTTGTTATGGTAACGAATCACCAAAAGTTAGAGAATACCGTTGATAATTCCCGTTGTTATCCGATAATAATTGATGAATTTATAGACAACTTTGACATCACAACGGATCACCGCTGAGGAGATGCGTGATCACCAAATGAGCGATTTCGATGATCACCAACACCAACAAAATGATGATGATAATCACCATATGATACGATCATCATCATCGGCATCATCGAAGAATTCGCTACAACAAGATTGGATTCTATTCGCTGCTGCCATTGATAGATTATCGTTTTGTTTTTTCTGTTTCCTGTTTGTAATTTTATCAATAGTTTACTCATTATAACGGGGATATTTTATAAAAAATTCCATCATGCAATAATTAATAATAAATCGTTGTAATACAACAAAACTTTGGCAATGGATTTATTATTTTTTGAAGAATTCTTGTTTTCTTGAATTTTGTTATAACAATAACAGCATTACAACTCAAAAATAATACAATATTGTATTTATTATAATTGAAGAGAGGTATTTCACCCCCTATAGGGAGTGATGACACAAATTTTCACTATTTAGAAAAGTAAGCTGTGCATGTCAATTAAGTGTTGACTAGTAGGCTATGAAATCACATAACCTCTATTGATGGAAAAACTGTTTTCATAGCCTACTATTCAACATTGGACCGAGATGTATAGCTTACTCTTCAAAATATTGCAAGGCAAGAATGAAACGCCTCACTTTAGTTATAATTGAAATAGGAATGGTTTTAACAAAATTGAAAATTCTCGATTAACAATGAAGCTTATTTTATTTAATCGAAATTCCTTGGTGTTGCTTAATATTAAGGCAATTCGAAATTGTCTAGAAAACGACCTAATAAGCAATATTAATTTAATTGTAACTCCTTTAATATTGATATGTTTTTAGGAATTATTCTGAAATTTGAAAGCTTTCTTGTTTCTGTTTTAATACTGTAATTGTGCTACAATTTCTGTTTGTTATAAATTGAATTAAATATTGAAATGATTGAGTAGTTCTGTAGGTGATTTTTAATTTAAAAAATATCAAATTAAATTTTCAACTATATATAAATATAATAAAGAGTAAGAGTGAATAAAATATAGATTTGGTAAAATCACCAATTGTAAATTGAAACAAATAACTGAATTACCCGTTGTTGTATCAAAAATTGTAACAAGCTTTAGTTTGGGGATCAATTTGTGTGTGTTTTGAAATAATCACTCATAGACTTTAATTTGATCGTAATCGATTGGATTTGGATTTACCGGTTTTCGAGAATATTTCAATCCTAATTCATTTGCAACTTTCTCAATAACATCCAATGCATAATCTAATTGTTCCTTTGTATGTGCCGCCGATAAACAGATCCGAATTCTACCTTCCATTAACGGTGTTGCCGGATAACCGACACCAACAGTTGCGATTTTCTCTTTTATCAAAATCCTCACCATTGCCCTAAACAGAAACACTATCAAAAAATATATCACGGAATCTCTTCGTAGTAAGGACGTAGGTCTGCTTCTTGTTTCTACCGTTTGTCGGTAAAACAGATTAACGACCTACGTTCACAAGGTCACAGCTTACTACGAGAATTGTAGTACACTTTAGTAATTATTGAAAAACGTACGCAATTTTAGAATAGAGGTAAACCAAAATCGGAACAACCGGTGAATCTTCATTACCATGTATGATGATATTCATCTGTTCTAAACGTTGACGAAAATATCGTGTATTTCTAGCTAATGTTTCAATACGTTTCTGTCCTTCATTTGTACCATCTTTGCCCATTAGAATTTTCAATACGGCAATAATTTGTGCAACAACTGGTGGTGCCATTGCCCATGCATATTTCGATGCATAACTCGATTTACGTAAATAATTAATCAAATTCTTCGAACCGGCTATATAACCACCAGCTGAACCGAAACTTTTCGTAAATGTACCCATTAAAATATCAATATCGTTTGGATTACAATTGAAATAATCAACAATACCACGTCCATGTTTACCCATAGCACCGATACTATGGGCTTCATCTAAATAAAGATAGGCTTTATACTTTTTTTTCAATGCTATAATTTCAGGTAAACGAACAATTGTTCCTTCCATACTATAAACACCTTCGACGACAATTAAAATCTTCTTCCATGGTTTATATTGACCTGACGGTTGATTCGGTTGGCCGTTATAGATGCTTTCTTTTAAAATTTGCTCCAAATGTACCACATCTACAATTATCAATTACTTAATTCATTAATTAATGAACGACGGAAAACAATTAGTTAACAATCTTTCATCACTAAAGAGAGGCTTTTTACTGCCTACAAGGACTGGAAAAGTGAGCTGTGCATCTCAATTCACTTCAACTAGGTATTGGCAAGTAGGCTATGAAATCACATAACCTCGTAGCTTATAAGGTTATGTGGTCTTTATTGATGAAAAAACAGATTTCATAGCCTACTATTTAACACTTAATTGAGATGCACAGCTTACTTTTCGAAATATTGCGAGGCTGGAATGAAACACCTCACTTTATTCATCATATGTCCAAAAACTTTGTCATAAAATGAAATAATTTTGCCGTATCACCCTTGACGGTTAATAACAAATATTATTACCGTTATGTCGAAAGACTCGAACAACAGCTCCAGGTAATCGTATGCCTAATATAAGCGATGCATGATTCTTTTCATCACTAATTACAAGACAACCAGGACTGATTAAAGTCGGTATATTTAAAGCATTTGTAGCGAAACCCATACCAAATGTTATGGCATCTTCAACACCCAAAAATTCCGCCATTAATTTTTCTAATTCTTTATGTAAATCACACGTGCCATATTGTTGTCTAGTACCACCTGTGGTAACACCATAATCGTAAATCGATTGAATTGCAGCCTCAGCACATGGACCAGTATTTTCAGCAAAACCCAAATAATTATATGAGGCTAAATTTAAACATTTCGTTTTTGTACCAAGAAATCTACAATAAATTTCTTTGATTTAATTTTATAAATTAATTAATAGAAATAAAATTAGAAATTTACTCAAATGTCCAACCATTATCGCGTGTTATACGATCTTTTAATACAACTTCATTACCAGGTACACTACATATTGGATAATTCCAACAATCACGAACTCTTCTATAAACATAATTTGTATAAAAACTTGAAAATCTATCAAATAAACTCGGATAACCATCGCGGTTACGTTCTTTTGCTATTTTCGGTGGGAATAATGTTTGACTTAAATAACCCAAAAACATTAAAATATAGAAACTAAGGTGAGTTAGCGCCGCTGTTATGAGGGTTGGTGGTTCAAATGATTCTTTAATTGGTCTTGATTTTATTACTTCTTCTATCTGTTGTTGTTGGCGTTCTTCGTAGCGTTTAATAAAACCCTAAAAATAGAAAAAAACATTCAATAGAAACAAAAATTAATCGAGTTGGATAAATCTTTAATTGATCCCGATCTAAATCCCACTGAAACGTAGATTTTTATAATTTGTGAATACCTAAATAAAATAATTCCGAAATTATCTCGATTCTAAATAATCAACAAATACCCAATTCTAGAAATAATTCAACGTTGTTTCTAATTCGAATCATAGAAAATTTTCCTAACGATTTGATTTGCATTAAATCTGCTGACCACAGACCCATAAATTTCAATGAAATTTACTCAAATTAGACATCAAAATACGCCTATTAGCATTTAACATTGAGAAAATCCAAATTTAGAATAATTCAATTGAAAATTAAAACAAAAACAGAGCAAATTAAAAGTATAAGTTCTGAAATTTAGTTTACTGTTTTTTTTTTCACCTGAAATACTCCGTCGTTTACCTAAAATGGTGCAATTTTTATTGCATTTTCAAATTTTGTGGAAAAATTGAAGAATACTTTATGATTTTTCAGGAATTTTAACGTTTATATAAATTTAAAATTTTGCAGTGTTTCATTAAAAAATCCGTATCTTTGAAACTGTTACGACTAGACGATCAAAATTTGGAATTCAAATAGTCCAAACTGAATATTTTCGGTCGAATTTTACAGGATTCAGCCACCTTTCAACGTTTTCATCTAATCTAATAATTAACTATTCAAATATTAATTGCAACAATTGAATTTAAAGTTATTTTGCAAAGCCTTCTGTTTTAATTTTTTTCAGTCGAAAATCAGTTTAAACTGAAAATTTTAAACTTTAATAATAGACAAGTCATATTTCACCACAAAATCTTTGAATATCTGGTTGGCTCAGCCTGAATAAAATTATCAATTGGTATTTCTATAAAATCTAAAAATAGATAAATTCGTTTCAATTAATTGATATGTAGACGGAAAAATCACGCGTGACAAATTTGACCTAAGTTTGAATTTATGCATAAACCAACATTTATTATACAGGATATCCAACAGTATATCATCACAGTTAGCAATGCTTTGATTGTTGTAGATTTCATATTTTACTAAATTTGTAATTTCTCAATATTTTTCAACGGTCCAATTAAAGCTACGACACCAACGACCGATCAAACTGAGAAGAAATCCTGTTGTCCACCCTGTAAAAAACTGGAAAATCCACAAAGATAATTCGTTAAATTCCATAAAGAAAACTCGAATCAATTTTCAATTCAATAAATTCCACGTAATTAAGAATTCTCGAAATGTAGGTAATTTGATAATTATAAATAAACAATATTACATATTAATCATCATTTATCACAAAGATAAAGAATTGAGCATTTTCTAGTAAGCGAACCTACCGATAAACGTTCAAATATAGATAATAATCGTACATATTTATCAATATTTAATACAATTGATTCTTGTGTTTGTTTAACGATATTCTATCCCAATTCTTGATTGTCGTAGATTGCTTCATATTTCTCTAAATTTGATATTTATTAAGTATTTTTCAAGAATCCGAATCAATATCCGACACATAATCTAACTGCGAGGTGGAATACCCTGTATTATTTTATCATATTGTGTACTAAAGCAGTACTTTATGACTACCAAGTCTATAAAACTTAGATTTGTATTTATTGTACTGATTTAACACGGTATTACCAAATATTTTTCCATAATTATATTGACTAGAATTATGTAAACTTTAATTTTCCTAAATTACTTACATTTTTAATAGGCTCAATATGTTCGTTTTTCGTTATTTCCTCATCAGATGAAGTCTAAAATTTATTTCGAATAGAAATATTTGTGTCAATAATTAATGGAATTAGGCCAATTTAATTAAAATTTAAATAATTACCAACACATGCCCATTCTTCTGATTCATTTTACCATTTACACTACTCAAATTACCGTTACGTGTCTGCAACAAATAAATTCAACGCCAACTATAATTAGATTTTATTTTATTCGATTATTGTTAATTAAAAATTGTCGAAAGACTACCCTTAAGCCGGTTATTTTATTTAAAAATTGGACATTTAGTACTTACTCTATATCCATTTTTATTAACCCTTAAATAACTGCCGTTATAATTAGTTGAGAATTTTTCATGTTTTGTATTATCAAAATTCACCCCATTTATAAGTTCTGTGATACCATCACCAGCACCCTCTTCCATTATTGACGCCATACTAGTTTAACAATTGAACAACGAACGCATGCCCTCGATATAAATCACCGATTGGTCACTTGATTGTCGTGTGATTCAATTGTTGATGTGTTGAAAATTTTGAATATTAGCGCCGTTTTCTAATAAAATTCAAACTTTCTAATAATAATAATAATAGATTTGATAATTTTTACGTGTTATTGCTCGCTTCAATGATTCCGTTATGGTTTCGATTCTATAGAGGTATGAATCACCAGACGATGACTAAAAAATTTTTAAGTGGGTGATAAGAGGGGAATACAATTTCATTAGCCAATCAAATTGTTGGGTAAAATACTCATTGGCGGCGTAATTTTAGATTTTTTCACACACATTCCATTGATACTAAGAAATGATAAGAACTTCAAGGTTACATAGATAATCTTATGAGATTAATTTCCAAAAAATGTGATTCATTAATTCACGATAAAAATAATTTTTGATAAATCAGGTTAAGTCAAGTCAAGTCAAGTCACCTTTCAGTTCTTATGTTTGAATTCTTTAACGAAACAACCAAGATAAAATCCCGTAATTTACACGATAATTATAAACGTTAAACCGTGTACGACGCGTTTGTTTCTTTCTTTACACTTTGAAAAACCGTGGAAATCGAGGGATTAATAATTTTCTTTAATTCTTGTAACTATAATGAAGAAATAATTTATTAAACTCACACAACTAATTACTAATACTGCTAATAGAATAATCTATTATACATTGTTTCTTATGATAAAACAAACGTTTTATCAAACTTATCAGTCAATTAAAACGATAATTTTCGCCATACAACAAAATAATTTTACAAATAAAATTTGTTCGCCATTCAAGAAAATACAGAATGAGCTCTATTTAACTTTATTATTTGTGTAGGCCACGTACCTGTATACGTAGGTCTTAATTTAGTTCATTCGTTGATTGTTCTGTTGAAGAATAAACCACAAATTTAGTAAATTACGAACCAAGCTACGACTCTGTGAAATAATCTATACTCAGTTGGCTATGTCTACCGAGTATTGTAGGTTTCTTCGGACACTTGACAATCTAGTAAAAATATGAACAAAGCTACGACTACCTAATCAAAATTTGGCCAATTGCGAGGTGAAATACCGTTGTACATCTTGTATTTTATAGTTTTAGGTTACATGTACTTAATTTTTGGTTTAAGAAAACAATCTATTTTGTTTATAGTTTATTTATTTTTATCTGTTTACAATGTAATCGATTGTGTTTATCTGGAAAAATTCCTGTAAATAAAATCTTTATTATGGTTTGTTTTGGTTTAGTTTTTCTCATCTCGGCCATTTTTAGGAGACTTAAAATCGACCACCATCTATTGGAGAATTTGCAAACTTACTAAAGGAACTTATTTGTAATTGGGGTGTTATTCGACTAGAATTCGAAATTTTGAGTACTTGAGCGTCTAAACCCAACTGTAGAAGCAGCAATGTAGATTAATGAGGTGAAATAAGAAGCTGACCTACGTTCACAAAGTACTGCGGCCTGAAACACCCTGTAATATATATACGGGATGTCCAAAATTTTGGATAAACTATCTGCCAACGTTATAGTTCAAAAACTAATGGATTTTATATGGAAATGGATAGTGACTTTTGTATCTCTACATTGGTATCACTGGCAAACTTAAAATTTAAATTTAGGGTAAAAACGAGCCGGATATATTTAAATTTATGGCCAAAACTATCCAGTTTGGTCTCTAGTGACTTTTGCTGTGTAAACCCGGCTTCGGTCATACTTCTAATATAAAAATGACTATTCATTTGTTTATATATCAAAAATATAACCGCAAATGGTGCGTATTTGTCATTGTTTATTTTGAAATATCTTTTAATGAGTAATAATATCAATAATTGATTCAAATCTAGTGTTTTAATAAAGCGTTTGGTGTTAGTTTATTAGTGTGTAACAATCCCGGTGTCTACGCCTATGGAGTGCAGCCCCCGTTTCCCCACTCTCCGAGTTTTAGAAAAGATCCGCAACAAAAGCATCGCATACACTTGCACACATACACACAGCAACCATAAAGTTTGACTATCATTTGACAGTTCATTGCCGGTACTGAGTGTTGAATAAAAATAAAAATTATTTTAGTTTTCCATTGAAACGTTTATTTTTCTATTAAAATCAATAAATAATCGACGAATTAGTGGTGAGAAATATAAGAAAATATAGCAATTTGTAGATCGTCTATATTTAAAATTTAAATTGTTTGTTGGCTGGCTAATTTTGAAGATATTGAAATGGATCAGAAATTGCTCGATTTGGATATTGGGAAAGAAGAGGGTGACCACTCCCCGGTTCTGCATCGGGAGGTCGATTCCATTGATGATTTCGAGCATTTAGGACACGACAGTTCACCATTGAAGGAAAGTGGTGGTCTGGTGGCGACAGCGGCGGCGGTAAAGAAGGAGACAGCGACGACGGCGATACCAGCTGCACGTGACGAACAACCAGAATTACACAATCAGATCAATACTACCACATTACCACCACCACTACCACCATCATCATCATTTGAAGGGGTTGCTATAGCTAAACCTAGAGAATTAACCGATGAGCTGTCATCATTATCAGTAAATAGTGATAATAATACAGTTGTAGAGAAGAAAATGGATTCGAATCTATTAGAGATGGGTGATAATTTTCAAAATTGTAAAGAAACCGACGATAAATTGGATAAATTCCTGCAAGATATGTCGTCATTTGGCCCAACTCAACAACAATTAAACAACAATAAACATAACGAACCACCGGAAATCACCAATAAACAAAAAACCGAAGACTTCCTTAAAGAAGAAACGAAAACTGGTGAGAAATTAGCATTGTTAACCGATAGTGATCATAGTGACGATGATGATTTTAAACCATCAAAATATCAAGATTTCCCTAAACAAGTCGAACTACCTGAATCGTCAACAATAATCGATAAAAACGATCAATTCAAAGATGTTGAAGAGAAAATTGAAATAAGAAAACAACCGGAATTGGTGTTAGAAAAAATCACCCCAATACCACCACCGCCAACTGTTAAGGAAATTAAACCAACTGCTCCACCACCACCGCCACCAACAACCAAACCGACTGTTATTGAAGCCATTCCAACGAAGAACGAAACAGATGAATTAATCTGCAAAAAACCGGCAACCAAAGACGAGAAACAATTGAAAAAATCGACAGCCATTGATGCTGAGGCGATTTTCTGCAAAATGGGATTAGGTGAGTTGCTTCATTCATTCAAATTCCAATTATAACCTTCAATTTTTACGTATTTAATATTTTAACCTTTATCTAGATCCCCGTTCGTTAGTCATTTGTTTACGTGTTTTAACCCCAGTCTAGAATTTTCTAGATCCGTTCGTTAACAATTGAATAGTACAAAAATTTAATTAACAACAAGTTTATGGTTAAAATAATTAAGCGTTACAAATAAGAATAAATTCTAAATATATCTAGAATTTCTATAATTAAGTCCATTTTTTGGGTGAGGGGAAGTGCAATCAAGGTAGTATTTCATCAATATTACACCTGTTATTTTACCGCTATTCTATTTAATATCATTAATTATATTTTAATTATCATAATAATGATAAAATATAAACGTAAAGTAAATAGATTAGTTAGAATTAAAAATAACCGTACTAAACGGATTAGTAATCATGATATCATCAATTTTTTAAAAAAATACTCACGTAAACCTACATCAAATAAATTATTGCATTATTTAAAATAATAATGATAATTGATATTTCTTTGTGTAATTTTCGGGAATTTTCCAAATTGCCTCCTAAATATTGACAATTCATTTATTTTTCATTTAAATTAGAGCGATAAAATTGAAAAGTAATGCGTAATTTGATACATTCGTCAATAAAAGTGATCCAAAATTAGAATTGACAGATCTAGTAATCTATGCGAATAAAGTGATCATATTTAGATGGGACACATGGTATAATTTTGTTCTCGAATTTCCAAAGCAATCTTGTTGATATTCAAGCAAAAATTTGTATTGTAAACATTGATGGAGAAATTGCTTAAAATACACAGGACGTTGCATTTTAAAAATAAATTATGATAAATTGGAATATTTTGAAAATTCTTGAAAATTTTAAATTGAATCCATCTAGCGTCAAAATTGAAATTTGATTCGATTACAGGTTTCTTTCTTTGAAAATTCCACGAAATTTCATTAGATGGCGCTGTTTTAGTTAACTAAAACAGCCTTTCTAAAACTGTTAATATTGTTTATTATCTTTTAAATTTAAATAAATTAAATTACGTTTTAAATAATGGAATATCGTTCATTTCAATGCGAAATTCTATAATCTAAAGGATATCCGTTAAAATATTGGCGCGTCATTCAAATAATTTTGAGTTTTATTGTATTTATTAGTCGTTAATTTTCCTGAAGGTTATTTCCATTTATAGGTTTATGTAATCAATGGATGTACATAATTCTAGTCAATTGTTAATCATTTGTGAATCATTTGAGGGGACTGGGTCAATATGCCCTTGCGTTATTGGGGGGCATAGTCTCAAGTCCTTTTCCACAATTTTCTAATCGTCACCGGATCGATAAAACTAACGCTTGCTCAGTCAAATTTTGTTGTTAGCCGTACACTGTATAGAAGTCAACTTGTGTCGTTTTAACAACAACAAATAATCTCTCCTCAACAATAAAACGGTTACTTTAATTGAGAAAGTAAACGAAACAATAAAGGAATTGAGTGTATTTAATTTTTTTGTGTGTTTATTGTGTGTTCTTCGATATATTGTGTATTAATTTTACTACCCTCCGTTTGAATTAAAAGTGTAATTCAAATTCAATTGAATGAAATGGCAGAGGAACAAGTGAAACATGCAGCTAATGCCCTTATTGATGATGTTATAAATGGGGTAGCTAGTGAGATGAAGAAGGGTGGTGGCTCGATTATAACCACCGATATTGAAAAATCTAAACAGAGGTCGCTTTTGTGTGTCCTTTTTACACCGAGTATGTTTTTTTTAAACTATTTTAATAAATCGAATTTATTAAATTCAATACGAACTAAGTCCAATAATTATCACCGACTTGACAATTGATTTGACAAAGGTCGAGTGTTTCTAATTCTACCTATATTGGGTAGAATTTGATAAGACTTGTCGATTTTAGATTAGCGTCTTTTTTTTAATTTTTAACATTCTTTTATTATTCTTTTCCATTTCTGTATGTTCCAGATACTTGGTTCCATCCGGAAAGATTGAATCCCAAAGGTAATTTTTATATGTTCGTTGTATTTGTGACACAAGTCAGGTGTATAATTTTTTTTTTCTGTTTTGTTGTTCTCGTTATTTATTACACAACATAAATTTTAGTTTACCTTGAAACTAGAGGTATAATTCTAGAAAAAGTGCACGTTATTTTCTATTTTAGTTTCAATTTTGATGCTTTTTTTTTGTAATTGGCGCCGTTATTTTCGAAAAAATCCTCCACAATTCACATGGCTGATCAAAGATATCGATTTTGAATGGAATAAGCGCAAGCGTCCTGATTTCCGTAATTTTCCCCATTATTATTTATGCCTTTTAGTTTATTTATAAAATTATAAAGGGGCTTGAGTTGATTGTTCTTGTATTTTTAGTTTGAATTGAAGTTTGATGTAATTAAAGAGAATTAAGTGAATTTAAAGACGTAAATATAGAGCGTCGCCGCCGTCGTGTGGTCATTGTATTCGTAGTTTCCCAGGGTAAAAACGGGCATTTAGCCAATAGTCTTATCCGTATTGTCGTCCAAATCCGGGAGCCATCATTCTATTCGTGTTAATCTAAATAATGTGCTAGATTTTCTCTATTTCTTAATTCAATTAATTGTTTTCTAATTGTTTTAAATATGGATTTTTCGTATCTCTGCAGAATATATCGTCGTGATGAGCGTAAGTTTTGGTAAATATAAAAGAGAAAGTGGTTAATTTCACCCCTTTTAATTCTGTTAATTTTCGATGAAAGTTAAATTAAATTGAATTAAAAAAAAATTGCGCAAATTCCATAGATTTTTGACGATAAAAATATAGAAAATCGGTTACTAGCGACTCCACCGATCCATTTTCAGTTTGATTTCGGAAATTTTTGTGTGACGATCAATTTCCAACAACAATTTAATCCGATTTGTTGTTGATTTTTGTGGAAAAACACGCTATTGATTGATTGATTCATCAATTGGAGATTATTTTTTAATCTAAAAATAGTGAGAATTTCTTATTATTTTTTGAATGTTTAATTGTTAATTTTTGTGTAATTGTGACTTTGTGTTTTAAAAATAACACCGCAATTTACTCAAATTTACTAATTTCTAATCGTATTAACTAATTACGCTTATTCCTTATTGTAGACTAAATTTAGTTGATTATCTAACAAAAATTGGATGGATTTCCATTTAATTTCTATGTTTATTAATGTATTATTTGTAAATCAATACGTTCCAAATATTTACCGAACTTTTATCTTTATTGTATTTTTAAAAATACAAAAATTGATTACTTAGTTAATTACTAATAGAAAAATATTGGCAATTATACCGTAATTATCTATAGTAATTTTAAAAATGAACAGCAAAGAATGCGTAATTTATACAGAGTGTCTGTTAATTAAAGAAAACTCCCCTATTTTCGAGAACAATGACGCATTTATCATGTGAAAACTACCATATTGCGTCACTATTTGGAGTATTTCCTTTCGAATCTTTCCATTACTATCTGTTTAATTTGATGAAAATTTGAAAAGTAACGATAAAGCTAATCAATAATTAATTAAAAACTATTCTAACTTTCAGTTAGATTAAAATATATTAGAAAACAATAGACTTTAGACAATTTGTATCAGTAAAAGGTCAAAAATCTCGTAGACTAAACTATTCATATAATTTAAAATCTAGTGACTCAATTGATAGGAAATCGATATTATTGAACTAAAACTAATTGATTTATTTGTAAATTATTTGTTGCAGAAGAGTGTAAATTATACAGACTGTCCTTTAAATCTACACCCTTCTAGTTCTTTTTTATTTTCCAAAAATCTAGTGTTAAACATTTTATACGAAATTGTTTAAAATTACAATTTTGGCTAAAGGTGGCGAGCATTTTGGCATTGCAAATTTACGGACAGTCTGTATATTACTTGGAATAATTTATTGAATCAAAACTGGATTTTTTTAATGAAATATTGATAAACATAAGATAATTGTAATTATAATTATAATTTATGCGTTAATATTTATGATAAGGCTTATTTTTGTATTTTCTTGTTGATTTGGACATTTTTTTATTTTTTATTTAACTAAAAATTATTGATGACGCCATACAACGTGGCAATAAAAATGTGTAATGTTAGATTAGATAGGTAGAGAAAACGGGTCTCTGTCTCTTGGCAATTTTGAAATACCGCTGGTTTTGTTGTTGAGTTGATCAACTTTTTCCTTTCTTTTACAATCAAACCATCAAACAAACCACACAACTGCTGATAGATTAATTATTACGTGTTATTTCAGTCTGATATAACTCGAGAAACTAACTAATATTTAGTTTTTTTTTGTTTTTTTTTTTTAATAATAATAATAATAAAATGGTACGTAGACAGAAATACCAACAAGAGTATAGTGAACCTTTACCTGAACGTGGACCTGGTAAGCAACAGCCATTTATAATAATTAAAAAAAAATGAAATAAAAACACCGAAAAGTCGAAAAACGTGTTCAACATATGGACGAAATTTGGGCTAAAATTTTACAAATTTCACTAATTTTCTAACGATTTAATTACGAATTTTTCTAGTATTAAACGGGAAATTTGACCTTTTTTCTGTTTTGAAAATAAAAATTGTTTTCAAATTAAATAAATGGCCTAGTAATTTTACAAAGGTCCACTTAAATTTGGATTGTCCTGTCTGGCAGCAAATCAAAACATTTCTAACCTATTCTATTTATAAAATCGTCATAATTTAATGCAAAATTAACAAAAAAACAATTATAAAATTACACTTCAATCAAAACTGGTTCTTCTATTTGAAAACATGACGGAAATATGATTCGTTCGTTAATTATTGAACAAAAACCATCCATGTTCCAAATTCTAAATTTAGAAAATAACTCGCTATTTTTTCCGGTTGATCCGTACGTATATTTAGCGAAATTTTAAAAGTCGACAGCTAAAATTGTTAACCACTGAATTTTTATTTTTATACCGATAAATATCGTTATCAATTGGGAATAATTAGCGATTCTTGTTAGTTCTGCTCTGATAATTATTGTAGATCAAAGTCACGTATATTTGTACAATTGGTAGATAATCGTGGAAAAAACGGAATTTTCCTCAAGTATAAGACGCAGTTTGCGTTTCTATAACAAGAGATTTGCCCGTCCTTGACTCCAGAATTCCCCCTCACCTGTATCGTGATGGTAAATTACGCACAAATTGCATGTTTTTCTATTATTATCCTTATCAATTACTATTTCGATTATTATCTAAATTGTTTGAATTCATTGGAAATGTTATAGTGGAGAGTCTGATCTATTGGCGTGATCCGAAGAAATCCGGGCCGATTTTCGGCGGTGTACTTTTAGTATTATTGGCACTCACATATTTCTCATTGATCAGCGTCATTGCATATTTATCATTATTGGCATTAACTGGTACAATATCATTTCGTATCTATAAGAATGTCGTACAAGCTGTACAAAAAACCGGTGATGGACATCCATTCAAGTAAGTTCGTTTTCTTTATAAATTCCGCAATTTTAACGTTAATTTTTAGGGAATATTTGGAATACGATGTTGCATTACCCCAGGATAAAGTCAAGGAAATATCCGAAGTAGCAGTTGCTCATCTGAATGCGGCAGTGATTGAATTGAGACGATTGTTCTTAGTCGAAGATCTTGTTGATTCTGTCAAATTTGGTGTATTATTATGGACATTAACATATCTAGGTGCATGGTTCAATGGCATGACTCTTATAATTATCGGTAAATTACAATTAAATCTTTAAAAATCGATTTAATCATTTCTTTTATAGCTTGGGTTGCACTGTTCACATTGCCGAAAGTTTATGAAACCAATAAGACCCAAATCGATGCCAATTTGGAAATTGTACGAACTAAATTAGCCGAAATTACATCGAAGTAAATCGAAAATTTATCATAAAAGAGAGGCTTTTCACTCCCTGTAGTACTATTTGGAAAAGTAAGCTATGCATGTCAATTAAATGTTGAATAGTAGGCTATGAAATCACATAACCTCCTAACTTACAAGGTTATATGGCCTCTATTGTCGAAAAACAGATTTCATAGCCTACTATTCAACACTAAACTGAAATGCACAGCTCACTCTTCGAAATATTGCGAGGCTGGAATGAAACGCCACACTTTATTCATCATTTTTATCTTAAAATCAAATTGATTTTGTAGAGTTAAAGCCGCAATTCCGATTGGAAAGAAACCGGCTGTAGAAGAGAAGAAGGAGCAGTAATCGGTGGAAAATTCGATTGTATGAAGAGACATCTTGTCACCGTTTGTTGTGTAATTTATTGAGGATAAAACAATATGTAGCGCATCTATATGAACTTTATTCCTTCAATTCCAGCCTGAAAATAGTCTGTTAATTAATTAATAAAAATCGTTAATTAATTAACACCATTACAATTGTTTTAATTTAATTTATTTGTCTTATTCTACATAAATCATTATTAATATTTAAAATTTATGGTATGTTTAATTTCATTTTGGATATTGTGTGTTTTTAATTGAGATATCTAGGGATTCTCCATAGGTGATAAGGAAATTATCCATTTAGATTAACAAGAAAATTAAATCTTGAAAGAAATAAAATTTAAATGTGAATAAATCTACGATATAAAAATATAATTTTTTTACTTATTAAGAACTGTAATATTTTATAATTGTGTTGTCGTTTTATGTGAAGCTATAATTCAATATAGTTGGAAAACTAAACAGCACGCAATTCGCCAAGTAAATTAAAAATCAAGCGTATAATCACTTGTGTTTCTTCCCTCTTCTAATATTGATTAAGAATTTTTTTAAATCGTCTAATTTAGACTGGCATTATCGATTTAACTCCTAATTGTGTAATTTTACAAGAATAAGTTATTAAATAAGGAATACGTGTAGATTCTTGAAACGAAAACTTAATGCTGACTAGCATGTTAAAAAACATTAAAATTATGAATGTTAATCGTGTAAATTTACGTACACCTGTATTGAAACTTAATTAATAATACAAAGACCAATTTATTTTGTCTCTTGTAAAATATTTAACTGTATGTTTTAGGGATTTGGAGAAACGAATTTTTCGATTGGAATATTTAACTCAATTTTAGGAAGAGAGCTAATCCATTTATGCTACATAAATATGTAAATTCACTTATTTTCGGTAATTAAATAATTTCCCCTTTATTATTGTCTATTACTATTGTTAATTATGTAAGTTATTTTAGACTGTTGCATACTTTTATAAATATATAATAATAGCTTTGTATTTGCTTTATGAGATTATAAATTGTTTATAAGCGCTTAAATTCGTGCATTATTTCAATCCTCTAATCCACAATTTTGAGTATAATTAGTTGTATACTAGAGAATATTTTCTAATTAACCTTATTTCTATTTATAAAACGGCTACTAATCGGTATACAAACAGCTTACCTTGAAGAACTAGTCAAACCAAATCGAAGAGGGACACTAGAGTGTTCAATTTTTGCAATAAATCTAGTCAGCGACTAGAATAATTAAAAATTACTCACTCGAAAAGCTTTAATTATCTTAATTATCAATTTTAATTAGGTGAATTCTATTTTTATACTAGAATAATCTTAATAATGCTTACAAGTTTGTTAACAAAGCGTAATTATTTTTTATTGGCAATTAAGTTGCTGGAAATAATGAATATTTTAATTCAAAATCGCGCTATATTTCAACCAATCGTTGACGTGTTGCATTCAAATTATCCGCATTTGATTGGTGATTGTTTGGGCGCTAAATTTAAATATTCTACCTCTAGAAATTGATACAGGTATTATGCATAATAAACAAATATTGTCTCATTTATTCGGGATAAACAATGGATTTCAAAAATTTGATACTCGAGATTGTCTAGTTTTTTGATCGATTTTCAAATCATTTTCATTTGGCTAAAATTCGAACTACTCATAAATCCTTGAATAAAACGCCAAAATTCTGTGCAAACGGTGTATACTTGGTTGCCTAACTATTCTCGAATTTCTTCTAAAATTAGTCACATGTTTTAATTGTGAATTACCGATTTATCACAGTGTTAAATTATAAGTGGATTTTAATTGGGTAAGTTCAAAATTTTCTCTGTTATTTCCTCAAATAGTTATTAATATAGAAATTGTAGCAATTATTGTATTAGTGTTAATTCTATTTAATCGTTTAAATTTTGATAAAAATAATTGGAAATTAGTGTTAAACTTTCAATTTCCAATTAAAATTTATATGCACGTATACATTCGGATATTTTTCTAATTATAGCAATTAAATCGATATAAATATCTATTACATTGATTAAATTAATGAATAATACGAAAAAATCGTTTATGAACGCGTTAATAATTCGAAATTTATAATTTTTTTTCGATTAATTGTAATAAAATTCAACCTTTAAAATGTAAACAGGTCGATTTTGTTTGCTTTTCCACGAAAAAGGCATTGCTTATCATTCTTTATAACCCGAAGGTTAGATAAATTTTGATAAAATCCTAATAAAATTCTATCACGTTTATTTTTAGAGGGGTAGTAAAAATACCAGAAATAATGCCTAATTATAATAACGTAATCCAAACGGTGATTATAACAACCGTCTTATCAGCGACGGCTTATTTCGCCTCGATTTTGTACAAAAAATGGAGACAACAACGCATCCCCTCGAACTGGACCCAAGTCGGGACGGTGGCAAAATTGAAGATTTATCCGTTGAAAAGCGGACATCGGATTGATGTTAAAATAGCCGAATGTACCGAAGTTGGATTGAAACAAACCGCCGATGATGAGAAGGCTTTCCAGTTGCGAGACAGGTTTATTTTGTGTTTAATTCGATTTTTCTGTATATAAAAGTGAAATTTTAGGTGTTTGATTGTTTACGGCGACAAAGATGGGGAATTTCGTACAGCCCGAACTTACCCTAAAATGGTGACCATTGATATTTCTGTGCACGATGCAAATCATTTCGCTATCGATGCACCTTCTATGCGGACGTTATTTGTGAAGATACCGAACCAAACCGACAATAAACCGACGTCAATTAAGTAAAAAAGATACTCCCTTTAATCGTTGTAATGTTAATTAAATTAATTATAGATGTTGGAATGGTGAACGGATCGTCGGCTTGGATTGTGGCGACGAGGCAGCTAGTTGGTTATCTCGCTATATTATCGAACGAGATTCCGGATTGCGTCTGGCTTATCACGATGCTAGCAAAAAACGCGATATCACCGGCACCCATCAGACGCTATTGAACTATTATCAACACCTCAACAATTCGGCAACGGTACCACTCCAAATTCAACAATTATTCAGTTATTAATAATCAATTTCCAGGGGCTATATTCGGATCTATCCAGCCTTAGTTTAATCAATCAACAATCAGTCAACGATTTGAATAAGAAAATTGAACATAGCGTCATCGATGTGGAGAATTTCCGTTCGAATATTGTGATAGACGGGCCGGATCTACAGCCGTATGCTGAAGACAACTGGGATTTCATCAAAATCGGTGATCAGGTGGTTGTGAGGAATGTTAAAGAGTGCACCAGATGTATAATGACTTGTATCGATGAGAACGGTATCAGGAACGCAATGAGGGATCCTTTGAAAACGTTGAAAACGTAATTTTCTTTATTTATTTCGATTTTTGAATTGATTATTGTTTTCTCCAGGTATAGAATTAATAATAATCCGGAAAAAGCCCCCGTCATGGGGTTGAATTTGGGCGTTAGACAGACTGGTTTTATTCGCCTTGGGGATCCTGTTTATATCGCAAAAGTTGATAAATAGAGCGGCGAATTGTTGTGGAAATATCATGATGTCAAATAATCAAAAGAAATATTTGATACATTGATATTGACTATATTTGTAGACTAATAAATCACTTAAAAATTGGCTTAATTTACGTAAAAATCGCTTGTTTGTATTGTAAACAAAATTTTAATTATGCATTCCTATACTTTATCTCAAATATTATCTTAAGCTGTGCAAATTTACTCGAATTTAGGCCGAATCTTATGTAGTTGTTAATTTATATCTCAATTTATGTCTCTATTTTTACCTATTCTACCTATTTCTTGAAAATCTTTGTTAAATTGTTAATTTGTTTCTGGGATTTATTAAAAAATAACTGTGGTGTTTTGTACTGTACAGTAATTTTGATTATAAAATATCAACAGTGTGGGAGATTGAAATTTATAATCACATGGTTATTTCAAATTTAAATTTCGCTCTATATTTGAACCAATCAAAATTGCGAATCCAACCAGTCGGTATACTGATTGGTAGTAATGTGGCGCTAAATTTAAATGATATGTATGTATATTTTGAATTTTAAATTAACTGTTTTAGTTGTACAAGTTGTTTAAAAAGAAAGTCTAATTAGTCCATTTTTAATTTTATCTAGGGAATAATTAGAAATGTTCTAATCAATTTAATTTCAATGATTTGAGCCGATTTCAGCTCTGCTCAGAAGACGCCAACTTTAAAATTCAAATATCAATTTTAGAATTATATAGAACAGGTATTAATGTTGAAGAAAAATAGATAATTATTGATAAAGTTGTTAATTAATCAGTATTTGTTTTTCTTCGATCCTTATATGATAAATTTGTAGTTTAAATTCCGCGCCATTTATCAACCAATCGATAAGTTGATCTGATTGAAATTGCTGGATTTGATTGGTGTAAATGTGGCGCAAAATTTAAAATTTCTATTACCACTATCGAAAGTAGATGTATAAATATTGTTGAATTATTGTATTTTATTGGCCAAATAAGATTACTAGGATTACTAGTTAAACACATTTTTGTTTTTATTTAATTGTTATCAATCTTTCTCTAGAAATATAATTGGGAATATCTTCTAACCAATGGATTTTGAGTGATTTTTATCGTCCAATTTAGCTTATCACTGCATTAATAACAACAACAAATAGAGACTTAACAAGTCTATTACAGTTTATTTATAATTCGAAAAGATGAAATTCATAATTTCGACTATTATAATTGGTTGTTTTTGTGAAATCAACACTTATGGTGAGTAGTTTGATTTTTATAAATTTATTCCTGTTATTTATCAAATTTTAGAGCATATTAGAACAAAAACTAGTGAAGATGTCCAACAGAAGGCTGTTGAGGGTTTAATAAAACGAATCCTACCCGAACGTTATCAAGATTTCCAGATAATTATCAAAAGCGACCCTACGGTAGATGATCGAGATTATTTCCATGTAATTTGATAAGAAATCTATGAATTTCTGTATAGTTTGTGTGAAAATTGTGGTTTTTAGATTGAGAAATCCGATAAATTAGTCAGAATAACAGGTTCAAATGGAGTTAGTACTGCCACTGGTTTTAATTATTATTTGAAATATTGTAATTGTCACATATCGTGGGAAACTTCTCAGTTAAATCTACCGGAAAGTCTACCAAAAATCAACATTACGGTCGAATTACTTGATAAATTTTGTTATTATCAAAATGTTTGCACAACAAGTTACAGTTTTGTTTGGTGGAATTGGCGGCAATGGCGCCAACATATCGATTGGATCGTTTTGAACGGCTTCAATTTGGTTTTAACATTTCATGGACAAGAGGCAATATGGGAGCGGGTCTATAAAAAATTCAATTTAACCCAAATTGAAATCGATGCACACTTTAGCGGCCCAGCCTTTCTGTCCTGGTTGCGTATGGGCAATTTACGCGGATGGGCCGGAGGATTATCGCCCTCTTGGCACCGAAGATCGTTAATTCTACAGAAATTAATCGTAAAACGAATGCGCGATTTTGGTGTAATCACAATCCTACCGGGTTTGCTGGATTTATACCGCGTGCCTTCAAACGGCTCTATCCTGGCGTTAAAATGGTGAAAATGGCCACGTGGAACCATTTCCAAGATGAGTACTGTTGTCCGTTCCTCTTGGATCCAACAGAAGAGCTTTTCAATCAAATTGGCACGAGTTTTATGGAAGAGGTAAGCTTGTGGGGAGAAAATTTCAAAAAACCCCCTTGAAATTTACTCTGAAGTTCAATATTTTTGTAGCAAATTAAAGAATTCGGTACGGACCACATGTACAGTTCCGATAGTTTCAATGAAAATACCCCAGTAAGTTCTAACCTCACTTATTTGAGAAATGTTGGTGAGTCAATCTATAAAGCAATGAGTGGTACCGATCCTGAAGCGATTTGGTGAGTTTTAGACTGTTCATTTTAATGATTTTATCGCGACAAAAAAGCCTCATCTTTAGGATTATGCAGAATTGGTTATTTGTTCATGATTTCTTCTTCTGGACACACGATAAAGCAAAAGCTCTACTAACATCAGTACCACAAGTAAGTCTTTTTATTCATTGAGCTACTCGTTGAGCTACAACAAGAGTGGATAGTTTTAAGACTGTTCTAAAACGATACTAACCGTGTTAAAACTACCTACGATAGCTTCTAAAATAAATAATTAAAATAATAATAATAATTTAAAAGGGTAGAATGATTGTTTTGGACCTTCAATCTGAACAATTCCCGCAATGTACACGCTTGGAGCAATATTTTGGTCAGCCTTATATTTGGTGTATGTTGCACAATTTCGGTGGTACATTGGGTATGTTTGGTTCATCATCAATCGTGAATAGGGTAATGCATTTTTTAATAATTATCATTCAATTCCGGTCCCCCCTTTAGTTCTATGTAGGTGTACGTTAATTTTGCATGGGTTTGAGACGTAGTGTCGTAGATTGGTTCATATTTTCTTAAATATGACATTTGTTAATGTATTTTTTAAAGAGACGAATAAAGCTACGACACTACAAACGCATAATTAATTACAACATAAAGTACCATGGTACATACATTCGATATAAGTATTTCTAGGAGGCTATAATTGCGCGAAATTTACAAAACAGTACCATGATTGGTACTGGTCTATCAATGGAAGGCATCAATCAGAATTATGTAATTTACGATTTGATGATTGAAAATGCCTGGCGACAAGAGCCTGAAAATTTAACGAACTGGTTCGACAATTACACCCATCGACGGTACGGTTTTGCCGATCAGAACGCTAAATTTGCTTGGCGAATTCTTCAGGTGAGTCGCCAAATTTAAAATGCGGACTCGAAATAACCTCTTCTTTTGCACAAAATAGCAAACAATCTACGATTACAAATTGTTGAACAAAATGAGAGGCCAATGTGCCATAACAAGAACACCTAGTTTGAAGATAAACACATGGATTTGGTATTCGTTAAATGATTTATTAACAGCATGGAGTTTTCTGATAGAAGCTTCAAAGAATCTACGAAATAACTCCGGATATTTGCATGATTTAGTTGATGTAACACGACAAGTTTTACAAGTTATCGGTGATAATCTATACGATGATATTGTTGACGCTTATAATAATAAGAATATAGAAGAATTCCAGTAGGTTAGAAGAATTTAGAGGGCTTGCACCGGTTCTATTCGATTCCGAGATGGAAAAATGTTTGATTTTAGATTTTCCTCTTATTTTCCGATAGATTCAAAGCAACATTCTAAGGGTCCCTCTCCGATTTTAAAGAAATTTCAATACTCTTTCTAATCCGGTTCAATCACTGAAATCCGTAGGAAAATAAGGGCAAAATCGCTAATCAAACATTGGCTATTTCTTGGGCTAAACTGAAGAAATCTGGTGCGGACCCTCAACTGAACAAAAATCAGTTAATTATTATTCTAGACAGAAATCGATGAAATTCCTTGAAATCTTCAACGATCTAGAAACGATCTTAGCAAGCAACGAGGCTTTCTTGCTAGGTCCTTGGCTGGAATTGGCAAAAAATTGTGCCGACAATCCAGAAGACGAAAAACTATTCGAGTATAACGCCCGGAACCAGATTACCCTCTGGGGTCCTCGGGGTGAAATCATGAATTATGCCAACAAACAATGGTCAGGTATTGTGAAATGTTTCGGTATTATCGTCAAAAAGCGATAATTTCGATTTTTCAGGTATTGTGTCGGATTTTTTCGGCCGTCGTTGGGCCCTATTTATATCCTACACAAATCAGACCCTTCTCGATGGCTCCCTATTCAATCAAACCTACATCAAAGGGAGAATGTTTGAATTGGTGGAAGAGCCGTTCACTTTCGAACGAACTAAATTTCCAATCCGACCAACAGGTAGGTGGATGATTGATTAATTTACAATAAAACATTTCCTGATTATACAGTGTGAGCAAAAAAGCTTATGAGAACATTTTTAAGGTAATTGGGGCTATAAACGGCAGTTTTTCGGGAAGCTAATCGGAAATTTCTTGCAGACTCGGAAATTGCTCTAAAATTCAAAATTTTAATTTAACCTACCTAATTAAGAAAATGCAAATAGAACAATTTATAGCGCCATCTAACGATGGCCAAACGTAATATTTTCACTAGAGTTCAACCTGGCTCATCCTGTATAGCAACCCATTAAAGCAAATAAAACAGAAAAGGTGACCTAAATTTCAACAATAAATCAATAGGAACATCGTTAAAATAGGTCATACGTATATAAATACGTGTGTGATGAATTAAAATTAATCAAATTAAATGTGGAAGAATTAAAGGGCGCCCTACCTTATTTTCGGCCATAAGGAGCGTCCTATCTGTTAACATTTATTTAAATTAAATTATAATTCGTTGCGGTTTCATTGTTTTCTAGGTGATTCAGTTCAGATAGCACGGCAATTACAAAAGAAATGGACAGAATTGATCCATCAAAGGAGTCCTCGGAGATTGAGTCGAACCTTCCAAGATTATCAAATCAGTCCGCATGTTCTATTAGTTGAAAACTAGCAGCAGAAGAAAAAAGTTGAGTTTTTTCGTATAAATTCGATTACATCATATTGTAGAGGAAATTGTTTGTTTTGTGTTGCTTGCGTGTCGGTCCAATATCCACCCGATAAGGTTCTTGTATTAAAGTTTTAATCAAATCATAATTCGTCGGCATTATTTCTGTTAGAATCGAAGTAATAAATCTGAAGGGCTTCCCTTGAGACGGTTGACCCTAATGGAAATCTAGTCGATTCCGAATCTGACTATTTTACTTATTTGTACGTCTACTAGGTCTGTAGATCCCGTGGAAGATGAAGAGGAATCGTTTGATTCGATACAGTTCGTTTGTAGAACCGGTTGTTGGGATTTTTTCGAAGTTTCTTTTCTAACACTGTAATTTAACATGAAAAAACGACGAAGAAGCATTTTATAGAGGAAACGGAAGACTATTTTATAATCTTCTGATGCCTAATTAAATGCTTATTTCGAACAGAATAACGAACCCATTAGAGTTCTAACTAAATTGCTCCAATATTGAAAAAATGTTGGTTCCAAAATCCGGGACGGTTGCCAAAATTTAAGCGCTGCTTTTCGATTTGCAGTCCAAACAATGCCAATATTTAATAATCGATAACTTGCTTATTTTCATATTGCAACGAATAAAATTAGAAAGAGCATTTCAAGGAGTATTATAAGTTTTTTGTCTTCGAAAATTACACTTGAATTTTTTCTAATTCCGTTTCTAAACAAGCACTGAGCATTATTGGCTGTCTATGATAGATTTTTTTCTTATAAAATATTCGTCATTCAATTCAGTTCAAGAAATCAACGGAGAAAGAACTGGTTATTTTAAAAAGTTGTCCTATTATAAAAAGCGAAGAAAGAAAAAAACTTGAATCATAGTTTCATTATACTTTCCTGTCTATTTTTTATTTTATTTTACTTTTTTAAAATTCAATTGAATGTGAATTGAAGATTATTCAGTATCATTAAATGAAAAACATCATCGTTTACATTGCCGTAAATGGTAGAAATTATCGGTTTTACAACTCTTAACACTTCTTATTCTTCTCAATATCAATTCCATTATTTTTACTATTGTCGGTGTCTTTGTATGAAAGCTATACAGTTATATTTCGATATATTGGTACTCAAAAAAAGGTATTCATTTTCGGTGGTATTCTCTAACTGCGCATAATTCTCTTCTATTTCACTCTTTACAATTCCATCAATGTATAATTGAAAAGAAACAAATTTAAGTCGTTAGAGAATACTACAGCAGCAAAAAACAGCCCACTGGGATCAAATACACCCTTATAGAAAGAGGGCATGAAATATTGTCAGATACCTGGACGAATTTCCGATACCTACCCACTTCTAGAAAAAACACAAACGAACCGCCGTTATCTAACAACGATTGTAAAAATCAACTAGTTTACGAGTGATTAACGTGTTAATAATAGGCATGTGGCGATTTTCGCACCCTTTGTTTTTCCGTATCGTTGGGGTAAGTGTCGGGGGAATTAGGGGGATATTTGAGCTGCCGCGGCAGGTGATGCGCACTAAAAGTCCATTTAGAAATGGAAACATTCCTCTAGATTGAATCGACGATGGTATTGAGGAATGGGAAAAGACAGGGGAATTCTCTCTTTCATCATACACCACTACTACTACTAATAATACACAACTTCGCATTTTACACACTAGTTGCTGGCGCAACTTGTTCGAGATTAGTTCGTTTTAACGGTAGTGAAATACGAGAATTCGTTACGATACGACAACGAAATTTATTTTGCAATCAAACAGGTAAAAGTGATTTTAATTGAGTTTTCTAGTTTCGTTTGTGAGTTAAAATTCGGCCGGCTGTCTTCGGTTTATTTCTGTTTTTCTTGTTGTTGCTGCTGTTGTTGTTCTTGTTATTGTTCGATTTACAGTTAAAGTGAAAGACCGGATTTTTTGATTAGTGTAAGTCGAAATTAAAATGTTTATTTTTATTCACTATCCAACAAAACACGATTATTTCTAAATATTCATAGAACAATTATAGAATTTGTTAGGAAATTAACCCAGTTTTATATTTTTGAAAAATTGATATTTTCGTATAGTTTCGATAATTCCACGGACGAATGAACACGTTTGTAATCAAATGAGGGTAGATGCGTACTTTTAATTAACCTAATTTGTTGTTCTAGTTGAAAGCCAACAAAAATTAGGCTGCCGATTAATCCAAATTCTAACTTTTTATCGAAAAAAACAAGTAATATTTGAATTGGAAATCACTAAAACTAGGCGGAAATTATTAAAATTGATGATCAGAATTCAAAAGATTAACTTGTAACTGACAATAATAATAATAAACAACTAATTATGGTAAATTTCAATTACCGAGTATTGATAAAACTCTTCTATAATGGTGTTGAATAACAGATAATTATTGAAATTTAAATAAAAATTCAGTAAATTATATAGTCTTACAAAATATCTAGTGAATTTTTCACCTAATATCTGTAATATCGTACATGAGTATAGTATTTCAAATTCTCTAGAGTTTTTACTACAGTGTTTATTTCAGGGCGGATTAAAAATTTAAAAAAGGGAATTTTTGATCGGCGATATCTCCCTTGTTTTAACACTTGGAACAATGCGTGAGTAATCGTTGGAAAGGGCATTTCTCGATCTTCACTATGGACATATCTATTTCGACAAATTTTCAGAAAATTTTGAACTACAAAGACAATCGTTAGAGTATCTTTTCTGATATTTTTATCTATTTTCCTCTGTAACTTATTGTTAGTCAAAAATATTTATTTTCCAACGACTCAAACTGGACTATCTAGTAAATTGAAGGCGCTCTCTGAAAATTCAAGAAATTTTCCGGAAAATTGAAAGAAATATAAAGACAGTTTCACAGTGTTAAACGTCCATTTTAAAACTACCAAAAAAGGGTAATTTTTATATCTTCTTTGTTTTAATATTTGAAATAATGGGTGAATAATCGTTGGAAAGAGCCTTTCTTGATATCCAACATGGACATATCAGTTTTGGAAATTTTTAAAGAAAGTCTGAGGAAATTGTTAGAGCAACTTTTTCTTGATGTTCTTAAATAATTTAGCCCATAATTTTTATTTTTTAATGGTTCAAACTGCTTTAAATAGCCAATTAAAAATACTTTCCATATATCCAAGGAATTTTCCACTAAGTCTATTATTTTTCCGGAAAAATTAAAAGGAATAGTTTAAAATGTGTAAAAATTCAGAGAAAATCACGGGGAAATTCGTCTACATATTAATTTTTTTCGTTTTAAAGACAATTCTTTGGAGGGTTCAATTATACTTCAATCATATGAAAAACTTGCTAATTTTCCTGGGAAAATCGCATGGACAATAATTCTGACCGTTTCCAATTTCGAATTGTTATTATCTTAATAATCCCGGCTTTGAAATTTGCGATTCTTCAGTTGATTTGTGACTCTAATTGCTACTTTCAAGTCAATGCTAAAATGATCTTGTTTGACTCTATTATTTTGAGGCACTTCTTCAGATTTAAGCAAAGTATATTTTTTCGGGTTAAGAGAGACTGTACACTGTAGAATAAACTCTCAAGATTCTGTTAGAAATTGTAGAAAATAATAAATAAATGATAATTAAATATAGATTCTTTATAAATATTTTACAAGAAAACCCAATAAAACCAATCAAAAATCTAATTAAAAACATAAAATTATCACATTAACTTGAATCATGTTTATAATAAAAATTTTATGACGCATAAATAAAATGAATGATTTATGAATTAGTAAAATATTCAAAATTGAGTAAAGCTCATCAAAATTTTGAAGTTTCAAACTAACGGTGCCACGTTTTTCGAACAAATTTAACTACAACCTGGAATATTTTCGAAACAAAACATTTTTTAATAAAAATTTCGAAATTTTAGATTGATAGTTTGCGAAATTTTCAATATAAGGCGAATTTCCAATTATAGAAGTCGTAAAACTAAAAGCGCTATTTTTCTCAGATCGGGTTGAATGAAGGCACTAATTGGTCAAGATTTGAAATTAAATGACAAAAATCCAAAAATAACCGTCGAATTAATCGGTTGACATTTGACCATTCCTGCGTACGTTTCACATTTAAAATGTATCTGTGTTAGTGATAATAATAGTAATAATAATAATAACGTATGTGATCATCAGTGAATATTTTTAGAATATTATTGTGATTTTTGTTAAATAATAATTGACCGAAAAATGAGATCATTTAAAAAAATATCCAATATTTCATTTAAATTAAACCGAGTTTATTTTTATTTCATTGTAATTCTATAGTAAATCATCGATTCTTGTCTGATTCATTCAAGAAGTCTATGCGCCCGTACGCGAGTGCACAAGTGGGATAAAGACAGGTGTATTCAACACTATCTAGACGACAGTATTTAAATTAGCAATAGTAAAAGTAACAAGGCGAATATAAATTATTATTGGTGCTATTTTTGTTTATAATATCGTCATGATTATATTTAAACTAATATAACCATGAAGAAATTTTAATATTTATGAGAAATTCAACGGGTTTTATTATTGTTGTTGTTGTTGCATCAATTTATGAATTTATATAATTTTTTCAAATCTACATCTGGTTGCATTTTATAAATATATGCAATTGTTGATATTTATACGGCCTTTTTTCACACTATTCAGTGTGTATCGTTTCAAATATAGATTTCTCTTAATTATAAATATTTATACAGTGTGTTTATTCTCCTTTGTTTATGTATTGAAAATCAATTAGATAAATAAACAAACAAATAGAGTTAGAAACAAATATGGAAGAGTTCTTATCCGGTGGATGTGCATGAATTGTTACACAAATGTTACACAGAAGTATAGTTTTTATCGTTTCTTTAGATCTCAATTAGTTTGTTGAATTAAAAATAGTATGTGCCACCTCATAATAACACCGTTTACATCTACCAATAACTAACAATAAGTTATGTAGTAGCATAGTTAACAATGATTTAACAACGATGTAAACGTAGTCGGGAATAATAGTAACGAAAAATAGAAACAAAATCAGAATAGAAACCGAAACGGTGCTAATAATCAAATTACCAACTGTACGTCAATTTTCAAAAAAACTAACAAGTTTACCGGAAAATTCCTGAGATTTTGAAGAGATTTCAATTCTCGAGGCTATTTAAAACAGTATTGATTATCATGCTCAAATCTAATTTTCAAAGCGCTCTAGTTATCTTTGATTATAGTGTGTAGTTGCTTGATAATAAGAATCAATCAAGTTTTAGTTTTTCGCACTTAAATTCGTATAAATTGAGTCAGTAAACGATAAGTTTTATATGTTGCAGCTCCTTTCCGAGTCCTATCTCATATTGCTATCTAACGTTCATCAAACTTATAACAAAACTAGGTCGATCTCAAATTAAATTACGTTTTGTTCGAGTGGAGAGATGCTTTGAATTTTCAATTAATTTACAATGATCGTATTATCTAAATAGGTATATTCTTTCTAAAAGTTTATTTCAGCTCTCCCCTCAAGAACCAAGACTGGCTCTCTTCGATTCAATTTGTTTTAACAACGTTTTCTCGTTTATTGCCCATCAGACTCGATTGATCAAAACCGAATTAGAAAGGGCATTTCAACGTGCATGTAGCGGCGTTTTTATTTTTGGTATAATCGTGAATTACGGAACGAAATCTTAAGCATGTTTTACTCGTATTTTTCTTATATTTTTCCTCATAATTCGACCAATATTGGTGCACACCTTTAATAATGAAATGCATCAAATCATAAAAGCCGCTAGTTTGGGTATCCTAGTTTGTTTGCGGGATTCCCAAAACTGGATACTCACAATTTTAGTAAATCTAGCGATGTAGTGGAAAGTGTTGAATTTGATACTTACGTCTATTCATTGAAGGCGAGAAATTTAAATAAACAATAATAAAACGGTAGATTGCATAAAAAATTCCAATAAAAAATCAAAAAAACAAAGTAAAAAAGTCTTTTAAAACAAAATTCATTCAAAATAAGAAAGAACATGTTTAAAAACAAAATTTGAGGTTATATTGTTGATTTATAAACAAACGAGTATCGTTTAGTTCGTCAGTGACACCAACGTAAGAATATAAATTTTACTATAAGTTCTATGTAAATGTTATTACTCCTTGAACTATAGGGTTGGCAACAAATTCAAAACCTTCTACTACATATATTTACTATCCAAAAACTACTAAAATCAGGAAGTCAATCTGTTTTGAAACAGTGTTTTGATGCTTTTATTCATCAATTTAAAGGTTTCTTTTTTGTATACAAGCCTGGATTTGATGTTTACCGTTTAATTTAAATTTGACAATTCTCCAGTTATGTAAATTTCAATCAATAAAAGCAATGAGACTTGGGCACAGTTTCAAATGAGTCACATCCATATTTGGTTTTTATAGTAAACAATTCTGTTTGTGAAAACAATTCGAATGTTTCAAACATAAAAATTAATGGACCACTTGTTGAATTCCAAAAAAATTCAACAACAGAAACTTTAATGTGGATTTTTTGTTGTTTCTATTTAATTCTACATAATGGTTACGGTGGATGAACGTGAAGAAAAACATTTGTAAACTACAACAATGGCCGTAGTTCCGGATAGAAAATAGTAACATTTTTAGAGGTTTATCTATAAAATATTCATACATATAATAATGAATCATTGAAATATTCTATGGAAAAAAAAACCAGTTGAATCAACACACAACTTCTGATAAATTCGCTTTAAAAATAATCATCGTTCAAGTTATTAGTGGTTTTTTAATTATTTCTACAGTACTGGCAAATAGACACCGAAACACCAAATTGAGATATTTGGAAATACTTCAATCTTTAGACTGTTGATTCTACATAGCTGGCAATTTAAATTTAAAGCATAATTATTGTTCGATTATCAATTAAATTATAACAATTTTCCCTATATTTCTAGTTGAAGTGTCACCTGTGTAGAAATTATAGCTTATTTAATGAAATAATTGTGTTTCTCATTCGATTTGCCATAACGGTATGATCAATCAAGCTTGACTACCGAGACGAATTAAAATCCCACAATAAATCTTAAATTTGGTGGTATTTTGATTAACAAGGGAGATTTCCCCAAAAATTGTCTCCCCTTATTTGCACACGAATCCCTAAACTGCTCGGGGTAGATTTGATTTCAATTTTATCTATTCTCTCTCTATGTGTAAACATTGCACAGTTCATCTAGTTGGAATAAAATCAATCAAGTCTTGTCAATTCTACCAGACATTCTTAATAGAGAAGCACACATTATTGATTTCTGGTTAGAATTTATAGAGAAAGTCATCATGAGGAAATTCCTGTTTCATCAACACAATGACATAAACTTCGATTTTTCCCCTTAGAAAATAAATTCCTGTATAGCTGTACGTATAGAATGTCCCTCTAGAGAAAATTAGAAATAGACTCGGGTTTCAATATTTAATGGGAGGACTGTTTGAGGGAAAAAGAGAAGAATAAACAAAAATTTCAGATGATGGAAACGAGAATTACTCACAAATACAGTAGGAATTTCCTATTCATGAACATCTGTCTGTGAATTTTTAATTGACCCTGTTTACATCTAGTGATAACTAATTGTACGCCGGTAGTTTAGGTCAAGAAAATAAGATGCGTTTGCATCATTAGTTAAGAAAATTCAAAACACCCCACAGTAGTTGGCTCTGTAGCTAATTGCAAGATGTGGCCATAATTTATCATATGTTGGTACTACTGTTGGTGTACTTCCGCCCCTGTTGCAGGCGCCTTAAGGTTGCGCAAGGCTACAAAATTTGAGCCAAGTGACTGAAAACACCGAGTTTTGAATCCAATACGAGTTCAACTTAATTATTAGGTGTAAACGGAGTCATTGGAAAACTGTTATCAGACGACACTTGAACTAGTGTAGAACTTTAATGATTTTCCATGTGCATGTAAGCGTTTTTCAGTCAATGCTATTAGCAGAGATACGACTCAAAATTTAACGGTTAATTTAAATTTCAATAAATCTAAATTGGAATACGATTGTGGCTATTTTTCTGTATTTAAAAATCACCGGAAACGCTGCAGATCTTTATAAAGCGACATGAAATGATTCACATTTCTTGCAACAAGACAAAGTGGTTTGTTTCTTAATATTGAAAACATGTGACCAAGAGTTCTATTATTATCATCATCATCTGATTGTTGTTGAAGACTATTTTTGGAGAAAACGTTTACCGTTGAGTAGCGAGGCTCGCTTCCTCGATTTAGTTGTTGGTTAATTTTTTTAAAACTTTGAAGTAGATGCCAACAGTTTAAATAATGTGAATATTAAAAACTAGAAACAAAGTGTGCTGTTTATTTGAATCATATAGAAAAAAAGAGATGATGTCACTATTTCATATTAGTCAGTTTATCATTATTATTATTATCATTTCAACAATTCTTTTGTTATACAGGCTGTATAAAAGTATTTCACCTTAATTGGCTATGGCTTGATTACGTAGTGTCGTAGCTTTGTTCAACCACTCGAAAAATTGCATTTACAAATGTGAAATTTAATGGAGTATGAACTAAACTACGATTCTAATCAACTAAAAATAAGACAAGGCAACTGTGAGGTAGAATATTGTACACTCTGTATTATTTTATTATTATTGCTATTATTGTATTGCACTAAAAACTAGAACACTACCATTGACCTCTCTAGTGTACATCAGGTGGGCAGTTGTATAACACAATAATGACACAAAAGCCAATTATTACATTTGTATGTGTGTATGTTCATGAATCCACTGAGCAGTAATCTTTTATTTTATTGTTGATTGGAAATTTTAATTACCACGTTTTGTTCGGTAATCGTGTTTTATATACTGACTTGGCAATTACAACAAAAACAACAATTCAAACATATTTCAGGTGTACAGTAAATCCACTCATCTAGTAGAAAGTTTTGAATTTGTTGCCAACCCTATAATTCTAGGATTAATGACATTTATATAGAAATGTATGGTGAAATCTCTATTCTTACGTTGGTATCACCGACGAACTGAACTCGTTTGTTTATAAATCAACAATATAACCTCAAATTTTATGTTTTTAAACATATTTCTTTTTTAATTTGAATAAATTTTGTTTTAAACGGCTTTCTTTACTTTGTTTTGTTGATTTTTATTACGTCCTATTGAAGTTTCTTGTGTAATTACCGTTTTATTTAAATTACCCGCTTTCAAGAATAGGCGTAAGTGTAAAATTCAACGTTTTCCACTACATCCCTAGATCTACGATAATTTTACATGGGTTTGAGACGTAGTGTCGTAGATTGGTTCATATTTCCTGAAAAATGACATTAGTTAATGTATTTTTTAAATAGACGAATAAAACTACGACACTACAAACGCATAATTAACTACAACAGAATTTACGATGGTACATATTTTTGCCCCATGTGCATGGTATACGTATTATGGCACTATTACTAGCGTTGTTATGGCAACTATTCTCAAAAAGTTAGAGAATACCACTGAATGTATTGGTCCGTGTTAAAAGTCCACCAAGAATTATACAGATTGGCAATAGCAGCAATTATCAATGATAATAATCGTAATTCTAATGTTTCGTAAATAAATAAGCAAAATCAATAAATAAATTCTAATTTGCAACAAGTATAAAGTAAACATACAATATTTATTTCTGTCTATTAACGTTCAATAAATTGTATTTAAACGGGAAACAATCCGGTATTCCAAGTCTGTTTTATGTCTATACTATAATTCCTCTCTTAATCCTTTTAAGGTTAATTTCTCTAATTTCATTAATTAAACAATCATTTGTTATGCATACAGTAGTAACATGATTGCCATCAATGTTTATTGAAATTTAAAACTCACTCTCTCTCTGTATGTAATTTTATAGTGGAATTAATGTGTGGTTATAGCCAGTTAGTTTCATTATAATAATCACAAATTTTTCTCCTTTTAATTTCCACAAATGTAGTTCAATTATTTGTGTTTACTTATTTTTAATTCTATTAAATTGCATCTGTAATTGGATAGAAAAAAAGCATCAAAGTTGTTATACAGTAGGGCCGTTAATTGGTGTATTTGTTCAATGTGCTGAAATTTAATAGGCAAAAGGTCAGAAACCGATACGTATTTAATTAACCAAACAAGTTCAAGGTACCAGTTGGTAGTTTAGATTGCCAAATTTTCAACTTATATTAGAAGCCTTTTTTCTTACTAATTAAAAGTATGAAGAACAATTGAAAGCTCTCTTCAAATTTCCAAAAATTTCGCCGGTTGACTTATCAGTTTTTCAGAAATTCAATTTAAGGTAAAAACTAGTTCATTTTCCTGGGGAAATTACGTGGAAATTATTTTTCTGTAATTTTTGTTACGAAAAGCCATAATAACAAGCTGTTAGAGCTCCTCAAAGATTTTCAATCTACGATTTCTCCTTTATTTTTCACTTTAAAATAAAGCCTTATGGTTGGAAAGGGCATTTGAAGCTACAGGATACGTTAAGAGTTTGAGTTACAAACTAATATTCGGAAGTTGAAAATTTCAGAATAGTTTCAGTTTTTTTAAGTGGCAATTTTATGAGTTTTCCAAAAATATTGTAATATTGTTGCCAGATAACTGACTTTCCTAGGAAAATTGCGAATTTGCTGAATAAAAATTCCTTTTATTTTAAGGAGTTCTAGTCTCTTAACTATTACGTCACAAAAATAGAATTTTTAAGGTAAAAAGACACAATTGTGGTACAATTTTCGTTTAAAACTAGAGTTTGTACATTTAAATTGAAATTCTTTCTACTTCAGTCTAGTTTAAATGATGAAATTCTAGCTTTCATTTTTGCTAATAATCCTCAATAATTTACGAATGCAAGGATATTTAAAGAAATGGGGTTTCTGTTATAGAAAACCAACCATTTATTGCAGCACAGCTGTTACTTTGACATTTATTTCCACCAAATCTACACAGTTATTTGAAATAAATTTACGCTAAAATGTAGGTTATATCTCTAATTAGTATATTAAAAAACAAGTTTCAGGACTTGACTTCTGAAACGAGTTTTTATACTATTTTGCCCCCTTTTTTAAATAAAATCGAACCCCTGAAATTTAGGGAATTTTACGCCAGTTGGTATTAACTGGTGCGACATTTTGAAATTCTTCCGTTGTTTCTTCTGAATTTTCTCAATTGTTTTTTTTACCATTTTTTTCCAACATTGATTGTTATGATTGAAGATTTTCCATATACACCCCCTGAAATATGGGAAATTACGGAAAATACACGTATTAATCTACTTTCAAGTAAATCAAAAGGTGAAAAATACCAAAATTTTGAAATTTGGTGCAAAAACAATAATATTGAAAATTCATCGGAAAATAATTTGAGGTTATATCGCAATTTATTTAGCGTAATGTCAAAAACAATGAAACCAACTTTAAGGAAAAAAAAATACTACATTTTTCATTTTTACAGTGTGTCGAAAAGTGAATATTTCGATACACTAGCTAGTTTAAAAATAACGCTATTATTGAGGCAAATTAGAGAAATTCCTTTATTTTAAGCGATACGGATTTTTTTAAAACAATAACAATACAACAAATCAGAATTCTTTACAAATAAAACTACTTCACTTAATATGGTTAACCATGTTCCTGCTCATCAAATACTCTCTCAAATACCTATAATGATAACCACTTTATTAATTATTCATGTAAATTAATACACATCTATAGAGAATTTATAATAGAAGAAATTTAATTGACGGAAGCAACACGGTTTATTGAAGGGAGAAATCAAAATGAGGCCAACCATTTGTTGCTATTTTTGTTTTTTATTCTATTCTCAAATTGGTGAGTAGGTGGATTCTTACTTATATCTCAATACAACAGCAACAATAATGATGATGATGATAATAAAGTGTACTTTATTACTGTTGCTATCTTTAAATAATAAAATACGGAAAATGACTTGAATCGATAACCTTTTATGTTAATTTTTTCAATGATTCTTGATCATTGTTATTAAATGTCTTACTTGGCAAATGTCTTTTATTATTATTGTTATTATCTTTAATATTATTATTAATAATATTAAAGATAATGAATTTTTCTATTTAGTCTCAGTCAAATTAATTGTTTCCGTCCATCTACTACTAGCCTTGAAGACAAAGAATGATGTAATGAGAAAATAATGCCATATTCGCCGTTCAACGGCATAAAAAACAACTAACTAGCCTATTTTTGTATATTTTCTAATACAGTTTAGTATTTGTTTCACAAGAATAACGTTAATAATAATAAAAGGTAATTATTTTTCAATTTATTCAGCCTTATTTGTGTCTATGACATCATTTTCTATTCCACCTTGTTAACGATCGTATTTATGTATGCTCCACATATTTTTGTTTCTATTTCTGTTTTTTTTTAAATTTTAATAATAATAATAATAAACTGGAAAATTCTCATGGGTGTTATAATAAATTTATTTAGTGAATGGAAAATTATTCTAATTATTATTCTTCTTTTACATCAAAAGAAACAAGGTCGTCGTGTTTAATCAGTACGGATGACATCATACTTTCGAAACTTCTGAAGAGAATCATCTTTATTTTGATCGAAAATAAACGTTACAAGACTGTTTTTTTGAAATAAATTAATTTTTTTATATTAGAAATTTCGTTTAAATTTGGCGAAAATTGATACTGCATGGTTGTTTTAAAGGACCCAATTACAACTCAGAAAAATGGAATTTTTAATGGACGATTTCTCCTTTATTTTTCGCTCTAAAGTCAAGTATTATGCTTCGTTGGAAAGCGCAGTTTAAGGCACACTATGAGGTGGTGTTGATTTGAGAAAATTCTCTTGAAATTCTGAATTATATAGAACAATCTTGTTTTATTTAAATCGCTTTGGCCTCTAAGAATTTTTCCGATAAACTTGCTCGTCTATAAATCATTGACTCAAAATCTACAGAGTTATAAGCACTGTTTGAATATAATTTTTCTGGTATTTTTATTACTAAAGTGAGGCGTTCTATTCCCGGCTCGCAATATTTCGAAAAGTAAGCTGTGCATCTCAATTAAGTGTTGACCAGTAGGCTATGAAATCATTTTTTTTGGCAATAGAGGCCACATAACCTTGTAAGTTAGGAGGTTATGTGATTTCATAGCCTACTTGCCAAGATCCAGTCAAAGTGAATTGAGATGCACAGCTTACTTTGCCAAACAGTAAAAAGCTTCTCCTTAGTTATTACTAATAGCCACAATAATAATCATTTAAGATAATCCAACGTTATGTATTAAGGAAGATAAACTAACCATCTATATTATCATTAAATGGAACTAATTGAAACTAGTCGAACAAGGAAATATTTGATTAACGATTTCTCCCTTATTCTTCATCAAGATTCTCTTTTCTTGAAGAGTTCAAACCTTAATACTTTAATGAAATTGTTGATTATTGTTCACTAATAACGTTAAATTGCCCTAAAAGGTGATTGTATCCTGTAACTAGACACGATTTAAATCATAACTATTGAGAAGTTTGTTGTTTTTGAAATCAAGAAAATTGATTATTTCCTTCTATTTTACAGATGTATGAGAAGACGAATAGAAAGAAAAAGAGATGAGAATTACTGTAATCCAACACCGAAATTAATTAGAATCTAAAACGAATAAATTCAAGATGAGTTTCCACAACAAAAATTTAACAACACTGAAATGTGTTCTATTTTTAGTCTTTGGTGGTAAGTTTCCAGTATTGTTCAACTATATTTAATAATCATTATCTATTTGTAATTTAAGCATTGGGAAGCTTATTACCTTTCCTTCCCATACATATGAACAATTTAGGATTATCAAGGGATGAATCGACAATAATCTCAATTGTAGCACCATTAATTGCAACAATTGGACCGTTAGTTGTTGGCCCCTTAGCTGATCGTTTGGCTGGCGGTTTTGGTGGTGCTAGTCGTAGTAAAACTGGACGTTATCTACGCGTTATGATAGCAATATGTTTATTATTAGCAACATTATTCTATTGGTTACTTATAACAATACCACCAATTGTAAGTTTTATCAATTTCTATATTTAATTTATAGAATTATTAATTTGAATTTTATTTTTATACAGTTCAGAAGTCCACCTAATGTTAGTTTTATGTGCGATCCGAATGGTGGTGTCATACTGCAAGATAGGTGCGGGGCTGAAAGGACCTGCTCGCAATGGGGTGGAGAGGTACTTCTTCAGTTTTGTCTTTGATTTTAGACCTAGAATTGCCCAAAATTGTACTAGATAAGGGCAAATTTAGGTCTTTATAGACTGCAGCCCATAGGAGTAAAATTGTTTGTTTATAAATTTGCCTCTTTAACAAAGCAGAAAAGGATTTTTATATCAATGTGTCACCATAATTAGGCTAAATTTGTCGTCTTTTTAACAATTATTGCTACTATTTCTGATTTCCGATTATTTCTCGTTCGTTTCTCAATATCCAATTTGACCAGTTTGTAATAATTTCCATGCTTCAATAGGATCAGCTTGCAATCGATCGTTTGGAACAAAAATTAAGTGAAATAAATTGGTAGTTAATTGTTTTAAATTGGCCTTTTATGTAATTTTTCTACCTGGCTGATGAAATCAACCGAAATCATTTCTAATTAATCAAAATTTCCAATGAATTGTTTGCTCAATTTACTCATTATTTGTAGCTAAATTTTTGACATTAGAAATTTCATTGTAACTCTTTATATCTTGGCAATTTAATCCCGAATGGCCCTTGCTAGGATTATTTAAGATCTTTTGTAATTTCAGCGGGGTTCAGTGCTTGTGAAAAGTTGCATCTTCACCTGCAACAAAACAACTCTCTATAAAGGCTACCGGATAAGTTCACCATCCGAAGACACTCCAAATGAAGACGACAGTACCGATGAATATCCGTTCGATGATTACAGTAATCTAACTGTAGCCCCTGAAGCTGAATATGTAAATAAACCAAATGTTAGTTTAATCATTTGATTCAATAAAATTTGATTATAGTTGGTTAAAAATCCACATCAACCGAATGCTCAAGCTCAAATGAACAATCGCGAAATCGATTTAGGTCTAGTGCCGCTACCGCACATGTGCTACAAGAACCGAACAGATGGATCTTCGGTTTGTGAAGTGTTCAGTAATAGTTCAAGAATAATCAAGTTCGATATCGGCTTAAAATCCGATACGAATTTGAATATTAGCGAAAATGACGACGATATCTGTCGGTATCCTTTCGGTTTGTTATCCATTTTATCCCCAAAATTTCTTTAATAATTCCAGTTTTCTCAATTACAGATGATTATTTCCATTGTCGGATATCACCAGAGACTCGTAAAGAATTAACAACAAATTTGGATTGCGAACCAATTGTATTGTGCGCAATCCACGATCCTTACAATAACACCAACAGTCTATTGAAACGTTCCCAATGCGGCTACGATAATATAAGTTTTTGGTTATATTTAGTTATCCGTTCAATTGCCGATATTTTCCCGGCTGCAGCTTGTGCATTATTGAGCACAGCAATTGTGATCGCAACTAGAGAAACATCAACTGGACGCGGTGATGTTGGCAAACAATTAGCGGCCGGTGCTTTGGGTTTCGCTATTTTCGCCCCGATAATCGGCGGTTGTGCTAACGGACGTTTCCTTGAAGCTATGATCTGCTTTACCGTCTTAATACTGCTAGCTGTATTGATATTAATCTTCGACAAGTAAGTTTATTGGAAATTATCAATGGATCAATTGGAATATTTGATGATTTTTACAGTAATATGCCGTTAAGTCCGCCCGAATGGTGGTGGCATACCCGTTGCGGCTTGTTAGCTTTACCAATGTCCTCAGTTCGTAAATATACAATCGAAATTGTTGCTTTGGGTGTTATTCTATTTGTTTTGGGCGTTTTCTGGAATGCCATCGATACGTTTCTTCCATGGTAATTGGAAATTCGATAATTTCCTCAATTGAAATGCTAATCTTTCTAATTCTAGGCATGTAGTTAAACTACCAGAAGGTACTCCGTTAATTATCGGTTTAACATTAACAATTGGATCTTTACCGGCTGTTATCTTTCTGATATTTGCCGAGAAAATCGTTGATTATTGCAGCCATTCGAATATTTTAATCTTCTGTTTTGTTTCCTATATAGTTCATCATGTTGGTAAGTTTTATTGTCTTTAGTAAAGTTTGAGTCTGAATTTCATTATTCTGATTTTAATCAGGTTTGTTATGGACGGAGAATGCGTCTGTTCTATTAATCTTCGAAATTTTCGAAATCTTCACATTGCACATGATGTGGGTCACTGCCATTTTATATTTAAGACATTTAGTACCGAGGAAATTCACAGCCTGTGGACAAGCACTGCCAATTCTGACACATTTCTGTTTGGGCCGTTGTATCGGCGCCTGGTTAGGCAGTTTGGCCTATACAGAATACCCGTACAATTTCTCAACAGTACATGAGAGTTTTGCAATAGCTGCCGCTGTATTTGCTATAATATCATTTCTAACCTATCATTTCTATTTGAAGCCGAAATGTGTAGCACCAACCCAACTACCACCATATCCAGCACCATCAGTTGTTCAAAGTGAGTCGCCTATTCTAAAATAGAATTGAAATAGAAATAATTTAATAATTTTTAGATGCTAATGGAAACGGTTCGTATACACCATTAAGAGTTTATCACAATAGTCGAGCGAAGAAAGGTCATTTTAGATACTAGGTCTATTTATAGAACATTTTTATGTTTACATCATATTTAATAAATAAATAATTATATCAATTAATGTGAAACAAAGCTTTATTTTTAATTTAATTCAATATTTGTTTGATTTTCTTGTCTTCAATTTGTACATTGCGCAGCTTTAAATTAATGAAATATCAATAAGTGTTAGAGACTTTTGTGTAAAATAAGCTTTTATTTGCTATTGTTTTTATTTTTAATAATAATAATAATTATAATAATCACACTTTTATTAACCTTTTCTTCTATTCCTGGACGTTTAATGTCCACAAATCAATAGGGATGCATTAATTAGCACCGTTTCTTTTCAAAATTTACAGTAACATTGGAATAAATTTGCACAAATATTGAGTTTCTCAACCATTCAACTCACCAGTGAGGCCACGTAATTTTCCTATGAAAATAAATAAATTTTTAGGCAACAATAGTCTAATTTTAAAGTTCAAAGAACCGTCTACAATCCGAAAAAAACCCGGCGCAAAACAATTATGTTTAACCGGTGAAGATCACTAATTTCCTAATAATTGTCGCGAAGTCTGCCAATTTTCGAAAAGTAAGCTGTGCCTGTTAATTACGTGTTGACCAGTAGGCTATGAAATCAGTTTTTTGCAATAGAGGCCAAATAACCTTGTCAGTTACAAGGTGATGTGATTTCATAGCCCACTAGTCAACAACTAAATAAAATCCACAGCTTACTTTTCCAAATAGTGCGAATTTGTGATGTCGGGAGTGAAAAGCCTCTATAGTTATTACTTTTTCACCGATTTAAAAACAACCAGGAGGCTTCTAAGGATTGTATTTGAAAGTGAAACATGATCGTGACTGATGTATTTTTAATAAAATCAACATTCAAAATAAATAGCAATTTCATGTTAATTTTATCAAAAAATACTCAACAATAAGACTATAAACAAGGAGATTCTAACTTTTATACTTTATAATAATACTTTACATGTATAAGCAGAAAAAAAACAATTTCAACGTTATTAAATAATTCAAGTCTTATAAAGAGAAATACAAAAATAATAGGAATATATTTGTCAATTTTTAGTTAATTACTGACTGGCTTTCGAACTATTTACGATTAAATTCTGCGTCGTATGCTTATTACTACTACCATTACTACTATTACAAGACGAATGTCCATCGCATTTGATTTTAAAAAACCTCAAAATCGGACTTTGTGGCGAACCACAACGCCTCTGTTGTTGATTCGCCAATGATTGCTCAAATTTCGCCGCTTTAGCCGGTGGCGGTTGTGACAATTGCAAATCATTGGATGCATCAATGAAATCGTTACGTAATTTCCGTTCGATACGCATCTTTGTCAACCAATCGTACGATTTCCTCTTCGGCGGCGAATAATTCAAATGCGGCGCAACACCATCAATCACGAAATTCGGTAGATTAACAGTCGGCGATGACGATGATGATGATTGATTTGTTTCTTGTAGATTACAAAATAATTTCCTCGGTTCAAATAATTCGCTACGTAATCGTTTTGGGTTGGTTTCAACGATTTCATTACAAGATTTACGTTTATTTGTTGTTGTTGTTGATGATGATGGTGTGCAATTTTGACAAAAATCGTTCGTTGACGGTGTATCACATTTATTACAACCGATTATCAATTTTTTCGGTGTACTATTATTTTCATTATTGTAAAGATTACAACGTTTCAATTTCGATACAATTGGCTCGATTACTGGTAACAATTCAGCCTGTCCCCGGCCATCGATTTGCCAATTTTCTGGTAATTCCTCATTGCCAATACGCCAAATTTTATGCGTCATATCATCGGAACATGTAACGATTGTTATATCATCGATTTCGCACCAGGCTACACAAGTCACTTCAGCGCTATGTCCGGTTAATTTAACGAAAGGTTTAGGCGAATTTATATTCCAAATATAAGCATTCTCGTCACTACTACCGCTAATCAAATATAAACCATCTCGACTTAATGATGCTTTAATATAAAATGTACTGTTCTGATGGCCGATATATTTCATTATCGGTTGCGGATTTAACGAATTCAAATTGTAACTGTAAATCGTATTATCCAAACAATTAGCGTATAATTTAAGGCAGTCTTTATCGATAATCAAACTACTAAAACCGTTCTTTGTTGTACTACCAGTATACGGAATTTTACCTTTCGGTAGCGGTTCCGTTTTGTAAATCGAATAATTCTTGCGCAAATCCCAAATTTTGATAACCCCATCGCCGGCGCCGCACGATATCAACGTATCATCATTACGAAATACTAAACCTGTTACACTTTTGGCCCCGATTAAAGCCGCCGTATGCGGTGATAATGACGTGCCCAAAATTTTCCGACGGCTGCGTTTCGGCGTCTTCACCTGATGCGAATTGAAAATCGTACGATCCGCTTTACCGATAAAATTCGACGTATTCGATCGTGTATCCCACAAAATGATATTCCCATCACGGCCGCCAGTAGCAAAAACGCTCGGATCATCTTTACGGAAAGTCACCGTTTTTACCGAACGTGTATGTCCGGTGAAAACTTGCAATTCTCGGATATCGTTGTTGGTTACATCGAATAACCGGGCCGAATGGTCGCCGGATGCCGTGACGATTTTCATATTATCGAACATCCAAGCCAGATCAAAAATCGCATTATTATGGGCACGTATACCGTAACGTTCTTCATTATTTGTAGTATCATGTATTGCTAATTTTCCATCTTCATTAGCCAACGCTAAGAAATTCTCGTTGTTCCTCTGTTGGGCGAATTTACACGCAAATATCGGCGTATCAATTATCACATCTTCGCGCGGCAACAATTGCGTATATTGTTCTTCTTTTGGACAACGTAATCGTTTAATTATATTATCGTAAAATTTCCATTTAACTAAATTAAAAGGCAATTATCATTGATCAAAATTTGAGCGGGAGATTTCGTTCGAACAAACTCACCGTTACCGTATTGTTGATCGAATAAATTCTTAACAGACGCCATCAGTACACTAAAAAATTCGTTAAATTAACAAAACGATACAAATTCAAATTTGTTAACACAAAAATCACAATTTAAAAAACTTTTATTAAAGGCCGCTTTGTTGACATTTCTAGAATATGAGGTTAAATAAAGCGGGATTTAAATGGACCGTTAACCAATCTATCCATCTCTATTCAACCCATTGAAATCCCTATAAGAAACAAGATGGAAGATTGTTTAGACAACACTACTGCCATCTAAACAGTGACAATTAAACAAGCGCGAATTTTAAACTTAACTGCGTCCTAAATTTCCAAATTCTCTATCATTGTCTTACCTATTACTATCCGTATAGAAAAATAGGATAGAAAATCGGCGCCAAATTCAAATTTGTTATAATAGCGTTTATTAATATTACACATCTTGAGTTAAGAATAAATTAGGATAGAATCTTAGACCTTCAATAGAATCATCACGGCATATTCTCCCATATTTTTCAGCTGTTAATAATCGTTCTTTTGCTAAAGTTGTTGGAATTCCCAACGTTTTCGTCAATTCCTCATAAGTTAGCGAACCTTCTTTTTCAACCTAGACAGTTATAAATTCCAATAATAAAAAATAATCTCTAAATAAATAGAATTTACCAAATCGGCGGTCGATTCGGCTATTGTCTCGCTATCTAAATTACTTAATTGCAATACAATTACCCCAGAATTGAATTGATATAATTTCAATGGTAAACCTAATTTGGCCATTAAACGACACGCTGTTAAAATATCTTCCGGTGATAATAAATCGAGACCTCTAGCTCGATTAACACGGCAGAAGGCATCGGCTAAAATCACCATACCACCGACTTCTTCGACATGATCCAATAGAATTTCACAAATCTGTTCGGATAATTTCCGATAATACACATTGTCCGATTTGTAATCATCTCGAGTTACTGGATCATCAATACCTAAACGTAATAGATACGATTTAAAACGAATTGTTTCATCCTCTGAAATGTCCCCTTGTTTCTCCTAAAATAATCGAATTATTATCAAGATTTTTGTGTTTGTTTCGGGTTTAGTACTCGGATTTTTGTTGAAATTGTTCGCGATAGAGTTACCATTTCTTTAGCTTTGCTCATTAGTTTATTTAAATCTTGAAACGCTATCGATATACTCTCATCGGTGGCTTTCTGTTTCTCTTCTAAATTCCTCTCAATACCGACAATACCGAATCTTAGAGCTCTTTGTGGTGGTTGATTTGATGTCGATGGTTTTATTGGTGGGTTTATTTGTTTTTGTGATTGGATTTTCTGTACACAATCCACTAGAATTCTAACAACATCACTACTAAACCCCTCACGAAACGATAGTTTCGAATGATTATAAATACTAGTCTGTTGTGGTCCTGGTAGATTATCTAGAATGATTTCAAATCATTAAAAAGTAATTAAATTAATGATGCAGTAAAAACTACCATTTGGTGCTTCATACAAGTACAGAATTACTTTTTTCGAACGACTAAAACTGAAAGCCGATGATTGTTCTTCAACACAAGCAACTAAATTCACATATAAAGCTAGACACGTTTGTCCTTTGGCGATATCACCAGGACGGCCCCATAATATCCGGTGTGTTGTTATAATCAGTTCACCACCTTCGAAATTTGTCTAAAAAATAAAGAAAATGATAAGAATTTTATGTAGGTTGTTAATGGAATTGTACTTTTTGGTCACCATCATAGATTCTCACGTTTTTTTCACAAGTCAATGTCGATTCGTTTTCTAATAATAAAGGACTTGTGTATTTCCAACGATTCATTATTTCTCAATGTTTTCTTTTTCTTCTAAAGGGATGTTTTTTAATTAACAAGAATTTTTAGAAAATTGTTTAGGCACTGTTGCCAAATTCTTTACAAATTCCTTGACAACATTAATTCGTAATAATCTTTTTCTTTTATTGTTGACAAACTATTTATTTATTTAGATAAAAAGAGTTAAATTACTGAATATGTAGTTATGAATTATAAATTTGCCAAATTTTACTCGGTAATTTGTTTTTATTTATTTTTCATCACTATAAGAACATCACTGAATTCGAGGAATATATGAGCAATATAGCAATATCAATTTCCAAATGTTGCCAACATTACAAGTACGTTTGCACTAGCATACAAAAGCACCGACTGTTACTTCTTATATCTGATTGGTCGATAACATAGATAATTTGATTGTTAATCAAAAATGCGAGAGATTTAAATCTAATTTTGATTCTTTAGTGAAATTAGAGTATTACTAATCTATTTGTAAATTATCCGGTCACTTCACTGTAATACTGAATAATTTTAATATAATCTACGACTAATCCACTTTTTTTTTGGTAATATAATTTTTGTTGGCAGTAGCAATAACAGTAGCAGTTACAATAAGAGTGCTGTTACTGTTACAGTAAATCATAAATGGCGCCCAAAAAATTTATTTCCCACTCCATTCCTACCATAGATGATAGTAGACTTGTTTATTTCAGTTGTAATAATGTCGAATGCTTACGAAAATTACTTAAAAAGCATCAATAAAAATCTACCAGAACGCCCACCAAGCCGATATAAAGAAAAATTGAATTATTTAAAACAATTAATCCGCGAATACGTTCATGTATTTATATTTTGATATAAGAAAAACAAAAATTGAACATAACCTCAAATTTTAGGAGAATGCTGCTTTAATTGACGAATTGGAAGATATTCAAACGAAAATCATCGTACGTAAAGAAGAACGTAAATTTCTATTGAAGAAATTATGCGAATACGAACCACAAGTGGCTGCTGAAGTTCAAAATTTAGCCAAAATGGGCTTTACCCAACCATCAACGTCAATATCGACACCTCTAAATATCGTTCCAAATACAGGGAGTGATACAAAAAAGACTAAAAGACGACCAATATCGGATCTTTCAGGTTGTATTTCAATTTAATATCGAAATGGGAAAGTTTAATTGTAAATTTGTAGAGAAAAAGTCGAGATCTAGACGAAGTTCGATTAAATTGAAAAAGAGAATCGTCCAACCGATACCGTTGGATAATACAGGCCGGCCGATTTTCCCAATCGAATTAGGCAATTTAACAATCCATTGTTTAGGTGAAGTTGTATCGGATCGTGTTGAATTCCATTGTGAAGACGCCATCTACCCCATTGGATTCTTTTCAACTCGAATTTATGGCAGTCTAGATGACCCCACAGTCAAGTGTATGTACAGTTGTAAAATCGCCGAAATTAACGGACTACCAAGGTACATAATTAACGATTAAAAATGCCAGAAATTCACCGATTTTTTGTAGATTTGAAATCGAAACCGACGACAATTCACCAGCGATAATCGGCGATACACCCGACATGTGCCATTCTCTACTATTACAAAAAATCAACGACACATTATCATTGAATGTTGTTAGTACAAGACCGCGTGGTAACGATTTCTTCGGTTTAACCCACCCGACAGTTCTAAATTTATTACAAAGTTTCCCAGCTAGTCGGAAATGTATCAATTATAAATGGAATAAATTTGAAGTATCGCGCAATAATAGCGCAAATGATATCTATATCGACGATAGTGATGCTGTTTTAAATTATGAATATCTACAACGCAGTATCAATTTTTGTAAATATAAAATGGCGCCCGATATTCTACAAAAACCATCAAATGAATATTTAGATAACGATAGTTTACATGAGTATTTAGAATAATTGAAAGAAATGTGGAATTAAAGCGTTAATTTTTAATAATTAGCAAAAACAGTAACTTAATTAATTACAATCAGTCGATTAATTCTAAAAAATTGAACAAAACAATTGAGGATCATCTCCGTATTGGTGTACTTGATTGTCTTCGAATTGGTGCCGATTGTTTATTTTTGTTAATATTCTTATTAAGAACGGTAAACATGAAATTCGTTAACGCTATAACCGGTTTAAATATCGGTATAGCTATTGGTGATCTGTAAAATTACAACAATATTAAATTAATATAGAAGAAAATTAAATTAAAATTTACCCTTCTGTTACAGGAACTGATTTAAACGAACTGATAATTAAAAATGGGAATAATATCCCGAATATACCACCACTGATAATAATCGATTCGGATATTTGTGTTACTAATTCTAACCATAAACCGAAACCGATAAAATACGGCCAATACATACAAATAAACGTTAGACGTTTATTTAAACCCCAACCATATTCAAACCATTTATATTCAAACGCATATAATGAAAATAATAAACATCTATGGGCTATATATAGACTTATAGCAATTGGCCAAAATGGTATTAATAACATTAATCTGGCCTGTTGTTGGAATAGAATTTCAATTATGCCACTGAATATAAAATCGGCAATTGTTTGACTTAAACCCATTGAAACAGAACGGCGACCAGAGGCCTTATGGACTAGATTGCTAACATCCTAAAATTATTTAGTTCAATTTTTCGAGTTATTCGGGGAATATTGGTAGATTTTGTGCCAAATTGGAATATTGACTAATGAAGGGCTGAAAAATGCCAATACTTACAACTAAAGAGAGGCGTTTCACTGCCTACCGAGAGTGAAGACGTCAAATTCGCACTATTTGGAAAAGTAAGCTGTGCGTGTCAATTAAGTGTTGATTAGTAGGCTATGAAATCACAGAACCTCGCTAATGTGGTCTCTATTGCCAACAAAACTGATTTCATAGCCTACTATTCAGCGCTGGACTGAGATGCACAGCTCACTTGTCGAAATATTGCAAAACAAGATTTATTTTTTGAACAAATTCTACCACTATTATCAATAAATTCCGGATTACCTGATACAAGAGAGTATTAATAAATTTGGTTATTGCAAAAACCGGCATAAGAAAGAAACTACTATAACACAATATCGTAAAATATTCAACATAATAACCCCACGATTGTGTTGTTGGACCATTCAAATTCAACAAATTTTGAAAGATTGTCTTAATCAATAGATGATAAATTAATAATTCACCAGCCACTAGAATACCATTCCATTTGAAACAGATGTACATACATCGGAATATCGATGGTTTATTTCTACAATTATTCGATTATTCCAAATTGGAAAAGAGCAATTTTACATTACCCTTTATTCTCTTTAATCGGTGTCGGTTCTCTCGACTCCGATGCGGTACGTTTTGGTGAAATTCGTGCGTGCAATTGGGCTTGTCGTTCTTGTATCTCGCGATCGATGAAGAAAACTTGCGGAAAACCGCGGAAACTATCAACGAAACCACGGAAAAAACTCGACAACATATTCTAAATATATTGGAGAAATTAATTTAATTTCAATTGCAATTTAGACGACTTACACTAAGCATATCCATTGTTTCTATTGTGTTTTTGTTGCACACATTTATTAATAATTCGTATTTGATTACAAACAGCTGATCTTTATAACCTCTACGTCTGTTGAAAATTTACGTATCTTGATAGAATTATAATGGGAATAATTCATCAAATGTAGTCCATTTACGTAATTTTATCAATATAATGACCTATAAGAATAATGATCCTTGGTTATTTTTGTGGTTTTATCGAAATTTTCGTTGAATTTACGGATTTACTCGAAATCGACTTGCCTATGGTAGATGACAGCTATCATTTTCACAATGAGGTACTAGAGTACGCATCCGCTCACGTATGGTGGCAGACATTTTGGATAGTGGAGACGCAAACGAATTGAAGTAGTTATCGACAACTGGTGAACAGGTGGTTTGCATCTACACTAAGCAAGTATTGCTAGTTGTATAAAATTGGGTGTAAAATATTGGCACAAATAATCTTGGTTTCAAGGATCTCAGCGTTTTTTGACTAATTTCCCAATGAGCTACGAGGGTCAAATTTTGATAAAATAATCTCCAAGGAACCTCTTATAAAACCTTGGATTTTTCAAATCGTTCATCAAATAATACGTGTTTCCTCAGAGATAGCAACATTTAATTGAAACATGCGGTATGTTCGTATGTTTTTAAATTAGCATCATTTTATAGAATATGATGCTAATTTAGACCCCATTAATTTACTTTAGGACTTTTTTAGTTAATCATTCTGTTCTACAATACTATAATTTTTGCGGTTATTTTTCATATAATTTTGCACCCAAAGTATCAAGGAAAAATATTTAAACAATCTTATCCAATTTTCAAACTATTTAAACCTAGAAATTTGGTAGAAATCACCGTAAATATAAAATATGAATATGAATATGAATATTGTATTTAAATTTATTATTTACAAAATCTACAACATTCTAGAATTTTATAATTTTAGCGTTGCGTAAACTAACATTTTCAAGTTATCTTGTTTTTTGCGGGTTAAAAACGACACGATTACAAGTTACGTACTCCTGTACGTACGGCCAAACAACTTTTTTTCCAATTTTTGATAAGAATACAACAAAGGAATGATTACTTGACGCCATTTTCGAATCTTGTCAGTGCCTGCCTTTTGTTCATTCGAATTTTCGTCGTCGAGATGTTAACACCGTTTCGAAAATCGGTCGTGAAATCGGTTTTGTTTAATTTAATAATAAATTCTCGCGATTTTTAAAACAAAGTGACGCGTATTTTGATGCCTCCGTTGAAGTGGTACCGTTTCTAAAATTCAATAATTCACGTATTTTTTAAAACAAAGTGCCTCGTATTTTGTTGAACGTTGAAGTGTTGTCGTTTACAAAATTTAATAATAAATTAATGCGATTTCTAAAACAAAGTGTTGGTGTTACCGTTTTGAAAATTTAAAAATAACTTTACGTACGTGTTTAAAACAAAGTGTTGGTGTTAGTGCTTCTGTTGGTGCCAATCTGGACGAAGGAGTGAGCAGTAAGTCATCCCTTGGATTTGGGCGATAAGAAGTCAACGAAAGGGTAAGTTGAAATATTTGAAAAATTGTTATTAATAATGAAAATGAACAAAAAACTCTAATCAAAAATGAGTTTTCTGTTCTATTTCGTTAATAATTTAATCCCATATTTGTGTAATGGATTCTTGGTTTATAAATTTAATCATAATTAAAATAATTTTTCAAGTTAAATAATTTTTCAATTACTAACGGTTTTTTTTTCTGTTCTATTACAGTAGGTCCGAACAGCGAGGGACAGGAGGCGTTGTAGCAGAGGGGTAAGTACTTTTTTGATTTACTTCGCGATCGTTTCAAGTCGGGATATCCCAAGATGAAAACGGGATATAAAATAACATCGGTTCGGTTCGGTTCGGTTCGGTTCGGTTCGGTTCGGTTCGGTAAATGAACAAACGCGATTGTAGGTATAGGAGGGAACGCGCATTAGGAACTTGTTAGGCACTTGTTAGGCCCTTGTTAGGCCCTTGTTAGGTACTTGTTAGGTACATCAACGTACACAACCCCCCATCATTCTTTCCCTTGAAATCTCATAATATGTAATAATTTTTTTTCAGGTAATTTTTTAAATGTATGTTTCTAATTAAACTTTTTTTTTCAGAACATTTATGCATGTATTTACATACATTTTATTTTTAACGAAAAAATGTTTCTTATGTTTCAGATTGTCTGCCAGCATCATCAGCTTCAATCCCTTGAAATTTCCCATTATCCTTCCCCGGGGAATGGCCATTCCTATTGCATGAAATCCTACTAACATAGAATTAGCTGGGTTAATGTTGTAGTGTTTTGTGTTGGTCTGTTAGTTTATAGGTATTGGTATTGATGGTATTGGATAGATCCACCGCTACTACTAGGTTCAGTTGTCGCGATTATCCAAGCATTGACTCCGTCGTATGACTGTGCAGTTTGTGGTGTGGTCTTCTTGCTAGTCGCTCTAATAATGCTCAAATATTTTCACGGGTTGTGCGGTTTTCGGAGCGAGAGATTGCGATAGGTAATTCGCATATCGTGAGGATGTCTAACGCATATATCTTCGCTGATTGTTTGAGGTTATTATTGTGACAATGATGCATTGACTTCATCATTTCCTGTGCAATGATAAGACTGTGACAATAGCTTCGTAAGTAATCAATTTTTCCTTTATTTCAGATAGCTATCACTTTGCAATTTTCCAAGCATTGACTCCGTCGTATGACTGTACAGTGTGTGGTGTGGTCTTCTTGCTAGTCGCTCTAATAATGCTCAAATATTTTCACGGGTTGTGCGGTTTTCGGAGCGAGAGATTGCGATAGGTAATTCGCATATCGTGAGGATGTCTACCGCATATATCTTTGCTGATTGTTTGAGGTTATTACTGTGGCAATGATGCATTGACTTCATCACTTACTGTGCAATGATATGATGGTGACAATAGCTTCATAAGTAATCAATTTCTACTTTATTTCAGAGAACTATCACTTCGCGATTTTCTAAGCATTGACTCAGTCGTATGACTGTGCAGTTTGTGGTGTGGTTTTCTTGCTAGTCGCTATAATAATGCTCAAATATTTTCACGGATTGTGCGGTTTTCGGAGCGAGAGATTGCGATAGGTAATTCGCATATCGTGAGGATGTCTAACGCATATATCTTTGCTGATTGTTTGAGGTTATTATTGTGACAATAATGCATTGACTTCATCACTTATTGTGCAATGATAAGACTGTGACAATAGCTTCGTAAGTAATCAATTTTTCCTTTATTTCAGATAGCTATCACTTTGCAATTTTCCAAGCATTGACTCCGTCATATGACTGTGCAGTTTGTGGTGTGGTCTTCTTGCTAGTCGCTCTAATAATGCTCAAATATTTTCACGGATTGTGCGGTTTTCGGAGCGAGAGATTGCGATAGGTAATTCGCATATCGTAAGGATGTCTAACGCATATATCTTCGCTGATTGTTTGAGGTTATTACTGTGGCAATGATGCATTGACTTCATCACTTACTGTGCAATGATATGATGGTGACAATAGCTTCATAAGTAATCAATTTCTACTTTATTTCAGAGAACTATCACTTCGCGATTTTCCAAGCATTGACTCCGTCGTATGACTGTGCAGTTTGTGGTGTGGTCTTTTGGCTAGTCACTATAATAATGCTCAAATATTTTCACGGATTGTGCGGTTTTCGGAGCGAGAGATTGCGATAGGTAATTCGCATATCGTGAGGATGTCTAACGCATATATCTTCGCTGATTGTTTGAGGTTATTATTGTGACAATGATGCATTGACTTCATCATTTCCTGTGCAATGATAAGACTGTGACAATAGCTTCGTAAGTAATCAATTTTTCCTTTATTTCAGATAGCTATCACTTTGCAATTTTCCAAGCATTGACTCCGTCATATGACTGTGCAGTTTGTGGTGTGGTCTTCTTGCTAGTCGCTCTAATAATGCTCAAATATTTTCACGGGTTGTGCGGTTTTCGGAGCGAGAGATTGCGATAGGTAATTCGCATATCGTGAGGATGTCTACCGCATATATCTTTGCTGATTGTTTGAGGTTATTACTGTGGCAATGATGCATTGACTTCATCACTTACTGTGCAATGATATGATGGTGACAATAGCTTCATAAGTAATCAATTTCTACTTTATTTCAGAGAACTATCACTTCGCGATTTTCCAAGCATTGACTCCGTCGTATGACTGTGCAGTTTGTGGTGTGGTCTTTTGGCTAGTCACTATAATAATGCTCAAATATTTTCACGGATTGTGCGGTTTTCGGAGCGAGAGATTGCGATAGGTAATTCGCATATCGTGAGGATGTCTAACGCATATATCTTCGCTGATTGTTTGAGGTTATTACTGTGGCAATGATGCATTGATTTCATCACTTACTGTGCAATGATATGATGGTGACAATAGCTTCGTAAGTAATCAATTTTTCCTTTATTTCAGATAGCTATCACTTTGCAATTTTCCAAGCATTGACTCCGTCATATGACTGTGCAGTTTGTGGTGTGGTCTTCTTGCTAGTCGCTCTAATAATGCTCAAATATTTTCACGGATTGTGCGGTTTTCGGAGCGAGAGATTGCGATAGGTAATTCGCATATCGTAAGGATGTCTAACGCATATATCTTCGCTGATTGTTTGAGGTTATTACTGTGGCAATGATGCATTGACTTCATCACTTACTGTGCAATGATATGATGGTGACAATAGCTTCATAAGTAATCAATTTCTACTTTATTTCAGAGAACTATCACTTCGCGATTTTCCAAGCATTGACTCCGTCGTATGACTGTGCAGTTTGTGGTGTGGTCTTTTGGCTAGTCACTATAATAATGCTCAAATATTTTCACGGATTGTGCGGTTTTCGGAGCGAGAGATTGCGATAGGTAATTCGCATATCGTGAGGATGTCTAACGCATATATCTTCGCTGATTGTTTGAGGTTATTACTGTGGCAATGATGCATTGATTTCATCACTTACTGTGCAATGATATGATGGTGACAATAGCTTCGTAAGTAATCAATTTTTCCTTTATTTCAGATAGCTATCACTTTGCAATTTTCCAAGCATTGACTCCGTCATATGACTGTGCAGTTTGTGGTGTGGTCTTCTTGCTAGTCGCTCTAATAATGCTCAAATATTTTCACGGATTGTGCGGTTTTCGGAGCGAGAGATTGCGATAGGTAATTCGCATATCGTAAGGATGTCTAACGCATATATCTTCGCTGATTGTTTGAGGTTATTACTGTGGCAATGATGCATTGACTTCATCACTTACTGTGCAATGATATGATGGTGACAATAGCTTCATAAGTAATCAATTTCTACTTTATTTCAGAGAACTATCACTTCGCGATTTTCCAAGCATTGACTCCGTCGTATGACTGTGCAGTTTGTGGTGTGGTCTTTTGGCTAGTCACTATAATAATGCTCAAATATTTTCACGGATTGTGCGGTTTTCGGAGCGAGAGATTGCGATAGGTAATTCGCATATCGTGAGGATGTCTAACGCATATATCTTCGCTGATTGTTTGAGGTTATTATTGTGACAATGATGCATTGACTTCATCATTTCCTGTGCAATGATAAGACTGTGACAATAGCTTCGTAAGTAATCAATTTTTCCTTTATTTCAGATAGCTATCACTTTGCAATTTTCCAAGCATTGACTCCGTCATATGACTGTGCAGTTTGTGGTGTGGTCTTCTTGCTAGTCGCTCTAATAATGCTCAAATATTTTCACGGGTTGTGCGGTTTTCGGAGCGAGAGATTGCGATAGGTAATTCGCATATCGTGAGGATGTCTACCGCATATATCTTTGCTGATTGTTTGAGGTTATTACTGTGGCAATGATGCATTGACTTCATCACTTACTGTGCAATGATATGATGGTGACAATAGCTTCATAAGTAATCAATTTCTACTTTATTTCAGAGAACTATCACTTCGCGATTTTCCAAGCATTGACTCCGTCGTATGACTGTGCAGTTTGTGGTGTGGTCTTTTGGCTAGTCACTATAATAATGCTCAAATATTTTCACGGATTGTGCGGTTTTCGGAGCGAGAGATTGCGATAGGTAATTCGCATATCGTGAGGATGTCTAACGCATATATCTTCGCTGATTGTTTGAGGTTATTACTGTGGCAATGATGCATTGATTTCATCACTTACTGTGCAATGATATGATGGTGACAATAGCTTCGTAAGTAATCAATTTTTCCTTTATTTCAGATAGCTATCACTTTGCAATTTTCCAAGCATTGACTCCGTCATATGACTGTGCAGTTTGTGGTGTGGTCTTCTTGCTAGTCGCTCTAATAATGCTCAAATATTTTCACGGATTGTGCGGTTTTCGGAGCGAGAGATTGCGATAGGTAATTCGCATATCGTAAGGATGTCTAACGCATATATCTTCGCTGATTGTTTGAGGTTATTACTGTGGCAATGATGCATTGACTTCATCACTTACTGTGCAATGATATGATGGTGACAATAGCTTCATAAGTAATCAATTTCTACTTTATTTCAGAGAACTATCACTTCGCGATTTTCCAAGCATTGACTCCGTCGTATGACTGTGCAGTTTGTGGTGTGGTCTTTTGGCTAGTCACTATAATAATGCTCAAATATTTTCACGGATTGTGCGGTTTTCGGAGCGAGAGATTGCGATAGGTAATTCGCATATCGTGAGGATGTCTAACGCATATATCTTCGCTGATTGTTTGAGGTTATTATTGTGACAATGATGCATTGACTTCATCATTTCCTGTGCAATGATAAGACTGTGACAATAGCTTCGTAAGTAATCAATTTTTCCTTTATTTCAGATAGCTATCACTTTGCAATTTTCCAAGCATTGACTCCGTCGTATGACTGTGCAGTTTGTGGTGTGGTCTTCTTGCTAGTCGCTCTAATAATGCTCAAATATTTTCACGGGTTGTGCGGTTTTTCGGAGCGAGAGATTGCGATAGGTAATTCGCATATCGTGAGGATGTCTACCGCATATATCTTTGCTGATTGTTTGAGGTTATTACTGTGGCAATGATGCATTGACTTCATCACTTACTGTGCAATGATATGATGGTGACAATAGCTTCATAAGTAATCAATTTCTACTTTATTTCAGAGAACTATCACTTCGCGATTTTCCAAGCATTGACTCCGTCGTATGACTGTGCAGTTTGTGGTGTGGTCTTTTGGCTAGTCACTATAATAATGCTCAAATATTTTCACGGATTGTGCGGTTTTCGGAGCGAGAGATTGCGATAGGTAATTCGCATATCGTGAGGATGTCTAACGCATATATCTTTGCTGATTGTTTGAGGTTATTATTGTGACAATAATGCATTGACTTCATCACTTATTGTGCAATGATAAGACTGTGACAATAGCTTCGTAAGTAATCAATTTTTCCTTTATTTCAGATAGCTATCACTTTGCAATTTTCCAAGCATTGACTCCGTCATATGACTGTGCAGTTTGTGGTGTGGTCTTCTTGCTAGTCGCTCTAATAATGCTCAAATATTTTCACGGATTGTGCGGTTTTCGGAGCGAGAGATTGCGATAGGTAATTCGCATATCGTAAGGATGTCTAACGCATATATCTTCGCTGATTGTTTGAGGTTATTACTGTGGCAATGATGCATTGACTTCATCACTTACTGTGCAATGATATGATGGTGACAATAGCTTCATAAGTAATCAATTTCTACTTTATTTCAGAGAACTATCACTTCGCGATTTTCCAAGCATTGACTCCGTCGTATGACTGTGCAGTTTGTGGTGTGGTCTTTTGGCTAGTCACTATAATAATGCTCAAATATTTTCACGGATTGTGCGGTTTTCGGAGCGAGAGATTGCGATAGGTAATTCGCATATCGTGAGGATGTCTAACGCATATATCTTCGCTGATTGTTTGAGGTTATTATTGTGACAATGATGCATTGACTTCATCATTTCCTGTGCAATGATAAGACTGTGACAATAGCTTCGTAAGTAATCAATTTTTCCTTTATTTCAGATAGCTATCACTTTGCAATTTTCCAAGCATTGACTCCGTCATATGACTGTGCAGTTTGTGGTGTGGTCTTCTTGCTAGTCGCTCTAATAATGCTCAAATATTTTCACGGGTTGTGCGGTTTTCGGAGCGAGAGATTGCGATAGGTAATTCGCATATCGTGAGGATGTCTACCGCATATATCTTTGCTGATTGTTTGAGGTTATTACTGTGGCAATGATGCATTGACTTCATCACTTACTGTGCAATGATATGATGGTGACAATAGCTTCATAAGTAATCAATTTCTACTTTATTTCAGAGAACTATCACTTCGCGATTTTCCAAGCATTGACTCCGTCGTATGACTGTGCAGTTTGTGGTGTGGTCTTTTGGCTAGTCACTATAATAATGCTCAAATATTTTCACGGATTGTGCGGTTTTCGGAGCGAGAGATTGCGATAGGTAATTCGCATATCGTGAGGATGTCTAACGCATATATCTTCGCTGATTGTTTGAGGTTATTATTGTGACAATGATGCATTGACTTCATCATTTCCTGTGCAATGATAAGACTGTGACAATAGCTTCGTAAGTAATCAATTTTTCCTTTATTTCAGATAGCTATCACTTTGCAATTTTCCAAGCATTGACTCCGTCATATGACTGTGCAGTTTGTGGTGTGGTCTTCTTGCTAGTCGCTCTAATAATGCTCAAATATTTTCACGGGTTGTGCGGTTTTCGGAGCGAGAGATTGCGATAGGTAATTCGCATATCGTGAGGATGTCTACCGCATATATCTTTGCTGATTGTTTGAGGTTATTACTGTGGCAATGATGCATTGACTTCATCACTTACTGTGCAATGATATGATGGTGACAATAGCTTCATAAGTAATCAATTTCTACTTTATTTCAGAGAACTATCACTTCGCGATTTTCCAAGCATTGACTCCGTCGTATGACTGTGCAGTTTGTGGTGTGGTCTTTTGGCTAGTCACTATAATAATGCTCAAATATTTTCACGGATTGTGCGGTTTTCGGAGCGAGAGATTGCGATAGGTAATTCGCATATCGTGAGGATGTCTAACGCATATATCTTCGCTGATTGTTTGAGGTTATTATTGTGACAATGATGCATTGACTTCATCATTTCCTGTGCAATGATAAGACTGTGACAATAGCTTCGTAAGTAATCAATTTTTCCTTTATTTCAGATAGCTATCACTTTGCAATTTTCCAAGCATTGACTCCGTCATATGACTGTGCAGTTTGTGGTGTGGTCTTCTTGCTAGTCGCTCTAATAATGCTCAAATATTTTCACGGATTGTGCGGTTTTCGGAGCGAGAGATTGCGATAGGTAATTCGCATATCGTAAGGATGTCTAACGCATATATCTTCGCTGATTGTTTGAGGTTACTATTGTGACAATGATGCATTGACTACATCACTTCCTGTGCAATGATATGATGGTGATAATAGCTTTGTAACTAATTAATTTTTACTTTGTTGCAAATAATTATTATGTAGCATGGATATATCCAATACCATAGTGGATTAGGCCTACAGGGGATACCACTATAAAAAAAACGCACCGTGTGCTTTACCTCACAGGTGGTGTGGAAAGAAGCACATTTATTAGTTTTCTATTCAACAATTGTAAATTTACAGAAAAATCATGGAGATTTGAAAAGATGGTTTTGCATTATAGACTTTAAAAATAGGTCTTTATTAAATTTCAGGTGATTTTCAGCTTAGATTAATTTTCTATAAACAACCACAGAAACTGTTGAAAGTTTTCAGTCTATTTCAACGATAAAGGTGACATCTATTGACCTCTCCATTGAACTACAATGTTGAAACGACACCAACATATCGCCTTCCTTTTCTCAAGCGATGATCGATCATGACTTGAGAAAAGGAGGTCCCTATTCAACGACACACTCTTAAGTTAGAAAGAGTGAGGACCAACTGCCAAAATTTCCCCATATGAGGATTAAATTGGTCTTTAAAATATAGGGTATGCGCACTCTAGTACCTCATTGTTACGTTTTCAACTGTTTACTCTGTTATCTTAATAACATTTAATAACAATAATTTTTTAATTAAAACAATACTACCGTACAATAATTTATGATTTTTTACTGGTAATACCCTCTCCTATTATCCAGTTGTATAAACTCGATTAAATTATCATTGAACTAACATTCTCTTTAATTTCCATTGTAACAGTCGACGTGGCTTTTTTCCCATTTTATTCTTTTCCAATCAAATTTAAACCATTCTTTGCAATGTCTGTTGAAAATTTACAAAAAATAATCTCAAAAAAATTTACGGCAACTGTTATAGATAAGATTATATCGAAAAAATGCGAGTTGAACGATACTGTGATAGAACGTATAGAAATTGGTGGCGAATCCAAAAAGGGTGATTCCTATTTGAGTACAATTTGTCGATTTAAAATTTATGTTACCGGCAAGGCTAAAAAGTGAGTATTTTATTCAATTTATCAAAAAACTTTATTCAAGGGAGCTATATTCAATGAGATAGAAGCTCCTAGAGCAACAATCCCCTATATTCTGTGTATAGTGGAAATGTGCCGATTTCGAAAGAATTTCAACAGCATTCTCACTCTGTCTAACTTAATGATTATCGCAGTCTGTCCTTTTTGTGGAACGATCCACAGAAAGGACAGACTGCGATAATCATTAAGTTAGACAGAGTGAGAATGCTGTCGGTATCCAACGCATGAGAGCTTCAAAATTTCGAGAGGATTGTCACTCTACCCCCTTCTACCTCATTGGCTATATTTAACAATGAGTTATCTAGAGTGTGCATCCGGTCAAAAAACGTGTCAATGTATGGTGGCAGACATCTTGGATACGTCGATATGTTGGTGTCGTCTCTGTTGAAGCCATGATCGATCAAGGCTTGAGAAAAGGAGGTCCCTATTGAACAACACACTCATAAGTGAGAGAGAGTGAGGACTAACTGTCAAAATTTCCCCATATGCGGACCAAATTGGTTTTATACAAGTATAGGGGATGCGCACTCTATATACCTCATTGATATTTAATAAACTTAACCTAAAAATAGTGGCGCGAGATTTAAATGTTTTAATCTAATTTCAGTGGTGGAGATGAATCTGTTGTTATACCGGTAATTACAAAGTTTTTACTGACGAATATTGGGCGCCGAAAAACGTTCAGATCTGTTGATTTCTTCGAAAATGAAGCAATTTTCTATGAAAAAGTCTGGCCGGCCATACAACAGTTTGAGAAATCGAAAAATTTGCAAGAAACTTTCACCAATATCCCATTGTATTATTTAATTCTAATTGAAGATAGTCGAAAATTTTGATATTTGATGATTTTAGGTGTTTCTATACTGTAATCGATGGCGAGAATGACTTTATAGCGTTAGAAGATGTGAGTTTTTACGGCTATGGAAATATGGAGCGTTCTAATGGTTTAGATTATCAAAAAACTACAAATATACTGAAATTATTAGCACATTTCCACGGTTTATGTTTAGCGTTTAAAGATCAACAATACCAGAATTTTGATACGATCGCGAAACAATTAAAAGAAACGTATTTCCATGAGCGATATCGGCAATGGTATGAAAAATTCCAAAGGAATGTAATCAAAATTGGGCGAGACGCTGTTGAGAAAGAATTAACAGGCGATTATTTAAATAAATTCGATAAATTTGTAGATGGTGATTTCTTTGGTAAAATTTGCCAATTATCCGATTTCAAACAACATAAATTATCGACGATAACACACGGTGATACATGGTTACCGAACTTTTTATTCAAATCTCCTAAAGATGGTGACAATCAACCATCGAAAATTGTCATGATTGACTTTCAATTGACTCGGTATTGTGCTAAATTTAATTTTTGTGTAAATTAATTGGAAAGAAATTTGTAGATATACGATCTTAACGAACGATTTAACATTCTTTCTATTCACTTGCGTCGATATGGGAGTGATTGAGCATAGATGGGACGATTTAATTGCTGAATACCATGCGGAATTGGTGAAGAATTTGGAAAAATTCGGTACAAATCCGGAATTAGTCAGTTTAAATGAATTGCACGAGGCGATTAAAGAAAGTATACCGTTCGGTGTTGGTATGTCATTGGAGGCTTTAACAATGTCAATGTTAGACGACGATCAAGTCAGTGATCTCGATCTAATTCAAGTAAATTATAAAAATTGTGAATCTAATCGATAAAATTAACAACAAAATATTTACAGGGTAATGAAGCTGTACCACTCGAAACAGTTTGGTTGGTATCACCGTTCCAGGAACAAGAGAAACGTAAACGTCTAGCCAGAATGATTAAATTCACAATTGATAAGGATTTTATTTAATTCGCGCTGACATTTTTGAAAATTGAAACAATTGAAAATTTTCAAAAATCCCCACCACTACCTTCAGATACAGAGTGGGGAACTTTAATTCCTTCACATTTGTAAATTATAACAATATTGTCGATTATTTCTGTTTAAAATAATAAAATTATATCAAATCTATAAGTAATTAAGAAAATCGTTAATTTTAATCGAGTTTTTGTGTAAATTTTCGTTAAAAAATTCATCTTGTGAAGATTGGAATTTCGGCTCGGACCGATCAACTCCGATTGTGTCTGCTATCAATATACGGGAATATTGTTGATTTTTCCAGTATATTCCCATAATTTGCGATTTTAACTCAATTATCAACACGTAAAAAATTGAATTTTTGTTAATTGTCTAATTAGTGTAATTAGCGATTCGTATAAATAAAGTGGCTGTTGATAACAAAAGAATTTTGAGCAGCGTGCGCCGCACACTAGACTCTCGCACGCTCCATCCTTGATACGTTCACAATAAGTGGAAAAGAGATAGAAATAAAAGCCGAGAGTGTACAATTTTGTGTGTGTGTTGTTTAGTTTAGAGAATTGCGAAAGTATTTTTCAGTACAAGTCGTTTAATTTTTCTGTTTTATTCAATAAATTGAAGACAATTTCGTTTCGATTGAATTTCAGTGAAAACTTAATGAAAAAAATGAAAGATCTGGAAATAACGAAAGATTTAAAAATTGATATTGAAACGAATCAAAATCAATTGAAAAGTGCAATTCGTAATCATCAGGTAAGTTTCTAATCCTGTGGATTTTGACTGTACGTCATCTTTCTAAACAAATTTTCCGTCTTTATCCGATCTGTTAATTGAAGCTAATGGAACGAATAAAGATAACATCAATCGAACGTTTAATCGACAATTACTAATTAAGAAAACTTCCCCAATATAATTTTGATTTGTTTCTTGTTGTTTTCGCAGAATTTCGTGTTAAAATCCAAAGAAGAACCAGACGTAAGAATTTTCCAACGATTTTCCACGAATTTTCTCGCTAAATTTTCGATTTTTTGTTATAGAATGTGGATCTACAAAAGGAAATTAATAAAGCAGAACAGGAGATCATCCAAATCGGTTTGGCACAGGTAAATCGTAATTTCAAGGAAAAATAAAAAAATTCAAAATTTATTTCGGAAAAACACGTCCGTCCCTCTCCCTCCCGCCTACTTTCTGACACTCATTTGTTTCTATAATTACAACTTTTTTTGTTTCTAACTTAGACTAATTAAGATTAACATGATTCCGGATGAAATTAGTTTTTCTTTTAATTTAATTTAAATGAATTTCTCTATAAATTGTATTGATTGATTTGTTGTTGTTCTTTGTCGCGTTTTTCCATAGCATACGCAGATGCTACTGTATAATTCAATGTTGTTAAAGACTAGATTTCGTGGAATTTTCTTATAAATTTCGTACTTATCGACATTGATTTGACACTAGGTTAGAATTGCCCATTTTCCTTAGAAATTCGATTTAAATTGCTACCAATTCGTCTCTTTCTACCCACAATGAATATACGAAAGTACCAATCGAAAAACGGATGAATAGAGAGCGATGAAGCTTACGTATATACAAATTTTTATTATATATAGATTTAATCAGTGGCGTGACATTCGAATTTGAATTTGTCGTTTTAGAAAGCTCTCCTGGAGCGTTTACGGGAAGAATACCGCGCGAACCAGAAGAAAATCCAAAAGAATGATGTAAAGACGCCGATAGAAGAGCGCCGTTTCAATCTAACAACAGCTCTAAGTCGCGCTAGGAAGCAAAACATGTATGTTTCCAAAATTTTCCAGTTCGATTTGATTAATTCTTGAATTTTAGTGTTTCCCGATCGTTTTCCGCATCAATATCGTCAACATCGGAAGACTCAATTGAAGCAGTCCAAACTATAACAACAGTACCGACACCAATAGCAATATCACCAGAACAAACGGCATTCAAACCGATCAATCCGCACGATGTAACCCAATCAGAATTTCTAAATAATTTCGGTTTAGTTACACATGATGTTTATAAAGAAATGCAGAATAAACGGGTTGAAAGGAAACGCAGAAGTACAGCAAATCCGCAATTTCTTTATGGAAGTAAAGGGTGGGATTTTCCGCCGGTAATACAATTTTATTCTTGAAATTGGTCGGATTTTAATCTGTTTTTATTACAGAAACGCAAAAAGACTTCGTATATTTTATCGTCAATATCACCGCCAAATACCCGTCAATCGGTTAGGAGAAAGAATGAACGAACATCACCACCGAATTCAGTTAATAACAATAGTGGTAATTTGATGAAAACGTTTACCCCATTTCCGGCAATACCAAATCTACCGAGTGGTCTAACAATTGAGCGAGTCAGTCCAGGTAGTTCGTCACCGGATGGTAAAGTTTGTATCACTTGTCGACAATCAGGTTGTTCTATTGTTGTTCTGTTATTGATTCGAATTAATTTGTTGGTGTTAATTATAGGAACATTGTCGATTTGTGAGAATTGTACAAACGGTTTCCATGTGAGTTGCCATAATCGTCCCTTATCACAGACGCCCCGGCAATGTCCGCGTTGTATTGTTAAAGAAGTCCGTACGGTTGGCTCGTTAAATGTGCCTTCAGGAATGAGTGTATCGTATATAACATCGTCTGAAGTTTCAGGTTAGATTTCAATTACAAACAATATACACAACTTAAAAATTAAACAAATAAACTTGGATGGTAATGTGATAATCATCTGTATAGAAATAGATTGATTTTTGATTTACAGAAAAACTAGAAGAGAAACACAAATTGGAAAAAGTTAATCAAAAATTATCGGCCGAATTATTACAACTGCAAGATCGCCATTCACAATTGACAATATCGTTGAAAAATCAAAAAACACAACAGGAGGAATTATTAATGACTAGACAGACGACTGAAGATAAAATCAAACAAGTATTGAATTTTATTAATTGTATCAAAAATGGTGATAAATTTGATAAACAGAAACACGATGATGGTACAGACGACCAAAAACAATCAAACCAAGAAACCACTAGTTGAATTATATTAGATTTGTTTTTAATTAAGAGTTATTATTAAATATTGTTATTAGTTGATTGTTAAGACTGATATATTTTTGTTATAAGAGTTTTATAACAATTTCATAAATAAAAAATCAGTTGATTGAACTAATTCACAATTAACAATTGTTGCATTCGATAAAAACCAATCATAAATAGTGGCGTCATCTAGGGGCAGAAAGACTAAATATTCCGCGGTAAAGCTCACAGTAAACTAATTTTGTAGGCGTACCTACTTATTTCAACCGCTTGTTGATTTTGCTAAAAAAGTCATTCTGGTGACGTTTTAATCAACAATCAAATAAAATTGCCGTTTAGAATATTTTAAAATTTGGAAGGCTCCAAGGAATTTGAATTTCTTGTTAATCGATTGTAGCGTAATCTAGTGGATAATTAGTGAGAAATATCGATGGGTTCTGTTTTATCGGCGCAGTTTAACCTCGAAACGTCAAGGCAAAAATGCAATGAGGTATATAGAATGCGCATCCCCTATACTTGTATAAGACCAATTTGGTCATCATATGGGGAAATTTTGACAGTTGTTCCTCACTCTCTCTAACTTATGAGTGTGTCGTTCAATAGGGACCTCCTTTCCTCAAGCTTTGGTCGACCAAAGCTTGAGAAAAGGAAGGCGATATGTTGGTGTCGTTTTAACATTGTAGTTCAATGGAAAAATCAGTAGATGTCACCTTTATAGTTGCAAAAGACCGAAAACTCAACAGTTTTTGTGGTTGCTTATTGAAAATTAATCTAAGCTGAAAATCACCTGAAATTTGATAAAGACCTATTTTTAAAGTCTATAATGCAAAATCATCGTTTCAAATCTCCATGACTTTTCTGTAAATTTCCAATTGTTGAATAGAAAAGTAATAAATGTGCTTCTTTCCACACCACCTGTGAGGTAAAGCACACGGTGCGTTTTTTTTATAGTGGTATCCCCTGTAGGCCTAATCCACTATGGTATTGGATATATCCATGCTACATAATAATTATTTGCAACAAAGTAAAAATTAATTAGTTACAAAGCTATTGTCACCATCATATCATTGCACAGGAAGTGATGTAGTCAATGCATCATTGTCACAATAATAACCTCAAACAATCAGCGAAGATATATGCGTTAGACATCCTCACGATATGCGAATTACCTATCGCAATCTCTCGCTCCGAAAACCGCACAATCCGTGAAAATATTTGAGCATTATTATAGCGACTAGCAAGAAAACCACACCACAAACTGCACAGTCATACGACTGAGTCAATGCTTGGAAAATCGCGAAGTGATAGTTCTCTGAAATAAAGTAGAAATTGATTACTTATGAAGCTATTGTCACCATCATATCATTGCACAGTAAGTGATGAAATCAATGCATCATTGCCACAGTAATAACCTCAAACAATCAGCAAAGATATATGCGGTAGACATCCTCACGATATGCGAATTACCTATCGCAATCTCTCGCTCCGAAAACCGCACAATCCGTGAAAATATTTGAGCATTATTAGAGCGACTAGCAAGAAGACCACACCACACACTGCACAGTCATACGACGGAGTCAATGCTTGGAAAATTGCAAAGTGATAGCTATCTGAAATGAAGGAAAAATTGATTACTTACGAAGCTATTGTCACAGTCTTATCATTGCACAATAAGTGATGAAGTCAATGCATTATTGTCACAATAATAACCTCAAACAATCAGCAAAGATATATGCGTTAGACATCCTCACGATATGCGAATTACCTATCGCAATCTCTCGCTCCGAAAACCGCACAATCCGTGAAAATATTTGAGCATTATTATAGCGACTAGCCAAAAGACCACACCACAAACTGCACAGTCATACGACGGAGTCAATGCTTGGCTAATCGCGACAACTGAACCTAGTAGTAGCGGTGGATCTATCCAATACCATCAATACCAATACCTATAAACTAACAGACCAACACAAAACACTACAACATTAACCCAGCTAATTCTATGTTAGTAGGATTTCATGCAATAGGAATGGCCATTCCCCGGGGAAGGATAATGGGAAATTTCAAGGGATTGAAGCTGATGACGCTGGCAGACAATCTGAAACATAAGAAACATTTTTTCGTTAAAAATAAAATGCATGTAAATACATGCATAAATGTTCTGAAAAAAAAAGTTTAATTAGAAACATACATTTAAAAAATTACCTGAAAAAAAATTATTACATATTATGAGATTTCAAGGGAAAGAATGATGGGGGGTTGTGTACGTTGATGTACCTAACAAGGGCCTAACAAGTGCCTAACAAATGCCTAATGCGCGTTCCCTCCTATACCTACAATCGCGTTTGTTCATTTACCGAACCGAACCGAACCGAACCGAACCGATGTTATTTTATATCCCGTTTTCATCTTGGGATATCCCGACTTGAAACGATCGCGAAGTAAATCAAAAAAGTACTTACCCCTCTGCTACAACGCCTCCTGTCCCTCGCTGTTCGGACCTACTGTAATAGAACAGAAAAAAAAACCGTTAGTAATTGAAAAATTATTTAACTTGAAAAATTATTTTAATTATGATTAAATTTATAAACCAAGAATCCATTACACAAATATGGGATTAAATTATTAACGAAATAGAACAGAAAACTCATTTTTGATTAGAGTTTTTTGTTCAATTTGATTATTAATAACGATTTTTCAAATATTTCAACTTACCCTTTCGTTGACTTCTTATCGCCCAAATCCAAGGGATGACTTACTGCTCACTCCTTCGTCCAGATTGGCACCAACAGAAGCACTAACACCAACACTTTGTTTTAAACACGTACGTAAATTTATTTTTAAATTTTCAAAACGGTAACAGCAACACTTTGTTTTAGAAATCGCATTAATTTATTATTAAATTTTGTAAACGACAACACTTCAACGTTCAACAAAATACGAGGCACTTTGTTTTAAAAAATACGTGAATTATTGAATTTTAGAAACGGTAGCACTTCAACGGGGGCATCAAAATACGCGACACTTTGTTTTAAAAATCGCGAGAATTTATTATTAAATTAAACAAAACCGATTTCACGACCGATTTTCGAAACGGTGTTAACATCTCGACGATGAAAATTCGAATGAACAAAAGGCAGGCACTGACAAGATTCGAAAATGGCGTTAAGTAATCGTTCCTTTGTTGTATTCTTATCAAAAATTGGAAAAAAGTTGTTTGGCCGTACGTACAGGAGTACGTAACTTGTAATCGTGTCGTTTTTAAACCGCAAAAAACAAGATAACTTGAAAGCGTTAGTTTACGTAACGCTAAAATTATAAAATTCTAGAATATTGTAGATTTTGTAAATAATAAATTTAAATATAATATTCAAATATTTTGTATTTACCGTGATTTCTACCAAATTTCTCGGTCTAAATAGTTTGAAAATAAGTTTAGATTGTTTAAAAATTTTTCCCTGAGACTTTTGTTGCAAAATTAAATAAAGAATAATCGCAAAAATTATAGTATTGTAAAACACAGAATGGTTAACTAACAATTAAGTCCCAAAGTAGTAGTAGTAATAGGGTCTAAATTAGCATCATATTCTATAAAACGATGCAAATTGAGAAACATACGAACATACCGCGTATTTCAATTAAATGTTGCTATCTCTAAGCATGAACGATTTGAAAAATTCAAGGGGGTTTTTAGAAGAGGTTCCTTGGAGATCATTTTATCAAAATTTGAACCCCGTAGCTCATTTGGAAGTTGGTCAAAGTTTTAGACAAGGTTGCGATTCTTGAAACTGAGATTATTTGTGCCAATATTATACACCTAATTTTATACAACCAGCAATACGTATTTACATTAGTTTAGATGCAAACCACCAGTTCACCAGTTGTCGATCAACTATTTCAATTCGTTTGCGTCTCCACTATCCAAGATGTCTGCCACCATAGGTGGATACGTTTTTTGACAGGATGATCACTCTACTACCTCATTGCAAAAATGACAGCACCACTGTTGAGGTTATTTTTATTTTTGTACTTACAACAATGAATCATTTAATTTTGGAATCAGACAGTGTTTTTGTGTTTCGTTAAAATACGAAACATTTCGAATAAAGAAGTGACAATGTCATTACCACCTGAAATTATCGAGAGAATCTTAATTAATTGTGACGGTCGAACATTAATCAACGCCAAACATGTTTGTAAACAATGGAAGAGTATCGTTGAATTTTTATCAAGTGTATGTAAATTTGTATTGTTTATATTTGTAATTAATCGTATTAATATAGTCTTTGTTGTGTCTGTAGAAAACGGCGATATGGAGATGGTGTTGTGAAACAGAAATTCCCAAAAAAGAGCTAATAACGTATTTGAATAGTTTTAATAATTACGAATGTCAACCGGATATTTGGTTTTTTATTTATAAAACCTGGTTATCGTATCAGAATTTACATGAAATTAGTTTTGAAATAATTCCAAGTCCCGTTGACGTACCACGCATTACATGCATCGATATTTATGAGAATTACATAGCTGTTGGTTCGGAAGGTGGACGTGTACGAATTTTCAACCAATATTGGAAATTATTGTCGCTATCACGACATCAAGCCGAAAAAGTCAACAAAGTCACATTTCTCTACAACGAACAAACTGTAAAAATTGTCATTGCATACCCGAAATTGCTGATAATCGACGATATCTACGGCGAACATTTGAACCATTTAACAATTGAAGACGTCGTCAATCACAGGTAAAACGATTTTACAATACTAGAACACAGAATTAACACAATTCTTTTGTAGTATTTACAAAGATTGTATTTGTTATCAAAAATTAGGTGGCCGTTTAACCATCGAGAAATTGAATGGTAATCGCGAAGGTCGATTTTTGGATGAAATCTGGTTCACACGTGTCTATTCACCATCGAATATCACCTGCATAAATATGTGGCATGGTATTTGTACAATATTAATAAATAATGATGTACGGAAATTGGATTATGATATGAAAAATATAGCACCGATTAGTAGTCTACCTACGAAATGTTACGTTAATTATAGTATGCCGAATTCGTTACAAACCAACATACAGCAAATCCTACGCGACGATATTATCATAGTTTTATGTAAATAATTGTGGCAAAAATTATAATTCCATCGCCAAGATTTGAGCCAGAATGCGGTTCATTTCTTGGCGCTAGAATTGCAAGTTTTAATTTAAAAACTTGTAGATCGTGCTGATAGATTGGAACAGAGGGAGTTCATCGAAGTGGTGATGTTAGGGCGTGATAAAGAGTATGCGAAAAAGTTATTCTACACTAATGAAGTATTAGAAGGTTCGATTACTTGTATTTGTTTGTATGGAAATACGATGGCTCTAGGTGTGGATACCGGAATTGTAAGTTAATTTCCGATTCGTTTATTTTCGTTGATTTATAAAAATATTGCAGGTTTATGTCTATCATATACCGTCATGGAAACATTTCTCGATACAAGCCTATCAGAAACGTTTCATTATCGGTAAACATCCGATCACGAATATTGTCGTCAAAGAAACGAAATTTTGTAGGAAATTCTATGTAACTTCTAGCTTTAATGTACATGAAATTGTTGGATTCTCTTTAAATTTCTAATTTATTCTGTTTATTTATTTATTTATTTATTTATTTTTATATCGATTTTCTTGTGTTTGATATGAATAAAGAATTTGATTTTTCAAATAATTTATTATCTAATTTTTTTTCGTCTAAGTATTTCAGTCATTTCAGCATAGACTCGAGATTATACTGTTAAAAAATAAAACAAAAATGTAAAAAAAAAAATGGAAGAAATAATAAAGTACAAGCCATCAAACTTTAAATCTAACTTTCAGCAATGCATCAAAATCAAGGCACAATTCCTTTTCGTTTCACTATTATCTAATAATAAGAGAAATGGAGGAAAATAACTGACTGACTATTATTATTATACATTATTTTAAAGTCTATTTTGTTAATTAAGTCATAAAATAGAAGCACCATTCGAGAAACAACAGGAAACCATAAAATTATATCACAATATTAATTAAGTCTCATAATAATTATTAACATGTTTAACTTTTACTTTTTAACGATCACTATCTGTTGTTGTTGTCGATGATGTTGACGATTTCCTTGATAAAAGCACCTCTTCGTCAATATTGGAAGCTCCTTTTCCTGTTATTGTACTATTTTGATTCGTTATTATTGTTGTTGTTGTTGGTGATGTTGTTAGAGCCGCTGCTGCTTTTGCTGCAATACAACTAACACATAAATCTTGTCGTACTGGTGAATACTGTTGTGATTGTTGTTGTTGTTGTTGGGGTAAACTAGGTGTCATTTCATCTGGTGTTGTTGAACGAACGACTACTACCATCATCTACTGTACTTTCATATAATCGCTAAAATTCAAAATAGTTTATTAAAACACGACTATCAGAAAACGATAATTATTTGACGACTTATAGTTTTTGATAATTTCTCTATTTTGCCTTTTTTGTAACCCTTTTCATTAAAAAATTGATTTTGAAATCTAGGGAATTTTGGCAATTGTTCATTTGTTACCCATGCTACTTGTTTCTCTTCATATTTAAAAAAAAATTATCATTCTATTAAAACATAACTGCTAACACTGCATAAAATCATGAATTATTTAAACAAAATACTGCAAATATAAATGTTTATAACAATTTAATTGGCGAATTAGCAAACGATTTGTTTAATGTCAGTTGGATTTAAATGACAAGTGTTTACCAACATTAAGAAAAAAAAACCTACATTTTCTATAACTGCATCAAACTGAACTCATTTCGATACAGTAACTAGTTTAGAAATAGCGCTATTATAGACGCAAATTAGAAAAAGTAATTTTATAATTATAGAAAAATTCAAATTCAAATATACCTGACGATCTGTAATGACAACAGCCCTTATTTCAGGTAAAGGACTAATACCACCACCATTACGTCTTGGACTAGGTTGACGACTATCGTCACGTTCTAGTATAACAATTTCTTCAACTTCCATTTGTAGAATACTCTCTTGACTTCCGGAGAACTAAAAAAATTAAATTAAATTATAATATAAATAAAACAAATCTATAAATCTTATAGTAAATTGGGAAATAAAGAAAAATCTACAAATTACCTCCACCATAAAGAGTGCATGTTTTTGTAAAGTGAACAAAGAAAAATAGGCTACATAAAAGCAGTAAATGTGGCTAAATTTATCACAGACTACACACCAAATTCAATAATAGACTACGATTTTTTTTAAACAAATACATTTCTTTTTTAAATAACTATTATTATTTAATATATGTGAACACTGACCACAAACCCATAGTGTTTTAAAATGTCCATTTTACACATGGGACATGTACGATGTTCTAATAACCATGGATCAATACAATTCTTGTGGAATTCATGCCTGTTTATCAACAATATTTTTAATATTTTTCATCAAACAAAACGAATTTTAAAACAACTCACCCACAGGGTAGAATTCGTAAAATATCACAAATTTTATATGGTTCAATACAAATAGCACAACATTCTCCATCTCCTTGAATTTCCTATAATGAAAATAAAATGACCACAATTCAAAAAATATGGCACAATATAATTTTACCTTATCTTCAGATTTGATATTTTTCGTCGGTATTTTCGATAGTGCCTTTTTTGCAGCATTACCAAGTCGTCTCTGTTAAATATAAAACATTTTAAACTATTCAAATTTGATTTAAAAAAATCTCAATTTACCGAAAGTCTATCTTTGGCGTGTATATAACGGAAACGTTGAACATAATAGAAGACTAACCAGGCTAGTGAAATGATCATTAAAACGATGAATGTAATCGAAACAAAAAGTACGGAAGTTCTGCAAATTATAAATAACGAATTAAATTAAAATATGATTTTGTTCAATTTTAATCGAATTGTTATAATACGCCTTTTATTGACTTTAACTGTGGTCACGACAATAAATAATGAGGTTGAATCGTCATGATGGTTCTTTTATCATCACTGTACTTAGATTTTTATAAATATAATTTTTTAATAAATTCAATAGCTTTAATAATTTGATTTTATTAACAATAAAGTAATTAACCGAAATTTTATATTAATAACAACAATGATAAACGGAATTAGTAAATATTTACAAAAACGTTTCAAAACAACTCCCTCATTATTAGCCAATAATTTTTCATCACTTTTAAAAAATATCAGAAATCGTGTATCTATTTTTTTTGTAATTTTATGGAAATTTATTTCGTTTGCAGAAGAAGGTAATCTGGTTGGTTGTTTACTGGAAATGAATATTAACGATTTATTATTTCCGGTTTGATTTCGGAAGTGTTTTATTAAACGGAAAAGCCTTCAATTATTTAAATTTATACAATCTTTTTTAACTAAACGTACGATAATAACTTTCTCTACTATTTAAATTTATGTATAGTCGATATTTATAATAACTATCTTAAATATTGCAGAAATATGAATGGAAACAAATGTTCCTAGATTAATATTTCATTTGGAAAATTAAAAAAAATCGTTACTAAAAGACAAGGACTATCGATCGTGTTCATTGTTTTAAAAATTTTCCACATAAGTTACACAAGGATGTCTAATTTTCGTTGAAACAACGGTAAAATGTTTACATAATGAACCATATCCGGGTTAAGTTGGAATAAAACTACTATATTATTTATAAAATAACTGTATCGATTATAATTTTTTTATAAAGGTAAATGATTTGTATTAGACGTATGTCGGTTATGAATCATTGAAAATTACGCACAATCGACAAATTTACAATTCGATTTTATCAATATCCATTGATATTGATTCAATTAAATAGAAAACTTGTTAAATTATGGATTAAAATATATCAAGTGTTGATTTTAAACTAGAAATTCTTATAGCAATTGCGCCATTATTTCGAGAGCTATTCAAAAAATACCTACAAGATATACAAGTCTCTGGAGATCATTTTAGCAAAATTTGGATCTCGGAGAACATTTGAATATTGGTCAGAATGGTTTGAGAATGTTTCCAAGTTTATTTTAATCTGGAATGGGTAGAAGTATTTTGTATTTATTTTGGAATGCGATGAGAAAAATTAGAAAAAATTTAGCTTAAGCCATTCTGATTGTAAGTAACGTAATGGAGTATCTCATTATGTCATCGCGACATTGTTGGGAACGAGCAGCTTCACGATGAGCTATAAAGCTCAAATTTTCCTAAAATGATCTCCAGGAACCCTTCTAGAAATCCTTAAAATATTAATTATTGTAATAAAATTGTAGCAGTAATAAAAATGTATAATCCAAGGTAAAATATTTGGTGATTGATAGGTTTATGAATCTACTTTATCTAACGGCTTCAATATCCTATTTGGATTAAAATTCAATAAAATCATTTGTAAATTTATAATCGGAGGTAAAATATTTGGTGTAATCGATGATCTCATGAATTTACTTTATCTGGCGGATCCAAGTATCCTATTTGGATTAAAATCAATAAAATCATTTATAAATTGTAGAAATTTGAAAAGACATAAGTAATATTTAAAATTTTCGTTATTTAAAACGATATTTGTGCCGTTACGGTTATCAATAATTTAAGTATAAAATTAAAATAATTATTTTTACCTATTTATGTTAGCTGTCCTAGATGACGTATGACCAGCAATCGTCATTTGTAGATAAACTTTTGTATTATTTTCCGATAATCTACCTAATTCTTCACCTTTCCATTTGTAAGTAAATACGGCGCTTATATTACCTGTAAAACAAAACAATTTTACATTCAATCAATTTATTTATTTATATAGATACAAATGGCGAAAATAATTAATTAAAAATGTAATAATTGAAACGTAAATTGGCGACCTAGTAACCTTAATGAACGAACAAAAACAATAGTGAACTGTTGAAATATTTGCAATAATTTAACGTTACAAGAAAGGTTGTGATTCAATAGAAAAAAATAATGCGTGTCTTAAATTGATTCTGATAAATGCAAATATTGAAGGTTTCTTCGAAGAGCCTCTTTTTTTTATTTCATTTAACTACTTAATTATAATAATGATGATTATTTAGAAATATTACATTATCAAATAATTAAAAAGCATATCTATGACCTATAGTAATGTTGTTTCTGCTTATTCGGAAATCATTTAATTGATTAGAAAAGTCCTACGAGAATCTCGTCACGTTTTATTCATATCGTAGTATTATTATTACTATTATTTAAAATAATGCTATAATGAGGATACAGATACACGGATACACCTTTAGGTGCCGTATGTCGTATATTGATTTGATTTAGAGTCTGCAATGCGTCGCCATCTATGTTTTCATGTCTATGTTTCTCTATCTTTGTTTAATTTTTGTTTTAATTTCTTTTGTTTTCAAAAACAAAAAAATCAGGCACGTACTTCCTGTATATTCCTATCATTGTCTAACTTGATGATACATCGATGATAAATAGTAATAAATAATTCACGACAGACGTCCTAGTTTTGTTTATTTGAAATCAACTATGCAAATATACAAATTATCTTTATTTAATTTGAATTTTTTTGGTTGATTTTTATCAAAAATATTTAATCCAATAGAATTGAATAATCAAAATTTATTTATTCTTTTGTTTATAAGATGTCGTCTTTTTTGTAATTCTAGCCTTGTTTTTTTTTCCTGTATTTTCAATGTCCCTTCCTCATATTTAGATATATGACACTATTTATAATTAAATTTATTTTCTTTGTTTACTAGAAGCAATTTTTTTTGGATGTGGCAGAAACCTGTTTCGAAAACGTGTATTCGAAATTGATTGATCATTAACTGCAAAATCTCAAAAATTATTTCTAAGAAACTCCATATAATCGATCTATTCGAAAAAAAAAGACAATTATCGATTAAGTGGCGGTCACGGTTACTTCTCCACTTACAAAGACATTTATTTTTCAGGTAATAATCAAAAGTTAAAATTTAATTTAAAAAACTGTAACTTCATTTCAAAATAATTGCATATTATAATGACTATAAAAACAAGAAAATTCGTTTTCTGTGTTAAAAGGATGATGATCCCGTATACAAAAAAATAACAATAATATTAATGATAATGACAATGAAGGTCAATAAATACAAGAAGATAATGCAGATTATTTCGAAAAGAAAATTCACAAGAGGCTTAATTAACAAAAAAAAAACCCCATTATGTGATGGAACAAATGTATATGAAACATTAAAAACACCACCCAACTTGTTGATTGAATCATCTTATCATTTGATCTCTCATGTGGTATTTAATGAAATTAAAATTTTCAAATAATATCCTTATGTAAATAGATAATAGCTCTCGATTTACACGATAAATTTTGACCAAATACCGTATTTAATTAATATATTTGTTTTTTAAGATTAGATTATGTTGTCAATTAAAAGAAGATTAACAATGTGAGATTCCAATTTGTGAATTTTTTTCACTGTTTCTAGAGTAATTATGATGTTTTTTTAACTTTATCACACCTTAATTATTGATAATATTACACTAATATGACGTCAAACTTATCGTTTATTTAAAAAGAATTTCTTAATAATAAATAAATCGTTAATTTGTAACGAAACTTTGATTTTCTATTGTATTAAAAAAAATAATTGGTACTTATAATTATTGTGAAAATTATCAAAATACGAAAAACTACCGAAAACTACTCTAAATTACTTAATTTGACTTTGCATACAGATAAAATTTGATTTATTTCTTTTGTTGATAGAAATTGACATTTTTATTGTAAATTTAGCGATTATTTTGGATTTTAGACACAAAATTGTTTTGTTAGAGGTTCAACGGTTCCTGACTCTTAAAATTAGCAAGGTTCCAATCAACGTCATTCTACACACATGTATGGTATTTACATTAAAATCAACAATAACCTTGGATTTTGCGAAATCCAGTCTATTAATTTTATCCATAGACATTAAAAAATAGTAATAATGGAAAACAGAATGCACAATTTCGTATTTCTTGAGAAATTTCATTTTAATAAACAACAACCAAAAGAAAATTACAACAAAATACCATGATTTGAAACAACTAACAATTAAAATATCCAATCGAGATAGCAATAAGTTGTTTTTCATTACACGAGTTTAAGGGAAAATAATAACAAACAAAACAACTATTTCGTGCAGAATATCATTAAAAAGTATTATTGGAAAAGTGGCGGATATAATTTACATAAAACCACCTTCGAATAATATTATTTCACTACAAGTTTCCAATAAGAAATCGTAAACTACTCGTGTCCCTTTTGAATTTTGCTCCTTGTCGATATTTGTGTTCATTCTTGTAAGTTATATATTTGTAATATTAATTTTGGATTTACTTTTTGGTAGTAATGATAATTAAAAAAAAATTGTGTCAAATCTAATAAAAGTCAACAACCTATTCAAATATTTACGTTTGTATATCATTGCAAAGAACATAATTAAAATATGTAAAGATATTTATTTTAAAATATGTTCAAAGGAAATTCACGTTCTACTTGGTGGTATATCACAATAACAGAAAACAAACAAATCTAAGTTGGAGGCATTTGAATGGAATGAGACGATCAAAATAACTTTGGACAAATTACATGTTATCGTTTTTTTGTCTTATCATACAAATACTTGTGTACGAAATTTCAATGAAAATATTCCAAACACAATCGAAGACTTTAGAGTAAAATAAAATAAATGTAAACATACACAGTTGGAGAGATCCGACCTACGCATAGTCCAAATTCATTAGAAAAAATTACCCCCAAGTTAGTCTTTTTTAGGTCCATATTTTCACTATTTTATTGTTGAATAATTTCTCAATATTCTCCATAATTCTGTTCAATTTGAAAAACATTATTAAAATAAACGTAAAAATTGTGAATATTAAATTGGAATGAATTGGAATAAATTAAAACCTATAAATAATCTACGAATAAGAAGGTAAATTTTCGAACACGTGCCAAATTTAATATTCAATTATCCGTTCACGTGTATCAGCTTTTCATACAAATAAATATTTCTGTTATTGAATTTACACAACTTGACTCTAATGTCAAGGTGGCCAAATCCATTTAACAGAAGTATAGATAAGATTTATCAATAATAATAGCAACTAATATTGGAATACCACCAACATAAACGAGAAACAAGAAACAAATCTAATAATAGAATTAACGGAAATATCTCTCTCTTGGATAAAAAAATATCCAATATTCATTTGAATAATTTAATCAAGAAATTCTAACAATAATTTTATCAGTAATTGTTATCAATTTCAAAAAACTCAATAATCAAAATGTATAAGTATAAAAAAAGGAAAATAATTGCAATTATTACCATGAAATGTTTGATAAGAAAAGTTTACTCACGATTCGTGTCATCGTAAATAAAAATTTGCAAGTTTTGATAAAAATAAAAAACCAAATAATTATAAACAAAAAGGACATTAAATCGAGCTTTTAAATAAAAACAAGCATACAAATATGTACTCTTGTGAAAATTGTTTGTCTTTATTGAGCAAAAACTATGTATACTCAACCTTAAAATATAATAATAAATGAAAAATATATCAACTTGTACACGTATTTTTCTAAATATCTCTTGCAACATAACTTCACGAGACTAATATTATACGAGGTAATTGAACCTGTCTTGTTGGTAAAAGAAATACAATCTTTATACAGATTTATAACCGCTTTTATTTAGATATACGGATACGGCTAGTTCAATTAGAGACATCAAAATTATTTGAGGGAAAATTACAATTGTAATCGAGAAAAATTGGATAGAATAGAAACTGGAAGACTTTTATTTTAACAACCTCCACATTTATCTTGGTTTAAGAACGGTAATAACTAAACTTTCTAATATTAAAAAAAATTAACGTTAATAAATAAACCAATGTCAATGTATGATAAAAATAAGACGCGAGGTAAATGAAATAAAATCGAATAGTGTGGGGCAATACAGGAAAACCAAAAGAGAAAGTTTCGATTGTAATTTATGTTTATCGATAGGAAAAATAATGGAAATTATAAAATTAGCTCCATAAAAAGTCTCTTGTTTGCGAGATACAACTGTTCTAATTTGAACAATTTGACTCAATTGATAAAGCTTATTAACAAATATTACGTACTGATAACAGTGAATAATCAAGACTTGTTAATTATAATAATTTTAGTGATGATTCGTAGAACTACAAATATTTCAAATTTTATCACAATTTCGACTAATTTTGAATTATTACAGAATATGGTGAAGTTGTCGGAATTAAAATAGATCAAGTATACGTTGATTTCAATGGGAATTTGTTGAAAATTATTGGTTCATGAACTGTTCAATTTTCGTTGACCTCTACTAATTATGCGGTGATTTCGTTTAGTTAATCGATCCTGACCTGTACTAATATGGGTTTTTTTCTATATAGTGTATGTTTACTATGTATTAGGAAAACAAGAGACACGAAAATAATGTTTGTTTCTTATTAATTTCTAACTAATAACAGCTGATTGTTTCTTTACGTTTTCGTGTTTTTAGTTATTTAAAAATCTAATTAACTCAAAAATGAATAAATAAATAGAATACTTACGACCCGAATCACTGGATAATTTCATTTTATCTAAAGTACTTGAATCTCTATCGTTATAAACTAATACACCAGCTGCATTACTTTTAAATGCATTCTCAACTTTAACTTCAAAATTACAACGGCCACGTTTAATTAAAGCTATCCATGGTTCACCAGGTGGTGGTAATTTTCTATCTGAATGTGTACTATAAAATGGTAATTGACAACCAGTATGATCATCTGGACTTAATTTCGATGTTATATGAATTAGATAGCCATTAGCTGGTCCAATATAACCACCACCATAACGGCCAACTTCTGTACGATCCCATTTCCAATTACCATCGTCTTGTAAAATTGATACATTCAAATAAGCTGATGTGAATGTATCAGCACGATTATCATCTTGCGAGAAATGTGAAAATGGTGAACCAGCTACCCAATCTTCTGGTGATGATGATACTAATTGATGATTTAATATAATTATTATTGAATATTTGAAAAAACAACAACACTTCCGGTATAACAAAGGCAATCCCATTTTATCCAGCAATAATATTCTCTCACTCTTCAAAACCTCTCTCTCTCTTTCTTTCTATACTATATTATATTCCGTCGAATTATTCAAGTATTTACGTAATTCTAATTAACTTAATTCAAAAAAAATTATAATAAAAAAAATGGAAAACAATCAAGTGACCTTAGTGCATCTTCTGTCAAAAACACCCATATTGTGTCGATTTTTTAACGGAAATCACACTGAAATTTACAATTCTTCCACACCACAATATTTAGAAACAATTTCAAAAATCCAAACAAAAGAAAAACCGAATTTTCCTGTGATTTTCCAAAAACGCGCACAGGTTCTTAAATAGCAAAACAATTCAAGAACCGTCTCGCTACACACACCAACCAGAATTACACTAAACAAAAGTCGTTGATTGTCTCATATATAGAAAACAAAACAATAGATAAAATTGACAATCATCCAACTATCATTGTCTCTGTCTAGCATTAATGATTCGGCGCACAGGTGACTATTTTTCTTCTGTTGTCGCAACAATGTTGCCAAATTTTAATCCGATCTTGTTGGATTAACGTCACGTTGGAAAATCTTTACTAATTACACGTTAATAGTAAACTTAATTATAAAAATGAACGTGTTAACCGTATTTGACGAATAATCCATTGCTTCTTTGTTCTATAATTATTGTCGCAAAATCCTATTAAGAATTCACCATTACGAAGCCATAAATTATACCAAACATGTGCTAATTTGCGCGATTCTAACAAAAATCGATTTTCCCTGTGTGTATGAAGAAAACGATTAATTTAATTATTCCATTTAAGTAATTACATTTCCTATCACTACAATTAAACAGAAATTACACGGCTGATAGGCAACCAATAATACACAACGCAGTGGATATTTTGCTGGAACAATCGGTTTATGCAGTTTATTACTACGTACAAATATCGGAAGGTGGCGCTCTATTTGAGTTACTACTAAAGTCACTATATATATATATAAAGTACCGCAATTGGCATCCATTTTGTGTCTGAAATTTGACGCCAACTTCAAACAAAATGAAACAAGGCAGGCTCATGCCAGTTGTATTAGTGGAGGTAGGCAACATTAAATACTTTAAAATTTAAATTTTTAAATTTGGCGCGCTAAAAATTTTGATGATTAGTGTCATTCATTGGTTATCAATGATAACTTATTATTTATTGTTTTCTGTTAAATGAAGGTCGCCTTCTGTCAGGCAGCCATGTTGTGTCTAGAAAATGTACTACTCTCTCTAACACATTTGAACATTGAATTGCGGTACTTCATACATACAGTGACTTTAGTTAATACCGTATATTTTATTTGAAATAATTAAAGTCGTCAATTAAAAATATTGCGATAATCATTAAAATTATCAACAATACTGCTACTATTATAAATAATAGACAATTACTTAATTTATTCTCTAGTCACCTGTATTATCGACTATACGTTTACAGTTTTCTAACAGATTCTTACCGACATAGATGGCGTCAATGTTAGTGTCGTTGGTGTAATTTTCAATCAGAAATTGTTTATATTAATTAGAATTAATTAATTAATTGTTTAATAAAATAGACTTTCAAATTATAATCATTTTATTGATTGTATCGAATTTGTATTGATCTCATCGCTTGATTGGTATGGATAAAAAACAATGTAGGTTATGTTTGAATACACCAGTGGTTTATTTTTCGTTATTAGATAAAGAAATTGCTCAACAATTAGAATCGTTAACATCAATTAAGGTGTTTTATTCAAATTGGATAATAATTTATTAATTAAAACGTTTGTAATTGTTAGGTAAAAGAAGACGATGGTTTATCAATAATAGCGTGTACAAAATGTTTGTTAAATGTGAAATTAGCATTTAATATCCAACAAAATATCTTGAAAGTTGATGAGAAATTGCATAATAATTATATGAATCACGTTATAATAAAAGAAGAAATTCCGGAGGTTATCCTACATGAGGATAATGATGAGATTTTAATAACAACAACAACAGTTGAGGAATCGTTGAAAATCTGTGATTCTACATGTCGTATTTGTGGTGTTGATGTTGATGAGAATTCAATAATGAAGCACATACAAGAACATTTCGAATCGGCACAAAATTGTGCGAATTGTGGTAAAAATTTCAAGAATCTGCACGAATACCAACAGCACATTTCGAATTGCCACCAGGGCAAAGACAAAATTGAGTCGTTTAAATGTGACATTTGTGATAGTACATTTCGATATGAATCTTTGTATAATTTACATAAAAAAACACACGTTAATATCAATAATACTGTCGATAATGTCGAGAATAATGGGGCAACGAAAGATTTCTTAGTTGGTCAGTTTTTTGAAGTTACTGTCCAACCTCGGATCCCGGCCGAATCCTATTCGTGTGATATGTGCCAGAAGACGTTCAATAGTCGTAAACAATTCTCAGCGCATACACATCAACGTAAAAAATGTCCGATTTGTAATGCTGAAATATCGGCATCGAATCTAAAGAAGCATATATCGAATCATACGTCCGGGCCGCAAATTTGCGAATTGTGCGGTGCAACGTTGAAGAGTTTGGAAAGTCTACGTGGCCATATGTCGCATACGCACAGTACAAAAGTACACACATGTGAACAATGTGGTAAAACATTCCGTAAACGTTACACGTATTTGTTGCATTTGAAAAAACATTCCGGTGAAAAGGGCCATATTTGTGAGACATGCGGTAAAGGTTTCATAACATTATTCTATTTGAATAAACATATAAAAATGGCACATTTAAAATTACGTCCGCATATATGCCAATATTGTCACAAACAATTCTCGAGTAAATTTGCGTTACGTACACACGAACGACAACATACTAATGAAACACCATACAAATGTGAAGTTTGCGGGGATGGTTTCAGACAGAATGTTTCCTTACGATCGCATCGTAAATCGAAACATAATATTATAGAACCGAAAACTTGTGCTTGTAAAGTTTGTGGTAAAGAATTTGGTAGCGAACATGCTGTTATAACTCATATGAGATTACATTAATCGACAAAATTATAAATTTTAATCATAGTGTAATTGTAATTGTAATAAAGGAGTAATTAATGTGAAATAGTTGGGATTATTCAAAAATTGCGCCATTTCACTAAATGTAGCTCATATTCACTACAAAGCCAAATCTACAAACTATTCCGTAAATTTACCGATTTATTATGTAAGTTTCATCTATAGTTTCATTGCAACAATCAATATAATTGCAAATTACAAATCGGCAACGTTACTTCTCTTTACAGGAAGTACGCTATCGTTTTTAGTTTTTACCACTATCTCTTAGTTTGTATCAAATTAAACAGTACAATGCATCGAAAAATTTTCAACATCGTCTACCGGAGTCTTTGCGGACTTTACTCATCTCTAAAAAACGTTCTGTAATTATTTAATTTAATTTCATTATCTTATAAAATATTAAAATATAAATTCGCTAAATCACCCCATTACGGCCCTGTTTTGCAGTAATATAGCCGGCTTTATTTAATGCAATGTGATAGAAAAAGATGCATTCTTGTTTGCTGCATTAGAGCATCAGCTGTTTTATTATTGCAACAGAGATCGAGTTATTCTATATTAGTATAAGTTAGACAGAAATGGGTAGATAGAGAGTAGGTGAGTTATCGGTGCAACTCGTTGAGATGACTCCGGGCGAAAAAGTAGGGTTATGTTTGTTTGTCAAATTTGACATTTACATAACCTACAAATTATTACGTAAATCAATACTCGAAACAGGAATTTTATTGATTTTTAAATAAATTAAAGGTATTTGAAAAATTATTTATCGCTTATCTGGAATAATTTCAATAGTTTTATCGATAATTTTGAATTGAAGTGCTAATTTGTTGTGTAAAATAGAAATTTATCGATTATGATTGATTTTTGTTTGAATCCGCCTTAATCACGCATTCTTGCTATGCGAATGTACTGATAACATTATCACCGATTCTCATTAATATAAAACAGTATTAAATTTTAATCAACAAAAACTGAACATGTTTCTTTTAAGACTGCTCTCAATTTCATTATTACCGGGTAAGTTTCGTTTATTATTTGTAAGTTTCCAATCTATAATTCGTGGGTTCTAGTCGGTTTTTTCGCTGCACCATTTCATCTATCCAGCATCTCGGATTTCTTCCCAGATACAAAAGACAATCTAACGGAAATAACATGGGCGCATGCTGTTAATAATTACACCTATTTAATGAGAACACTAAACGATTGTGAGTTGTAATTTAATTTAATTCCGACTGGGTTAATTTTTTTGAATTGTTAGCTTCAATTATGATGATAGAAGCCGATGTTGTTTACGGTCAAATCAACGGAACTGGACCTTTGGTGCCGATAATGGGCCACCCTCCGGTGAATATTTCCGATTTATCGCTAGAGAATTTCTTGGAGATAACTTACAATTTCAATAAAGACCCGGAAAATAAATTGTCCAGGAAAGGAGTAAAACTCGATTTTAAAACAATTGAAGTTTTCGAAAATTCCGTAGATGTTATCAATAATCTATACAATAAGGTAAATAATCCAATTATAATGAATTGTGTTATTAATTCGTAATTGTAGATAGATTATCCAATTTGGATTAATGCGGATATTGTACCAGGACCGTTGAATTCAACAACGATTCCAGTGGATCCCGATCGTTTCTTATCGAAATCGAAGAATTTCACAAAATCCGTCTTATCGTTAGGTTGGACAACACAATACGGATCATCATCAAATATAACCAACGCTACTTATACAAACGAACAGATTAACAATATGACGGAAGTTTTGAAACGTAATCAAGTAACACAAGCGATAACGTTTGCTGTACGTGCTGGTATCGCTGCTCAAAGTTTTAACCAGATGCAAATATTGAAAGAGACTTTCCAAAATTGTACCCTAACCCTATGGTCGAGTGAGGGTGATTATGTTGACGTTGAAAAATTGCGTAAATTAATCTTCAATTATGGCCTAGATCGTGTCTATATTGATGTACCGTCAGATTTAAAAAATCAGTTACATTTAGATAATTCCACTGAATTGGTTGAGGCTTCCATGATTTTACCGTTGGTAAATTTCGTAACTTATTTGTGGTAAATGTGTCAAATTTTGATTCGTCTTCAATAAATCTAGCATCCAGTTATCGATTTCTTATTGATTTCCTAAACATCGAATCTAATCGATTTGTAAAATTATAGAGTACGTGACTTTAACGCCAATCTGGTAATTGCCGGGTGATTCACGTTAATCCGGTTCGTCCATTGGGGTGGTTTTTGTATTGTAGTAATAACGATAATAACCGTCCACCCTCCGAATTTCGACGATTCTGTATAGAATTCCATGTTAAAATTGGTATAATTTGTTGTCGTTGTTGATTGAATCCGACCATCTGGCGCACTTTGGGATTTTATAATCCATCAGATTGGTGTTCTCACATACCGAAAATGTTTCAACGAAAATTTATCGTATTATTTTTAGAATTATCAAACAACACATTTCAGTTTCAATCTAGTTTCATCGACTGTTGACAGAAATCGAAACAAGAAAGATTTAAGAAAATCAAGTCGATTGTACGATTGTGTTTATTGTCATACTTGAATATGAAACGTGATATTTTGCCAATTTAACGGACTACTGAGCGAGAACAGACTTGTTGTTATTCCACAATGACGACAACTACCATAAAGAGAAACATTTCTTTATTTATTAAAAAAAGAACACAGATTAAAAGCTTTCTGTGGAACATTATGTGATTTTATTGTGCGCGTATCGCATTTTATTTTATATATCATTCCAAGATTTGCGGTAGATTGACGAGAATATGACACAATGAAAGTTCCTAACTTTTACGAACTTCATGCCTTATTAATCTAGTAACTTTATGTAAATTCAGTTGGTGTTGCAATTAAATTATCAGGTGAGCACAACGGAAGTCGTGTTTTCAATGACGTACTTCTTTCCTTAATTAAAATCTTAGATTTACTGAGTATAGAATTGACCCGTTTATAATAAAAGACAAAAATTGTATAAATAGACTTTTGTCTATAATCAGATGGTTATAAATATTCGCAAAAATGTGCATTTCTTCGTGGAACATCCGGTGTAATAACGTCGATTATTGCTATAAATAAACAGCTGTATATTTTATATTGATCCATATTTGTTTATTTTCATCTCGTTCAACAATTCAAAAGATAAATCGCTAAAACTACCTTTTTATAGACGATTCCGGGATTTAATCGGGATTTGGCAAGCAATTTACAAAAAGAAGCCTCTAAATTCGATAAAGGAGCGAGACTAAAACTACAGTGCCACAAAAAATGGCCGAAAACCTTTTTCCACTATTGGTTTTGCTAATATTTACTTCTTTTTCTTTATTATGAAGTTAATTCCATGTATTTTCTAAGATTCTTAGAAATATGGTTTGTAGTCATATTCTCTAACTTTGTACGAGATCCGTTACCATGACAACTCTGGAGATCGTCAATCACTTCAAACAAAACTTTACAATTCTATTCTCTAACTTTTTAGCGATTCTGTACTGTGACAACACTAAAGATCGACAGCCTCTTAAAATTTCTATCTCAGTCTTTATAATTCCATATGTATAATTGAAAAGAGATAAGTACAAAATGGATTATTCAAAAGAAACTGTTGATCTTCAAGTCATAGTAACGAATCTCCAAAAACTTACAGAATACGACTGAAAGACTCTTTTTGAGTTGTCATTCACATGAATATGGCAATTTCTGAACATTTCCTCAGAAAATTGTCCAATAAAACGAAGATAATCGTTTTAGGGTCTGAAAAATTGCTTATCAGTCTTAAATACAAAAATTTTGCGTTAAAAATAAGCTAATTTTTATTAATATGATATTTTGTAAGAGGGATTTTCGAAGGCAATTAGTGAAATTTTCACCTATTTTGATATCAGTGATAAGAGTAGAATTTGGTTAGCCCGTTATTCTAAATCAATTGGAAGTGGATCAGAACGAATAGTAAACGAAAAAAATTAATCATAAAATTGGTACAAGTCCAAAAGCATTCATCATTTTGATTAATTTAATGAGTTTTCTGAGAAATTCACTGCACGAAACAGAAACGAAAAATAGTCGGGAAATGTTCCAGGATAATCGCGATGCGGGGGCAGCTGGTTGGCGAAATTCTATTACCTTCCATTGCTCCAAAACAACCCTCGAAATCCAAGCCGTTGCCGGTGGTGGTTGTTGGAAATCGGCGTAATACGAGAGGATTGCCGGTTTGTTGTTGTTGTTGTTGATGTAGTTGGGAGGATGAATGGACCACAATGAATGCGCTTTAACAAATAATAAAGAGACATACGAGTAGACGTTCAGTTGTTGTGTTGGCGCGACTTGGAAAACATATACGCGATCGCGATTATCTCGGCTGGTGGTGGTGGTAGAATTTTCCGAAAATTCTACACGCAAAATTCGTTAATTTCCAAAAAAAAACAACAAGAAAATCGGGAAATCGTGACAGCAATCGACAAAAAATGTGATGACCGTGGTGGCATTTTTCTGAAGGGTCCACGAAATCCTCCCCAACTAATGGTAAATTTTCAACAAAAAAAAACCGCACAATCCCGATAATATTGAGTAGAATTTAAATTTAAATTAGTTGGATTTAAATTTAAATTATCGTTTCGAACAAATGAAAATAAAACAATTGAGAAAAAATAACGAAAGAATGAATCAGGTGGTTATTGCTACTAATTTAAATTTCCTCTTCATTTATTTATTCATTTAATGATAATGATAACATATCCATGACCTACTAGATATTTACAATTATTTTTTAATAAAAAACCAATATTAGACAACGTTTCTGTATAATACACGATCAAAGTAGGCGTTTAATTGTCTCAATTTTAACGCTAATTAATTAAATAAAACGAATGAATTTAGGCGGTTTCCTTCGTTTTCAAAAGAATTTTTAAAGATTATCAAGTAGCAAGAGCGTTATCTTTTGTTTGCATAATTCTTTTTTTTTTGCTACGTTTGGTAATATCTTTTCCTAATTTGTTTGATTATAGAATCGTCTAGTGAAATTTGTGAAATTTTTATAAATAGCGACCGGTATTCCGTCCTCTAGAAAATACTCCACTATATCAACACCCTATGTTTTCTTTAAAAATACAGACAGTTTGATTATGAGTAAAATTTATTTTTCATTATTTTTGTTTATTATCTTCTATTCAAAATAATATTTGAATATCAAACAATATTCGTTTTATGTCCGTTTTTATTCCTAGCCTTTCTATTTTCCAATTTTTATAGTTGTTCTTCTGTTATTTACATACAACAATCTTGATCTTCATCCACCAAAAAAATTGTGTAAACACATAACGGGCGATCCAAATTTTACTTCAAGTCTATTTGTAAATTTGAATCATCTGATAAGATAACTCGTCTTCAAGATGAAATATCTTGAAAGAATGTGAAAATACCCACGATTTTTTTATAATAATTGCAATCCACGTCATTGTTGAAGCATTTTTATTTTTATTGCTGATTAAAAATGATTTACATCGAGCAATCTTGATTTTTAACAATAGAATTAAAATAACGGGTCATCCACGATTGACACAATTGCACAACAGAGCAGGCTATGATCTTATGTCACCTTATCGACAATAAAAACGTGTTGTAAGGATGCACTTTTGCTATAATGGGCGATCGGAATTAAACCATGAACAAGTTTACAACAAACTAATGGATATGACACGGATTTCTCTGCTTTTTTGTTGCAAAAAAACCACCGCCACGACCGCAAATTATTGTAATTTTTCACATGGTGGCAAATTTGCTGTTTGTATTGAAATTCGTCGAATTTCAATACAAACCGACACAGATTCGCCACATGACGGACGCGTTTTTGAATGCCAAGGATACTATCAATTATAATTAAGGTGTGGAATATAGTAATCATTTGTCTCCGTTTTTTTTGACAAATTTCTCTTGAAAAAAGAATAGAGAATGCGCACCTATTAAAAATTATATGTTGTAATATGATAGTCTTATGTAATTTTATGTAGGTGCATTTTAATATTTAAAATTTAAATATTGTATAACGAAGAAATATTTGTATAGATGATTTATTTGGGAAATATTTGAAATATTTAGTATTGAGTAACGCTGATTGGTTCGTTCGTTTTACTCATGCGCAATTGACGCCGATCAACTAATACAGGTTCTATCCGTTCTTTGGTTATTAATGTGAATGCACCTTAATCTTTTCTAGATTATTGTTAAATTGGCCCGATTATCAACGCTAAGAACAATCGACTAATTATGATGGAAGAAGAGATAAATTAATAGATAATAATAATTATTGATAAGAAAAATGCTGATTGTCGATTTGAAGATTTTTATGTTGAGTTTTTCATTTTGTTATTGTATAACGTCAGCGTATTATCACCGTTATCAACAACATGAACAACATCAAGATTCGATTGATTGGCGGCAGCGATTTCTCACCAACAACAACAACAATCAAAATCAACAATCAACGACAACAGTGCCAGTGACTAGTGCCAACGATATTTATTTGAAAAGTTTTAAATTACGCCATCATTCTCGCTATCCGAATTTAGACCGATTTGAGTCCAAAATTAATAATTTCAAAGCACCTGTGACTAATAATGACAACGTTAATAATAAAGTGCGGCATGATGGTAATAGTGGGCATTACTATAAAACTATTCCGATGACTAATGATGATGTGTTAAGTGATGATAACGAGCGATCACAATTGAAACGAAAATCACCGATTTATTACAGCCATAACAGTAATAAAGTGCGACATGATAACAGCCGGAATTTCCGAAATTCCTATCGGACTTTACCGAAAACAACAACAACAACAACAACGACGACAACTCCGGTCCCTGATGATGATCTGTTCGCTAATTATGATGATCTATTAGATGATGATGATAATGAGTACGATGATGATTGGGTAAGTTGTTATTCATTAATGAATTCATTCATTTAAATGTCAAATTAAATCTTCATTTGTTCCAATCAGGTAACAACATTCACTTTAAATGAATGTAGATGTAAATTAAATGTTGGAAGAAATCGATTTTCCACAAAATAACCAACATTTTCGAAATTTATTACCGATACTAAACGACAATAAATCCGCTAAATTGCAATTGTAAATAAAACGGTTTGTAGTTTCACAATAACGGACCATTCAAATCAATCAAAGTAGGCCAATATTGTTGTTTCCATCCCCACCAATATTCTAATGGAAAATGTCAACAACTGTCAAATTTGACGGTTCAAATTCCGACTTACGTATATCAACCGGTAGCCTACTTTAATATTTACGGTTCTTTAAAATATTTATGGTATTTAAATTATAATTTGTACTTTACGGGGAATAATTAGAGACTTTCACTAATGTTTAAAAATAACTAAGGACAAATTATAGGTAGATATTTATATATGTATTCCAGTTAAATCGGATTTCGCAATACGTTTCGATTATAAAACTTTACAATGTATCAAATGGTTGATTTCAATTAATTCGAAAAATCCGAAGAAAATAAAAATTAATATTAATCGATCCATTGACGACGTAAATGTTGTATAATTTTTTCCAATTTTCAATTCAGTCTATACTTTTAACAAGGCAAACTACTCAACTACAGTTTGAATAAATCAATCAAAGTCATGTAAATAAACCGATTAATCATTGTCAATAATTGTTTCACATGGAAAATTCGACTCTAATTGCGCCATCTATTGGCGATCATTTGAATTAGACTCAATTGGGATGACCCGTTATATCGTGACTTATTTGTAGTTATCGATTGTTGGTTTTTTTTATAAGGAAAATCGGCCTAAAAATTTCCCATGAGATAAATCTCGACAACAAAACAACAACAAAAACTCTTCGAATTGATTGATAATCTTGATAACATTGACTTGAACGAGTTTTAATTCGAAAATGTCATCTTGGATGAGAATTAAAGAATTAAAATGCAGTCGATTATTTTTGATTGGGGAGTTATTTGAGGAAATCATGTGTTAGATCATCGATTTTTTCTTGTTTGTAGGGCGAAGAACCTACTTAACTACATAGATGATTGATTGGTATTTCCTGTGTACTTATTTTTGATCGAATTATAATTTTATGTATTAATCGAAAATTTAAGTGTTTGAATTCTTGATTTTATTTTAGTTTTGGTAATAAACAAACCATTCACCAATTAAAAAATTAAAATGAATAATCTTTCGATTGCTTGTGCTATAATGATAGATAAAAGCTTTCTTATAAATGCCTTTCAACTGTCTTGTTTTATTGCTAACATCAGTAATAAGTATAGAAGACTTGACTCATTAAGATATGTTGAAATTATGGTTGTGATAATATTTTTTTCCTTGGATTCTAACAGTAAAAATCATTAAACTATAAAGGGTTGCACGTTAGCCGGGACAGGCTGTATATAAATTAAAAATTGCCGTTTTTTGTCGAATTAACTGATACGACTAACGAGTAATCAGCATCTGGTTTTGACCTTTTTTAGCCTTTTCCAATATGCTAATAATAAAAGACCACACCGACATTTTAAATAATAATTTTAATCTAGAAGAAAATCAAAAACGAACAGAACGACCCAATCTTTTTTGTGTTCGGTTTTTATTAATCATTTTGTCGTCTGGATGGTGTGTATGCATGATTGGAATTCTTTGCCGAACCACAACAATAACCTCTTAATAGATTAAAATGACAGACACATAAAATAAATCGAAAATTTAAATTCAATTTTCATCTATTTACACACACACCATACAATTATACCGAGCGTCCCTCAACAACCAGACTTGTGTGAGAAATTTGATTCATCATCGATGGTTAATTTCAAGAAACAATACCACACCTAAAACTGTCAATTCACACCTGAATTTCAAAAGTTGAAGAGGCCGGATTTTAAGTGGAAAACGCGTGGCAATGCGGCTTCCCGGTGCGAATGCGCCTTTACACTCAATTAAATCGCTAATGCAATTAAAATCGTTCCTAATGGCTTGTTTGATATTTAAATTTAATTCTAATATTGTGAAACATGAGTGATGTCATTAAAAACTAAAGTAGCTCTAAATTATCATCATCATCAGCGTTATTTGTTGTTGTCTGTTTGTGGAATGATGGAAAAACTTCTCGACATCGTATCACGTTCAATCTTATTAAAATCACTCCGTTGGAGTTTTTCCCAACTTGTTTAAAAGTCTCGTCACGCAATCCTACATATCGTGTCCCTCCATGCTGTCTGTTGTCGTTGTCGTCGTCGTAGTCTTTCGATATATTGTTGGTTTTCTTGCCATTGACATTCAACACTTTTATTACGGTCCTCCTCTTTCTGCACTATCGGTTGATGATGGCGGCCTCAACCGGACACCTGGTGGCAGTAGAGCCGCCAGTACGATCTCGAAAATTATAAAATTTCAATGAAACTAAAAAAGAATGAAATAACGCAATATAACCTGTTCTTGATAATATCGTTTCACTTGTAATCATCATCATACACGAACAAATTCTTCTGTAATAAATGAATGAATGATATGCAAATATGAAAATGTTAATGTGCAAATTTCGTTGGAAACTAACGGTGGTATTTTGGAATTTTTCAATTCAACACGAATGGAACGAAACGAAAATAAAAATTTTATGAATTTTGAATTTTAATTTACAAAATAAACAATAAACTATAAATACGTGTACAAATTGTTATGAATAATAAACAAGTCTCAAATTTATTAGGTAGAGGAAATTTGATTTTAATCTTAAACAAATTTAAATCATTCTAAAGGTGCACCCTGAGGGTTAACTACGTCCATTATAGGTGTAATTATTAGACCACCGGAGTTATAAAAACCAATCTACTACTAATGATTCTATCTAATATCCCAACATTCTGCATTTTTTTCTTGGAGAAACAACCGGAATTGCAAGTTTTCTTGATTTTTTTTTATTTGAAAATTCTCGTGTATTATCACCATCATCATCATCACCATCATCATCATCATCATCAGCGTAATGCAGTCATTTTGATTTATAATGCAATTGCAATTCTTGCGCATTTCATGGATGCAATAGAGTACCGAGAAAAGAGCTTGAATTTCACATATTTCAGCATTTGTATCAAATATGAATAAATTATCTTCAACAATTTATTTATAATCGGATAGCTAGAAGACAAAACAAATCGAAATGACGATGCATTTATTATAAAACAGATCATTACTTCATGACATTCCGATTTTTGTTTTCAGAACAATTTCCGAAACCGTTACATTATTATTGTTGCATCACATTTTATTATGTTAAAGATGATAACCTTAGTTTAAATATAATCAACGCATGCGTGGGCGTGATCCGGAAATGCCGCCATTTAATTATCTATCTATTTGTATACAACACGGAAATATTATTAATTTTAATAATAGTAATAATGGTATTAATAGATCAATTAATAGATAGAATGATGTAAGCAAATAGGAATTGAACAATGAAAGCACAAGTGTTAAAAGGTTATTTTTAGTCCGTCATTATTATTGTTAATAAGAATGCCTTTCACAATGATGCCTTGTGTGCATATAATTAAAAAAAGTAATAAAAATAAAACAACACTGAGTAATAAATTATTGAATTCAAACGGACTTTATGTCAATTTCAATTAATTTCCCTCGGTATTTCGTATAGGGCGTCTCATCTAACTCTGTCGAATGTTACGGGATATCCAAAATCGAGTCCAATTTCTTCAAAAAATTTCGCTAACAACTTAAAACAAACAGCGTGAAATACTTGAGCTTGAGAAGACTTCTAAGAAATTTTCATGAAAAATTGAGTTCAATCGGGACTTCCTGTATATAAAATATTGCGACATTTAGGAGGCTTTGGCAGATGTAAATGTCAATCGATCGTTTGTTGTTTCATTATGGTAACATAAGGCGCGCGTTTTAAAAATGCGCCTTTTTTGTGTGGGGTTTGATCAAAGATGCGGAAAATGTACGGTTTCAGCGAAATGAAAATAAACCGCAATACAACAACCAATAAATCTTTGTAGTATTTCATTTTGGGATGTAAAATTCGTTGGAAATGTTTTTTGTATTTGTGCCAATTTTACAAGATTACGTAAAAACGAATGCGGGTAGAGATAAAATCATATAGTTGGACTACTAGAGATGGAGGGGAAATTTTAAATTATAATAATAATTTTTGGCAATCATTCAACCATTTATCTCGATCTAATTTTAAATATTTGCATCAAACTGCATATATGCGCTATTTATACGTTTGTTTTGTAATAACCATTATGTTTTTAATGTTGATGAAAAAAAGAAATTTGGGTTTCTCAAGATCAGTAGTTTGAACACACGACTACAAGTGTTTATAAGTGTTAAAATCAATATTTACAATGAAACTCGCCCAATTAACATCAATACTCGCATATTTAGCTTTCGATTAATGAACAGGAAAACAACAAATCTATAGAGATTTTGTAAAATTCGACCATTGTTCCAATATAATAACTAATCATTTATATAAATCACGTTGTATTTAGAGTTGTGTTTATTTAAGCAATTTCTTGACCAATTTGTACTGCCCCAGAGCCGGATTTATCAATTTTTTCCACTACAGTGCACACTACAATCGAATAAATGTTGAATTATTCATTGTCGGTACACGAGAATTGAGCCCAGAGGGTTGAATTGTTAAATTAACATTAATATTAAATGTTGTATATTGTTGGTAGATAATTGAGTCCGGTCCTGTGTTTCGTTGTAAATCCCCTATAGCGTGTACGTACATATTCTCAATTCCCGATAGTGGAATTCGACATCGAGTTTCGTGATTTAATAGTTACAATGTTGGTGAAATATATAAATCTTGATGAAATCACCACCCTGTCTGTTTGCACAATAATCGCCTATTGTTTAGTGCACAAGAGAATTTCTCTTATTGTCAGTAGAAAAAGTGAGAAATCTATGATAACGTTGACAAACTATAATTAAATAAAGAAAACCCAAATGACTTCATATTCTCTCTTCTTGTTCTTATCAATAAAGGTCTTGAACTTAATTAAATTAGGTCTTGATATTCTAAAATCCACTAAAATAACGGAAAAAAGTGGAAACGAATCTGATATAATTCAATAATGAGAAATTCAACAAATTAATTAGAAAAACGCCCATTTTTACAATTTGAATTGTTTTAATTGTTACACTTTAATCAACGAAATAAATTTTAATTTAAGCGACATTAACAATTTAAAATTATCACAAACAATAGTTGGTAAAAGTCATTAAACTTGAACATTTTGCAACTTTTATTCGGTTCTGAATAGTCCTATTTAGAGAGAGAATTCGTGTCAAAAGAGCTTTACAATAAAAAATTGTCGTAGAATTGTCAACAGGAAGATAGAGAGAGTAGTTTTGGAATAAAACTAGAACACTGTTGTTATTTTGATATTAATTTGAGTGTGTTGAAATTTCCCATGGGAGAATCCAAATAGACTTTTTGTAATGTAAACCCACCCGTTTAGAGTTCATTCGAAAATTTGTGTGTAAAACAAATAAATCGAAATAAAATCGACAGTATAGCGACCCCTATTTGTTATTTTATTCCAATTTATTTGAATTATTCTATTGTTCCTTTCGTATATTGAAATAGTTAGGTTGTATATTTTTTTAACGATCTGTATATGAGGAAGATATTGGAAGATTTCATTTCTATTTTTATTTAATTCCATCTTATTCAATTATAAATAACGATGTATGCAGTTTATCGGATTTGGAATATTTATAGTTTTGAGTGTTCGATTTTGAAGTTGAAATTGATGGATTTTACTCGAACAACTCTCCAGTTTCGATAAGATGTGTTAAAAGAACACGGTCCAGTCATTTAGTTGCGTATTCTGTAACATTTACATCTGAAACTTTTGATGTCTTGTTGTGAAACCGTCACAGTTACAGAATACTGGCGAATGCAAATATTGTGCTATTTCCACTCTTGAATTCAATTATACGAAACCTTGAGAATATCGTAAATTTCCATTAAAACTCTATAATTATTCATCAAGTGGATTACGATTTTAATTGTAGAAGAAACGAGTTTTTTCGTTTTCCACGTCGAAATACTGAAAGAAAGTCAACAGCTTTCATTTGTAGTTGTTGATAAAAGCCGAAATTTCGTGTCTACAAAATAAATAGTTTGCTAATAATAAATTAGAATCTACAGAAAAAGAAATAGTCGTTGGTGTCTATTAATAATGCATACAAATCCACACGTACAAGAAGCACCTGTTGTATGTATGACACACATTTTAAACTCTTGTCGTACCTACAATCGATTGAATAAAATGAAAGAAATTCCATTCTAATCATGATCATCATCCGTCGTATTTCCTAAATTAAAATTCATTGGCGTTCTTAAAATGGTTGTAGATAAAGGTAAATGTTAAGACCTAAATGTGGGCGTGCATCTCAAATATTCAATTGTGAACGCAGCTTAATTCCCTAGCGTATTTGGATTAAATCGATGAGTCTTGTTGTAAAGTCCATAAATTGGAAGAACGTGACCAAAATTGAACTGTTGGTATTTAAATTTGAAGCGATGGAAAAATTATGGAAGATTTCAAGCATTTTTTCACGTACACAACACAATTTCGAAAGTGTCACTTTAACACAATTTCAACCCTAAAATGTGTTAATTAAAGTTGTTTTCCTTTACAGGATGATAATTTCGATGATGACGACGAATACGATGATGGTGATTCGTTTATTAATGATGATGAATGGCAAGCTGAAGAGGCAACAGAGACATCCCAACCATCAATTTCACCATTTACAAAATTCAAATGGGATAATTATGGAAGTAGAGCGCGCGTAGAGGAGAGTCGTCGGCAATTTTTTAAAGCCAACAATAATCAACGTAAGTCTTGTATAAACCTTTCTAACCGTCCAATTTCCTAGTAATAGTCACGTTTCTACAGACTTGTCAGACCTAGTGCATGTGTCAATTATCCATCTACAACCTGTAATTTCAATGAAATTTCCGGTACTTGTTGATAATATTCTAAACGTGTATACTATGTCTATTTAGAAATTGATCAACTCGACTTTTATCGAAATTTCCTAGATGAGTTGATCAAAATCAGCCAGTCGGAGTATATTCTAATTTGTTTTGATGACTCTTTTTGATGTTCCAGAAAATGATACATTGGCCGTTGTGGCGCATTATATGAAAGTGAATCAACAAGGCCAATGTCGCCGGCCAATACCCAAAGTGATTCCCGTTCAAGTGCTCCATCCTGATCCAACGAAATCATACACGCCTCACTGTACGATACTGCATCGTTGTGCTGAAGATACAGGATGTTGTAGCAACTACGATACCAGATGTGGACCGAAAAAACAAGTTCCCGTCCACCTATATTTTTATGTAAGTCATTTACTCCCGTTTTTTCTCTTTTTTAACGTTTTCCCTCGTTTACAAATGGATTTTTTTCAACAACTAAATTGTAGGTGGTTGGATCGCATTGTAAATCATCTGGTTTTCGCTTTGTTGCGATTTTTTTCTCGGTTTTGAAAACAGGCGTGGTTGTGGAAGTTTTGCATTTTTTGAGGAGCAATACGGCATTCCATTAACTTGAATATTCACCCTCTTGTACATGCTGAGGTCATCTCGTTTAATAACATTGTGATGCCTTTGTGACTCATTTTGTGAAGCGATCATTGTTGATTTACGATTCAGTTGTAAATCTTCGCCTCTTTTAATTAATCGTTTAAAATACAGGGCGTTCCACCTCATCCACCTGTTTCTATATTGAATTTTTATTATTCGTATTAGAAACAGAGACTTTGCTTATTATTAAAAACGCATTAATCTTCCTCGTTTTTTCGGCTTTTTTATTTATTTATTTCTCCAAATTTTGTTGTGAAATTGAAATGAAAAGTCTACGGTTCAAAATAAACATCCAAAATCATTTCACAGTCTAGCGAACCGCCTTATTATTTATTTATTTGTCTATTTTTCTCTCATAATTGCATCCATCATTTCTACTATATTTATAATACATTTGCTTAATGGCCTTTCTAATTTTGATGGTTTCATCGTGAAAATTCCGGTATATTCTAAAATAGATTTTCTTCTTTATTTTTCAGTAAATTTCAGTATTTTGATTCAACAAATTCGAAGTTAATTCAGGCAATCTTTATTGTCTAAACACAGTTGTATTATTGTTATTGTCGGTAATTATAACGCCGATATGGCCTGTAAAAACACATCAACATTTTACGACCATTTTACAACTGAATTTATTATTTTTTAGCTTTCGTATTGACGAATTGCATTAAAGAATAACGCATGATTATTGTCAACTAAACTTGATTCCTTAGTTAATTGAGGCGTGTCGGCCAAATTCGTAAAAATAGAGTATAACTTTGAAATTTTATCCAACTGGAACAGTTGTTTTTACAAATTTTAATGCTTGTTTTATGAATCTTGTAGGACCACCCTTAATTCAGAACCACATCAAAGATGGTTCATTTGATTTTTAAAATCTAAAAATTGCTTGTTTCTTGAGACATTGTATTCAAAATCTTTCCCTAAATATTTTCAGCCAGCCGAAAATCTCCAACAAAAAGTCTAACTTGGTCTAGGATACCTAATAATTTATTAAAAAAATCGGTTATTTTCATATAGACTGATTCTTTGTCGATGATTATTGGTATTTCTTGAAATTTCAGGCGAAAACTCTCGGCACTAGCGAGACGAAAGTCGAACGCTTAACATTTTACAACCATACCGAATGTGCATGTTTAGAAAAATCCAAACTAACAACACCACCACCAACGAACTCAATAAAAATCGTCAATGAAAATCAAGCTGATCATGACGAAGAAGCGGATGATAACCGTGGTAATTCATTGGATGATGATTCGAGTATTGTAACGTATCGATCTGGACTGCAATCCGATAGTTTAATACGGTAATCTAATTTTATTGTTAATTAATTTAAATTAATTACGATTGAAATTCAGATGCAGATGTCCAGAGGAATTTACACCGAAATATCGATACGATTCGCGCTGTAGTTGTGATTGCGACGAACACAATCAGGATTGTATACGTATGAAGAAGGGCAAAGAATATTTCAGTTTAACAGATCGAAAGTAATTATTTTGAATTTAATTTAATTCGATAATTAAAAATTTAATTCTAGATGTATAATGGAGAATCAATGTGGTGTTCCTGTATGTGAATATGGTGTTTATTTACGACAAACCGGTCGATGTCAGCGAAAACAAGAAAAATACAATGATTAATTCATTAATTAATTGATAGAATAATTAAAAATCGAATACGTTTTTAAACTGAATTGCTCTAGTGATAATTGTAGTGAATTTCGTGACGTTACTTAAACGTAAATTGACTTTTTTGTAAATGTAAATGTAATTCGTATTGTTATTCTATGTAACTAGTCTAGGCCCTATTAGGTGCTATTTTATTATTTTTTCATTATTATATTTTTTGAGAATTTGTGTGTAATAAAGTCGATTTTTTGATACATTTTTTAAAGTAGACTACCGATTTTGAGTTATTTTTTGTTTAAATTTAAAGCGATAAATTATAGAAGTTGTAAATTATTGGATAGATGACCAGTTATACACCATTGAATTCGCAAATAAAGTGTAATCTAACTTGACTCGACAATTTTATTCTATTATAGTAATCCAAACATAACTTGACCAACGTTAACGTAACGGTGTTTTTTTTTAATTTAAATATTGACGTTAACGTGGATGATGCACCTGAATGGTTAATGAATTGTAAAATTAGCGAATTCATTAACTTAAAATTAGCGTGCAATTTTATAGAAAGCGTAAACGAGATCAGAACTATCACTTTAAGTTTGCTGTAGTTTTTAGTTGAAAATATCCATTTTTTTCAACCTATCGACAATATAATAATCTAAACTTTCTCGCAAATGAGTAGTAAAAGTGTACGGGTTTTAATTTTTTTAACAACAGTTTTATTAAACATTTCTATAATGAAAATATAACAAAAACTTCTAGAAATAAATATTTTATAAACAGACAACAAATTAACGTACATATGGTGGTTCTAACGAGACTGACGGTCGCACGATACCTTGATGTTGATTTTCCGGACTATAATTGGGATGTTGTGGCAAATGAATCGGTAATTGTAAATCAGTATGACCTGGTTGTATACTCGGTACATCCAAATTTTGTTGTATAAAAACACTCGAATGATCATCGTTTATTTGTTGACTAAATTCATGATGAACATTACCAGGTAATTGTTGTTGTAATAGAGTGTGGGGATTTTGGGGTGGTGCCCCATACAATCCGGAAGGTTGTTGGGGAATAACAGGAGCTTGTGGAACGTGTTGTTCCGGTTGCAGATGGACATGGGGGTGTTGTTCTGGCTGTAGATGAAGATGGGGATGCTGTTCCGGTTGTAGATGAAGATGGGGATGCTGTTCCGGTTGTAGATGAAGATGGGGATGTTGTTCCGGTTGTAGATGAAGATGGGGATGCTGTTCCGGTTGAAGATGAATATGGGGATGTTGTTGAGGTTGTAGATGAAAATGGGGGTGTTGTTCCGGTTGCAGGTGAATGTGGGGATGTTCCAGTTGTAAATGAACGTGAGGGTGTTGTTCCGGTTGTAGATGAATATGAGGGTGTTGTTCCGGTTGTAGATGAATATGGGGGTGTTGTTCTGGTTGTAAATGAACATGGGCGTGTTGTTCCGGGTGTAGATGAAGATGAGGGTGTTGTTCTGGTTGTAGGTGTATATGAGGATTGAGTGGTTCTGGTACTAAATGAGGATGAACATGAGGAAATAATCCAGACGGTTGATGAATTACAGATGTTTGTAAATTGTGTTGTTCTGGTAATAAATGAGCATGAAGATGATGGTACTGTAGATGATGATGATGATGATGTGGAACAGAAGGATGTACAGGCTGTAACGGTGTTACAACTTGATGAGGATTTGCTACTAAACCAAATGCTTTACCAGGTAGTACAGGTGTTAAAAAGCTAGCACCCAAAGGTAATACCGGTAGATTTGGTTTTGTAACTTCGAATAGTGTTGGTGCTGGAGCTATTGGAACAGCGGCGGGAGCTACAGGAAGAGGAGCAGGACCTATCGGGAAAAATTGGTGATGATACAGGAACCACTGGACGAGCTACTGGAGCCACAGGTAACGGTAATAAAGGTTGTACCGGTTTGACAGGTACTATCGGTTTAATGTGATCGTGATGTACTTCAGGTTTTACATGTATTGGAACTACAGGCCTCCAACCATTTTGTTGTATCATAGGCTTTGCAATTACAGCAGGTTTTATAATAGGCTTTGATACTACACGTACAGGATGACGATGTGGTTTAACAAAAGGTACTAATTTAACACCAACTGGACTGTAGGCAAGTACATATTTCATACCAGATGGATGTAATGTAACATGTCTTGTCCAGCCAGGATGTCGATGGTGATGTTTTGAGAAAATTGTACGTTTATCATGATCTTTTTTATAATCATCAGCTTCATTTAGTGGATTCAAATGATTCTTTTGTTGTTCTTCAAGAGTTTCACTGAATATATTTTCAAAATTTAACAGGAAAACTATACAAAATACCTGTAATAAATAGCGATATATTTTTGGGTTTGTTATATTATTATAAGGAAAAATTTACCAATAATAATCTCATCTTGGGGCGAATTTAGTTCACAGAAAAAAACCAACACTTAAAACAACATTATCACAAGACAGTCAGATTATAATAAAAACAAATCGGGCACTTTCTTTCGGTTTTTATAAGTGGAACTATACTGTACGAGGGTTGTATTTTAATTAGCTATCAACTGTTTAATATTAATAATAGCGAATATCGAAGAAAGTAATCGTCAATTTTGTTCAATTAATTTATGATATAATCGTAATTTAATTAAAATTTGCAACAGAATTTGAATTCTAATTAAGAAAAGTAATGATTTTTTTGTAGAATTCATATAAGAAGATTAAAGGGTCCGTATCAGAGTATCGGTAAAAGAAGAAGAACAAGACGAATAAGAAATTTTGATTTACATATTCTCAAAATGGCATTAAGATCTAAAATTGCGCCAGAGACTTTCTTCACATATTGCATTTAACGCACGTAATTCCGATAAAGTAATGTCGGTCATACGTATAAGTTAAACAAAAAAGAAAAATAAATTGTACAAAACGGAACTAATTTCATTTTTCGTCACTACAGACAAAAATTATCCATGAAGGCTGTAAATAATTTGAAAAATTATTAAAAAATTTCACAATAATTTGGCATGAAATTACAAATTTTCAATAATAAAATCATTTTGTTACAATATTTTTGTGGTCTTCAATCAATTTACAACATATTTAACCGTTGAGCCGTACCATTTACGTAATAGTACTGTGTTAAAACTTTCAGTAATGCAACAATAAATAGAATTATTGTAAATTATAGTAAGAAGAGAAAAAAAAGCAAATTGTATCCCTTTCTCTTAGTTTTGCCAAGATTAAATCGATCGAGGCAAAGTGAAATTGTCGATAAAAATTTAGATCAATTCCAGTATAATTTATGCATTTTGTACAAACAGATCCATTTGAAATCAACAATAGTATGAAACAATGTCGAATATTCAAATTTATTGTTATTTATTTCTGATTGTAATATCGCTAGTTTATAGTGATAATACTGTTGGTGTCAATAATAGTGATCGAAATAAACGAACAATCGGTAATTGGCTAGTGAATATTGGTGATACTTTTGGTTATGATGTTGTTAAACGACCGTCAATTTTACCACCTAAGCCTGCTCCAGCTCCTGCACCTGGAGCAGCACCCCCAGGACCACCGGCTCCAGCGCGTGCACCAATGCGACCAGCGCCGCCGCCGCCGCCACCACCGCCACCACCGCCACTACCACCACCAATGCCTCCAGCACCACCTGCACCACCGGTGACTGCGCCGCCTTTACTTACTGATGCTGTTCGCAAAACTTTTAGTATTAACATCAATTGGAATAGGAGTCGAAATCCTGGACAAGCACCAGCTCCAGCTCCAGCTCCCGCTCCAGCTCCAGCGCCAGCTCCGGCTCCAGCGCCAGTTCCGGCTCCAGCGCCGGCTCCAGCGCCAGCTCCGGCTCCAGCGCCAGCTCCGGCTCCAGCGCCAGCACCAGCTCCGGCTCCAGCACCAGCACCAGCTCCGGCACCAGCTCCAGCTCCGGCTCCGGGACCAGGTCCAAAAGCATTACCTCCATCAAAAGCAAATGTAGTTCCACTAATCCATTCATATGACGATTATGATTCTAATCTAGACCCGAATAATGAATTTTCCGATTATGAGACACAAGAAAGGCATAAAAATTCCGAACCAGAACGATTCTATATCGATCTACCTGACCAACCACTAGACAAAGAACAACTCGACGAAAAATTTAGAACATTCTGGAAAAATTCACCATACACCGTTGGCGACGATTTTAAATACATCACCCAACCGGAAACAAATACAAAAAATAATTTCCAATCGGAAATACCAACAGAAAATAACCGGAAACACCACAATAGTATACGAAGTTTAGAACACCCAGCACACGCTGTCAATCAACATCTATTGAAATTCCATGCAAACTATTTCGCAAACAATGCTAATCGTGCAAGAAATGCTATAAATAATGAGAATTATCCACAACTAGATGAAATCCAAACAAAACCACAAATTGAATATTTTATCTCTCACGGACCGTATCTTACAATTGATCAACTAAATAAAGAAATTCAAAAAGGTAAAGACAATTATTTTAAATTAGAAAAATTACAAGGTAGTGAAGCAAACCAACAATCAACCACTGAAACTGATTTGAATAAACAAATCGAACTGATTCCAGATAAAACGAATTCATTAAAAAATGAGGAAATTCGAAGTTTTCAAGACGTCGAAGGTAGTATTGATCATGAAACTTTACCATTATTTAAAGAAGCGGATGAAGAATTGAAGAATATTGAAGAACAACCACAAAAAGAAGAATTGGAGAATATTGAAGAACACAAAAAGAAGAATTGGAGAATATTGAAGAACAACCACGAAAAGAAGAATTGGAGAATATTGAAGAACAACAACCACAGAAAGATGCGGAAGAAAACCAAGAAGAAAATAATGACAATGAAGATGAGACAGGATTTGTATTTGAAGATCTCGGCTATAACGAAAAATATTTAGAAGATCACGATGAGAATGAAGATCTATTCGATTTTACACCAAAATATAAAGAATTACAATTCGAAGATGATAGTGAAGAAGAAAATGAAGAAGTAGAAGATGATGAAAATGTAGAAAACGAGGATGTAGAAAAAGGTGAAAAAGAAGAAGAAAAAGATTTATCAGAGAATTCAAACGATAAAGATGATAAACACGCGAATTGTGGAGAGTTTGACGACCATCGACAAGCCGAAATCGGTTTCAAACAAAATTTCGATCATAACTTCCCGAAATCCGATGGAAATCAACAAGACAAACAGGTAACAACCGATACAAAACATAATCAAGTCGTTCAACCATTATATTCTGGTATTATCACACCTGGTATTTTACAAGAATTACATAAATCTGAAAAACCATTTACTATACCATTTGATGTTGATTATAGTGCAACACAACAGATAAAATATAAACGTTTGCCACGTAGTAATCAATATGATGATGATAGAGCGGAGTTTCATACACCGGAAAAATATACGGAAGATTTCACTTATACAATACCGGAACCAGCTAGTATCGATTATGCAAAACTTGAAGCTAAAGATTTTAATGATGAAGACGATGAATTATCGAAAAACGCAAAGATTTATGAACGCGAAACCGGCCGTAAAACCGCTCAAATTACCGTAAACAAGCATGTTTATGATCTTGTATAAATATTGTTGCACATTTAAAGAATATTTTGTTTATTTATTGTAATAATAAAGATTTACTTGTAGATGTTGTGTTGAAAATACCTGGATTTAAGAGGGGAGTTTGAATAGGTGTAGTTGTAGAAAAACCCATAATTTTGTCTTCATTTATTTTAAAATTTCACCATAAATGCTCGTATTCTTGAAAAAATACTTGAAATTATTGCCATTACCATTAGAAAATCATAAAAATTTCCCCGATAAAAAGTGATGCATATAATCATAGACTACTAACATAATGGCACCACCAGGTCCTAAACGTAGAACTTTCGGCAGTAGACCCTTATAGAGAGCTCGAGCGCTAAAATTAAATTTATTATATTTTAATTATTTTATAATTTAGAAAATACCCCTCTTCTCTATAAACTAGAATTATCGAACCGATTGTTGTACGATATTTGATCACTTTCGGGTCCGGTTGTGGACCTTGAATCCGCGATTTGGCCACATCGAACGGTATATTGATACAAGACGCTAATGTTCCTGATATGAAACCGATTCCGACTTTTCGGAAGAACTCTTTGTATGGGTCCTAAAATCGATTTGTAAAATTTTCGATAAACTCAACGAACAATCGGATTATTTCAATTACTTCAAATTCGGGTAAATAGCCTTTAACCGAATGGTAGAAACCGAAATACACCATATTGAAGATACCATTACGGGCTATAGTAGCGGTGACGCCTTTATTGAGACCACGAAAACCGATACCGTTGTTTTTAACGATTTCTTTAGTAACACTCCATGTACTTGGTAATTCAGCGGTGCGTGAACGGTTCGCTTGTAATGTTACTTTAACTACTTCAAAGGGATTGACTAGGATTGCTTCTGTAATGCCGGCCCCTAAGCCGGCTAAAGAAAACGTCTGAAATTCAAAAAAACGACAATTAAATCGATTAAATTTGTCGTTGTTGTTGTTACTATAGGTGTTGGTGAAGTTGCCCCAAACATAAACAATTGTTTGTATTGTTCAAATGTAAAAAACTAGAAAAATATTAAAATTAATCGATTTTTTAATGTTTCTTTCTTTGTATTTGAATTGTGGATACTTTAACAGCACGTTTTGGTGTCTCGGCTAATATCGGCGGTATTATACCTTTCCAAAACGATGTAATACCTTCATATCGATACATCTTCCGGAAACAATCCAATATCCCTGAGTAATACTTCGGATCATTTACTTTTTGTATTTTTGTCAAATTTGTACTAGATTGGATTTGTAGACGTGTCTTGATTAGATCTAAAGGATGCATAATGCAGACTTCAACGAAACCTACAGCAGAATTTAAAACTAGCTTAGAATTATTTGAAAAAAATCAACCAAATGTCTACCTGCTGAGCCACCAGAACCAATTTGTATAGCGGCTTCTTTAAGTATTTTTTTGACATCAGACATACTGGATACAATTATCAACAACTAAGTTAAATGCAACACTAAAATAGAATGATATAATTAATTAAAGATAAGATAACAATGCTAGTGCAACTCTTTGTAATGCACCTAGTTACCTTAGACAATACGAGGTTATGTTAATTTAAATTACATTAATAAAATAAATCCAAAATCTATTTTCGATTGATGTTTAATTCAATGACTTTCAAGTATTTTCATTTTGGCATTTAGTCAAAATATTCCTGATAAAAAAATGTTATAAACTACTAAACAATCAACAAATATAAGTTAATGCCCCCTACTGTAAAACCCTTACATTAATCCATAAACATATGCACTAAACGTAGCCCTCAATTTCTGTAATTTAACGAAACAACCATAAATGGGGAAACATACATGAAAAATAACGGATAAGGAAATAAATACTAGTTGTAATTCATCGTAATTCTGGATAATAAAAGGAGAAATTCAGAAAGATCAATTTAAAAATTTATTCGTCGTAAGATTAAAACTGTAATCTTAGTATAAACGTTGCGGTGGCCCCATTGAGGATTTCACATGAAGAGACCGTACGTTTTGCCAATGTTTCTTCAATAAAGATACCAAAAAGTTGATAGCTAAATGTACGTTTTGTACTAATTCATCAGCTGGCATATCGACATGACCGACAGCAACTGATAGACACAAAACCTACAATAAAAATTGATTAAAACCGAGTCGTTTAATTTAAAAAAATGTTTGCAATTTTAAAGCCATAATTACACTGATAAAAATGGTAGTTATAATTGCATAATTAATTTAGCACCATTCATCCGTACAAAAAAGCTAAATTCAAAAAATACTAATTTGTTGGCTAAGATGGTGCAATATTTCAAATAAATGTATAAAATTTATACCTTTTTCATTTGAAATTTGATTGTAGCTTTAACTTCATCGATCTTTTGCACCATTGATTCTTGATGCGATAATAAACCTGGAAATTTACCAGCTTTATTCAAACCGGGACCTAATAGACGTGGTATTTGTTTAATTAAAGCCTCAGATGCCAAGAAAGCATCGTATTTTTTCGCCAATTTCTTTACTAATTTCTTATTTTTATTCAATTTCTTTAAAGCTTCCACATCCATATATTGTATATTGTTAGCTTTCGCTTCATCACAATGTTGTTGATCACCTAATACACAAACTTGCATTCGTGGACGTGGAATATGCTTCAATCTAGAATTTTCAATAATAATTTGCAAATAAATCATCATAAGAATTGAACACACCATTATCCATGTAGAATTAAATTTAAGCAATTATATAAAAGTGAAAAATTGTCGATTCTTTATTAATTGAAAATTAAAAAGAATCTCCCCAATTTATTTAAGACCCTGGGTGCAGGTCCGCCAGTTTAACACCAGCTTCCTGATTTATGAACCATGTATAAGTTTCTAATTTAATTTACAATCAAAAAAATCAAAGATAACCTATAAATAGTTCATATCAGGTGTAAACATACTTGACAGTACCACTGAAACGTTTGTCCTTTTGTGGATCATAATTTTTCAAACCGATTTGTAATTCAACAGATTCAAGAAAATTACGTTTCTTCTGTTTCGAGTTTTCCAATACGCCATTTATACACTCGTAGAGTGTATCACGCGAAACTTTCGACCTGTAACATGAAAATCACAAAAATATTGTTAATAAATACAAAAATATCATCAAAATATTAAAATAATCGTTCATTATTAACATTTATTGATAATTTTGTTGATTTTTAATGAAAGATGATCGAAATATTTGAAGAAAAATTGTACTTACGACATATCCAACAAACTCCAACGATGGCGGACGTGCAAATGGAAGAGTGACAGGAATGACAGTTGTGTCAACCATTACATTACCAACCTTATAATCTCAACCTCACCAACATTGATTAATAAAAATTACTAAACATTTTAAATTGTTGAACAAAAAATCAATTAATTGATAAAACAGGTTTTTATCATAATTATTATTAAATCATCGATAATTCTAGCTTGTTATAATTGTTTCAAAATCAACTGAAGGCAATTTTCTAATATTCTTGTATTATTTTAAATATACAGGATGTCTCAATTGAATGGTTACATGATTGTATTCTGACATTTTTTATCAAAAATAAAAAATTAAATATTTATTAAAATTTATGTAAATATATAAATGATATTTAAAAAGAGCCAGAAGACCTTCAAATATATCTGGATTTGACAAACAAAACTATTAATTAAAAATTGTTGATAGGAAGATTAATTTTATCAAGATCCTGACCAAGGATAATAAGTATCGTAAAAATTTGGGATTACTAGCTTTATAGTGTGGTTTATTTTTGTTAATTAAAGTGGTTAATATGCAATACAATTTCGATTTTATATTGACTGTTGTTGGGCTTTATTAGCAGAGTAAAGTAATTAATGAATTAACATCACTATTAGTTTTATTTTTACAATAATTACGAATAAAATTGACCATCAAAGGTAATGAAACTATTTCAAAATCGGTACTGTTTGTTAAAAACGGAGACTCATAAATATTCTGCTTTTATCATGTGTATAAATAGGTGTAAATTACACTCTTAACTTAGTCTAAAAATGGAACTTTAAGTTTCAAAACACCTGTAATACAAATATTTTTGCTTAATTTAATTATTTAAAAAGCGAATATTAATAAATATTGCTAATTACAGGCTATTACGTTTACTACAATTAAATAGTTCAAACAATGGCAACAATTTCGAATAAAATTTTAATAATTTTGCTGTTAATTCACGTAATTCCAGCCGATAAAAATCCGATTTTAGTCCATGTTGTAAGTGATAAAAATTACCATTAAATTTATAATTAATTTGATAATCATAGATTTTTAGACATGGTGCTCGGACAATTGATGCCACAAGTAATTACCCCAACGACCCGTACAGAAACAAAACATATTACCCTTACGGTATCGGTCAATTAACTAACGTAATCCGCTAACGTTAACATTATAAATTGCAATATTTTGTATCCTACTTGTGTTACAGGAGGGTAAATTGGGTGAATATAAATTGGGGCAATATTTACGTGAACGTTACAATCGATTTTTGGGTGATTTATACACTGAGGAACTTTTGGATGCCCGCAGTACTTTCATGAATCGTACGAAAATGTCGATGGAATTAGTACTGGCCGGTTTATTTCCACCGAATAATTTACAAAGTTGGTTGCCGGGTTTGAATTGGCAACCAATTCCGTACAATTATTGGCCATTAAATCAAGATGAAGTAGTTTCTCGATAAAATTGTGTTGTTGTTAATTAGAAAAATTAATTGTAGGTTTTATTCGGATCATCTTGTCAAAATTATCAGAAATATTTGAATCAGTATATGGAGACTAGTCAAGATTACAAGAATAAATTTGAGGATAATCGTGAGATTTTTGAATTTATTGAAAAGTACGCCGGTTATAAGAATGTGTCATTCATGCAAGCTAGTCGTCTGTACGCGACGTTATTATCAGAAGTACTGAAATTAAAAAAAAATCGATTTTCATTATTATTTTTAATTTTGTAGGACGAATGGGGTTTATTATTGCCGGAATGGACAAAATACATTTACCCGGATGTTCTAAAACGTTTAGCATTGGAGAATTATCGGATAAAAACCGGTACAATAACATTACGAAAATTAACTTCAGGTTATCTATTGAAGAAAATCATTGAAGATACACAAGCTAAATTAAGCCGAACATTAATACCACAAAATCGCAAAATTTTCTTATATTCCGCACACGAATTTACATTAGCTTATTTAATGTTAACATTAGGCATTGATGTTGTCGAAATTCCACCGTATAGTTCTTCTATTATGGTGGAAATTCATCAAATTAACAAAACTATAGGAGTTAAGGTTTGCGGTTTTATTTGTAATAAATAAATAGGGGGTGTTTCACGATATTTCTCCACGCACTTTGTGAACGTGGGTCAGCTTCTTGTTTCAGCTTAGCAATCTGCATTACCGACGATCCGTTAGAACAAGAGCATGTCGGTAATGCAGACTGCAAAGTTGAAACAAGAAACTGACGTACGCTCACAGTCATAGGCCACATCCTGTATTTGTAATGATTCGTTTATTTTAGATTTTCTATGAGAATTCATTGAATGAAGAACCGATTCAGTTGGAATTACCCAATTGTGGGCTGTTTTGTCCACTGGATAGTTTCGTCGAAGAATATCAAAAATATTTCGCAAATATTAGTCTCTGTCGTGGCTAAAATTGAAATTGTCAAAACAACAACCAATAAATAGTCCAGATTTTAATTGTTTAGATGGAAAATGTATATTTTAGTAAGATAAAACCTACCTCACTTCCGACAATAAACAGATCAAGGAGCAATCTTTTTGTACTTCTGATTTTTATTATCCACCAAGTGTTCCACCTCGAACTACAAATTTTTATACCATAGTAACCCCCGTTATTTGCCAAGCAATATTTTGAGAATTTATAGGAGGTTCTTTGGGGATTATTTTAGCAAAATTTGGGTCTCGTAGTTCATTTGAGGATGCGTCTGGTATTCTTTCGTCTTATTCCATTTAATTCTGAAATAAAAGATAGTAATTTGTATTTCTTCTGGAATGTAGTAGTAAACGATTTAAAAAAATGTGGAGCTGTTTTGAATTATTTTACATACGTATCTCATTTTAAAAAAATGAGTGCTTTTTGAGCAACTTCAAATTAATTTGCATCCACGTTCAACGACGAAATTGAAAGTGGTTCCCCTGCACAATCGATATGAAGTTGCTTGTTAAAAATTGAAACTCGTAAATATTTTAATTGTTTTTATCATTTTTATGATTTTTATCATTAGTATAAATAATTAAAAAATACACTTTTAACTTAGTCTAACAATGGAACTTTAAGCCTCAAAACACTTGCAATTTAAATATTGTTTAAGGAACAAATATTAATAAATATTGACGATTACAGTCTATTACGACGTTAAATTTTAAACTTATTAACTATTTAGTTGTGCAATCTATTTTAGAAGGTATTAACAATTAGAAATTTTGACCAATGGCAATAATTTCGAATAAAATTTTAATAATTTCGGTGTTGATTAACGTAATTCTAGCCGATAAAAACCCGATTTTAGTCCATGTTGTAAGTAATAAAAATTATTCTTAAATTTATAACTAATCTGATAATTACAGATTTTTAGACATGGTGCTCGGACAATTGACGTCGGAATTAATTACCCTAATGACCCTTACATAAACAAAACATACTACCCTTACGGTTTCGGCCAATTAACCAACGTAATACGTTAACGTTACCATTAACATTAAGTTCCAATATTTTGTATACTTGTGTTACAGGAGGGTAAATTGGGTGAATATAAATTGGGGAAATATTTACGTGAACGTTATAATCTATTTTTGGGTGATTTATACACTGAGGAAATTCTGGATGCCCGAAGTACTTTTATGAATCGTACGAAAATGTCGATGGAATTAGTACTGGCCGGTTTATTTCCACCGAATAATTTACAAACTTGGTTGCCAGGTTTCAATTGGCAACCAATTCCGTACAATTATTGGCCATTAAATGAAGATGAAGTAGTTTGTTGATAAAATTGTGTTGTTAATTACAAAAATTAATTGTAGGTTTTGTTCGGATGGGCTTGTCAAAATTATCAGAAATATTTGAATCAGTATATGGAGACTAGTCAAGATTACAAGAGGAAATTTGAGGATAATCGTGAGATTTTTGAATTTATTGAAAAGTACGCCGGTTATAAGAATGCGTCATTCATTCAAGCTAGTCTTCTGTACGCGGCCTTATTAGCAGAAGTCCTAAAATTAAAAAAAAAATCGATTTCGATTATTATTATTATTATTTTGTAGGACGAATGGGGTTTATTATTGCCGGAATGGACTGAATACATTTACCCGGAAGTTCTAAAACGTTTAACATTGGATAGTTATCGGATAGAAACTGCTACAATAACATTACGAAAATTAACTTCAGGTTATCTATTGAAGAAAATCATTGAAGATACACAAGCTAAATTAAACAGAACATTAATACCACAAAATCGCAAGATTTTCTTATATTCCGCACATGAACTTACATTAGCTTATCTAATGTTAACATTAGGCATTGACGTTGGCGAAATTCCACCGTATAGTTCTAGTGTTATGGTGGAAATTCATCAAATTAACAAAACCATAGGCGTTAAAGTTTGTTTTTTTTTAAATAATTAATAAATATTTGTAACAATTAATTTATTTCAGATTTTCTATGAGAATTCATTGAATGAAGAACCGATTCAATTGGGATTACCCAATTGCGGACTGTTTTGTCCACTGGATAGTTTTGTCGAAGAATATCAAAAATATTTCGCAAATATTAGTCTCTGTCGTGGCTAAAATTGAAATTGTCAAAACAACAACCAATAAATAGTTTAGATCTTAGTTGTTTAGATGGAAAATGTTTATTTTAGTAAGATAAAACATACCTTAGTTTCGACAATAAACGAATCAATCTTTTTGTACTTCTGATTTTTATTATATACCAAGTGTTCCGCCTCGAACTACAAATTGTTTGAGCATAGTACCTTCTATTATTTGGCGAGCAATATTTTGAGAATTTATAGGAGGTTCTTTGGAGATTATTTATCGAAATTTGGACTGATAGCTCATTTGAAAGTTAGAATGACCTGACGATGCTTCTGGCATTCTTTCGTCTTATTCCATTTAATTCTGAAATAAGAGGAAGTAATTTGCATTTATTCTGGAATGTAGTGGAGAAAGATTTTTTTTTAATGTGGAGCTATTATGAGTTATTTTATGTGAATATCTCATTATGTATTTGTCCATCTAAGCTCTTAGCTTAGTTGAGAGATTAAACTACTAGACGTTTACATTGAGTATGTTTACATCTAATAATAAATAAGGTCGTAGCTGAATTAAGAGACTAAACTACAAGGCGTTTACATCAATTGTCAGAAACTGTAGTCAAATTTATTTTCAAATATCCGCTTTTGATTGATAGTGTAATCAACTGCACTATTACCGAAAAATAAATTCCTAATCTTCGTAACGAACCACATGTATTCTCTCAGTAAAAAACGTGAATGTTTAGTTATTAGTATAATCGTAATTACACATTAGGTACTTGCCCTCGATGCACAAGACCCAAAAACACGATGCAAATCACCCTAAAAGTGAGATTGTAGTTCTCAGGTTGGCATTGCTGCAGTTAACTTGACTGCGAGTATAGTACCGATTACATAAACAATACTTATGTTAATTTTAACCGTACTACGGTTATTAACTATAGTTGTGTTAGCACAACATCGAGTGTTTACATCGGTGTTAAGGCGTTGTTAACTAATTGTGGGCTACAAGCTTAGTTATCAGTAGATGTAAACATACTCCTTTCTAAAAATCAAAACATTTATGAAAATTGGCGTTTTTTGACCAACTTCAAATGAATTTGAATCCACTTTCAACGACGAAATTTTACGGTCCCTTGAACGTGGTTCCATTGTATGCCAAAATCGATACTAATTGTAAGTTGCTTGTTAAAAAATTAAACTCATGAATATTTTAATTGTTTTTGTCATTTTTATGATTTTTATCATTAGTATAAATAATTTAAAAATACACTCTTAAATTAGTCTAGCAATGCAACTTTAAGCCTCAAAACTTTTGTAATTCAAATATTATTTAAAAAACAAATATTAATAAATATTGACGATTACAGGCTATTACGACGTTAAATTTTAAACTTATTAACTATTTAGTTGTGCAATCTATTTTAGAAGGTATTAACAATTAGAAATTTTGACCAATGGCAATAATTTCGAATAAAATTTTAATAATTTCGGTGTTGATTAACGTAATTCTAGCCGATAAAAACCCGATTTTAGTCCATGTTGTAAGTAATAAAAATTATTCTTAAATTTATAACTAATCTGATAATTACAGATTTTTAGACATGGTGCTCGGACAATTGACGCCGGAATTAATTACCCTAATGACCCTTACATATACAAAACATACTACCCTTACGGTATCGGTCAATTAACTAACGTAATCCGCTAACGTTAACATTATAAATTGCAATATTTTGTATCCTACTTGTGTTACAGGAGGGTAAATTGGGTGAATATAAATTGGGGCAATATTTACGTGAACGTTACAATCGATTTTTGGGTGATTTATACACTGAGGAACTTCTGGATGCCCGCAGTACTTTCATGAATCGTACGAAAATGTCGATGGAATTAGTACTGGCCGGTTTATTTCCACCGAATAATTTACAAAGTTGGTTGCCGGGTTTGAATTGGCAACCAATTCCGTACAATTATTGGCCATTAAATCAAGATGAAGTAGTTTGTTGATAAAATTGTGTTGTTGTTAATTACAAAAATTAATTGTAGGTTTTGTTCGGATGGGCTTGTCAAAATTATCAGAAATATTTGAATCAGTATATGGAGACTAGTCAAGATTACAAGAGGAAATTTGAGGATAATCGTGAGGTTTTTGAATTTATTGAAAAGTACGCCGGTTATAAGAATGCGTCATTCATTCAAGCTAATCTTCTGTATACGACCTTATTAACGGAAGTACTAAAATAATAATTATAAAAAAAAATCGATTTTAATTATATTTTTAATTTTGTAGGACGAATGGGGTTTATTATTGCCGGAATGGACTGAATACATTTACCCGGAAGTTCTAAAACGTTTCACATTGGAGAGTTATCGGATAGAAACTGCTACAATAACATTACGAAAATTAACTTCAGGTTATCTATTGAAGAAAATCATTGAAGATACACAAGCTAAATTGACCAGCACATTAATACCACAAAATCGCAAAATTTTCTTATATTCCGCTCATGAAGGTACATTAGCTTATCTAATGTTAACATTAGGCTTTGATGTTGCCGAAATTCCACCGTATGGTTCTAGTGTTATGGTGGAAATTCATCAAATTAACAAAACCATAGGCGTTAAGGTTGTTTTTTCCAATAATTAGGTAATAAATATTTGTAATAATTAATTAATTTTAGATTTTCTATGAGAATTCATTAAACGAAGAACCGATTCAGTTGGGATTACCGAATTGTGGTCTGTTTTGTCCATTGGATAGTTTTGTCGAAAAATATCAGAAATATTTCGCAAATATTAGTCTTTGTCGCGGCTAAGATTGAAATTTTCGAAACAACAACCAATAAATAGTCAAGAGTTTAGTTATTTAGATCAAAAATGTATATTTAAGTAAGGCAATGAACAGATTAAGGAGCAATCTTTGTGTTTTATTATGCACCTAGTGTTCCACCCGCAACAATAAAATCTTGCACGGTTATTTGACTCTCTGGAGATCATTTTAGCACAATTCGGGCCTTGTAACTTGTTTGAAAGTTAAAATGACTTGATGATACTTGCGGTACTGATTTGTTTTTGCGTTTTTTTCCATTTTATTCTGAATTGGGAGGTATTAATTTGCATTTATTCCGGAATGCAGTGGAGAAAAGTTTAAAAAAAATATAGAGATAAATAAAATAGATTACATTTTAATTAGATAACATTTTAATTAGCTGACATGTATTTAAATTTGAAATTATAATTATTAAGTCATTAATTGTTAATAAATGGATCGTAAAACACATATATTGGTTGCAATTATTGTGGCAATAATTGTTACTATAGCGTTTGCGATTTTACTAAGAAATTCAGAAAGAAAATTTACAATAAAAGAGGAGTTAAAAACATTAAAATTTGTTCAAGTTGTAAGTAGATTTTTTGAAAATTAATGCTTAAATTTAAAATTTTTAATTTTTATTTAGCTTTTTCGACATGGTAAACGGACTCCTTCAAAAGTGACTATGTTCCCTACGGATCCTTACTGGAATTACACAAATTTTCCTCTAGATATTGGAGCCCTAACTAATGTAAATTATTGAAATTATTTATAAATATTTTAAATTGTTTTCAAAATAATTACAGACAGGTAAACAACAAATGTATAATATTGGTAAATATCTACGACAACGTTATGATGGTTTCTTGAGCGATTATTATTTACCAAATGAAGTAAAAGCTAGGACAGTTGATATAGAACGTACACAAATGTCTTTACAATTAGTCTTAGCTGGATTATATCCACCGAAAGGTGAACAAATTTGGGAAAATCTAATTAATTGGCAACCAATTCCGTATAAATGCTTACCATTAATCCACGATATAGTGAATAAGTTTTATTTACAATATTTTCATTGATAATAATGAAAGTTTTAGGTATTCGAATCACATTTTTGCCCAGCCTACCAGCGATTATATTTTGATTTTATAAATACAGCAGAGAAACTGAAGGAATATCAGCGAAATAAAGAATTCTTCGATTACGTTTCTGTACATACAGGTTGGAATATAACAACTCCAGGCAGATTGTATATTGTTTATGATCGATTAAGTTCTGAAGAAAATCTAGCTTTGCCTATTGAAAATTGGACAAAACAAATATATCCAGATAAAATGAGAGAATGGGCAATAATAGCCATGGAAACTTTTTGTGGGACGGATAAATTAAAACGTCTACATGCTGGTTATTTATTAAAACATCTAATCCAAGAAATTCAAGCTAAAATTAATAATAAATTGGATACGAAATTTTCACTATATAGTGGACATGATGTTAATGTCAACGGTATTGGTGGAATTTTAAATTTATTTGAATACCATGTACCTCCTTTTAGTGCGACTATTACAATTGAACTGCATCAAACTAATGATAAATACACAGTAAAGGTATGAATTTTTTAATTTTTGTTAAACGAATCAAATTCAACTGTGATTTTTTTAAGTTTAAATACCAAGCTTGTGATCCATTTAACCCGAAAATTGTAAAACCGTTGTACAATGAAACAATTTTCGATATTGACGAATTATTAAAATTTGTCGAACCATATTTACCTGAAGATAGCGAATGTGAGAAAGATCCGGAAGGTCTCGACTTCAAACCTGTCTACTAAACGCTTAGATCTTAGTTTTACTTTACTTTACTTTTACTTTCAGGGAGTGTATAACAACTAATATGTAATAAAATGAAGTCTTTTTATGAGTCCTTCACAAATTCATCCAGGGTTTTGATTTGTTTTTATTGTTCTACAAGATTATTGTTGATTTTACGATTTTAATTGAACAGTTTTTGACCTTTGAATTATCGTATTAGAATAAATAAAACTTGTAAATTACTTGCATGTAATCGATATAAGATAATAGTATTGACGTTAAAACAACACCATAAAAAAATTGTTTTCCTTTAAATTAATTTACAATCTCTCAAATGCTCATACGTACGCGATCTAACTATCTGATATGTCATTTTTAATCAAGTTTTATTTGATTAACATGATAAAAATTTTGTATTTTACTAGCGTTGTGATAACAAATGTGACCAAAGAATTAAATTAACAGCGTTAAATTAATATTCGTCCGCTATTTATGTTTACATAAAGTACTTTATTTGGTACTGCGTAATTACTTTAATTAATTATCATATTAATTTGTATAATTAAATCCTACTTAAGCGAAACTACTGAAGTTTCTATAACTGATAATTATTTCTATTAATAAAGAAATACATTTCTAAAAAATTTACAAAATTTAAACCAACCAGATCTTAAAAATGTACTAAAATACAGGCGACCAAATTGTTATTGATATTGTTTATTAGAATATCGACTATGGTAAATATCATCTTGACACTGGTTCGAACAAAAAAGTGACAAAAATTATGCTTATTTATATGTAGAAATGGTGGATGCGCCTGGATGTCATCTATGCCTGACCCATGATAAATATTGATAAAAATTATTTAATTTTAAATAATTATTGCTTTTATTAGATATTAAAACTCGTATATTTGGTCTAGTCCATTTGGACCTTCCTCACACTCATTCTCTGCAGGTAAAAACTTTTCAATAACTTTAGAGAACTCTTCAATAGTGATTGATGTTTTATTATCCAACAATCTCACAATTACCGGCTCTTTTTCTTTAAAATCGTGGTAATAAAACTAAAAAATAATAATAATTTGATTCTAGTTTGAATTAGATTAGAAATGCCCACCTTTAGTCGATAATTATTATCAAATTTGTGTAATTCGATTAGAATATGAGCACCAAAAGGTACCGTCAGGTGATCCGATAATTTTAAAATACAATTAATACCAAAAATATTAAAATCATGACACGAATATAGTGAAAATCGTTCATTAATTCTTGCATTAATTTTATCGTTAATCTCGTTTAATAATTGTTTCAATAAATAACCAATAAATAAACGTTTTAATTTATCTGTACCACAAAAATTTTCAAAACTTGCACGACCACAACGTACTAATCTATCTGGATAGACTTTTTTTGACCATTTTGGTAGACTTAAACCAAATCGTTCTTTAGTTTTTAAATTGTCGTAAATTAATATGATTCCTCCAGCGGTGGTTATATTTAATCCTGTATGTAATGAAACATAATCGAAAATCTCCTTATTTTTAAGATACTGTAGTTGGATTTTTTCTGTTTTTATAAATTCACGGTATAATTTTTTATAACCTGGACAAAAAAATGATGAAAATAACTAAAAATTCACCATTATAATCGGTATATTTATTGAAATTTAATTCATACTTTATCGTATTGTTTTGGTGTGACTTTATATGGAATTGGTTGCCAATTGATACCAGTTTCCCAAATTTGTTCACCTTTCGGTGGGAATAAACCAGCTAAGACTAATTGTAAAGATAAATGTGTACGAGGTAAATCACTTGTTCGAGTTTCTATCAAATTAGGTAAGTAATAATCGCCTAAAAATTTATCATATCGTTGTCTTAAACCTTTACCAACATAATACATCTGTCTTTTACCGTTCTAAAATTGATTAAAACTAATTTAAATAAATGTAAATACTGAAATAATTATTTACATTCGTTAATGTACCGATTCCATAAGGTGGAAATGTGTAATTTAAATAGGGATCTTTAGGATATGTGCAATATTCTAAAAGGGTCCGTTCACCATGTCGAAAAATCTACAAATATTCAATCATTCGATATTTCTTATTAAATATTTTACAACTTACAACTTGGACAAATTTTAAACTTTTTAATTCTCTATCACTTAAATTCGTTAATCCCCTCCGATTTACTAAAATAACTGCAATTACAACACTGAATATAATAAGGGAAATAATAAAAATTGTTGCTTTTCGACTTTGGGTTAGCAAACGTTCCATTATTATGAACCCAATTTATAAACTAATTTTCAAAATTATGTAAATCATACATATTTATAATTTAATTAATTTATTAGTTAATTAAATTGATTAGAGTCGATTACGATAAATAAATGTTGTAATCTATTCAACAAACCAAATAAAGATAGCAATTAAAAAAAATATTATTAATTATTTGCCAACAATACGATTGACGTTCTAAAAACTATTTTCGGTACAAATATTTGATTTACTTAAGGAAAAATCTCTAAAGGATGACAAACGTTAGAAAGCTAAACTTGAATATTAAAATTCATAACTCTTCTAGTTATATTGAACAAAATATCGTCCACGCCAAATGTTAGAGTCATTTCCATTAAAATATGCGAGGGAACTCTTATCTTATCACTGATTCAGTAAGTAATCTGTTATTCATTGTAAAAATTTGTGCTATTGTAAAATGCACAATTTTTTATTATTTATCATTATAAATTATAGTTTAAGTCAAGAAATTTGTAACAAAAACCTAATTAATGGTGTAAGTAAAAATGTAATTGATACAAAACATAACAATGGCTATTGTTTACGTTGCGAACGTAATTTGTGTAATGTAAACAACAAAAATGTACAATTATCGGAAGATAAATTTTATAAAAACGTCGAAATTTATTGTTCAAAACGAATTGTACGATTAGATCTATCATTTAATAATTTAACAAAAATTAATATTAATTTTAGTAATTGTATCGATGTTGAAGAATTTATAATTAGTTCAAATCAATTAACACATCTATCAGTGAATATGTTTCAATATTTCAAAAAATTAATTTATTTAGACGTATCAAATAATAACAATTTAAAATACATCGAACAAGGTCTATTTCTAACGAATTATAAATTGGAAATTATTATTTGTTATACTGTAAATTTTGAATTTGTACATTCGATGAATCAATTGAAGAGAAATGTTGTTATTATACCGAAATTAGTTAGTAAGAATTTGGCTAATAATAGAAGTAGAGCCGTTTATAATATTATCCTGGTGTATTTGGTCTATTTTTTACTGAATATTTGATGATTATATTATTGTTAATTGATAATATGACCAATAAGGTTGCTTATATTGAGCTACAACTACTATTTAAATAATATTATAAAATAAATATGACTAAATTATTTGATGACTTTTTTTACAAAACTGTAAAATGAACGATTTTCATCAAAAAAATACAATAAAGTTCCTTGTTATAATGACAAGTTTGCATATAAATGGTAATTATCGATACGATTGAATGAATTCTTTGGATAGAAATATTATAAATATCTATAATTGACATAAAACACCCAAATATAGAAAGTTTACTTATTTGTATAAAAACCAGGCGAATTTTACAAGTTCATTAGTTTGTTTTAGTAGACATCATGGATAAAATAGTAAGTACGATTTTAGAATATCATCAATTATTACGCATCTTATCAATTTTTTATTAGATTTTATGGTGTTGTATATTGTTGGTCCCTCTCAACTACGCCTTCTTTATCAGAACAAGAGATTTAAGAAGAATTCTAAATTTTTTCCCGACTCCTAATAAGGTAGCTCTACCTATATATAGAAGACCCTTGCATCATCGATATCATCACCAACATCATCATGACGATCATAATCATCGTCATTATTACAATGAAGATAATCATTATCATCATCAAGAAGATGAAATTAAACCCGAACCTATTAAAGATTTCTACGATGATGAAGATTACGATTACCACTACGATCGCAATGATAATTTTCCAAATAATCGACGGAAACATCACAACAAACATGAACATAATTCAAAGAAACAAGTACATCATGTTTATTGTGAACACGATCAAGCAAGACAACCTATAAAAAAATATAAACCGAAAAATAAAAAACCAGCGAAAGTTGTTTATCAGAAAAAGCTCCAACAAGACTATGAGGATAATGACGAAGATTACGAAGAAGATCCGATTGTGGATCATCGAAAAAACAGAAAAATTATCGGTAATCGGCAGCCGTTTAACTTTAAACAAGATTATGTTGCAGGTGTATTAGATACAATACCAAAAATTAAAGATACCGATTTAAGTCAGGAGTATTACGAACATGTTAAATTTAATAATCCATTCATAGGAACTTTGACCGATAATTACGGCGACATCAAAACACAAACTCAACTAATATCGCAACCGTTTGGATTTTTCGATAATTTATAGAATGTTTTGTTACTAATTTTTATAACAAGTTGAAATAAATGTTTTAAATTTACCGCTTTACTATCTACTCAAGCGCCATCTACATTTATATTAGCAGAACTAAGTTACCTTGTGACCTTGTTTTGAAGTAGTTGGTAGTACTGGTAGTTTGACAGGAAATTTTGACAGTCATTTGACAATTTTGCAGTTTCATTATTGTTAAACAGCAAATTTCAATCGTTTTTCCATTAATTGTACTAGAAATTAAACAAAATGGTAATTAATAAGAAAATCGTTAAAACTTTAAAGAATTATTGTTTTAATTATAGAGTTTCGCATTACCATCGATTAAAACTAAACCAACCCTCCCGGAAGAATTCGGCCTGAAAGAGGGCAATTTTGGGGTGCCCGATCTAATGACGGATGGTTTAAATTCAGCTAGAAGTAATCTCGAAATAGCTCACCCCTTAATGTTATCGGAAATGAACGTAATTAAATCTATTAAAATAATCTAATTTTTTTCTAATAATTCGATTTTAGTATAGAAAGAATCGGAATAAAATGAATATGACGATTTTGAGGAATACACAGGGTCTGCACGCACCGTTACGGATCGCTATGGAGATGAAAGCGGCAAAGAAAATCGGCCATTTACCATTTCTACCGTCATCAAATATCATGTTGGAAACTCTAACCGGGCGTGATATTGAAATTGAGCCATCTGATGTGTTTAATGTGCCGGAATTAGTAGAAATTTCCGGCCAACCTCATGCTGTAGTTGAACGATCATTAGGTTTATTGTAAGACAAATAAAATCTACATTTCTTAATTAAGTGATCTTTTTAATCCATTCTAATAAACCTAATAATTCATCCCGTTTAAGTTCGTGCATTGTATTCTTAATTGGAATAAACTGGCCCTTTACGCCCAAATTGGAGAGGTTTTTAAACGTTGTTTCACCCCATTCTAACGGTACTAGTTTGTCTCTATCACCATGGCACATATACAAAGGCGTCTCCATCGATGTTACACTCTTATAAACGGCTGAATCTCTGTTTAGAAACGAGGACAAAGTGAAAACACCACCTAAGCCGGGCATAAAACGGTAGGCTGTATGTAAAGCTAAAGCGCCACCCATTGAAAACCCACCGATTATAATCCGATTCAACGGTATACCACTTGCGATTTCCTCTTTGATACAACTCTCAATTTCAATTTTGATCGAATTTAGAGTTTGATGGTGTTCGGGTACGTTCGGTGAGATATCGTAGCGATCGAACCATACATTGCTCAACTAACAATCAGTTTTTACAGGTAATTATGCGATTTTTATTGGTTTATATCACTTACTTCACCTTGTAGAGGCGTGTACGGTTGTAAGGGGGCTGTCGGTAACAGGAACTTTACATGCGGTAACGAGAAATCGTTGACAAGGAATTTTATCCAATTTTTAAGACCTTCCCCAGTATCCCCTACAATTAATCAACGTGTAAACCACAAAATTTCATTGGAATTGAACAATACCTGAACCATGAAGAAATATTACCGACGCTGTATTTGTTTTGTTCGTCTGTTGAATTATATGTAGAGGAACTAGTCGAGACATTTCTATTATGATAAAACACAATTAACTTGAATTTTATATAAAATAACGATATAATAAATAATTGAGGTTATGTTATTACGTAATAAATTTGGTTGTTTGGTAAATTTCTCAAATTTTGTACAGTTTAATTGAGATTTTATATATTTTTAGTGGAAATTTTCGAGATTTTGTTGTAAAATTATAATTTTTAACACTTTTAATTAAAATAAAGAATTAAATTAACCTAAGAAATTAAACCAATGAAGATAGCAACAGGTGTTATATTCTTGTCAAAGCTTGCTTGATTTTTGATACGTCACAAATGTCACATTTGACGTGACGTGAATATTCTAACCTCACTTTTTCAATCAGTTGGAATAAATATATTTTTTAAATTAAATACGGAAATTAAATAGACTAATGTAAGTAATTTGTTACAGTTGAGTAAATATATAAAATGCATGCTTGCATTTACAGTTATATTCGAATTTAATGTACATTTTTATGTGGTAAAGTTTATCGAAATTTGTGGATAAATACTTGGAAATTTGTGTAATGAATCGTGTTAGGAGAGGAAGAAGACTCTGTTTTGTTCAATCGTGCAGGAGATCTGAGAGAAACGTCTCGTCACTGCATGAATTTCCTTCAGATCCGACACTTAGGGAAAAATGGTTTGAAAGTCTTAGTCTACCTAAAGGTGAAAATCAACAGTGACTTTTGGCAACGATTCTAATTATAAACATGTATTTTTTTATAGAAATTAGAGAAAATTTACCGGATAAAGCACTCATTTGTAATGAACACTTTTCAAAGGACGCCTACCGGACTACTCCTTCAGGTAGGAAGCTGTTGAAACGAGAAGCTCTTCCTAAAGTTTATTTGGTAAGAATTTTCGATGAATTATACATTTCGGCCAATCATGCATTTTAGGACTACAAACAATTCTGAAAATACTCCTGAAGTACCAATGTTCGAATTTGTTGAATTGACACATTATGTTAAAACCGAGGTAACTCTATTCATGATAAGAAGGAATAAAATTAATGGGTTTGCTTTTAGGACAATTATTTCAACGATTTACCTCCAACAAATCTAACGCCAGATATACCCAGTACTAGGTCAATTTCAACGGAAACTGTACCGGAAATTAAGCCTACAGTAAGTCGAAAAATAAACAACAATAATAATTGATAGTTTTTTTTTTTATATAATTAGGTTACTGATAAGAATTTCCAAGTGGATATTATAAAGTTGGATGATATCCACAGATGCAAATATGAGATAAAGTTGTTAAAACAGCGAATCAAGCGATTAAATGAGAAAAATCTGGTATTAAATGATAGTGTACAGGAGATGGATAAAATAATAAATCATCCATACCACCAGGCGTTATTAAAAATTAAGAAAGATTCCGAAAGCAATAATACACACGCCACTTTTCTATTGGATCAAATTTCTAATTATGGAAAACAGAAACCGCGATTCTCAAAATTATCGATAAGCAATTGTATTGCATGGAGAAGACGTTTTCCTAGAGGATACAAATATTGCCGATCAAATTTATTGAAATTACCATCCATAGGTGCCCTTAATAGGCATTCGAGTGAAAATACAGAAAAATGTAAAATTTTTGCCGACATTCAACATCCAGACTAAGGTAAATTTGTTATTCAGACTTCAAAACGATCATATCTAAAAGCACTTTCGCTAATCCCCAGTTTTTGGTATTATTTTGACACTGTATTGGTATGAATAAATGACAATAACGCAAAATTAAGGATTTACCTTTTTCTTTATAGATTCAAATAATTATAATACATTATCTTACAATAAAATGTGTAAATTTTAAGAGAAGTACGTTTACAGTTGTTTTTGTAAATATGTACATGAAGTTTTAATTACATTAATTAATAATATTAATAATAATAGTAAGTGATGATAATAGTAAAAAAATAATCATGAGTCTACGCCATAAATTTGTTGTATTTACACATAAAATTTCGTTGAATTTTTTATCAAATGAGCAATTATTCAGGTTATTTACATTTTGATTTCATTTTCAAAATTTAAACTCAAAATAGAATCGAGAAAATAGACTAAACTAATTGGAAATTGTAGAAAAAGCAATATAAAAATTGGTAAAGTAGAAGAAGAATGGATGATGTGGCAAGACAATAATAATAATAATGAAAACGATATGAAAAGAAAGAAATCGCCTATTTACACTAAGTTAAATAAACAAAAAATAATAACAAAAAGAAGCAATCGATAAATTAATTTTCGTTGCGTTGGTTGATTTTTCCTACAAAAGTGATAACGTTAATTGCCATAAAAAGTTGATTTCTCCAATTCAAATCAACGAATAATGGCAAAATTTCTTCAGCCAAACCATCTTAGATAAGTGATGTGATAAGACGGGCTTTGAAGTTCACTAATCTTTCACTAGTTTGGGCCAAACGCTGTTCAAAACAGAAAATTATAAATCAATGTTACTTATATTTGAAATAATTTACCAAGATTAAATCTTGAACTAAATTGGCAAGACCACGATTGGCAATAACGAACAGACGTGTAATTGGTCCGGGAATGCCTTCACCAGCTGTTGTATCGTGGCCTACAGATTTTGAAATGTCGATTTCGGCGACACCTCCGGGTGCATTGGCTTGATGGTCGCCTTCTTCAGTTGCTCCCGACCCGGCAACTAACTGTAAATCGAGAAAATTCGGCAAAAATTATTTGGTTTCTTTATTACAATTGATTTGTTTGTAACCTAAACTACCTTTCACCGATACAAAATTCGATAATATCCAATTAATTTACTAATTAATTGATTAATCAATTTACAAGTGAATGTGAATAATCTACTTCAATTATAAAATAATCGGGACATTAGATTTGAAATTCATTCATATGGACCGATTTTACCTTGAAATCTCAGTAGTACCAACCGGATAAATGGCTAAATATTCGTTTATAACGTACTCATTATAGGAGTTGTCCTGGAATTTCGATTATACCACATACGAAATTTTTAAAAAACGAAAACAAGAACAGAAAGAATGAAAAGGAAAATTCCAAACGATCCAATCTAGACACACATAAACGAAATAGGCGAGAAAGTAAAATCCTTTCACTTAACTTGACTCAGAGTTACTCTATAAATAACTTTCCATTACATAAAACGTAACGTTTACTTGTACAGTGTACAGTATTCGCGATATTTCCAGTACCAACACAATTTCGAAACTTTTGGATTGACGAAAATTGTCGATTAAAGTCTGTCATGTCTGGTGATTGTACGTTGGAGAAGATGTACAAAAAGAGTAGTCAAAAAATATCGTAGAGAAAGTTGATTTGTTAGAAATTCGTAATTAATTGAAACTAAATAGTGCTTGAAATTTTCCAGACATGACACTTTTTCCAAAATATTCTCCAGAATTTAAACACCTATTATTTACACTATAAAATACATATATGTACAATATCTACAATTAAAAATACTCTCAAGCACTATTTTATAAAATTATTTACAAGAATAGATAAATAGATTGTCTATTGTCGGTCTAATTGTTGGATTAAAGCAAATAATTCCCAGCCAGTCTCAATCTTCAAATTGAGGGTTATTGGGGTTAAATTAAAAGCCATGCGTCTAAGGCTGTGTATTTGTTGTATCGGTAAATAAGTCCATTTGGTACCGGATTTTTATTGGTGATACCTTTACTGTAGGAGCAGCTGGAGTCTTGTAGGTAGTCTCTGAAGTTGTAGTCAGACCATATCCGAAATTTTCAGTACCAGCAACCATTCTGTAGACAGTGCCAACTGTACGAGCAGCTCTGTCCGCCGTATTCTAAACACTTAACAACTATGTAGAAGAAGAAATATAGAAGACAAAGAGGAGAATTTACACAAATTTAAATTTCAAAAAAAAAAGATATAAATAACATGAACCAATTATTATTAATTACTTTCTTTGTGCATTTGATCATGTCGAGGAAGTGGAAAGGAATCGCAAATTTCTCGATGTCAAAATTAAAAAATATTTTATAGTATTAATAGTGAAAGTGCATGGATTATTTTTCGTTTAAATATATGAAACATGAATCTTTATTGAATGCTCCCTTTGGGCTTTTTATCTAATAAAATATTGTGAAATATGTTACACTTTCAAATTTTCGTTGATTTCAAGATGGAACAAAATCAGATTTTGTAATCTCCTTGACATCGAAAAATTCGTTATATTCGACGAAATATCAAAAAAAAAGACAGATTAAAGAAAGCCCAATTTCGTAATTTCTATATATTTGGCTTTTGTCCCAAAACAAACTAATAAACAATTATCGAGGAAATAGAGAAAGAACAAGTATTTATTGATAATACATTGTGGGATGTTTTAACAAGCACGATGAATGGTCAAAGATTTCAATGATATAATGAACGAATTATCAATATATGAAATGTCTGAACAATTTTTAGAAAGTGGGTCGGTTTTATTATTGCAAAATACCCAATTGTATCCATATGGGTGGACATGCGTCTGGTTTTGATCATCGATCGCTATTCTCACAAAATTGAACTATTCGAAATAACTAATTCCTTATAAAATATTTATTATTCTTATTTATCAATAAATGTAGTGGTAGTTGTAGTTGTTGTTGTTTTATACTCCATTGCTTACCCGGATGATATCGAATAGGAAATTTCCAGAACCACCACCACTAACTTGGGCATTAACCGACCCACCAAATGGTAGATAACGTTTATTCCTATCAGCATCATCACCATCACTACCATCCTCGGCTGGTTGTGGGGCCGATTCTGCCTCCTCTTGATCGTCTGTTTCACGAATCACACGGACATGCCGTTTGGCAACTGCGTTATCTTCATTAGCTGGCGACTGTAACAGAAGAATACAAATTTATAGATTTAACAGATGTTGAAACAGTTATTTGAGTCAATTTGTGGAAAAAACGAACACAAAAGAATAATATTATTATTATTTTCATTGTCAGTCTAAATCTACAGTATGTTAATAGCAGTTTGAGACGAATTAATGATTCTTCCCATTGGTCAAAGCATGGAGTCTATCCATGTGATCTTCTAATGGTGATGATGATTAATTTTGTCACGTTCTTCATTTCTTCAAAATAAGAAGTCGAAGAAGTCTCGTTGGTATACAGACGAGATGTGTGTGTGTTTATTGTTAGTGTTCAAAAGAGACCTCCAAAATGATTGATTTTTTGCAATTTTATGGGCAAAATTGTAAACCAAACAGTTTGGAGAAGACGTCTTGCAATGTATTCAAGCAAGATTTACAAGGATAAAAAATATGAATCATGAATATTGTTTATGGTTATGTCTCACAGTGTAAAGTGTTGAACTTGTGTTTACCACGTTTTCAGTTGTGGTAGTACTTGTTGTTGATGTACTCTCATCAATTCTAACATCCAATCTACTGACGATCTCGTTATTATTAGAAGTAGTACTACTGATCGTTTCAGAATCTGAATCCTCATCCTCATCATAATCTTCATCGTCATCAGGCGGGAATGTTGGTAGTACAACACTGACACGTTGTGTATCACCACCACTTCCGCCACTACCACCTAAACCGCCACTTTGTAGAATCAAACGACCAAATACACGAAATGCTGTACTTGTAACATTTTGGATAACATTGTCCAATACCTGGATGGGAAATATCGACGATAATTATCCAGATTCTTTTCGTAATAAATGTTGAACATTTCCTTCTGGAAATTCTCAAATTCGATATTGTATAAGATTAAAATACAAAAAGGAAATGTTCATGTTGTTTTTTTTTTTTGGTGGGTTTATTTGGTATGTACCTGCGATAATGGTGGACAGAAAATTCCGACAATTTTAACCACACTGTTAACACCACGTAACAAGCCTGGTAGATCTATGTCGGATAGAATATTTGTTAAACCACCACCACCACCAGATCCACTTGTGGTTGATGATATTGTAGTAGCTTCTGTAGTTGGAGGGCTGTTTGCGCCTATCTGGATTTTTTTACAAAACAATCACGCTACAGATCAATTTTATAACGGGTCGTCTTTTAGACCTTTGGCAATCTAAATTTAAGCAATACATGTAATTTTAAACTTTATAAGAAATTTTCCATCGATAATTTTTGAGTTGTTCTATCTTTTTAAAATTTCTCATCCCTAAATCCATTAACGTACATACATAATTAAAAATCTCTATTTCCACATAAATTGTGTTTAATTGCGCAATACAATCGAACAAACCATAAATTCTTCTTTTATGTTAATTGATAGCGATTATGATGACATAAATTGTAAAAGTGTTAAAAAAATTAATGCAAATTTACCACAGAATTACAATAATAATGAAGAAAGAGTTTATCCTTTCAAAATCTCCATCATCAAATTAACAATAAACGCATGAAATCTAACAATACTGTAATTTTCATAATATTCTACCATTATCGTTACATATTCTTACAGCAATTTCGTTTGATTTAAACTAACAATAAAACAACGTAATTGTTAGAATTGTTAGAATTTCTAAATTAACCAAAACTGTATTAACAGGAAAACTAAACAGATTTCCGTTGTACAGACGATTTAAATTCAACAATATGACATAATTGTCATCTTCCACAAAAAAAATCATATACTAACCATTTTGTGTTACTTTCACTTCACTTTCTTCTATAAACAACCTTGCAATAAAGATTGTGTGCACTTTGACCGTTGTTAAAACGATGATTTCAAGTGATTGTTTGAAATTTAATGAAGATAACAAAAAAAATACAGGAAATTTACCAATTTAAGTGGAATATACTATATGTAAACATTGCATAGTCGTAAATGACCGCAAATTAAATCAAATTTATTGTTAATTATTTAGATAAATAAAGGGTGATTTGTAAGAAGTGAAAGTGTTGAATTTATTAATTTTATAGTTAGATACTGACCTGTAGATTTGATGATACAGAATATTGGGCTGGTAAAAATGGTGCTGAATAGCAGACGGCGATTAAGGTACACAAGAAAACACACACGGTACTTACGTTACACTTCATTTTTCTTTATATTATTAACAATTGACTAGACTGAGTTAACACTTCTGTAACAGACAAGAATAAAATAAAATTAATAAAAAAATTAATAAATTAGAAAGGAAAATTATAAGAAATAATCTGAAATTTTCTTCGATAATACAAGCCTGTAATGGTTGGTTGGATCAATTTAATCTTTGATCTTAGTAGGTGTTGACGGTAAAAATTCTACAATAAAATTGAACACGATCCACAATAATATTCTTAAATAATAAACTACGATTGAAATAACACTGTGGTGGAGGTATAAAGAAGTTATCATTGGTTTATACAAGAAGACCTAGACCTACAAAATTGCAGGAAAAGAAAACGAAAACAGTAAAAAAAATGAAATTAGCAGAAAATATACAATTTGTTTTAAATGTTACTAATACAAGGACAATTTTGGAAAATCTTACCTTTTATTAATGAAGACAATATATTCGTTTTTTTAACGATATTATTAAAATATCTGTTACAAATAAATGTTAACGAAACAATAATTGTTCGATTTGTAAAGAGAATCGCCAAAAATTTTTAGAAAGCTGCACCGACAAGGTTGCAGCTAATTGCCGATTCGTTCTTTACGTAAATTTATTTTAATTGCTATTACAATTAAATTAAATAATGGGAGGATTCAAAATAGCTAGCTAAAGATGACCAAGATAATTGAAGTAAAAATAAACGAATTATACGTGACATGGGATTACTCAAACAATCAAAATCATAAAATTGCTAAAATAATTCCAACAGGAAAACAGTACTTTTCCATTTATAAAGTCGATAAAAACATAAAATTTCAACAAAATTTTAAATCAATTTACTGACAATATAATTAGTTTAATTATCTTCACCAGAGAAGCTTTGTAAATTACGAGTAATTTCGTAATTATTATTTATTATCTTATGAAAATTGGTGACTTTGACGAGCGATTAAGCGACAATCTCGACTGAAAATTGGATGTCGAATCGAATGCGTACCCTATAGAGTATGTTCAACCAAGTGAGTAACTTTCATGAAAAACCGAATTTCTAATCTAATTCTATTTAATATTATTTACACAAGGACAAATCTGTTTTTTAACGCTGAATTAAACAAATAAAAAAAGCGGTGAAATTATTGAAAAATTCAATGTCAATGTCTTAATGAATAAATAAATAAAAACCACCATTTCTAATATGGAGAAATTCTAATCGAAATTCTGCAATTCAGTAAAGATTCTAATTAGAAACAAAGAATTTTTATAAAAAAAAGAAATTTCTTTCAATATCGTGCCAGTGTGTTGTAAGCCCCAGTTTTTGTTTGCATTGTGGTTTCCAAAAATTATTTAAATACAAAATCATATTTATAGAAAGCTTCGAAATTTGGAATGATCGAAATTACAATGTTGAAATCGTCGGTACGTATGATTATATAAGAATAAATTTAAAACAATTAATTAGAATAGAATAAGTTCAAGGTTAATAGCGTTTAGATAAAAATTTTGAAATTCTTATCGAAAATATAGGCCAACTTTCACTCATTTTTTCGGTTTCTACAATACGACGTGCCTTCTGACAGTTATCACTGATACTTTATCAGAATACATGATGGTATTGCTACATTCTCTTTTGATGGATGTGTAATCCCTTTTGAATCAACTGTGGTAGTTCTAACACCGGTATTTATTGTGTAAGATGATTTTAAATATTTTTATACCCCATCTGCTGAACCTTTCTCAACTTGTCTCTGATGTAAGTTAAATTAATATGAGTAGATTTTATGGTAACAGTTCTACTATTTAATGCAATCGATTCAACAAATTGTTGTATTGCCCATTATCAACATGCAAACGTAATTCTAAATGGGAATCTTCTAATTTGCCAATTTCTTTGACGTTTTGCAACAAATTACAAAACATAGAAATCTTGGAAAATCCAGTTTCTGGCTTCATTTTCAATTATGGCAGTGTAAAATAATTCCAACTTTCAATGAACCTAATTTTTATTGTGCAATAAAACCAATTAATTAACCCGAAAAAAACAACAAAACGCACATGATGAAAATTTGCATATGTATTTTGCAATAATCTTCTCGTTCATATTTCAAGAAATTACTTTCACTATTACCATGAGGATATCAATAAACATTGATGTTTTTTTTTAAATTTGAACATGCTAGTATTAATAACAGTAGGAATAGCGAAAAGTGAAATTTATCTTACGTAAGAGAAAAATTGTGGAATTAATTAGGATCGATTGGAATCCCAATTGAATTGAATTAAATAATAATACTTGGTAATAATAATCAAATAGAAAGAAAATAACTGTAATTGATTAGTTAGGAACCGGAAAGATGCTGTGCAATCCTTTCTATTTTGACTGGTACCGGTAAAAGTAGTAAAAGTTCTGTTGGCTTTTGTCGACCTTGCCTTCTCAATGCTTTCCACTTTGAATGTCAAACGACTATTTCCTCTTATTTTGGTTCTTTCGACAAAGAGATATCGGCTTGTTTTTCCAAGAAAATTTCAACTTATTCCAAATTGTTTACAATTATTATTTAATTAAAAATTAAAACAATTAAATAAATGAGACTTACTGTAAAAAAATGGGATTGTTACAATTCCACACAACACAAGCACGCAAGAAGAACTAAACGAACAACGTACAACACCCGTCAGTTTTCTAATCGAATATTAACTTTTCTCCCGCCATACACCGCCTCTTTAAAATTCACCACCACCAACAATTCCACCACACAATGTTGTTATTATTACTATTATTATTATTGTGATAAAGTGAAATGATATTCTGTAATTTCCACTGTTGGGTTAATTTAATGTAACAATAATCGTGAAACAATTACACATTATACGAAAAGCTTATTAATTTTTTTTGTGTGTGTATAACAGTTGTAAATCACCAATTTCCGGATTGTATCCTGTTTATTTTCCACTATTTATACACAGATTTTCCAAAATTTAATTGTATAATAATAATTAACTTTCTCTCCTATATGAGGGCTTCTCAAATCAAAACCAAATCGAAAATTAACGTTCCGATTAAAGCTCAATGAAATTACAACATTATTTTCCTAATTGTTAGATTTAATCATGAATCGGAAGTTTTGTATACACACGAAATAGCGAAAACATTGATTGAAATCTGTATTAAAAATCAGCTATTTCAATATTTTGGTGAAATCTCTAACAAAATTCAGTTGCATTTTGTTATTGCAATGTTCTCATAGAAAATTCAAATGCAATTACCAACAATAATTGCATAGATTTTAATTAATTTTTCAAAATAAGATGAGAAAACGAAAGTCCTTACCGTATAAGTAACAATTGTCAAATATTTAAATATGAAATTATTTTTCTCCAATTATGGTTAATTTAACGGTTAATAATAATAACAACAATCATCTTTTAGTTAGCGAAATTAGACAACTTTATTAATGTAATTTTTTATAATTTTCATGTTTATTTTTTTATTGTTCTTGTTCTTTGAAATTATTATAATCCTACAGGATGCATTAAAATATTGACAACGTGAAAGCTCAGACGTCCAACCGGCTGCCTAATTTTAATAATAACGCAAAAAATAGCAAAATTAATCAAAACTTTCTAAATGTTGAAAATAGAAAGACAGGCGAATAGAAAAAAAAACGAGCTTATTACAAGTAGAATGATTTGTTAAATTGTAATCATTGAAATGTGATGTGGAAGAAAATTAACGGTTTTCATGAAAAAGTTGCAAAGAAAAAGAGAATTGTAACATTCACCTGTTTACCTTGAAAGCTCGACGATAAATAATTGTGCTGTGGGAGACTGAAATAAAAACGACAGAATAGAATACTTATTTGTAATAAAAATAATGATTTGCAACAAAATTCAAGAATAATTATTCGAATTCGCTAAAAATCATAGGAATATATAGTGACTTTAATATATGATAAAGTGAGAAACTTTATTGTAAAATATGGGTTCCAACTTTTCCATAGATATAAATTTAAATAAGATCATTAATTTAGATTTAATTTTACTATAAATAATAAGAATTTGATGATTTTTAACAAAAATCAATGCTAATTGTTTAAAGCTGCTAAAAAATTATAGAAATATTTGGTGACTTCAATGAAAGATGAAGCGAGAAACTACTGTAAAATATGGGTTTCTAGCTTTTCTATGCAAATTTACACAAGTTTTCATAATTGATAGACGTTATTTCATTAAACATATTGACAATTTCATAAACACTTAGGTGACAACGTATCTTCGTTTAAAATTAAATTCATAAATAGATAAAGTGTAAAATAATTACTTACAATATTAATATGTTGAAAACTTTACAATTACTAACTGACGACTAATTGTCTCATTTTCTGCACAAATTCTGGGCTTAATAGAAGCGAATTTATTCAAAAATTTTAATATAAAATGTACGTTCTCTCAATATTTGTTTAGGATTCTCAGTTTTTCAATCAACCATGTAAAACCTTAATTATAAAATTGCAAAATTCACACTTGGATATTATTTATGTAAAGAATAAATTGGTAATAACTGCTAATTACCGAAAGGGTCATTAATTAATCGATAATAAAACAAGTGATCTGTAAATTTTGTTATAATTGAATGGTGTAATATTTTGATGGTAATTTTAACTGGTGATTAAGCGATCAAATTTTTCAATAAAAGTAGTCATTTATATTAATTACTGAATACCGAATCATCATAATTTCGTGACTAGCAAGTTTACATAACTTTTTAATAATTTAATTCTAAATCAAACGGCAATACCTAATTTCTGCGTCATTTTCATGTCAGTTCCAATAAAAACTTTAGCGTTTTTAATAACTAATTAATGGAAATATTAAAATTAAACATTTTCAACGGTTAATTTGTATGGTTACAGCAATTTTTAAAAGTAAAAATTATTTTAAACTATCATTTTAATAGGGAATATTAATAATTATTAGATTAGAAAGAAAAACAATTACTCATACATTAGTAGGCATAATTAATTGCCGTGAATACATGGAAGGTTACATAAAAAAACTGAAATAAAATAATTGATTTGTATAACAAAAAATATAGGTGATTGTTGTAGTTCTGGAAAACTATCAAGATTTTGTCACGTATTTCAAACAAAAAGCTTCGATCAATTTTGCAATAAGACAATAAAATAAAATTGATTATTGATTGTATTTTATGGAGGTGTAAATTTTATTGTTTAATTGTTCGATAAATGAGCTTTTATTGTCTTTAGATAATTTATTAGCAATTAGAAATTGGCAATTATTACATTCATATTTTACGATAAAAACTAGATTTCATCGATAAATTACATCACTTTCGTCTAGTTGTTTCCTTTATTTTTATAAAAATTAAACAACAAAATTATATGTTTTCAGTTTTATTTCGATATCTTCGTCTTTTTTTTTTCGAAAAAACCACACGCATACAAATAACCAAATTAATTTAGTTGATTTATTATGAACGAAAATAAACTAAAAACTTAGTTGTTCAACTAGAAATAATGTTCGATATCTATATATTATTAAAGAAGTAATAACCGAACAGGATATTTACGATTTTACAATAATGTATGGAAACGAAAAATTGATGACAGTTTCGCGATATTAAACATACCGATAACAACAAAAATGAAAACGTTACTAATCTTTCTAATTTTATTAAAAAGAATAAACAGTCTTCCATTAAATTCAACGAATACTACCGGGGAATTACAGGTGATTTTAACAGGTGATAAAGCGACGAACCCTAGTGAAAAATCGATATTTTTCAGGAAAATTTAGCAAAATTTAATTACTCCATTATCGATAAAGAAAATGAGATTTTCGACAAGAACGAGGACATTGATTTTAAAAGTTATAATAATGGCGATCGTGGTGGATATGTAAGTTGTAAAATTTTGTAATCAAGTGGAAAATAGTTGAATTTGATCGATTTCAGGAAGCGAATCTAGATGATACAGATTCAGGAACAACTACAAATACAATTACGACTACTATAACGGTGAGTAAACGGAAAATTTCGGGTGAAAGGTCCAGTTTTATATAATATCGATGCGAAACCATTAAAGATTATTGAAAAATAGAGGAAAGGACAGAGAAAAAACCAATTGCGACCACGATTTTGAATTAACGTAATCGTTAATTTCAACACATTAACAATGTATGGTAATATCAGTAATTATTTCTTTAAATTGTCGGCTTTCTATTATAATAAATTATTTTTCGTATGTCCTAGTAAATAACGTCATTTAAAACGAGAAAAACTTGCACAATTCGGTTTTTCAACGTCCTTCCGCTTATCATAATCAATAACAATATCTACAAAGAAATGGAAACTTTCTAATCATTCGGAATGATATTTGCTTTTAATAAAACAGGAAACGACGACAACTATTGAAATTCTCAATTCGACAACAGCAAATTCTGAAAATTTACGAGAAAATGATGGAATCAATCCGATTTTCGATAACAGCTTTAATGACACGGAAAATCGTCCAGTACGTCAGGATGATGAAGATCAAACTAGCAATGAATTTGAGGAAGAAGAAGACGATGAAGAAGAAGATACAAATATGGTGACAGGGTTAATTTCAGCATTTCTAGGTGGACTCAGCCGGGTACATTTACATAATAAAACAGTAAATATAAATCATATTTTATTTAATTTAAATTCAATTAGCCTGATGGAAGTATCGATGTGGAAGCTATCACTGGTCTTCTTGGTAGTTTGAGCATGGTAATTTCCCTTCTTTTTTAATGTCTCATTAGTGAAACTATAAAATCGCATTTCTAGCAAAACGATGACGGTAGCTACGATTTCACCGGCTTAACTGATTTATTACGAAGTTTCTTTGGGGTAAATCCTAATTGATTCGAGAATAATCGAAAATTTATCGAAATAATTGTAGGGTGGAGGTGACGAAGGAGGTGGTTCCGATTTTGGTGCTTTTATCGGTGGATTACTTGGAGCTTTTTTGAAAGGAATAACGAATCCTCCTGGACCTGTATGTTGAACAACTATTTAATCACAATAATCATTTCTTTAATTATTGTAGAAAGGTGCAGGAATTTTTACAGGAAAAATCGTGACAGGACTATTGCCAGCTTTAAGTGTATCGGTATTTGTCTTAAGATTGTTAAAAATTTGGTTATAATTGGCAAAATTTCAGCCGGATAGTGATGATTCTCAAATGCCCCCACAATTGGATTCGGGTAGTTTTCTAGGTGGATTATTAAAAACAGTTTTAGGTGGCAGTAGTGGTGGTGGTACTATGACAAATACAACTTATAATAATCAGGTAAAAATTTTGAACAAAGGATAATAGTGAAAGTATTCATGTATGGCACAATTTTAGTAAAATTTATATTATTTTTGATTACACACCGCGTAAATACATTGTGCAATAAAATAAAAATTGTTTACAGGGTGGTGGTTCTAAATTTCCACTTTTCAAAGCAATTTTCTCATTAATTACATCGGTATTTACATCATCATCAAATTCACATTAATTCGGCTCAATTATAAGTTATTTGTCTATTTCATAAAATTTATTTTGAATAAACCTATATACAATTTGAATTACATTTCCTTTCTTAACTGACACCTGGAAATTATGAAAAATATAAAAAAAATATATAAACGATTATAACAATAATGAAATTCTCATATTCTTGTTCCTTTAAAAATTTAGAAATAGAGTAAAAATGTACGCAATTTCATAATGTTTACAAGCATTTTTGTTTACTTTTCACAATAAACTTTCCTTGATTTCAGCAAAATTATCTAATCATCTTTACGGTCTTAAATTTACTAAAATACTTATGTTAGATATATAAGAAAAAGAATATTGTGTCGTTGAATTTACATCAATTTGCTAATGTAGTTTTAATAACTCTGTTATAAAATTATACATAAATATGATGACTTCAATGGCCAGTCAATCGGCCAACCAAACATGTGCAACGAATTTCAGTTTTTCGTTTCGTTAAATTTCCGGATCCTTTTCCATATTATTTTTTTTACAACACTTTCATTCTACGAATGTGTGACTATTTAAAAAATCCAATTAAGAATAGAAGAGCAATAAAAAAACTTGAAGATATAGTAGTGAAAGTAAACGGAATTCCCAAGATGAATTAGCGAATTTGAGGATCATTTATTCGGGATATTTACATATTTAAAAAAAAGTTCATTGACATTTTGTTTATTGTGGCTTCTTTATTATTATTATTTTTTTATTTTAACACATCCTGCTGCATTAATTAAGTTCTAATGATGCAAAAAATGGTTTTTTTTCGGTTTCTCTTTAATTGTGAAAATATATTCAATAGATTACTTTGAAATGTAGTATTACGAAAAATAAAAACAAATAAATATCAACATCAACCTTCACCTCTATTTTAGATATTCTAATCGAATAATATTGAATAAATCGATCAAATTTCCTTTGAAAACCCTAAAGGAAACGGAAAATCCATTAAATTAGAATAATCTTTTTTCATGTAAGGATAATAAATAATAATGAAATCATCTAAATGGTTAATTTAGGCGTCATCTGTGTTGTTCTTAGACTTTCACTTTCATCAATAGATAAGTAAATCAATAAAAACAAGAAAAATGTTTATAGGTATATGCGCTATAATTATCGGTTCAAATTTCTATTTTAATTCGATTTTAATTCATCGAAATTTCTGGTGATTTCAATGAGTCGTCAAGCGAGAAACAGCAACGATTTCAAACAAATCGTTCTGAAATATCGAAATATAGTAAAATGATACAATTTCTTACGGATATATGAAATAGGAATAACGTAAATCTTACAAAATGGAAAAATATCAGTTAGAATATCAATGATAGCCTCGCAACCGTAGATACACGAAAAGGAAATTTCACGCATGAATTTTCTCAAAATTTCAACCACTTTGAATAGATGCACGATTTTAAGCAACAATTCTGAAAATTTCTAACGTTTGGATGTTTTTGGATGTATATACTACTGAAAATTGTTGTGATTTCAATGAGCAATTAAGCGGGAAACTCTATCGTAAATTTCTCCATTTTATGTAGATTTTCATAACTATTATAAGAAATATTAAATTATAAATGAGAAATTCAAGAACAATGTTTTCAAATCAATGAGATTAAATCACCAATCTGGTTATTTTGTGCGTCATCTACGTTATTACCCAACTTTCACTTTCATAAACTAGTGAAAAAATTCTAATAACAAGTAGGTAACAATACGGGCACAGCTGTAAATCTTCTGATTTATTCAAATTCTTGCTGATTTTAGTTTTATTTTAATTTATTGATCATACAATAAATCAAAGGAGTTCAAGAATTTGAAACTGTGTCAATTTAAAGAAAGTTATTCATAATGGCAATAGTGTTTTATTATTAGTGAGAGTTTAGTAGAAGAGTTCACGGCACTGCTATAAAACTAGACTTGTCTTGTGTTTTTGTTTTCAAATTTTCCTTAATTTTTTATTATAAAAAATCGTTACAACAACAACACCAAAAAGTTATAGTGATAGTGATACAGACACAATTCCGCATATTAATTTTGTAAGAAAGTTGATCTGGTTACTGACATTCACTTATGCAACTACTGATGTCCAAAATTTGAAGCATTTTCGGGCGAATTAAACAATTTCCTTCCTTTCTATACCACAGATATCAATGTTTTATCCAAATTTACGGCTCTCTTTCATAATAAGGTAACATAAGATTAGCGGAAATTTAATGAACCGGAAGTGCTCAAGAGATCTTATAATTTCATAAGATCTCGAACAGAGACAGATTTGAATAATTTCGATATAGTGAAAGTTTATTGAACTTTATCGAAATAAATCTTTGAAGAAAGAAAGACGAAAAAAATTAAGCAACCGGACTTAACTTAAGTAGGTTTAGAGTGTGTAATTGAGTAATTTTGTTTTAAAATATTATTTATATCAAGGATAACATGTCTACAATTCATGGAAGTTTTCAAAAATGTCCATACTACTGTTTAAAAAAAATTTCGATTTCAAAAAAATTACAACTTTTATATGTAGGCAACCAATAAAACTAAAGCTCGAGCTTTCACTGTTTTCCATACAATTATTCAACTTTTTTCTCAATATATTTTAAAACTATAAAAACAGTGATGACCCAGTTGTATAATTATTTCTAAACGTATTTTGCAATAATAAAATTCAACTTATTGAACTTATATCCTTAACATATTTACGAAATTTCTTTCTAATTAATTTTTCATCAAAATGACATCAAGAAATTTAATTTCAATTATAATTCAGTTATATTATATGAGATAATAGGTGTTATATAATTTGAAAAACAACTAGTCTAAGTGGAAAGTTGAGTTTTCGTCTCGATAGAAAAGAGGAAATTTCCACAATTGTATGTTACTTTCATTTAATAAAGATTTTTAGAATTAATTAAATTTGATTAAGACACCGGAAATTCGTTGAAAATAATAAATCCATTTACGTACTTATCAAAAAATCTAATCATTTTATCATAGAATCTCGAACAAGGATCTTAGTTGAGTAATTATCAAGTTTATTTTTTCTGCGTAATTATTATTATTATTAGGAATTAGGTGAGTGCATTTTTAATTTTAATCAACAATCACTTGAGAGGAAATATGAACTAATGTTGCGTAAGTTGATTGAATTGGTCCGTTTATAGAGGAAATTAGAAAAAGAGAACATGCTTATATGTGTGTAACATAAGAACAACAAATTTTGATTAATTTAAAATTAAAACAAAAATTTCACTTTTCAAACAAGCTGATTATCAATTTCCGGATGGTGGTCGATTAAAATCGCGCTTTTGTAGATTATTGTATTGTTTTTTTGAAATAATTTTTGGCGAAAGTTCTATTATGAATAAATTTCGTGGGATTTTCCATCAATTTTTACTCGAGCAACCGTAATTAATCATAACGGAAGAATACCACAAATATTCTCGAATAAGTTTTTCAATATCGAAAAGGAAATTTGGTCATTTATGTATTTGTTAGTAATTTCCCAAATTGCTCAAACAATTTGATATCAATCTTTCGATTTAGCAAACTTCACTTTATGCTTATTTACCACAATAACAATAAAAATTTTAGGGAAAATTAAAAGTCAAGTTCACGGACAATAGCAATTGAAAAATAATATCGAGAATATTACAGGTAGTTGAACTTCTCTCTAGTTTCGTCAATTTTCGTTGTTTTAATGATTTGAAAGAGCGAAAACAGTGAAAAAAATGTGGGGGGCTGTGGTAGGATAGATTTTATTGGTCTTTGCAAGTACCCTCCTTGACCTGCTTGACTTTCATTTGCTGCTATTAAAACAACACTGCGCCAGTACTACTCTATTCGAACATAAACGACCTACATATGAGCTTTGAAATAAGAAGAACTTTATAAACATTATCACATTCACTCTCATTCTTCAATACACTCACAAACGATTCACAAACACGCAAACAACACGAGTGTAAGCAGAAATTCTTATTTTTGCCTTAATATTTATCTATTTATTAGTTTAAAGAAAAAAACATTAGAAATTTTGGCGCCATTTGTACAGTGTTAGTGTTTAAATGTGATTTTCTAAGAATTTTTCTAAAACTTAATAATCGATTATAAAATAAAATCGATAGTAAATGTCAAAACTTTCTAATGTTGAGTGTTGAATTTTGTTTTACATATGATTGTAATACTAAATAAATTTAGTAATTTTTCTTAATGTTACAGCAAATTATGAAGCAATACGTTTGGATATTGGCCATATTTGTAATCGTTGCAAATGTTGAAAGTCGAATAATTGTTAAAAGGGACGCTGAAATTGATCCCCTACAAGACGTATGTATTAATCGTTCAAAAATATATGTTTATTTGTAATTGCAATTGTCAAATAGATGGCGTTTTATGTTAGAATTAGGCAACACTTAAATTTTCGAGTTTGCTGTAGTTTATTTAAAAAAAAAAACCAAACCTAAATGAAAGTTTATGCAGATTTGTTATTGTGTCTATGGAAAGTAAAAGAGTATTTTAGGTTTAACAAAACTTTTCTAAGATAATTTGAATTAATGAATAATTAATCGAATGTTAATTGCATAATAGTGTTGGTAATAAAGCACGATTAGTTGAAAATTTAACATTTAAAAAATAGCACCGGCAACAATGAAAGATTACAATTTCTCTCATTGACTTTCTAAAATCCGGCTTTCTTTAATATTTCATTTATTTTTATAACGTAATTTTTTCAGGAAATCGATAATGGTGATTCAGCTCGTGATAAAAGGAAAGTCGATGCAGCCGTTGGTGTTAAAAATGCCATTCTTGGATTTGTTTTTAACGTAAGTATCCAAAATTAACCAAAAAAAAAAAAAACAAAAACAATAGAAACAAAATAATTTACCACGATATTGATCGTATATACAGAAACTGAATTCGTTCATCGATCAAAAAACAGCTTGGATTGATCATTTGGATCAAACGAACATAGCAAAAAATAAAGCCCATAATATTTATCCACCATCAGATCCTGTTGTATCCCTATCGGGAATTATAAGCGGTGCTATTGGACAAAAATTACAAGCAGCAGCACCATTAATTTCAGTTGTTACAAATAAATTAACAGCAGGCTCATCTAGTGGTGGTGGACATCCTGGTTTTAATATTGGTGCATTATTTTCGAAAGGATTAGGTGGTGGTGTAGCTGCTGCACCAGCCGTTCCTGTACATGGTGGTGGTGCTGTAGCCATTCCTGTACATGGTGGACAAGTTTCTGCCGGATTTTCAGCTGGATATTAATTAATTTAAAAATCATTAAAAAAAAAACAATAATCATAACGGGATTATTTGATATCTCAGTTCTAGTCGTGTTGTTTTTTTGTTTAATCTTTAACAACTATATTTACAATTTTTGGATATGTTTATCCAACTCAGTTCTACTTTCACTTGTTTTGGAGAGAACCCGTTTGATTATTGTTATTTTAACTGCCTATATAAATGTATAAAATAATTAAAAATTTCGTAATCTACTAGTTATAAAGGCACATACAGTATTGCAACTCTTGCTCATAAAATGCACAAAATCAAAGAATGACGTCATTTTTATAATATAGATATATCTATATTAAGGAAAAGAATGCATATATCTATATGATGTCATGGCGAAATTTTCAATAAATTAGAGTTGGAGTACTTGTAAATTCATCATCATTTCTTTATTTATTCAAACTATTTCATATAACAATTTGAAATTTATGTAAATAATTGTTAATAAAAATTGTAGCTTATTTGTAAATAAAAATGAAATAAAAATAAGTAATTTTGTTCAACAATAAATTAAATTGAATTGTAGTCACCTGATTTTAATTTTCAAATTGTTATATTACACCCTTTATTTAAAAACTTTACAAAAAATATTACAAACTTTTAGAAAATCCAAATACCGCCAACAACGACTACCACCACAACAGTCAGAACAACCCCAAAACGTCCAACAACAACTGAAGATATTGTAATTTTCAATAAAAACGAACCTGTATCATTAGAAGTACCTGATCAACTATTCGGCTCATCATTTACATTGATTACAAATTTATCAACAACAGTTGGGGATTTTATGATTGTAAGTTAATGGATTTCAAAAGAGAATAACAAAAATTGTACCACTATTTATTTTTTTTTTTTAGAATTCAGCACTGAGGGCTCAAAGATTATTAGAATCCATGCGTCCATTCTTATGGGCTGTTTTTGGTAAAAAAGGTTTTGTAATTGAAGCCATAACAGATAAACCGATATTTTCAGCACAGGAAAATTCTGTTTAAATTTATATTTAAATCGATGATGTTTTGTGATAATCGTAATATTGGGGCATAATTTTAATGTTTTATTAATATGTTGTTGAATAGAAATACAACATTGTTGATTAATTTTAAAATATAAAATAATTTAAAAATATTTAAACAGAATTTAAATTGATAGAATATTTAGATTAGATTGAATGAAACAGTTCGCAATTGTTCAATATTAATTTAAATTTTATCGAAAATTTGTAGTTTTTATTTACAGAAAAGCTAACTTACTTTGAATGGGCGTTGAACATTTGATTTCTGTACTGCTGAAATAATATGCAGCATCCATCGCTATGATTTGCTGAAAAGAAATAAAAAAATCAAAATGATATAAAAAATACAAATAAGCCTATACGGGGGTGCCGAACTGACAGTATAATTTATATGGAAAGTCCTGTTATTTGAGAAGCAATTTAAAATATTTAAAGGATCTATAAGAGAGGATCCCTAAAGATCGTTTTACCAAAATTTGGGCCTCGTAGCTCATTTGAAAACGAGTTACACACGTCAGAATGACTTATGAAAGACCACAACATTAATTTTTCCGTTTTGCTCTCTTTTATTCCTGAATGAGTAGAAATATTGCGCATTTATTGCAGAATACAATGAAGAAGAATGTAAAAACTATATGGAGAGCATCCTTGAATTATTGCGAGTAATTTGATGTATTTAGTTCGTTTTCAAAAATTGCAACATTGGTTAAAGTAAGCGTTTTTTGGTCGACTTTGCCTGATTTTGGTAAAACAATCTCCAAAAAGACTCCTCTAGAAATTTTTAAAATATTTCTCAAATAATATAAACTGTATACTTTCAGTTTAACAGTTTTGTATACATTGTCATAGTCAATAAGAGATGTCTCTTTATGATGATAGTACTTTTTCCTTTTATTTTAAGTACAATAAGTTGCAATCATTATTTAGATTTCTTAATACTTAATGGATTCATTAAGTAATGTAACTTTTGTTAATTGAAAAATGACAACATCAAATTACACATCTTAAAGAACGATTAGTTCTAAAATATCTATTAGTATGTGTGTGTATGTGTATATTACATCATAGTTAACATATGGCATACTTTTTTTCGTGTTAATAACGACCCAGAAATGAACAAGAATTACGTAAAATTGGAAAAAGATATATCGACTTAAAAACAATATGATTTTATCCAAACCACGATGAAAAAAACAACAACAAAATGCACATTTGTTATTTTCTTAAAGGATTATGCAAGAATAAGTGAGCAAATCAACCTTGGACTTATTTGATACAAACATAATTTTTCCCTTCATCAAGAACAACGACAGCAACCAAGAAGAAGACGATGATGAAAAATACAGGTTCAACTTACAAGTTTCAGTTGTTTGTCTCTTTCAGTACACGTTCGGTTGTTGTGAACGCTATATTGCAGTGATAGTCGTATTTTAACAATTTAACGAAAGAAATTTTAACTGTGGATATTATTAAGAGTAAGTAGATTTTTCCAACCGGTTTTTCTGATTTTGGAATTTACTTAATTATTGCAAAATTGATAATTATCTGAAAGTTGCCCATATGTAGCACATTGATTGTTGATAGTCTCAAATTTCTTTTTTTAAAGATTTTTACACAGTGTTGCAAAAATAATTGATATTTATGTAGTTCAAGCATAACAATATAATGAACTTATCATTCTAATAATCAATTGAATGAAGGAAATCTAATATTTGTTATTTTATTATATAATCAATTATTAGTAAATACTTTCTTGAGGTGCGGTACTGAGTAATGAAGATCATCTTCATAAATAGTGATCGTTCTAAAATTTACGTAGACATTGGTTAACCACGTTATTGACTCTTCTATACAGATTAGAAAAGCTATTTTTAGGCTTTAATTAAGGTAACACTTAGAAAATTTGCATTTACTTCCAAAAGACAATTGGATATTGAAATACTTATATTCTGGAATGATATATAGTTGTAATTGGTTAATAGAAAGTAGACATTTCTAGTGAATAATTGGAAAATTCAGCACTTGACAAATTTCAAAACTGATTGTCTACAAATCTAAACATTAAATTTATCTGAACTAACACGTACGTTATATCAATAATGAATACATAATTAGGTTTTATAAGCAATTAGAATTTCCACTCATTCTTATCGAATATAAAACTTTCCCACTAGATTGTTTTAAAAGAAAATTGTCGATGCATCCGGTTTAATAATAATTATTGTTTTAAATAATTCTGTCTTTGTCGCTCTTTTTGATGTAGTATTAAAAAATACTTATGAAACTAGATGTGTCTTTTAAATTGGAGAAAAAAATCAATAATTAATCCAGGTGAGAGTATTTTTTACTAATAATAAACAGTCTCCTACCAATCATCGGCCTTGCCTGTTAAGTAACAATATTGGATAAAGAAAGTGTAATTGTTGACGTGTAGACTCAAATATTCGTTACAACTTGCTTTCGATAACAAGACGATAGTTTGTGAGTTTGTGACTTGATAATGTTAGAGTCGTTTTAATTTTGAAAATATGAAGGCGCGGTAAACATAAAACACAAAAAAATTGTGCTGTACGTGTTGAATTTGAGTGAAAATTGCCTATAATTAGATAATTGACAATAATTGTAGATTTTCAAGAGAAAATGCCACATTTATGTAATTTTTTTATCACAAAACCATTGGTATCGAATGTGAACTCACGAAAGTAGTTTTGAAGGTAGTTTAGAATTTAATGAAATAAATGAAATATTCGTGATCGACCAACTCTCAAGAAATTCAATTTTTAATTATTTCGTTTTCCATTAGTAGAGCGTCAAGGTTATTGATGTAGAAAGTGATCTTTTCCAATAATTGTGGGAAATTAATAACAATATAAGGTTTGCTTAATTAACGTATAAATAATATTTTTATTATCAATAAATAAATCTATACAATTATAATTGCATTTTCTCACCATCGGTCAAGAATCTCTGTTCGCGAAATAAAATCTTTCGTAAATTACGTAAGAATATAGTGAAAGTTTTACAATATTTACTAGAATTTATTAATAAAATTACCATGAATATTACACACATCAAGAAAAAATAGATCATTAAAATTTATTTGCATGTTTGGGTTACGTGACAACCTCGGTTTTGCGTAAACGGACCTTTGAAATTGCCCAGTAGAAACAATATTGTATAACCTATAGCAAAAGTTACAACGAATATATTTATTTTTATTTTACATTTCAGGCTATGCAGAATCGATTATTTGTAAGAACTTTACTGTTATTCTTAATAACAACGTGTCTATTTCTAACAACACATCAAGTGAGTTTTTATAATTAATTAAAATTAATTAATTAAAAAGATGTTCTTATAGGCTGCTAATAATGAGAAGAATTCAACGAATACTCGTCTCAAACGTGGTGGTCATGTTGCCTATAAACCCGGCTTTATCAGAACTTTATTTTCTGTTATTTATGAAGTAAGTTTAACCTGGCGCATCCACCAATTTTGCATTATTAAAATTGATTGTTTCAGCAATGGGTCGATACGAAAAATACATTCAATAAAGTTAATCAAATGATTAATAATAACTTCCTACCGGAAAATGCACAAGTTAGTTTCAATATATTTAGTTTTTAGTATTTTATTAATAAATTAATTGTCTTAATTTTAAAGCCAATGGAAACTACAACAAGTAGTGATCCAAATGCGACAACAACAATGGCTCCGTATAGAATCAGTCGAAGTGAATTCTATCGAATTGTCCGTAGGAATTTGCGTGGTTTAAATCGATTGTATAACATTGAATTTCAAGATGCTGCAAAAGTGACTTTTGATTTTAATTAATTTGTAATAAAACTATTTAAATTTATAATTTTAGCAATCGTATCGATATAATGCTGAATTCAAGAAGAATCTATCAATGGAAATTTCGAAATTTTTGTAAGAACATCATCTTATGCCAATAGAATCTGTGATAGTTTTTTTTTATATTTTGGACCTTTCGAATTGCTCAATATTTAACATAAATGTAGTTTCATCAATGGCAGTTAAGACTTTCGTAGATAAGTAGAATTTATTCTACCTTAAACATCAATGACTAGAGATTTAATTAAACTGATATTGATGAAACTAATTTCCAAATGTATACATTTAATTTATAAAACTAGTACATTATTGTACTTAAATTATGACCTTATACGCTATTTTGATTAAATAAAAATTTCTAGTCTTGATTTTTTTTAATCACTAAATTTCCATAGATATAAATAAGATACCTAACACACAGTTGTAATCTTGAGATTCAAACCAGTATAAAGACGACTAAATTCATAATTCTATGATAAAAATTTGAAATGACATTTTCGAAGGTTGTCCAACTTGATATTTTACAAGTTCCTAGACTTTTGGTACTATCTTATAAGAGAAAAAGGGATAAACTAATGTTTTAAGTTGGTATTAACAACTGTACCAACAGAAAATACCACACCATCTCTCTTTTTTACAAGATAAAATATCATATCAAATATTAGGGACTTTCGGAAATTATGTTAACATTCTGAAATGTCATTCAGTTTTTAAACATGTGAAGTGTTGAACGATAGTTTCTGCAATTATTTATCGTGTTATAGTAAAGCCACCTTTACAGCAGTAAAAGTTTATATTATAGAGAAGATACTTTGAAAAATGCCAGTTTTGACACGAATTTTTTGACTTTACTAAATTAACTTTGAAAATTATTTAAGACTAATAAGTAATTAATTGATTTAAATTTAATTTGTCAAGAAAAATTTTCTTTATTTTTTAATCCTTTTTGATTCTGCTGTAAAATAATATAATCTTAATTTATAATCAGATTATCTTATGTTCAGATTAGCAAGCTCGGTTTAAACTTTAATATACAGCTGTAAGGTTTGTTGTATAGTTTCTAGGCAAATTTCAACATTATAAACAGCTTGTCTGTCTAAAATTTGTAATAACGTAAAATTAATTTAGCTTATTTCCAGATAACCAATTCTATAAAGCAGTATAGTTTATTACCAATTCGTTTGTTCTCAATGCAACACTGTTGTTTTAAAAAAATATAAATATTTGGTAGTATCATCAAAGAAGATATTAAATTTGAAAGGTTGTTTAAAAAGATAATGGCAATCAGGAAGAGAAACGACCGTTTCCTTTTTGTTTCTTTCAAATATATCGTAACATAGTAAAGGACGAATTAGAATTATTTTTTTGGATTACTTAAAAATATTTGAGATAATATTTAGAAATCAGAACATTTTTGGAAAATTTTAAGCATTTCAGTTCAACATTTATGGACGCATAGAGAAAGTTAAAGAGAGGAAAAAGTCCTTTTTTCTTCTGATTGATGTCTATTTCCGTATATCAAGTAATTCTATTTATTATGACGCAACGTTTGTCTGCACAACTTGTTTAATGAACTACTACTATTAATTATTAATATGTAATAATAAATAGGAGCAAACAATATCTATTGTTAATACTTGCATACTTTTTTTTGATAAAACTGATTATTCAAAGGCTTTATATGTAAATTCAACAAGAAAATCACTTAATCAAAATTAAAAAAACAGACTAAATTAAAAAACGAACAAATAGACTGTGTTCAAAAAAACTTGACTCCCACCCGGTTCAAGGCTGTTAATTTCTTCTTCTATATTTTAAAAAATGAATAAGAAAGTGTTTTATATAGCTGAAACAGCCAATGGTTACGCATCTTTTCTTAAATTAAAATCTATCTAGATATAAAAGAAATGTCGTGAAAGTGATTCAAAGAGAAAGGTATCGATACCAGATGACCAGAAGTTCTAAACAACTCCATTTAAAACATAAAACAATACAAAAAAAATCGTCAGTAGTGTAAGGAGTTTTTGTTCAATGACCTAGTACTGGTGGTACTGTTATATCTTGTTCTGAGCGGTAAAATTCAGCAGTTTATTGGTAAACATTGCCGCGATATCAATTATTAACATTAAAGTTAAATATTGTGTATTGTTTGTATATGTGTACTGATTTTATAATTATTGTTTTTTTCTGTTCATTTGCAAATTAATCTATCGTGAAATATGAGCAAGGTAAGATTAAATTCATTCAACCTTCTTGCTGATTTCAATAAGATGCTGCATGTTCTTTTGCACGTATCTCTAACCTATTTTAGAATCTCAAATATTTATTACAATAGAGGAAATAATTGAATATTTTTTAAATAATTTTATAAAAATTCGATTGTATTCGTTTTTGGTAATCAAGTATCGAAGGTAAAGGTGAATATTTACAAAATAACGGTAGGTCAAGACTTTTCTCGAAAGGATTTTTGTTTCGATAATTAAAAGTATAACATTAAAAACCGATTTTCGGTTTATCTTTGATATTGTAACGAACAAGTAGGTATAATTACAACTTCAAAATTTTTACTAATGTTTTTAATTTTTTTTTTTTGATAAAAAAAATTCCTATAAATTGAGGTAATTAGTAGCTTCTTAGAAATATACATTGCATCTGTGTTAGTTAATTTTTGATCTTTTAAAATACTCTCATCTAATTAAAATGTTGTTCGACTAGTTCTAGAGCAAGAAAATTTAAATAATTTTGATATAAAAATTCATGAAATTCTTGTTCAATAAAAAGATAGGTCACTGAAAATATTTAAATTTTGTACCAAAGAGATATAAATTATCAACCTAAATTTTTAATGGCACATTTTAATAACGACAAACTCATTTCCCAAATTTCACCTCTACACGTGTTGCATCTAACAATATATTTATACGTTGAGAAAAAGCAAATTAGATATTAATTATTAATTATTTTGATGACAATTGCTTATGATAATAATAATTAGAAATTTTATTTTTTTAGGTTGTTGTTTACGTTCTAGATAAGGTCGTTTGGATGCTTCTAATAACAGCCGTAACAACACAAGCCTTACAAATTGCTGGCGTTTTTAATGCACCAAAAACCTTCGGTGATATTACATATAAACAGGTATGGAGGGACTTTCACTTAAATTGGAGAAAGTATTTCTATTTTCTAGTCTTTTTTAAATTTATTGTCTTTTCCGTTAATTGAAATTTTACTATTTTCCAGGATGCTGAATATAACTTTCAAATAAAAGTCGACGATGGTGATTTCCGTGGTAAACGACAAACCGATCAAAGATCTCAATTTATTGACAACTTATTTAATGTAAGTTCATTTCGAGATTACAATACATAACAGGTAATTGAAACCAGAAAGCATGAAAAAATAAATCTAGAATATGTTTCTACTTCCAATTGCCAGTTATGTATATGTATCATCTATCAAAGTAAACTTGTTGTTTTATTGGAATGACCAAATCCATTTTGTTTACACGGATATACTCATTTGTTTACAACTGCAAGAGTCACAAGCAAACAACACTTTCCGGTTCAAGTAATTCTTAATCATAACACCAATTAAAAATTTTATCGATTGTATAAACAGAATGGATATCATTGTTTTTTATTGCAAAAAACAGCTATAAAATAGAGAAACAGGAACTTAATGAATTCGATTTTCATTAGAAACAATTTGGTCAAGGTGATTACTACTTCAGGATTGATGGGTCTAAAGTTATAACAGCAATAATGTAAGGTAAATAATTAATGTGCATACATCAACTGTATCATCATCACCACCATCAACAATAATATCATTATCATCACTATAATCATTAGTGTTTATTAGAAAAATAATTTCCTCTCATATTTTTTGGAATATAATTGCATTATTATTAATATTTTAATTTATTTACAGATACCCATTTCTGCTCTACGTGCTGTAAATAATTTCGTACAAAGTACACGTCCAGCAATACAAAATATTAGAGAACGGTTTGAAAGGATGAATGAACGAACTGATACAAATAAGAATGAACAAAATCAAACAAAACCACAACGTTTATATCCTGTCTATATTCAACCAAATGATAAGAACTAAGGCGAAAATTTAGTGTTGTATTTTGTGTATTTGTATTTATATTCCTATTCTATTACCTATGACAATTATTGTACTTTTTTAACTATTTATTTTATATAAAATTTGTTGATTACTTTATATTCGTTAGTTATTTAGAAAATTTTATTGTTATATATGTGATATTTTTTATATATTAAACTAATATTGTTATAATTTAAATCAAATTTACCATCCCAATCCTAAACTTGAAACAGATTCTATACCGTTAACAACTTTTAAATTAATAAGATAAAAATCGTCTAATAGTTAATAGAATTAGACTCAAGCTTATTTGAAGATGTCAAATATTATCCTACAATATAATATCTACAAGATTAGAAATAATTTAATGCTTGAAAAGGATATTTTATCAACTATTGATTGCAAGATACAGCAAAATCATATACTATGAATAGTTGGTTGCATACCTAGTTATAAATAGTTTTATAATGATTATACAGGTTATCCCGAATATAATAAACCATCATACGTGTTGCGCAAATGATAAAAATCAAATATTATGGTAAATATAATGATCTAGTGATAAGTACTGAAATGACTCATTGAAAAGTGGAAGAAAACGGGAAAATTCAAATAAACAATAATAAAAAAGTAAATTACACAAAGATTGTCAATGAAAATCAACAAAATAAAATAAAGGAAGGCTTCTAAAACAAAATTCATTGAATATTCGAAAAAATGCTAAAAGACAAATAAGTTAAGATTATATTTTTGATCTGTAAACAAACGAATATCATTTAGTTCACCAGTAATAACAAAAAAAGTTTAGCAGTGAATTCAAAACTTTATACTACATTATTGGTTTTACTACAATAAATAACGTTTAAAATAATAGCAAAAATTGTTCATTGTTGTGTTCATTTGGTGGTTAAGAAATTATCATTCGATCCACATTGAAAATTATGTACGCTTTCTTAAAATTATAATTTTAAAAAATATATTGGAAAACTATTAAAGTAAAACGTACGTTACGTGATTTATTACACTTTACATGTGAATCAATTTGATATGTTTTAATTAATACACATTTTCTATTCCGTTCCAATAAACAATGTATAGATATACTGTAAAGCCATCTCTTCAATAATATATTCCTTTACATGAGTTCTAACCACTAGATTAAAGTAGTTTACTATCTACTGTGAAACCCTCATTAGTTCTATTATAAATAATTTTTCTCTATATCTAGTTGGTGTCTACAACTTCTGGATTATTCTAAAGTTTCAGTGAATAGCAATGGATAATTTACAATCTACATTAGATGTGGACAACCCTTCAATAAAAGCAGGTAGTTCAAGCCTTACTAAATATTATTAAGTCTAATTTAAGTTGTAAATTCTTCTTTATGCACCCCAATCATAGAATAATTATAATCGTAAGTCAAAATTTACAGATTTCAATCAACAAGTATAGATATACCAATTTTAAAATGTGACACTTTTCACTACGTTGAACATTAATAAATGACCGTGTTTTAGGGCTTCAACCAATTCCTTTGTCTAGATTTATAGTTTATTTACGAATAAATGCACCTGACTTTGTTTAGATAATTGATTTTATGGACGAACTCCTTTACAGCACTAGTAATCTACCCTTGAGAATCTTTCAATCGGATATGTACTTTGTAATTTAGAAAAATTGAACACCTGTATAACTCCTTGATTGACATCCATTGTGTCATAAACATTATTCTCTATACCTTAGTAACAGTATTTGCCAAATCTAAATTAATTAGGCGAAATAATCAAAAAATTTTATAAAATTTTCGATTGCTAAGTTGACCATATAGAACAAGACGAAGTATACAAACAAGCAAAGTTTTTGGAAATCCCTAATAACGAATCCAAAAAGTGACCTTATAAAAAACAAGTTGTACTGTTTACGATTCCTCATTTTTTGTGTCTAGTTATTATTCTTTTGGAAATTCACCAAGTTACAACAGTGGGGAAGCAAATCTACATATACCGACATCAACACTTAAATCGGCCTTCAGTTAATTAACTTCCAAACAGTTAAGTTGTACTTACTGAAAAATTAATTAGAAATTTTCATGTAAGTACTTTCATTATAGTTTGTAGAAAATTGTAAGTTTTGTAATGAGTAATTGGAAAATTTTGGGAAAATTCGTGAGGGGCCCATTTTAAATTAGGCCTGGGGATTGTGGTAATTTCGTCGATTAAATTCTAATTATTCTAAGATTTTCTGTTAATTACGTCAATTACTTAATTATGACCTTCAAACATTAGTCAACCTAAGAATAACAAATTAAATCGATGTTCATCTTTATATAAATGCCAAAATATAAAAAATATATATTAGTTAGTGTTAAAGTTAGCACCGAGTAAGAATCCCATTAGTGAAACTCATATAATAGAGTAAGTAATAAAAATCTAATTTTTTAAGACAACAAAAATGATTTGCGTCACAACAGACGTTTTCCTTGGTATCAATTCTTATTAATAGATTAGCAAAAAAATAATTAAAATTATCTATTAATTAACATTTCAAAGTCGCCTAATTATTTACCAAAAATTTCTCAGAGTTAAGAAGCAATTAATAATAATTGAGTTTAAATGTAAATGTTGAAACCTTGACAATTCAAAGACAATACGAACAAAGATTCAACAAAGAATTTTATAGTGTCTAAAGGTAGAAATCCAGGGGAGAATTCAAATACTTTGAAACCTTCAAGAATTTTTAGTAAAAGTAGTATTAGGAAATTTATTAAAAGTAAAATTTGTATAGACAGACAAATTGCATTTCACCGAATTCATTGACATCTTTTACAACAAGAATGACTATGATATTTTAAAATAAGTAAGGCAAAGTTCGGTTGAAATATAACCGAGTCCGTCTCTGTAAGTTTCATCAACTCGTGTATCAATTATGCTCGAACGACAATCTTCTTTTTAATTAATAAACGAAACAAGTTTACTCAAGGGTACGTACGTTCATAAATTCACTATAATTTGTTGATTTCAGTTGGTTACATTAAACGACTTTATTAAAGATGTTGTTCATTTTACAATGCATGCTATGTTTACCTTTATTAATTCAAGCAAAACCTGGAAATGTCGCAGCTGGTTTTTCAGTAGCTGCTGCAGGGGTGAGTTGTTGATAATAATAATAAATTCATATTATTATCATTATTCTTATTTATGTTTACTTTAGGCTGCGCCACCGGTTTATATTGATAAAGGTGGTAATGTCGGTGTTGATTTTTTGGGTTATAAAGCATCTGCCGGATTGGGTGGTTTATTAAACGGGGATGCAACAGCCGGAGGGTTACATGCAGAAGCTGGTACACCCCATGGACAAGCTGCTGCTGCCGGTCTAGGTGGAAGTATTGCATCTACTGGTAATAAAAATAAAAAAATCGATACGATTGAATTATTAAAAAAATTTATAAAACATGAGAGAGAACATCCTTCTGATAATTTAGAGCATTTCGATTAAAGTCTTCTAAATGATCTGTTGTATATTTTTCCTTAAAGAAAAACACCACATTAAAACCACCTTTCAAGGCTGTACTGTTATTAAATTATTCATATGTTGAAAGCCTTGGAAGTGGCACGTGTAATGACGGAAATTGAAAAAAATTCCACCCTTCATCCCTATTTACCATTATCGTTAAATTTCTATAAAATCTTACACAATCAACAATTAATCGTTGAAAGTTTTCTACGGAATTCCTTTAAAATTACATAATCATCTTTTTATCGATTTACAGGTAAATCTGGTGGTCTATATGCTGGTGCAACTGCTGGTGCTGATGTTTCAGCAAGTGCAACACTTAGTGGTGCATCGAAAACAAAGACAATTATAACTGAAGAAGTACAACCGAAAACAACAATCATACAACGTACTGTAATACCAAATTATGTTGAGAAAACTGTACAGGTTCCTACATATGTTGAGAAAGTTGTTCGAGTACCTTCTTATGTTGAAAAAACTATTAAAGTCCCAGTGGAACCAACAATTGTGGAAAAAGTCGTTGAAGCCCCAGCACCAGTTAAAGTACAAAGACCCCACTATCACTTCCATAAATTCTTGTATGTTATCTTAATTTTAATTTAAGAAAAAACAATATTTTAAGAGTATATATTTAAACAGGAGTGGAGGCATCGGGGGTGGTTATGGAGGAGGTTATGGAGGTGGTTATGGGGGTGGTTTTGGCGGTGGTTATGGGGGTGGTTATGCAGGAAACACCTATGGAAGCAGTAATATTCAGGCTACGGTAACGAAAACTGCAAATCCACAACTATTTAATGATATTTTCGCTGTAAATATGACAAAACATATAAGCAATTATCTTAATTGTTACGATTTCTTTCCAGATACCAATTTCAACACTTGGAGCCGTTAATAATTTACTTAACGGTATTTCTGCTGGTGCCAGTGGTTCAGCCGCATTATCTGTTTCTAAGGGTGTATCAGTCGGAAAATAATTTCATTACTTTTATATTTCTTAATTTTGTCAATTACAAAAAATAATAATAATAAATTAGAAATTTTTGTAACTCATCACTGACCTGAAATTCTAACATCTAGAAAGCCAATGACCGTTTAATCGTTATTAAAACGGAAGAAAATTAAATAAACTTAAATTGAATATCTGCAACAATTCGATAAATTTACCAATTATTTCAAATAAAATAGAGAATCAATGAAACGGAACCGATAGAAATAATAAAAACGGTTCCAATTCTTCCAGTTGTGGAATTTTTCAAGAAGAAACCAGACTTTAATTATTATTGTGGTAGGAGACTTCAACGTTAGGTCAAACGAGAAACTCAACTATACATTAAAATATTATAAGCCGTACGTATCAGATCTATTCATTCTTCTTTATCTGCTATTATTATTATTTGGAGAAATTTTTAATACTGGTAAGTCATTAATAATTTACCACAATATTAACTAAATTAATCCGAAATTTGATTTATATATAATATTAATTTTACATAACACAACTTTCTAATTATCGATACTAATGCGATGAATACGATTTTAAAGGTAATTTTCTATTGAAAATTACTGTAATTTAGTGCTAAATTCAATGGAAAACCACATATTTTGTTACTAAATTTGAATGTTGACAATATAATTTTCATTTATTGTGCTCTTAATTCAAGGTTAACTCAAATTTAATTATAAATCATATCTGGAAATTATTTTTTAGAAACGCATTCACCATGATTCTGGTCAGATTTATCGCAATTTATTATTTTATCGCCATTATTGCCACAATATTGGCTAAACCGGCAACTAACGAGCAATTAGATAAGGTGAGTTTTTTTTTAATAAAGAAACTATTTATTCAACCTTAATCACCAACTTTCTCTCTCTTGTAATAACGATTATTATTATTGAAAGGTAACGGTAAATGACGTAGCTGCAAATAGTGTAACAATTGAAAAGAAAAACGATACACCAATTGTTCAAAATACTGAAAATGTTGAAATTAAGAAGGAAATTCCAACAGTTCAAATAAGTGGAATAACAACAGGCTTTGAACAATCATCGGATAGTACACCACCGTTTAAACCACAACGTGCTGGTTCTACATTTGCCCGTTTCATAGATGATATATTTCAGGTAATTTCAGGAGTTTTACAATGTTGAAAAACAATAGTTACATAAAGAATTAATCATTTCAGATACCAATAACTGTTCTACAAAATGTTGCTAGATTGATTACAAATCCTTTCACTGGCAATAAAAAAGCTGAAACAGAATAGATTTTTTTCAATTTGTGTTTATTTCTCTTGTTGTTAATTATAATAAATTAATAATATATGTAGATTAAGTATAATATAGTTTCTTTTATTTATTTTCTTGTAAGGTCTGTCTTAGAATGGATCGTTCTATTATTTTAATAATACATATCTGTTTGGATTTTTCTGTGGGATTACAGTGAAAAAAACTAAATTCAGGAAGTGACGTTATATGATAAAAGTTGATTGGAAAAATAGTAGAACAAGTATTGTTATATAGACAAGATGAAAATCTGCGTCGACGCAACTTGTTGCACATATCAAGTAGATATCCCAATGATTTCAGTTTCAGGTCGTTTTCAGTCGAATACTGTTGTTCCGCTTGTTAATCTTAAATGTTCATAGGCGCCAATCTTACAAATGCATCTTATCATAATAATATTAGTAACAATAACAATAATAGCAAAAGTGATGATGCTTTATTAACAGTACATGGTTATATTATTTCGGCTGTGATTTTATTTTTGATAGGTTTCTTTGGATTTTTCCTAAATTTATGTGTTATAATTTTAATGTGGCGAAATAAACAGGTAATATTATCAATTAGAAAAACGCGATTTATTATTTATTTATTTTTAGTTATGGACACCACTAAATACGATATTATTCAATTTAGTTTGTAGCGATTTTTTAGTATCAATTTTGGGTAGTCCTTGGACATTTTTAGCCGCCGTTTATCGTACATGGATATTTGGTAAATTAATGTGTTTATTATATGGATTTATTATGTCGTTATTAGGTGATTATTATTCGCAATTTTAATTAATTAATTAATTGGTCTTTTATTTTTCATTTAAATATATAAATAGGAATAACATCAATTACAACATTAACAATGTTAGCATTTGAACGATATTTAATTATATCGAAACCATTCCATAATCACTATTTAAATCAACATAGTTCGATTTATATAATTTTTGGTATATGGTTTTATGCATTAGCTTTAACAGTACCACCATTAATTGGTTGGGGTGAATACGTCAACGAATCCGCTAATATTAGGTAAACTTCAAATAAGTATTTAAAAAAATTAAAATATTGAATCTCCTTGACGATATATTAGATTAATAATATTTCATGTATAAAAAAGTTATAATCTTATTTAGAGTTTTTTTTTAATTTTTCAATATTCTATAGATTTCTTTGAAATTGTCGTCAATTCTAAAAATATCTGTTCCAATTGGATGAGTTTTCACATCCTTATATAAGATTTATCAAAACGATAAAAGAGTAAATTGAAGTTTATTGGAATTTCTTTTATTACAAATTTGTTAAAAATTTCCAGTTGTTCAGTGAATTGGGAAGAGAAATCTTGGAATGCAACTACTTACATCATCTATTTGTTTATATTTGGTTTATTTGTACCATTATCAATTATTATCTACAGTTATACCAACATTATAATAGTAATGAGGAAAGTATGTAATCTTTTGTTTTAACAAAAAAAGAAATATTTTAAAATATATATCCAATATTAATACAGAAAGCTTTCCATATGGGCCGTGTGATGAAAGCCGAAACAAAAATAACACAAATGATTTTAGTTATGATAATAGCATTTCTAGCAGCTTGGTCACCCTATGCTATTTTAGCTTTAGTCGTGCAATTTGGTAATGCATCTATTGTTACACCAACAATATCAGTAATACCAGCTTTATTAGCAAAAAGTAGTATTTGTTATAATCCGATTATTTACGTTGGACGTAATACACAAGTTAGTTTTATTATCAATTATTGTTTTTTTTTTTTAAATTTATTTCCATTATAATTGTAGTTTCGTCAATTTTGGAAACAACTAACGATTAAAGTACCCGAAGAAATTTCATGTGAAACTTATGCTATTGGTACATCAAAAAATTCACAAGTCAAAAATAAAACTGAAACTTTACGAATTATTAAATCAATTGAAGATAATACTAATATTGTTTAAGAATTTTAAATAAATTGTAAAATAGAAGATAATTTCATTTTTACTTTTATTTTTACTTAGATTAGGTATACAGGGTTTTATAAATATGATCATTGTTAGATTGAAAAGTATTAAGTTATCAGCAAAAACGTGCTCCTATTGTTTTAATTTTAAAATATTGTACGCTTTATTATTAACTTTTCGTTACTAATGTTTTTAAAATAAATTAATTATTTATACTAATGTTGATGATTTGTATGGAAAATTCAATCACTCATATCCACTTCCCTGACATTATTCTGAACAGAACAAAAAATTAAACACCAACATAATAAAAGTTATTGTTAAATTAAATAATGCGAAAATTACGAACCTGATTTTAACAGAAAACTTTCAATTTGCAAAAACAAAACCACCACCACTAAACAATGATGTAACAATTTCAACAATAATTTCTCAGAAAAATTAACAATTTTTTACAGATAGATACTTTATTGAAATTTCTTTTTAGCAAATATTTCGAATATAACTTTCACAGGTTTCCCGAAAAATCATAATGAAAATCGAACAGAAATTCATCACATGCTTATATTTCACAATCCATTTAATCATCTAAACGATTCAAGAGAAATCATCAAAATTGCGTAACTTTTACGGTCTTCACTCAATAAGAGAACGAATCACAAGAATTTTAATGATGAAAAATTATTGATAAACAAATCTGTATCAGATTTGTTGGTAGGTGGGTGGACGAACGAGTATCTAAGAAAAATAGGAAGAGATACCTTCTAGCAATTCGTTATTTAATATAACTTTCAAATTTTCTCTTCAAATATAACAATAATGTTTTATTAAGGACTTGTTTATTTTCGTTTAGTATTATTTATGAATGTCGTCAAAGATTAGAGAAAATAGAAGTTGATTAATTAAAGAAAAGAAATACTTTTTTAATATAAAACAATTATGGCAACAAAATAGACAAACAAAAAACCATTAAGAGAAACTTTTGTTAATTCCATGGCGAATTAATATTTGTGTGTATTTTTTCTGGCTGATTAAGAATAGAATGAAAGTAAGAACTTTAGCGTTTTCGTTATTATCTACGAATTTCGATGTAATTGTAATTAGTTGTAATAATTGCCATAAAAAATGTATGATCTAATTTACAAGAATTTTCCAACGTTTTTTTCCAGTATTGTCAATTGTGAATAAACAGGAAGCATCTATAATATCAATAATAATAACCATAACAATAATTGTAACAAAAATTAATGATAAAAGCAATTTTTTGATAAATATCGGATTGTTGTAAAAAATTTGCATTATTGTGATTGTTATTTAATATTTAAAATTATTATGTTTGGTTTACAAGTTTAAATTAAGATGGTACTTTATAAAACGGTACGCTTTTCCATTTCTCTCCTCCACTTTCGACATCGTTTCAACTATAACCAACTTTAGTTTAGTGTTCAATTTACTTTCAGACTCCACTTACTTAAGTTTATTTTAATTTTAAAAACAATAAGAACAATAATCACGATTTTTTGGTTTTTACAATAAAATAAAACTCAAACAAACATGAAGAATCGCTAGTAGTACTTTAGTACTATAAAGTTTCCAGTGTTTTCTTCTTTTTGGAAAAAAATAATAATTTCAGTGAATTGTGACGAATTTTTGATTTTTTTGAAAAACACCATTGTGAATTAATTAATAATTTCTCTATTTTAACAATATACAAGAAGCGGAACAAGCAGAGATAAAAGAGTAAGTAAAAGTCATAATAAACCTCTTGGAATAATTATTCTCGAAAAAGAAATAACGATTGTTTTGTTTACTAATATTTCTCCTTATTAAGTACTTATTCAATTAATTATCTATTGATCCATTTTTAGAAAAAAACTAATTATTTCCTTAATTTTATGATTGTTGTTGATGCGCAAATGTAAATATGACATTATAAGGTGTTGTTTATTTCAAATTAAAACATATGTTGATTTTTTCTTTAATTCAAAATAACTTTTAAAATAATCAAAAAAACTTTCTCTTTATTAATAATTTTTGTTTCTGTTTATTCAATGATTTAATAAATTTTTTTGAAAGACGGAAAACATACGCTTTCTACCCTAATCATTCATAAAATTACTGTATATTACACTTGAAATAATGTAAAAAAAATGACACATTAATGGAAAATCGGGTTTCTCTACCGGGAGTTATAAATGACAGTCATGTTAGATCGTTCAGTAGCATGATAAAATTTAATATAAATTGCTTTAAAATTAAATTAAATACAATTCTTGAGAGGGAAACAAAAAATTTCTGTCGGATATGACTCTATCTTTGTTTTGTTTTGTTGCTTTTAAACATTCATTTATAATATGAGCAATAAAGTTAGAATTAGAAAACATAAAACTAATACAAGTCAATCCAAAGACTATCCAGTTTCATAATACAATTATTTAATTTTTGATACTGGCAGAAAACCCACCCTATTCACTTAAAAAATCAATACCTAAAAATATACAATTCTTATGAATTGCACAACGAATAAATGGGTCTTTTTTATTAACAACCCTAACGCTTATGTACAAGAATTAGGCATCTTGGCAGTTCAACAAATTGAAATTTATGCATCTCTTCACCATATATCAAAAAGTATATTAAAAATGCACCCCGAAACTCTAGAGGAAATAAATATTCCTTTTTGGCATTTATTTATTAACACTATTCCATAGTAGATAAAATTTAAATTGATTAGGTAAATAATGGATGTTTTAAGTGAGTTATAAGAAATAAGTTTGGTAAGACTGGTAACAATCAGAAATCAATCGATTTTTCCAGAATATATCACCATCTCCGTCTATTAAATCCAACAACATAACCAATTACCAGTTAGTTCCATAGAGATAGTAAGTTTTATTTCGAATTAAATCTATTTAACTGAAAACTACCATTAGACAAACTATGTTTAGTTTAAAAGCTGTAAATGAGGAGTCTTACTTGCTGTACACGAGTTATAAAGGATAAAAGCTTCTAATTAAATTGAGTGTAGATTAAAACTTTACCGCTAATTAACCAGTACAGTCCAGTCAAATTGACCTACTCTATTTTGTGATATTAAAGTAAAAATTAGTACTTTCTTCTATCAATATCACATGCAAACTATAGCCCAGAGGAATTAATTGTATCAAATTTTTTAAAAGGTCTAGTTGAAGGAAATATTAATTGTTGCAATGTAGCATGAATTGTTTTACAATTGAGTAAAAATTGGATAAAACCTGTAGTTATGTATTGATGTTGGATATCAAAAAGAAAGTTATTCTGTTTACGACAGCGATTATATAAAATGTTGTGCTCAAAGACGATTGATTGAATAAAAATTAAAAGTAATGATTTTGAAATCCTGAAATCACTACCACTTATTGATTGATTAAAAACAGATTTTTGTAAATTTAAACAAATTTAGGTACTTATGCATAATTATCAATGAGAACTGCCTCAATATTAAATTATGGTTTCAACATCCAAATTAAAAGGATGGTATTTACCCATCCTTTTAATAAAACCATAAAGGATTTGCAGTTAATCTAAAGTCAGAAATAAGAAGAATGTTAACGAAACGGTGCGCATAAAGACTTTCTCTTTCGGTCAAGGTTAAACACTGGCCAATAATCAAAGAGAATTGAGATCCCCTTTATAGGAAACCGAATTAATTAATTCTCTGTTGTTTACTACAACTCTCCGATAATTGTCAAAAATAATAACAAATAAACGTGCCCCTACTGGTCTATCTAATGTAAAAGTAATTTCATTTGGTTGTAATTTTATTTAAATAAAATTTAAATAAAATTGTTAGGAAATTAAAGGAAAAATTACGAAAAAGTCAAGCGAAGGTCCCACCGAGATTTGAACTCGGATCGCTGGATTCAAAGTCCAGAGTGCTAACCATTACACCATGGGACCAGTTATTTACAATATAATACAAGCGCCATTCGAAGCAATCTTTTTTATCTCTACTTTCAATTGTTAATATGGTAAATTATTTCATAATAAATTGAGAATAATTCAGTTAAAAATAGTAATAACTAAGAAAAAACATTATAGAACAAGTACTTACAAAATTATTTCACTTTCTTGTAACCTTCTAAATTCTAAAATTTTCACCTAAGGTTATGTCACAAATATCAGTTACACACAAGAATTATGTAAATTTAATTAACACTCTCATTTTCGTCGGTGTTTTTTAATGGAAAATATTCTATTTTCACTCCAATTCACTTAAATTTTATACGGTAACAACAAACAATTGAATCGAGAAAAAGTGCTACCAACATACTTTAGAGAAATACCAAAATTACTAAATCACCAAGTTGAATATTTCACCAGTTATTTAAACAATAAATAATTAGAAATAATTTCGATTTTTATGATAAATATTATAATTATAATCGACTGATAATTGAAATTTTGTTACATTTACATTATTCTACTATATCTATCTTTATCTAACTTGAACAAAATTGTCGTACCACCATATTTTTGTTGGAAATGAAAATTACTAAAATACTAAAAATGAACGATTATAACCATCTTTATCAGTGACGTTAGAATTTTGATTTGTTCTCCTTGTCGTTTGTTCTGTATGGAAAACAAATGCTAGTAGGGAAATTGTTGCCAATCTAATTCCACCAGAAAAATGAAGTTACTAGGTTTTCAAATTTAAATAATCGCTGTTTAAATGCTTTTGGCAGATAAATTTAGTTAACTAATTGATTTGTCTTCATGTTGGTTTACTTAATGAATGTTTGAATTGTAGTTTTATAACATGTCCCATTATAATTAATTGAATAATTTGCTACGATTTGATTCTAGTATAAAATGGGTGTTAAGCGCTTATCATTATTAGCAACTACAATGACTGTGATAAATGTATGTACCTGTGCCAATATATTGATGATAACAATGGGTGGAACAAAATCACATAAAATACCGTTTTGGGAATTATCAAAAGGCTTAATACGTAATGGTCATAATATAACGTTTATAAACGCATTCCCGCCGGACTTTCTAATAGATGGTTTAGATGAAATAACACCGACTAGCTTTGTATTTTATGTGAAGAACTTTACAAATTGGGATTTGGTTGGGGCACGGATGCGTGGTGAAGAGCCAGTACATCCATTAGACATGATTCGTTATGGATATGAAGTAATAAAGTTTAATTAAAAAGTTTTTTGTTTGTTGTTCCTAATTAAATTGTTGTTTTTGGTTTATTTACAGGCGTGTGATGTTTTATTATCAGATCCTGAAATGAAGGAGCTCTTGTATTCCCGACACACATTCGATTTGTTAATATTAGATGGTGCTTATCCTGAATGTGCTTTAGGATTAGTTCGATATTATAATGTACCATTTATGTATATAAATACGGTTGGTTTTTATACTGGATCGTTATCAATAGCTGGTAACCCAACACCCTATTCAATAACACCATTCTTGGCACGTCCATTTACCGATACGATGAACTTATTAGAGCGTATCGAGAACACAATATGGAATTTGCTAGCGAATTTGATGCATTCGGTTATGGTACGCGGCTTGATACAAGCAATTTTACGCAAACATTTCGGCGATGATACGCCACCAATTTACGAACTATCAAGCAATGTGAGTTTCATCCTGCAAAACGGACATGCCACTATCACATACCCCCGACCCTATCTACCCAACGTCGCCGAAATCGCTTGTATCCACTGCAAGAAAGCTAAAGCCCTGCCCGAGGTATTTTCAAATAAACAACCCCAAATCGAATTATCGTTAAACGTAATTATCTTCCAGGATTTAGAGGAATTCATTCGTGGTAGCGGCGATGCTGGTTTCATCTATTTCAGTATGGGATCATCGGTTAAAGCTGCCAATATGCCCGAATATTTACGTCGAATGCTGTTGAGAGTCTTCCGACAGTTGCCGCAACGTGTCCTATGGAAATACGAAGTTGATGATGAAATGTCGGATTTGCCGGCTAATGTGAAACTGGGCCGTTGGTTACCGCAACAAGATATTTTAGGTAGGTAATAAAAAAAAACTCTCACTTTCTCTCGAAAAACTCGTAAAATTGACTTTCTATAAACAGCAAATTTGTTTCTGTTCGTGTTGGTAAATAGGTCATCCGAAAATCAGAGCCTTCGTCACCCATGGCGGGTTATTATCAATGTTCGAAACAGTCTATCATGGTGTTCCAGTAGTTACTCTGCCGGTATTTTGCGATCATGATTCGAATGCGGCCAAAGCTGAACGTGACGGTTACGCGTTACGTTTAGACTTATCACAATTATCAGCAGAAACGCTATTATGGGCCATTAAGAAAGTCATCTACGATCCGAAATATCGAGAGCACGTTAAGAAACGGCAATTTCTATTGAAAGACCAACAGGAGACACCATTAGAACGAGCGGTTTATTGGACCGAATACGTTCTAAGGCACCAGGGTGCTAAACATTTACAATCACCATCTAGACAAATGGGTGTTATACAATATTACCTACTAGATGTTGTTCTTGTTTTATTGATATTGTTATATATTTTATGGTTTTTGATGAGGATTTGTTGGATGTTATTTATTAAAGTTATAACTGGGAATGTTAATTTATTTAAAAAAACAACAAAAATTGATTGAAATGCTTTGTTCAAAATACAGCAATATCGACAACTTAGTTGTTTCAATTCAAATACCCCAATTAATCAATACATGTGGTGTAAACACAGTCACAGTTTTATTGTTTAAGGGTGTCGCTCGATAATATGGAAATCCCGATAATAGAACTAAAATATCTCGAAAACGACAACAGATATTGACTCACTCGATTCTCTACACTTTCAACCCTAGATCATTTCGAAAATTCGACTACATCCACTGATAATTCCAGAAAACCAAAATTTTTACGAAAATAAGCGCGTTAGTAGAGCTACTTACTCGTTGTATAATCAATGAAATGAAATCAAATACATACAAATAGATAGAGGAAGGTTAAATCTATATTTATAGGGTATACCCGTTTTAATTGTCGTTTCCGTTTTTTGTAAAACAACACCTAAAGTAGCCTAATTTTTGTGAGATTTTGCATAACATGTGGCTTCGCTACTTATAATTGAATAGAAGAAGATTGATTGTTTCGAGCCAGCTCTTACTACGTATCTTTCAATAGGTCTTTCGAGCGAAAAACGAAAGAGAAGCTCTAAAATCTACTCACGCCCAAATGTTGAGTTAACTTTCGTCTATCTAATCGTGTAAATTTCATTTCATTTTATTAGCTGTACAAAAAGATATGTTGTTGGACAAACAGCTGTGTTTCAGCGAATGGTAAAAATTTTTGGATTTCCAGAAGTCGAGTCAATTTTCTCTAAAAACAATTCTCGCTCAAAGTTGAAGAATCACATTTAGAATCGAGTAAGACATTTACCATTACTATATCTGTCAGTATTTCTAAGTTATGTGAGTGGACATCCTTGGGTGTTTCACTAGTCGATTATGAACCATACCCTGAAATTTGCAACGAAAATAATTATTTTAATCCATCATTTTGGTTCTCTTTTGTAACTAAACTAAACTATGAATTTACAGTTAAATAACAACATTCAACTTTTGATGTTAGACAACTTTGAGGTTGTAAAACAAACCCGGTATCATTAGGGAATATAAATATGTGCAGGAGAATGGAAATTTTGATCGTATAATATTTATGTTTCTCCAATTTTGTACAAGCATAAACTAAATTTGCGGAATTAATGACTGGATTTTATATCGAAATCATAATCCTTAACGCTTGGCCCGAATATTCTAAATTCAGCTGTAGTTTCCCTCGAATACAACGAAGCAGTTTTGTTTTGTTCTTTATCCGATTTCGGCGTCTCAACTTTTGGTGTGATTGTTGTTTGGTTTTTCTGTTTATAGAAAAGATAACCGCCAACTAACAATCCAATTATCGTACAACCGAGGAAACAATATCTGAAAATATTGTAATATTTCAAAAGCAATATAACAGCATAGATTTGTTTGAAGACTTTTCCACGTAATTCAACTGACTGCAATTTAAACGAATTTAGAAGAAAGTTGGACATTTTTATAAAAGCTAACGAACTTCTTCCACCCATATGATCGGATGTAACGCTTCTGGTATGCGTTTCATAAAATCGACTTTATTCTGTCGCCGTATTGGTAGATTGAATTGTAAACGTTTGGCTGCCTGTACCGGTGTGCCAGTCATCTAGAAACACCAGCAGGTATTTTTATAGTCAATCAAATTGTGTAAATTGTTTACGTATTCGAATATGATACGAATGGCGTGTTTCTCCATATCAGGTTGTAGGCCTTCAACTTGTTTTCTTATAGATTCTGGTACGTCGAGAAGATGTGGTAATGTTGCATAAATCGGTACACCCATACATTTCGTCAAGTCCATTATGCCTCTAGGTAGGCACGAATCTTGGCTGGGACAATAACATTTATCCTCCAAATTCGACGACTGATCGCCGAGCAGAACGTAATATTTTCGTGTCGGGATGTTGCGAAATACTAAATCTTCAATATAATCAGCACGCATGTTACTAGAATCACGTTTATTTGTAAAAATGTTAGATAAAGATTTTGACCTACCGGCATATATCATGCGAAAATGTCCAAATGCCTTCTTCTGGCGTTAGAAATGGTGGGAATATCCAACCGTCAGTACCGTGAAACTCATTACAGTCTTTCCTACTCCAAATTGTTAATCGTTTTTGGTAATTGTACTCAATTAATCGGCCCAAGTCTTTGCTTTTTTTAATGCCCCGCAGCACTTTAAATCGTTTCGGTACTGTACCGTTGCGCTAAAATTCGACTTTTATTGCAAAATAATTATAAGAATCGCAAATTACCATCCCAAGAAACGAGAACATCAAGATATTCTTTTTCTTTTCTATTACTAATTCATGTAAAAGCATTCTTATTTGTGGGCAAACAGCCTTAACTGGATAATCTTTTAATGTACAATTTATAGTAATACCATCAAATAAAATATCACGGACTTTAACAGTGAAGTATATCGATTGTGGATTTTGGAATATTAAATCCATAGCTTTAATTACAATCGGCATCAAAACTGCCCGATCCGTTTGTAAAACATAATTGATCATACCCTAACAACAGAGAGAGAATTTCTAATTAAATCATCCATTATTAAGAAAAATCTGTAACTTCAACTATCAAGCTTTAAAATTAATTTGTACTGTTGTTAATATACAGTTCAGGCGATTTAAATGAAATTAAGAATCACATAATTGAGATGAAGATACAGAAAGATCAATTTCTATTGCCTAAAATCAAAATTTTGAATTGCGCGCCCTTCAAAAAATAGGTTGGTAAAAACAAATTCCCCAAATGCTATTGGTAAGTATTTAACTAAATTTTCTAACCTTAATTTTGCAAATTAGCATCTTATTCTTGTGTTTCTATGGTATTGTTGCGGTTATTTTAAGAATTTATGGATTATTTGTTCAAATGAGTCTTTCCTTTTCTATTTTTGGTGCCTTTATATTAAAATTATTAGTTTAATTTTAGGAAATTTTTGTGATTTTCTCAATTTAAAATTTTCACTCATTTACTACAACAATCCACAAATTCAAAATATTAAAAAAAATTGCCCAAAACCACAATAATAGAGATAAAAATAACCAAAATTGAGATTGTAAGGTTAGAAATTTATGGTAATCTATTTATACAAGTCATATAGAGATAGAAAATTGCGCGAAATTCAAAATTTTCAAGATTGCTCTGCTATTTCAATACCACCACGAATGGATTCAAGATAGTGACATAATCTTCTTGTTTTAGACTTCCTGATTTCTCTTGATTGAAATGGTAAGTCTCGTACGGCGTATACGTAAGACTGTCCTCAGCATCATTATCAATAATATCGATTTTCTCTTTGTACGAACTTGAAATTGTTTGATAAAATATTTTAAGTTAACTTGTAAAATTTTAGTTAAAACACTTACTCATACCAATAAGGACCGATTTCTTTCAGTTTTGGCAATTCACCTTCACCAACTTCAACAGGATTGGTGACGTTGAAAAAGTACACTTTAAAATCCAAGGAAATTGGCAATTTCAAGTAATAATTACGCACAAGACCGCCGCGCCGTAAAGCTGTTTCCTAATTAATGTCGCAAATATTTTTTCTCTTGTTGCTAACGAAAAAACCAACTTACATATCGCACAATAGTTTGAAGTATCGTCGAGAAGCCGAGAAAACCAAACACGACAATTATAAAAAATAAACTCCCAGAAATTAACAAAATTTTCTTCGGTAGTTCCATCACTTACAACGATCTATTTGAGCAAGTTTCGAAGATTTTATGAACTTATTGGGTAAGACGATAATTTGCCATAATTTTATTGATGGCTCAATTTCGGGGGTGAGGTAGAGGGATGGAGGAAGAAAATAGGGAAATTATTGGATAGACTGTTGAAGGTAGACTAATCATAGAAGTTTATGACAATGACAAATAAAATAATAAAGATTTTTCATTAAACTTGACCTTTCTTAGAAGACATTAACTATAATCAATGTCTATCGTTAGAAGTAATCAATGAATATTTAAAAAAGCTCTGATGTTTTTACAATTCGTCCTTGAAAATCAACCAATTAGAAAGAGCCACATTGCCAACGTGGCACCTATACTTAACCTCAATTATTTGAAAATTAGCGGGAATCTAAATGAGAAATAAAGGCGAAATATTTATTCAACTATAAACATTTAACAATTCTGAATGATTATAAAATAACAATTTATTTTTTATTCTCGTTCTTATTCCTGAGATTCATTTGAACGCAATCGATTTTATTATTAACCGATCTAACAACCGAGTCGAACGGTGTAATTGTTGCAGTTTTTCGATCCTTATAATACAAACTGCCACCGATGACACAACCAATTAAACCGCAAATTAAAAATAAATATTTGGTAATACTTGTAACATCCAATATTGTAAATACAGATGTCACCATTTTTAATAGATTACCCTCCAAAACGACCCCCTGGAATTTTTTAAAATTAACTCAAATGAAGAGGAAAAAATACGCATGTGTTACCTCTTCAATCCAGAAAATTGGATGTAGAGCTGCTGGTAATGATTTCATGAAGCTGATTTTATCATTTGGTGCAATTTCTAGATTTAATTGCATGCGTTTTCTGGCTTCAAGCGGTATACCTAAAGTCTGAAATTCGTTGATTATTATCGCAATTAAAAAAAGTGAATGTTTATAAATTACCGGTTCAAATATTGCAAATAATGAATGTTGATCATGATCCGGTTTTAAACCATTGACTTGTTGCAAAAATTTCGGATCTGTCTCGTAGAAATGGGGTAATGTTGCATAAATCGGTGCACCGATGCATTTCGTCAAATCGAACACACCTTTCGGCAAACAGGTCTTCGGTGTGGTGCAATAGCACTGGTCTTCAGGAATCGATGATTGGTCCCCCAATGTTCCCTCATAGCGTCTACTTGTAAGCTGGTGCATTTGTAACGTTTCAGTGTAATTCATGTAAATACTCCTAGAATTTTAGCCAATTATTCGGGTAATTTTGGTGTTTTTGTACAGATAACAACCGGCATAAATCGGCGGAATACGCCCATATTTGGTCGACGTTTTGGAGAAACGCTGGAAATACCCAACCATCGGTACCATGGTACTGATTACATTCGTCTGTAGCCCAAATATTGAGCCGCGGTTGGTTGTTGATCGACACCAATCGGCCTAAATCTCGCGCCTTTTGTTTACCACGTTTGACTTCGACACGATGCGGTAGAGTTCCATTTTTCTAAAACAACAACTCAATTCGCGATTCTCATTAAAATTAATGAAAATTCACCGGTCCAAATATCGAGAATAGATAAATTTTCGGTTCGATTTCAACTAAACCCGACATTTGTGATTTCATTTGTGAACATGCAGCCCTTCCAGCGAAATCCTTTACAGTACAGTTTATAACAATACCGTCGAATAGAATATCACGAACTTTTACGGTTAGATAAATCGATTGTGGATTGTTGAAAATTGAATTGATCGCCTTGTTAACAGTATTCAATAGAGCTGGTTGTGTCTTAACTACAGACAATACGATGCCCTGAAATTTTCGAAAATTCTTAACCAATCTAGAGCTTCATATCTATCTTGTACTGGACGAAAACTCACCACAGTTAGAGGATTGAGAATTGTGACGTAATCATCTTGAGACAGCCGTCCGGAGCGTTCTTGGTTGAAAAAATAAGTTTCATACGGGGTGTACGTTAAAGTATCTTCAGTATTGTTGTCAAGAGCATCGATTTTTTCTTTGTAAGCACTACAATATAACCAATTACCCGTATACAATGAATACAACTATCAATTAACGACAATAATATAAATTACCAGATTGTCAAATAAATTACATATAATTTTCCACAAAACAACAACGAAAAAATAATAGTCATGTCGATACAAGGACACGTGTACTTACTCGTAACAATACGGCCCAATTTCCACCAAATCCGGAACTTGACCATTTTGCACCTGTTCGGGGTTGCTTATATTGAAGAAATACACACGAAAATCCAGCGGTATCGGTAATTTCAGGTAGTATTTCCTCACAATATTGCCAGGACGTAATGCAGTTTGCTAATTTTAGGAAAATTCCACTTGGAAAATCATTAAAATTAGAGTGTTAGTAAAAATTACTTACAGATTTAACGATAGCTTTGAAAATGTGCGGGAAAGCGGCATAGAAGAAAATCAACGAACCGACTGTGAAAATCGATGAAATAATCAAAATTTTGGCATACAACTGCATCTTTCACCTAACTCTAAGGCACAATTCAAGAAAAATTGTAGAAAATTTTTAACTGTCTCTACAGATAAAATATCAGTCTTTGTTCAAACTGAATTTCGATGTGTTATAATTTCAAACATGAACCAATAGAAGTAGAATTTGTAGTAATAATCATAATCGACAAATATGGTGGGAGATCTAGATAGAGATAGATGTACATAAATAATTGCTGTTAATAATTAATCTTAATCGTCTTAACGACTTAACGACAATATCGGGAAATACTTAAAGGGGTAGTTTATGTGAAATCGATGTTTGACAGACATGCTGCTCCAGTTATACGAAGTTTTAAACGAATCGGTAAGCGTCTTTTATTACAATAATTCAAATTGTATTGTAATTAGTTTTGAATACGGATATATTGCCAAGGTTATAGCGTGTTTTCCCAAAGTAATTGCAGATGAGCCTTGATCTTGACCGCGATCTTCCGGTACTTCCAGAGTGCAACCGGACTTTGGGGTGTATTCACAGAGTTGTTCAAGACAATCTTCAAGGATGATGATCATTTTCTATCTCTTTTTCTCGAAGACATCATTATCCTCTATTCCATTTGATTTGTATTGTAGAGAAAGATAGACAGTGGTCAGAATACGAATGATGCTGACAAGAGTGAAATGGAGAAGCTGCGTAGACGTTAATGCGTTGGTTGTCTGTTTGCAAGAAATTTCCAAGTATCAGTTGGTCCGGCACATTTTTTTAACTTCGACAAACTTCGAGAATGGTCGTTCTATATTTCGATAGTGACCGTACTTAGAATTGTAGTTGACCAAATTATTAGATGTCACGAAAATTTTAGAGGGTGCGACAATCCTCTACTTCCTGTCTGCGTTCAAAATCAGAGATGAAGATCAAGATTTGTTTACAATTGGATTTAAATACAGGACAGGAAAAAATAATAATTGAACATTGTAGACTTTATTCGACTAGTAATTTGGGTAAGTTAACAAAAATAAATTATATTTATTTAAAAACTAATTAGCTAATTGGACTAAACTAATAACAACAAGTGATATAACTGTTATTTTGTCTACTGATTGAAGGCACTAATTCACATTTTCGTTTCAATTGAGATAATTGTAAATTATTATCAATTCAATATTTATCGATTTCATTATCAGAAATTGCCGGATTCACATGCCCACCATATTCATCATCACCGTGTCCAACTGTTGTAATACCATGATTTTTATCCGGTTTAACTTTATGCGTTGGTGTTATTGTAACATCACCAGTTTTAATAAAATATAAATAAACAGCCGCCCCTAAACCACCTAATGAACTTACCAAAATCAACCATGAAGCTATTTTAACGATTTTCATTATTTTATAAAGATCCTTTATCGGTTTTGTGAACGTATTATTGAGGGCAACACCCTGTAAAACATTAATTATAATATGGAGTGGGTATGAAATTATCCCCACTCCATAAGAGTGGGGATAAATTAGTAGAGTAATACCTCCTCGACCCAGAACAACGGCAGAACTGTGTTTGGTAGATTCTTGAATATTTCCAGTTTATCGTTCGGTTCAAGTGGCATATTGAATTGTAGCCGTTTCCTTGCAGCTACCGGACCTCCAGTGATCTAAAAATTATAAAAATTATAAAATCCGCGGGGTTATTTTATAATTTTCTTACATATTCGAATAGAATACTAATTCCATGTTCTTTTTTATTCGGATTCACACCGATTACGCCTTTAACGTAGCTTTCGTCGCTTTCGTAGAAATGCGGTAGCGATACGTAGACTGGCACTCCGATGCATTTGAATAGATCGAACATCCCCCTCTTGAGACAAGTATCCGGTGTGGGACAATAGCATTTCTCATCGGGATTCTTTGACATATCCCCTAAAGTAGCCGTATAGATCCGTACCGGGATGCCGTCGTATTTCGTATTGCTATCGTAAACTGCTACCAGTGACCGACACAAATCGGCTGCGAACGATGCTAGACCGTCTTCTTTAGGCAAATACGGTGGGAAAATTGTACCATCTGTCCCTTTAAATTGATTACACTCGTCTGTCGGCCAAACCTCCATTTGGGGTTTCTCATCGTATTCAAGAATCAATCCAACGTCTCGTGATTTCTTTTTACCACGTAATACTTTGAATAATTTACCAGCAGTTGCGTTTTTCTAAAGAAAAAAATTTCCGATTACAATGCTGGTTCTATTGATTTTCGGGAAATCTACCGGTGACATAAACGAGAAGGCTAATTCCGTTTCGGAGACGTGTCGTAAATCGGTCGCTTCAGTTTTTAATTGTGTGCAAACAGCTTTACCGGCAAAATCTTTAACATCACAATTAATAATAACGCCATCGAAGAGTATATCCATAGCTCTGGCAGTGACGAATATCGAGTCCGGATTACGGAAAATCGACTTTATCGCTTTCCCGGCCAGTGTTAACATAGCTGGTTTAGTTCGAACTAGCGTATTAACCATGCCCTAGAATAGTTTCAAATTGATATGGGCGTTATTATTGGAGATTCTTACAAGTATTAGAGGATGTGGGATTGTTATCATTTCGTCTCCGGATAAACAACCAGGCCCTTGGGCTTTGATGAACGTATCTTTCCATCGATAAGTCATCGTGTCTTCTTCATCATTATCGTGAATATCCACTTTTTCCTTCCATTCTCTATATAGAGAAATATTTGGAATTATTATTATTGTCGAATTATGATAGAAAATCGATATTACTCGAAGCAGAATGGTCCAATTTCTTTTACTTTCGGTAATTGGCCCTTTTGTACTTCCATTGGATTCGTTACGTTAAATAAGTGAACCTTAAAATCTAAAGCAAATGGTACTTTAACAAACATCTGTCGAATTTCACTCTTCGGATCTAATGTCACCATCTGGAAAATTAAAAAAATATTTCAAATTAAGACCCCATAAAAGTGAAATTCATAAATTTATCCTTCACATCGAACATGCTAAATTATTTGACTTGGAAATTACCCAAGAAAAGAAAAAAGATAATTACAAATGTAGACTTCGATAATTGTAGAGGATATTCCTCTACACAGTGTATAATTTATAGTTATATTTAATTCATTATAATAATTCGGTGACGTTACAGTTTCTATTTCTCGTTCTAAATATTCCTCAGGTTACGCCCAATAATTCCAGTAATCATTACTTAATAAAATAGAACAATTGACTGAAAAATCAATTGTCTTTGTACATGCTGAAATTCAATTGAATAGCAATTGGAATAGTTCAAGAAGGATTTCCTTATCTAGTCAGTTTTAATTCATAGTAAAGGAAGGCTTTTAACTCTCATGATTCTAAAATAGAAGAATACGAGGATTTTTTGAGGGTCTGAACTTCCTCTTTTGTGCCAAAAATTCGATACGGAATTTTTTTGAGAATTTGCGATTTTTAAATAAAACACTGAAAGCTGAAATTTAACCAAAGAAATTATAAAGATGTTCAGATATTGGGTCGAAATTCGGATGAGATAATGGCTAAAGTGCAAAATTTCGGCCAAATCAAGCTTGGGATAGTTCTAGTGAAACAAATAGCTATCGTTTATTAGTTTTGCTTGTTAATGAAAATTGAATCTTCATGTCGGAATCTTTATTGAAATTACTAACATTAACAGATAATAGCGTAAATTATTTATAATTTCAGCGTCCTTGTTAAAGATAGCACAATTTTGAAATTTATCAAAAGAAACAAACTGTAATTAATAGTACGTAATAAAAAAATTATAATTATACCGTGCTTCTCACTCAAAAGTATATCTTCATATAGTTTGTATAGCAACTACGATTATTTGAAAAGCGATTTGAAAAATATTTTCAGGATTTATATTTATAGGAGGGTCTCTAGAGATCATTTTACCAAATTTTGAGCCTTGTAGCTCATCGACAAGTTGGTCCTTCGACCAACTTGCGCTCGTTTTAGCTAATGTTGCAGTTTCTGACAACGCTTTAAGCAAATGACGCTCCCTATAACATTATTTTCCATTTTTCTCTATTGCATTTTGAAATAAATGCAAAATATTTCATTTGGCGTGTGTAACTCATCTTAAAAAATTGCGACACGGTCAGAAATGAGCGTTTTTTGACCAACTTGCCGATGGGCTATGAGGCTCAAAATTTGGTAAAATGATCTCTCTAATAATCTCTCAAATAATCGGAGTTGCCATACAAACGGTATACTTTTAAGTGAAAAGCACGGTACGAATGGAAAATTAAAAAAATTATAAATCTTACTTACACTTTTCACTTTACTTTTAATCATTTTTGGAAAACCAACAAAACCAACTAAAATAATAAAAATCAACGTTATTATTGAACCGACAGCGATTTTAATTGCTAGACGCATCTTCTTCTTATTCTTCTTAAATTCTTTGTATTTTTTATAGAAATTATACGAACATTTGATAGATTTGAATGAGAATTGTAATAAACGTAACTTAGGAAAAATTAAAAATAAGACGTCTTTCCTACGAAGGAACTTCATCAACTAATCGTTTCAAACACTTGTCATCTATTTTATTTTTATTATTAATATTGAATAATTAGCGTCATTGAAAAATTTTATTTAAAAACTCCCTTTGAGGAGAGGGATTTACACAACTAACGTTGACATTTCAAATCTAGCGATAGATCACCACCACTATCATCGATAACAAATTGTAATAATGTTTGTTGATTGGCGGTATTTGTTCGAGAGAGGGAGAATATTAGCCATTTAGAGAACACCAAGTAAATGTGCTTGAGTTATCATTTATTCATGAAAAATTCGAAGTATAAAAGATGGACTTGTCAGAATAGTGAATACAATTACAGAGAGCTCTCTAATTATCCATTAATTCATAATAAAATCGAACATCTTTCGTCTCGCTATCCCCGATTGGAAAATTTCAAATTACGCTATGACCATCAACTTGAAACAGATTTAACGCATTATTTATTCAATAACATAACTTTAAACCAAATGTATTGATTTTATCCATTATTCTACAAAACGAAAACGTAATTTAATTAGTCTCCTGCCAATTGCACGTTTATCTGATCGATAGTTTCCTTTTACTGACATTCAAACAATTTTACATGTAATTAATGTCGCGTTAAATAAATAAAACTCTAATCAGTTAAGGGCAGTCTTGTTAAGTTTGTATTTACTTAGGTATTAAATAGAGCTTATTGTGTTTGAGAATTGAAAATTTCACATCGATGAATGCATTAAATATAAATGTTTCACTCAATTTTACAGCTTATCTTGAAAACTAATTAACATCAATTTTAAAGTGAATCTATCGATTTCCAATCAAATTAATTATACGAAAAAAACAAACAATATCTCAACATCCGAATATTACGATTATTACGAAACTTTTTAAATGAAAGAGAACTTTCTAGTCTACCTAATTAATAAGGAATCGAAGAAATAACAGTAAAGAGGATGAGTAATGGTGTGAAAGACTTTCGATCAGGATGTCTCTGAAACGAGGCTTTCTTCAAGAATCTCACTTTTAAGGGAGCATTTCGATAACAATGGGACTGACGTTTTATTGTCACTTCTATTCTGATAGTTTCACGATTGCTGAACAATTTCAGCAATAAATCGGTCCAGGCCTCGATCAAAAATTCCTCAATTCAATACAACATAATACTGCGTGTTTCACTTAAATGGTCCTAGCTCTTCTATAAATATTATTAAATGAACGATTTGATTTGAGAAAAATTTCAAGGATTTATAAAAGAGTGGAGATTATTTCACTGAAAATTAAACTTCTTAGTTCCTCGGGAAGTTGGTCAGAAAATGTTGAGATTTCTCAAACATCTTAAATGACTCTCTATGAATGCTCCCCACGTCCGGAACGTGCATTCTAGGACAAACGCGAATCATTTCTACCCGTTCCCGCATAAAATAAAGAAAAACGATAAGAGACTCAATGCCCAGGTAAGAGTTGCCAAGGCTGACAATTGGGCAAGCCTTGAGCCAATGGCTATTTGCCAAGCCTGGGAGACTGAGCCAAACCTTGAGCCTAGCCTTGCCTAGATTCATGGCACCCAAGCCTTGGCAACTAAATATTGGCCCAAGCCTCGTTCCAAACCTGGCCCAATGTTTAGAATAATTTCCCCCAAGCCTTGGAAACTGAGCTCCTAACATGTTAGGAGCCTTTTTAAATCACTTTGACAAGGTGTCTCTCTCCGATTATGACAATATTTGGAATCTAAGAGATTCTGTCTTTTTTTATCAGCGAAAAACATATTTAGGGGATGAAATCACTGCTAAGTTTCGACTCAAAGGGACACTTTTCGCTGTATTATAGCTGTTCTAGAAATGTCCAAGAATTGGATGGATAGTTTTCGTTTTGTAACAATTTCTCTTTATTTGTCGTCATGAAACTATTCGATTATTTCAATTGCAAGTAGGTGAAACTTAAAAAGCACCCTCTTTGAGTGTAAAACTTTAGCAATGATTTTACCCCCGATCGCTAAGACGTCAACAAAGAACAATATATCCAAATTTGATCAAAACAGGGAGGAACACCTGGGAATGTATCCTTGTGAATCATTATATTTGCGAAACCGCAACACTATCAGAGACTATGGGCTTTAAACAACTTTCCGATGAGCTACATGGTTCAAATTTTGCTCAAATAATCTTCTATAAATGCTTAAAATATTTTTCAAATCGTTCATGGAATACATACAAGGTATAAAAACTAGGATCATTTAAGGTGAAATAGGCGGTATTTGTATTATTGAAATCAACTGGAACAGGAAACAAAAACACAGATCAGCACGTAATTTTTATTGTCAAATTAGAAATAATGATGAACAACCGGTGAAACATGATGTACAACAACTGGAGTATGTACAACATGAGGTACATGATAACTTTGTACAACTGGTACACTGTGAACATGATGGACAACTTTAGATTTGCTAAAATGTAAATGTAAGCCTCGCTTTATACGCCCGTTAATTAGGGGGAGAATCAACAGAACCCCCCACAAAAACCACAGTTTCTGCAAATTTCTAAATTGTAACTTTTGGAGAAAATCTCCAATTATACTCACCAAATTCATCGTGACACTACAACTACAATTTGTGGAATAATCCAATCTCTTGAGCGAATTTACGAAGAACTTCGCTTAAAGTTGATATACTTGAACTCAATTCGTTCCCTTATCTTTTTTGCATTATGTGGATGAAAAATTAAACAAAAGTGACATGTTTGAATAAAGATCAGTAAATAATAATGTTTGGTATAGTTTATTGTTAATACAGCACTTCCCAAGGTTAAGTCATTAGATTGAAACAGTTTTTTGTTGTAGTAAAGTTGCTATAATCAACGACAAACGTTAAACAACAAATTTATGAGAAACAAAAAGAGAAAGGCTAAACTTAAATTGTTTTTGTTGTTGCCGTTGTGAAATAACTGTAGTTGTCCGACATACCAGTTGGTGTGACTACATCCATCGACTAGAAATCCATCGATTCCTCTTGAATTTTCACGGAAAATCATCGAAAAATCACCAAAAAAATCATGTAAGTCTTCATTAATATTTTGTTTATATTTGGGAAATTTATCAGTTATTATTGATTGAAAATAATGAACTATCTGGAGAAAGTTATGATGACTAATTCTGTTATTTTACAGACAACAATGAAGACACCAGAGATTAGCAATATGTGTGGCTTCAATTTGAAGCATGGCACAATTATCATCGGTGTTATCCAGAGTATTTTAGCATTCATGTTTCTAATTTTGAGTGCTGCTTATGCTGAACATCCGCACGAATTAATCGACATGTCGGATCCATCAATAGTTCCTGAAACACACAGTAAGACTACTTATAACTCATTAAATATGAAGTAATAACAATTCTTTTGCAGCATTGCGAATTTTATTGATCGTCATAGCCGTATTCAGCGGCGTATTATGTGCATTTTCAGTAATGGTCATTTTCGGTGCTGAAACTGTAACTTTCCCAATCAATTTCAAACAATTTCTAATTTTTATCAATTCTAGAATCGTCCATATTTGATTCTACCTTGGCTAATTGCTAATCCTATTGTTCTAATTGTTTACATTGTGTCAACATTGGTTGCAATTATCCATCATACAGGTGCCGATCATTTGATATTTATTGTCGGCCATTTAATTGTTGCTATTTGCGTTGCACGTAAGTCAAGTTAATTGTAATCTATTTGTAGTAATTAACTAATTAAAAATAATTTTACAGTTGTGGCAATTTATAATTTGATCGCCGTCAATAGTTATTATAAGCATTTGAAACGTCTCAATTTTTAGAAGAAACAATACCAAATATAATTCAATCCAAGTTATCAGTGTATGGTTGCATTAACTTCGTATTTAGTCCAATAACACAAATTGCATCGTGTACGGTCTTCTTTAATATTCCAAAGACTACGCGATGCAACAAAATGCACTCGTAGATTTAGAAATGTTCACTGCTAGTGGCGATAATTTTACAGATTTATTTGTTCATTTATCAAGTTTTGTTAAAGTTGAAAATTCTCCACGGGGAAAAACAGAAAAATCGACATCAATTGCTGTATTTTCCCGCGAGCTATTAATGCGATCTTGTTTATTGTTTCCTCAAGTTTTAGGAACTACAAAACTCACCAGATCGATATCATTGTTGAATTGTTTAAATTTATTGTAATTATTGATGAAAACAATCATTTCAAATAGAATTCCTAAATGAAAAGACCAAATAAAAGTTTCCTGGACGGTCAATGGATTTTTAAAAATTCATTGGCAAAAGTATAAATAAAATATTTGTAGAATAATTGTAAGTTGACCAAAACATAAACAAAAGCACCTATATTGAATAAAAGTAGATAAATAGCCTCTATTGTTGTATTTATCCAAATTTCGACGATTTTTCCCTAAAATTGCTCCAATTAAAATTATTTTTTAATTAAGATTGCTTCTTTAATGGAAAGAACTAAAAGAATAGTGAATGGTAGAAAAATCCAATTTATCGCTGCTTCAACCAAAGCTAAACGACTTATCTCTAAACATGACTCAAATTAAGTCGGTTTAAATTATTTTAGTAAACTCACGTAATCTTAATTCTGTTGTTTCTTTCAGCATGTATATAGAAAATATGTAAAGTAGAAAAACTGTGGCTAGTACAAAAGCCTAAACGATTTAAGTTATAACAATTTTTGTAATTTCTAGCCGCTTACCAAGTATAAAATTGTAATTCGGTGGTACCAACAATTTCATTGATAGTAAAACTACAAATGATTTCTCTTTTTATTGATGAAATTATTTCGATAATCGCTATTGACGCAAATTTAAATTTTATGCGTTAATCTTATCAATGGAAACGTTTGGATTTGGGGAAACATTTCGATTTTGCTATTAAAATTTACAATAATCACGAAAAAATAATAGTATTTTTGTTTAATATGAGTAAGAAAAAATAACAATTTACAAAAAAATAAACATTAAAATAATATAATAATAAAAACTAATGATGTTCTTTAATTATAGCTGACTTTAATTTTAAACCAGAGTCTAATAGCGTTCCTGAGATAGCACCTCCGTTTATACCAAAACCGGAACCGCTGCCTAATACTGCTCCGCCGAAACCACCACTGCCTAAGGCTGCTCCGCCGAAACCACCACTGCCTAATACTCCGCCGAAACCACGCTCCGCCGAAACCACCACTGCCTAATATCCCTCCTCCAAAACCACCACTGCCAGCACCGCCGTCGGATAAACCTCCAGCTAACGATGATGAAATACCACCACCAGTTACACCAGAAACTCCAATAGCTGTACCGATACCTGCCGAGCCAAAACCGCCGCCGATACCTGCAGAACCGAGTCCAATCGGTTGAGCAACACCAACTCCTACAGCTGCCGCCCTTATTGGTTGGATTACAGTTAGAGTAATTGGTCGTGCAATAGCAACCGGAGTTGGTACACGAACAGGCACCGGATGTGGTACACTGACCGGTACTGGTTGTGGTACTGAAACAGGAACTGGTTGTGGAACGCGAACAGGTACTGGAACCGGTTGTGGTACTGGAACTGGGCGTGGTACATCAACTGGTACTGGACGATTTACAGTAACATGTACAGGTTGTGGAACAGGTACATGAACTGGTCTTGGTACTGGTACATGAACATGTTGTGGTACTGGTATATGTACTGGACGATTGATTACAACTGGTACTGGTTGTGGTACAGAAACTGGAATGGCGCGATTTATTGTTGTGTAAGTTTCACGGTTGGCGGCCAAACGGACACCCAGTGCGCCTGCATTTAAGCCACCACTGCCAAAACCACCGCCAATACTGCCTCCGAAACCAGCACCTCCATAACCGCCAATACCAACACCACCACCACCACCACCTAGACCAATTCCATTAAAACCGGATGATACTCCAAAGCTTGAACCGCCAATACCAACACCACCACCACCGCCACCGAGTCCAATTCCATTAAAACCGGACGATATTCCAAAGCTTGAACCGGAAAGTCCTCGTTGTGGCCGTTTCGAATTCTCCGAAGAACTACTACCAATTGCGAAAAGAATGAGAACAATAATCTGAAAAGTCGAGAATTTTGTAAATTTGCCAAAATGAGATGAAAATAATCTTACTTGTAGTGACTTCATTGTGTATCTGTCTAGTTTACGTTCGAGATGCTACTGTAACACCAAAATTGGTCAACATTTATATATTAATATTGATGATGGCCCCTCTATAATCAAGGGTTGGGCTTTTAATAATTCGAAAAGATCTATAAAACTTTAGTTGGGAAAACTTTCACTGTTACAATATTCATAACCGGAAGAAGATTAGGCGTTATTGTATCGAACATTTTGACTTCAAATCTCGAATTTCCTGTATCTCCCATAGTTCCGACTAATATTTCATTCAATATCATCTAAACAAATTTGAATCGGGAAATGATAAGTCGTATAAAAACATATATACAACAGATGTTTGTTTTTCCTCTATTATATTACCAACATCATCTTCAAACTATTAAAGTATCAACAGTGGATAACCCAGATGGTCAAGTAACATTTAAGACACTGTCAATAAATTATGGGAAACTTTCGCTTATCAATTTTCGTGTGAATTTTGAATGGCTAATCACTTATCAAAAAGTCATTATAAAATTTGAATATTAATGAAACGAAGATGACTTAATTTCAATGGAAATCTGCCGGTTACAAAATACGAAACTTTACGAAAATTTTCAGGATTACATAAAATGCACAAGTGTGGAAATTGATGAAATTTGATAATTTATTCAAAAAACGATACTAAAATGTGTTTCAAGATAAAACCATATTCCCAAAACTTTCCAAGGCACACCTTTCAGGAATTACCAACAAATATTAAGGAATCTAAAGACTACTGTACACGAGCACGCTTACTAACATTAAACTTGCTCCAGTCTAATATTGGAGGAAACTTGCCCCTAATATACCACAATTTATGGTGCAATAATTTCAAAAATAACCTTTTTCGACATGTTGAAATCTGATCTGAAGATTTGTGCATCCTCTAGAGGTAAATTGGGTAAATATAATCACGCTCTAATTCTCAATAGAATCAGAATCTACATTCTTTGTAGTGTCACTTCACAATTTATCCTATTGTCATCCTGAAATTCCACTGCATTGAAAAGAATGATGAAAACTGGATTTTTTCTTAACCGTACGGTGAAAGCAAGTTGACAATTTAAAATCGAATTTCCTTTTCCTGTTTTACCCCATTTATGAAATAATTAAACTAGAAAAAGTGGTTAAATTTACACTTTTATATGCGTGTATTAAGAGAAAAGAAAGTCTATATTTGGTGTGAATTTTAACGAGATTCCGATCTAAACTAATCATAAAACAAATTCTAATCATTAATTATTCACAATACAAAAACAAAAATGAAATTAAAATCGATTTTACCTGATTTGCGTCGTAAAAACGTGCAAATATCAAACTAGAACACATAATTCAATATTGTTACTATTAAACCACCCTCTATTGATCTATTTTACATGCAATATTCAATATTTTTTCTCTATTTTTCTATTGATTTAAACCGGTGATCGATAGTGTAAATTCGAACAAATCCACGTGGTTCATGTTCCATAATAATTGCAGGCAATTAACGACTTTCGGTTCTTTTCAAATCAAACCAAATAATCCTCCGGACTCCGGCCAACTAACAGAACGAAATCAATCATTCAATATCCCTTTGGATTGATGGATTCTAAAAACTTTTAACTTCAGTCTTACTCCAACTATTCTTTTTAATAAATAATCATCTTGCTACTAGACGAAACTCACCTCGATTATCGAATCGATAGTTATTAATAATTTAATTTTTTTAATAATTTATTTGAACTATACAATCCAACCGGTTGTGGCGTATTTTCATTGAAAAGTCCGGAAATGTAAAATTCATCGGTGTTGTAATCGTGTTGCAAAACAATTGTCGAAAATGTTTAGTAAAACTACCCCTACTACTATTTAGTATTAGTTTTACCACCACAATTGGAATATATGGTTAGATTCAATAGAGAAAGTATATTATCATCTATCCCTCAATTGGGGAATCAATTTTGATTGCAAGATCAATCTTAGTGGGGTTTTTTACTATAAAATTATCATCAAACTAACAGAATCTAGTTTGTTTCGCTGTATACCCCTTTGGGTTAGTTGGTTGGAAGAATTTAATTGAAAACAAAATGAGAACCTTTGTAAGTATTGATCCAATTATTTATTGTTCAAAAATAATTGTGGTAAAGTTATTTGGTTTAAATCAATTTAAAATAGGGTGGAATTTGATGGAAACATATTCTAACAAATTACCCTTTAATGGGTCATTTTTTTTGAAATTTTATTTTATATATCGGTAGTAAACAAAATGAAGATGTCAATGTATCCAATAAAATTACGTAAGCCTACGATATTGTACGGTGAAATACTTTCACCCATTGAGAGATCTATTTGAGGCATGAATTCAATATAAAACGGAAATTATTTTTTTATAGATCTTTGTTTGCCTTCTGAGCGTATCGTTCGCTGAAGATGCTGCAATTAAAGGGAAAACAATCACTAAACGTGGCCTTATAGGACTTGGTTCTGGTGGTATCGGTGGTATCGGTGGTATTGGTGGTGTTGGTGGTGTTGGTGGAGTTATCGGTGGATCTTTAGGTTTAGAAGCAGCAGGATCAGCCGTCGGTATTGGAGGAGGCGCACCGATTGGTGCAGTTGCGGCACCAGTTGCTACAATCGATCTAGGCGCTACTGCACACACTCACACTACAATCACAAGAAATCTTGGCATACCAGTACCACAACCATATCCAGTACCAGTTGAACGTCGTATACCGGTTCATGTACCGGTTAAAATAACCGTGCCAGTTGATCGTCCTTATCCAGTACCAGTGCCAAAACCTTATCCCGTACATGTAGAACGTCGAATACCAGTACCGGTAGAGAGGCCAATTCCAGTACCTGTACCGCAACCGGTTCATGTACCAGTGCCGGCACCATATGCCGTACCAGTTGCTAGACCAGTACCGGTACCAGTGTTACGGCCAGTACCTGTACCAGTTGCTGAACCAGTTATTTTAGCGCATTCATCACTTTTATAGAAATATGTATTGTAATATTGTTGATCGTTTTTGTAGATTTTAAGTTTGTAAATACTTTTTTAAACACAAAAAATAAATTGAAATTTCCACAATTTGTATAGAAATTCAATCGAATGGAAACTTTTAAGAACACTAAATATTGAGAAACCTAGCAATTTCTTTAATAACAAACAACATAAAATGAATACTACTGAAATTGTAATACACATCCACTAAAGGTTGATTTTGATTAATTAATATATGATTTTTCTACAATCCAACAGAATTAACACTAAGTAAAATTACAACCAATATCTTTCATCACTCATTTAGAATAGTTGGAGACAAAAATTTACGGTCTTTGTTCCAGTAGAAAGTTTCATTTGAAATTTCAGCATCTTGCATTTAAATAAGCACACATTGCAAGCTAAGTTTTCTTCTGCTAAGCTTATTTATTCAACAAATTAAATGAGCTGATAGTATGTGACTGGAATTACATCTATACCGGTTTAGAATTTGCGACAAAACAATTGTTGTCATCTAAATTTAGTTTCAATCATCGTGGGGATACCCAAAACGTGTCCACAGCGCTTGCGTTAATTTGCATTGGGAGCGTTTTTTAAAAGTCTCTGTCAAGGAGAAGAAAAACTGGTAAAAACAAGGCTCAGGTTCAAAGGTATTGATTGACGATTAGTGGTATTTTCCATTGGCATTAACGGTTGTTTTATTGAACAAGTTTTAAAAAAATAACTTAGATCAAGGTGTCATTAGCATTCATATGTTAGCACCTCTATTGTGTGTATTTCCAAATTTTAATGCATGAATTATATGCAGCAATAATCTACAATTAAAAACAATCGTGTGTTATCTATAGTGGAAATTCTAATGTTTACCTTGACAAAAAATTAATTTATTATTCATATGAGTGAAGGAGTTATTACTTTTCACAAATCTATTTGGTAATCGAAAATTTAAACAATATAAAAAAACGATTAGTAGATTGATTGATTTAACTGAAAGTTAGAAGAATTGAAGAATTCCATAGGAAGCGAAGAAAATAAAGACAACAAAGGCAGTTAGAAAATCATTTACCAACGTCACTTATTATTGAAGAAAGTATGAAATTTAATTATTATAAGAAAAAGTAAAATTGTTCAGTTGAGAATTCATTATATTCAATACAAGTGCCATTAAACAACAATAATGCCAGATATTTCCAATAATTGTTTATATTTTTGTTTATTCATAATCCTCAATTTTGCGAATTGTTTAGACAATAACGTATGTCCAACATTAAACGATTATTTTACAATTAAAACGAACCCAAATTGTTGGTATGATTTTGCAGCTTCTGTATCGGTGGTAAGTTCATCTATTTCAATATCAATTTTGATTAAATTTTATTAAAATTCCAGCCGGACATTATTAAAATGTCCGGTTATCCATTTATCGAATATAAAATTCTAACTGAAGATGGTTATATTTTGACCGTTTTTCGAATACCGAGTATTAATAAACGAAAAGGGCCGGTATTTCTACAGCATGGTGTTCAATGTAGTGCTGGAATTTTTGTCGGTTTAGGCAAAAAATCTTTGGGTAAATTTAAAAAATTACTCAATAATTTGTAGTTTAATTTTAGAATTTTTCTAAGCTTTTCTATTAGCCGATGCTGGATATGATGTCTGGTTAGGCAATTATCGTGGCAATGAATATTCCGAGGAACATGTAAATCTGAATATATCAATGAAAGAATACTGGAATTATACGTAAGTACGAAATTAGTTCGAATTTAGCGCCAAATTTGTTGAATTATAGTCAGCGCCCTCTGCCATTTTAATCTTCTCTACAATAGATTTGTTCGAGCCACACTGTATATACAACTACTGTTTGGCATGCAAAAAATAGATTCTTTGCTTGGCTGGCTCACCCGATTAATTTTGTTCGCAAAATCTTAGAAAAAAGCCAACTTTCACTGTTATTTTCTAGCACTCACGATATCGCTCTGATTGATATACCAGCAATGTTGAATTTAGTCCATTATCATACCCATGAACAAGGTAAAATCACGTATATCGGTCATTCATTGGGTACCACTGTTATATTGATGTATGCATCTGAACACCCTGAATATGCAAAGGGATTAATTAAACTCATTATTTTTATGTCACCCTCATATAAATTAAGCAATATGTTATCACCATACCGACTATTCTTCCCATTATTAAGAGCAACAATGGTAAGTTTGTTAATTAAATAAATTAAAAATTTTCTATATTGTCAACTATAGGGCTTAACAAATAATTTTAATTTAATTCAAACAATATCCCGAGGCGATTCGAAAAGTTTAAATCGCCGCGCCTGTATGTCTTCATCAATAATGATGTTAATTTGTTTAAATCTTGTTAATTTATTCACTGGGCCATTTACACAAATTGCTCCGGTGAGTTATCAATTTCTAATTATAAAAAAAATTAAATTTTAATCAACTAATCAGGAAACAATACCTGTATTATTTAATCAATTCCCAAGTGGTTCATCACTGAAAATATGGCTACAAATATCCGATTCTGTCAATGGACGATTCCGTAAATACGATTATGGCCCTAGAAATGTGTTAATTTATGGTACTTCAACACCACCTGAATTTGATATAAAAAAGATCAAAATACCGATATTTATGTTTTATGCAAGAAATGATTGGGCGACTGGTAAAATTGTAAGAGATCGAGATAGATATATTGATTTTGTTGGAATTTCATCTACTTTTATTCTTTCAGGATGCACTTCATTTATATCAACAATTACCGAAAGATATTCAATACGGTTATTATGAGATACGTGATCGAAATTTCAATCATTTCGATTTTGTTTTTGGGCGAAATGCAAAACAATCGGTTTACGATAAATTGTTGCAAGTTTTGCAATATTTTGAATCGAATATAAAGCTTAATTAGTACGATTTTTACTGTTGTTACAAAGTTAGTTCAAATTCAGTCCGAAATTTAGTGGAGATTATTTAAATAAAAATTCTAAAATTCTCTTAACTTGTTATTCAACCTTTATTGTTCATAAATTTCAAAGATGCAAGCCAATTAAACTCGCATCTTCAACTAAATTTGCTTAAAATTAATTAACGCTGGGGTGCATTAAATGTTGTTTCATCTGTTTAAATACTCCATGTTTCCTTTAATGATCCTAGCCGTTCTGTACGAACGATTTGAAAGATATTCTAAATAAAAATATTCTAAGAATTTTGAGCTCATTTGACCAAAATTTGCAACCTGTAACTCATCGGGTTGTGGGGAAAAACTGTTGTTTCGGAAAGTATTGCAATTTTTTAACCAAACTAAACACATCAAATGGCTCACAATGACTCCAAGGTGCTCTCTGCATAATCTCTCCGAATTTCTCTTCATTGCATTCTACCCGTTTCAGAATAAACTGGAGAAACAATTTAAATTGGCTTTGAAAACCACACCATCGTTTTTGACCAAATTCCTAATGAGTTACAACGTCCAAATTTTGCTCCAATGATCTCCAGGGGATTCCCAATAAAATCGCAAAATTGTCAAATACTAGGTAAGAGCTACTTAAGTGGAACAGGTTGTATTTTAGTCTTTAGATAGAGTTGTTATTTTCGTTGGAAATTCAAAGCTTCTTCATTTTTAGTTTGTAGAAAGCAGCGCACATTTGCAGAAATTTCACATTAACTTTAATAATCTCGTTAAATTCGTTTTTAACGAAATTTACAAGATTAACACGTCTACAGTTTGTTGAGTTATAACTGTTAAAACTGTATGAAATCCTTTGATAAAATAACGACAGTACACGGAGTTTTTAGATATTTTGAAATATCCTTTTGAATTACAAAAATGAGACATTGCAATAAAATTCCTAAAATTTCCAGTTTTATTAATATTCATTTTAAATAAAATCGTTCTATAATTAATTTGCAGTTGTTAATTAAATATCCAATTAAAGCATTTAGTATAATGGAAAAATTCTCACAAATGAGACGAAAAAGCAATTTATTTCCTTTGATTTTTATTTCTATTATTTTCGATGAATATCGTGAATCTCGGCTAGATTCTTTCCAATTATTTCTGCATTATAGTTATTGATTTTTTCTTTATATTGGAGATATTTAGTCGGAAATAATTGAAGTTATTACACAATAGTATTTACAACAAATCTCGACATCTATTCATATCTATAAGCATGGTATTTTAATAGAATTTTATCTCTAATTTAATGATTTTATGTTAGAATATTCACCGTTATTGTTCCTCGGAATATTGCTATTACAATATTGACAAATTTTAAATGATCATAAGAAAAATCTGTACACTAAACTCTTATGGGAGATAAAGTGTATAGATTTTAAAATTACCACGGGAAATCGAAGTTTCACCACAGATGTGTGACACCAAAGCACGTATTGATAAGCAATTCGGGATGTACGTTTGGTAAGTTTGATTAAGATGAGAAAACTTGATCGACATCAAGTTTCTATCGTGTTTATTGATTTTGGATATAACCCGCTTTTCAATAAAACTACATAATTTATGTAGGTACATATCCATAAATTAAATTTAATTAAATCTAGTCTTTCAATTCATATACACTGATAAGTTTCCAATCATCATAAACATATTACGAATGAATATAGAATTAGAGACATTCTAATTTAGTCTTAATATTGGAGACCTTCATAATGCATAAAAATTTGATTGAATTACTGTTCGATAAAACAACCCTGAGAAATTAATTACCGATCATAATGTCAACCACAAACAGACAAATCATCAATAGATTTCCGCTTTTTTTAGCCGAAAGTTGACCGAAAAGCGTAATAACCGTCTAAGGCGGATTTATTTTCATTTACACCATTATTACTCCACCCTTTTCTCTCATTGTATTTTTCATCCTCTAATTGATTATATTTTTAGCATTTACGGTTTGTTTGTTTAATAATACACAAAATTAAGGCTATAACTGAAAAGGTATTAGCAACATTCCATTTTATTGGTCCAAAGGGAAAGTTTTGCTAAATGTACAAACGCTTATCTTATATCATTAAACTTTTTCAAGGGAAGTTGAGTTTTCTACCAAAGAACTTCTATTGATTAAAAGCACATTGTTGGGGATGATTCAATTTCCGTTGCCTGTCTGAACGAACATAACGATATCCTTCTCTAATCAGTACACATATTCTACATCCTGAATTTGATACTATCTTCTTAGTTAATTTTCACAGATTTTTCTAACCGAACTTGTCAGTATTGTAGAAAATACAATTGATTTGTCCTATTTTATTCTAGGACACTTTAAATTTGTTTAATCATTCAACCAGAACATGTACGCTTAGCAGTCAAGAAGTTTGATTTACCGAAATTGAATCAAATGGCTCGAAATTCTCGTTGGGTTGTTAAACAAAACAACCAATTAAATAAATTGTTCGTATTGAGTTGATTATTGAGATACCTAAATTGTCGAACGTCTTCTATACAGTGGTGATTAAGTGATCTTTGATATCAACGGCCAGTTTCAGTCTGTTTATTGTGAACGCTTTTCCTAATGGTATTGTTGTTAGCGATCCCATTTCATCCCTTTGTTTCCCTATTTCTTAAGGGAGTACATTATAAGAATCGATTGACATCGAATGCTGTTGTTGCCTAGCTGATCTCCATTCTTTTCTGAAACAAATTTCCTTTATTTAACAAAAAAATGATGTTATAAGTACGTGTTTAAAAATTATAACAGGATATTAAAGCCTCCGGCAAAACTGGTCAACGATTAAAAGCGTTTAAATTTGTGTCATTTGTATGATTCAATAGCAGAAATCATTAAAGCAGTGCTTTTTGACCTCTTGCAACCGCACTGAATGTGAGTAAAATCTGTTCTATTGAATCTCTAGGAAATCCATTTCATGAACCCTTGAATGGATTATAAATTATTCAAACTGGATTATTAATTTTGGGGCGTTAGATTTTGGAATTCCCTATATAAAGTCGTCTGTATTACGTTTATTAATATTTAAAATCTTCTTTTATTGATCCGTTTCTTCTGTTCAATGCCCTTTAGAATTGCAATGTTCTATTTTGTTTATCCATTAAATTAACAACTTGTAATTTAGAAATATTTTACAACTATTTCAATATTTTAATAGTTAGTAATTATCGATAATACCGTCAAAAATAAATAAAGAAAAAAATATTGCACTAAACACGTCAGTATTGGAAACAGTTAGAAAACCAAGAATGGTGTGCCAAAGAACCAGGTCAGTGCCACCAGTCATCATCAACGTATCCTCTAACCGATACAAGTTCACGGTTATTCTCAACATTTGAAAAAAACAATTCATTGTTCATTTATATGTGCCCTAATGAATCTTTCAATGGTCAACAATAAAGCAATTTTGATTGTTTTGATAATAATTCCTTTTGTTTCAACTGCCCGATATGTACCGAAATGGAAGAAACAGGTCAGTTGTTCTAGAATATTTCTATCAATATTATTATTTAAGTTTGTATTATTTATAAATTTGTTAGGCATGTGAACTACCAACTGCTCAAAATGAACATTCACATTACATTTGTACGGATAATGGAGAAGTGAAATGTTTACCAGGTTGGACTGGTGATTTGTGTGATGTACCAATTTGTCGGCCAGGTTGTGATCCATTGCAAGGCTACTGTAATCGACCTGGTGAATGTTTATGTAAATTAGGCTACTATGGGGAAAAATGTAATAAATGTATACCATTACCTGGTTGCCAACATGGTTATTGTAATAACAGTTTCGAATGTATTTGCCATAAAGGCTGGGATGGTTTATTTTGTTCAGAACGTAAGTTTGCCTAATTCATTTCAACGATAAAATTGTAAGATTTTGTTTTGATAAAGCTATATGCCGTTCGGACTGTCATGCAACTCGTGGCTATTGCGATAATCCCAATGAATGCCGGTGTCGTTTAGGATGGTCGGGTAAAACATGCCGGGAATGTCAAGTTTTACCTGGATGTCAACACGGCTATTGTGAGAAACCATTGGAATGTAAATGTTATCCAGGATATACAGGAATTCTATGTCAATTACGTTCGTTTACAGATTAAAATATTATACAAAACTTTTGCTAAATTATCCAATTTATAGCGATTTGTTCAAAGACTTGCCATAAAGAACACGGTTATTGCAGACAACCCGGTGGATGTCGGTAAGTTCATTCTTAATCTTTTATATGAAAAGACTAAAACAATATTCGATAGTTGCAAAGTCGGCTGGTGGGGTAAAAATTGCGAAAAATGCTTCCCATATCCGGGTTGTGTCAACGGAAATTGTACCCGACCATGGGAGTGTAATTGCCAGAAAGGATGGGGTGGAATGTTATGCGATGAAGGTAATTTATTGAATTAATCAACCAATTATTAATTCAATTAAAATTGAATAATTGTTATAGAACTGAATTATTGTGAAAATAATCCGAATATTTGTAAGAACGGTTCGAAATGTATCTCATTAACTAAGGATAAAGGTAATTATCGTTGTTTATGTCGTGAAGGTACATCAGGACGGAATTGTGAGAATTCAATTATTTCCACAACTGAACAAACACGAATTTCAACGAAAATAACAACTGCAATCATTGAAAATGTGAATAATTCAACTGAACCGGCTGTAACTGAAAATGAAGCGTAGAATTATCCCACAAATCTAATTTATTTTATATCCGTTTATCTAAATATTTAATTATTTATTTATATTTTATTTAAATACAAATATTCAATAAAACTAAACAGTTTACAATGACATGTTTAATTGGTTGCCTGACAACGTAATCTTCTCATTAAATAACCAAGAGCATTATGTATTTATTTGCCGTTCTATTATCCAAAAAGAACACGATTACTCTTTAATTTACTTAAAATAAAAATCTATAACTACCCTGTTGAATAACATTTCTAAGTCCTTTCGATATCCTTAAGCGATAAAACGTAACGAATCGAATAAATTGTACATTCACATTCTCATTGAAAATTGTTGGTTTCTCATCTCACAATCAGTCATCCTGGAGCATTATATGATTACTAAAATTTCTTAAATATAATTTCGAAAGCAACATAATTTTTATACAATCAACGTTTTTGCTTCTTAAAAAAAAAGCGAATTATTTTACAGTTGGAAGACGAACATAAAGCTGCTTGTGAAAAGCCGAATTCTTTATAGGAAAAGCGTTTCGGTCATAAATAAGTCATGAAAGCTCTTTGATTCCATTAATTAAGCTTTCTCGTTCCCATTAATTGCAACAAAATTCTGCACCGCTCTTATTTGTAAAAACTTCAAAGTTCATTAAAGGGAATTTTCATGTATACTTTCTCGAACCAACAAATATCTACAGAATAAAATCTACTGTCGGCTTTTTGTTTCTACTAAATAAATCAAGAACAAGTAATTATTTTGGGAATAATTACTCGACAAAATATCGTTATATTTAAGGTTGGTTTTATTTATTATTTGGTCAAATTAGGCGTATTTCCCATCCTTTGTGTAATCTGGTGGTATTTCCCAATATCGATTAGTGTGTCCTTCTATAGATTAGATTTATATTGTTCTGTCTAAATACGTGATACAAAATTGTTAATGAATAAGATCAAATACCTTTTGATAGACTGCGAAGGCTAAATTCAATTCTCTACGTATCTGAGGTATCCATTTTAGGCGCTTTGATACAGGATTTAGACTTCTATTAAATTGCAAAAGGTATTAAAAAAACCGAGGAACTGATATATAATTGTTGTATTATTAAGAAGACGAAGAATTACAAAAAAAAAACGAACGTATTTGAATGCAGAATGGAAAAATCCGACGTGTTCGAAAAGAAATCGGTTGATCAAGTAGAAAGTTGGCCATCTCGATTGAACCCGAAAAAAGCATAACAATAAAATAAAAATAAAAATACAAAAATCCACACCCATAATAAATACGTTGATTTCCATATTATATACCCTAATATTCAACTATTTTACTTTCACTAATTAGAATCTGGAAATTATCAATATTTCTACATAATTTTTCAATTAAAAAAGCAACAACATTACAGAATAAACGTTGATCTGTTACAGAAAGTAAAAACATGATATTTTATAAAGAAAATAACAATAATTTCTCTTTAACTGTTACGGTTACATAAATAGAAATAAACAATGTCTTCCTTAATAAAAACTACAACAGACTGTCTAAATTATTTACAATTTACAAGAATTAATAATAAAACAAATCAATATTATTATGATTAATTTGTTTTTTGTTTACAAAATTTACACCTGTTACAATTAAGTTAAAAATTATCGAGTCACGATTTCGTTGTTCACAACAATAGGTCATGGTTTGTTCTATATACAAATTTACAAATAGATCGCCGCTTAATTGAATTATTTACAGCTCACGAGTTTTATTGTTAATTATTACGATTACTGTATTTTTCCGAAATTGTTAAACCGACAATTAAATCCAACCTTGTATTATCAGATCAATACATTTGTACTTGTAAATGCAATTGTTCCTATTTTAAATTATTTATACGTTTATAATCGATTAAATTAAATATAGTGAAAGAGATAGAATATAGTGGAATAGTAGAATTCTTTATATGGTTGTACGTTATATCAATGATCGGAAAATAAATTCGATTTGTTATTGCAAAATTTTATAGAAACCAAATAATGTTCAATCAAGGACCTTACATTCTCTCTTTATCCTTCTCTATTATTTCCATCTAATCTGATTGTAAATATAATTAATTTTCCTCAAGAAAACCTTCCGAAAATCCGGTATTTCACATTATAGAAATCCAAAAAACAACAAAATTATGATTCATTGAGAACGAAAAGAAAGTTTTGCGATGCAGATTGATGAACGATCATAATAACAACAAATTGATCTAGAAAGTTGTTACATTAAAATTCTTTTATATCGTTAATAATAGTAATAATAGTAACAATAACATTGATAATAGTGTTAAATAGATGGAAATTTATTAATAAGTACAGTTCTAAAGTTGACGCACCTATAAAGTGAAAGGTACATGTCTATCTATATACAAGACGAGACATATTTGTATTACTTCTCGGTTTGCCCCCTACTCAATTTTCCTCAACAAGAAGAGATTTGTTAGCGATTGTCATCATAGTTTCTTATAAAGGTCTTTAATTGTTCTTGATTTTTTTTTTAAATAGAGCAAAGGTGTGGCTTATCAATGTTGCAAAGAACAGAATTGTAGTTATCTAATTTAATAGACGAATTCTAATAGTGAGAAGCGTACAAAATTCTCAACGACACTTGAAACTTTTTCAATATACTCCCTTCAATATTGTCACGATTGTTATCATCAAAAGTACAATAACGATTGAGAAGTTTCCTACTTTAATAATCTTCTACTACTCATAATAATCATAATACAAAACATGAAGCCTTCAATAGGCTTTGATAAGGTTTCTTCGCGTATTTTATTGAAATTAAACAAAAATTCCATTAGAATAAACGACCAGAAATGCACAATTATGCTTCAATTACGACAAAAACAACGTTAAACAAATTGAAAACTGTTATTAATTAAAATCGACATTTAACTGATATATGCATAATTCTATTTGATATATTCTTCAGGAAATTGTAAACATCAACCCCTAAAATTAGCATTTTACAAGTATATAAAGGCACAAAATTTGTCGATTATCAACAAAATATTTTCATCTTTAACAATAACAGTATCAAGATAATATGGCACAAAGAACCTTCCTATTATCAACATTATTATTAATATTATTTAATATCAATTATATTGTTGCAAGTCCGCAATTATCGCATTTAATGAATAAACGCGAATTCTTTTGTGGTAAGAAACTAACAGAAACTCTAATGATCGTATGTCGCGGTTATTATTATTCACCAGAAAAGAAATCCTGTAAGTATTCTCAATTATTATAATTTTTTTTAATTAATAAGAACATTAATTTATTAGTTAATGATTTCGTTAATTTGGATGAATATGATGATACACTATTATATGATAATAATAACGAGAATGTCGATGAAGAATTGCCATTTTTACAAAAAGAATACGCTAATAGTTTATTGAAATCGAATGAGAAGAAACGTGGCGGTATTGCTGATGAATGTTGCCGTAAACCGTGCTCTTATAAGCATTTAACATTGTATTGTGCGCGATAAATTTACAATAAAAGCCAGAACGGATAAAAAAATAGAATGTTAATTAATATTCATTATAAATAAAATAAATGTTTGTTAAACTATGTTTTATTGTCTAAATAAAATCTATTTACCCTCTCTTTTTAACCCATTATAATTATCATTTGCCAAATAGGAGCGACAAAGATGCTCAAATAATTCCATAGATTACATTGTAATATTTAGTTTATAAATACGAATGATCTAAATTTTATTCTTTTTACATCATTTATTTACAGCCGATTCCATCTTTAGTTTTCCCCTTTTTTTCACTGAAGAAAACAAAGAACAATTATATCTAATTATTTTTTATTCTGTTACGAGGATTTTGGGATGGTAGATTAAAGCGGTTTTTCACCAATTTCCAATGAGCTACAAAGTTCTAACTTCGCCTACCAAATCCATCAAAATATTTCTCAAATCGTCCAGCACAGGGACTATCATAAAAACTAAAACTATTTAAATGGAATAGTCTGTATAAGTAAATGATTTAATTAACTTGGAATTAATTAAAATCTACAAACATTGTTATAAACGTCGAATGAGAAATTCCTAATTACTGCACGATATCAGAGCTAAAGCCTTTTATTTTTTAAATTTTCTATATCGTAAGTTATTTAAGATCTTGAACTATTTGCAACGTTCTTACGTTAATAGACTGGATTAAGCCTTGTAGAGTTTAATTATTTGATTAATAAATCTTGCTTTTTTCTCAGTTTAAGTGAAATTTTTACAAAAAAGAAATGATTCATTAAACTAGTCGACAATTTTGTAATCAGTTTTTTTTGCGCAATTAGATATCGTTCCATATTTCGCTTTTTCCCAATTGTTTTATTTTGGAATTATTAACAGAATAAAAAGGAAGCACGTCAAGGATCTATTAAAATTAATTATCAACGGTTCTTGTAATTATATACAGATAAGCTTTTCTTATAGACAAACAACCATATTCTCGAACTTTTTGATAATTCGTTACTATAACAACGATATAGATCAAAGTTCTAACCTACTCTACAATTTCATCATTACATGAAACAAAACAACACGTTCAGAAGTGACTTGTTATCACAAATCACCAGAAAGTTACAGAATACCACTGTACTGAAACTTCTTAGAAATTAAACGAAATTTAGAGATGACAATGAGATACTTGGTTTGTAACCTGCACAATAAATGATAAAAACCCAGCTAGACGATTAATTTTTACAGACACACAACAAAAAGGGTAATAAAAATCATAACAATAATAGTGTTAACGATAAAAACAACAAAATTACTCAATTTCTTACCTTTACAAATAAATAAAAATTACAACTTACACATGTCTAACTGGAAAAAAATTATATTGCATACATGACATTGATCGAATCAACTAAAATTGTGAAAGAACTATTATTTCTACGTTTATTTATGTATCTTTTATGCGTTTATTTGTGTGTAAATAAAAGAGAAAATACCATTGGTAATGATTTGAATTTAACCATCGTTATGGTTCAGTTCTTGATATTCTTATTATTCACAATTATTGTACTGTACTTAAAGAATCAATCAATCATCATTAAGTCTTTTTAGATTACTATACAGATGGAGATTATTATTGTCGTGGAATACGATTTTTTTAAATAGAATAGAAATAAAAAGCGTAAATTGATTTAAAATTGTAAATTACACAAAGTGATTGTTTCAATAATAACAACTATTATTAAACAGAGATTATTATTTTTATCTATCAATCTAACTACTTATTTATTTATTTATGTGTTTATTTATTTGTTTATTTATGAAATAATTTAATCATGACTTTTAATAAATTAAAAAAGATTCAATTTTATTTCAATAGCAATAATAATATTCCTATTTCATTTTAATTAATTAATTAAATAATGTTGATTTGAAACTTTATTATTTATTATTCTAATCAAGAGAAATAACCTTCTATTTATGTTCATAACTCGTTACGATTTCGATTAATTTCACTGAAAATTTGTTTAATTTCAATAACAAATTATAAATAAGGAGCGGATGTGCTAATGCAGCGTAACAATAATCTTATCAAACTTTATTTCAACACTTTGAAGTTGATAATGTTTTTCTAGAAAAACAGTTTTTAATTGAAATTGCAATTTGAAAAATTCCAAAATTCAAGCTAAAAACTACCACGAATTTTGAAACATACAGTTTTTTGAAATTGGCCATGTCTTGATTGCGTAGTGTCGTAGATTGATGCTGCATAAATTTTGATATTCGTTAAGGTAATTGTAAAGTGTCCGAACAAAGCTACAACGCTACGTAACAATCATCGCAATTTTCATGGATTTCAGACTTACCCAGATGGAAATTTCCTTCATGGTGGTTGGATTGGACCATCACGAAGTGCACTATTTTTAAAATAAGATGCAATGTAATAAGCATTAATTAAAATTACGCATTGTTTTAACACAACAACGAGCCGTCACTGATCGTTAATATTTTGAGGTTATATCTGTTATTACGAAATTACAATTATTCAACTTTATATTAATGCAGCGCAATATTTTCCAGTTGTATTACATGAAAATTGCGGAATTCGATTGGGAAAATTATGGAATTAGACTAAAAACTAGGCGAAAATTTTCAAAAAACACTACAAATGTCAAATTGCTACCAGACGCTACCGCTAGGTGGCTACTACCAACTTGGGGAAATTAAAAGTCATCACCTACTCGGTTGTTATTATAAATTGCAATAATCAGATGTCTTTTTTAACCTATTTTAGTGATGATGTGATTAAGTATTTAAAAAACAATTTGATACATCATCAATTATTGCATAATTCACAATGATATTTAAAAATTTCGCTATAAAGTTAGCAAATCTTCAACTTTATTAACCTAATCAACCAAAAATAATTATATAAAACACGTCAGTGTTTACATAATTTATTGTTTTGTTTAAGTTTTTTGTGTGTCAAGCGATAATCAAGTACACGTTTCACTTAACTAGTTACTCCCGTTATAGGTGATTAAAACGTTATATTAATTCGTTGATAATTTTCATTGTATAAATGATAATTAACAATATTGTTCAGGCTGTAATTTATGGAATTCTACACCGGTACGGCGGTATTTTCTTGTAACAATCTCGAATCTCTTTGAAAATGGGTGTTAATTGAATCAAATCTAATTAATTAACGGTGTTTCAACACCATCATTCAATTATAACAACGCTAAATTTAGACATTTACATTTTTCCGATACGACGGTTATGAAACGTTCCGGAAAACCGGAAATGAATGAATCGGCTTCGAAAAATTAACAAAAAAACCCCCGAGGATTTATTAATTGAAATGGAAGAATAGGGTGGAGCACCGGTGTTTATAAGCGAAAGTTTCCGTGTTATATATTTCTGTTGTTGAGTTGTTTGTGTATAGAGTTTTTCGTAATGCAAATCTAACCCTACTCTACTCTATATACCTACCATCTTAATGGTTTGCTCCACAACTATTTGGATAATAGAAATAGTCGAACCGGCATAGTTTAGTTTAAAATAATAATAACACCAATAACAAACAACAACAATCAAGAGAACTTATACGATAGTTTGTTGAAAAGTGAAGGGGTATTTTTTGTTTGTTTTTTCTAAAAAGATAAAAAGAAATAAGCACCAACTGCGACTAGTTATATATAAAAGTGCGCTTCGTTTAATTTGAGATAACATACAAGTGCCGCAAGAAAAATGAAAACGGTAATTTGGTTGTAATTATACTTTAATTTGCTCGAATTAAGCTGCAGTGCTAGTGATATTTCCACAAAATAAACCCACAACTATAAAATTCCTGTTATTTTTTGAATCAAAACATTATAAATTTCGTATTGGGAAAATCGAAAATTTCTCCTAATTATTGTGCACACGAAAATTTCCTAATTATCATAAATTACAAAAAAATCAACTGTCGAAAGAAACAGGAATTTTATACAAAAACTAATCTTGGCGGAACAAATCGTTGAAAGCATCACTAATTTTCAAATTCAACAATTCCTCAAGTTTAAAGCCACTCATACACTCATACTACGGATTGTAGTGGACGGTCGGCTTTACGAATTTGTCGATTTGTCATCGATTAATACGAAATTAGTGACTCTTTCACCGAGTATATGGCGGATTTTCGGTGAATTTCATGAGAAAGTGAAATGTTCGGTTTTTCCTTATAGAAAAATTATGTGGAATTATGGGAATAATTGATTTAAGCGTATAGAAATATTGACATTTCCATTGCACAATTATTACTTAATTAGATCTAGTTAGCGTAAAAAATTGTCTATCGGTTGTACAAGATATAATATTTCTCATTTCATGACACTGATATCGATTACTTTCGAATATTTACAGAATGTCCCATTTGATAAATTTCTGTTAAATTGTGGAATTTTGTCAAATTACGTGGGCTGTTCTGTATAAAATTTACATTTCCAACTCGAATTATTTTTCTGAATTGTAATAAGTTGTAAATGATATCAAACACCTGTTCTACCACTCTTTCATAAGACCAAATTTTTCTGTTCCAGATTCTCGTTTATACACTTGTCGTTCTAATTATTATCCAAGGAACTGAAGAGACTCAAATTGCAAAACAACACCAACGCCGTTCCTACGACCATTTACAATGGAATAACGACCCGTCATTTACTAAATATTTAGACATAAATTTGGCACCACCACCGCGGCCTCTACACGGATCGATTCTACTAACGACAAATTCAATCGAGAAACCCGTCGACGAGCCGCAAGAGTACATTCCGCCCCAATCAATCGGTACGGCAATAATACCGCCGTTACCGCCACCGGCGACGCCTGTAAACGCCGCCGCCAGTAATGTTCGTGCCAGTCAAGGTGCTGTCTTTTTGGGTTCGGGTGCCTTGGGTGTTGTTAGTTTAGGTAATGGTGCGTACGCTCTCGGTTCCGGTTCGTTGGGGTATTCGGAGAATCGTGCCCGTACTCGACCTAGTAGTAATGTACCGGTTTTCCCACCATTACCGGCAACACCGGATTTGATACCGGCCGCTGTGCCCAGCCAACAGCCAACGTCACAATTAACGCCAATTAATAGTTTAGATTTCCAGCATCCGTTGTTGAATACTGCTAGTGTTCCACAATATGATGCTAATGGTTATGAGTATTTACCACCGGAACGTATCGGTTTCGGTTCGCCAAGACTTAGAATACCAATGGTGAGGTTTACACAGCAATTTGCTACCCCTACGGTTCAACAACAACAATTACCACCACCGCAACCAAATGGGTATCAATTAACGATTCCGTTCAGTGGTCAAAATGGTCATCTATTTGGATAAATTAGTGGGGTTACATCGCAATTTTTTTTGGATTTGCTTGGTATTTATATGGTTAGAGCTAGTCCAAACTAACATTACACCAAATTCCTATTTATTATTACAAATGTACATTGAAATATTTTTGTGATAATGCAATTAATCTAACATTATAACATCTGTAAAAATAAAGTTACCTATTAATTAGAATAATCGTTATTTATCGTCGTAAAACTGACACGTGGGAAACTTGATGTCCTTAGAATCGCCTAAAAATAGACCGTACCTTGGTAATGCAGTACCACTTATTGTTAGACAATTGACTTTGGTACTTCACAACTGTCACCATTTTTGACTTCTTTTGGAGGTACTTCTAAGAGATTAAAAATGGTGGGTATCTTCAGAGGAGGACCTTTACAGGGTAATATTGTTTTGGGGGCTTATGCAATTAGTCTAAACTTGACGAATTTGACATCTTGTTAAAAAACTATTTTTACTTCTATTAAACAGAAAAAAATATAGACAAACAACAACATACTTCTTTATGTTTGTTATTTTGAGGAGCACCCTTGGATTGAACGCTTAAAGACCCTGTCTAAATCCGCTCTTCGATATTCTAAGGTGGTACCAAATGGGAGGTCTTGTATTTGCCTCATACGTACCTTAAGATTTTCTTAGATACTCTAGTCATTCCTCAGTAGCAAAAGTGACAAAATTTTTGACATAAGTAGTTTTAGTCACGGACATTGATAGTGGATATTTGAAAAACTAGTTTGATGACTCTAATAGATCATAGATAGCAGCACAAGTTGGGTTCTACTCAATACTGAAAGACTTTTACCATTGGCGTAACTACAGCAAAACTAGCTCGGGATGTATCAAAGTTGAGAACTTTGTTTTTGCTTCTGCTACCGCATGTAGTTATGCTGAACATGCAAGTGTTGTGCACTTCTGCTTCTTAATTATCCAAAAAATTGGCGAGAAATGGTTAATTAATTTTTTCGTTTCTCTTTCTGTTTTGACTTCTGTTTACATTTCTGTTTCTGTTAAAGTAAGCTAAAAATAACTGTTGCTGGACTTCCACAATATCACTAGTGTATCGATACATAGGCAACAATATTTGCAGCTACGCCACTGTCTTTTCCGAGATGTTTGTTTATTATGCAATGTTTAACTGGTTGCCTAATTGAAAAACCATAAAATTAACAGTTTTCTACAAATTGGTATCTAATTATGAAATTAGGCGCAAATCTTCGTCATTTACATCTGATTTGTTTATTTGGACACGATTGAGAGAGACATTATTTTGGTTCAAAAAATCGTGTAATATGAGGGGATTTCTTATTTTTTCTTGTTAGTTTTAATTACTGAGCGAGTATTGTCTATAATTGTTCTAACGATGTTTAATTGGTTGTCTGGAATTTTTTTAAATTGCGAGATGAAATTCCTGGAAATTCTATGCCTTCTTTTAGACGAACGACCAAAGTTTGAATTATACAACAGTGACGACTTGTTGCAAAATTGTTTTCCATGTTTCCATCTATAGTTTCTATTAACATAATATTATACATTTTTTTATCGATACTATAGCATTAATTTTCTAAAATTTGATCTATCAAATGTAGTCCATTATTAGCATTTTAATAACATTAAAATGTCTGGAGTAATTTCGAGAAAGTCCATTGATTTCCATAAAAATATTGGCAATTTGTACAAAGATTCTCCGAATGTTGTCTGTAATTGTATTGAAAAAGATCACAATATGTAAAAGTGCCTTATGTAAATGAACAAAGTCGTAAAATCGTATTGAATTACCAATTTCTTGTTATAATATATTGTTCGAATAAAGAACACGCCCTATGCTCTTTGGCCAATTGATCTTCCGGTCTCACGTAGTGCAAGGCAGTGGCCAGTATGTTGCGTAAACCAGAAAGTAGACCATCATCTTTCGGGAGAGTAGGTATTATTGTAGAAAGGCGACTTGTTCAGTGACATGTTTGTATGTAACATCATACCCCTCTTATAACAGGATGCCACCGAACCACCACAATATAAAAGCAATGAATTGATCATTGTTCAGCATCAGTCTTCTGCTAACGTGTCTCAAGTACAGCATCATGAAGACCTTTGTAAGTTCGAAACAAAATTCTAAATAATTCGAAGAAATATTTAACAAATAAATCGATATATTTGCAGGTGTTCGTTGCCTTTTTGTGCGTCTCCGCCACCGTCGCCGAGGTCAAGAAGACCACGAAACGTGGTGTCTTTGGTGAATCCTTGGCTTTGGGTGCTGGGAGTAGCTTAGGTCTCGGACACGGTATTGGACTTGGTGGTCATGGATTGGGATTAGGATCTGGCTTGTCTGGTGGTGGAGTCGGTTTGATTGCATCTGGTGGTTATGGATCTGGAGCCGGTTTAGGCTTTGGTGGTGCTGGTTTGGGTATCGGTGGTGCTGGGTTGGGTATCGGTGGTGCTGGCTTAGGCGGAGCTGGTATTGGAATTGGCGGCGGTACTATCAATCTAGGATCGTCAGTAGCCCGCCATATCACCATTACAAATCGTGTTGGTATCCCAGTACCACAACCATACCCAGTACCTGTAACTAGAAACATTCCAGTACCTGTACCACATCCAGTTCCAGTACCAGTAGAACGTCCATACCCAGTACATGTACCCAGACCTTACCCAGTACCTGTTGACAAACCAATCCCAGTTCCAGTCGAAAGACCAGTGCCAGTACCAGTTAGAGTACCAGTTAGAGTAGCCGTACCTGTACCACATCCAGTACCAGTACCGCAACCCATCCCAGTACCTGTACACAAACCAATACCAGTACCAGTACCTGAACCAGTCATTGTTAAACAACCAGTTCTACTCGGACATGGACACAGCAGTCTTGGTTTGATTGGCGGTGGTATCTCACATGGCTTATCTTCGCATTCATACTGGTGAAACATCTGACCATCAAGTAGTACTATTCATCTGCAGTACTGTTATATATATATCAAAATGAAAACTAGTCTATAGGAGACATTTTTGTTCTTTTTTACTTATCTACCACAAAATAAAGTATTTTTTATAACAATAGTTGTTGTCGTATCAATTTTAATTCGACTAAAATGATATTCATATAAACTTTCACCGGAGTTTTTTTTGTTGAGAAAGTTCGGACGATTTATGCGTGATTTATTATAACTGTCCTCAGTTATGGAATTCACGAAATTTTGCACGACCCACTTAATATACAATAAGTCCACAGTATATGAAACACAAAAAACTGAATTGTTCAGCAATCAATATACGGAGAATATTGAATATTATCATCATTATTTTAATTATTTTAGCATCATTAACAGTTTTAACAATGCATTGTTAAAGAGACTGAACTAAAACGGGGCCGTAATTATTTTCGAAGTTCTACAACGAAATTGGCGATGATTTTAACGAACTGTATGCAATCAACATAACAAGAACCATAAGCAAAAGGTTGCATACAATTAGCTTTTGAAATTACAGAATGCAAAATAAAAATGAAAGTCCATCCGCTGGAGGTACGGCAAAAATTTGGGTCAAACTAGATTTTTTGACAGCACCAAGTCATGTCAAAGATTACAGTAATTACAGGCATGTGAAAATTACAAATTATTATATTTAAGGGTGCTATTTTGATAGAAATGGGGGGTAGTAGTGGTAGAAATTAGCAAATTTTGAAAAGGAATCGTTCTACTTAATGCTTGGTTTATTGCACTAACAGATACTCTGAAAAATTTCGAAACAACCATTTTTATTGCGTTTCAATAAATATAATGCACCGGTAATTATCACATGAATTAATATTACAGAATAATAGAAATTGGAGCATAATCTAGAAGTAATTCTTCTTTAATTGATCAAGACTAACTTTTTAATTAACTCACACATAATTAATTGCATAAACATTAAATTATGTCATTGGTATAGAAAAAATTATGGTGGGTCATTTAATATGAGAAGAACAAAACGAGCAAAGACATCAGGAAACGAATTTTGTCATTTTTTTACGTCATTTTGTAGATCTTCCTGTGGGCAATTTCGAAACAAGTCAGTTGGAACAACATTCACTTAATTCGAATGAATATGATATGGATGTGTTATGTGTAGCAAAACTATCAAGCATCCTATAAGCTTCCTTTCCAATTTGTTGTATTGAAAATAAGCGATGCATTACATGAGAAAAAAAAATGCAGACGGCTATCTATGGTTCATTGCGACCATTTTTGACCTTGATGAAGATGATACTACGGTTAAGAATATGTTAAAGTTCACTGACCATAACCAGTCAGACGATTCACTTCTTTTCTTTCAAATCTTTAATTAGATTCATAATTTAGATTGTTATAATTGAGTAAATATTAGTGCACGAATCTAGCGGAGATGTTAGGGGGAAATGGGAAAGTACTGTCACTGTAGGGGAGGATGGACTTGATATATAAACTGCCGACTACCAAATCAAAGCAGACACAGTTGCATCGTCAATTCCATACAAGCAACATGAAATTTCTGGTAAGATATTCAGTTTTTAGCTTAATAGTTATGGTTTATTTTCAAAATTGCCCTAATAGGTTTGCACTCTTCTCTTAACATCGGCCGTTTGGGCTGAAGAAGCCTCTTCTTCGAAAAACAAACGAGGACTTTTGCTCGGCAGCGGCCATGACTTGGGTGGCAGTTTTGGCGGCGGCTTAGGCGGTGGTCATGGCATCGGCGGTGGTTTATCGTTGGGCGGTGGACATGGTCTTGATGGAGGTATATCTTTAGGCCATGGTGGTCTTGGCGGTGGTCTTGGCGGTGGACTCGGCGGTGGATTCGGCGGTGGAATCGGTGGCGGATATGGTGGTGAAATCAGTGAAGGACATGTCAGTCATATCACTCTTCACAAACAAATCCCAATACCAGTACCACATCCAGTTCCAGTACCAGTAGAAAAGAAAGTACCATATCCAGTTAAAGTACCAGTTGCTGTTAAAGTCGATAAACCATATCCAGTTCATGTGCCAAAACCATACCCAGTCCACATTGACAAGCCATATCCAGTTAAAGTTGAAAAGACCATCCCAGTTCCAGTTAAAGTACCAGTAAAAGTACCATACCCAGTACCACATCCAGTACCAGTCCCAAAACCAGTACCTTATCCAGTCCACAAACCAGTACCAGTTCATATCCCTGAGATCAACATCGTCAAAAAACCAGTCCCAGTTTTGGTAAAAGGTGGTCATTACGGAGGCCAAGGATTGGAAGGTTTAAGCGGTGGAATAGGTCTTGGTGGCGGACATGGTGGATTCTCATCAGGTGGTTTTGGTGGCGAACATGGTGGATTCTCATCAGGCGGTCTTGGTGGTGGATTTGGAGGACATGAGATCTCCTTAGGCGGTGGATATGGACACCATTAAACTGACATGTGATAAATTCAAAAAAAATTTTTTTTGTTAATTTGTACATAGTTTATTAATCAAAATCATTCATATTTTCATGCACATAAGACACTAAATTGCCGACTCAACTAAATAACTGCCGCATATTTTTTTACAGTATGGTTAGCTTTGAAATTCTCTTTTGAAGAATTACCATATTGTAATAGTGTAAAACCAGAAATTTATTATCTTCTTTGTTGTTTATATCAATTGATGTAAAACTGTGAAATAAGTGTTAGATTTGTTAAATGGTGGATTGAATCTTTCCAATTTACACAATTTTTCTACTTTGGTGCTAAACAATACCACCACTAACAATTGAACGCTTATCATCAGAGTTGGATAATGCAACATGTGTCATCCTTCATATTCATCTATTTAATTGTAATCCATTTGCTAGAATTTATCCTCAATTATGCAATAAATATTTCTACTGTTTCTTTAATATATTGATTTTATTTCAACAAATATCAACCAAATATAGTACCTTAAAGAAAATAGTACCAATAACAATAAAAAAACTCAAATTAAGCCATTAGTTCTACAAGCAATGGAAGTAAAACATATGACTTAAATGTAGTACTATAACTGCCACCATTAAGACATTATCACAATTAATAGTACTACATATTTAAAAAATGTATATATAAAAATAAAAACATCCGCATTTAAGGCCTCTCTTAATTACTATAATTCTCTCAATATAATTGAGTTATAAAATCATTTAAAGTTACATGAAAGTACTTTGCTAATTAAAATCCATGTTCTTCCGTAAAAACAAAACCATTTTTGACATTACAGATGTTTACATTTTGTTATGAATTAAGTCATCAAAGTACTAGTTTCAAGTCTAGCCTTTTAGTGAAGGAAACAATCTTGACGGTACTCAAAACAGTACTACCACGTGGATTTAATCTAAATGTTTTAATCTAAATTGTGATTGGTCGTAGCAATTCTATTTTTCAAATCCATCACTGTAATTTGATACAAAAAAAGTACTGTTTTACTGGTAAATTAATTCAATTTACCGCTAATTAATATGAAATACACAGATATTTATGGGTATCTTGAAATGTTATTCCTATCACGTGTGTATTTAGAATGCGAAATTGTAGCAGTACCATTTTGGGTACTGTAGCAAGGCCAGGTCAATCTAGATTACAGTTGATTCATTTGTGTGTTGTTTATGAATAAATGATGGTGATTTATTAAAAAATTTGACTTTGTCGAAATTTCTAATTTCTTAATATTGTTTTCTGAAAAATTCTGTTATGATAAATCAGTTGATTTGTGTAATTTTAAACAGATCGATTTTTATTCTTGTTGCTTTTATTTCGCAAATTACTGTTGTTTTTTCTTAAAATTTAAATAATTACTTCCGATTTCCGATTGATAGAATTTCTAAATACTTCATATATTATTAACTCTTATGTCATTAAACAAAAGTAGGAAGTGTTATAGTTAAAATTTTATTTTAATCAATCAAAAATGTTAACTAGAGAAAAAGTCGAAAAAAACTTATAAGCTTTTACATAATTATTATAATTTTTCCATAAATATAGAAATGTGGTGGTAGTTTCTATCGATATAAATACCCTGTAATAACAACAATCAAACCATAGTTTCCACAACAAAACACCATGAATTACCTTGTAAGTTTTATGAAAAGTCATAAAAATCACTCCTAATCGATCAAAATTTCAGATAATTTTGGCATTAGTGGCGTTAACATTAGCCGAAGATGAGAAGAAACACACAAAACGGGGTCTACTCTTGGGTGGACATGGTCTTGGTCTTGGTGGTATAGAGATTGAGCACGGTGGTATCGAACTGGGCCATGGTGGCATCGATTTATCCCTCTACAGTCATGAGAACTACGGCCATGGAGGTATCGAACTTGGCAGTTATGGCCATGGTATAGAACTTGGTCATGAACATAAACACGTGACAACCATCACCAAGAAAGTACCTTATCCTGTACCACATCCGGTACCATATCCTGTGGTCAAACACGTGCCAGTTCCTTATAAAGTTGCAGTTAAAGTTCCAGTACCTAAACCTTATCCAGTACCTGTACCGAAGCCTTATCCAGTACATGTACCTAAACCATATCCAGTTAAAGTAGAAAAACCATATCCAGTACCGGTTAAAGTACCAGTTAAAATTCCCGTACTTAAACCATATCCAGTTCCTGTACCTAAACCGTATCCGGTCCATATTGCTAAGCCATATCCAGTTAAAGTACCATATCCGGTAGTTATAGAGAAGAAGATTCCAATTATTGAAAAGGAGCATCATTATGGTGGTGGATTTGAATACGGCGGAATTGAAATAGAACATCATTAAAGTACTTTAATTGTTTTTATAATCAAACTTTGTACGCTTTAATTGTTGATCCATGGTTATTATAAATAAATTGTTCATTATTTTTTAACTATGTTTATTATTATTCTGTCGCAAATATCAAGTAGTACCGTTGTTAAACTAAATTAACCTTTATGTTATAAAATTCTGGAATGACATTTTAGAAGATTAGCCAATTTTAAATACTAACTTGTGGGAGAAATAGAGACAGATGGTACAGTTGGTACAGTTGGTACACAACTGTCCCAACTGTACCAAGTGTTAGTGATTTTTGTAAAAATAGGATGAATAACCTGAGTAGTACCTACTTTACTGCCAAATACTCCAACTTGACTAATAAAAAAATCTAATAAGTACTAACAGAAGTACTACTTAACTAATAGCATGGTTAAGTAAAATGAACAGATAGACTGATTATGTAAGCGGAACTTTTTAGACTTTTAGTTTGTATGATACAATCAAATACATACGTTACAATTTGTATTCGGATGCCCTTTTATGGTTTTCTTCAACTAAATTTCAATTCTTTGGTTTCACACTTGATTTAATGTAATTGTAACAATCGAGTTGCACCTTGGCAATGAATTATTTTCTTTTTTAAAGTTTTCCTCGCATTACAAGAAAGGAAAAGCAACAATTACAAAATTAGTTTTTTTAATATCTGAAGGTTATCATTTCTAATTAGCAAATTTTTGTATCTAATTACAACCAAGAGAACGAATACGAAAAAAAAAATTGTAATAATTTTCGTAATATCCGAAGATTTCACAATTACAAAACTACCGGCAATTATCGATAACAAAATCAAATTACCTCATCGTTAATGAATTATCACAGAAAATCTGTTAATGAATCCGATATTTTTGATGATTCACGTTTTAGAAGTCAAAAGGAAATCGAGATGAAGATGGAGGTGTTTTTGTTATTTTCCATTTTTCGGGAGACTTTCCATCTTTCCAATAGGTTCAAGTTGTTAATTTTGCGATTATATAAAACGGAAATTAAGTATTACGCTCTATTTTGTTTGTAGATTCTTTTGTTTCATTTCCATATTGCATATATTATGAGTTTATAAGTGAAATTTTAATTTGAAACACTCGATTGATTCAGTAATCTGTTTAACAACAAGGAAATTACGCTGAGATTTGTCTCACATATGTCACAATATTTAATTTGCTCCAATTTGAAATTCTACTTTCATTCGCAAAGTGGAATATTTTACGAATTTCCCAATTCTTTTGGGGAAATAATAATGCAATTTGAATGAGTTTCAATGTCAACTTTTAGTGTTAATAGTTTGAGAAGTTGTACATTGGAATGTGTGCGTGACAGGCCGAAAACTCCGTTAAGCAATCCATAATTCATCAAAATATCATGTAATATGTTATAGTTTTTATGTAATTTCTTTTGGAAACTATATAGACGATTACCCCATTTTCTATATATTCACACAAGCATAGATATTTTTCTCTAATTTACATTATTACCGAAAAAAGTATTGTTCAGTGAGTAGGGGAAGTTGTAGAAAGCCAAACAGCAAACTTTTCGACCACCGTATAAATACTGGCGGGTTGATTGCTAACACCAACAGTCGTTGTTCAGCTAGTTAAACAGTTGAAACATGAAGTTCCAAGTAAGTGCTTTCAAACAAGTGTTGTGAATAAATTTAGTGTCTAATAAATTACAAATTTTTGTTTCTAGAGCTCCATTGTGCTCTTCATTTGCGGATTGGTCCTAACTTCCGCTTACCCTGAAGATAAACCGAGTGAACCTAAAGAAGCTGCTCCAGCTGACGAGAAGAAACAGGGCAAACGTGGCCTGTTCGATTTAGGCTATGGCGGCGGTGGTGAACTAGGCCATGGCATTGAATTAAGCGGTCACGGTATTGGATTAGGTGGCGGTTATGGTTTAGGTGGTGATATTGGATTAGGCGGTGGTCTTGAAGAACACGGACATGTTAAACATATCACTATAACAAAAGAAATCCCGGTACCAGTACCACACCCATATCCGGTACATATAGAGAAAAAAGTACCGGTACCTTATCCAGTTAAAGTAGCTGTACCAGTTGAGAAACCATATCCGGTACATGTACCAAAACCATACCCAGTTCCAGTCGAGAAACCATATCCGGTTCCAGTTGACAAACCAGTACCATACCCAGTTAAAGTTCCAGTTAAAGTACCATATCCTGTCCCACACCCGGTACCTGTACCAAAACCAGTACCTTATCCAGTACACAAGCCAGTTCCATATCCAGTAAAAGTACCAGTTTACGTCGAGAAACACGTACCAGTTCTTGTCAAAGGACATCATGAAGGGTACGGTGGTCTTGAAGGAGGTTTTGGAGGAGGTCTTGGCGGTGGTTACGGTTTTGGACATGGACTCGAACTTGGCGGTTTCCATCATTGAACAACGACTGTTAAATAATGTTGTCAGTATTGTTGCATCAATTATTTTTGTAAACATTTCCTGGTTTTCAGTTGTATTTATTCTATTTTTGCCAACCAAATAAATCGTTTTTTTTACGTTAAACTGAAGTTATTAAGGTTCCCGCACACCAACGCGAATATTCGCAGCGGCAACGAAAATTTCGCACGCACTGCGGTAACTGAATTCGCAATCGCATTCATACCGAGGCGGATTTTTTTTTGTGAGGTTGTTTAAAACGGTTAATTTGTCATTCAATTCTGTACCAATTTCATCCCATATTTTATCTTTTTTTCTACTATTTTTATAATCCCCATGGGATAAATCAAATAAAATTGGGAATCTTTTAACAATTTCTTCAATGAGTTTTTCAGAAGTCCACATTTTTATAAAAAAATTATACAGGGTGATCCAAAATGACTGAAGGTGACGTAAGCATAATGCGCAGCCATTTTATCAAAATTAATTTCCACTTGTTTTGTTTCAATGACATTTGACGTTTGAATGACAATTCGTAAGTCGTCAGTGGCGTACAACGTATTCTGATCATGTTGTTGTATGTTCTGATCATGTTTTTCTATTATTCGTTTTTGAGCTATTTACAAATAAAAAACAATGTTCCTAGAACTAGTAAATTCTAAATATCTATTTGAAAATCGCAGGTTATGTTTAGATGGTTTACAGCATAGGTTTACAGTACGCCACTGATCTTAATATGTGTCAGAATAAATAAAAAGCCGCAAAAATTTGTTTGACAGCGATATGAGGAAAGAGGCACGTTCAGTCATTCGGGATCTCTCTGTGTAAGAAATTATTGGCGTATCTTTGGAAATATATCACCACAAATTTGTTTGCTGTTATTCGCTATAAAATTACTAGCACAGCGATTTCAGATATCTCCGTTAAACGCAATGTAAACAAATATTCGCTGCGAAAAAATCACTGCCGCTCCGAATATTTCGCGTTGGTGTGTGGGAACCTTTAGACCTTCCAATTAGAGAAAAACTGAATTTTTAAAAAACAAAATATAAATTTATTTCATAATCAACAAGGAAATTACAAAAAAAACAAATGACTTTCAATAGAATCTAATGCTGTTCTTGTTTGCTGGCTATCTCCACCATCACTTGGAACCCAACCGTTTTCCGGCTGACTAACACTTTGATAATCGGCCGATTCATCAGCTTGACTATGTTGGTACCCCGATCCACCTAAAGCACCCTCGAAGCCTTCAGAATAGCCATTACCACCATCATGTCCGCTCAATTGTTGTTGGTCATAACCTGTTGAACCACCGAAAGAACTACCATAATTCCCTTCGGAACCATCTAAATGTTTTAAACCACCACTTGGGATGAATACTGGTTTTGGTACTTCTATCGGTACTGGCACTTTTTTGATAATCTCAACTGGGTGCGGTACAGGTACGTGTACTAATTTAGTTTCAACAACTGGGTACGGTTTGGCTACTGGTACTGGTACAGGGTGTGGATGGGGTACTTTAATGACGTACGGTTTAGGAATTTCGACTTTTTCTTTTGTGTTAATGTGGACGATAGTTGGTGGTACTGAACCGAGAGAACTAGTACCAAGATCGAGGATGTTGAATTGTGGGTATTCTAAATGGGAGAATTGTGATGCATCAGGTACGCCATGTAGTGCGATACTTCCGCCACCGTGGATGCCAGGATGGGCTAATGTGGAGATTATACAGCAAATAAATGGAAGAACAGCCTAAAAATTGTAACAATTATGAGAATTTGTTGAATGAAATGTGGATAAACTTACAAAATTATTCATTTTAGAACGGTAGTTGTGTTTGTTATAGTTGTTATTAGTGACTGATGAAATTTTGCAATACCAATTTGAATTTATATACGGAACTAGATGTCTACGACAATATCCGGCATCCTTCTTCCTCTAAAGAGATTATTTGAGAAAAGACCATTTCACTTTCATTATAAGCCTTATGATAATTTAACTTAGAACAGGCGACTATCTTTTTACTGGTAACAGCAAAAAATCGACTAAAGGAAATCATTTCTCTCTTCAAACGGAACAACGATTTCTATCTTTGTTAAATCAGTGGAACTACTCTTACCATAGATAGTGATAAAAGTTGTAATAACGTGAAAGTAATTAAAATCGATCCAATTACTAACACTGGAGATGGTTTGAATTGCTTGAAATGCAATCTAATAGTTAGAATAAATGGAAACATTTTTAAAAAAGTTGATACGAAATGTTAACGAATTCTATCGTGACCTCTCAGAGACAACTTGTTAAATCAAATTACAATCACTTTTACTCTGAAATCAACGATATAACCAACTTTCTATGCCAGTTGTCATTAATTAGATGTGTGCACTTAAAATTCGACCTTTATATTTACTAATTTAACGTAATTTGTAACGATTTTAACAATTGCATTGTTATTGGTACAGTTGTTGGAGTGAAGGGAATATTGTGGCACTTTCGCTAGTTTATTTTTCCGTTTTGTTATTACCCAAAAAAAATAATAAAAAATAAAGAACGAAAGGCAAAAACATACAACACGTCTCTAAGAATTACAATTTAATTTATTTACGTGTGTACGTGTCAATAAATCTCGTTTAATCTTTATTTATTGGTCGACTTTGAAACACTGGCAGTCTTTCGCTGTTCGATTACACTGTAAATTGGAGGATAATTACAAACTAGACAAGTATTGAACCAGGACCGGCTCGTGTATGTCGGGTGCACCAATCAAATGTTTAAAGTTTTGTTAGTTGGTGAGCGATTCGAGAGATATCTCGTGAATTTGTCTGAAAGTCTCTAGAGAATAGTTCAGCAAAATTTGGACTCCGTAGCTTGTCGGGAAGTCGGCCAAAACTCTTCTTTTAGGCAATTCCGCAATTTCCATCATATGTAATTTTAAATTCGCAGTCAAAATTTTATCCTTGAATTTGGCCCAAAGTACGGACATTTTCGATTTTTTCAACAATTATGTAGCAAATTTTGGAAAATGGGTGGCTAATGAGTGTTCGTAAGGCTGGACCCAAAAACTCGGGAATGCCCCCCAAAGGAAACTTTAATTAAAATATCTAAAAATCTAGATTTGTATTCGGAAAAAGTCCCCCTAGGAGCAACATAAATGGTCTAAAATGGCAAAATTCGCTATCAATTGACAATTTAACATGCAGAAGATGCCTCAGGCGGCATTTTCCATCGGTCCGTGCCTGTATTGAACTCTACAATCCTCTATTTTTTACAAGGTTACAGTTCAAATAATCGATATACATTAATGTAGTACAAGTTAAATATACACAATCGATTTATTTACCGACTAGAATAAAGCACCACTTAGAAAAAGGAGCGATAAAACCAATACACTTACAGATTTGAAAGACTCAATTTCAAATGCTCTATGGGGAATTGTAGACTAAAAACGGTACATTTACTTGATGCAGTTCAAAAAAAAAATTAATTAGTGGGGTTGTTTCGAGTTTATGCTAAAGATGGAACAATGCTTGAAAATAACAAGGGGTGAAAACTGGTCTCCTTTTGGAATGTTGTTGAATTCTTAGAGTTTTGCCCACTGTAACGCTTCACAAACTAATCGATAATTCCTTTAGAATTGCAAATAAAGCAGCTCCTAATAAAATCACAACTAAACGATGTAATTTTGCGGAAATACCATCAGAATCCAATTATCTAACATTTAATAGCATGTAATAAAATATCCCTATCAAGTATTATAATTATCATGAATTCTATATCGAGATGAAGCCAGTTCATGTTGAAATATCAATTTCAAACGCTATATTCGAGCATAGTCGCCAACTACCCTAAAGCAAGGACATTTCAACCCCCAATAGGGCCCAATCAAAACTTCCAATAACTTTTACATCTACTTGGAAATGAACTTCATGGTCTTTATAGACGAGTAGTTTTCCGCTTCGATTTATATCCGAGTCGGTAAAAAAATTCCCGATGCCTTTCTAAAAAAAATCGTGCTATAAGAGATTTTTAATTATTTAAAAAAAATCGTCATTCAGTGGAACTAATTGTTCCAGTCTGGTAAAATCCGACAATATTATCCTGTTAAAATAATAATGATGGCAAAAATAGGAGAAAAATTGCTAATTATTTGCAATCTGTGCGATTTTCAAGAAGTTAATAGCCACCTTTCGCTGCAAATTAAAGCGATAAAGCCTTGATTTATATCTAAGCCAGTCATCATTAAAAGTTAAGAAGTTTCTATTTTGCTCTCTACTGGACTGTTTTAGTTAGTGAGAATATCGTCAACATTGTCACCATCTAGTATTGTCGTTTAAAATTAAAATTGTCAATGGGGAAACGATAACGATAAAAATTGCAATTTTCACATTGGCTCTAATTAATTTTTTTTAACTCGCACAAGTAACAATTAGAAAAGTGGTTACGTAAATATTTCAATTGTATTAAGTAACATATAGAAACAATCTACTTTTAATCTTCGTTCTTTCATTTGATTGCACTATGAAAAAATAATTTTTACTATTTAATACTACCACACCCAACTTTCCCTTGTTTGCTGTTAATAACAAGTCGGACAAAAAGATTCTAATAACGATGTGCTGTTTCGAGGAAACTATTTCCATTCCATTTTTCTATCTCGCGCCTAATGATTTTCAAGTTTGATTAGAAATACTAGACGAGGAAGCATTACATCCGGCCGGCAAATGGGAAATTCTCGACGTTATTTCCTATATCATGTGTCCTAATAGAAATTCAAATTACGATGATTTTTGTTGAAGAAATCAGTCCGTTTATGTAATCATTAAAATGGAAATGATACAGCAAATATGTAATCGACAAGATTTTTAAAAAATGAGGAACGATTAAGCAATGCTTTAATTAAATGAATCTAGTACAGATTTTTTTTGATTTATAATCAACTTGACCGCTTATATTAAAACCGACGATTCGCCTCTAGAACGACTAAATTCCTCCCCTACAAAACGATAAAAGACGATTCTTTTGTGTTTAAAACATAAAGGCCGAGTTAATCGTTTGTATCAAAGCCTTGCTTTATTTACTCTAACAACCCTTGAAGAGAATCCGCTCTTTGGGGGGTACAAGAGCGTTACTACTACCGGTAGGGTAGTTCACGCTAAGATTGCCGCGGATGACCTACGTGGCCCAGACACTATTTGAAAATCCTTTAAATGTCCTCTGCGAACACAAAAAAGATTATTTCTTCTTGAACAACTCCGATATTACAAGTCTTACACGATAGCGAGGGAGAAAAACCACCCTTTTGAGACGTTTGAACATTTGTGTCAATAACATTCTCTTCTATTTCGCCACAAAAAGGAAAATCGCATTTAAGAATAAAACGATAACAAATAAAGCTTGGGAAAGTTTACTTTACTATACTTTTAAAAACGACCAATAATCTTGTAATACTCAATAACAATCCATTTATTCAAATCTGAGAAACAAAGATTACATTCGAATCGAAGGCAATACTGTTACTTTACAGAACTTTTAAATATTTAACCGTAAATTACATAAATATAGTCTTTGTAGTCTGCAGGCGGATAAAGCGTGCCATACACGCCCAAATCTACAATAAAACGCCTCTAATTGAGACAATCTCTAGTTACGCAGATCTACTACACTCACTTTACGTCAAATTGTCGATATCGACTTGGACGTGTGTGGTCGCTTTAGGTGATTGTTTGAACCAGTATACTGGCGATTTTATTAGAGCATAAATAAATTTCCTGATATCTCGAATTAACAATAATAGTAATAATAATAATAATAGGCCGAAGGGATTTTATTTGGATCGAAATTTTGCGTAATTTCCTCCAATAATTGATGACAGATTTTTATCGATTTGTCAACGGTTGGACTTTCCCCCGCGATACAAGTCACCCATTGGTCTAAATTTGGAGAAAAATCGTGTTGATTGGACAAGATTTTCTAGATTTTACGAGATCTGTAGTCGTATTACAAAATCCTCTGTCAATCTATTTCATGTAATTATTATTCCTTTAATTAATAAATGTTTGCGTAAATTCGACGATTCTAGATCACTTTCATTTCTATGCGACGTGTGTGTCGAACGATTCACATTTTTGTTGCTATTTTTTTATAGAATTTTCTCATAATTATAGCTAATATTATGCATTTTCTTCATATTTTCGTTAATTATTTGTCTCTTTATGTAATAACAGATGTCTAATAATTATCACTTTCGCAATACTGGAACAACGGTATCAGTTTCACGAAAAACGCGAGTAAAAGTGGTTCGTATGTTTTGGTTTTTCTGGTTTTAATTGGAACGAATGATAGAGTTCTGCATCGCCTAATCTCAATCATTTTAATTAATCGTCGAATATATTAAAAAATTTAGAAAAATTAACAACATGTTGTATAACATGAGAATAGTATGACGACAAAATTCCTTTATTGCTATTTATGTAGTTTGTTGCATTAACAGAATCGGTCCAGTTCAAGATTTTCCGGTCTGTTAAGTAAAAAACACCTCTTCTGTATATGTTCAACGATGCATCCCACCAAAGTGTGCATGTGTACGTTTGAATGCATGAACTGTATGGTATCGTCGCAGATTCACCCAGTGAAAGTATGTCTTGGTAGTCTCAGTAAGGGAAGGAAGCCTTCCCACCTAATGGAAAATATATAAACCCACCTCCATAGGGGTTAGACCATCATTCACCAGCTTCTTTCTCTACACACAACAACATGAAGCCTTTTCTTGTAAGTTAATAAAACAATAACAAAATAACAATATGATAATAAAATTTAATTTATTATCAACGTTTAGGTAGCTTCCTTACTGTTTGCAGTCGCCTGTGTTGCTCAATGCGGCGAGGCAAACACCGAAAAGAAAACTGAAAAACGAGGCATTTTCAGCGGAATTGGTAGCGGATATGGTGGTGGCTACGGCGGTGGTCATGGTATATCGTTAAGCAGTGGAAGCATCAGTCTTGGACATGGTGGTGGTCTTGGCGGCGGTTATGGAGGAGGTTATGGAGGTGGTTATGGAGGCGGTTATGGTGGCGGCCTTGGCGGCGGCTTAGGCGGAGGTTTAGGCGGCGGCTTAGGCGGTGGTTTCGGCGGTGGATTTGGCGGTGGACTTGGCGGCGGTCTGGGTGGTGGAATCGGCGGAGGTGGAGCCACAGTCAGTACTGTCACCCAAGCTGTTGCAGTACCAGTACCAGTACCACAGCCAGTAACTGTCACCCGCCCAGTAGCCGTACCAGTACCACAACCAGTACCTGTAGCTGTTCCACGACCAGTCCCAGTCTCAGTACCAGTTCCACAACCTGTTGTTATACCACGACCAGTACCAGTTACAATAAATCGTCCAGTACCTGTACCTGTACCAGTTCAAGTACCAGTACCACAACCTGTCGCCGTTCCAGTATCAGTACCACAACCATATCCAGTTACAGTAGCACAACCAGTCCCAGTTAGAGTACCACAAACAGTTGTTGTACCTGTTGCCCAACCTGTTGTTGTTGGAGGAGGTGGTGGCGGTGGATTCGGTGGTGGATTAGGCGGTGGATTCGGCGGTGGATTAGGAGGTGGATTAGGAGGTGGATTAGGAGGCGGACTTGGCGGTGGATATGGCGGAGGATATGGCGGAGGTTATGGAGGCGGTTATGGTGGTGGTCATGGTATCTCCTTAGGATCTGGCAGTTATGGTGGTGGACATTCCATCTCATTAGGATCAGGAAGTTTAGGACATGGTAGTGCCTCTAGTTATTCCAGTATTTCATTCGGAGGAAGCCACAAATATTAAAGGATGAATTTCATACAATCACCATCATCATCTAAATTTCATTTCATTTCATCATAACTCTATTTTTGTGATAACATTTGTTGTTTATGATATTTGATGACGATCTAAATCGTCTACTGTATATATATTTGTCACGCACTAAATAAAATTCTATTTTACTACCTATTTATGTCTCTCATTTATACAATAATCAATACAAATAACAGTACGTATCTCGATAAAAACAACTTACTGGATAGTTGTTGGTTTTTATTTAAATCGAACAAAACAACAATCTATCAACAATTTTCTTTGAAAATATGACATTTTGATTCAACAATAAGTGGAACATTAATCAAACCAAACAGGTGAATGTATGAAAGTGTCAATCACAAAAAATACGATCACTGAAAATTCAAATTATTGAACTTCCGAATTAACATAAGGAAATTATGTCATCTTTGAAACTAAAAAATGTAGTTATCAATATATTAAATGTTCTGATTAGTAATAAAAGCATTTGAAACATTAATTTAGAATTTCTCCCATTGCGTCTTCAGGGCATAAAGAGTATCTACAAAACAGAAACACGTACAGTAAAAAAACTTGTTTCCTAGGTCAATATTCATAAAATTCAAGGGGCTAGCTTTCTAAACTCGAACTCGGGCTATAAATCAAAAAATATCAAGATTAACGTAAACAAAATTGGTGAAGAATTGTCAAAAATAAGCAACTTCCAGGAGTTGAAGGGTCATAATTCTAAGTCAATGAAATTAATATATTTTAGGTCTTCTTTAATGTGGAAACATTTAAAATGTCTTTGAAGTGGAGATCAAAACTTGTAGCGAAATATTTTATTCTTTTATTGCGTTTTCCCAGCGTTTCAAATTAAAGTTATGTATTGCTTTGAAGTGCTTTAGAATTCATTCTATTGAATTTGCTTCTGAGCCATAACGATAAAGTTGTAGCAAATTAGTGGCATTTGAAATATTTTCAGATAAATTGTAATGGGGAAGTAGTTTTGTGTCTGAAAACATAACGACAAAATTTCACTTATTGCAAATAAAAAACATGACGACTACCTTTCCATTTTTTCTTACACAATAAATTAGTTTAATTATCATCATTCTATTAACATTTCCTTAATAGAATCAAAATTGTAAAAGCGACAAAGCTCTAATTAAAACAGACCGTAATAATAAGTAATGATTTAGAGCGGTTGTTGATCCTGACCGTAAACTAGCATTCATTTCAGACTAATTCTAATTTGAAAACTTTTAAGTGTATTGTGAATGTGCATACCGCAGGCGTGGATTCACCTGCGGTGAAAGTAATTTTTTGGCACATGGGCGGCATCACTGACAGAGGCCCTCACCAACATTCACTATCTCTGTATATAAATTGCTTCGGATTCGTCTGTAATCATATCAGTTTTCTATTAGCTTCATTCACATCTTCATCTACACAAATTTAATTAACAATGAAGCCATTTCTGGTAAGGAAAATTAATACAAATTTAATAAATTTAATATCGAGGAAATTTGTGGACATTTCCAGGTAATCTCGTTGTTATTAGCAGTCGCTAATTTAGGTAATTGTGGCGAGGCTAAAACTGATAAACGTGGTATCATTAGTGGTGGGTCGGGCAGTGGACTATCGCTTGGCGGACACGGAGGTAGCAGCTACTCCTTAGGCAGTAGCGGTGGCGGAATCTCCCTGGGAAGCCACTCATTAGGTGGCGGCAGTGGTATTTCTCTCGGAGGTCACGGAGGTGGCAGCGGCTTCTCATTAGGAGGCGGTTCTTATGGTGGCAGCAGCGGAATCTCTCTTGGACATGGGGGTAGCAGCTACTCTGTAGGAGGCGGCAGTGGCGGAATCTCTCTTGGAGGTCACGGTGGTAGCAGTGGTCTCTCGTTAGGCAGCGGCGGTGGTATCTCTCTTGGTGGCTACAGCGGCAGCAGTGGTGGAGGATTCTCATTGGGAGGCATTGGCGGCGGAGCTGGATTGGGAGGCATCGGTGGCGGAGCTGGATTGGGTGGCGGTCTTGCTGGAGCCGGTTTTAATCGCGGTGCTACTGTCAGTACAGTTGTACAACGTGTACCTGTTCAAGTTCCACAACCATACCCCGTTGAAGTCCAACGTCCAGTACCAGTACCAGTTCCACAACCAATACAAGTCGCCGTTCCACGTCCAGTGCCTGTACCTATTGCTGTACCAAACCCTATTGTTGTACCACGTCCAGTGCCAGTAACTGTAACCAAACAAGTTCCAGTACCAGTACCACAACCAATCAGAGTACCAGTCCCACAGCCCATTCCAGTTTCAGTACCACAACCATACCCAGTTACAGTAGCACAACCAGTCCCAGTTAGAGTACCACAAACAATAGTTGTACCAGTGCCACAAGCTGTTTCTATCGGTGGATCTGGTGGATCCGGTGCCGGAATCGGAGGTGGTTTTGGTGCTGGTGGCTTGAGTGGTGGTATTGGAGGTGGATATGGCTCTATTGGATCATTAGGTGGCGGCCATGGTTCAATTGGTGGCAGTTATGGAGGTAGTTCTATTGGATCATTAGGCGGTAGCCATAGTTCAATTGGTGGCAGTTATGGAGGTGGTTCTATTGGATCATTCGGCGGCAGCCATGGTGCAATTGGTGGCAGTTATGGAGGAAGTTCTATTGAATCATTAGGCGGTGGCCATGGTTCAATTGGTGGCAGTTATGGAGGTAGTTTGGGCTCCCTTGGAGGCGGTAGTCACGGCAGTATCACATTGAATACAATTAGTAGCGGAGACCATGGTAGCTCTGCCAGTTACGGTTCAAAATATTAGAAAAAAAATTGAATCATTCATGTTATCACCAACTCATTGATACATCTGTGATAACCCATCTTTGTTACTACATTAACACAATTTGGTTTAAATAAACTTTTTTTATATCGAACAAAAATTATTAATTATAGACCTCCAACAGTCACTAGATGAAAGTAGTACGAGACTTTCTCTTAATTATAAGAAAATCCATTTAATAATAACAATAAATTATTATCATTGGTTTTATTATCACACATTTGAATCAAAGGCACACACTTGACAAACAATCAATAAATCTAAACTAATATCACACTTGATTAATTATCGTCAGCCAGTGGCGTAGCATACAATTAACAAATAATCACCAAATTCTACATTTACTGTTCGGATTCATGTAGCTACCCTTTGGGCATTTGAAAGCCTTCGAGAATTCTTCAGAATTCTGTAGAGTTCCAATAACACGAACACGATTCGGTGAATGTTCATCATACTCAATTTGGGCTTCCAAATCTTCTAAACTAGGCGTCTCGCACCAAATCTATGGGGTGATCAAACTAAAATTACACCAAAATTACAAATTAAATCAACCTACACTAGTGTAAGCAACGAAGAATAATTGCGAATCGGTAAATTTCTCAAATCCTGGTAGTTTGGGCTCCGGTCCAGATCGCCTAACGTAATTCCGGTAAGCTATAAAGGCATGATTTAGTCCACCATTATCGGCCAGATTTTCCCCTAAAGTCCTCGTACCGGCTACATGTTGCGATAAACCATCAACTGTATAATTATCGTATTGTTTAATGAAACATTCGATTTTCTTCTCGAAAGTTTGTATCGTTTCGTTCGTCCACCATTGCCGATAATTGCCGAATTTGTCGTGTTTTCTACCTGAATTAGTAAAAGTATTATAATTTTAGTAAAAGTGGTACTTTCGTTCATCAAAACGTATTATTAATGGAATTTAGAAATGCAACTTTTACATCTAAATCATCAACGATTTTTTTGTTTTACCTTTATTGTCGAAACCGTGAGTCAATTCGTGTCCGAGTATTGAACCGATCGCTGCGTAGTTTAAAACTCTAAAACAGATTAGTTTCAGTCAAATTGAGGATTTGGATCCGGATTCGTCCGGATTCTAATCCCAAACTTGATTATTTGGTAGACTTACTCTAAGCCGAGATTATAGAACGGAAATGTCAGTATAGCCATTGGTATATCTGCAATTAATCAAAAATTAATTAAGAAATGAACACAATAACGAAATTTACAGGATTACTTATTGAATTGTCTTGAAACGAATTGAAGGCATTCACAACCACCGGCTCGGTACTCCAATCCCGTTCGTTAATTTGTCGTAATTTTGTTAATTTATTTGGAAAATCGATTTTAATTAAATTCATCATGTTCTCTAAATACGTATCAGGCTGTATAATTACCTGAAATTTATTTTATTTTAACACAAATCGCTTTGATTCGAACAAAGTAGACGCAATAGGAGTCGATCCAAAATTGAACTATCGTTCTGCTCTGATTATACTCGACGACAGAAAATAAGAAATTGGCTAATAAGACAAAGAACTTGTCCACTAAAATTATCTATTAATAGAATTCCAAAGATTGAGTTGGCATAACCAAATTCCCCCAAATTTCTAACCTTACAATTCCAAATTTCATTAATGTCAGTTCTTCATTGGGTAAAATTGCTATATTCGAAAAATTTGTGAATTATTCGTTCAAATAAGTATATTTTCGATTTTTTCACGTTATGCGAACAAAAAAAATTGCAACTTTCATGTTTGAAATTTTAATGAATATTCAAATATTTTTTGTAAATTATTCATTTTTACGGTCAGTAATTTCAATGGACGAGTTCTTATATCGGATACTATCTTAAAATAATTACACCATAATAATAATCATCTAGTTTGTTCTTTTCAAACAACCAATCCGGATAGCCGATGAAACTTATCATCTCTTTGGCCTTCTCTAAAGTTGCCAATTTCGTCGGTTCATCCATCCATTTGATACCGTTGACATGTTGAATGAAGGCATTTTTAATATCGGACAACATTTGTTCAACTTTTGGTTTTGTACGGTTGGCAAACGTTCGCCTATCGACTAAACCGTACGCCACCGCCATACCCATAAACGTATTTATCAATTCACAGCAATCTAGTGATTTTGATCGAATGACGATATTCGACTGTTGATAAAACGGTGATGTTTGCTTTATTATATAATCAACAATATCACTAGTTGTATTGATAATCATCGTATAAACAGTCACCCACCACATGTATAATTCTAAATAAATATCACTCGTTGTTAATAAATAACCAAGAATTCTTGGGGAGTAATCCAATTCGCTGTCTTCAATGTAGAGATGATCACTATTTAGATCTATTGTGATATTGGTACCATCGAAGAGATAATTCAAATAGATCTCCCAAACTTGTGGATAATCTCTATTGATATTGTTGATTAAAAAATCGTTCGTTAATTTCTCATAATTACGTATCAGATAAGGGCGTGAATAATAATCATCCGGTTCTGTATAATTATCAACCAACTGAAACAATTCAAATTTTTAAATAGAATCGCGGGAGATGCTACAATTGGTTAGTTATTTCATTGGTTGTAGTGTTATTAAGGCGATACGATTGGTTGATAAACGCGGGAATTTCTGTGATTGGTTGCTGTGATGTAATGTGCAATTAGTGATTGGTTGATAATAGGCGGTAAATTCAAACTTACATCATCGATAAATTGTGATATATTCAGAATAACACTGATTGCTTCATCTAAAGTTGTCTCGTTCGGTTCGTTGTTGGTTTGATTTTTAATGATCGTTGTCATAACGAAATGAATTATTCTTTTATTAGTTTCGATTTTTACCGTTTGAAAATCTAGGGTATCATCATCATCATCATCATCATTATCTTTATCAATATTGTACGATAATTTTGTTCGTTTTAAAGGCGCCGGTAATGGACAAACATTATAAGGTACACCAAGGTAGGGGATATTCTCTGAACGATTAACAATATTCGCATCAACAACAAATCCGATAAAAACATCCATTGAAAAGATTCTCTTGATCATTGCCTCACTTTTCAACCAATCAAATTTAAAATCAACAATTTCATCAATAGTTTTTGTAAATAAACTCGGTATTAACGGTAATTCTAATTCTTCTAGATATTTATAGACAACTGTTAAACCTAAATTATCAATGGAATCTTGATCCATACACGATTTATAGAAATCTCTAGCCTGTTGTACCGGTTGCGGTTCATCATCCATTAATGGTATTGGTGATTTTAAGAATTGTTCGGTTGCAATCAAAATCCGTTCACTGACTGTTGCGAATGTGGAAAACGACGGAAACCAGCCGTGATTCGGATGTTCATCCGACCAATGTCCACAAACGTATTGGTAGAAATTCTCGCAAGGATCAACGGTTAAATCGAGCGAATAGCGCAGATTTGTTGCCGAACGCAAGCATTCATCGCTCGTACAAATCGCCACCGGTTGCCCGATTTGCAAATCTAAATTTCAATGATTCTACAAAAATTCTCAATCATATCAACTTACTTACAAATTATTAAAATTGTTAATAGCGCTATTAAGATTAATAGCAACAATATCGCTAAGACAATGGATAAGTTTCGGTAGAATTTCGGCTTTCTGAAACTGACAATTCGTTTTGTTTCGATGATCTTGTGCAAGTTCGTTGATTACTTACAGTTTCGATCTCGAGTTGATTTCCACGAAATAATTCGGACGAATATCTGCGTTTCGATTCACATACCCTGTGGTATATTAAGAGAAAATCATCATCTCTATCGCGATATTGATGACAGTTGGTAATATTTTAGTGAAATTCTCAATCAATACTCACCTGAAATAACGTAGGGTTTATTGTCGTCAACATCTGGTTGATAAGCATGATTTTCCATAATCTAAATCGATGCAGTAGACAATTTAATGATCATACCTATAGGGGTATTCACTAGAGACTACAACCCTTCCGGTTGTCCGGGTACAGCAATAATTTAGAGGGGGTAGTAACAATAACATACAACTTGTCCGTCATAATATTACAACAACTATAGTATCGTCGAATCGATGCTTAACAATATTGATTCGATATACTCTTTTTGTCAAACAAAATTATTTATAGAGCCATTACAATTCTTCCTTGTTGGTTTTATTATTACATTACATCCTTAAAAGAAAATCAATCAATTACCATACGTTTATATGTGTTTGCACTGTTAATATTTGAAACAATTTTATTGATCGGGTACGGCAATTTCGGATTCGTTTCACGTTCTCACCATACTCATCTTCTACATGGAATTTTCGATAGGGAATCGGAAAGAAACCTTAACCGATATAATCCAAAATGAAATAATTCTCATAATTGATACAAAACACAACTTCCATCCCCTTATGTAAAATTACGTAATCGAGCACACCCCAAAGTGTTAACAGGAAACCCTAACAGTGGCCTTGTATTACAAATAATTAGTATCCAAATAAGGCACAGAATCGTATATTACGAATCTCTGTTTTTGCTTCCGCAACTGCGGAATTTCCGCAAGATATGGGAGCTCCGTTTTTACCTCTTTTCAAACGGATATATAACGGAACTTATTAATACGAGAGAAATACGAATTTATTGAATATTTGAAGGTCTAAAGTACGTTTTTTTCGATCAAATTTCAGCAAATTTAATAATCGATATTCAAAACATATGAAGTTTATTTTTCTTCGTTTCTGTCTCTATTTCTGCTGTTTCTGTTCTGCTTCCGTTAAAACATCTTTTTTAAATCTGTTTCTCTTATACGACTCTATATTTTAAGGACAAATGCGTTGTCGTCGAAATTTGAACCGTTAGAAGAGTCTCATTAATTTCTATTCAGTGTTGAAAATTTTATTGTGACATCTTTCGTTTATTTCCAAAATAACGAAAGAATTCGACGATAAAAGCCCGAATGGAGTGCCGATAAATTGTGGTTTTTTATCGGGGAACTAGCGAGATAAATTTTTTATTAAAAATCTAAACAAAATGACTCTTCAAATGTTGGTTCTTTAAAACGAAAATCATTACTGTTAATTTACAAATGGCCCAATTATTAGAAACGGAAAATCGCAGGCGACCATCAACGAGAGCACAGGCGAAAAAAAGGTACTAGAATCCGTTATAAATTCTCATTTTAAATGTTATTCTTATAGGACTATGGAGGAAATAATGGTAAATAGATTAGAATTAATTAAACTTCTCATTTTTCTATTAATCTCTTTATTAACTTAGAATTACGTTTATGATTCGATAGAAGAAGAGATAGATTGTCCAGTTTGTTTCGAATCTTGTTTAGATATGGGTATGTCGATCCCACCGTGTGGTCATTTTCTATGTAAAACTTGCGCGAAAATCATTACAACATGTCCATTATGTCGGCGTAGATTCAAATTAGAAGATTTTTATCCCGCTTATCTGTAAATTTAACAATTACCAAATTATAAAAACACCGAAAACAGTGTCTTTACCACTACAATTAGAGTTTTCGATGTTTTTATCCATGTTTTTTTGATGTTGATAATAATGTCGCTAGATCGACTCATTAAATCAAAAATTGACTTTTAATTGAATTTGTATCGGTTCTATTTGTTGTATTTTATAAATTACACGATATTTTTTGAATGTAAATTATACAGACAATTTTATTGTTGCTGTAATTCAAATGATAATTCCCCAGTCGAAGTTGATTATAGTGCGATAAACAAATAATGGAAATAAAAATCGAACGATAGTAATCATCTGAAACGCAAATGAGCGTGACAATTTATCATGATCCAAATATCTGATAAGGGCGAATCCCTGAAATTCTGATGATTATAAAACTTAAATCAATTTCCACTGCGGGATACGTTTATCGATTGTTAGTTTTAATGATTTGTTGTAATCGGAGCTGTTATTCTAATTATAAAAACTGGAGACCTAGGTCGGAAATATTTTATAAATTGACCGTCTAGGAAATTATATAATAAAACATATAACTAACATGGAAAAAAATCGATCTTTTTTGTTGAAAAAGTTATAAAAATCTACGATCGATTTCTTAAATCCCGGCGTAATTAAATTCTAGAGTTCTAATGGAAATCGAACAATAAAAATAATTCATTTCAATTTTAGTGAAATTCACTCAATTGAATATTTTATGTACGTTGACAAGAAAAATATTAATTTAAAAATAATCGTAAACGATTAGTAAGCTTTGACATACAATCCCTTTCACTCTCTGTATTTTATTGATTTTTCATTCAAATATCTGGATCGTTTTAGATAATCACGCAATTTTTGATTACTCAAGACTATGATAATACTGCAGTTATCAACATAATTACAAATTACGGTCCCATTACTATTTCTGTTTATTCTACCATTAAAACTATGCCAAATCAATTAAAATTATATTAAAATCAACGACACAAATATTTTTGTGCTAACCGAAATAATTACATCATTCGCGCTTTTATTACAAGATTAAAGTTGTAACGTATAGTGTACGGTCCGCTTTATGTAATTATTGAAAATTAATCACCTGTCATTTGTCAAACTGTAAACGTCAAAATTGCAAATTTTTTGGAAATAATACCGTCTAAATTTACCAGTTAAATAATGAATAATCAATTATCACTTAAATCATTTATTAAAACGGTTATTCTACAGAATTCAAGGTATGTCAATCGAATTTAATACAAAAAATTAGTGGAAAAAATGAGGTTATATTTGTCCTCAAACCCCACTTATGGTATGTTGTTAAATATGCAGAGTTGCCAATAGTATCAATTTGGCCGCATTTTCTACGTTTTTTTTTCTTGAGCCAGTATTGAACGCGATTTTATGCCGTTTGATCTAAATTTAGGAAATTTACGTTGATAAGTGATTATAATTTTTTTAATAACATACCACTAGCTGCAGGTTTCCGTTATTAGACTAGCACAATTTGAAATTCCCGAAAATTGGCTTATTTTCAGGCGTTTACATGAGACACATTACGATGTTTTAAAGTTGCCGAAAAATTGCACGTCAAAGGAGATACGTGATGCTTTTATTAAATTATCAAAACAACACCATCCTGATATCAATCAAAATCAAGCATCCCATAATCGTTTCCAGCGGATCAATGAAGCTTATACAGTATTAGGCAAACCGGATAGTCGACGATTATACGATTTAGGTCTATCAACAAGTGCGGGCAATGGTATGGAGTCGAATAGGAGGCCGAACTGATCAGAATCGAGACCATGATCCGTCGTTTTGGGCAAATCGAGATAAATCGAAGGATTATCAGTACAAGGACCGGCCGTATTATGGTATACCGGGTATAAAACGATTACCAAATATCGTAATTGTTTTTGCTTGTCTTATATTGATAAGCATCGGTTTAGGTTTACAGACGTTGGCAATAACGTAATCAATATCCACAATTACTTGACTTGAATCAATTGTGATTTTTTTATAGAAGATCGTTTACATTTCGACGAGATGAATTGATTCGGAAATCGGACGAATCGATGCAAACGTTGAAAGAAACCCGCGATCTTGCCGAAGCTAATGGTAACGAGGTCCAAATTGAATTGTTAAAAAGTCGCCTGTTAGAAAACGAAAAGCGCTACAAATGATTAATAATAAAATTGAAGAAAGATTATACATATTTATTTCACCACCATTACAATGAAATTTTCAAAATTTCGACTTCCACACCAAACTAGTTCGTGTTGTTGGCATTGGTGTGATTGGAAAATCATGTGAGAAACTACAATCTTGATTCTTACAATTCCCACCGAATTTACAAGGTTTCGGATGGTAGAATTGACACGTTGGATTCGAACAATTCGGATAATATTTACATATCGTTTTAATTAAATTATGATGACTATAGAGACAATCGCGACGTGTACATGAACTACCAAATTTACATATAGGATGTAAATATAAACATTGATCACCGGCAAATTTACAATTCGGAAACAATTCACAATTGATGGTCGGATGTACAAATTCACATTTATCGCCTTGTCGACATTGCGGCCAATATTTACAACGTTCCTTATTTTTAATCGACGTCGGTGGATGTATAATCGGTAAACGATCCGGTATATTCGATTTAATTGTCGTCGATATTGGTGAATTTTTATCGAAAACTATCGGTGATGGTGATTTCTTTTTTTCTAATCTCGATTTTACTGATGGTTTTATTGTATCTTTAACACATATCATCACTAGTTTTATTATCGTTGACTAAATCTTTAAATTTCGTCTTCTCTATACCATCTAGAGTTATAATAAATTGTTGTTTAATTTCGATATTATCTAATTGTTGGGTTTTATCAATCGGTGTTGGTATATATTGTGGTATTTCTTTATCGTTCGGTTCTAATATTTTCTTTAATTTCTCCTTTTGAGTCTTTGGTAGTTTTCTTGTAGTTTTCTCTTTATAATTCTTCGTAAACAAAGCATCAGGCTGTGTAAAAAACATAATTGTTACTCTAACAGTTTTATTCTCTAATTTTTTGACGATTCGTTACTATGAGAACAGTCTTTGAACAGATTTCGCCATGTGTAATCGAAAACAGATTATTCAACAGAATTATCAAAAAATTAGAGAACACCATTCGTCGTATTCTGGAAGTTTTTGTAGATCCTTTACCATGACAACATTGTAAATTATTAATATTCTCGATTAGATTACTCACGAAAAAAATTGGAGTATTCTCTAACTTTTTGACTACTCGTAACTATGACTTGTTAGTTCTGTCTAAAGAGACTGTTGATCTTCATTATCGTTATGGTAACGAATCTCTATAAAGTTAGAGAATACAACTGTTAAATTCATACCGAATTTATGTTAATTTTTACCTTAACGTTAGCATTAATACCAACTTTAGGCGCTTGTGCTATACTCCTTTGGGCATCAGCTACAGCTTTCAATAATAAATTTTTATTAGGTTGTGGCATGTCGTTTGGTATAACGCGCGGTTTAATTTTAACAACACTGGGAACTTGACGTGCCCGCCACATATTCCCTGATTCTTCCACATCCTCTTCTTCATCACCACGTTGTTGCGATTTTTGTGGAATTGAAATTTTCGACATTACACCAAGCCGATTTAAAATTCCCTTTTACGAAAATAAATCGTTAATAAATCGAAATTGATTAGAATTTGAATAGTATACCTCTTTAGTTTTATCGTTATCAAAATTGATACGTGTACGCTTATTATTATTTTCATTATTACCCTCAGATCTTCGTTTACCCAATCGTTCTAATACTGATTTCTTTTTGATTATATTCTCATTTAATTCTTCATTATTGAACGTTATTCGTGTTTTAGGTTGTTTCTGTTTTGTATTTAAATTAATATTTTCAATGATTTGTATTGTACGATTTGTATTTTTCAATTCATCACCGAATAATTCATCAGGTTCAGCTTTTAAATTAATATAATCGTCATCTTCATCATCATCATGATTGTTATTATCATTATCAATTAATAAACCTAAACGTGTCTTAACATTTCTAATCTTCTGTTCAATCATCTCCAATTCTTCTTCATTCGACATGTTTACCTCTGATAATAGCGGTATATCGAAATTATCTTTTTTATTGTTATCAATATTATTGGATTGTTGATTCTCTTTCATGATAACAATTTTACGTTGTTTAGCTAATTGGTTTGCATCAATTGGTAGATCATCAGTTAATGATTTAAACGTATCGGTTTCATTGTTATTGATTGTTGTACTGTCCGGTTCTGATTTGATCAACTTCTTATCAATCTTCTTGTCTTTCTTCTCTTTCTTTATACCGTCAATCTGTTGTGGTGTAGAATCGTCGGATTTACGTTTATTTACAGCTTTCTTGTAGATTTCTGGATTTGTTACAGTTACTTCTTTCAATTTCTTTAAAACAATATGCAACCAATCAACGAACGTTGCAGTTTTATTCGTTAAAAACAACTGTAGGTCGTCTTTCATTTGCGATTTTGTACGTTTATTAGCTACCATCACCATAATATAATCCGGTAATTCATCATCTAAAATTTCAGTATAATTAACTATAATCAACTTTGTCTGGTTTAATTAATTAATTAATTACCAACATAACAGTTCAATTCGAGTAGTTTCGCTTTGATTGCCGACTGGAAAATAATTTTTTTTTCAACAATATAACCTTAAAAAATTGTCGGTAATTTAGCGATTTCTGTCTTACCCTCATTTTCTGTCCAACTTCAGCCCCTATACTATCCATTATATTATAAATATTACAATTTTTAATCAACCCTAAATTATTAAATAATTCCTTCAAAAGGGTGAAAATCCATCAATGACTACAATAAAAGTAAATAGCAATGTTGCCACAGCCCGTCCAAATTGAATCCGCTAATTCTCGGAGAATTTAAATAAATTTTCCCCAATTTCAAAAGAAAAGTTTATTAGTATCTATAAATATTTTTCATAAATATATATATATCTGTATGTTGTTTGTATTTTAGTGGAATTATTGTGATATTGAAAGACTTTAGCTTACTATCAGTAGATCTACTGGAAAATTGCTACACTTGGCGGCAGAGTAGGTGACTAGTTGTCAAAGTATGGCGGTAAATTTGAATAATTATTTAATTATATTTTCCACATATTACATTTTTCAAAAATGCATTTATGATTTAATAATTTATAATGAAAGATTTAAGCTAGAACTGATATTAATGAATATACTCCACGAACGACCTAAAATGATTTCCGTATAATACTCAATTGCTAACCTTAGTGTATAATTGACTGAATAATTTTCAGAAAATTTGATTGCAATTTTCTTTTGTGTATACATCAGTTCCGTTAAATAAATTTTCTGACTTTCATCATTCATAAGATACTAAGCGAGTTGTTGTAATAAATAATGCAGATTTTCGGTCTTAAAAATAAATATTATTATATAAATACAAGTTTCTATAGATTGTTCTGCTAGTATAACAGCAGAAGCTGTGGTTACACAAAATAAACCCATTGTTCCTAAATAATGATAATCTTAAAGGACAATACATTCTTTTAAACAGCAAATTATTCATTTGTATAGTACCGTATGATTATATTTACTTACAGTGATAATTGTTTGAATGCTACTTGCTAAAAGCAGTAATCCACAGAGAGAAAAATAAGCAACAAAATTTGATATAAAAATTAAACGGAAATTTCCTTCTGTAAGTGCTGAGATACAGAAACATGTAATATGTCACGTGGTTGCTTATCGTATTTAAATAATTTCGATTGGAGCTTTCTTTTGTGTATTTTTTCTGATATTTGAATAATAGTTTGATGATATTATTTCCGATTTCAATTACAATTAGTGCTTCTAAATTCTAAAGCTTTCGTTAATAGAATTAATATAATAGGTACAGTATCTATTCGGATAACGAGTCATTTCTCGGACCAAGGTCGGCAGTGCCTTCCGTATTTCCTATCGGAAATAGGTGCGTGTATCGAGAATTCATCATGTCTAGTTTCAAGCGTATGCGATAAAAGAGCCCGTTTAACATAACTGAACCACCGAACTCATAAACTACTGCTTTCAATATAGATTAGTCACTTTCAAGCATTTAATTATTAGTTTTCCTGTTTTTAAAAGTTGGGTGGGCAATGCCACCCCTGATGAGCCGCCACTGATATAGAACTTGTTCGTTTAATTAGTATTTAATGTCTCTCACTTAATGAATTATTAAAAATTAGGTGAATGAGAACATTAGATGATTTGGCCAAAGAAGATATCGACAGTTCTAGTTCAGTCTTGTATAGTGAAGTAACTACCGAAAATACAATTGAAAATTTCGTGAAAATTCCAAAATGTACAACTTATGGAGCGAATTAACGAAACACGATTGTTTAATTTTTGTGAAATTTGTTGCATCGACGATTTATCAATTTCATTTTATGAAAATTTTATTAGTTTTATTTCTGATAATTCAGATTCCAAATCAGTTAATTCAAATTTATCTGTTTACTAATGAGTTGAGTGTTGAACAGTTTATTCAGTATTCACCGGCGTTCTTCACAATGTTTTATGTAATAATTTCTTTTATTAAATAGCTGTTTGTTCAATTTCTTCAAATTTGTAGCCCATTCTAGCTACAATTATATTGTTGACAAATCCAAAATTGGTCCATAATCTGTTCGATGAAATTGATATATGGCCGATTGAGAATGCTGTTGAATCAACAAAAAGAAAAATCCAAAATGAAATGAAAATTGTTACTTTATTCACAATTAACAATATAATTGGATCAATTTATGCTGGTTTAGCTTGTTTCTTCTTCGATTCTTACGATTACGCAACGTTTTTACCAATCAAATACTTCGTTGATTATCATCCACAATATTCAAATATTCTCATTAAAATCTATAAAGCCAGTCTTACATTTGCAGCTTTCACTATATTTACTGCTCACGCTTATCAAATTATTTATTATACGCAACACATGAAATATCAACTGTGGATGTTAATTGATTCAATTGATGGAATATTGGAACCACAGAATAACGATACTCTTGATCAAAGGCAATTGATAGATGACTGCGAATATCAGCGACGAGTTAAATCAAGACTGATTGATTTTATCAAACGACATCAGGAATGGATAATGTGACTTATTTATCTGTATGTCCGAATTTTCAACTTGTCTAAAAAATAATATTTTATAGATCAGCACATAAGAAGATTAATAAAGTATCAAATTATGTTGCCTATTTTTCCATCTGTGGATTACTACTTATTACAAGTGTCATTTATGTAGTTACCACTGTAAGTACAATCACTTTAGATAATGTAAAAAATTGAGAAAAGTAAATAATTTATTGTTTAAAGAATTCGATCGCCTTTTATGATTATCGTTATCTAGGAGTAATGGCTTTTATTTACTGTAATCACAGCTTCTGCTATTATAATAGCAGGTCAATCTGTAGAAACTATGGTAAGTATGTAACGATGAATTTCCCGTATTAATAAAATAATATTTATTTTTAAGACTGAAAATCTGTATTATTCATTACAACAAATGGATTGGTATCTTATGAATAACGAAAATCGAAAAATTTATTTAATGTTACTGACGTATACTCAAAGGAAAGTAGCAATCAAATTTTCTGAAAATTATTCAATCAATTATACACTAGGATTAGCAGTTGGGTATTTCCTCTTACGATTATTACTTTTAATTAAATGGAAATCATTTCAGGTCGTTCGTGGAGTATATTCATTACTATCAGTTCTAGCTTCATTATAAATGAGTAAGCTGGATTTACACATTTATCTGAATCTTTTAGAAAAAAAATATTATCTGAGTCAAAAATTTAGCTAATTTATCGTTATTGTGACAAATTTTTGTCTCGCTTAACTCTTAAAAGTTTATTAAAAACTTCAATGCACTTGTAAACCTTCAATAAGTGTCTAAACTTTGAATATCATGTGTTTACACAAATATTTAGTTTAGTTTACAACTTCAAAAAGTTTCAGAACAAAAGTTTCATCGTAAATTTAGAACACTTTTTGGCCGTTTACACAGCTAAGCACCATTAAACTTACAAGTTTAGCAGTTTTAGTAAATAGAAGTTTACTAGTGTATCTGCACCTTTAAATTATGAATGCACTTTTGAAAAATGTAATAATACAAAATAAATAAAGAATTATTCAAATTTACCGACATATTTTGATAACTGCCTCCAAGGGCACCAAGAATTTTCTAGTAGATCTACTAAACTCTGTCATCTACTAAAACACATAACTTATCATTGAAAACTGATAACTTCTGATAAGAAGTTCCTTGTTCTAAATGATAACAGTCACCGCATCCAAGAAGTTGTCCAATAGGACGTAAATTAAAGATTACCTGTAGCTAATGAAAATATGAAATATGTAATCGATAAGAGTGCAATAATGTTCTTTTGTTAAATTTTAACGATAAATCCAGATGTTGACAATATTAAAAACAAAATTAATGTTGATCGGGACAAGTTACATCCGATAATAGCCAGGAAATTAGAAATTGCAACATTAGTTCTTATTTGTTACTAAGACTTTCCATAAGTTCCGATTTCAAATGGAGTTATTAAAATAATACTGTCATTTAACTTATTTTTAAATAAATCATTAATGGATACCTAAGTAGTAAATGTCTATTATCTCATCAACTTAAATTTGATATTACTACTTTTATGTTAATGGTCGATACGAATCGACATTTGCTACATTAGTAACTTGGTCAATAAAAAATTAATAAGCATAATAAACTTTCTTAGTTTCTTACGTTACATTTTTATGAAATCAATAACTAGACGGTTCTTTATTGAAACATTTAATCAACTACATCTTGTATACTAGAGTGCACGTTTTTATGAAACAATTACAATTAATTACTTGAAACTAGCAAGAACGGACATTATCGAGTATGCTCCACGAACAATCTGAAAATGATGCCATAATTTGATTATTTAAATAATTAAAATAGAAGATACTCAACCGCTAATCCTAGTGCAAAATTGATTGAATAATTTTCGGAGAATTTGATTGCAATTTTCCTTTCTGAAGAAATCAACAGCATTAAGTACAATTTTCGATTTTCGTTATTCATATGGTACCATTCGATTTGTTGGAGTAGATAATAGGAATTGTCACTCTTTAAAATAAATATTGAAATTTTATCCAATTATTTAATAGGTACTTACGATGGTTTCTATGGATTGTCCTGCAATTACAGGCGCTGCAGTTGTCGTTACAGCACCCAGACACAAAAATGGCAAATATCGATAATCGTAATAGGAGATAGAGGAATTCTTAAAAAATCGTTTTTGTTATTTTGTTATGAATAAAATTATGAAATTTACCATGACAAATACGTAAATAACACTAGTGAATACCAATAATCCACAAACACCAAAATATGCAATATAGTTCGATATTTCGATAATTTTCTTATGACCAGATCTAGAAAATTGAATTGTTTCACATTGATAAAGAATGTAAAAATTGGGCAAATTACGTTAACAATTCCTGATGCCGTCGAATATGATTAATTAATTTCAGTTTAACTTGTTGCTGATATTCACGATTATCTACCAAAATCTCTTGAACGCTGTTCTCTTTTTCGATTATTATACCATGAATTCGGTCAATCAACATCAAAGATTGATATTTCAGGTGTTGCGTATAATAAATGACTTGATAAGAGTGTGCAATAAATGTAGTGAATGCTGCAAATGTAAGACTGGCTTTATAGATTTTAGCGAGAATATTTGAATATTTTGGATGATAATCAATGAAGTATTTGACTGATAAAAACATTGTGTAATCGTAAGAATCGAAGAAGAAACAGGCTAAACCAACAGACATTGATCCAATTGTATTGATAATTGTAAACAAGGAAATAATTTTTATTTCGTTTCGGATCTTTCTTTTTGTTGATTCAGCGGCAAATTCAATCGGCCATAAATTGACTTCTTCGGACAGTTTTTCGATCAATTTTGGATTGATTAACAATATAATTGTAGCTAGAATGGGCTATAAATTTGAAGAAATTAATTAATTATCAATTCAATAAAAGAAATTATTACATAAAACATCATGAAAAACGCAGGCGAATATTGAATAAATTGTTCAACATTTAATTCATTTATAAATAGATAAACTTGAATTAGTTGACAAGAGAGTTGTACTATCAAAAAGAAAATTAATGCAATTTTTGTGAAATAAAACTGGTAAATTGTTGATGATATAAATTTCACAATAATTAAACCATCACTTTGACTATTTAATTTATCGAACAGACGTTGCATCTTGGAGATGATTCCACTTTAACCAACTTGAATAGAATGAAGAAATTGTAAGTTACGGTAAAATTAAATAGACACTGATTTGCTGTTGTTACGTCGTATCGATAAACCATTCAACAAAGTTCCAGTGATTTATTTTAATATTAACTCGAATCCAATGGCTCATTATCTAATTATCAAAATTCACTTGCAATAGTATCGTTTATACATAAATAAAATTAGGAAATTATTATGTACATTATTTCCACTCGCTTATCAAATAATCGTGTCGAAGAAGTTGTCTTTTTAAGGTGAGTAGCATAAGTAGCATTCTTAATCGTAATAATCATAATAATAATGTACTATAACGATACATGAAATTAAAAATGAGCAAAACTAAATGAAATCAAATAAACACATACGTTCAGCATTCATTATGCTGCGAGTAGCTTGCCTGCCCTGACTGAGCTAGTCGCCCGATATGAAATAAAGGGCATAAAAATTCAATAATGCGATATTCGCGATCAATTATTAGTTAATTAGTATTCATAAATTAAATCAACAAGTTAAAAGAAAATTTCCTTCTTTAAACGCTATGAGAAACCTGAGATACAGAAATATCTAATATGTCACGATTTTAATAATTGTAGCTTTCTTTTGTGTATTTTTTCTAATTTAGAGTGCTTCTAAACTCTAAAGCTTTCGTTAATCGAATTAATATAATAGATACAGTATTTATTCGGGTGGCGAATCATTTCTCGGAGCAGGGCAGGCAGTGCCTTCCGTATTTCCTGTCGGAAATAGGTGCGTGTATCGAGAATTCATCGTGTCTAGTTTGAAGCGTATGCGATAAAAGAGTGCGACTCGTTTAAACGTTTAACTCGAATTGGGGCTCTGTCCATCCAGGTTGTAAAATTCAATTTTCAACCCCATTTTTATTCCGGATTGCATTCAGTATAAATTTATAAATAATTGTTTTCAATGTTGAAAATTAGTCACTTTTCTAGCATTTAATTATTAGTTTTTCTGTTTTTAAAGTTGGGTTGGCAATGCCACCCTTGACGAGCCGCCACTGATATAGAGATTGTTCATTTAATTAGTTTTTAATGTCTCAATTAATTAATTATTAAAAATTAGGTGACTGGGAGAATTAGATGGTTTGACCAAAGAAGACAGTTCTATTTCAGTCTTGTATTGTGAGTAACTACTGAAAATACAATTGAAAATTTCGTGAAAATTCCAAAATGTACAACTTATGGAGCGAATTAACGAAACACGATTGTTTGATTATTGTGAAATTTGTTGCATCGACGATTCATCAATTTCGTTTTATGAAAATTTTATTAGTTTTATTTCTGATAATTCAGATTCCAAATCAATTAATTCAAATTTATCTGATTACTAATGAATTGAGTGTTGAACAATTTATCCAATATTCACCGACGTTTTTCACAATGTTTTATGTAATAATTTCTTTTATTAAATAGCTGTTTGCCTAATTTCTTCAAATTTATAGCCCATTTTAGGTGCAATTATATTGTTAACAAATCCAAAATTGGTTGATAATCTGTTCGATGAAATCGATATATGGCCGATTGAGAATGCTGTTGAATCAACAAAAAGAAAAATCCAAAATGAAATGAAAATTGTTACTTTATTCACAATTATCAATACAATTGGATCAATTTATGCTGGTTTAGCTTGTTTCTTCTTCGATTCTTACGATTACACAATGTTTTTACCAGTCAAATATTTCGTTGATTATCATCCAAAATATTCAAATATTCTCATTAAAATCTATAAAGGCAGTCTTACATTTGCAGCATTCACTACATTTACTGCTCACGCTTATCAAATTATTTATTATACGCAACACATGAAATATCAACTGTGGATGTTAATTGATTCAATTGATGGAATATTGGAACCAGAAAATAACGATACTCTTGATCAAAGGCAATTGATAGATGACTGCGAATATCAGCGACGAGTTAAATCAAGACTGATTGATTTTATCAAACGACATCAGGAATGGATAATGTGACTTATTTATCTGTATGCCCGAATTTTCAACTTGTCTAAAAAATAATATTTTATAGATCAGCACATAAGAAAATTAATAAGGTTTCAAATTATGTTGCCTATTTTTCCATCTGTGGATTACTGCTTATGACAAGTGTCATTTATATTATTACCACTGTAAGTATAATCATTTTAAATAATATAAAGATTTAAGAAAAGTGAATAATTAATTGCTTAAAGAATTCGATCGCCTTTTACGATTATCGTTATACAGGAGTAATGGGTTTATTTACTGTAATCACAGCTTTTGCTATTATACTAGCAGGTCAATCTGTAGAAACTACGGTAAATAGGTGATGATGAAATTTCCGTATTTATATGATAATATTTATTTTTAAGACTGAAAATCTGTATTATTTATTACAACAAACCGATTGGTATCTTATGAATAACGAAAATCGAAAAATTTATTTCATGTTACTGATGTATACTCAAAGGAAAGTTGCAATCAAATTTTCCGATAATTATTCAGTCAATTATACACTAGGATTAGCAGTTGAGTATTTCCATTTACGATTATTACTATTGATTGAATGGAAAATTATACGGAAATCATTTTAGGTCGTTCGGGGAGTATATTCATTACTATCAGTTCTAGCTTGAAATTATCATTACAAATGAGTAAGCTGGATTTACACATTTATCTGAACTTTTGAGAATTTAGAGAGAAAATGTTAATTTGTGTTTACACTGATTCAAGAATTTCGTTAATTTACCGTTATTTTAATAAATTTTTGTGTAGCTTAACTCTTAAAAGTTTATTAAAAACTTCAATGCACTTGTAAACCTTCAATAAGTGTCTAAACTTTGAATATCATGTGTTTACACAAATATTTAGTTTGGCTTTACAACTTCAAAAAGTTTCTCGTCAAAAATTTAGGACACTTTTTGGCCGTTTACACAGCTAAGCACCATTAAACTTGCAAGTTTAGCAGGTTTAGTAAATAAAAGTGTATCTGCACCTTTAAATCATAAATGCACTTTTGAAAATGTAATAAAACAAAATATAAATAAATAAATAAATAAATAAATAAATAAATAAATAAATAATTATAGAAACCGCCATATTTTGAAAACTCTGCCACGAAGGGCACCAAGCCTAGCAATTTTTCAATAGATCTACTGATAGCAAACTAAATTCTATCAGAATCACAGTAATTCTACTAAGCACATAACTTATCACTGATAACTACTAACTTCTGATAAGAATTTCCACTCTTCTAAAGGATAAAAGTCATCGTACCCAAGAACTTGTCCAATAGGACGTAAATTAAAGATTATAGTGAATGAAAAGATGAAATATGTAATCGATAGAAGTGCAGTAATTTTTTTTTGTTAAATTTTAACGATAAATCCAGATGTTGACAATATTAAAAACAAAATTAATGTTGATCGGGACAAGTTACATCCGATAATAGCCAGGAAATTAGAAATTGCAACATTAGTTCTTATTTGTTACTAAGACTTTCCATAAGTTCCGATTTCAAATGGAGTTATTAAAATAATACTGCCATTTAACTAATTTTTAAATAAATCATTAATGGATACCTAAGTACTAAATGTCTATTATCTCATCAACTTAAATTTACTACTTTTATGTTAATGGTCGATACGAAGCGATATTTGCTACATTAGTAACTTAGTCCATAAAAAATTAATAAACATGATAAACTTTCTTAGTTTCTTACGTTACATTTTTATAAAATGTTGTTACTCAATCAATAACTAGACGGTTCTTTATTGAAACATCAACTACATCGTGTATACCAGACTGCACATTTTCTTAAAACTATTAAAATTATTGTTGAATAGTTTCAATAAAGTTTCAGTGATTTGTTTTAAAATTTAACTCTAATGGCTTATTGTCGGATTATAAAAATTCACTTGCAATAGTATCGTTTATAAATAAAATTAGCAAATTATTTGTTTAATTTTTTCCACCCCTTTATGCTGTTGTATATTTCGTCAACAATTTAGCTGATTTAATCAATAAATTATACATTCTTTAAATTGATTCTATTTGAAAATTGCTGATAATCAATCTAGTAGCAGTTAGTTCCGTCAAAACGTCCAATAAATCAAATCAAAATGTCTCATACGAGAAATATCCGAATAAAAGTGGAAAATTATCAAGATATTTCAAAACAAATCCCTGATTCATTACTGTTATCAACGATTATTTTCACTCAATGTAAATTTCTGGGGCGAGTCTTAAAAGAGACCGAAAAAATATTATTAACAACGCAGGATGTCATTCAAATAAATGCGAAAGTCGATCTTGAATTTAGAACTCACGATTTACAATCATTCATTTCAACACCAATCATATGTAATATTTTCCCTAATTGGGTATATTTGATAATTTGAAATGGTCAATTCCAGTTGTAATATTCCAAGAAGGCGTCGAACATGATTCAGAAGATTTAGCTCCAAGTAGAAAACTGAAGGAGGATTTATATGGGAGAAAAATGAGAGAAACTTGGACGCAAACAGAGAATAGTTACCACATTTTTGGTACTTTTTTGGTCGATTTAAAGCCAATACTTTTCGGTATTATAACAACAAAATAGCACCGATTGGAGGTCTAGTTTTAAAAATTTTCAGGCGAACGGAGTTGCAAACAATTCTTAGAAATCGACGTATACGAAAAATACAACGATGAACACCAGCCAGGTGTTAATATCGAGATTTCAATCGATAATCCAATCGATTTTCGAGTTGAACCGAACTTATTAACGTTAACGATTGAGTCAATTTTTAATGTACCTCAAACTATGACCGAAGAACTGGAATATCAGATTTATATCAAACTACCATTTGTTAATAATGATTGTTCGAATTTCGATCGATAAATTAATTGGAAGTTGATTTTCAGAGCTCAAACCCAACGATTTTTAAAAGTACAACTTATAAACAAGAACAAATAGTTGACGATTTCATAAAGTGGCTAAATTTCGATGATGCAGAAGTCAAGAATACCAGCCAATATAAGTAAGTTAACAGTGGTATTCTAAAATTGTCCACTAGATAGTAGTTTCTATTGTTTTTGTTAAATGTTAAGGATAAATCTAGATATTGACAGTATTAAAAACGACGTTAATGTTGATCTGGCCACGATTTTTGAATCGACTAATCCTAGAATTGAATTCAATACGATTCAACGCTATTTTCTACTAGAGGAAGATTTTTCTAAATTCGTCGATTATATCGATAAAATTTCTTCACTCTATTTGGAAATATTCTGTATCTCAGAAACAGGAGTGGATAATTTACATTTAATGGCAATCATTGATTTATCATCACTACAAAATCCTGAAGGTATAACAGTTTTAATTTTATTTTCCCAAAGACAAGTGTGTTTTTTTTTAAGTTAAAAACCTTAGAATTGCTACCCCTATATACAATTTTGATGAGACAATCTTCAAGAGATGTTTAAATTATGAAGATGCCACTTTTCAGGAAACAAACGATAAGAACGACTCAATCGACCATAGTCTAATTAACAATTCGAAAGAGGTAAAATACTCGCGTTAATTCTAACAATTTACAATTTCTAATTGTAGACGTTGGAATTTACAAGTTCAGAAGAGTGGCGATTGAATCGAATTCTCTATAATGAAGACGCAAAACCGACTTTTATTATCATCGAAATCGATCTTCTTCATCCGATTAACGACAGTCAAAAAAAGGATCATCTGTACAACGATTTAGAATTGAAATTGATCGCCGAAAATTGTAAACGCGAACTAATCAATGAAACTTTAAAAGAGATCATTAATGAAACTATTGGGAAATATGGGGAATATTTGGAACAAAGGAAACGGTGCATCTGTATTAATCTACGACAATTTTCTTATATTATTCATCATTAAAATATATTACAGGCAGTGAAAAATCCGATTTTCTAACATATCTACAACGAACTGGTTTTTACCAAAGCTTCCTCTATTTATTGACGCAATTGATAATTTTGATTGTACAGAATGTTGACGATAATCAGCAATTAATCGAGCAATTAAGTGAGGAATTCTACTGTGAAATTCTCAAGGAATTCAATTTGATTATCAACGAGGAGAATTCGAATATTTTCGATAAATCATCAAAGCTTTACAACGATTTGATATTGTTGCATGCTCAAGAAGCTATAGCTCTACAAAACTTCAAATTAGCCAATAAATACCACTTACAGGTATATTTATTTAGTTAAAATCTACCAATTAATTTATTTTAAATTCTAGAATATTGCGTTAAATGAAAACAATCCAAATTCGTGGTTGTATTACGGAATTTATCAGAATTTATGCGGTCAAATTGAGAAAGCCTTCACTTGCGTACAAAAAGCTCTAAATTTAAACAAATATCATTGTTTAAGTTTATTATTTAATGGAATATTGTTGACTCATAAGAATCAAATCGAAAAGGCGGAGAAATGTTTTAGTTTATTGGACGAAAAGGGCCCACAATGGATTGAAGGTACTGGTGTTTTCTGTTTATTCCACAAAAGAAATGGAAACGAGGAATCTTTTGAGTTGTATAAAGAAAAAGCGGAAACATATCTAGAAAATGGGTTAATAAAGAAGGATTATTTCGAATCGTACAGTATGATTTGGACTAAAGCCCACGTATCGAATACTGTATTTTTACGCACTTGTCTTCTATTGATCGATTTGAAAATGTTCGATGTAATTTAATAGTGGAATTTCTTTAATTAAATTTACCCCAAATTCTCGATTTTAGTGGGCTGAAGAAGCTTTATCTCTACAAACAGGTTATTGTGAAATTGTTTATTATCTATTGGGCGTTATTTGTTATTATACTGAACAATATTCTGAGGCTATAGAAAATTTAGAGAAAACTAAACTAGTATCCGAGACTCCTGTAATAATTCTTTATTTTTATATAAATCGATTTTAATTCGGATCAACTTATAGAATGATGCTATATTATCATTAATGGGCCATTGTTATTACCATTTAAATGATTATGAAGAAGCTCTAAAATGTTATCATTCCGCACTAGAAGTAGAAGAAATCAATCAATTTCCATCTAATCTACATCAATTTAGCGAAGATTTATAAAAGATTCGACGATTTCCAAAATGCTAAAGAATTTCTACTATTAGCCTGCAAATCTCAACCGACAGCCCAAGCGTGGTCATATCTTGGAAAATTATACTACACTGTAATTATTAAAAAAAAATACAATTCATTTTATAACAACTCTTTTTTATAGCAAAAAGATTTAATTAGCGCTGAAGAATGTTTCTCTGAATCGCTGATGTACGATAATCATCTATCGGAAACGTGGTATTATCTATCGTTGATCAATTCCAAATTGTGCCGTTTTCAAGAAGCCGACATTTACCAAGAAATTGCAATTATGGTAATATTTCTATATTTTCGTTAATTTAATTTATCGTAAACGTTTTAGAATAATTTCAATGGCTTGTAAATTTGGTTGGATTCCTACAAAATTGATTAAATTCGTTGTTGTTGACTAAGTTGGAGTTATTGTAGCTAGCGAGGACGGCCATTGCCGAATATGCTGCTCGAACAATCTGAAACAATCATAATGAATTTCTAATTTCTAATTGCCAATCTCGCAGTGATTCTCTTTTGTGTAAAAATTATTATAATAAAATAAATTTGACGATTTTCAGTATTCATATCGTACCGATTGAGTTTTCAGTGAAAAATCGAACATCAATCGAAATATTTGTTAATACAGAAATACGAACGATCTAATTTGTAGGTAAACAAATAAACGCACTAGTTACACAGTTACACTAGTTATACATTAGTTAAATTAATTAAACATCGGCTAACAACATTTGGCGCTGTGAACACCTTTAAGAGAAACGGGCTGTATAAACAAAAATGTCCAACATAAAAATTGAATAGGTATGCAACATATGAAGAAAATACTATTGTTATGTGCCCCAACTGTTGAAAATTGATGGAAAAAACACTATTTCTGAATTAAAACATAAAGATAATAAATTTAGCAAAATTTTTTTTCTGATCCATTCAATTGTGGTTGAGGGGTGGTTACCTCCTAAACGTAATATTTCGAAAAAATCCAAAAACAGGTTTCTCCTACTTTTTCGTCTTCTTTCGAATGACATAAGTTTCGTCAAAATCCGATGAATAGTTTTTGACTTATAGCAATTTTCTTACTTTCAACCCTTATAACTTCTACCCTAATTAACATTTCGATATGCAAACAATGGGCTTCTACATTATTTTTTATACCCTGAGAATAATGCCGTTTGTCCCGTTTGAATATTTCAATTGGAAATATGCGAAACTTAAAAAGTGCCCCGTTTGAGTCTAAACTTTGAGTGGCGATTTCACCCCCTAGATATGTTTTTCCCCCGATAAAAAAACATGCATCTCTTAGAATTCGATGGAGAATAACATATCCAAATTTCATTAAAATCGGAGGGGGACACCTGGGAATGTTGTAAGTATTGCAAGATCTTTATCATAAAATTTTGTGTAGAAAAATGGTGGATGCGCCTGGCGAGAAATTATAATTTTATTGATGTTTTCATTTACAATTAGGACACGTACACAATACCTACAAATAGATAAAGTACTAGAAAATATCCTCGATTAATAAATAATCGTTGATTGTATTCCAATATCCCATTACTTATCGTTTACGATTCATTATTATCGACATCTTTTTCCCATTATTTTAACGACTCAAGTTTTCTCTAGTTTTGCCTTGAAATAGACGATAATGTCTCAATTAAGGGTTGAGAAATCGATTGTAAACGTGTCCATTAGAAATACAATCGTTATTTATATTTACGTTATTCGTAGTTTCTTAAAATACGGAAAATTGAAAAATTCTACGCAAATTCTCAAATAATTGCAGCGTTCTTGAAGGGAACCAATTAGGAGAGATTTCTAGACATAAAACAGACAATAAGCGGTGATAATAGAATTGTAGTTGTTAATTTAAGTGCGAATTGAATTCGGTTAAATTCAATTTGTTTGAATGTTGATCAAAACCGAAATGGCGCTGTAGACCAGCTTGATAATCTGTAAAATTGAAGTTGTTTGTTGTTGTTTTCAATTCGAATTGTAATCACCGCAAATCCCAAGTCATAGTTGACCGTATATTTATCGGAAAAACTGACCGAAATCGACTTCCTGGCGCCAATCAACAGATTCAAATAAGTCCGACGATTCGCACAATTCATTTCATACCATTTAACATCGCGCTGTATATGATAAGCATCATCCGTCTAAAATTTCGTGAAAGTAAATATGGAATCGTTAAAATTGTTAATATTGACCACTGATTGTATTGATTGACCGGCTTTTATAAGCGCAAATGTGGTGGTTGTTATGAGAATACCAGACATAAAAACCTGGACGTAGCCTTGGGAATTTTTAAAACCCTTAAAATTCACCGATTAAATCCGGAAATTGCACCACTCACACTTACAGAAAGAACAAGAATTACAACACAAATACCCACAAGTACACCACATATTGAGAAACAGGCGACTAAATTCGAAATATCTTGGATTTTCTTCAGACCGCACCTGTAACATCGGCCAAATTAATCGAAAATTTTCGAAATTACCACCCAATTTACATTAACAATTCTTGATGTCGCTCAATAATAAACCGTAATCGCCTCTTTAATTCCTTCTGGTACAACAAATTATCGACGGGATGTTGGTTTTCTGCGCGATATTCTTCTGAACAATCGGTTAGCCCGTTGAAATGATCGAGCAACATCAACGCTTGATATTTTAAATGTTGCGTATAATAGATCATTTGATAACAATGCGCCACATAAACGGTAGAAATTAGCGGAAATGTGACGATTTTATAGAATTCTGTGGCGATTGTTGAATTTTGGCAATAATCAGCAATTAATTTGATTGGTAGAAACAATTCGTATTGTAATTCATCATTCATGTACATACAACATGAGAGAATTAGCGCAAATATCGTGTTGATTATTGTAAAAATTTCAACAATTCTCATCTCATTTCGACTTTCTAGTGCTCGTTGATTTGTTGAACTATCAATCGACCATAAATAAATTTCCTCCGATATATTTTCGATAACGTACGGTTGTTTTAACAACACAAATATCGCTAAAATACCCTTTAAAAATTGTTAATTTTCGAACAATAGATTCATTGGATACTTACGTAGGACAATCCGAAAAACGTCGGTATGTATTGTAGGAGTTCTTCTAAATTTGCTCGATAGATAAAGAAATGAATTTGGAGTAGCATAAAAGAACATTGCAGTATTAATTGGAAAATTAAATAGATCTTAACGGGGCGAAATAGGTAAATCGTCGAACTAACAAATTTGCTTATTCGAAGACCGTCATCTTTCATTTCGTTCTTACGCCCGTACTCCATCGCGTTAAAATGCGGTTTCTATAACACTAAATTGGCTTTTTGTGTAAAAAACGATTGTAAATTCGTGTCCATTATCGTTAGGAGTTACGGTTTTTCTATAATCGATCGTTTTAATCGCTTAAAAAGACAAGTTTGGAGAATTCAAATTTAGACGTCTTTATTTCTTAAAAGCTCACTTAAATTTTTAACAATTCAAAAGTCCACACACATACGTACACACGAATCAATCTAAATAAGCAAATATCCTTGTTTTCACCTAAACAAAACTGTATCTATTCTTATTAATGATGATGATAATAGTGAGACTATCAATAAAAATGAAACATCAAAAAGTTTACATAACGATTGAAATCTTACATTAAGATTACTATTATTGTTGTTGTAACAAAAACTGAACACGCTTCATTTATAAATGTGTCTAACGAAATAATGGGGGAATTATTAAAATAATCGTGGTGTATGTAGACCGCTTGTCTGATAATCTAATTCAGGATTATGGCATGTACCCGGCGGGCCCCAATCGTATAAACCTTGTGAATTGGCTAGACGGTGTGTTAAACGATGTGCTATCGAAAAACCACCACTACCCTCTAATTGTGTTAATACAATAATAACTTGCCGTGTCAATGGTGGTACACTATCGACCGTTTTTAAAGTACCACGTGTCGAGACAACATTATAACTTTCTTGACAATCACATTTAACATGTATCCATTTATTTTCGTGGCGATTCTCTACCATAACAACAAGACCAGCCCAGCCTTTTGTTAGATAATAAGCCGTCATACCCTCGCGTCCTTCGTGCCGTTGGCCGCGTGCTAAAGTTAATGAGATTATTGCATCGGCTAGAATATAATCAGGCGGTGTTAATTGCTCAGCTAATAGCTTCTTTGAACTGTGTATAGCCAAAACGTATCTACAATTAATAAAATTAGTCATTTTATATAGAAATAATGAGTATTAACCGTGGATATGCGGCCATATCTTCTAAGCCTGTGTGCCAATGGTTGAAAGCCAGCGGTACAACGACATATTCGCCGGCTTCTAACATTTTATTACAACCGACAAAACCGCGCACTTGTCGTTTACTATGCTCGACTAAATTACCAATAGTAGAACCGTTGCGTGCTTTAAATAAAACAACACATAGATCCAATTGGGAACGGTGCGATTTCTCCGATTTCCGTTGTCCTTCCTAGAAATCAACAATTATTGCGTTTATTACAAAATAATTCGATTATATATACTTGGAATAAAGTGAAATCAACTTCTGTGGGTTCTAAAATCGTCAACAATATACACGATAGATGTTTTTGTGACGATAACGGTGGTAGAATTCCAGTTAAACGTATATCATTCCAACCTAATCTAGCTTTACAAATGTCGATACAATCGAAATATTTCAAAACATCCTTGAATGAAATCCAAAAAGTACCGTCGTTTTGTGGCCCGTTCGGCATTAATTCCTCTTTTAATTCGATTGTCCATTTGTCGGAATTATAAGACCAATCGCCTTTCCAAACGAAATGGCCCCATGGATTGCGCAATTTCAATAAACGATAACCGTTAACATCACGCACATCTAATAACGAATAGGCATGCCGTGGACGTAGACCTTTATTTTGATATTCCAATTCATCAACTTTCATATTACCACCACCGCACGATGCGCCCATTAGAAATAAAGCTTGTCTTGACGATAGTAATTGTGCCCAAATTAGATCGATGTCTAATTCATCATCGGACGGTGCCGATGATGGTTGTAATGGTATCGATTCACATGGGGCGCCGGTTAGTGTAGCCAAGCCTTCTATAGCACGTCCGGAAACTAGAGCTTCGTAACAACCGTGGATTTTCGCTACGGCTTTCTCGATTAATGGCACCCATAATTGCTTGCGTTTCGCCTTTAAATAAATTAAAATCAATTACTTACTAATTAATTTGAATTAATTATTGGTGATTACTTGTGAATAGAGTAAATGTCCTTTTTTATCACATGGGAAATAATCATCAACTAAAACTGTTGTCCAATTGCCATCTTTACACAAACGCACTTGATAAACACCTTGTTGGCAGAATTCACGTGTTATTAATATTGAACGTAATAAATCTTCACGTTCAGCTAATACAGCTAAGGCACTCAATAACCAACAATTACCTAATACACCTTGCGATATATCAGATGGTTGTGGCTTTCTAAATACAGCCCATGGTAAATGCGATGATTCTGTATCATCATCCACAACAATATCACGTAAACGTTTCCATTTTATTGTATGCAAATCTTTACAATCTTGTAAATTATAATATAAACTACTAGCCGATGGTGGGAATGAATCATCAACATATCCTTGTTTCTTTAATTTACAATAACGCACAATATAATGCCAATGTTTACTGGCTAATTCTTCTTGTGTTAAACGTACAGGCTCCTCTGGGGGTTGTTGTGCTTGTTGAGGGGGTGGATATTGCACGATATCCTCACGCCGTCTTTGACACATATCACAGATAAATTGTGTTTTAGTATTCTCAAATGTACAAATCATACATTGCCATTTCGTTACATTCGTATCCGATAAATTATCCGAATCGTAATCGGTTTTCAAATTGATACGATTCGATTTACCATTAACCTTTTTATCACTATTATTCCTATTTTGATAATGTTTACGATTATTATTATTATTATGTCTCGGCGACGGATATTTTAAATCTTGCGGCTTCCTACCAATCTTACACACTTTACAAATTGTTACATTTAATGGATTCTTTAATGTACACTGTTGACATGACCAAAATTCACCTTTACGCAACGTCATATCGTTATTTAATAGAACTGAACGTAATTTCGAACCACAACAAGCTTCACAAATTAAAGAATGTCCACTATTTACTAACGTACACTTTTTACATGTCCATTTCTGATCATCTATTGGTGATGTTGTTGTAGTTGTCGACGATGTTGTAACTGAATTCGTCGTTGCCGGTAATAATTGGAAATCATCATCTAAATCTTGATCTAATGTAGCTATTGGTACTTGTAAACGTTCATTAAACGGTTCCGTTACTGTAACTGTACACGGTTCGTTCCGATAGCAATTACAAATTTCACATTTTAAATTGCTGAATTCATTGTAAGCAAACGAGCATTGTCTACAAGTCCATTTCCGTTTATCGAACGACCAATTTATATAACTATTGCTGCTTTTTAAAGCTTGTAATCTGTAAAAACAACAAATTTATAATTACGTACGTCTGAGCTTGTTAAACTGAAAATAACGCCATCTATCCGTCAATCTTAGCGGTAATCGTTTCAAATCGAGTGTATCGATTTAAAATTGTCGTTTTTTAAAGATTTTATCAATAAGATTGACAAATCTCTTTAAATATTTAAAAAAATTTATAAATTTTTAAGTAGTTTGAATAACGTACATTTTCTCGTGTTGTTCGGCGTCAAACTTGATCGGACTCTTCTGTTGTTGCAATTGATGCGAATTAATAATCCGTTGATTCTCGTAAATATGCCCTGTTTTATTAGGATCCGGCTCATTTATACCAATATATGTATACAATGTTGTTGCTGTTGTCGTTGTTGTAGTTGTACCAGTTATCGGGAGATTACAACTGGCACCGCTTGTCGTAGCTTGTACCGTCAAATCAAACTCGTTACGATTCAAATTTAGATTACTATACCGTGTTGTTAGATGTTGTTCAATCGATGGCGAATATTGTTGTAACGATGTCGATTGGATATCAGTCATCGATGTGCTCGATTTCGGTAAATACGCCGTTTCTAAATAATCACTATTTAAACTATATCGGTGTGGATTCTGTTGTATTGTTGGCAATTCCGAGAATGATCGTCGATAATTGAATTTTTGATTGATTGAATTCGGACGATGCAACTCATTATCGGCCCAATTATCAACCTGAATTATAACAATTTTAAAAAAATCGCCAAAATACAAGAGTAATTTCTACCTTGATGAGAACGCCAGGATTGAAATTACTATTAAAATCGGACGTATACGGTGATTCGCACGCCTCACATATATCACGATTTGGACCATTCAATAAAGTGCAACGTTTACATGTCCATGAAATTGTCGGCGGTTGTTGTGTTGGATTTTTACGCCAACGATCCGTATCTTGATTGATACCGCTGGCTGTGGTGCGAATATCGATGTTCGTTGGGATATCGTCAATCAAATTTTGTTCGGTTGTTGTTGATACAGCTACCGAACAACTTAGACTTTTTATATTCGATAGTGATATAAAATTGGCTTTGTTGCGTTGTTGGCAGGAGCACGTAGTCAATACTGGCCGACTATCGTAGTTTAAAATGTCGTAATTTCTACGAAACAATCGGTTAATTAACTGGAGGTTAATTGTTGTATTTACCTGTAAATTGGCTGTTCGACTGGCGTTAGAGATGCGCAATTTTTGCAAGGTGATTGAGCAATATTCATCATTTCTGTTGTGCGATCACACACAATACATTGATGTGATTTCGATAGAATTTTACAGTTCGAACAATGATAGATGTAGGTGATATTCGGTAAACTTTGCGATTTTGATAAAGTGGAATGTGTGAATTGATTTATACTATTGGAAGTTTGTTTGTCTTTTATTGTTTGATTTTTTAACGGTTTTCTAAAAAAAGAAAATTGTATTTATTGATCTTTTCAAATGTCATAATTAATTAATAGTTGATTACAAAGGATCACCTGTTCGATTGTAATAATTTCGTGTAATACTCCGAGGATTTGTAACGACGAATTACAGTACAGCAATTTATTGTTGTTGTTGATATTGTAGAATCGCTGCCACCAAAATTACACAAACCATCAACTAGATCATTGTTTGTATTGTCGATATTTATGTCTTTGTCGAGGATTCGTTGTTGTTGTCTGGATTGTCCACATCTGATGCATCGCAATTGTTCAGTTGGATTTATCAAACTGCACACACCACAATGCCATTGTAGCACCGAGGCAATTGCACCCATTTCTTGCTCTATTATTATTACAATTACCGATTACTATTAACAACGATAAATAATAAAGTAACATGGCTAGAATACTTGGAAATAATTGATGGAGTTTAAAGGAAAATAAAATAAATCATAAATTTGTTGGAAATGTTCAGAATCAATTTGATACAAACAGCTGATTCACTTTGTCTCTGTCTTTCGCGCATACCCAACAATCAACTAAGGCTATTTTCAAATTTTCGTTGGCCATATTGATAAAGGTCAATGCGCTTGTGCATATAGATTTTCTTCAGAAAACCCCAATAGGCAACCAATTAAACAACTTCATCAATATTCAACCAAATAGCTCGATTAATTCAGTGTTATTGTTATTTTTATAATAATAACGATAATAGATAATCGATATTTATTGATAAAACAATTTCTACAACAGGACTAAAATCAATGCGTTTTATTGTTAACGGTAGTATCGGCGACAGCGTCGATTTTCGCCGCAATTTCCGCATATTTCTGTTGTCGATACGCTTTTTTCGCCTCATCCAACAATACATTATGGATTAAACTACGATTATTGTGAATATCAGGCAATAACGGTGGATACGGATTGCCACGCAATTCCAACACTGATTTCTGTCGCGTCTCCGGATATATCGACGGGGCATTATACATTTTCGTATATGATGTCGTATAATTCGTATATCTCGGTACTAATACTTTGAATAATTTGTGTACTAATTGCTTTTCAATCAGCCAATAATCGGCCATTTCCATTGTTTCGCGATGACAATCGCCATAACGTATAGCGTCGGATATCAACTAAAACAACAATATTAAGAATCTCAATAAAATTAATTCAATCAAAATACCCTTTCTGCATACATTCGCGACTCGCTCGCACGTGGATAATTCAATTCAATACGTTCATGTTTAATTAAAGCGGTCACAGTCTTCCTTAATTTCTCTAATCGACCTTCTGGACCTTTCGGATTACGGAATTTACGTAAACGTGGATTCACATGGATGCGTAATTGCGAAACTAATTTCGATATTTCAGCTTGATTCATTCTAATTGATTTTTCAGGAATTTTGAACGGATTTCAAACACGATAAAGTGAGGTTATATTGCCGATAAATGTCAAAATTACAGCAATCTTCCTATAAGTTACGTTGTTCAATCATAGATGACGCGTCGCTCGTAACTAGTATTTTGCTACAGGATGTCTCAATTGAGTAATTCTAATTAATTTAATTCATTTAATTTTAATCACGTTATTGATTAACCTCATAATTCTCAATACCACGAACAAAGTTCGAGCAATTATTTTTCCACCAATAAAGGGTTGCAAATCTCTTCAATTCTGATTAATGTGAAGAAATTGAGGCAATTTTCTCGCATTATTTACTATAATTCAAATTATTTTATTAAAATTGCTCGTATTCAAGAATTATACTCTAAGTAGAAGTAGAAATAATAGCGACCCGATATATTTCTATATATTTCTAACTAGCACTTTGGTCTCGCTGATTTGTCTCGTGAAAAGCCCCTTTTTGTCTTTTTCTTGTATAATTTACCCATAGTAAATCTCAATTTGCGCAAATTTCCTTGAATAAAACTGTATCTCACTTGTAGTATTCGATACTGTTTCTATTACCGAGTCGAGTTAAACACGTAGATTCCCTAGGGAGCTCGTATCCCGGGAAAACTGGGAACGCAGATGTTCCACGAAGCTATTTATTTAATTTCATCGTTAAACGCTTCAACACCAGACGCGCAACAATTCCCTATTACTGATTTTTCTAATATCTTTACAAAGAAGTAAAAATTCAAATTGATAGATATAATATTTTTTATTAGAATTATTCAAAAATATACATAAATAATTAAGGAATTTGTGACTAGAGAAGATAAAAGAAATCACAATTATCATTTGGCAAACACTTTTGGCACATAAATTATCCAAATTTTTACGCATCAAGTACATGATTTAAATAGGCAATATAACAGATAGCTAAACGTAAAATTTCGATTTTCGATAACTTCTTATCGGGTGGTAATGTTGGTAATAATTTTCTTAATTCGGCAAATGCCACATTGAAGGCTTCAACCCGGATTCGTTCTCTTGTAGCATGAGCGGTGCGATATTTCTGTGTTGCCCGACGCCGCCGACGGCGCTCCTCTCGACTCAGTGCTGCCATATCGTTGTTATTACTTGTATTGGTCTTTTCCCTATACGAAAATGATAATAAAATATGAAATATTTGACATGTGGAAGAAATATAGTCGATGTCGCGAGTCGTTCACAATTTCTCTTCAATATTTATTACATTTGCTTATACATAAATTGTATCTCGATCTCTATCTATCAAACTATAGGGTCTTAATAAAGATCGAGATAGATTCGTACCGTTTCCGAGTCGTTACAGCAACGTTGTTATTGCACGATGTTATAATTTGAAGAACCTCACGGCCTTCATTGCCACCGGTGCTCGTCATGGCATCTTCACTTGAAGATGAACAACACCAAACCTGTATATCCTTAATTTTTCCTGTAAAAATCGGGTAATATTTTCATTAAATAACGACATTTATATGATTCGATTTCCATAAAAATACTGATATACGAATAGATTTTCGAGAATCTGTCCCGCGGGCATTATCGCGGTAAATTCCACAGGGGATAAACACAACAAGACACGTGGCCTCACTTATCACCCCTCAACGGGTATTATCAATCATATAATTCGATTATAATCACACCAATCAAATTGGTGGAAAATTACAAATACGACGACAATTCTAATTCAATCAGTTACAATTCAATTAAACCAACCCTCGATAGAATTAGCTGAATTTTATACAAATCAACAATACCTTCAATATTTGAAAATAGCCCCAAAAACGAATTGAAACAAGACCACTTCTAACCGATACGTATCCGATATCACTACTGATAACGGAGGAAATTTGTGGAAACTAAAAGGGGATGTTTGTTATCCCGGCGCAGCATCCCTAAACAAGATCAGAAATACAAGACACACCCCTGGACCAATACAAATATATCTTTTACAATACAGTTAACGCCCTTTAATCAATAACAGCATTGTAGAAATTTATGTGAATTTTCACGGCTACAAAAGGGGGAGTTTCCATTGTTGGAAAATGGAAAAATCGTAAAAATGTAGCGTTTCCAAGGAAAATTCGTTGTTGTATCGATGCCTAGCTTTGATACAGACTCGATTTAATTCCTTATAATTGATAAATTGTGACTTAATAAAGTGATATGGCTTATCATTACAGTGCTAATCAGGTGAGATCGCAACAATTTCCTGTAAATTCCAACAATTCACATTAGAATTTTTGTGTTAATGAGGGGTTAAATTGAAAATAAAATATTAGAAATGCTTTTAATTAACAAAAATCAACGATGATTAATTCTCTTGACTGGTTCCCGACGTATAATCGCATTAAATCCACGTTCAGGATCCGCTGTGTATATTCAACAGTACGTTTGGTACCATCAGGATCAATCAGGCTGTAACTCCCTTGTACCACATCCCCATTACGTTGTTCGGTTTGGCTCTTTGAATCGCCGGTTAGCCGGTCTTCAATATCGTAACCGTAAGCGTATTGAGGATTCGGATCGTAATCTTCTTGAACTGGCACACCGACAATTTCAATAATTACTAACGAAACTAAAATAAAAAACTATAAAAATGATTAATTTCTAAAGTAATTTAAGAATACTGCAATTGTACCTCAAGAGCCATTTTTTGATTCAAATTGTTGGTAGAGTTGTTCTTGTATTTATACCGATATCTGGATAGGGAAAAAGTAGGGACACACCTGTAGTCCGACCACATATCAAAAACGTTACACAATCTTTACGTAATAAAAATAATTCTTTTTCTAAAACAAAACATCCTGTATATTGCCCCTTCTTTTACAGACTATTTCAATCTGCTTGGCTCCAATTGTAGTGGTCTAAAATTTTGACAATTCGAGCTAAGATGAGACATTCTCGATAAAATTTCGTTGGTAGAAACTTTCACTAGTTCGATTTGATTGAAATTAAAACTGGCTTTAGACCAGGAAGAATTGTGTAATCGTCTTGGTACCACTACAAGACCACCACCCTTCATTTATTTGCCATTTTTTAATCGATAAACACCACGAAATAACCACGATATGGCCACACAGACGCACCAACAGAAGGGTTTAATCAATCAAATGTTTGACTGATGAAAGACAGCACAATGCATATAATTTGTGGGTGGTTGTGATTATTAAAGGGTTGTAACCGGTATAGAACAACAATAATAATAAATTTTAGTTCAAATTTAAATCCATAAAGGGTGATTTTCGATAATAATAGTTTTATAAGTTGCACACGCAACTAATATCCTGTACTAGAATAATTTAAAATTATTATCATTATAAATAATAGTAGTTCGTACCGTTTAGTAACATTACATAAAATGCAATTAAATAAAATTCCAATTTTTCACCCAATTAAACGAGTATCTATTTGAGAAAAATAAGGGTAAACACCCTTTAATTGGAGCAGTGAGACATCCCCTATTGGAGGATTTCGAACCGATTTGTTACACTACTGGTACAGGTGTACACCATTTCTGATAATTCTATCGCACTATCCCCTAATTTTTTTAGTTGTAGTTTCGCTTTGATCGTTTAGTCAATTTGTTAAACTTGCACTAGTGTTTAATTCGCATAATGACACCCGTACACAATTGAATTTTGCACGTGTTATTGTGAACAACCCTCGTGGACTACAACAATAAAACAGTGAACTTGTTGTAATCCCTCTTGTATCAGTAGAGAGCTACAATAAAGGGGGTTGGATAGTTTTTCGTCTTGTTGTTGTTGTCTAAATACACCCCCTAAATCTCTATCATTTATCATAAGGCATTAAGTCGTGTTTGTTTATATTTACTATAGTTTTTTTTATTATTTTAATGATGGTGACACGGGGTGGCTTTTGTTAGCGATTGTTGTTTGGTCGATTTTCCTCCAATAATTCTATCTAACGATAGATTTTTTCGACTTTATTCCAGTACGAATCGCCGTACAAACCGAAAGCTTTATGCAACTGGGAAATACCGAAAAACTATTTCCAATACAAGCCCCAACGAACAAATTTGACGAGTAGTCTAGTAAACGATCGCGACCATTTCTTATCGGATGTGACCAAAACAAATAGACCATTATGGGATGATTATCTGGGTTTGTGGCATATGCCGACGAGGATTGATCCAAATCCGGTTAAACGAATTGAAGACATCGGTGAAAACGAAAGGAAAATACACGAAGGCCTTTACGAGTTGAAGAAGAAAGAACTGATAGAAGATGAAATGCGAGCGAATGTTATACCTGTTGAAAAACTACCGGAAAAGGATCAACAGGTGAGACTCTTTATAGTGAATTTCGTTGATTCTAATTATGGGTTTTTCCGGATAAAAGTAGAGTAAATTGTTTTATACGCCTGGTGATTTAATCGAGGAAAAATATCGATTTAAAGTCAATCCTGAAATTATGAAACCTGATGAAATTATTGTATCAAACCCACCGATGATCGATACAATTTACAATTTCAATTTAGCCAAAAGACTACACCGTGAAAACCTAGAACACGATCCACTGCCGGACACGATAAGTGACGCAATTTTGAAGAAACTACAAGCGAAAGATGCAGAATTTGAAGCTGACGGCGCTACTGGAATCGGCTGGAAAGGCTATCCAGGATTCGGCCCGACTAGATGTACAAAACTCAAAATCTACCGGCCGAAAATTGCGCCCAACGATAAGAAGCGATCGAGCAGTGCGACCAGTTTCGATAAAAAGTGGCGTTTCTTGCGTCGCCGCAAAGTAACACCGATCGAATTGGCGATTTGTTGGGATTTATACCCGGAGAATTGCAACGATGAACCGAAACCGCCGAAACATATCGACGGTTCGAACGGTTCTCAAGCCCCGGCTGTTTTCACTCTTGTCAAATCGCAAACTGATAAGCAGACTGATGCTGGACATTGTGAGAGAATTTTCGAACGTATCGCTAATCAACTGGAGACCGATCGCGAGTTTGTATTGGAACGGCCGAAAACCGCCGCACCTACACAACGACCGCCGTTCGAGAAGTATGAAGAGAAAAATCGATTTTTTGAACGTTTCAAATTCAATAAACGCTCCAAATCGGCGTGCAATTTGAATAGTAAATCATCGAAAACTAATTTCAATAAAAATACTCCGAATTTAAATTGTTGTCATTGTTCTCATTGTTATTGTTCGAATCCTGCGAGTTTCTATCAGGAGAAATGTAGAAATAAACGCTTATGTATGGCTTGTGAATTGAAGAATATTGATTTAAATAATTGTTGTAATAAAAACGAATATAAAATGGCATTTAAAGCTGGTATACCGCAGAAATCGAATAGTGTAAGTTATCAAATACGTTTCAGTTATAAAGCACCAAAACAACGAAATCCTTTCAGTCCTAGACGATATAAAATTCACAGTTTAGCACCACCGTTTTCTTTGCAGAAAGATAAAAGTCTTGAATATCCCGAACATTGGAGACTGGCCACAGTTTATCAACAATCGTATAAACCGATACAATACAGGAAACGGCCGTTGATTGAAACTGTTTTTAAATAAAGAAAGTTGTAGACGCTCGAACGTAAGATTTGCAAAATTTCTAGTCACTTTCATTGAATTAAAATATAATCAAATCCGGTTGATTTATTGTAACAAGTTCGTTATATAAATGCCCGCTATAAACGGATATTACTCTATTTTAAATTGATAGAAATTTTGCGAAATCTTACATATCATAGATTTTAATTTCGTTAGATAACTATCGAATTATGTGCAATATTAGATTCGATTTATTCCAATAGAAATTATAAAATGTTATAATGGAAAATTGTGTTTTCCGTACCAGGTAGATGTAGATTTTAAATATTTCAAATCACGATTTTATAATATGTTAACATTACAACTTATAATTGGTTTACAAATAAAAATCTAAACAAATTCTTTATTGGAAACTATGAGTCAGTTTTATTCACTATCGATGGAGATTATTTTTGAAAACCTACGAAAACGATTCTAAAACTTGGAGATTAACAAAATTACAAAAAGAACAACATGAAGAAAGAATAAATCGAGAAAAAATTGGATTAAACGGGGATATTGCAGTTGTCCAGTGCTTATGCCGCCTGTTTTACTTAAACCATCCTAACTTGATTTGAAAATATTTGAAGGATTTTCAGGGGACCATCCGAAGATTATTTAAACAAAATTCGAACCATGTAGGTCATCTAGAAACGAAAAAATCTAGATCATTGATATGCTTAGCTCGGTTTCAAAAATCGTAACATTTTCTAAAACGGGAGCCTTTTGGATAGCTTCACGATAAACTACAAGGTTCCAATTTTTGTAAAATGATCTCCAAGGATCCTCCTAGAAATCCAAATCGCTCATCAAATAGTACGTGTTTCCATAAGAGTTAGAACCATTTAAGTGAAACACGCTCAATTTCTACTCAATATTTAGAATTTAAAATTTGCATTGTTTCAATTAAGTTAGCGTAAACAAGTTCAGACGCATTATAAGAAAAAACGTAATCCACATGATCAAATTCGTTCGCTGGTACTTGATAGATCGAAACTACATTCGGTAGGATTTTCACAAGCGTCCTAACATCCTGTAATTATCATCGATATTAATTAATAATTATTAAAATCAAAATGAAATTACCCTAATATCAACTGCAGCATCTCCTTGGCTATAATAAGCGGCTACTGGAGCGGTGATTAGAGACAAATTGTAAAGTGGCGGCATGAAATTATCATAAATTAGTAAATTTTTAATAATGCCATAATTATACTGCGAGAATCCATTTTTAAATCGTAGTTGAGCAAAATGGTAGAATTGTTTTAATGAAGCACTAGCTAGGCCGGTGAAAATTTCCGGTAGTTTCTCCTAAAATTTTAATCAAATTAAAGATTGATTTAAATCGAAAATATCGTACTTTATAAGTGAGTTCACCGGTACCGCCGACGACAATTCCAAGAATTCGCACGCAAATCGTTCGAAATATTGGAAATCCACAATATTTTATACCAATTTTTCGTAAAAACGGAATAAAAGGCACCTCGTAAATACCGAAAGTTTCAAATAAAGGCTTCAATGAAGAGAATTTAGTTGATTATCGAATTTAGATTATTCGAATTTTTACCCTTATTATTTCAAGAGTGAAAGCTAACGTATTTATGATTACTGCACGGGTATGGGTCATGATAATCGCCGGTGCCATCAGTGAGGCTAGACGAATCTTCGAATTGTATTCCGGTTTCATTGACATTAAAATAGCGAAAGCTGAACAACCCTAAAATATTCAAACAATACAATTGAAACATTACTAAATATGAGAATTTACTTGCGAATATCCCACGTAATGCAGATCTTGAACACGAGTCATTACTAAAATAAAATCGATTATTGTCGGTAGATCATAATAGCCAATCTCGTGTAAACTGAAGTCCCAAAATTCCCTCTTATTAGCATCTGGATCTAAATATGCGTGTTTTCTTGAATATGAACTGCCACGAGCGTTACCTAGCCAAACATCGTAATTTAAATCGGCTAAAATAAAAGCGAGTGCATGTCCTGGACCCATTGTAACGAAATCAGCTGATGTACCGAGAATACCATGCATCAGTAAAATTACCTGTTTTCCTTTATTGTAATTCTTTACTAATCCATAAGGGATGCGGTGTATTTCAAGGATATAATCATCGGGAGTCGTTAAATGGTATTCCTGAATAGGATAACCATGAGTTCGTACCATATCAATCTGAATCGGTTTCTTTTATAGATTTGATAAACTTTTAATGTTATACTCACGATATCCAAGCCGACATCGTTACCCTTTATAGACGAATTAATCGCTATATGTTTCGCAGCGGACGAGATCAATAAAATTGAGAAGATTAAATAGAAAATAAGCATTTTACTATTCAATCGAACTGTTCTAAATTGTATAAAATACTAATTTACTTCTTAATATTCCTTTGTGAATAATTAACAATATCACCTATCGTTTCAAGGAATTGTTGCAAATTCTCATATACTTTTAATTATTTTAATAGAAAATTGGTAAAATCCTGCCTAATCAACTTTTTCTCTATGGAAATTAAACACGCTTCATACGTTAATTACAATTGATTGTCAAGTATTGATAACTCAAACTAAGCCCGAGTTTATTCGAGTATTGCGACCAATGTGAATGTGAAATAAATCTAACTGCATCCATTTTTCTTAAGACTAGGAATTAAATTTCGAATAAATAACAAAATAATGAAAATCAATAATTAATTTATTGTTCATTAAACATAAACAATCTGTCGCTACTATATGAACAACCCTTAAGAACTCGTCCATTATTGATAGGCAACCAACAATACAGATATCTAAAAAAATAATTGTGACGAATTTATAGGTTAAATAATTTTACGATAATATTGAACAAACTGAATCATTGCAATATAAGCAATTACGGTTAATTTATTTGAAATTTAGTTGATTTTTTTCAAATAACCTAAATTGAGGTTAATTTCCTTGAATTTAAAATCCTGTACACCTAACCAGATACATACTATAGTTACATATGTATGGAGCATTGACGTTTGCAATCATGCAGCATTGCCAAATTTACATCTTTAAAAACAAAACTATAGGTTAAATTAAATTGAAAATTCAACATAAAAATGGCAAATAAACGAGGTAATTATATAAAAATCTATATCATATTTGTTATTTTTGCAATAACTTAATTTCAACTCGATTAAATGCTCTATTTATAGTTATCGGTATCTGTATAAATCTGTAAATGTTGGTAATATTGGCAATCTTGTTTACTTCCGGGCATACTATGGTAAGTTTTGGTTATAGCGTTGTCTGTTTACTAGACTTTAACCTCAATTGTGGTGGTGCTCGTAGAGACGTGAGTAGCCGATATAAACGAATGGTGGTTCTTTTTATTCTCTAATTAACGTTTAATTTAAATAAATAAATCGAAAAATAATCAGAATTCTTGTTAAATAAAGTGATACGTGACCAGTTAAAATATAATTATCAATTGAGCAAGTTTAGAAACATTGTGATCAGTTATGATTTGGTTATAACAAATCTAAAATGTTTCGAATAGGTTTATTAACAAATGTTACGAATTTAATTCGAAAAACTGCTATAAGAACACCGATTTTCGGTCAGTTGTACAATCGATAGAGAATTGTGTGTTGATGAAGTTTGTTTTAGGTGTCAGATATGAGCCATTGAACATTAGATTTTATTGTAAAATTGGCAATAATAATGAAATTAAGAAAAAGGTAGACAAAAATAATCGAACAATCAATAATAATCCTGTTTTTAATAAAAAACAAGCATCATCTCCTGATACTTCAATAATTAAAGAATCTCCTTTTCGACATCCTGCACCTCAAACTAACATAGTATTAACAAATAACAATTAATTAAAATCTGTCTATAGAAATGTTCTAATATTGATTATTTTATTAGAAATATCCATATTTGTCTGAATATTCAAGGAGAGATATAAGACAATTATCACAACAATCGGGAAATTCGAATGAGAACAGTGACGATCAAAAGGATAAATACGAACCGGCGATATGGGTTGGAGCGTTTCTAGCAGCCGCCACTTTAGCCGCTGTATAAACAGTAAAATTAAATCTAACCGATTAATTAATTGGGTAAAATTGTAGCTATATGGAGCTGGTGTTTTCGAGAGAAAAGAAGTTAAAAAAACGACGAATAAATATAAAACAAGAACTGTATTCAAAGAACCGGCAACATCACAAGAGATTCCAAATAATGTTCCGTATTTGTTGATCGGCGGCGGTACTGCGTCGTTTGCAGCGTTTCGCGCTATCAAATCCACAGACCCCACAGCTAGAGTAATTACCAAATTAATTAATTCGATTGAAAAAGTAATTGTGAAATTTTCAGGTTTTGGTTGTTACAAACGAACCGTTCTATCCGTACATGCGGCCGCCTTTATCTAAAGAAATCTGGCTGAATGACGATCCGGAATCTGTAAAAAAATTAATCTTCAAACAATGGAACGGATCCGAACGGAAGTATATAAGTTTAACGCAATAAAATCAATTTTATTCCTTTAATTTTTTTAAAGTCTATTCTACGAGCCGGAAGATTTCTATATAAAATGTAAAGATTTCGATAGTGGTGAAAATGGTGGGGTTGCTGTAGCGCGCGGTTGGAAAGTTACAAAAATCGACCCGATTCAAAAAATTGCCTATCTAGAAGACGGTCATACAATTAATTACAAAAAGTGCCTAATTGCAACTGGTTAATTTTCCTTATATTCGAATTTCTTTGTTTTAATTACGCAAATTTTAGGAGCAACGCCGAAAAATCTACCGATATTCGAAACGGATAAACTTGATCCGAACATCAAAAATCGCATTAAACTCTATAGAAACATATTCGATTTTGAAGAAGTCTATAATAGTTTCGATGAATCTAAAACAATAGCGATAATCGGTGGCGGTTTTCTTGGTAGTGAACTCGCTTGTGCATTGGCTAGAAAAGGTAAAATTAATTTACCAAAATTAATCGGATTCTATTTCGAAATTTTTAGCGAAAAAACAGAAAATCATCTATCAGATCTTCCGCGAAAATGGAAACATCGCTGGCGTCCTACCGGAATATTTAAGTACATGGACTACGAATAAAGTTAAAGCGGAAGGTGTGACGATTTTAAATAACACCGAAGTAACCGGTGCTAAATGGAAGGATAATAAAGTGGAATTAATTTTGAGTAATGGCGATATTGTGGAAGTTGATCAAACAATTATAGCGGTTGGTGTTGTACCAAATACGGAGATTGCTCAACAATCAGGCCTTGAAGTTGATCCACAACAAGGTGGATTTTTAGTTAATAGCGAATTATTGGCTAGAACCGATCTTTATAGTGTAAGTCTTTAAGTAAATCAAATTTTTCGTTTATTTATTACCAAAATTTAGGCTGGCGATTGTGCTTGTTTCTACGATACAAAATTGGGTCGTAGACGTATTGAACATCACGATAATGCTGTTGTTACCGGACGTTTAGCTGGTGAAAATATGACAGGAAAATCATCACCGTATCTACATCAGAGTATGTTTTGGTCAGATTTAGGACCGGATGTTGGTTTTGAAGCTATCGGTATTATTGATGCTAAATTACCAACAGTTGGTGTATTTGCTAAAACTGAGAAAGCTGCATTTGCATCAGCAACAGCTGATGATAATAAAAAACCATTAGAATTGGAAAAAAGTAGTCCAAAAGATTGTGGCGATTTCAGTAAAGGTGTTATATTTTATTTAAAAGATGATATAGTTGTTGGTATTGTTCTATGGAATGTTTTTAATCGTATGTCGGTAGCCCGACAGGTATTAAAGAATCAGAGTAAATATGATGATTTGAATGAAGTAGCGAAATTATTCAACATACACGAAGAATAAAACATTCCATATTTCTCCAATCTACAAATTTTTGGTATTCAACTATTCGTTGCGCGACATGAGAATTATGAATGGATTTAATGAATAAAGTAAGTTTATTATTAGTTTTTAGTGTTTATTCTTAAAATTTATGGACGTTCCTATATTGCCTCATCAATTTCTCAATAAAATCCAAATAATCATCCAATCGAAAATCGGACAAATCGCACATCTACAACATAAAAATCAGTAATTAAAAAAACACAATAATCAAATACCTTCAGCATATTCTCTACAGTTTTCGTATGGGAAATCGTACAAATTTTGTTATTTAAATGTTGAAATATTGCAACAATATAATACAGAAGACATTCAGGCGGATATAAGATCAAAAATGACAAAAAATTACAAATTTCTTCGAAATTCAATAAATTAAAAAAACACTGATTCAACCAAAATCGCACCAAAATCTCCACATTAATTTCAAGCATCTAGAAACATTCGATTAATCCTAATCAACTTTAATCTAGAATTACCTGTAATGCTTTAAAACTTTGGCAATTATCTTCCAAAACAATCGCCAATTGTTGATAGAAATTCTCCTGTAATCTCCCATCGTATTGTGAACCGAAAGTCTTCCAAATTAACGATACAATTTGGATTTGTGTAAAATGAATTAACACATCTCTACATTGATTTAAATCACCGAAATTGATCAAATAGATTAAACCGACAAACCAATCGAAATTGTGAAAGTCGTCCGGTTGATAACCGATAAAAACACGAGATTGTTTGATTAATAAAGCCAATTGTTCTTCACCGATTGCGGAATTCAACAATAATTGTCTCAATTTACCAAAACTGTAACTATCGTTGTTATTTTGTTGTAAAAAATATAAATAAATATACTTTATTATTGTTGAGATTCCGGTGAAATCCTCCGGATACAACTGGTGATAAACCGAATCGCTCGGCGGCCAGATTAATTCAAATTTACGATAAATATAAGTTTTAGGTGTTTGTTTTAATAACAGACTTATAATTGTTGGATTAAAGTAGTTTAGTGATTGTTTGAAATAACGGCGTGCTTGTAATAACCAACCGAAATCTTTATTTCTGTGGTTTTGTTGTAAAAATTCCTTCAGTTCGATATCATCTTCAATCATAGGATTGTTAATAATCGATTCGAATTGATTCAATTCAACCATTTCGAAGATATTCTCATCTAATTCTACATCAACAAAACCGGTCGATTTCATTGTTGTTAAAATATTGTGCCGTAAAGTAGTGTAAGCATCAATTATTAAATTGCCATCAATCGTTGATATTTGTTGTAATTCTGATAATTTGTCCTAAATTCAAAAAAAATTAAAACTTCAATTACTCAATACAATAACATGTGCAATTTTTAGGGTTTTCAATCTGGCGTGCAGTGTATTTGGTGAAAGTACTCAATTACTTACTTGAATTTGATAATTCGTTTCTAAATAGATCATAACGTCTAAATTATTTATTAAAACTTTCACCATCAACAATCCTAAATACTCATCGAAAGTTTGTTGATAATCATTCAAACATTTCTCGATTAAATTACTTAAATTCGTAATATCATCATCATTATCACCAACTATTGTACGGTCATCACTATCATTAGGATCGATTAAAAATAATAAAATCGATTTGAAATTCAGTTTCACAACATAAATAAAGAATAAAAAATCAATAACAACGTTAGTATTGAAATTGTTATCAATTATTAATAAATAACCATCGTGTTTCTCATCCAATTGCCAAATACGTTGCAGGTAAGGCTTTATAACATCCACAGATACGGTTTTTAATAAATCATAAAATTGATCGTTATAACTAATCATTAAAATCAACATATTTGTATTTCGAGTAAATATAAACAAATCATTCAAAATTTGTTGATCACAACCGATTATTTTGGTTGTTAATTGATAATTCGAATAGAAATAATTTAGCAGATTTAAAATTTCCAATTTACAATCAAATCTTGTTGTAATGCCGTACAAATTGCACAATTCTTTCAATAAATCACCAGAATTTATATAATAGAACGAAATTTTATGTGATTTATAAATGTGGTAACAACAATCTAGAATTAGAGTTAAATCGATAGGTTCGCCAATTCTCAAAATTTGTACAATCAAATCGATAATTTTCTGCGATACATTAATCTTGGTATTCTTTAAAATATCCATCGATGATTTCGTTTTACGTAATTTGTTACAATTGCCGAATAATACACGAAAATTGGAAGATTTCGCTAGATTTCTCGTAATAATAAATACATGCCGATTATTTTCAATCAAATTCTCCAAATTACTCTCGGTAATTGCGTTGAAATTCTCTAATAGTAAATCTAGAAATTTACCGCTGAAAATTCTGTGATTATTCCGAGATAATTCGTATAAAATCTCTAATAAATCATCGTTTTTATCGCGATTTACCCGTTGAATTATCAATTCTAATAGATTCTCTACAGTTATTGTACGATCCCCGTCTAATTGGATTGGGAAATAATCGAAATTACTGCGATAATTTAGAAAGTATAATAGAAAATAACCGTAGTATACTTTGTTGATTGTTGGATTATTTAAATAATTTAGAAATTCGTTTACAACAATCGTAACAATTTGTGTTCGTTTGATTTGTTGGAAAATTGAATTCCTGATGTAACTACCATAACAAAAGTATCGCAACCAATTGGTTTTTGTGTCGTACAATCCAATTAAATCGAAAATTTGTTGTGAGTTGATAATTTCGACAAATACATGCAAAATTTCATCGATTTGTCTGTAATTCGTGTGCAATAATTGTTGGGCAACAAACTGGTGTATTGTTAGAATCAATTTGATAGTGTAACGTACACGATTTTTGGTTAAATCGCCAAAATATCGACTGTTTATCAACAATAAACAACCGCACAATAAATTCAAATAACCATCACTGGACGTGTTTGGAAAGGTTACAATTTTGTAGTGTACACGTAACGTTCGTTGGAAAATCTCATTGTTTGCATTTATGAAACATTTACGTAATATTAACGAGAGTTCTTGCCATTCATTCTGTTTCGTATCAATTATTGGAATGTTTAACAATTCATCTAAAACTTTCAATTTTGTTATTGTTGAATTACTACTCAAATTCTGTATGAACGATTTATAATCGTAGAAATCAACGTTAAAATCGGACCAAATTGCTGGCTGTCTTTGCAATTTGACTTGTTTGAATTCCTCGCAAATCTCATCTTCGACCGGTTTCAAATCGATTCTTCCAACAAAATCATTGAAATTATTACCGTTAAATCCGCTAATTTGCACATTTAGGGAATTGTTTACTTTATTTTCGACGATTTTTCGTAATTTTATCGATAAATCTTTATTGTCCATCTTTGAGGTGTTGGAAAATTTTTGAAGGTTATGTAGCTGCTCCACAGTTGCCACATTTAGAAAACTAGTCATAACCGAAATTGATAATAACCGTAAAATTAACATAAATAAATATAAATCTACTCATACTATCGATTTTAAATGTTTAAAAAAATATTTTTTGCAAAATATTTGATGATTCCTTTTATTATTGTTTAAATTACTCCATAGAAGGTGGTTAAGTTGGGGATGAATTGGTATATGTGGCAATGGGATGTTGACACGGTTTGGTTGTCAAGGCAACGATTAACAACCGTTTTGCCATATTAGGAAAGTTGAATTTCCCTATACAATAACGCGCTTGCTATTGTTAATTTCAGTTGGTTTTTGGTGTTTTGTTGGTAAACAATAAACAGCTGATTATTGTTGGCATTTTGAAGAATTCTTTCAAAATTTCTCGTGATTTTTGATTAAATTAAATTTAATTAACAACAAATTAAAGGTAAATATTTAATTATTTATTATAATAATTAAAATTATTTATAATTTGATTCAATTGAATTAACCAAGTTGAGAGGTATTTATTACGTATTAACCTTCACATGTGTTCGTTTCCTGGATATCTCATTGCTCAATCCTTGTTGCTTTTAATAGAGTACGTTTGACCTCTTTTCCTGTACTAATTCGAAACATTTCAGACGTGTATGCAGAAAATTTCGAATTGAAAAATTCTAACAATTATGAGCGACAATGAGAAGAAACCCCCATCATCTGAACCGAAAGATGTTTCAAGTGGTACTAGAGTACGTACGCAAAGTGAATGTTCTATAACTAGTGACGATGGTGCTCCTCAAACGTCCACAGGAAAACGGTAAATTTCCTTATTTATTTTCCAAAAAAATTATCGAATTTGATTAAATTTGTACAGACAAAGAACAACATCGGCCCAATTTATGGTGACAAGTGGTCTAACATCGGCATCACCACCGAAATTTGTTTCGTTAGAGGAGATAATGCAAGCCGCGAATGGAATGCGCGATATGGCGTTAGTACACCAAATTGTTGTTGATGAGAATTTTAAATTAGAAAAAATCAAACCAGAACCGAATAGTTTACACCAGCGAGTCAATGATACAATGCGTCAAGCATTTTGGGATATTTTACGCAGTGAATTATCAGAAAATCCACCTTCTTACAAACAGGTATATGAATCACGATCTTTGTTCGATACAACCCACATTTGACCTTGTCCTTGTCTTAATTATTATTGTTTTTATATGATTATTATAGGCATTAATTTTATTGGATGAGATTAAGGAGGGATTATGTGCTGTATTGTTGCCACAACATACGAAACTTAAACAACAAATTTCGGAAACTTTAGACAATGATTTGATTAAACAACAAGCCGAACAAGGAGTCTTAGATTTTGGAGTATAATTCGATTAAATTTTTGTTTATTGATATTTATTGTTTGAAATTTAAGCATTATGCGCAATATGTAATTTCGGTGATGGCGAAACTCTGTGCTCCAGTACGCGATGAAAAAATCAAAGAATTAACACAAACCACCGATGTTGTTGACACTTTCAAAGGGATCCTTGAGGTAAGTCGTCATAAATAAAGGTTGAAGTTGAATATTTCCGGTATTGTTTATGGTTATAAAGGACAATATCAGGGTGATTGATCCGGAATTCAACAAAAACGACTTATTAATTTTCTATTTGTTGTAAGATGCTGGATTTAATGAAGTTGGATATGGCAAATTTCGCTTTACAAATGGCACGTCCCGATATAATCGCTTGTAGTGTTGAATTAGAACGTAAAAAATTCGCTGATTATCTAGCAATACAAACCGATGGTTTGGAACAAACGAAAAAATGGTTATTAAAACATATTGATATAAACGATCAATCAACATTACCATCGAATCCGGCTTTATATGAGTCACATATTAGAAATATTATTAAAAGAGCCGTTTGGGATGCTTGTATCGATTTATTAGATTGGGAAAAAGATAAACCATATCCGGAAGTAATAAAACTATTAATTTTCTATTTTAATCCAATTAAATCGTAATTTTATAGACATTTATGATTGATGAAGCTAGATTAAGAGATCTACAACAGAAAACTAATCGTTTAGCAGTTATAGGAACTATACTTTTAGTAACATTAAGCTTTTTGGGTGCCGATCTACAAACAATCAATGAATTTAAAACATCCCTTAAAGACCACATAATAATTTTAAGTCAATCTGCTAAAACCGATAAGTAATCAACAATCATATTTTCATTAATTAATCGATAATAATTGGGAAATTTGTAGAGAAATGACTGAATTATTACCAAATATTGCCGAACAGGTAGTCAATGATGTTAGAGAAGCACAACGTAAATATCAGTTGACTGAATTAAATGAGACTGCTGCAAATATGTTGAAACAACAAATATTAAAAATTGGCGATCCTGATCATAAAGTACATGCATTAGTTCGTACGTTTTTATTCAATTTTGATAAACCCTAAATTAATAGTTTGAATTTAGGTCAACGTATTAAAGAATTCTTCTTAGATATAATTGAATCGTCAACAGCAGCCCCACAGAAAGTGCCAACAGGGCTATCGTCATTACAGAGTGAATTAATAGCAATTGCTGGTCAATTTTTGAGGATCGTATCGCATAATAATACAGTATTTAGTATTTATTATTACGATATTGTATCAGCTGCGCTGCCTAAGCCGACATAAATTTTATAAATTTGATATAATTTTTTAACTTCTATTAAGGATCAATGTACCAATTGAATAACTAAAACGTACAAATTTTGCAACTAATTTGGGGAAATTGAGCTTTTTTAAAAAATTTTAGATTGTCGGTGTTATAGTTTAGTTAATGTTGTGATATTCGAGAACTTTTCCAATAATAATAAATTTTCTTAGCTGAATTTACGCCTGTCAAAGTGTCTGTATACACCAATAAATTCGTATTTATTTGTAATTTTAGGTTTTTATTTCAAATTTTAGCTAGTAGTTTTGCGTGAGTCGTTCGGTATATTGTTGATGGTGGTTGGTTAGGCAACACAAAATACATTCATTTGTCCCAAATTCATTTTGATTGAAATTTCTATTTCAGCCTTCAAAATTCTTGTTTTTTTAATTTGTTTTGAACCGCATACAGGTGAGATTTCACAATAATTGATAAAATCCAGTTCAATTGTGTTAATTATTTTCGATTAATTAAAAAAAAATTAGGTTAACTTTTCAAGTGCAGTCTTTATCAATTATACAAATATATGAACAAATAAGTTGAAGATAAAAATTTTATCTATTGTAGGTCAATACCCTGATAATAGAAATAATATCGAACGATTTAATTAGTAGTCCATCGAAAAAATTCAAGCGTTGACAGAAAAATTTAATTCTCCAACAATGAGATTGATTATCTTGGAAACCACAAATGCTGTAGCAGAATGGGCAGCCAAATACGTTATGAAGAGAATCAACGATTTCCAATCGGGCCCCGATAAATACTTCGTCTTGGGCCTACCCACAGGTACTTATCGTAAATTATAGAATTTCTAATGCTGTTGTAAAATCCAGGTAGTACCCCTTATGGCATGTACCAGAAACTAATCGAATATCACAAAGCTGGTAAAGTCTCATTTAGATACGTTAAGACTTTTAACATGGACGAATATGTAAATCTCCCACGTGATCACCCGGAAAGCTACCATTATTACATGTGGAACAATTTCTTTAAACACATCGATATTCAACCGGAAAATGTCCATATACTCAATGGTAATGCATCGGATCTTGTTGAAGAATGCAATAATTATGAGAAAAAGATAGAAGAAGCTGGTGGAATTGAGTTATTTGTCGGTGGTATCGGCCCAGATGGTCATATTGCATTCAACGAACCCGGATCATCGTTAGTATCGCGTACTAGAGTTAAAACTCTAGCCCAAGATACGTTAGAGGCGAATGCTCGATTTTTCGGTAACGAAATTAATAAAGTTCCTAAACAGGCCTTAACTGTCGGCGTCGGTACGGTTATGGACGCCAAAGAGGTACCTTAAACTGTTTTTAAATGAATTATTTTACAATTTTCTATCTAAATAAATAGGTAATGATTCTTATCACTGGTACCCATAAGGCGTTCGCGCTATACAAAGCAATAGAAGAGGGCGTCAATCATATGTGGACGGTTTCAGCATTCCAACAACATCCGCACACGTTGATGATCTGCGACGAGGACGCTACACTGGAATTGCGGGTTAAAACCGTCAAATATTTCAAAGTAAGTCCAATTTTAATTATCGTAAAATACAGCTTAATATTCGCTTTGGGATGAATAAATAGGTGAATTGTGCTTTTTTATACAACAATTATTAGTTTATATTTCGATGTTGTGTTAACGATTTTCTCTAACACACAGGCATTGAGCAACGTTCACCATAAACTCATTCAGGAGGACGTTTCGATAGACCAGATGAGAACAATTCATTAAGTGTTTCCATCTATCATATCGTTGTTTTTTTTATTTTTTTAAAAATAAAAAATAAATAAACGGGGGGCCAGGTAATTGTTCTTCACTCAGTTATCACAATTTTTTACAATAATTTTATTTACAAAATTAATAAAAAAGAGGAATATTATTTTCGATATTTTTGATCTTTAGTAATTCGAATGTTTGTTCCAGACCTTATCTACAGTTCATAATCATTTGGTTGAAGGGTGATAATGGAGCTTTATTCTAACAATATTTTTATAACTATTGTGTATCTTTTTTCATTAATTATCACGAATATCTAGTTTATTTGATTATTGGCTGAATACATATTTTATTAAAGTAGTCGATTTTATTTGAAGATTCCGTTCAAATTTGGCGCCTTTTGCGATACTGTTGCCACCCAATTGATTTCTTTCAAGTAGATTCGAATCGATATTTAATAAGCATTATTTACGAATTCCATCAAGTGCTGGTAAAAATTAACTCAATTTACTTTGAACATTAAATATTTCCAACTAATATAACAGTAAATTGGTACGTGTGAACGTAGCTTAATTCTACGGCGCGTTTCTTTACAAATTACAATTTGGCAACGCTGTACTAGTTGTCAAAAATTTGAGGTTATATTTACGCTTACTTGATTGTCAAATCTTATTTGTTTTAAAATCATGGATGAATTGATTGATAATATTCTAAATGGTGATAATGAGAAATCGGGGAATCTCTGCAGAAATTCGTCGAAATCGTACGTATAATTCACCATTGATTTAATTTAATTCAATATTTTATAGGCCGAACAAACGTTCACGTTTCCTGAATTGAACAATTCCCAGAAACGTAAAGATTTCTGGGCGAAAATCTACCAATTGGCAACTAGTACAACCGATAATTTCCAATTATTGAAGAATTGTTTTGCAACAATACGTATATTGGGTCGCGAGAAGACACAATTGAATGAATTAATCACAGAAGAATGGTTTAACTTGATCCGTAAACACACGGGAATTGGTGATCAGAATTACCAGTTTGATCATGTTGATGTGAGTGTAGAGGCCCAAAAGGCCTTGTGTAATGTTATCTTTAACAGTCCTGTAGCGGCGACGATGTGTTGCCAAAATCGCATTCTTGACGGTATCGTTGAGCGTATGAAACAGTACAAAGAGGAGAGATTTCCAGATACTATGAAATTTTTCGATATGAAAATCTTGTTTTTAATAACTGCACTATGCCCGGAAGTGCGCAATAAAGTCAAAAATGATTTGAATTGTATTCAAAATTTGATCGAATTGTTGGATTTGATTTTGAAACAATCAGCTGAGAATCTGCCGCCGGAATCACCGGAAATTCGACTGAATGTTTGTCAACTTTTCTAAATTAATCACAAATAGTAATTTCATCAATTGCAGGACACTCAAGTCGATCTGGTTTGTGAAGTATTGAAAGCCCTATTCAATATTACTGTAATTATCGATAATGACGACGATGAAGAGTGCGCCCGTTACACGAATTTAGTAAAAATTTTGAAAATGTACCTCCTAATACCGACTAATAGTAAAGAAAAAACATTCCTATTACAAAATAACGTTATTAATCTACTGACAAACATGCCAAGTTCTACGTACAATTGTCTAGTAACGCCAATACAATCCGACCAAAAACTACCAAATAAACTACGATTTGAAGACAAGAATATGACGGTATTTTACGAGTTGTTAATATTTCTAAGAGATCGCCTTTCAGACGAACCGGTATTAGTAAATTTTCGATAATTCTTGTAAATAATCGATTAATTTTAGACGGTCTCCAAACAACACGAAATTCTATCGCCAGTAATTTCAGTTTTATTAAAATCAGCGAACAGTGATCGTTGTATACGGAAATATTTACGTTCAACAATCCTACCACCTTTACGAGACGTACACAATCGTCCGGAACAGGGGACAACACTACGCAATCATCTGTGTCGGTTATTAACAACACCAATTACACAATTACGTTCATTAGTTGCCGAATTATTGTTCGTATTGTGTAAAAAAAGCGGTATTAACCTAGAATTTCGTTCTAATTTTTGTAATTAACCGATATTTCTAGTGAGTAGAATGATAAAATATACCGGTTACGGTAATGCGGCTGGTTTGTTCGCTGAACGCGGTCTACTAGGCGGCCGTTCCGATGAAGGCGAAGCCGATTACAGTTCAGATAGTGAAGATAGCGAAACTGAAGAATATGCAGAATTCAAGCATGGCATCAATCCAGTTATTGGTTGTTATGAAGAACCGCATCCTAACGTTATGGAGAATATGACAGAAGAACAAGTATTATTAATTTTTTGAAAACATCAAAAAATTTGATTAATTTGTTTTTTAGAAAGAGTACGAGGCGATGAAATTGGTTGAATTGATTGATAATTTGACCAAAACAGGTACAATTAAGCCTTGTCGTGTTGGTCCAGATGGTAAACCGCACCCGATTGAGCATATTTTAGAGTTACAGGAGGGTTTGAAAGCTCAACAAATCAACAATCACAATAACGATAGTGATAGTGATTAATAGATTATCAATAAATTTTACTAGCAGTGCAATTTTATTAAACACCGCGTGTTTCACTTATATTCTTGTGTTCTTATAGGAATATCTGTTATTCGATTAACGATTTGAAAGATAGTTTAAGGACTTATAGGAACCGATAGGGCCCTTTGTTTGTCTAAACTACTAAATTCGCTCCTTTCGTTTTACAAATGTTACGATTTTTGAAACTGAAATGACTCAAAAATGCCCCTCAAATATTTTTTCAAAATTTTCCATTGCATTTTAGAATAAACACGAAACATTCCTATCCATTTCCCGAATAAAATGGAGAAAAACGAAAAAATCAATGTTCGAGCCATCTTTGAGTCATTTTATTTATGTTAGACCAACTTCCCGATGGGCTACGTAGTTCAAATTTTGCTCAAATCATTTCCAGATATTCCCAAATTAAAATATTTTTCAAATCTATCGTCAAATAGTAGGTATTGTTATAAGAATTAAGATAATTTAAGTGAAATAGGCGGTAGATTTTTATCATCTTTATCACACCCTTTATGGTCTTATATCAAAGATCGAAATCTCTAATAATCGCTAAATTCACCTCTAATCGTGAGTATCTTTACATGTGATAGATGCTATTTATTGTCGTAAATATACTAAATAAATGTTTAAATGTTAAAATTTTATATTCATTCCAGTTATTGATAGACACGTGTCTGATACGTGTAGTGTAACTTTACCTTATCGATACTACCAATTTTTCCACACTAAAAGCTATCCGTCATGCTTCACTGCCACTAATATTGGAGCATTACCAATAAACCATCGAAATTAATCATTTTTCTGGTGTCTAACTTCGGAGATGCTTCAATACGTTTAGTTATGCTCGAATTGAATTATCGATAATGACAGGTGTGCCTTATTTGTTTAATAATTTGAAATTATTTTATAGATAGTGTACAATACCGGAAGTCGAAATTATGCGAATAAATTCTATTTCCTGATCGTTACGGTTTAGTAGATTTCGGTATAATAATTGTGTATATTAGTTCGAAAAGTTGGAGAAATTTCCAAAGTGTGCCACTAGTTGGAATTAAGCATTTCCGGTATGCTAGTCAAAACTTTTACGGTGGTAAAACACCCCTTATCCTGGCCTACACGTGTATTACTAATTTCATCCGGTTGAAAGGACGTTTTTTGGCTTGATTTCGATTAATATTGTTTTATTTTAAAGAAAGAAAACTAGTCGAAAATCAACACAATTGGGTGTTTGTGTGCAGATTCACCCGCACAATAGAAAACCGTTAGAATCTGATGGGAAATGAACATTTGCCCGGGATCCACCCCATCGATGTATCAGAGATCAGTAAATCTAAACCGCTTAGAATCGACCCGATACATGCAGACCTGGGAGATTTCACAATAACGTTGAAGAGGATTATACAGGACCGTTATTAAAATGATCATTTTTCGGCATCGATTGGTTTAATGAAAGAAATTAAAGTGCCACATGTTGGCTCGATAAGACGCTGTAGTTTTAGGTGTACAACACCCAAAAAGGCTACACCATACAATTACGAACATATGTGAGGCAATTCAGTGGAATAACAATTTTTATCGAAACGAAAATATAGCAAAGTGGCATCTGTGAATGTGGAGAAATTTGTGTTTCCTTGACACCACCTACAACCCATATGGTTCGCTGTCTCGAGCTTTCTTCGAATAGATCCTCGAGTGTATCACCCCTTATCTTTGAAGTTTTCGTATATTTATTTCAATATATGTGTACATATGAGTGAATGTGTGTAGTAGAATTTAGAACAGCTGTGTGATTGAAAAACCAACCCCCTAGAAATTGGGAGGGGTTTATTTGTTATACTGGTCTCGTGCCATGTGCGAAACTACCATACCATATATACGTTGGGAATAGTCGAGCCTGTTCCTTAGAAATGAACGCGCACGCGACATAATTTCAATTGGTAACGACGCCGCCAATTTAATTGTCTAACATCCGGTTGTTTGTATTTGAAAAAGAGAAGACTCCTTAAAAAGAAGGCGATTATTACAAGTTTAAATATTCAGACTGGTTAAATTAGTGTTAGATTGATTGTAATAATGGCTAGTGTTAGTGTTGTTCATTTTAATACATCCCCACATAAAGTTCTACAACAACAAAACAATACGAGCAATAGCAATAATAACAACAACAGTAACAATTCGGATAGACGTGAAATTATAGTTTTGCGTAAAACTCCCCAGATTCTACCACAACCGAAAGACTATACAAAAGGTGATATTTTGATAACGAATACCGGCCGAAAGAAATCTAGAACGGGTAAAGAGATACGAACCCAACCACAACCGATAGCTGTAGCTAGACGGAATGCTCGCGAACGGAATCGTGTCAAACAAGTCAATAATGGTTTTGCAAATTTACGCCAACATATACCGAATTTTATTGCTGCAACATTCGAATCGAACGCCCGCGGCGGCAATAAGAAACTAAGCAAAGTTGAAACGTTACGTATGGCTGTGGAATATATACGAAGTTTAGAAGATTTATTGGCCATGGATCACGATAATAACAGCGAGAATTTATCGAATTCATCCGCATTTTCATCACCACCTCCGTCTTCATTACCGTCAACGGCTTCAACTACCACAAATAATTTACAATATCATCAAATTATGTCGCCGCCGACTGACGATGATGATTTGTCATCGAATCCAACATCTTCACCGCAATACATCCGAATTGATACGACCACTTATCAAATAATACCAAGTCATTTGTATGATGATAGCGAGAATCTTGAACCGCTCAATATATTATCGGAAGCCGATTTGGAATTTAGTAACAGTCAAGATTTGCTGCAATCAATCCATAGTGACTCATTATCGCCGGGTATTTACAGTGAACAAAGCTTATCACCGGGCATTATAGAGAAAGATTCGACGCAACGTTATCAACAAATCTTCCAAGATGATGGCAGTTTGGTCCAAATTAAAACCGAAATCGGTGCTGATATACCGGTGATGTCGTTGAAAACCGAACAGGAGTTACCACAGCAATGTAAAAGTAACGTTATTAATGTAATGCAATGGTGGGAACAACAACAGCAGCAGCAGCAGCAAGAAAACCAACCTGCAGACAATATCAGCTAGTTGTTGGTGGGAATAAAGTGAGTATTCATTTGAATTTTAACAGTACTTATATCAATCATTGTCAATGGAATTGCTGATATTCCATCGAGATTTCCGCTGTCATAATTAATTACAATGGTTTTTTTGCCAATGATAAGTAACCCATAAGAGAAATATTCGAGTTTATTAATTATTCCACACGCAATCGATACAACTCGCTGATTTATCGTTGCTAATTTTCTTTCGTTTGTATTGTTTGTGTCAACAAGAACAACGACACTTTTCATCGATACTTATGCAAATTTCAATTATTAATTCAGTAGAACGATATAATTAATAATACACGCCCCAAACTTTATAATATTTACATCTACTTGTGGTAGATTTTATTCGATACAGTACCCGTAAAATAATTCTTCCTACCTGGATTACGGATTTGTTATTTTTTTTGGGTTGATACGAAAAGCTCACATGCCCCAATTCTGGCCGAGTTGGATATCCAACAATAACGTCGCCGTGATTCCTTGCCGTGACATTGAACCCAAAAGTCTGCGACCTTAATAATGTAGGTAGAAAATAAATTGAATGGAGGGAAGGCTGTTTTTTCCTCTCCTCCGTTTCGCCGTATTGTTGTGTTGTTATTCAACATACTCGGCCGTCAGTCCTGGAACTAACTAGTCCTCTTTTCATTATGCAATCCAGACAGGGCCCGTTCTTGAATCATACCATTATTATTATCAATGTGAATGAAGCCAGTCGACTTTTGAGAAGAAATCTACATCGTCGTCGTCGTCACGACTGTAGTAGTCGCGTCCATTCGAATAAAAGCTGGTTTGTTATTTGTATTAAAACAGACATTGCGACCTATCCCAAGGGAAATTATATGGACATTTAATAAATTTCATTAATAAGTTGAAGTTTCTCAAGGATCTTTGGTTACATCTTTGGGATTTACTAGGAAGTCAATATTTGAACAAGCAGTTGACAAAATTATGCCTAATCAAATAGAACGTCATTGTTGGTTTTCGGTTTTTGTTTGATTAAACCTCACCAAATCTCCACCGGTAGCTGAATTCAATAGAAGCACACGTGTAGCTTTGCAATTCTTCTAATTCTCTACGATTATTAAAATTTCAAGCCGTATAGAAGCGATATTAGCATATTTTCCACATTAGATAAAGTGTCATCGTTTAATGTTCTTCCATTAGATTGACAATAGGAACATGTGTTGGGTCTTCTCTCGAACCGGTACATTAATTTCCTGTTTTAACAACCAAAAAACTTTGATTTATCTCGATAAAAAAGTCTTGAATCCGATACAAATATCGCTAGAGCTAGAATTCCAACAATTACCGTCCTTATTAGCAATCTCCACCCCATATCGAAATCCAATACTCTCCATACAACCCTAACAAATCAAACCCATTATAGTGATTGTTGTAAGACGGCTCGAATCTCTCAATTCAAAAACTTCCTTGTTACGAAATTGGTAGGAGCAAACTAATCGAAATCGGGCAAGCGTACAATCTTACAATAGTTAATAAATCAATGCTAAAAGGAACGAAAAAGATGCTGATGAGAGCGAATGGAAAGGGTGCAAATATTGTCCAGGTAGACGATGATCAACAAAGTGTGGGAAGATCTGGAAGTTATGCAAATTAGTCCAGGTATAGATCGAGATGGAATTGGGAGCAAAAAGTTGATTAAACAACTACCAGAACAGGAACCGGTAACGGTCATAACGGAAACAGGATGATTTAATGAATTTATAATTTTCGAGGAGTTCTCTTATAACCACCTAATCTTTTTATTATTCGAGAATGAGTCTGTGGTAATCTATTCATATTCAAAATAGGTGCGGGTGATGTCAATGGGCATAAACATTAACTGCTTAATGTCAACTAAAGTAAAACGTGAACATGTCAAAACATTTCTAGACGATACATCAGACTTAATGTTCGGTAGTATAGAAATGGAAGGCTTCTGACATATTCGATGACTTTATTACCATGTGGAATTCATCAAGGAGTGGAGTAGCTCGTTCAAATCGCTGCCTCCCTCACTTAATCACACTTATTTTAATACGGAAAGATGATGAGGATTTAGACCGGTCGTGGACGACTGTATTAAAAAGATTTTCGGATAAATGTCGACTTTCCGATGTCACGGTCTTATTTAATGATTTGTGTCCATTTCCATATGGGATACGAATAGAGGGCGGCATGATCAAACGGACGAAAGGGTTGGTTCTAACGACAGTTTTTTCGAATAAAACCCCATATTTTTGTCGAGAATTGATTGGAAGTTGTTATAGTTGGTGGTCTTTCACAATTCAAGATTTATGCTGATCATACTACCATATTGTTACGATTTTGTACCACTGGAAGGTAGATTCTCCCATTTATTTTCAATATACAAAATTCAAAATTCAATATAGGAAAATTATAATCGAATAACAATGTCGGTTATGATTTAAAACATTGTCGATTTATGTGGCCAACAAACAGCAACATTTCAACTATGTACGTATGTATATTTGTTTTGTTTGGCTTTGTTGTTGTTGGGTTTTGCGAAATAAATTCTCATTAAACAGGAGATTTATCGCTGATATTGAAAGCTTACCTGTTCCGTTTCGGTTCAGCTTCAATATAGTTTATCGTGATGCATACATACAAATATATAGGAGAGACAAAAAGGAGAGTAGCTCTCTTTAATGATCTTCTTTTTCTTCTTCATCGTCTCAATCTCATTATATTCAAACATTTATCATTTGAATGATGGAATTTTCGAAGTGAAAAACTATACAAGCTTGTTAATGTCGTCTTGAATAATTGTTTCACGTTGGCTTTTTTCTCGATTTGTATAAATTTGAATCGTTCTTATTGCTTTATTACTGTCAGATATAGGCGAAACCGGTCGCCGCTGGGGGCCTCTAAATGATAACGTTTTATTAATAATAAATCGTGTCTTTTGAGGGCGACTTTCGACTTTAAAATCGTATCAATTCGGCCAAATTATCGGCTTTACAATTGGATTAAAAAAAAGCGTCTTAAAATCCAGTTGTTTAATGCAAATATTATTATTGTTATTACTTTAATTGCTAATCAATTGGGTACTTTCCGTACTCGTACAGCAATTTTATCAGATTTCAATCTATGGAATTGCCACAATAAAAACTTTAATGTACAATCCGTAATCTACAATCCATTAGCGTAATGTTTCGTTAATAGCGAAATCATCGTAAAATCAAAGTGTTATTACGGCCGTTATAAGCGTTATATTAATGTGTTTACTGTTTTTGTGGGAAATTCAAGTAGTATACAGAACAATAATCAATCATACAATCTACAATTTTGACACTAAAAATCGTGAATGATGCGAGAATAAAACGACAGTCTTGAAATCGTCCGTTAACCTCGACTCATTTATTTATTCATAGTACAAGTAAAAGAAAAATGGAGCAAGTCCGACAACCGTTTTTACCTGTTATACGAAAAACAAGTTTCTATAATCTACACACAACTATATTCACAAAGTTCAGGATAATAGACGACGAATAATAATAATAAGAAACGTGGGAAATTTTCGGGTATCCCTATACGGGCCCGTTCGTTCAATCAATCTAATGTATAGAATAGAGATAGATGTATGTGTATGATAAAAATACAAGAGGATCAGGTTTTTAGGATGTTGCCCCATAAAATCAACTTGAAAATATTGGTGGAAAAACCGTTGAAATATCCGACAATTGATCAGCAAAATAACGTATTGAAGGAAATTTCGAGGGAATTTAGCGAAACGTGAGAAATTCGTATTTCGTCTATTATATTTATAGAAACTGGTGGTGTATTTTGTAGTGTACGAGAGACGACAAGGTGGTAGACACTTGGCGATAAAGAGGTGGATATCCATTAGTGTTGGGTAGACTTCCGTAGAGGAAGGCGACCATATGTGGGCCTCTATCAGACATCACGGTTCTCGTCCTGTATTCTATACGTTTATAACTCCTATACATATTTTTATATATGAGCATATATATAGATTGCTAACTGACATCTGGCACACTTCATCCACATTATATTCACCACCACTTGTTCATTAAGACGGGAACCTTGGACGCATATCGTAGACACATGTTGGGGAATTTCACAATCATTTCAATACAACCAGAAATGTCTCCAAATTAATGGAATTATTTTTGTTTCAGATCAACTACAACAATCACCAGTGCCAGTAGAGAAGTCTTTGCTGTATATTGTACAATATTTAGTGAAATTCAAATTCCAATTGTTGTTTTATTATTACAATTATCAAATTCTATATTTTACACTATTAACATGAATCAAAAATTGATTTGTGGATGAAATTTTAATCGTTGTTTTCTTTTGATTTGTCTAACGAAAAGGGCTGTAAATAATTTATGATAGAATCCATTTTTTTTAGTATTTATTGATATCAGAGTACGAGAAGACTGCAACAATTAGCGATAATCATCGTTTTTTTTTTTAATAATTAAGCATAAATTTGTTAGTTTTAAGTATTATTGTAGAATTGGCCAGTGTTAAAGTCTGTTTATATTTGTAAAAATATTAATTTATTATTTTTAAATAGTCTCTAGTATTACAAGATCTCAAAATTTTTGTTATTTGATACGAAACCAAGCAATCAAATAAAACGAATTAATTTATTAATTTTCGCTTATCCATGACTGTAATAAAACTCGTCTAAGATGACCAGCAATTAAGAAAATAGATACATGTTATACAGGTAAATATTGAGACTATACAGAATAACAATAAATTGAACCACCATATTCTTTCTAATTTATTTTTATTTGCAGATAAGTCGCTGAATGTAACTATTTGGAACGCCTTAGCTGTATATCAATATAAAAGCTTGCAATTTTCTAATTTCTATACAGTATTGGCACTTTAAACCCAAACATACTAAATTTGCTTGAATTTGCATGAATTTTCAACTACAATTCTGTCTCTCTGGCTTTGAATAAGTCAAGAATCAGTCAAGAATATAAACAGGATGCATAATCTTATTGCACAAATTCTTAGAATATTGTACAATAAAATTGCTGTAATTGTTTTTATTAATTTTTTTACGTTTTAATAGGTCTGATGAGCAGTTTAATTAAGTTTAATTGTAGTTTTTGTTCTATTCCATTCATCAAGCGCTTTTATAGAAGTTGTAGATAATAGTGAGGGATTAAGTTTTCTACCCCTCGATAAACTCGACTCTCCCTACATTTTTTCCACTAGTATTGAAAATAGCTAATCAATTCGATACAAGTTTAATACAAAATATTTCTCTCCTTTCAAACCTTCAATCGTTGATTTATTACAGATTCCTGTAGTAGAAAATTCCCTTTCACTCCCCTTCTTTAATTCGTCTCCCTTGTAGTTTTATCTATCTCTGTTTTATTTTTTTTAATAGAAAATACTGGCAGTTATACCTGTATTTATTGTAAAGAATAGAAAATCGCCGTCAATTGTTGTGCAAATCTAAATTCGAACAGAGTCGCGTGGCAAGAAGCGTGTCCGCCAGACATATCCCCATATACACCACCAGGTATAGTAGTTTTCGAACAATAATACTCTGACTATCTCACTCTAACTTTATATTAAATTGTATTGGAATTGGATAAGGATAGATATAGATAGACGCATATGTATTTTAATACAACAACAACAACAAAAAAGTAAAGGTGAACATCTGGCGTAGCCCTCAGGTCGGTCGCTGTTGCATCCAACCCTCAGACGGCGATTTTTTCTCAACACTCAAATCTACACGAAAAATCCGTCAATACAACACGGTTTTTTATAGCGCTAATTGGTGAATTCGTTAAAAATCACCAATTTGGAAATCATATTTTAGTGGTAGTGGCGGTGGGTGGGGTGTCGTGTGCCGCTATTAAACCACCCTTTCGTGTCTATCGAGTACACAATGAAGGGCGTTACTTTACACTACAACTAACTCGTCAACTGTATCGCAATCTGGAAAATCTGTCAAGTTCCACCTTTACACCCTATCATTACTATCGTTATTATTCTTACAACATTGTTCAATCTATTCTGTTCTTTTTTAACGCGTTTTTTTCTTGTTGTTGTCGTAGAACTGAACCACAACACATGCCGGTTTCTTTATTAATATTAAGGACTTTCCGGTCGTGAATCTTCAATATATTGAGACGATTTGTTACAAAGACTAAATGCGGTAAAAAACCATTTTCCGTTTCCGTTTATTGTAAAAATAACGGTTTTTCGAAATTCTGTTATTGTTAGTATTTAGGGTAGTTGTTGAGGTTTTTTTCTAATCTACCCGATAAAAAATTGCACAGGTATAAAAAACGAGAGGTAGAATAACAGAATTGGGGACACGATGTGAAAAAAATCGGCAAATTCCACATTTATTCCATCGAATTCAACCCAAGTTTTTGTCGTAATAGCGTGACATACAAGCAAAAGAATGTATACGAACCAATTAATTTAGTTTGTTTGACCATTGTGTTCTTGTAATTGGCTTTTTCTCGTCAAGTTCAAACGATCATTTCCTAATTAGGAGTGAACCGTGACTGTGAATTGTCGACAATCCAACAACAATTACCGAAATTTCGGTAACAATGTTTAGCGGAAATTGAACACCCCGGTTGGTGCATAATTGCGAATTTCGCGCTTTGAAATCGCGTTGAGTGTTGCATTTTTAATCGTAAACCTTCTGTAAGTATCGAGGGTTGATAATAAAACCATATTGGAGATTTATTTAATGTTTAAATAATAAGAAAATGCGATAAATATCGATAATTGATAATAATTCGCCCGGCGCCTCCACCAATTTAGCACTAGACTCGTAAATTTGGCGAATTTGCTCGGTTTTCTATTGATTTCCATTAAAATATTCGAGGTAATAAAAACAGGCGTATTTTTATGTTTTCCGATCATTGTACGATAGAACATCTGTCTGTATTTGTAAAACTTCAAAAACAGTTGTAACGGTTTGATTTAGTGCTTTATTTTGCATTTATAATTACGTGTTAATCGTCTCGTTTATATTAAAAATTAATTGTAATTCCGAACGTAAAATTCTTTAATAATCCGTCTATTAATTCGAGTATAATCAACTCGATAAAGTGGAGATGTTTGTGTGTCTGTGAACGGACGAATGAGACAGAGGTGAAACGGGAGAATACCACACGTAGTGGACGTTGTCCACGATAACACCTGTCGAAATTGCAGAAGGCAAACTCACCGATAATGATGTATACATATATAGTCTATATATACATATATATATAAGTAGTATATATATAGGATATATGTTATTTTTGGGCAATGAGAAACTTTCTTGTATGCATATTCATGAGGATCGTTACAATTTTGCAGCTGGCGTACACGAGCCACAACGAGATATCCTTGATCATCATTTTTACGATTATACCTCTCAAATTATAATTTTTTTTTGTCTCATTTTCGAATTCTTTAGTTTCCAATAAAAAAAACCGACTCGGGTATTAGCCGGAAATTCAAATCAATTCTGACGGCCCAGCAGTTTATAAATAATTATTACACCCCCATATTGACAATTACAACCAACCGTATAAGTATTGTTCGTAATACCAGCCGGATATTTTCGATTATTTCGTTTGGTTGTTGTAATTGTTACTGAAATATTGTGGTTACCTGAATGAACGGCAACTAACTTGTCATAGGCAACATTTAAAAACGACTTATCTTGAGTAATGTGCAACCCTTATAATAAAAATCGTTAAACACAGCCCATACAGATGATATTTATCTAAGATCGGATGTTGGCTCGTTTTAAATATGCTATAAATATTGTTTGACTGGCAGGTTTTGATATTTTCACGAATTTAAAAACCGACGCCTCTCATTTAAATTGGATGACGTCAATTGTAGATCAATTAAACGTGCCGATTATCGATCTCAGGCAATATTCGTTGTGAATTATTGTCCAGAAGTTGTTCTGGGAGGTGGCCGAGAAGCCGCCAGTTGAAGGTGATGAGCCGCATCCCTGCTGTGTCAAGATGAATATCGATCTGTGCATGTACAACAACAAGAAAAACAAGGAACTATATTTATGTTTTATTGGCTTATTTTATTAAACTGTTAGATAATAGACCACCGTAGGTCACGAAGGGGCCGCTATTAATCTCTACCATCATCGCTTAGTTTTTTTATTAATCCAACAACCACAAAAAAACTAATTAGGGAATTTCAACATAATTATTGCGAAATTCTTGTTGTTTCTAACTCTAACAACAACAAATATTCTGTTGTTGTACAGTTAGATATTTATCAATGACATGTGTTAGTTTCATGTGTATAACTCTAACATTTTTCCGTAAAGAATCCTCTCTAGAATCTTGTCAGTTGTAGAAAGGTAACGTTCTTCAAATATCGAAAATACCAGACGGCAATTTGGTCTAAATTAGGTAAGATTCTAATAAGATACCGATTATTGATAACGCACCGGTTCACGGTAGTCAACCGAGAAGAATACAGAGAGAAAAAAACCAAGAACCGAAACATCTCCAAAAACAAAAAACCGATAATTATACGAGAATACGAGTCGGTTGCGGTGATTAACAGTCGCCGACAAAATTAATAAATTAAAAACTTTACAATTTATTGTAATTTAGAACACGTGGCGTTACTAAATTCTGATTTACATATACGGGGTCGTTCAATCATTATAAGGCGGCTTTTTAACGGAAATAATTAATTGATTTTTCAATGGAAATATTGATTTTAGGTGTGTTTGCATGTTTCTAATTAGAATTCAGTCGGTTTTGAGGTAGAGTTACGAAAATGTCTAATTATAAACGAAAAATATGTGGCGGACACCGTGGTTGATACATAAATTCTAACCACCCATTGTGTTATGTTATATTTTTGTTGAAATTCCACTCCTGCTGTCGCTTTATCGTTGATTCCTTATCACTTAATTAAAGAACAAACTTTAAAAAATCCATATTAATATTTCTCTCGCACCATGACTGAAAAATTATGGAAAATTTCGACGATGTTTATCGGAGAAATTTCAAGTAATTCCACTATAACGATATTGTTTATTATTGTTATTAAACAAGATTTAAAAACGAACAAGACAATGGATGTAATTTTAAAGAAGCGGAAGAAAATTAGGGACCATCAATGTTTATTGCTATTATCGACATATCGCACGTAGTTGATTGTTGCCAAAACACTATAATTTGCTCGATTGTAACGAAAATTGTTAAACAGAAAGAATTCCAAAAAAATTGACGTTAATTTGGGTAAAATCAAACCACAATTCTAGCTACTGTACTACGCCAAAATCAAATATCAAATTACACTAACAACGAAACCTGTAAAAATCGATTCGTAAAACGAGCTTTTTTCAAACCAAATTCTCGAAAATCTATAAGAAATTAATTTGTGGACGTCTTAAATTCGAATTTGCACAATTATAACAACTCTAATCTAATTTTTATCTTATCACGAATTTAAGCAGAATTGAAACTACTTTAAATATTATCACACGTAAGCCGTGTTTATTGTTCTAAATCACGTTCTTTCAAATATTTAAAATTGGATATTTTTATATAGTTCTGATGTACATGACTGATAAGCTAGCCGGCAGTTGTAATTTTCCATGATTTTCCCCCGTGTGGTTGTCCTATTCAAATTACTTAATAGACTACCCCATGTTCTATCCCCAGGGAATACCACCCGAAATAAAATAACATTGGGACATAATTTAGAAATATAAAATTCTGAAAAACCCGAGAAATTATATTTTATTACCGTTAACTGTTAATAAATGATAGCTTGGGGTTGTAATTTTGTTCATAAATGTGTGTGGTAGTTTTCGGGTTGTCGGTGGAAATTTGTCGTTTAAATTAAAATAATTAAAATTACGGTAATTTGCCCCGTTAAATATGTTTATTATTTTAATTTGAATTCAGAGATTATCGTTTTATATGTGTGTGTGTTGAGAATAAAAATAAAACCATGTACTTGATAGCTTTTCGAAGAAACCAAGTATATGCACTTGAAATAAACCCAAAAAACGGATAACTTTTTATCAAATAAACATGCCAAGGAATCACTGTTTAATATCTTGAATTGGTTCTAGATTAAGTTGTGAACCGTCTTTATGAGACAATTTTAAATTCGTTATTTATTTATATTGTTAGGTAAACATCTACATATTTGCACTTTAAATACAAATGGCTTAATCAATATGAAATGCATCTGTTGTTTTTCAAGATTATAGGTGCAGTGGTGGTAGACAGAGACTTTCGACTTGATCCCAACCTTGATGTTAACACTTTTATTGAAATGAACAACCATTTGGAAAAAAGAAACGAATAAAAGAAATGGAAATGATCAAAACACACCGCTCAACTCTTTTGCACACCCCCTATTCATCACCGAACGGGGTGCAACGTTTCAATTTCTTATTGTTGTCGAAATAATCGTACATCAGTCAATTTTGTAAGTGGCTATCGAATGCGGGTAAAAATTTCGGAGAAAAATCAGATAAATTCCTCCTATTCTCTCGGTTCTTCCTCATGATTGATAGTGAAGTTGAAAGTGGTATTATTTCAAAAATAATTTAGCCAGTAGCCCATGAAGCGGCCATATCAAGTGTCATTGAATCAGAAACCATCGTCCACTCTCACTTTAGTCGTTTAGGCATTTACCGCGCTAGGGGGTAATCGGGGTAGTAGCTCCGGTGTGTATACACTTTCCAGGTGCCGGCAGCTGTTCCACCACCATCCCCTTCCACCCGCCGAAAACAACCACTCGTAACGAACCCGGCTGGGTGTATTTTAAAATCTCAACCACCACTACAATAACAACAATACAGGAAAAAAATTGTAATTATAATTTTCCTGATTTAAAAATCTTTCAGTGTATTTAATAAAGTGGACACGTGTCTGTGATCTTTTTATTTCAACTGAAAAAATAATTCTTAACCAGTAGAGGGTGAATAATTTAAACAATTTTGCATTATTATAAAATGGAAATCACCCCTGCATAATTCCACCCGTTCGAAATCAGGTTTCAATCATTACACATGCACACATGTGGATACTACACCTCCCCCTATACTACCACTATAACTACAACTACAGGGCTGTTTTTGATCAACTACCCTCATATAGATTTGTACGCTTTTATTGTGATTATTCACATGTAGAGAAATGTAGAGTCATTGGGGGGTGATTTGGAATAATGCACGTGTACACGTGCCAATTGCTGTAAAAATACAACTTTTGGAATTTTTTAAAACGTGATAATTATTGAAAATCGATCCCTTAGAGTTAATCATTGAGATGATTAATCATTTTAACACGTCTAGAGATAATATTCAACCAAACTGATAATCTATAAAGTGAAACGTTGTAATAATAATGAATTATTGAAATAGTTAACTCAATTTCTTAGACTCTATTAGCCTATTATCTATTGATCTCTAACGTTAGATTTAATCTACTATTGCTACTCTATTTGACCATTAAAATAATTCTAAGTTTTCAAATCTTCAAGTCGATTTATAATTGTCGATAGATTCGGGGTAATGTTGAAGATCAGCCTCTTATTTCGTTTGTAATTGATGGATAGACAGACGGCTATATCTCTATAATGAAACGAATACTCGACGATTTTTTACTGAGAACTATTTCGAAATTGAAGGCCAAGATTAATTCTACACTCGATTATTTCTAAACTAATTTTACAACCAATAACCGAAGAGACTAGGCACTAAATTTTGGTTAATTTGAGTTGTTTACAATTGAGAAGCTTGGAAATTTCCTCGATTAGTCTAAATAGGCGATTTTTCTACCGATATTTTATCGTTATCTGCCTGACTCATTAGACTTGCATAAAAATAGAATTAATCATCGGAATTCCACGCCAAATTCAACAAAATAGCGTCACCCTCGCCTCTAAGGGTGCGACTTGAAGTACATCTGTTGTAATTTAAGATATCTCGATACTGTAATAAATAGGCAACTAATAACTGTAATTTCTAAGTTATTGAAAGTGGCAATTTTATTCAAACTTACAACAATATGTACTTTTTTGTATCGAGTTTAGAACCATTTATTTTCCAACTTCAACTATGTTTAATCGAGAGGGTTGATAGTTGGAACGTGCCACCACCCCTTCGAATAGTATTCCAACGCTGGCATTATGTATGTGTGTTTCTAGTTATACTTGTCGGATTAAGGGTGGTTTATGCGCTTTGTCATTTCACGTTCACCGTGCCGTTTTCTATTGTTCATTAACTCTATTGTTGTTTATTATAATGATAGTGCTCTTTATGTTCTAGACGAGCATTAGAAATGCCGAAAAAAGAGCGTTAGTTATTCTATAATAGAAACAAACAATCTTTAACAAATTAGTACAGTTAAAAATTTGTTAATTTTCAATTAGTCGAACGGTTGAAAGGAACGAGAAAAAAATTGATTGAATGGGTTGGGTGAGAAAAATACCTCCCATGTTGGTAATTTTTCATCAAAATTCTGACATGTTCTATTTGAGTTTTTCTCGAATTTTTAATTTTACACACACACTAGCAGAGAACTCGTTTAGTTTCAATTATCATTCCCACCTACCGTGTATACCGGCTGACTGCCATTTAAAGTAAACATCAAAAGTTAATTTAATATAATAACAATAAGATTTTATAAAATCGCAAATAATTCCCGAGAAACACAACAATAATCATGTCGCAAAATTTTACACGGGATTTGTTTAATTTAACGAGCCCCCAAAATTTCCGTGTTTACAAGACAAACTGTAGATTAACAAATTAAACAAATTCGCTAGAAAAATTATCTTATCTACATGACCAATAGGTATATAAATACAAGATTTTGGGGACAAACCACAGTTTCAACCATGTCGCCGAAAATCGTCCTCATCTTGCTCTTCTCTCTGATTCAGGTAAATAATCGAACAAATCCCCATTAAAGGTTAATTAAATTTAATATTCCAGCTAAATTGCGGATATGGCATCAATACTGATGAGCTTAACGATATAATTAACGAATTGCGCAAATCCGTGGCGATTTACTACAAAGAAGTCAACGGTACTCGCGCTACAATCTCGAAAAAAGTCGAATCTGCCGAAATACAACTCGAAAAACATCTAAACCAAGTCGATGAATATATCAAAACTGTTGAACCCCAAGCTATTGCGAAAAATAAATCGATTGATGATTGTGTTGAAACAGCTAGTACGGCTGTTGGCAAATTGAACATACTACTGCTCAATTCTTGCCGACAACCAAATGGGGAATTTAGCGATTTGTTAGAACGTTTGGATCATTTGAGTGAAGAAGTTGAAAATTTGCAAGAAGCGTTAGATGAGTGTCAATCACCGGCTGGTCAAGAAATCAACGATTGCGTCGGAAAGAGGATCAACAAAATCCGTTCAGATTCCCGGCTTATCCAACAACAACTCCCTAGTGTTTTGAGAAATGCTAAAATTCAAGCCGGAATTTGTATTGGAACGAATTCTAGATATTTACATAAAAATATTAATATTGCTAGTAATAATCTAAAACAATGTATTCAAGAATTATTAGCTTAAAATTATTAGATTAAAATTGCGAGATACAGCACGATTCTTTTTGTTTTTGAATTCCCCAACGTTTCCCAACTATAAAATCCGAATCTTACAACAATTCATCTACCAATATACCAACAATTATGGTACAGTTAAGTTGGAATATAATAATTTTCAGTGTTTTTTTATTGAAATTAAATCGAATTGATTGTGATGAATGTACGACAGGCCCAATTACTGTAAGTTGATTATCGTTGTTATAAAAATTGAATTTCCAACGAACAATTTCAGGGAATTTCTTGCCCATCACCGGCTACCATTATCGCAAAATACAAAATCCCAACGAATCTGTTGCGAGACAAATTGACAACAATCCATCAACAAACCGGCGAACGTATCACTTTTACGAGAGAATTGATCCTAAGGAATATCGCGGATGCGAAAAATTTCACCACTTATCAACTAACAACAACAAAAATGAAGCTATTGCTAGCTAAAGATGAGGCGAAATCATCACCGTTAGCCGTACAACAATGCGTGAATCGACAGAATTTAGAATTGGCGCAAATTTCGGTGAATTCTCTAACGAAATGTGGCGCGGATCTTGGTTTGATTCGCTCGAAAAGTTCGAGGAGTCGCATCGGAAAGTTGATTGAACTTTTGGATGGTTTAGGCGATAAGTGTGCGTTTTTGAATCCGTTTCGGGAGAATTTGAAAAATTTAGACACGTGCATCGGTTGGAAACTGAAAGAAATCGGCTTGGAATTGTTGCAAATACAGAAGGATTTCGAAATGGCTTTGATGGATGTTGTTAATTTATCAACGCGGTGTATTTTGCGGGAATTTAGTGTTATTAACGAGAAAATTTGGCGTGTTCTTGGTTCTGTGAGGGATTGTAAAAATATCAAAATGATTGATTAGCAGTTTTATTGTAATGTATCAATTTTCGCAATTTAATGAGCGGCGCAAGTTTGTAAATCGCGTTTAACTTTTTCTAAAGATAAAGTCAAGTTGTTTAAATTGGTTTCAATACAATTCAACGACTTATCGGTGATATCTGTCAAATCATGGTTAATTTGTTTTGTTATATTGTTGGCTTGTTTTTTATCAGCGTTCAATCCGTTATTGATGCATTTTTGTAATTTAGAAGCGTTGGTAGGATATTGAACTGAACACTTCCGTATTAAACCGCCTAAATCGTGTTTAACTTGACGTAAATTCTGTAAAAGTTGGCCGACTTGGTCTAGCTGGTCTAAATTATTGGCACATCTACCGACATCATGGAAATCTAAAGCATTCAAGCCGATCTTCAATGAATTCAAACAATCATCGATATTACGACCGCTAGCTTGAGCTTCGGCCTTTAATTGTTTGGCTAATGCTTGAATTTTATCGACATTGGCTCGGAGTTTTTTCTCAGCATTACCGACGGATTGTTGGACTAATTGGCGCGTCTGGCCGGTACCGATTTGGGCATCTCTGAGTTCTTTGGAGATTTGGTCTTGGACTTGGGCGATTTGGACGCGAGCCTCCTCGATCACCTCATCGGTTGTTTTACAATTGTAGCCCTAATTTGAATCGATTTAATTTTGGGTTATTTTGGAAAAAATTCGGGTACTTACTTGAATTAATAAGGCGATTGTTAGGAAGATTGTCACTTTTGAGAACATATTCGCTGCGTTATCGATTGAGAAATGTTGATTTTCGGTTAGATGGTTCGTGGTTTTATACGAAATTGTAAACGAGGTTGTAAACATCTCGAACTTTGTGATCTAATCTAAGGAAATTTCCCATCTTATGATTAATATTTTTTCTACATTTACCGATGAAATGTGCGTTAAGTAAATAAACAATTTTCAGAGCAGCTATTGTATTCAAAAGTGGGATATTAAATATAGATTTATTATTTTAAAACGGATAGTTTTGTGTCAATAATACCGTAGTTTTATTTTTAACAATAGTTATAAACATGCCATCAATATCGGAATAAGTTGGGTAATTTTCAAGGGGCATTATGTAAATTATTTACTTGAAATTATCTTGTCATTACTGTACTTAGTTGAATATATCCATCACCTAAGGCATTACAGTGAAGCTCTCAACTCTTCGTCTACAAAACGGCTGAAAAAAAGCGAGTAGAAGATGAAAGAAACCGTTTTTTTTTCAAAAGTTCAACAATCAAATGCAAACTTTAATTGAATTGTCGTCGTGGACCACCCAACATATTGTATCCGGATCACACAAGTATTTTATATCCCTAATCAAGAGCTTTGGCCATTGTTTATGTCCAATCACTGTTGTTTTATACCGCCAGTTCCATCAATCTATCCAAATAACAACAAAACTAAGCAAAACATCCAAGTAGTTGCTGTTGTAGTAGCTGATTTGAATTGCATCAACCGTGGTTATAAATCCGTTTTAAAACCATTGGCATTTTATTTAAAGTGGCATACAGATGGTAATTTATTATTATTTCGGAATTGATACCACCAGTGATGTTGATCCAATTCAGGTCAATAAAATCAATGAAAACGAAAAGAAAAAAATTAACCACAACTGTAACAACAAGATTTCTTTCGATTGTAAAAATTATTAAAAATGAAACAACAATGTAGGAAATCGATCATTAAAATAACACAACGAGAAAGAAGAATATCTATTAAAACTACCACATAAATCATTTACGAAAGGGTATCTTGTTGCGAATGGAGTGGTCGTTGTGGTAAGTCGTCTGTCAATTGGCCATTTGAAGATCATCATTCATAATATCAATAAATTATGTTGTATGCCAGAAACTTAAATAAACCAAAAAAATTATAATAAACCCAAATTAACTTGACAATAAAGCCGATAAGCCACCCACTAGCCAACGTCAAGACGATTTTCGACTGCGCCACGAAATAACCAAAATCGAACTTATTTTAGTTGTTAAGTTGTAAAATTGATTCGCTGTAAAGAGAAGTCTAGTATTTCTACTGACTAAATAGGAAATTTCGAATTTCGCGCCCTTTAAACAAGCGAATAAAACCTTTATAACTAGATTTCCGGCTACTTTTTATATACAGTCGTATTCTCTAAGATTTTAACGATTTGTTACCACAGCAACGTTCTTATCTCACTATTCTATCAACCTAATTGTCAAAAATTTGGTAACACCAATGATTATTTCTAACCTTAACGCCTCAATTCTGATGATCCTTGTCAATGTAATTTTTTCGAAAAATTTTAAATTAAAGTAAAATCGATAAAATACAAAAATAAACACTTATCTGTACAAATTATTTCCAAATTCTTCAAAACAGCTCAACTGCACTGAAGAAACACACGAATAAGACTGGACTTAAACAAATTTTAAGTTGTAAGGTTAAAAAAAATCTCCAACAATAGTTGGGGAATTTCTTTGTACCAATCTATTGTTTGACCAATAGAAATTGACTCTTCAACCAGTTAGTAACCAAATTTCCCTAAATGTTCTAACCTTCTAATTCTAAGTTGGATTAATTCAGCCTTATTCGCGTGATTCTGTGGTGCTGTTACAATAATTTGAAGAATTTGTGAATTATTTACACAAATAAGTATTTATTTTCTTTATTTTATACAAAATTTTCAAATAATTTCCCAAAAAACCACTTATATGAATATTTTTTTAACTGGAATTGTTGGAAATTCGAAAATTTGAAATAATCTTCACAAAAATAAAAAATTATGTCGATTGAAATATAAGAGCAACAGTAATTAAAGTCAGGCTTGCAAATAAAAGTTACTAGAAAAAAATACTTGGCGGGAAATTTAAAAATTTATATCTCAACTGTATATATAACTCTTAAGGAAATCAGAGATTCTAAAATCATTAAGTAATGTTAAAATATCACTTTTTTCCGATTATTGTGAGTATTTGAAAGTGTTATGCTCCTATTTTTGAACTAAAGGTTAGAAATTTTAAATTGTGCAAACTTGGCTGTGAAATAGCCAATAGAAATCGCACTTTAGACGCGCTAAATTTAAACCACTTGGTTTATTTTTTTAAGTCTAAAGTCGTAAATTCCTTAATTTGGTCCCACATTTTATTATGAATATATAAAGAGCTAATCTTTGGATTATTTAAATAGGAATCGGTGTAACACCTCCGGCTTATGTTTATTAAACCATCAAGAACAATGATGACTGCTAACAAAATAATTAAACTCTAATCTGAATTTAATGTGTTTTCAAATACCAAATTACCATACATTATAAATGATTCTTGATCCATTCGATTTTTTTCCCGGATACCGGCGATTTGAAAAATAATCCTGTCCAAATGAAATATTGAACTTAAGATAACAAATAACAAAAAAATATATAAAAATCCATATATGTGTGAAAGATTTACTGATAAAATATTCACAAGAATAATGGACAATAAAAGAAAATATTTTTGTAAATTCAGCATCAAAGATTTCAGTCTATACCTATAGAAATCCGTTTCTTCTCAAATATTGATACGGACTGTGGTCAGACGAAATTCAACGGTCAGTTTCTTTTATGATTTTCCCTTCTTTGCTCTATTGTTAAATAGTAAATGCGAAATTGTCAATAGTTGTCTAAATTAAAATTTATACGTGCGTTCGATAATCGATTTCAATAGGTCAATGAAATCATAATCTATTTTTAAATATTTGTTTTTAATTATTGTTAAAATAATTACGTGTGTTTTGTTTATTTGTTTAATTTGCGCAAAACCATCAAGTTTACGATAAGACAATGGAAAATCTTTTAGGAATTTAAACGGATCGCCGCCTTTAGCGGTCGTTTTGTAGGCGGTGGGTTTTATTTCAATCTGCCACCTATTCAGAGGCCCACTTAACGTTGATGATTGACGTTGTTGGAGAACAGTACGACACGTTTCTTGATCCATCACGACCATAAAGCACGGCTTGTTTCATATGCGAAAGGCGAGCCGAACCGCCTTTTGTTTCAGGCATTCCAGAAACCATTGTCAAATTTGGTTCTATCAGACGTTATCATCGTTTCACGCTCTGTAGTTTTCTCCAATCTCGTTTCGGTTTTTTAATTAAGAAATAAATTGTATTTTAATTGTAATTACATATGGGACCAATAAAATATATCATCTGATATTGTAAGAGGTGGGTTTTATAAAACAGATATTGTTATAGTTTCTCTTTATTTTTCCAATGTTGTTCGATTAAAATTAGCGATTGTGATCCAAAGATTAGATAAATCAACATGTAGCTAAATTAATCTCTCTCTTTCCAATCAATTTAAACCGATACAAATATTCTCTTTGTTCGATAATTACAACTATGGGTCGATTCGGTAGTCTAAACTAACAACAATTCGAAAACAAATAGTAATTATGGGAAATCGATTGAATTTTACACAAAAATAAAGTTTAAATTGTTGACTCAACAACCGTCTAATGACTATATCGATTAATTAATAATTCAAATTGAGCGTTTTAAAATTGTCTTATTCGAGTTAATTCTCGATAAAGTCAGCCAGTATCGGGACAATTTCCAAAAATGGAACGTTTATGGAACGAATTTAAACAAAGTGACGGCTTAATTGTGGTGAAATTATTCGCGTCGACTATTTATCAGATGTATCCAGTCAAAATTTTAATAATTTTATCTTTATTGATAGTAATTCCATCGGAATTATTTCAAATCTATTTGTTTTCGTACAAATTAGATAAACAACAATTTATTCAATATTCGCCGGCATTTTTCGTACATTTTTACGTATTCATTGTCTATTTAATTAATGATTAACGCAATTAATGTGAGTCTTGTAGGCGATTATGAGTGCAATTTTACAGTTGAGAAAGCCGAAATTTGTTGAAAATATCCATGAAGAGATCAATATGTGGCCGATTGATAATGCTAAAACAGAACAACAATTGAAAATTATAAACGAACAGAAAGTTATAACAATTTTAACAATTTTTAATGTAATTATGGGAGTAATTGCTGCATTAACAATATTTTTTTTCAACCGTTATGATGGCACAACATATCTATTAGTAAGGTTTCTCACTGATAATTATCCAAAATATTCGAATATTACAACCAGAATTTACAAGATTTCTATATTTTTTCAAATAATGACCATCTCTCAAGCGAATTGTTATAAAATTGTTTATTATACGCAAAATATAAAACACCAATTGTTGCTGTTGATTGAACAAATTGATGAAATTACAAATCGACAAAGCGGCTGCTTTCACACCGAAAATCTAGTGCATGATCTTCGATTTCAAAACGAAATAAAGCTAAAATTGCACGCTTTTATCCAACGCCATCAGGAATTGTTGAAGTAATTGCTTAATTAACATTTCACCGTCAATTTATGGAATTTTTTCAGGGTAACACATAAAAAAATCAAGCAAATCAAAAATGACGTCGGTTATTTGGCAATTTGTGGTGTAACGGTTCTTTTCAGTATTTCAATTTGTTCATATAAGGTAAAATAATTATTGCCAATTTAAAATACATATATGAACTTTAATTTCCAGGTTCAATTTAGTGATTATTACGATTATCGCTATATTCCAATCATGTGTTTATTCAGTTTAACAACGTTTTCGGGCTTAATTTTGGCAGGACAATCGTTTGAAACTATTGTAAGGTTACAAAATAATTCCAATTTTTATTAAATTTTTATCTATTGTAGTTTGATAAGTTAGCCGATAGTTTACAACAAATCCAGTGGTATAATATGGACGTGAAAAACCGGAAAATCTATTTGATTGCATTGATCTGCGCCCAAAGGAGAGTTTCAATCGGATTCTCCGATAATTACTCTGTTAACCACCTACTGGGATTTAAAGTAGAGTTTTTGGCGTATTTTTGGAATTTTTCTAATTATTTAGGTTTAATTTGTAGATAATACGGACCGTGTACTCGTTGGTAACAGTTCTAGCCAGTTGTGAGAATTAATTTTGGTGTAATTGTCAAATTTCTAAGAGATGGCAGCACACTATTCACAAACGCTTTTTCCACAGGCCCGTATTCTAGAACTTATCTATTTCTAAAACTATCAGTTAAGCTTTAATACTTACAGAATACGAGCAATTGGCATAAAATCTGCATCAATACAAGCCTTTACTTCTATATTAAACCGAACTGTATTTATATTCATTGTCGAAACGTATACAACAGTAATCAACAACAACAGCTCAATTTAGTTGGAGTAATAAATAAAGGTCATCTAAAGCTTATGTTGTTGTTGTTACAGTGAGTTGGGTACAATTCAATAAAATAAACTGTAGAGAAGAGTTTAAAACGACGGCGGTATTCATTAATGAAACGTTATTTGGTCTCTGTTCAAATCGTTGAAATGGTAATGTCGAGAATTCGCTACTACAACAACTACGAATAAATATCGACTTGGTTTTATTTTATTTTTTATTGGGAAAAGCGAGCAAAGCGCTGTTTGATTAAAGCAATTTCGCTAGTTTGTTTTAAATCGTTTTTATACCGTCGAGACTTAATAATTACTGACAATTCAAATCTTCTATAATGTTGTTGCGGACGATTCAATTATTTTAAAACTCTTACGTGTAATTACTGTTTGCAACTGGATCATTGTCGATTTTTAAATAGAAAACCTGATCGTATTTCATCGTGTTGTTTGTATATGTAGGTCGATGTGCCCTCTTTTTAAAATAAATTACGTTACAATTGTAAACGTTATGCATGGTCAGTACCTAAACGTGTCCTGGTCGGGTTATTTGGATTATTGAGACCGATTCGTGTACACGAACTTGGGCACGTACTATTTGAAACAAGATGCAATTGTACTTGGTTTAGAAAAAAATCAATCAATTTCAACAATTTTAATTTGAAACGCAAGAAATCGGTCCATTTTCAAAGTGTTGTGTTCAATTGCTCGTATGTTGCGTGTGTATGTGTAACTTGAACTCGTACTGATCGATGGGAGCAAAAAGTAAAGAAACCAATTTCTTTAGCGATCATTCTATTTTATATAGGCACGTGTAACAACGACAAATAATATGAGGAAAAGAATTGTATATGTCTGAAATTGTACCTTGTATTGTTCGTAGTCGTCTCACTTATAAACAATACAAGTTTCAAAATATAATTGCAACAGATTTTAAACACGTGCACCAGTTATTTTGACGTCGCGATTTCTACGCCAGGTCACGACATCAACTAGAAAATCGAGGAGTATTTAAAAATTCACGTACATTGTTTCTTCTACTCCATCGAGATCAAATTAATAAAGTTTAAAACAATAAAAAGATAATTTATCGAACAATAGCGATTATTTATTGCGATAACTACCCGTATTGTCTTATATTCGACCAATATTAACCCATCTGAAAGAAGAACTATCAATTGAAATCGTTCGAAATTAAATTAATCGCCAATTTTTGCGTTCGATTACCACAAATTGTTCTAATACCAAACTTTCAGTCTCGTTAACCGTTCAACATTGAATTAGGTAGGTGGTCAATGTATAGCGCTCCCCCAACTCTCTTCTACACGTTCTGTAGAGAGAATTCATGGTGGCTTCCGATAGACATCAGTAATTACATGTTAGCGATGCTGCAGACACTGTGTTTGCCGCCGTTGGGGAATCGAGTTTTGATATCTGTCCTTCCATTATTACAACAATAATCTGTGGAGATTCGATCGAAACTTTTTGTTATTTCAAAGAATTATTGAGCAAAAATTGACAAATCTACAAGTATGTCGCTTAGACGATCATTAAAGTCACTAGCCGTTTGTTTTGTAGTCAAATCAATGGGGCGATCTTCCGCCCATCAGCAGTCAATCAACGTGGTTATAATTAATATAATCTCGGTTGGTTGTACTTGATCGATCCTGAAAAGTCGTTATATTGAATGGACGAGTTTAGTTTTTCTACTAGAATATTGTATAGCAAACAAACCCTTTGAAAGAAATTTTCCAATTCACATAAAGTCGGCATATAATCCATCACAAAGCGGCTTATATAAGCTACCATCTCTAATGTTATATAGTTTAGATGGGTATCGGTTCAATTCACCATCTACACTAATGTAAGTTGTGCTTGTCCATAACTACCACGCCTTCTTCAGGGCAGACGTGTGGCACCCAACATTAAGACAAGGGGTTGTAAAGTAGGGCGAGTTCGGTTATTAAATTACCTTACCTAAACTGAATATTTAACTCTTAAAATAGGCGAGTTTGCTGGATTAACGCGATGGTTTTCCGAAAAAATTAACAGAAAACGATTCCAGACCGATCGCCAGATATAAAATATGTTACATTCTTATGATTAAATTAAAACTGTAAAAAATTCACAAACAAATAAAGATAATTTATCGGATAATTTAATACGGCCAGTTCTCGTTCTAGACAGTTATCGCAAAGATTCATAATCGATCGCCAATGTTCAACTACAATTAAAATGAGGCGATTTGTACACAACATTGTTAGTTGTATAAGATTGTTGTGTGCAATTTTATACTTCTACCTGTTTACAGTAACGCAATAAATCGTCCGACTCGTTGCTTTTTGTCCCCCGATACACTACAACAACAAGAATAATCGAGTAAAATTTTAATTAACAATCGACTAAATTTAAGCGCCATTATCGTAATAATTTCGAGAATAAGAATAGTCAATTGAGCCTTCCTGTAAATAGATTCATCGCACGTGTTTGGTGTTTATAAAATCAACCGATTAAGTTAGTTCAGCTGTATTTAAATTTAGATTTCCATCCAATCGAACTGGACCAAATCAATGAACTTCCCATCGATTACCCGAGAAAAGCCAACATTAATGAAGAACAACAAAAAATTGAGCCTTTTTTGTAATTAAATCTCGATAATATTAATTAAATTTGTGTTCCAATCGAACGGGGTTAATCTACTATTACTGGGATTTCTTCAATAATAATATAACCGAGTTTTAATTAGGTTTCTCCCCTATTGACTGGAGACTATTAGAGAATAGTTAGAAGACGTTTAACGTCTGGTAGCATAATTAATTTTATTTTTTGTTACACTTTTCAATATTCACTTATTGTCAGGTAATAATTCAAGTTTTATTCTCCAACTGAGAATTTGTTGAACAATCGGAATTGTAACAGATCGTGTAAAAACCAACCGCCTTCTTCTATTCATGTTTTGTATTCTTTTAAAATCTGTTGTAATAATGAAATAGTTGTAGTTTCACACATGTACAAGTCTATTGTATCGTTAAACATACATACTTGACAGGAAGTTAGATATTATTATAATAGTAGGCACACTCCATACACGTTCAAGTTTTGTAACAGGACAATTAAAATGATGTTAGCCTTGTTGGTGACAACAAAACGTGTGAATTATGGCGGTTTTGTTGTGGCCATCAGTTATTTCCAGGAAGCTGAAAAACGATAGCAAAAACAACAATTAATCTCCATTAATTATTCGTGATAATTGTCTGAAGAGGCCACCCAACGGTTGATTATTTTGCAATTTTCGATTACACCAATCATAATTTACTTAATTGTTAATAGTATTTTAAATGAGTTCTTTGGTGAATAAATATAGGGTATTTCCATAATTAAGCGTGACTGTACTGGAATCATAAATTAACGAAAATTTCTCGTAAAATATTGAGCTCTAATGGAAACAATTATTAAAAACTTTCATTATTTAATCGAGAGAATTCACGTAATTATCTTACTATATATTTCGTCTGCATCTCCTTGATTAGGTTAATTAAACTGTAATCAAGATGTGGGTTAAATTTTGGATTAAAACGCATTAAAAACTGATTACTCGGCAACATATTTGATTGAAATCTACGATAAAACACCAACGAATATCTAATTTGTATCGACAAGAAGAATTTTTTAACAACAGTAATCGTCGAGTAATTTGCGGATGGCAGTTGTAATAAAAGACACGAAAAACAACCCCACGCGTCCGTCATTAAAAAATCTTTATCATTTCCAAACCGAAACCCTTCTTCTATTATCTACCGAGAAAATTAGCCAAAATCTACCAAAATAATTGCCGGTATAATCTACAATTTCGTTATAATTATAATTATTTATCGTCAATAATTTTTTTCGTAGAGTAGTGGTTTAATTAAATTGTCGTTTTTCTGTATCATTAAATCTGCAAATAAATTCGAGAATTTCGACAATGGAGACTTTGTTGCCGGCTTGGGTAAATAGAGAGGGTTAAATTTGGTGGTAGATTACAATTCTTGGCGGAATTGTAACAGGTCTTCCGCCCACGCATTTCTGTAAGCAATATTAACCACGTGCCACCCTAGTTTTGTATGATTAGCAAACAAACTTATCGTACAATATTTGAATGGTGGTCTTTATGATTATCTCTTCCTTCTCTTTATTATTTATTTTCTAAATATCAAATTTTAAATAATATTTTTCGTTGGAAATCTAATCTTTTTATACCGGTATTTGAGTAAACGATAGTCGGATGGGAAGCTTTAAAAAAATCACCGGGAATTTGGCAGGATCTCTATCGCTATATAAACTCTAGAAAAATCGACTATAATAAAACTATAATACATTTACAAAAAAATATCGATAAATAACATCAACATTGTATTGTTATCAATATTATTAACAATGATCATCCATCAATTTCAACGTTCTATTTTAAAGCCAATGGCAAATCAAGATGATGAGAAATTGTACGCTACAACAATAACAACAAATAATCAACATTGTTCTTGTTATTGTTACCGTATTGACTCCCAATTAAAAGCAAAACAACGATAATTACAAATCATTATTCATTAGTTATATTGTCGATTTATTTAAATTAACTTTTACGATTACTTTATAACGTTGCGATATAACTATGATTGTTGATGGAGCGTAAAATTGCCACTATTTTAAACCAATACTTATTTATTTGCACGATTTTTCTCTTTTATTTATTTACTTGTTATCAACCGGGCTGATTGTGCGACATTTATGATAACTGCATCTGTGGAATTTGCAATATTTCATAAGACTCAACGCAGAATTTTATTGGAAGATTCGCTTTATAGCCGCCATAAAAGTGTAAACTTTTCGAAAAATTGTTGAAAAAAGTTTGAAAAAAACACGTGTTAAAGTCGTTGTTCGTTTATGTTTGGCGCACTTCAAGTGCCAATCTATTCGGGCGGCCGTTGTTTGACCATCCATCCGCACACAACTGAGATTTTTCAACATTTAAGAACAAACAAAACCACACGAATCGACTGACCACCGATGTAGTTTACTGGACCATAATATAAGATGACCATCCGTCCGTACAACACGAGGGTAATTCTATTTGAGGCGTTGGCGCGTGACCACGAAAACACTAAAATCTTCATAGTTATAAAGAATTACGATAGATGAGGAGCGAGGAGGCGAAAAAAATCAACAAAACTAGCGCGTGATCGAGATTCAGAACAATGCCCAAAACCATCATCATCAACAACAACAACAACAACAAAAAAGTATAGGTTGAAATCGTGTAATTTAGTCATCTTAATTTTCCACAAAAACAAAATTAGACAAATTGTTCATGTCCTGTTCATACATTTTCAGCAAAGTCACCATGTAAACAGCATTGTTTGTACAACAAATTACGATGAAAACGCACAATTTTCTCGCTCATTGCTAAAATCCGTGGGTGGTTTCGTTTTCTCCCTCACCAAGCCCAGATCGAAATCGTTAATGAGCTCGCCTTCCGGGCCGGTCTATATCGAAAATCTCGGAAAAGGTGTTAAAATCGTCCAAGTCATTACTGATTCAAAAGGCTTAATTGTTTCACACAAAACTTGTAAGCCATCATCATTAAATAACAAAAGCTTACCCCATCTTTAGATCGAATCCAATATCATTACCATAACAATTCACGCGATCGATTCTCAATGTTCGATAATCGAAGATTTTCTTCATCAATTCAACAAATAATGGACCTTTATTTCCTCCTCAATCTCTCAACTGTTGTTAATCAAATAGATTGATTGCAAAATTCTTATCAACGATCGTATTATAATCGTGCTATATGGTGGTCTTTCCAATATTTATCAATAAACCTAATCTCGGATAACCTGCGGTGGTAAATTGGATTTGGCGATGTTCTAGAACAAAATTCAAATTTGATTATTATTAGGACCGGTTAGATTATATCGATTAAATGGCCTTAATTACATCTATTTAGACTATAATAGGCTTTACGATGAATATTTTAAGACCGTTAGATCGGTTTTTTTCTTGTAGTCTTCCACCCAAAATTTCGGCCTTTTGCTTTTACGGCCACCATATCGAACTTGATATGGTTGTATTTTCGAGTCAAATATTTCTAATAGCCGTATAACCTCTGAAAATCTCTCTGTAAATCGGCAAAGGTGTTCCTATTCGAACGAAGAAAATAGAAACGATGAATGGCAAAAGCAATTCTTTTTCGGTTTTTATTCTACAGGATGACAGCATTTTGACAATAGAGACTCACGCCTCGGTATCAATGAATGCAATTAGGCTACCATTCTTGCAATTCGTACATCTATTGAGTCTTTCATGACAACACACTTGAGTGATGTTCACACCAACGAAATTTAGCCAACTATAGAAGTACGGAAAATTTGTTTGACGATTGTTGTTTTAATGGCTCCCTGTAGGTATTATTTACGAAAATTTTTAGTGATCGTTGCTTAAATTTTCCCATGTGACCAATTCGATTGAATTGAACTGTCCATTATTTTTTTGGGTAGTAGAGGAACTTTGTAACCCTTTCCGTTTGTAAAGCAATAGGAACATCTCTATTTTTGTTAACAATACCGACGCTTAAGACCAACATGTGAGAATTATTCTGAATGGAATCCGCTACAGGACCGAATTCGCTGAATAACTTACAAGTTACGATTCAATATTTTAGAGGAAACTGTTGGAAAACACGTTCTAAGACGGATCCTATAACACTTTATTCTTCTGGTATTGACAAGTTTAAATATTTTGACAGGTTGATATTATAATCCTTCATTCTGTATTATCGCTCTTTTATCACATGAATACGAACAATTTTCCAGTAGACTAAACCGGGTGTAATTTGATATGTTATAAAATTTTGACACTTGTTAATTTTTGTAAGTCTTCATTTATGTGAAAGCAATCGGAATACTTGTTCGTTTTTCTTGTTTGTTGTTGTGATGTTGTTTGAGAATCGACAACCCTTTACAGGGAATGACTTTCAAAATTTATCGATCAGAATCTTGTTCCAAACACATTCGACAATGTCCATCACATGTAGAAGAAATCGTTCGATTTTTTCCCGGTGCAATTATCGAAATTGGCCTAAATTTGTTTGTAAGTATTTATATAGGAAATAGTGATTATGTTGGCAATTTATATAAAAAATCCCACATTGATTATATACAATCAGATGTGGAATAATAATTTTAATGTCGGAAACTGGTATTTAAGATAATAAATGCAAACAATTTTTGGATTACGATTCAATTAAATTAAATGAAAATATGAGAGATATTCGGATTGTTGTTTGTCATTCTGGTTATAAAATTAAATTGAGATCTGGTCTGTTTCAATTGCATCCGCACCCAAAAAGTGGGGAGAAGAAAATCAATTGATCAATGTAAATAATGAAACTCGATCGTTTATTGCTCTCTGTCCATCGGTGTTTTCGTAGATACTTCAAATATCCAACTGTTATACATTTATTTACACAGCCTCTATCCACTCGACATTTGGCAACCCTTCTAGTCTAACAAGAAAAACACAAACGAACCGAAGAAGGATGGAAAAAATCGCCAATACAAGAGCGACGATCACGTATCCTCGTTTTCAAAACAGTATCTTATACGGAATCAACATTAAAACGACCAGCTGCCCACTCCATACACCTGATGATGGATTCTAACAATTGTACACAAAGCCATAAAATACGAAATCTAGCCCGGAAAAAGCGACAAACTACGAATGGAACGCTTTACAATTACCAATTGTCTAAGAATGTTGTAATGGTGGTCAAAAATCGCTTTTTACTTACCTATAATTCAACAAAATTGATTGTATTTAGTGCCTTAAAGGACATGATTTAACAATAAGGATTGATGAAATCGAAAATACCGGTAAAGCTATTTAACTCCGATTTATGTCATCTTCAACCAATTTATTAGTCCATAACGAATCCCTAATAGATGGCTGCGAACGTTTCAAATTACTCATCACTGGTAGAAACCGCAAATTTCCCTAACAGTGGCCCTTTTTCGATTATTTCCTTTTTTCTGGGTCGCTGTTGTTGTTATTATTATACTGCCAACCAACCACTTTCAGTTTCTTGAATTATTGTCGACGGCTTGTTAACAGCGGCTCTCTATTTTATCCCACTTTAGTGAAACCACCAGTCCACTAATAAGCTCTTCATGTTTATTCATAGTATTGCAGGGTGTTACGATAGTTTAGAGGAAGCTGTCAGTGCTCCTTTTGATCTCTTCATTAACTAAAGTGGGCGAGGTATCTTCTACACCGTCTTCTCAAACTACTCAATGTTTTTTGTTCCTTTATTATTATTATTGTTGTTCTTAATACAGTTTGATTACATTCACCCTTAAATGTATAAAAGACCAATTCCGTCAAGATTGACTGGCACCAGGCTGTAAAACGTTGCATTAATGTTGTTCTTTTATCATTTAAATTGCAACATAAACCGCCATTATCGTACAATTAAACTACAATTTAAATTTTATTATAAACGAACCGATTCAAAATCATCTACTAATTAGTTTAAGATTTATGAGTTTCTACAAAAAAACGTGAAAAAACCTGCGATAACATGTCAGATTTATAAAATTTATTTTCTGTAATTTCCACAAGATTCATCCACTTTCAAATATAAATTAAATGCTAAATATCACTTTAATTTGTTATGAAATTAATACTTAAAAGTCTGATATTTACCTCGAACAAGCGTTTGATAAATTTCATCAATTATTTTAAGATTAATTTTAAATTAAATGGATTCTTTGTGTTTTGCGATTACTGTCGAGATTCGGCCATTACAACCAACTTCTATCGAATGAAATTCCTTGTTTATAAATCGGTGATTATTACATAACCGGTAATAATTTTTTATTGCTTTATAAGTGGATTTTACTCATCAAAAATCAAATTTCAGAGGTTGTCTAAACCTCAAAAGTCATTAACGGTTGACAATTCTAACTTGTAAGATAGAGACGGGCCATATTTTTGGTAGGTCGACCTTTTAATATCAACAGAAAACATTTTTTTTTCACAAATTGGTGTCAACGTTCTAAAATTTACAATGTACAATTTTGTTTAGCCGATATATTTGGAATAATGAGGCAAAATTTGGGCCACATGGCGAACAATTCAGCGACAAAAACGGTAAGAATTATATTAACCGATTTATGAGCCTCTTAATAACGTATTTAATTAATTGATGATATAAAAAATTGCAATTTTTCTCATTTATATTCGACATGAATTAATTTGAAAGATTGAAAAGTAAAATATTACAGCGAATCATTGTCATGTAACATCGTCGAAATTAATTATCATCAAACATAACGAAAAATTTAATTGGCAGTCTGTCCTTGATAAGTCGATATCAACGAAATTAATTCATAACTTTGTTATTTCAATTATTGACGAATGTGCGTCTATCGAATTCATCGAATTTTCCTCCAATTCTGTCCGTTTTCGTTCGATAAAAAACTCCTGTTGACAGATCAAAACGTAACTAGCCCGTCTCTTCAGGCCTGTCAACATAAATTCCTTAATCTTGTTAACGTTCAAAGCTACGTGAGCTTATCCTTATAAATTTCAATCACAATACTTTACCACCTTGTTACCAAATATTTAATAACGAACTAAATTAATCTGTGCCTATCAATTTTATAATAGAGTCAAGTTTTGGACATGACACATTCTCGAATTCTACCATGTTGAAATTAGAAAAAAAATCCATAAATTTCCACAGAAACGAGATGAAACTTTCAATTTTATTCCACTACCTAAGCCGATGATAAATATTCAGATGTCTCAATTTAGAAAAATGATTGGTTATTGTTTTTGATCCCATCCATTTGCCAAAATCATTAAGTTTGGGGGTTTGTTGCGAATTGACGAGTCATTTAAACGTTTTAAGGGTTGTTAACGAGTTTCTAGAGGGATGCCTATAAATCAAATAGTTTATTTTCAAATAAATTGTTTTAATTTGAAATTTTATTGGAATAGATTTGTTTCTATGTCGTTGATAAGCGGTCAATATTTAATTAATTAAGCAATTAACAAGAAAGTTGTATTTCGTAATAATATCAAGAGTTTAATTATTAAAATTTTAATAGGAATTCTTATCGGTTGTGGTCGTTAAAGGGCCCTTTAAATCTTCGCAAGATTTTTTTTTTAATTTATCAACCGTATAAATAATTCTACAATAACAAATAACTATTTCTCGATTTATTAATTAGCTTAAGACGAACCGGTTCCATTAAAAACCAATCCAGACAGGCGTTTTATTTTTTTTGCATAAATTTATAATAATTTCTTACTAATAAATAGTTTATTTAAACAAATTATTTTTTCGGACATATATCGGTGTATTATTATTTTTTTTAAATAAAACCAAGCGAATTTCTGCGGTAAAATCAACAAAAATCCCCCGAGTTTATTTGTTAAAATTGGGGTGTTTCTGAATAGGTTTAGAATTACGTCCAGCTTCTCGGTAGGGGATAGAATTAGTGGTCAGTTTTTACGTAAAATTTATTACTGACTTTTAGTGGTGTCGTTTTATAATTCCATGAATTTGAAACGATTCGAATTTGAAACAACTCAATTTTCATTGGGAGAATCGTTCTTTCTCAATTTTGATTTGAATACCACTTAATAGTATCTAGTTGTATAATGGAGATGTTGCAAATAAGAGTTTTTAGTTTGTGTAGATGTTGGTATTCAATTTCACTAGAATCAACCCTGCAGCCCTTTTTAATCGTTTGATAATGATTGATATAGTTTTAGTTTTGTAGAGTCGGCGCCTGTGATTATTATCAAATATTGCTTTAGGTAATTCTTCTGTATCGTTAATATTCCTCTATAGTTCTTGTATTTAATAAATAAATTGGATGCCGAATATATTTCACAGATCGCTAGTTCAAAGGTATTGTTTATCTTAAGTGTTTGAAAGCTCTCTTTGTTGATTGTATATGGAGCCGACTGCATATTGTATAAGTCCGATATTACATATCTTTCCATCATGATAACGAAGTGTGGCGACAAACAACACTGGATTAATCACTTGCCTACATTTAAACAAACAATTTTTTTTATACAACAAACGATAGAATCGTCAACGAAAAGAAAGGACACGATACAATAAGTTTTAAGAGATTTTTGTGGTTTCAATGCTTCCACAATTTTGAATAGTTCACACAATCTATCAAGAAACTATTGAATTCTACTTTGATGGAATATTAAAGACTACGAAACGTAGAAAACAACCTTAAATCAGGTAATCGTTAGGGTCAAACCTTCACCGACTCTACACAATGGATATTTGTATACAAATAGTGTAATAATGACCGAGGTAAACAACAGTTTTCGTATAGATTGAAAAGAACCAGACCATCGCCTATATGGAGGATTTTCAAAAAATTTTAGTAGATTGAAATGGCCATAGTTGGCTCGTGACTACTGCAAAATACCACCCACAATGTAGACGTCAAAGTGTCATTTCGAAATTTTCTCACCCCCTCTACGTTAATTGTTCATCAACAATAACACTGCAGCATCTTCATATCTAGATATTGAACATTTAAAGATAGGTGAACAATAATATTTTACCACAACATGTCCGCCACATACTGTGAACCAATTTATTTATTATCGAAAAACCGGGGGTAGACGAATCAAAGGTGGGCGAAATAAGTCTAATCTGCGTCCAGGTGGAATTTCAACCACCAGGGAATCGTACTAGTTGTACGTTTCCGTGTAACTTGCGTTAATTTCTCAACTATTTGAACGAGTCAAGTCTATAAAATTTCAACGATCTAATCGTATAATCAGTGAGAAACAGTAGTTAACATGAGATTTTATTATAATTAGAAGAAACAATCTATTTTATTACGTAGAATTTCTATATTTGTATTACGATCACTATAAATTATATACAAAGATTTACGTTTGTAACTTTTTAATCTCTGTCATCACAAAAAATCCAGTTTTTTCGAAATCTATTCATCTTCCCATCCTGCAGCTATAATTTTATCGTTGGGACCAGAACCTATAACTATTGTTTTATGTGATTTTCCACATTACCAATTTCTAACAGTAGAAGAATATTTTAAATGTCGATTTTTTCCCAACAGGGTAGAATTTAGTGGGAACAAAAGTCTTGTCACATAAATCCGTCGTCTCTAATTCAGCTTTCATCGCTCGCTTCCGAATCGGAATTTATAACACTTCTACCCCTTGAATTGTGCCATTGTTTCCCCCGACTGTTGTTGAGAAGGGTTGATTCTAGTATTATTTTACATTAGATTTATCTCCAAGTAGAATTCGATTGATTATTGTCATAGTGATGGGCCAATCAGTGAAATTCAGTTCATTATACTCGATGATACACAACAATAAAACAGTATAGCTTTAGGGAAGTGCGTCTTTTTTGTTGGCTTTTGATATGCCGCTACAATATTACCCATCATCCTATTACATGCCGATTACGGCATACATTTTAATTGAAATATATATCATTATTAGGTGTTTTGTTGTAGCACCTTTAGTTGAAATTGTCGGTAATAATTGGGCCAATTATAGTCGACACGAGACCCTTTAATCTTATTCCATTTTCGTTGATTATCGTAGGTGAAATTCGATTCACCGTCAAAACGAAACGAAAAATAAATGATAATATTGTGAACTTTTCACACCTCCAACTGTGTTTCGATTAACTAAAACAAACTGTTGAATAAAATAGTCTTTCATCATCCCATTTTATTGTTTAAAACAAACATGGTTGCTTTAGACGAGAAAAAAACCGAAATTAAAATAATAAAATAAATATTCATATGTGGATGTTGTAACATTTTGAAAAATCCTCTTAGATACGGGTTGAATGTTATTAAAATATAAACGTAATAAATTTTTCGTCCTCACCGAAAAAAAGGACGGGTGTCGGTTACGGCCGTTGATTTATAGCGTCAGATTTTGCATAAAATTCCCTGTTAAAGTTTCAAAACCAAGAACGAGAAATTGACGCGTGCGATTCTACAACAAGATAAAAATGAAACGAAAACGAGAAATTATAAGCAACGTTATGTGATCCAATGGCGGCTTTATTGATCATTTCGTAATTAATCCACGAGACTAATAAGGGCTTCAAGATCTTGTTGACGATGCGTCTAGTCCATCGTTGTTTGTTTCTTATTAACTGGAAAAAAGGTGGAAAAATCGACGAAATCTTCATTTCTTGACAATTCCTTCTAATTTCGTTCTAATTGAAAAGAATCGACTTGTTTCGATAAAATAGAGTAGCACCCGATTTGGTGTTTCTAATTTACGAATTCTTCGCATTCTTCACAACATTGTACAGTTGGTCGGCTTTGAAACAACAGAAACGGAAAAAATCGACTTGATTAGTCCTAATTTATATTGTTATCAATTTGTGTGTTTTAGAACTTTTAACGAATCGCCTCCAATTCGAAATTAATTGTTCTGCAATGTTGATTTTTCCAAATCTAGACGAACCGATTCGACCACCTTGAAGGCGATTTTTAGCACTGATCAATTTGAAAGACAACAGAAGCTGCAATAGACTTTTAAAAGCTAATTAAAATTGAGTTTATCTCTAATAACGTTATTTTAACAGAAGCCTCGGTGAGATTTATCAGTGTCGATTCATTTACAAGACACGTCCAACACAGAAATCGGTTGATATTTCAATTCATATCGGATTCTCATTAGCAGCATAGCGGGAATTGAGTGGGCCCGACAATTTTAACAGTTTTTCTCTCGCAAATAAGCCAATTTTCACAATAATTGATACAGTATCGAATGACTCATCAGAAAATGATCTTTTTGCTTTTATCCATAGGCGTACAGGGGATTTTAAATTATAGTTGTGTGATATTTTAAACAGTATTCTAGTATGTTGCGCTACTGGTTTACTAATGGTGCGATTAGCCGGTACGGCCGTTAAAACGTATCGTTATCGTACTCTTTTAACAATTTGCAATAAATTATATTTTAAAGAAGTTAATTGGTAACGATTTTTATTATTTGAGAACGTATAGCGCTATTAATTTATATTTTATTAAAGTAATAAATATAATAGAGGATTTGAATAGAGTTCTGTCGTTTTAATTGTGACATTTATTCAAAAGTGAAACATTTAAAATAAATATTGAACGGAATTTATCAATATCGAGAATCTTAAAAGTGCAACCGACTGTATCGAAGGGCATAGTATAACGAAAAATTTCAGACCTGAACCAATCACAACCACTTACATATTTATTGTTAGACACTACAGACAGGTCTCCGGTGGGGTCCATTTTTCTCTTAGTGGTTTCTTTTCCGCATCCCTAAGCATTTAGAAAAATTTCACGGTTCAAAACGCCAACCACCACCACCACTACAATTCCGTATATTTTCGAATAAAAATAAACATAATTTATACAAATAATGATTAAATTTTAAAATAAACCTATAACTATAAATACTGATAGCTATAATCGTGATAAAAGTTGCATTCTTTTCGTTGTGAATAATTTTAAAATAAAGTAGCAATTTAATATTGCACGGGTGCATGCAAATCGATTGATCGCGTGCACACTTTGACGCTATCGATAATTTCACTTCTTTATAATTATGACGGCGATCGAAATCGACGAAATAAAACGAAAAAAAACCTGCAATTTTATTGTGAATTGGAGATTGCGGAAGTGCCATAACAGAAACAGAAACAGATTTTTTAACGACCAGAACGAAACAGAAAAAAATGAATTAACAGGTACAGAAAAGACTGGGAGTAAGCCATTTTTGCCAATTTGCCGGAAAACCAACAGTCTTACCGGAAAATTTCTAAGCAATTTGGAAAGCGCTTTCAATTCGCTCTATATTGTAGGACATTCATTGAAAATTTAAAAATATTTGCTAAGATATAGGAGAAAATGTGAAAAATTGAAAAAAACACATGCTTGAAGATTTGCCTCTGTAACTACGAATTCAATTGATATTTTACAGAACGAAAACACTCTTAGATACTACTTGAAATGCCCTTTATATTGCTACTAAATTCATTACAATAACTCATCAAACAAGGGAAATATCGATCCTTAAAAATTGGCCTTTTTTAAGCACTTCATTGATTGTATTGAGATAAAAATGTTTGGGAACTCTCCAGTTTCGATCAATTTTTTGGAAAACTAACATTGCGGGATTTCTTGGACATTTATAAAGGCGTTTCAGTTGCTATAAGCAGTGAGAAAATCATTGGAAAATTGGTAATATTTGTTAATTTATGGAGAAAAATATGAAAATTTTCGAAAAAATACGCCTTCAAAGATTTTTCTTTGTAACTCAAAGTTCAATTGAAATTTTTCAAAACAAAAACGCTTTTGAATACTAGTTGAAATGCTCTTTCTAATTTTACTGTACTCGTTAAAATATATCATCAAATAAAGGAGTTATCGTCGATTAAAAATTGGCGATTTGTGGACACCGAATCGAATAAAAATTTCAATGAACTCGTATTTTTCAAATATTTATATTTTCCATTAGGGTGCAGAAACGGCAATAGAGTTTTCAATTTTGCGGTAATTCCGCGGAAATAGGGCTACGTAACATTTTTATTGTGAATAAAACTTGAAATTTTCCCACAATTTCCGGTAGCTGTTCTGATCTATCGTTGCAGTCTCTTTGTCGATTTCCTGTCTGGTCCCTATTATGAATGCGATTTTTCATTGTCGCTTGTTGATTGTTATGAATGGCGATTATATCAGCGAAAGCTTTTGTATCATGTGGCCAAATAGAGGACGTTTGATCCGGCTTTGATTACTTGCACGCGATACCGGTTTCGCATTACTCTCGATATGTTAATGCATCTGTTTGTATATAAAACGTATGTCTTCACTACTTGCACCAATGTATTTAAATCAAATCAAAAGCAAAGACCAATGACCAGACTAGAGGGCGATAATATTGTCTGAAATAATGCAAGACAGAAAAAAAGATTGGAAAAATCCAATTCAAATCGAAACAGGTTCTAAACGTTAATAGGCAAAAATGTTTTTTTCTAGTTTAATTTAGAGAGGATCTTCACTAATAACAAGTCTAGCTCAAGACTAATTAATTAAAAACTACTTTGTTTCGTTGTTATAATTCAACAATTTATTGGTAGAATTTACAATTTTTTTGAATTTTAATCATTAGATAGCATTTTAGAGTTGTTTTAAATAAATCTAAATTGTTTTTTTATTCATCAACAACATCCTGAAATAGTTGGACACCCTATAATGTAAAAAAAAAACCAATCCAATCGATTGTAATGAGAAGTCGGTCCTGTACAGTTTCCATCAATTTTAATCGAACGAGTCCAAGTTAAATACCAGTAGTGATTAAAAATAATAATTGTAATGTGGAGAATGCCTTCAGGAGCTTTTTGATGCCTACACGCAGCCATCAGTGCGACATTTTTTTTGTCTACACAACCGATCTTATTAGCATATCAACATGTGTTTTTCTTAGGAGCAGGTGTATCCTTCATAGCACGCGCCACAAACCAAACACCTTGCCACCTATTTTTATTATTAGGTGCACTTTTAGCCATCATAACGATAATAATAAAACGATTTTTGTATCGGTAAATTGAGTTTATTTCAATTATCGAGAATCAGTACAAAAGTATCAAAAAATACTTAGCAAAACTTAAACTTAAGTCATGGAACTTGGAACTTAATTATTTATTAGAGAATAGAATTAGGGAAACTTAAACTAACAAAATATAAAGGGAGAAATTCGTTTCAGTACACGTTCTCGGAACGTTTAACAACTGGAATGTCGCGTTGTTTTATTTGAATTTTCGATAATTACTTAAAGATAATTGAGTACTTAATCTAATATTTACAATATTTACAAGAAAACAATGACTAGAACAACAATATAAACTATTTTTTTTGTAGAAAAACTATATAATAAAAATTCATATCAAAAAAATATTGAGATTTCGTCGAGTTATCACTCAAAATTCGAAGGCACTGGTTTACAATTTTCGTAAATTTTATTGAAATCTGTAACAGAGAAAGAAAAATTCAACCGTCAGTAACATAAAACACCACAAAATTCTATAACAAAGCACACAAATAATACATCAGGTTCTCTTTTTCTTTTATACAATTTTGCAGACGGTATTATATTGAAGTGAATGGGATTTTCATCCCCCTACTTCCCTAGATTTTATGTGTGTGTATGGGTAATATAGTTTGCACCCCCTCTCGTTCTCTTATCCAGACTCTTTTCACACATACAAATGCACACATTTTTATTCAAAAAGGAAAGAACGAGGGACCTTTATGAATGTGCAGGTAAAGCAGGTTTCTCTCGAATCGTTTGTTATCATTTCTATAAAAGATTGTGCAAAGTACCCCCGGAAGAGAAGTTTGATATGTTGGGAATTTCGCGTTTCAAATATTATTTACCCTTATCGTGTGTGTGTGTGCTGTAGAGGAAGCGCTGACCGTTTAATCAATTGAGTCATCGTGAATGTCAGCGCGTCCGACAAATTCGTTTAAATTGGTCTAATTAGTGTTAAAAGGAGAGACAAACAAATTTTAATTAATATCAACTGACCTTTAAGGTTAGTCGTTTTGTTGCCATGAAAATATAGCATCCAATAGTTCTTCATCTTCGGGACTTTTGGGCTCGTAATTTTCGAAATTCTCCTGATGATACGATATCGTATTTGAATAAGTCGATGATGATGTTGCTGAAAACGATCCGTCTGAACTGTGCGATGGTGTTGGTGAAACTGAAGCTTCCGAACATGTTGGTGTTGGTAATAATATCGGATATGATGTTGTATATTGTTCTGGACTATTGTTATAAAATCGAGAATTCTCTTGTAGATTCTCATTGGATGATGTTGTTGATGTTATATCGTTTTCATGATCATCGATCATCTGTTGTAGACTTCGAATATACTCAACGGCGAGACGTAATGTTTCAACTTTGCTTAGTTTCTTCGATGCTCCACGACCGGCACTGGGACCTTGGGGGGCAAAAGCTTGGGCGACACTTTGCGGAATATGTTGGCGTAATGTAGCAAAACCATTATTGACTTGTTTCACACGGTTTCGTTCTCTTGCATTTCGTCTAGCTACCGATGCCGGTTGTTGTTGAGGGCCACCATAGGGGACAAATTGGATTTTACGTTTACAACGCAGATCATTACCACCAACTAAGACTGAACTGCGTTCTGGTGCCGGTGCTAGTGGACGTTTCCCAGACATTGTTGTCGTTGTCGTTGTTGTTGTTGTTTTTTGTTGATTACTTCCAGTTATAATCACTTGATGTTGCGGTGATTGTTGGATAACATTGTAGATTTTCTGTTGGCCCAATGTCATTGTATATGGACTTTGAACGACTGCCATGTGAACACTTAATAATGACGCGATTTTAATAACGTTTAATAATAAAAAATTGTCGAGCTTTCGCTCTGTTCCAGAGACAAAACTTAAATAAAAGCAACTCCCCGAATGAAGGACTTTGATGATCTACAAGCTCTTTGTAGCAGAGCGGCACCACGGGCCCCACCATCATAGGGTGCGCGCGCTGAGGGTTGTGAGCGCGTGCCGTGAGACAAGAGGCGCATGGCAAAGCGAGCCGGCCGACGATCCTCTTGCCTATGTACAGTAGAGTAGGTGTACGATTCTTGCGGCCCGGAAGCCAACAACCAACAACATCCACACACCGAATCCGGCGCCCAGATTGCCGCCAACTCCCCCACAACAATTAACAACTACTATAAGTAGAGGAAAAGTAAGAGTTAAAACTACTCAAAGGCGCCCAACTAATCGTCCGAATAAGTTGTCAGACGCTCATTAGACCGCCGATAAAAGTGTCATCATTCATTTAGAATAATCATCGAAAGATAAATCTCAAATTTATACCTACCTATAACTGATAATTAAAATACAGCCGGTTATCTATACGGTTAGTAATTGTTCAAAGTCATCTTGTTCGTAAGTCCAGCAGTTGTTGGTATAGTTGTCGGCTTCTTTATCGGAGCGATCCATTATGATCAATGGGCAAGTAGAAGAGGAGCTAAATCAGAAGTCGAAAAAATGATGTAACACGGTGATGGAATGACAATACCATCTAATGGATTATATACGAATGAATAGTTAAATTAGTCGAGATGGTATATCTTGTGATGATGATGATGAAGTAGCGGCTTCTTCAACACATTCAATATAGCCGTCTATTGTTCCACGTTACGATATATTGAAAACGAATACAAGTCTGACAAGTTTCCATTAAGAATAAATCGTATAATAATTGTAATGGTGTTGTATTTTTACAACAATTGTTCGAATAATTCGATCATTATTATAACTGGGGATTTTTTTCGATGTCTAGCAAGATGAATTCTTCAATCTAACAGCTTTGAATTAATGATAGCCAACAATATACAAAAACATCGTTTGTATATGGTTGCTTTTCTAACGAGCTCATCAATAGTACATGGCCATATTAAACCATGAATCTATTGTGATCTATCGTTGTTATTGTCATGGCACCCTGCATCAATGTTTTACAACAACCACAATAACAATATCGATGATTTTTTTCATCATCAAAGAACAAAGAATAGACGGGGAACGAATGGATAAATATTCAGTCAATCGATCCGTCTATTTTACGCTCTCTTATCGATTATTCCGTTCATTTATAAAATTTTTTTGATTAACAAGACGAAAATAATCCGTTAATATCTAACCAATCTACCTAACCTACGACAATACAGAAAAGGGTGCGTTTCAAACAACATCTAAGATCAGTTAGATATATAGAGGGTGTACAAGTTTTGATTTTCCAATTAAGTATGAACTGCCTTTTTGTTGTTCAAAGCCGGAATTGAGATTCAAAAACGATTAGATTTAGATTTATTATTAGAGACGATCGATGTGTGTGTGATTTGATTATCGTTCAATGCCAATGTTGTTGTAGAACCAGATTCTCTCGCATAATCTGGTCGATCAGTTTGTTAAGTTTCGAGAAACACAATCCGAGAATTTCGAAAATAAACGGAAAAAATCGCCGATAAATTTTCATAATAAAACCATAGAAATCACGTTTAAATTCTTCCAACATTTTTATTAAATTTTTAGATTAGAAACGAGAATCTCACCCTTATACCCAGGTATAAGAGCCGACCTCCAAGCGGCAAGGGTTGTTCGACTTTATACGATTTTCTAAATAGGAACAAACAACAAATGGGCACCCTCAAAATAACTTGAATTTTTTTATAAACTTGCGTCCAATTAATGTTTTGTTTATTTTTATATTTCGAATAATTAGACCAATAGGCTAACAAATTTATGGCGACTATAGTGGATTTTAACGAGAACACCTTATAATTTTACGCTTTTTAATTTGAGCCGACACAAAATCCACTAATTTCAAATCAATTGCGCGCCGATCGTTTTTCTAAACTATACTCGACGAAAAAATCAATTTCAATCTATTAAATTATCGAATAAGTGTCGGTCATGATGATGATAACAACAATAAAGGTAATGGTGATGTGCGAAATTCGCAAATAGCCAATTAATCAATTTCAATATAGGCTGGGTAATTCAATTATAAAACCATAGATTGTTAATACCGACATGATTTAATCGGACGTTGTTGTTGTTGTTGTTGATAAAATCTTTAATTTTGATTGACAATTTCATTAATTTAATATATTGAAGTTTACATTAAACATTTACATTAAACGGTTCGACAATTTTTAATTAAGGAAATATTTTTAGCAACAGGATCGGCTCCAGAAACAAATCCACCGAAACACAACCACGAATCTGTTTCTATCACTGAATTCACAACAACATCAAATATTCGAATCGTACATTGTATAACGAGTAGGGAAAGTAAGGCGTTGTTGTACTGATCAAATCGGTAAAATTGCGGAATTTTCCGAGTACGCTCCTGCGTTGTCTTCAACTGGTAATTGCATTTGTTCTAAATCGATTTAAAAGTGATTGCTTGATCTTAAAATTGTTTAAATTGGAAATGCAATTTTTTATCGTAGTCGCCATTAAAATTATTACCATTATTATTATTCAAAATTTAATAAGTTTGTAAGACTGACATGCACGTGATAGTTTAATAATCATGTTCAAAAACGGCGTTTTTTTTCGTTCCCGTAAAAAATTCTCATGTTAAGCTTTTAATAACAGTTTATTATTGCTGAAATCCCAAGTTTCAGTAGTTAGATAAAATGTAGTTGTTAATTTAATGATTTGATAGAAAGTAGAAAGAGATAATTACCGTGAGTTTTTTTTGCGATTCTTCAAGATATCGCAAACTTAATTTGCATACTAAGAGCAGAAAATTACAGTGTTCTATTTCTGCACACTTCCTTATTCTACAAAAAATATAATAATAAGTCTAACAAGAGGGTAATTAATATTGGCAATATAATTAAAAAATGTAAGTTTCACATCTAGTAATGATCATTATTCATACTATACTGATTGAAAAAATATCCGCCTTAGTAGGTGGTTTGTTGTTAATTTTTTTACAAGTCGGCATCATCATAATATTAATAAGAGATGTTTTAAGTATTGTTAAGTTAGATCTTAAGTCGCACAGATCCACCATCAATTTTCCACTCATCACTGTCTACCGTCAAGATATTTGAAGGGATTCCACCACCCTCCGTCAGATGCCCAATGTTATCTATCTTGATTTTAAAAGTTTTTTATAAATGATAATGATTGATAATATTGTAAGATGATAGATGTACGGTACAGTAAATGAGGCGTTGTATTCTCTACTGCCAATAGAGCTTTAATAATTTGTTTATTTACAACCACCGATTCAACCCCGAGTTTTTTACAAAATGGAAATTTCCCACGTGTTTATAGTTGCGTGTCGGCCTACAAAACCAATACAAACAAGGGTTGTTCTTATATAAAAATAATTGTAATAAAGATTGGTCTACCAGTATCCGGTTGGGTTTTCAGATTGTCTCAAATATAGGGAACACTCTGTATTTATAATAGTTTATTAACAATATACCCTCCAGTTATCGATATACATCACAAATTTATTAGTATGTAGAAATTGGACATTTTTTCGATATAAATGAAATTAATTTTGTGATAATTATGTCCCTAGAGCACTACCAAAACTATTATTTTCGATGTTATAACAACTTAAACGTTTTTTCGACTGATCTTATTTCATTATTCATTAATAAATTAAGTAAAGTATCAATCAGTGATGGCTGAAGGCGGCCAATCACGCTACAATGAGCACGATAGATGGCTACCATTTAAATTTTGAAACGGTTCTAACACGCTAATTCGGCAAATTTCCAGTTAGTCATCAGCTAGATTTATAGAAATAGAGATTTTTACGAATAAAGCCGTGAGTTGTGCCAGTTTCACGCGGGAGTCTAGGTGTACGGGACGCTTTAACTCTAAATAATAATAATCAACTGGCTTGGGTGCCGATTCTTAGCTGGTTTTGATGAATTTCAGTTGTAAATCAAAACTTTTGAGTCTATTTATTACAAAATCAGTTGATTTTTGGAAAATTGTTTAGAATTTTGGAAAATTTGCCTCAAAAACAGATGTTCGTTGGTTTTTTCTCAATTTTTTGATTAAATTGTTCTAAATCAAGATTTTTGAGTTAAATTGTCGCAATTTTGGTCGATTTTTGAAAAATTGTCTAAAATTTTGGCAAATTCGACTTTCTAATTGCTTTCTTCTAATTTCTTGGCTAAAATTTGAGAAAACACTTAGATGATGCCCCTAAAATCGACCAATAAGGCGTGCTTGTGCATGGAATCCCTTATTTCTAACGATATTTATAACAGTTGCATTAAAATAGAGTCATTTAATTATGAATCTAAATGCCCCTCATATCCTTAATGTTAAATACTTTAGCAACGTTGTCTCGATTCTAAATTATCCTTATAACAATCGTATAGATGTAGGCATTAAATGTTGTTTTATTAAAGAAAAAAATTATTGAAAAGAGAAATAAAATTGCATGCCGTCCCCGTGATGAACTCTTTTAAAACAGGAGGTATCGAATTAATAGTTGATGTTTTATTCTCTTTTTCTTATCAACCACAAATCAACAATAATATCGTAGTACGTATAACTGAACGAAATGCGATATAAATAAATTTCTATAGCTCGCCATTCATGCATTTTACTGCCATAATATTTATGAGACTCTTTTATAGAACTCTTTTAATGGAACAGTATAACGATAATGAGTAGAGAATCAACGGTATTATTTATCTGTAAGCTTAGAAGAAGAATCTTTGCTACTTGGTTTGTTACACAGTTTCATTTAATTATCGCGAAATTTGCACGATATTCATGTTCCATTAGTGCATCAGTATAGGGAAACGAGTGAAATAAAAATAAAATGAAATTCTGATAAAATTTGTGTAGGTTTCAATTTATTTTGCCTGAAAACTTTATAACGACTTCGCGTTATACGATGGAATTATCAGGTATAGGGAGAGATAGAAAAAGAAGAATTCCGATAAATACAGCATTATATATAAAATTTTCGCGTGTAGGTAGACTTTATGATAAATAAAAACTTAATATAGTTAAATGTTTAAACAAATAAAATTCAACAATTGTTAGATTTAATTTTCGAAATTCACAAGCGGATAATTTTTGGACCGTATAATTATCGATTTAATAACTCCACTTTCCTTATATTTATGGTGGAATAATTGCAGGCAACTTATACGTAAAATAATTGCCGTTGGAAAGTGCATCTTTCTATAAAAAATTGGCAATTTGAATCGGCAACACACCTGAGTTTTGTGCGTCTAGTCCGCATCGCCCGTCCGGTATGTGGTGAAATTTTCGATTAAATATTATCCAATTTTAATTAAACCGCTTTAATGATGTTGTTATGCAGTTTAAGAATTGATTGAAAATAATTGTAATGGAGGATTTAATTGCTTGTGCAGATGAACAAGGAGGAAAAAGGCCAAATATTCGGGTGGTTGTTGAAAAAATTACGTAACTCACACACATGTACATATTTTATTTCCTTCCATCAATTTAATAATCGCGCGCGATTGGCACACCTGCTGCTCCAATATTCAGAAACAACAAGCAGATGCACCGTTGAGTGTATGTGTGTGCTGTATAGCAGGGCGGAGGGTCTTTTCTTATGGAATTTCCGGCTTCATTTCGACGATTTCTACCGAAAATCCAACTATATTTCCATCTAGAATTTATCGGTGTTATTTTGCAATTAAAATTTTGTTAGCGGACTACTTCACGTGTGTAAAAACTGATTATGGTTTACGATCACGAAAGATCTTATTTTAATCCTGCTGTGTTGGCTCGACTGTTTTGCTTCAGTGCATTATTAATTACACAGACGATGGTGACTAATTTGTATTTTATTGTAAAGTAATGAGGCACCAAGTTTAAGATTGCAAAAAAGAGACTTGCCTCATATTTCAGTTAGTATCGACAATTGTTCCAATATAGAAAGATACAAATCGACTGTACACTCGTTGAAAGCTCCACTAAATTTCCCTATCGCTATAACAAACGACTACAATAAAGTCTTTAATAAATTACCAATTCGTTTATGAGCAAGTCAAATTTCTTGCCAGCCATTACTCATTATACCATCCAATTAGTAAATTGGGTGGAAATGCAAATTTTCCTAATCGAAATACAGTGGCGTTAGGCCTTTCGGTAATAGTCTCCGAAACGGTTGGAGGTCTGCGCGTAGACCTCCTCTGGTGGCCCTTGGAGAAAATCGTATACACCCGGACAAAACTACACGTATTTAGAATTTATAACACAACAAAAAATAGGTTAAAAAATTCAAATGTTCTGAAGAATAGAGAAATAAAACCGGAATGTTTCAGCATTCTAATGATATTGTGGAGACTTCAACGGTAGGTCGAGACGGTACAAATCTTAATATTGGTAAATTAATAGTTTTAATGATATATTTGTTATAATTATATGGTATTTTCGGGAAATTATACAAGATTTAAGCGTAATTATTGTAATATAATCGAATATTCTTGACAATTGATAGTAAATCAAATTTTGGAAAATTCGAAATTTGGCTGATTTATAAATTGATTCATTTGCATATGATTTAGTACGATGACCCAACTGAATTATCGATTCTGTAATCGTTTAAGTTTGCGTGATTTACACCTTTTTCGCCGAAATTTTACCATTTTTCGCCCATAATAAGTGTTAAATTCCATAGCCAGAAGCGTTGAAATTTCTAATATCAATAATAATAGTAATAGTGGAATTTTCAACACTCCATAATGCAATTTGGCCCTTCATCACGATAGATCACTTATCTTTGATGTATTATGTAAAGGTGTTATGTTTTTTCCTCATTTTTTTCTTCTGTTGCTAAATTAATGGCTCTTGGATTTTAGACTCATAATTCGTTTGTAATCGGCACGAATCACGGAATCTTAAAATTATAGTTGCCAATTATTGAAAGTCTATCGATTTCAATCAATTTAACGACACACAAGTTTTTTTGTAGTGTTGTGGTTTCGTTGAATTGTTGTTTGTATTATTAAAATACACATTCGTTGCGAGATTTTCGTATTAACAAGTCGCTCAAGCCTAATTATAGCTCGTGCTAATTGATGTCCAGTTGACCAGCTTTTCTGTGTTTGTCTCATAAGAGTTGTTTATAACAGCCATCGATCCGATCTGCATTCCGGATTGTTATTTAACGTAATCAACTGATTGATGCTTTCAAAATACAGATGAAGGCAGTGGAAACTGGTCTGAATAGTTGTTTTTTTTTTTATATCATCTGCTGTCTGATAAGGCTTTATTAATACATATTTATGCTTATTTTTCGGCTATAATTCTTTACGAAAAAAAGTTTGCATATCATGACAGACACACGAATTTAATCCAATTAACAGCAGAAATTTCAAAATTGCCACCTATGTTCATTAAAAAACATTAAACTCGCGTAATTTGTTCTCGCCCCCTGGAGAATTGCCTCGGCTTTTTACTGTGATCTTCATATAAATAAATAAGTAAATAAAATGGCAATTTTTTTCAGTTTGTTTTCGTTATTGTTGTCTTTTTGTTGTCGGATTTAATATGCAACTTTCTACAAAATTACAAAGCCACTTCCGAAAAATTGAACGACATTCAACTTTTGTGAAAATATATGCTTATCATTAATGTCCGTAAAATTACATATGCATCGATTGTCATAAATTAAACATTGACCGACCGTTGAGGCCATATTATGGACATGGTTATAATGTAATAGTTGCTCATTTTGAATTCAACATGCGTATTAACCACTATCAGAATCAGAGGCTTATTTTAACTGCCATCACGCCTTCAGCATATCAGAATAGAGGCTACAATGATCAAATATTTAGATATTTTACACAAATCACACAAAAATGAACAAGTCAAATACAAGAGAATACCCAATAATTGCACAATTTATATTCTATCATATAAATTGTCTGATTACTTTTCCTGTACAGTTGATTAATTCAAACTTCGCTCGAGCTTTTCTGCAATTCTGTTTTGGTTAATTTCGAAATTTACAACAGTTTCATTGTGGGCAAAAGAAAATAAATGGTGTCTTCTTCGAAACTACTGTTACTTTTAAAAATACGTTGCTAACAAGCCCGACTTGCGTAATTGTAGGTTGATCAACTCTGACTTTTAATAATAATTACAAATAATCATTTGCGATTATTACAACTCATCATATAAACTTTGATAATTTCAACAAAAATAATCAACGAGCAACATTGTATTCGGTTTTTTTCACAACACACAACTCGTAAGCATTAATCATACAAGAAATATATCAAGCTACTGTCTGTTATTAAATTGAAAATACTCAACAACGCCCCAAAAAAAAGTACAAGTGCGATAAAAAAATCATCCCTTGTTCTTTCGGTATAATTATTAGTTTACGGTAGTGGTAGTTGCAATTCCGGATTTTAATCGTATTTCTCACCTCCTATAGATACTTCTACCCTTTATAATTTAAGTAAATGATAGCACACCTTTGCTAATTATGGTTCAAAGCCGGCGATAGAATCTGCCGACTACTATCAACAACGCCAACACCCTTTTTTCCATCATCATCATCGCGCTGGAGGACCGTAAAGGATACGGCTTGAAATTTCCTATTAGACGTGTCCAATTAAATGACCATTGCTATTTCGTATTATTACACAATCCCGATGGTCAATTTTAACAAACACAGTTGTAAAATCGTACATAGTTTTACTATTTACATATACCGGTTATGTTGAGTATGGATTGTATTGGGAAAAAAGTTGTTATACTTTCAAACGAAAAGGAAAAAAAACTGGCTGCATCAACTTGGTGGTATGTTGATTCACAACTTGTTGCATTCAAGACGATTCCATTCACCAACTAAACACGAATATCTGTAATGGAGAGGATTTATATAAAAAACGACTAGAATTGAATGGGTGAAAAACGGTTCTGTCTACGGATCTTGTAACGAAATTGTAAAATTTCATGTCGAGCTTCGATGCGTTATTATTAGTCAATACGTTAATTATTGTGGAGCCCATCGGCTGGATGGATAGATAGATGGTGCAATCTGGGTAATTTTCTCCTGATTAATAGGTGCGATACTTCAGAAGCTATCAATATTGTTCGAAAATATAATACAGCAGCGATAGAAGACGTATCTACCACCGGCCGATTACTGCAATTACTTTCATGTAGGTGTTAAACATCATGCGGGCAAATATACTGGAAATACAAGTTTCAAGCGAATACAAATCTAATTTAAATTCCACTCTGTAGGAAAAATTTGTGTAAAATATGAGAGGATCGTCTGTATTTGGGATAGAGTTGTCAATTTAATAGTGTGGGTGTCGTGTTGTTGTAGCCGTTTGTCGACAATTTGTCAGAACACCAATCCAACTAGGCGTAAAGATCTAACCGCTCTCGCTTTCTCACCAGCCAGGATCTGTTATTTTTAACACCTCGATCTCACCCCGTTCATCATTTATTCGATACATATCTCTGAAATATACCACTGTTTTCCTCTATAAAATCCATCATTTTTCTTGTCTCGTTCTTGTCCTGGAAAGATCGACACACAGATACCAACCATGGGCAATTATAATCATAAGGGCTTGAAAATAATTAAATCCAACACGACATCTACAACACAAAATCGACTAAACCAACATCAAAATAGGCTTAGATAAAGTAATTAAAGTTGATCGTATTTTAATAAACGATCTTTCATTTCTAATCATGTTCACGTACAGGCACAATATATGATATTAAACTTAATTAATTTAATAAAATAGTCTCTAATTACATATCATTTCGTTCTATGATCTAATGTCGATTGGTTAGGGTTGTTTAGATAACAAGGCCCTCCATGGTGGTCTGTTCAATCAATTCCACTGTCTCACGAAAATGTGATTATAGAGCCTAATAAAGAGCTAGTTTTTTCTCTCCCTTACATACGTTGTGTGTCTATATCAAAAAAGGGGTGGAATTTATCGTATTGTTTTAAATATACACCTCTATATAACCGAAATTGTATCGTGGAGGTCCTCTAATTTAAATGATTTTTTATGTTTTCAACCAATCTTAATGATTATATTCACATTCTTGAAATTTTACTTCATCCGCGTTGGAAACTTGAAAAAATTTTCGTATATTTGAGCAATCGAAAAGCACACACAAATCTATATGCTAATGAAGACGCAGTTAGGTTTTACATGACATCGGAATCGGCATTCGCACTTGAACAACTTTCAAATTAGCATACGTTCCATCATAATTTACACGGTTCGTTTCGATGCATTTTTTAAATCGAAATATTAATCCTGCACACAGAACCGTTAACAAATTGTGTATTATAACGATTTAATTCACAGTAAAAATAAATAAATGGAATGAGGAACGATTTGTGCAAATCTAACATGTCAATCAGGCGTACAACAGACGCATAAATTCTGGAAAGGTGTTAAATGTGTTAAAAACAAACCTTGATGTCATCTTTATGGCGTTGAATCTTGATTTTTAATTCGGCAAGTAAATCCAGTCGTGTTGTATAAAATTTCGAATCCTCTGTCAACTTTATAGTCCAACCAATAATTTTTATCGAGAAATAGGCAGTAATATTGATATCCTTTCATTGGCACCTCAATAAAATTTTGAATTATCTGCTTAATAGTTCAACTGCTACAATTTTCATTGAGAAATTCGCAGTGATATCAATGTCCCCACGTTGGTACTCTTGATTTTTCGTTTGTTTAAACCTCGAGTTTTAATGGTGGAAATTCTTGCGGGATTTTATTCAAGTTTATTTGAAATTCTTACAGTTGAAGGTAAGTGTTTTTATCTGATCGACAATCAAAGAAACAGGCAGCGATTAGAAACTTTATAGAAATTATTATAGACATGTTTATATTATAAAAAGATGAAGGAAGAAAAAACGTACAAATAGAAGAAAGAAACAGTATTCTTCTTGTAGATTCAGTAAGACAGTCTAGCCAACGTGCCAGACTGTAGCTAATGAGATGGCACGTGTTTCTATATGTGTGTGTCTGGTGAATATAGCGGACGTTAGACGACGACGATCTTTTATTCAAACAGCTGGCGCTAAAGAGACGTCTCAGTACTATAAGTATTGAAAACCAGCATACAGACGTTTATTCATGAATCTTACATTAACTACTGCGCTTTTTCTATAAACACATAAACATAAAATGATGTCCTTTCGATAATGTCATGAAGGACTTTAATGTTCCACTAGAATTCCCCTCTAGTACAAGCCGAAATTGTGTGAATTTCCAACTTATATACATTTCATAGAAGTTACATTAGCATGGCTTGCAGGGGTACAGCATTTTATAGCGTTATTGCTGTAATTAATTCGATACGAAAATATATGTTGTTCGGTTTGGGTATGAAATGTACGTTGGTCTCGTGTCAACGAACCAATAGGAGCAAAGGATTGGGGCGTCTGTTGGTGCGTTTTGGAAACCACCTGCCTGTGCTTTCTAGAGAAAACACCACCACCACTAGAACTACCACCAATTGTAATCTTCTAGAAAATGTCGATGATACGATACGACAGTCGATTTATTTGCTAACTGAACTAATCATTGTTGGTTACCCTTTTGCTCGTATTAAACTAATTGCAACACGGACCACCCATATTAAATTGCCATTAAATCTAAGACTTTTCGGTAAACTTACACCTACTTGTTAGTTAGTTTTGTTCTTAATGCATATGAAAAATGGATCAAATCACGCTAAGCTCAAAGAATCCATTCTACTTCTTCTTCAATTCTTTGCGTTTCTGTTCAACTAATTAAATCAAGCGTACACTAATAGTCGTAAATATCGTTTGTGATTAAATGGACGTACATATCGTGATAGGAGCATATTTTTCAATCTCTACCGTATATTTTATAGCCATTAAATCGACCAACAATTAGAAGGTCTGAAATTGAATTAAATGTTTCTTTTTGTTAACGGTGCGGAAAATTCTTTGTAAATATCCACGTCTACGTGCGCTAAACTGGATTGTTAAAAACTTTTGTATAATTATATTTTTGCATGTTGTTGACTTAAAAAAGAAAACTCCATTAAATTATGTTAATATGTTATAAACTTGTTTCCAAAATAATAATATCCTAAAGACTTTTGCTCCATATTCAATCGATTTTTTCATATTTTTCACTCATTATTATAAATGACGATGGCGTCAACAACCGTTCGAAATACTTTTATCCCCACGTATTAATGTGTAAACATGTTATTTCCATGGCTTTTTTTACCCATAATTATTACTGTGCTCGATTCTAAACTAACTTGACCTGACCTAACAGATCCGATTAATAAAAACGAAATAAATTGTCCGGTCTCACGAGCAGTTGATCAGAAATTTGTTAAGTAGCACCGGATTTAATTCGTTAACATTTAATAGCCGGCATGCACGAAAACGCCTTCGCTACCAATACACTTTTGAGAATGCTTCATGGTGATTTCAGTCGTTTTATTTGCTTCTTCAATAACGTGGAATCTTCTGGGAATTGGTAGTCTTTGCGGAAGTTTTCGTCCAAATATTGTCGAATTAATTACAAGATCGGCAAAATTAATCCAGAACAATTTGTTATCTTCTCAGCTATATTTCAATCTGTTGTGGTGGTAGACGGACAAAGAATCCGCTATAAATTAGATTAAAGCGGTGGATTTTTTATTTAGAATCAGTATCGCAATCGACCATCTGAGAAATTTCGAAATTTCATCTCTTATACGTCGATCAAATCGATAATTCGCATTGAATACAAGCCCAAAAACATGTATTTATTATTATTGTTATTGTTGTTGTTTATTTATGTTGAAAACAGCAAGCAACTAGTAGTAGGGTCCGTATTTATTTTGCATAAGATCCGAAAATCTCCCACGTCGATATCGTGCAATCGCAATATGCAAATTGTCGGGTAGAGACATTGAAATGTCAGTTAGTTGGATAAACTTAATGCAAAAGAACTGGCGACAAGTTGACGAACAACCGAAACATTTTGCAAAAAGAACCAAACGCATAGAGACGGACAGGAATGAGAAAACGGACAGTCTCTGACAGTCGTATCTATTGCGACAGATAAAATTTCTGTGTGTGGAAATACGAAATTTCATACCACCATGAAGTGGTGAAATTGCCCGATAAAAATAAATCACTTTTAAAAGTTTCCAATGATGGGAAACCGTCTAGACTCTACCACCATTCTAAATCATTAACAACATGACTTTGACATTTTTCTATTTTCCATTTATTGATTGAAGATGTTGTTTTATAACACGCTCGATAATTCAATTATTAATTTTATTAATAGATTTTTTCTTGGTAATAGCAAGGGTTGTTCGCCTCGGCTATAGAAATCGAGTAGAGGTGAATTTAGCGAGCTGTAATTATCGCATATTTTGGCTCCCATGCGTATTTCTCCGGGTTTTTTTTGGGGCGTTTAAGGCGCGTGTTTATTTGTGTGTGTCTGTGCGTGCGTATGTGTTGGTACAGGTGATCGCGACTACAGGTACCGTTAATTGGTCCACCTGCCACATTTTGCCTTCTGCCAAAAAAAAAAAAAACTGCGACTGTGGTCCAAATCAAACAAACAGATGGAAAAAATGCGGCATGAAGAAAAATGGGAATATAGCAAAACTGTTCGATTTGAACACTTTTGATTTCTTATCATCTACTGTTATGTTAATGAGACATTAATAATCTTCCATAAACAGATCGGTTAATTTGTTTCGTATCATTACGGCAGACTATCGGGAGTTTTATATAAAATTGTCGTAGTTATTCCATTTTTGGTATTGAATAAATTAAGTTTTGTGTTGAAACAAATTGTTTTCGAGTCTTTATAAATTGAATGATACTTGGATCTTAACAGTTGCAATTAAATTTGATATTTCTCCTAATTAGTAATTTCTGAGAAGTTTATCAGTTTGTTGGTTTTTTTTTGGTTGCCTCATGTATATAAACGATAGCTTTGGACTTATCTGTGAGTTGTGTCGATAATTTATTCATCGATATAAAAATTGAAATTGTAATTAAGTCGCTGCCGGTTATAATTTATTTACACTCCTCAATTATCAATAGACACGATACATTTTTTCCTCATCTCTCGTTCACTTCAAAATAATTCAATTTTAATAAACTAGAAGTGTTTCAGGTTGTCACAAATTCGCCGAAAGCCAACGATAAAGCCGACTTGAAAACAAATCGAAAACTACACGTTAACGGTAATTATCAGAATTTTGCGATCGATAAGGTGAAATTTCTATAAATTTTCCAAGTGTTGTAGATAAGACAAAATCCAATTGAACATTGTGGCCAATAAACCAATCGTTTTTGTCGAATTACTCCAGGTGTTAATTCAGGTGCAACTCATTGTCGGACTCATCAATTTGAGTGTGTACGTTTTATTCGTCGATTTTTGCTATTTATGCCGTTGTACCGCGTGTGTGCTACAGAGAAATATGAAGAAAGTGGTCTAGATTTTGACTTATATCAGGTTTTATCATATTTGGACTTGCACATGATCATCGATACACTTCATTAATTGTTCCCGATATGTTATCGGAATGAATTTATTTAAGTACCACAACTGTTTTATCGTAATGTTGTTCATTAATTATTGACGTAAACTAATTGTATTCTACTTTAATATAAATTTTCTCTTATCCCGGATCAGTAAACTCGTTAATAACAATAACAAGTGGAGGTTGAAGATCAAAGGAATAATTTTCGTTTCGTATTTTTGCCTACTTCCGAAACGATACTTGTTAATTGTACAAGATCCAACAGAAAAAAATATCGCCCGGAAAAAAACACCTAAACATGAAACGTATAGTTTTAATTGCCTGTTTGACTGATGCCTTTTGTATTGTTTTGTATCCAGTTATGAGTGCGGTGGCTTTTTTCGCCCGAAAAGTCGATGATTATCAATGGATTTATACAGAACAACAACTGTATTTATTTAAATTGTTTTTCTGAAAAAATAAACACATCATTAGAACTACGAAACGTTCACAGCATACGAAATTTGCTCATTCATAATTTTTTGAAAAACAACTCCAATTCGTTTTCGTCTTCTTATTATTATTGTTGTTGTTTGACAATTGAATTTCTAATATGGAACCACCCTCGGTTTCGTATACGAGTTGAATATTTCAGTTAATGTAAAAATGGTAATTCGTTCGGAACGTGCTAGTTGGTTGAGTAGAGGCGCTTATTCAGCCATCATGTGTGCTACCTATAAAGGTGGCACAAGTGTCGCGATTTCAATGGTAAATCTGCCACGCGTTCATAGGCAGGTGTTTTGGACCACCTGGACTAATATACTGGATGGGATACCTATATATGTAGGTAGTTATAGAATAGTCTACAAGTTTCTTCTACTCGTTGTTGTTCTTTTAATTATTCATAAAGTGAATTTTTTCTATAATCAACACAAAAAAACCAACTTTTAATCGGATAATTAACGCCAAATTTGTGGATTTTTCAAATTCTTCTGCCACAATTCCAGGCGTTAAAAACTAGTAAATATAGCCTGAAGTAACAGACGAGTTATTGACAAATAGAACAACTCTACTAATTAACTAGCAGTTTTCTTCGAATGAAGTGAGTTACAAAAATTCCACATCAAGTTGCAATTAAGCTGAAATTTTTTGAAGACAACTGATTGCTAATCTCGATTGTAAGATTGTGTAGACTGTTGAATCGGCGCCATAATACGTACACCTCTATAAATAAAACAAGTTATTCCAACTAGAATCGGTTAATAATAATTGTTCATACGTTCATTAAACGTAAACTGTACAAGTTATTGTTGTAGGCTATAAAATCAAGCTATACTAAATCATTCAAACTAGGTTATGGATGTTTGTCATCTAGTGGAGCGTCTATCGATAAATCTTTGATTTTTTTTTGATTGATTTATGTAAATAAATACATCTATGTGGGGCCTTTTTTCTCCACATTTCTCTTCAATATTAATCGTATATTGTTGCATGATCATGTTTAAATAATCCCTTAGTAGTTGTGGTAGTTGATCGATTTGCTTGTCATCAATTAAGACATAAATTTTATCAGAAACGGTCGCACATAATTATGATGGGCGTTGGATATTGGAACTATAAGAGTAGCTTGACTATATACAATAATAAAAGCCCAAGATTGGTGTGAAGCTAAAGCACGTCACACATATAAACATGTTTCAATATAATTGTATAGTATAGGAATGAATTATGTGAATGCGTATACGCTTATATGGTATTGGCTTCAATTTACCAAAGAATTTCCACTTTCTTTCAAAGGACAATAATTCAACAACAAACCCCCGAAACAATCCATAATTTTGTCTAGCGATTCTAATACTGCAACTGCAGAAACTTGACGATTTTAATTATCGCTCAATGTAGAAACGGTGCAAGTGTTTAAAGTCCAATTTGTTCCGTTCAAGTTTTAATCGTATACTGTAATTAACGATTACAATCCGTAGAGAGAATTCGAGCTTACGGCAACAGTTGATGTGGGAGGACGTAAGATCATTTCGAACTGAAGTTTCGTTTCCTCCTGCCTGTTCGCCGATCCATACTCTCGCACACACAACGTGGTTTTAATCATACAAGTGGCCCGATGATAACGCGAACAACAAGCAAAAGAGAAGTGATGCGCACCCACCCGCATGCCTACTAGCCATATTGCAATTATTTTTCCATCTGTTTTATTCTTATTGTTGTTGTAATTTTGATACAAAATGAATACAGCGTGGGATTAATTTAAACATAAACAATACTGAAGATGGATGCTGGATTGTTTTTGTTTTTGCTCTGTCCACTGTTTTAAAATTACTTAGCAAATGATATGGATGGCAAAACATGATGGTTTACTGCAACAGGAGTGGAACGAATTTGTGATGTACGTTGAGCAGCGAGTGTATTCGTTACGCCGTTTAATGGTAACAGCAGTTAATCTTGATGATGTCAAGCTTTTAGTAGATGATTTTTAATTATCTTCTGCTAAAAATAATAACTGAAACGATGCAAATTACAACGATAATAGATACAACATATTCTAGTCTAGGCGATTTATCCATTCGACTTTCAACTCTTAATCGAATTATTGATAAATGTCCAGTCTGTAAATCACTCGATCCTGCAAAACGTAGAGATGTGGAAATTTTCATGATTAATTCCCGGCTATTAAGTCTCGTGCAGAGCGAACTCGAGTTTAATTATGAAAATTCGATATTTTCGTTGTAAACTTCCCCGAATTTCCCAACTTTACAGTTACCCAAAGATAAATAACTGAAATATTGGACGTATTTAAACAAGATTAAAATGTTGTGCTACAGTATTTTTTTAAATTTAATTTATAATCTTGTAGTTTTTGATAAATTGTGTCCATTAAACGGGACGGCTTTCTAGTGGTAAAATCCCCTCATATTCCTACTATTTATTTTTAATACCAACATAGTTGTAACTAATTATAGTTAATAATACATCAAAGTAGATAGTAATTTATCATTTTATTCGATGTTATAACAACAAAATAAAGAAGAACTAGACAACGGAATGATTGTTACAATTTTTGTATTAATTCAAAACAAGGGTTGTAAATATAATCTTGATAGTGTGAAGATTTAGAGTTGTCGAAATTACATTTGGGTGTTATTTAAAATTCAATCAATTTCGACGGTTGTAACGCTGGAATATCGACAGTTATGATGACTAATTCGAAAAAATAATCGAAATAGAATCGTAAATAAGTGTAACTTTCTATGAAGGCGTATTAATTGAAAACTGATTCAATTAATAACCGTAATTAATTATACGATATAAAATTTATTATATAAACACATTAATAATAATCGATTGCTTCGAGCTTTATTATTTTTGCTTAAAATTATCGATAAGATTACGAATAATGTTGAGCAATTGGATTGGAAAGCTCCCACCTTGCAGCTTTTATCCAGTATGTGGGCGATTATGAAATGAGTTATCTGAAGATCGGACAGCAATCAGATTCCAACCGTACGCAATCCAACTATAACACAAGACAATGTTGTGGAAAAAATCAACAACAACATATTGCCCTTTGTGTAACACATTGTGGCCGAATACCAGGCCTCGTTTATTTGACTTGCAAATAAAGTATAAACTGAAACAACAGGTGAAAGGCGAGGGTGGATCGAACGTTTCGTTTTTCTTCAAATCCACCGTCTACAGTCGATGAGAAAAATTCGATTTTATTAACGTACAGGTGGTAGAACTGGCATATATCACAGTGGAAATCTATTTGCAACGCTCCCGTGGTTTTGTCCTGTGATACTTCCCGGATCGAGTCAAGACAGGTGGGTTATTGTTCGGCCACCCTTACAGATTTCGTGAAAATTAAAAAAATGTCACCGTGAGAATTCGATTATTGTAATTGTAATAAATGCAGGATACTCATTAGATTGTGGATTTTTTCGATGGCTTTTTAATTAGTCCATTTAAATTCAATCACCCAACACCGCAACAATGAAATGTTAATTATTTATTTATATTGATTATCAGCTTTAGAATGTTGCTCGGTATTCATTAATTGGCTAGTTTTTGATTTAATTTTATAATACCAAAAGAGTTGTACTTTTTTTTATATTGATAGGGAAAAAACGCTGGATAAAGTAAGAACAACGAATATTGTCATGTGCCTGATCATTACTCGACTCCATTTAAAGGAGTACATAACAGTATCTGTTGATTAAGAAATATTTTATTATTTAATGTTGATATTATTAATATCGGACGATTTATGATCGAAGCGGTGTGTTGCCTAATTGAAGAGACAACTTTTTTCCACTCTACACTTTTCTCGTTTATCAATCATATTCTTTTATAGAAATCACAAGGTGAAAGTACTCGTCAATGTGATTCTTGTTAAGTATCACTATCGTTATCTGCGGTTCCGTTTCGTAAACTTGTACGTTTTACCAACACCATACAACATATGCTATTGAATTTACTGTGGGAACTTGCGGTAAATTCCAGTCTGTTGGCCATTCATAACCCACGCATCGGATTCGAGCTTTGGGCGGAATGCTTTTATCCATCGTGACTGCCGATCTGTATGTTGTTGTTGTTGTTATTATTGTTGTTTTCTCTTTTTCAGGATTTACCTTTATATCTGTCAACAATCCGTTTGCTTCTCACACGAGATCTTTAACAAAAAAAATCCAACCACTTGTCATTGATAAACTATATTTTTATTGTAGTCCGCACGGTTACAACAATCTTTATTTAAATTAATTGATGTGTGTAGGTGAAATAACAAGTAATACGTTTATCATTGTCGTCTATCACACGGTGATTATAACACGATACCTGTATTTTTCGTGTTATTTAGCTCCCATTCAATCGCCCCAAAAAAACCAACATTGATTGACCGTTAGATTTTCTCGTAATGTACACACATATGCCACCCGTTTTTATTACATTAGGGTTCATTGTATAACCGTTATTTTCCGCCCTCTCTCCACCATAAAGCTCTTCCTGCTTCCGTTCCCTATCAGCCAAAGCTCTATCTGACCTAGATTTCATCGAATCCTTGTGTTTTCCAAATTCTATCAAAATTTCGGCAAATGAAGAGATTACCGTTCACATGACTTGTTTGTTGGTGATTCTATACCATAAATTTCACCCTTTCAATCTATTCACATCATTGAAAATATAATTCAATATTTCTTCAACCATTTCGGTTGTAACTTCGGCAAAGGATGTCATCTTTGGCTATTGTTGTGGTCATCATTTGTCGAAAATATTGTCGAGTAACTATTCAAATCTGACAGATAATCGTAGATTTCCGTCTTTCTATAACATCAATAGAAATCAATAATAAACAACAACTATCCGAAAATATTAGAGATGGAGAAATAAGAAGCAACAATAATGACCTCTTTTCAATCCTTTTCTCGATCTTGATATCAAAACCGGTGAACCGTCGTTATTTATTTATGTACCTTATATGTGGGAGTTGAATTGTTGCTATATTTAATTTTTATGTCAGTGTATATAAAAGGGGCAAATTTTATCTAAATCTCTTATATTCGATCTCTTTTATTTTACTTTATCGAAAGGGAAAAATAGAACGATATCTAGACATTCTTTAAAGTCTGGTCTATTTAAACAATATTAATTCAAAGGTATAACAACAATGTACAAGACAGCGGAAGAAATAGGGAAGAAATCAAGGTGAAAGATGCGATGTCTGGCATTGATAACAATAATTTTCATTGATGATTTCTACCTTTCGATGGTCTTGTTCAATGCCAGTATTGCAGACTGGAATTATTTTTGAATTTCTATAAGATTCTAGTGTTTAAAAGTTGTATTGTTTTCTACGAATTGAATTGTTGTCGTTTTTTGTGCATAATCGGTTGTAATTATTGTGTATGTGGGATTGGTAATGTAGCAGGTGGTATTGAGTAATGTTGCCAGTTAATGTAGGATGTGGATAGTTTTTCATTTTATTATCAATTTGAAAAGAGAATAAGACATCTAACGATCTTTGTATGGATATAGGTATGTGTGTAAAAGAAAAGTAGAGGTGCATCTGCGGGCGCCAAAGTTGTTTTACTTTATGTATTTATCTATGTAAGTAAAAGTATACGTGCATTAGACCGACCCGCAGACGATACAGCATAGTAACCTACTACACGTATTCAACAAACAGCACGAAGACATCCCATAAAACCTAGTTCTGATTATAAGGCATACTATAATCATGTGGGTACCTGTTCTTGATGATTGTGCACTTAGACAGATGCATGGAGATTGGACATTGCCACCACCAAAGGCGGCGATAAAATCAATCAAAACAAAAAGAGACCCAACAAGTTTACATGTTACAACAATTTTCTTTTATAACAATTACTCTATTAAGAAAATCAACATTAACAAGTTCCCTTTATTTCAGTAAAAATAGCGGATAATTGGTTGCGATAATAATGCATAAATAGAGACGAGTCAGCTTTGTTAATGTCGCCAAGGCCGTACGGCGCCTTGGTCTCGTGCTGGTGCACGTTCTTCGACGTTGTTGTTATAGCTGCTGGTGATGATGCGGGCGCCCTTACCTATCTATTTTGGATTCTACACGTAGATTAGCCGCAAATGTGCTATAGTAACATTTATAAGAAGACCAAAGAAAGAAAGGATGAAAGAATAAGATAGGAAAAAAAACGAAAAACATAAAGAATATCCCGTCCGTTCAAGAAGTTATTAACTCGTCTCATTAAATGTTGAAAATAAAGGAAAACAAGCCTTCTTCTATATAGGTATACTTTACCTACATGCATAGATATGGGCATGTAATTGAGTAAAAATAAATAGGATCAAATTTTTCCGTTGAAAAAATAATCAATAAGCTTCTTATTTTATAAATCTCAACGGGACAAAGAAATCAAAATCAAGTTCTGACATAATCTCCTTACAGTTAACTCGCTATCAAAATAATTAATACAAAAGTACGGCAAACATATAGAATTATAAAATGTTCGTATAAAAACTACCCCATGCATTCATCCTGTTATTAATTAAAATAGCATGATTGAAATAGTGTAGAATTTTAAAGAGTAACAACTTTCTCGGAGTTATTTTTGCTAATATTTCGCCGTCTTTTACATTTTTGCACTAAAAATTCGAATAATTTCACTGCTTGTAGATTCTGCTGAAACTCCCGGATTTGATGGCACAAAATTCAATTCTGAGAAATTTGCTTTCATTGTAGGCAAATTGAGAATATTTGGCTACTTCGCGTTCTATTTGGCTCACAAATTGAGTGCCTGGAAGTTTCCAGGAGATCCGTAACATGAGCTTCTTAGTTTCAATTTCGGCTCGGTTTATAGGGTCGATTGTTACAAGATAATAGAACCGATTTCGCTTATAAATCCCCAGTAAAGGAATATATCAAATACTGTAACATCTATACATACATACGGCATGTACCCTTGACACGTATTCAATGATAAATATGAAAAAATCGCCATAAATATCAAGTTTCCTCATCACACAAGGAAAATGTGTTTCTACTTGGTAACGCTCAGCAAGTGGGCTTATACGATATAACAACTTTTAAATCATATTATACTATATGTATTTGTACGATACCGGCATCTACGCAGATTTATGTGTGATATTAATAACATGATCCGACAACGGGATGGTTCGTATTAAAACAAAATTTTACCATATAACAAATTTGTATTTTATTCATAGCGTTTTCTGATAGTTTTTTGATATAAACAGAAATACCACTAGGGGGTATTTGTATGTTTTATATGAAGAACTGAAACAACAGCAACAAACAAAACAATACAGAAGATGACTCCCGGAAATTTATTAAGTCCGGTCAAAACAAACACTAGCATTATTGATAATACTGTTTGTCTTTTTAATCTAACAAGATCAATCTTGATGTATTATTTATAACTATACTATATTAGATGAAGAATATCTTTGTAGGTATATATAGTGAAGATATCTTTATTATCTTTTATTGTTGTTGTTGGTGTTCTTTTTCGATCCAGTTTGTCGCCCGATATTTCTCTATTATTTTTCTTCACTTTTCTTTCGCTTGATATATTTATAGTTAGACAGAGGTGTGGTCAAGATCCTGCAAAATGTCCGTATATACATGCTGTTAATTACGATGGAACACATTTTCTTCAACAACTCATGTTTTAAACATGCAACAAAGTCTTATCTAAATATTTATTACGCACGTAAATCCATATTATTATACATTTTAAACTAGCAACAGGTGCCAAATTGGAGGCTTAAAACATAGACCATCATCATCATCAACAACAACAATACGAAAAGTTTACTGAATCTTATTGTTAATTCAACCGATATCTATCTCTAAATCATTAAGAATCAGTTAATTTATTTCAATTAAATGAACAAGTCACAAAGTCGTTTATACATATACAGGGGCAATTTTTCTTATATTGTACCCGTCTAGAATTTAAGTGTATTTACAAAAACAATTAACTGAGACGGAAAAAAATTCGTTTGAATTTCCTTATTTGTCTTCACAACAGTGACAAGAATTCCGTCAACACAACATTTATAGACCTATTAAATTACCACTATGTGTTAATTATTTAAAATGTGTAGTCATGTTTTCACGAAATTTCAATAATTTATTCGAATTACAAACGTACAGTGACCCCGGTGCATTCGGCTCCGAAATTCGGTAATAACGTCCCTCCGCGACTTCGCTAGCTTATAATTTGAGTTTTCCGCGCCGAAATGCGAGCCTCCTATTGGTTATTCTAGCAAATAACCAATAAAAAGTTGCAGTTTAAGCGCGCAAAATTTAAATCGATCCTAGTTTAAAAATCTACAATTCTAGACCGTGGTATTCTGTACTGATAGCATCTGGTTTGGATTGTTCAGCAATCGAATTTATTACAAAACCGAGCGGCTGGGGATTGAAATTTACGTTTTCTAAAACGCACTAGAAACTCTAAAGAATTTCTAATTTTTACAGACAAAATAATCCCACAAATAAATACCGGCTCATGTTTAAAATACCAACAAAATAGACCGCAGAATATGCAATTGTTGGGTAATACGATTTGCGGTAGAATCCGCCTAAGGGGGCGAAATAGAGATTTAATTAAGCAAAAACGCCAAAGTTAAAGATGTTAGATTTCCAACAATAATTGTGGACTATTTGTTAGAGATATTTGTACAAAAAGCGATATTATCGATGTAATCGTGCGTAATGAAGGATCATTATACGAATCTCCTTTGAAGATCCGATTATACGTTCGTTTACAATTATTTAAAAATATTCTCGATGTTTTCCGTTTTCTTTTCTGCCAGTGTTTGATAATTAATGTAGCATATCTTATTAATTTCATCTGACCTATTTGTCAGTTAGTGAACCATCTGCGCCCCACTTTAGGCCCTTCTTTTACCACCATTATTGTTATTACTATTAAAGTATTGCATTGCACCACCTGCTTCTTTTCTAATCTGTAAACTTTTGCCAAATGTGCGTCTGACTATAGACGCGTGCCAACACGTGTTCAAAATTTTCGATCGTTTCGAGAATTTTCCAACCGAAAAACAACAAATCCCACCCTTCTCCACAATTAAATATTCATATGTAAATATTTGTCAAAAATTATAACTGTAACGTTAGATATTTGAATGTGATTTTAATTTATAATTACGGTCGGTTTGATAGATTGTCCCGAAAAAATAGAATAGAATAGTGGCTAAACGAATACTTGAATAAAGGGCATATAGAAGGGATCTAGGACTAGTTTTGGTATTGTTGTGCGATAATCTAGGTCGTGGAATTTACATGAGAATTGGCAAAAAAATTTAGGAACAGGAAGACGAATTACCATCCTGAACAAGCATTTTTCTGTCCCTATTGTTGTCCAAAAAAATCCAATAAATATTCATCGGTGTATTTCTCTGGTGATAAAATTTTCTGTAATTTTGTAGTTGGAACACAACAGGGGTTGATAAATTCAATTCAATTATGGAACTTATTTCAAGACGTATCAAATCGGTAATTGTGGAATAATTTGGAGTAATCAAATGGGGAAAAATCAACGGTTGATTAATTTGCAATGCTTTCTATTTATCCATCTCGATTTCGACTCGAATTTACATCTGCTAGTTCAACAAACACCCCTTTACCTGTTGTCTATGCTTCTAAACATCTGTATTTTGACCAAAAATCTATCTTTAAATGTAGAATTTCTGCAATTCAAGCCTTTTATATTGACGAATATTGATGGAATTATATAAAGAAATCCACCATCTGCTGTATTTTTAATATTTACCTCTTTCTATATTGATCAATTGAATTCGGGACCCCTTCAAATTGTATTGTACCTAAAACTGATAAGGTGTTTGTATGCGTGGGTGGATCGTTAGTTTATACATACACATCACACATGAACTATTGTTATTTTTCGCTATTATTGAATGATGCAAGCTGTTTTGACGATTTATCAATATTTCCATCAATACTGGCACTTATTCATTCATCTTCAGATTACAAGGGTAGCTGCAATACGAGTTCCTGTTGTTATTGTGGCTGATTTCAAGGCTTTTCTCCAATGTAAATGAAGCGATTACTAACGTGAATTGTTAGATCGCCTAAAACGATTTTAAAAACTTAAATGATACTAAAATAATATACAATATAGCATACAAACAATATATAAAGTTAGTTTTGTGATTTACTGGGCGAGCAAATGATTATCGCAAACACGCCTTCAACGCCCAAAGCGCCGCCAATTCATTTAAAACAAACACTGTTCTTACTTGTTATTTTAATATCTCGTTTCCCTTATAGCCTCCAGTTGCCCTTTTTGCGCCCATCTACCATTTGAATAATGGCCATTTTATCTACGCATCCGTCTATTCATATTTTATATTACATTTAACTTTTATTCATAAATTTCACTATCTCGCTTCACAACCAATCTTGAACAACAACTCAAAAAAGGATAGGTTCTATTATAATCCAGTTATAATTGATGAGAATTATTACGATTAAGAGATCATCATTATTTTTATTTACAAACATTATTAATTTCGTTCTAATAGCAACTCCCACGATATCACCCCATCTTTCTGTCAAAATATCAAAAATAATTGCCCGAAAATTATTAAAATTGCTATTACAATCAAATAAACAGATGTAAATGAAGGAAACGGAAATTCGATTAAAAATAAACATCGAAATTACGGGGAAAAATTGAATTCTCACCCCACGATTTGAATACCTGTCGATTAATTGCATAAGGGAAGTGGTGAAAATGGGTTGGAGATGATTGTGTTTTAATAGCCCTTCAAACGACAATAAACAAATGTAAACATGGAAGTTTTCGTTTAGATTTTGGGGTAATTTCCGAATTCTAAACGCAATACGAGTAATTCGATACTCGTTTAATTGTTGGTCAGTAGTGAAAGAAGGGAAAAATATCAATTTCTTGTATCGGCTGCAATTTCTGAAGAAGCAGAACAAAACGGGGGTATTATTGTTCGTTATGGAATGTTGAAAGGAACTAGTTATTTTATAAGATTGTGTAAATTACATGTACGCACCAACAACAATTCGATTAACTACATGCTGTTCTTATAATAATATCCAACAATCTTCAACACAAGTCTGCATGTTATTAATATTTTCCACCAACACAAATACTGACCTTATTATAACAACATTTCGAAAAAAATAAGCCTCTTTGTGTTGTTATAAGATTTATATTTGTGCTCTTAAAAGTTTCAAACTACTCTACTTTAGTTGTTTAATTGAATGGCAAATATTTACAGAACTACCATGGGAATATAGCGCTGGAGCCAATTTCCGGATATTGTTCTAAAGGAAGAGTGATCGTCAAAAAAATAATCACCTAAAGCGCCAAATAGAAATCGCTTTGTGTTAATTGAAATTGTGGCATCACTTTAATTTCTCGGCTTGTTATTGTAAAGTTAGTGATTCTTTCTATTGCCCAAAGTGGTGATTATCTCACTAGAAGTCTTTGCCTCTTGCGTTCGAAACTTGTTTGTTTCATTCGTTTATTTTCTATCGTTTTAGACGAAATTTCCAAAGGTTTAATAATAACGTGTTGAACACAGTAAGATCACACATCAACACCTTTTGACATCCATAGGTATACTTCTACTAGAACTATTAAATACACACAAATACATATAAAACATCTGCCCTCTGGGACGAAATATTAAAATGTTTTCGTTTAATATTTAATAATATGGCTGGTTGCATTCAGGTCCTGTTAAAACACAATGCGGTGCTTTACCAGATAATAAGCCGACCATAGTTGTAAATCAATTTGGACAAGACATGAGGCTATGCTGTTTGACCAACACCAGCAGTACACACATACACAAAGTTGTATATTTTTATTTTGTTGTTGGTGGTGTTGTTTATTTTGGTTTATATTTATGTTTTGCCGATTTACAAACGAGGCTGTGGTGGCCATCCTATTATTATCGCCAAAATAAAGTATCCGTTTAAACAACTCGAGAAAAAGACGACAGCAAGGACTGCAGCATTACCCAAAAATATTCAACCAAACCGTAAGGGAGCTAAAAGTATTGTGCAATATTTTGACAAAAAAAGTGCCCTTGTCGTTTACCCAAACTGATAGAATAAGAAGAGATTTCTATTATTATCGCCAAACCGCCACCACGCCTGAAAAAGACAAAAATAAAGCTACAGCATAGCTCAAAAATATTGAGCTAGACCAAATGGAACTAAAGAATATTGTGCAATATTTTGACAGTAAACTTCAAAAGTGCCCAAGTGAGTGAGTTGGTAGAAATTTTCCCCAAATTGATAGGATAAGAAGAAATGTGGAAACAATTTTGAGTGAGTTTTGATCCACCTCGAAACAGCTTTCAGCTCGATTTTTACGGCTTTTCACCCGAAAAAGTGGCGTGTGCTCTCCTTTATTTCCCCAGTAATAATACCCTCGAATACCATGTAAAGATTAGTAGTCTCTTTCAACATCTTCCAACAAAAAAAAGCTTCAGGTTTCAAGATAATTGAGTTAAAACCAGAATAGTCCGGCCACTGGTCAGTGTGCTACTACTATCTATCAACAATATGCATGTATTGAATAAACAAGTGAACAATGAGCGCCTATTTTTCAGGTGGTGATGGGGGAGTAGAAAAAAACAGCCGTTTAAATCCATCAATTAGTAGAGATTACTAGTTTTAAACAGAATTCTTCACACCATATGACCATAATGAAAAATAGTTCAAGTTTTAATCCTTTTCGTTTTCGGTTCGATCAGACGAAATGAAAGAGTCTCGTCAACAACACAGGGAAATTTGATATTTTTGCTGCATCCTTTCGTTAATTCTTAACATTTATTTGTTTACTATGAAGAGATAATACTGTGTCTGTTTATATTGGGTAACCACTTTAAATAAGTGGTTTGTATTTACTCAAATTTCTAACCTCAAGACTCCAATTTTGCGCAATTCTTCTAACATTTTGAATAAAATAATCAGCAATTGAACAATAATTCTTTAAATACTAAACAGTACTCAGTGAACTCACAAAGTAAGGCTGATTAGTTAACTTTATAATTGTAAGGTTAGAATAGTTGGGGAATTTGATTGTATCAACCCATTTTTTGCAGGCCGCGTAATTCAAATTTAGTTTCCAGATGTGTGATTTTTTCTATCTTAGTGGTTTTTGATTAGAATCTGTTGTTTCATTTTGATATTTTTGATGCCAAGATATTCTCTTTAATACAATATTCGATTGAAATTCGATAGTACTGTTTACAAGTTGTTATTCTATGAAAATGTGCCTTATAAGAGGGCATCTGCCTCTATTAACAATGACAGTAACATAATTATATTGATACAACACTTGTGGATACCGCGTAAATATGTAGTCGATGTGACACCCTCATGTTAAGTTTTACACCGTTAATTAAACTGAAATTCAACTGAAAGACGGAACAAATCCCCCACCCTTAGCACGTATTTTATTAGAATTCTAATTTTCCTATAATTATCTTTTCCACACCTGTCCGAGATTTTTTCTAATAATAGGAAAGTCGGTTCGAGATTTCGGCGGATTTAGGTGTTAATCATTATTTAATTCCAGTATTTCTGTTGAATTTTCTATTATAAAACTCGCAAATTATCAAATTCACACTAGTTGGCATGTCGGGATATTTTGTCCTTTTTCGAACAATATAAATTATAATTTGTACTGTAAATTGTACCGTAATTTGTACCGTAAATTTGGGTGGTTTCGTCGAAAAGTTTCCGTAGAAATTGCATTTATTCAACTTCTCGTTCGGTTGTTGCTTTGTGTTGATACCTCGCCCCCGTTGTATCAGCCATGTAATAAAATTACAGGTTTCGACGGATCGTTTGTCGGGCGCCTTGTCTAGTTAACATCTGATTTATGAATCGGAAAAAACTCGACGTCCATCCATCTCTTTTGGTGCATGGTTTAAAATTATACTAAATGCCCTAATAGAGCGACAACTTCAACTTGCTTCGATTATATTTATGCTAATCGAAAGTTTATAACAATTCTACCAAATTTCTCAAATTCTAGCCAGGTGTTTATCGATTCTAATATTCACCCCGTTTTAGTTTTAATAATTCTCGAAATCTCTTCATCCACATAAGGAAGCTTTAATGAAAGTCGTCTAATTATCCGTGGGACCACCTGGTAGCTGTATACAGTGACATATGTCTGGCTTAATATTGGGCCTTTGTCGGCGCGATAGTTTGCTCCTCAATAACGAGACACTTTCCACCTTATGTCAACTAATGTGTGATGATTCGGCAAGAATCTTTAACACTTTAAGTTGCTTTCAACGGGTTATTATTATTATTATCGCCACTTGATGGAGGGAATTTGTAAATTCGGTATGACGGATCTTTTCCTTACTGTTATACTATTTTTCTTTGATATTTAGAGGATTTTTCGAAAAATCCCAACAATGGAGAAGTTCATGCAAAAATTCATCCACTTGGCTTGAATCACTTTCAACAAAAGAATAAAGAATAACACGAGTGTTACGATTGAAAGAGTTCAATAGAGCATACCGTTGCGTAAGTCTGGACCATTAGGGTGAATAGACGGATGGAAGAAAGAAAATACCGAAATCTTGTTAGAAATTCGGATTTCAGCCACATGAACAGCCAAAAAAGAAGACAACTTGTTATTATAATACAGTTTGATGAATGGTATTTAATTTAAATTTGAATTGTTAATTATACTCTTTTTTTTGTGTCAGACATCATTGTCGATTCTTGCTTTTTCGTACAATTACCAAGAAATTTATTGCTAGCGATTTTAAAATACCGCTCTTCATTTATACGAAAATTATAGTTGGTGATAATGTAGTGTAACTCAAAAATTTTAAAAGGTCCGCTTAATTACGCCCGATAAATTTTTATAACTACGCTGATTAATTACAAGAATTCTACATTATCGTCGATTTAAACTGCTACTTGAAAATTATTGACGAGCTTCACCTAAATTCCTCAGTGAATTACGATTCCACCACCCACAGTTGATAGTTTCCAACAGGAAACGTTTATAAAGAAATTTACTTTAATGCCACCTTTAGTTTGGTTTAGTTTTCTAAAAATTGTTGCGTGATAACTGTAACATCAAATAACTTAATCGTTTCAAATTATTTTAAAATTTCGGCGATTTCCACAAATGGAAACGAAAATTGAATAAATCGTCTACAATTTGTCAAGATTTCTACCATTGTTGGTTGTTGGCGTAAATCGTAAAGAAAAATTGTACTTTGTGACCCCTGATATCGTCCTTATAATACTAATAGATGTCGTAATATAATGTTCGTACAGTATGCTTTATTTCCAGACGTAGATTCTCAATGGTAGATTAATGTTATCATTTATTAACCGTCCATAATGGGGGATTTTTGCGTGTTTAAACAAAATTAATGGGCCTTGTGCAAGTTGAAAACTTGAAAACTAGAAAAAACAGCATCCGTTCTAACGCCCTGTTGAAGTCTCCTGTAAATGAGCTCAATTATTGAAATTTCTTGTAAAAAACCACAAAATTACAATGTTTCAACTGTGGCACACCGTTATTGAGCTGCTTTATTTAATTCAAAATAAAGATAAGCGAGGAGAGCCAACATCACAATACCATTAGTAGGGAACAAGGATTCATTGTTGTTATTGCGGAAACATCAAGTCCGACAATAATTTATTATTGTATCAACAGAATTACAACTGATAAAACCGCAAATATCTTCACTGTTTCGATCCAGTTTTCCAAGAACACCAAACAGGTATAATTCATCATTGAATGTCTCTAATAAGGACACATAAAATACGCGTGGGGGTGGTTTGGATGATGACGCCCAGAGCTATCACTAACGAGGGGTTGAAAATTACACACAATCTAGCGAAAGGGTTGTGATATTTCTTAATATATGTAACGGAAATGATTTATTTTTGGTAATTTTAACAACACCAAGAAAAAAAATACAATAAGCTCCACCTTTATATGTCCATAATTTCTTAAAGTTGACGTTTGTTGTTTTGAGGCGATTGTATTTTGAATATCCTTGCTATATTGTTGATGGATGGCCGATAAGGGGTGGGTTTGTTACAATTCTTTCGTATTTTAATGTTGACCATTATTAAAATGTAGCCTTCAGCGGCTCCTTTCGTGATATATTGTAGTGAAATTTTCGACAATAGATTAGAAATTTTCTTATTAGAAATACCACCTACGTGAACAGATTTAGACGATAATTACCACCAAATTTAGACTTCTTGTAGTTTTCATTATCGGTAATAACAACAAACAACAACAGTAGAAGAGGTACTTGTGTTGTAATTTAATAAAACATGTTGAAGGTAGCGGCAATTGTAAATTACTGAAAAACTATCCATCATTTCATTGTTGTAATTTATTATGTTTTTACAAGCTGATAAGTCGTCAAAATATCATCTGTAGGTTATTATGATGGATGTGAGAAATTGGGGAGAAAAATTAAATCACGTGCCTCTGAATATGCGGCTTTATTGTTAGTAATAATGACCTAGTCGACACGATTTCCACTTTAATTTCGAAATTATTAAATCACCGCCCAGTGTACTCAAAATATAAGCTAGGAAACTCTCAGTATCGAAATTTATTAGCCTCAATGTGCCCAAATCTAGAAATGCTACGCGTCTCTGTCTCTGTTCTGCAAATTCTGAGATTTCTGTTTCTAAAACTTGAAGGTATGCAAATTGACAATTTTCAATCATCGATATCTCCCTTGTTTGATGGGATATTACAATGAATATAGTAACATTAGAAAGACCGTTTCAAGAACTATCTGAAAGACTTTTTGTTTTGAAAAATTCCAATTGAAATTTGAAATACAGAGGAAATTCTTGAAACATGTATCTTTCCAAAAAATTTTCATATCCTCTAAAACTTAGCACATAATACCGATTTTTCAATGATTTTCCAACAGTATATAGCAAATTGAAAAAGTTTTGCGAATCTTTAAGAAATCCTCCGTTAGGCTTGTTAGTTTTCCGAAAAATTAAGAAACTGGAAGGCTTCCATGTTCTTCTGGAAAATAGCAATTTTTAATAATCGATCTCCCTTTTTGAAAACATTAGGGAATATCTCAGAGCGTTTCTTATTTTGAAAAATACAAATTGAACTAACAGTTTTAGAGAAAGGTCTTCAAGGGTGTTTTTTTCATAATATCTCCTGTATTTTAGCCAATATTATCAATTCTCCAATAATTTTCTTACAAATTGAAAGAGCTAACACAAATTTTCCGGCAAGTTCGTTGGTTTTCCGGAAAATTGATAAAAAAATCATTTTTTTTGTTTCCGCTTCCGGTTGCTCTTCTGTTTTAGTTGTAATACATTTTAAAAATCTGCTTCTAATTCTGTTTCTAATAATCGATTCAAAGTTGTCTATGTGAGACGACCGAATTATGCTGAGACTATTGCGTGTACGTCAATTCGAGATAATTAACCGACATGTAATTAAGTAAATTTAAAGAGTAATTAAGCTGTCGGTTGCCGAAAGCTTTTACGTATTCTTGTTTAATATTTGAATATAATTATTAGTCGCGCCAATAAAAAACCAGTGGGAAAATAGAGAATAGAATACCACCCCCTGCCAATACATCAACACAATTTGATTTGTTTTGAAAATTTATAGGAAAGATCCACACAACCCTATAGGTGGTGTATCACTGTTGACTACCTGATATATCAATTTATTTACCATAGCAAATAATAATTGTAGAATATTGAAGAACTCCAGGGTGTATATACAAAGTAATCGTATTTTTTCTGAAATTTCAACTGAAAAAAGAAACAGGTTCTGTCCGGTTAATGGATGAGTTCTAGCAACAAGTTCCGATTAGATATTGCCAATACAATCTTAATTAATAGTGTGGCTCCATTTTATAAATAAGATATCGTCGACTATTCCCATGGGTCGAAGAATAGGACAATCCTCCGATAAGATTGTAGGTGGTGTTCGTTTCAAATCAATATATTGAGATGTTTGCTGAGAGGTTATCACTTTCTCACTGATTGTCTTGTGAATGTAATGGAGAATTAAGATTGTGTCATGTTGAAACTGTTAAAAACGTATAACATTTCAATGTTATACGTTCTTGTTTTATTTGAAACGACCAAACAACGGAAGATTCGTTCAACATTCGAAAAAAAATAATAGAGACTTGTCGACCGAAGAGGTGGTGTTTATTGATTGAGCAATAAAATTTAATAGTTTTACATTGTTGGAATATAGCAGCGGTAGAAGTTGTTTGTCTTTTCGTCTTATTCCTCAACAATTACACCGTTTCCTTTGCGTAATTTCACCATAAAACTCTTGTGAATATCGAAAATAAGCCACGCGTCTTAAGAAGGGTGGTCGTTTATCTATTTTTTCTTCTCCATCATCGTCTTTGGGGCGATTTTTAAAAGGGGCTCTATCGACCTACAGGTGTATGTGTATGTTGTGGTGTACAGGTGCACCTCAAGGACACACCCCGTTTGTCTAATCAAGAGAAATCCACCGATTCGATCCGAAATAACCCAATAGACTGAAACATTGACCCGTTCTACTAAACCATCTCATATTTAATTACACCGGTCTCATTATAATAGTAGTTTTGTTACGAGTATTGTTAATATATTCAGAATTATACTCGCGATGTGTGTTTAGACTATTATGGGGTTTATAATTTACAAATCCAGGGGGTAATCTAGAATGCGCTAAGTAAATATAGCCTTAGGGCTGGTTTTTATATTTATTCACGTATAGACACAACTAATAGTATACAATTTTAGTGTAGATAGTCGGAAATTTGCATAATTTCTCCGAGAAATCAACCCGAAGTTGGTGTATTGTTGGTTACCTACCCCAATTCGCGAGCTTTCCCCCAAATTTACATAAAATTCGAAATTATTAAAATCGCATTATTTCGAATTTCGGCCACGTTAATTTCGTTGAATTTCCATGTTAATTTAAAATGCAATTGAGAAATGTACAGCCAATTTATACGAAAATATCCCGCTTTCTCGCCATTCGATTCTTACAACTGTACATTTCCATCATTCATATGTGGGCCACTCTAATAATTCGTGAACAGTCAGTATTATTAATAGCACCTTGTGTATGCGTTAAAAATAAACCTAATTACTTTTTGTCGTTGTTTTATTCAATGGAAATTGAGAAAATTAAGTGGAATCTTATCAGAATCCCGACATCAATCACTCGTTGTGTTATCATTTAATTTATCAAATATGGAATAAATATTTGTGGTGGATTTAATGGTCGATGAGACGACAAGATTGCAATTAACAGGCGGAAATTTTTTACACACTTAATAATACGCTTGTCTGCTCCGATTTTTTTTCATTATACTTGTATGATATTAAAAAATTTATTGAAAATGTAACCAAATTTAATGGTGAATTGAATTATTGAAGACAACAGGTAGAAGAATTAGCGAGAACCTATTATTCCTAGATAAAACGCAATTAATTTTCGTTAATGCTAGACTAGATCGACTGGTTTCTGGTAGGCTTTAATTCCATATACTTTCGTGTTTGATTATGGGAAATTATTGAGTAGCTGTTTTTTTGCTATCTTGTGGTGAAGAAATTAGAAAACCAGCAGGATATTAAATATTGACCTCTAAAGAAATTTAAACTCGCCGTTTTTTCTACAAAGTGATCCGGAAATGGTTGTGTGTATTCCCCAGCTGCCCAACGCTACAACTCACGATTGGTCCGTTTTTTACCAAGATCGCTACCATTATGTCAACTCTACAATTTCTAATCGAAGAACCTTCACGAAATCTTCTATTGTAATGGTTTTTGCAGTTTTTGGCTGAATTTCGGGTGAAATTCGATTGAAAATTCCGAATGGTCAACGGCCAAGAGTGGGTAAGGCCGCGTGACCAACCCGTGCCCGACAACAGGTGAATCCACCTGCTGCCCGACGATCGTCTTGCCGTTGTTGTTGTTGTTGTTGGTGCTGCTGCTGCTGATGGGAACGTGCATTTAATCACCAGGTGTACTAGAAATAGATTATACTTCAAGACTGGAAATTCAGGGCTGTTGGCCGGGATTTTTGTCGACCGCCAAGGATATCCGCGCAAAATGAAAGTGAGAAAAGAAAACTGAAAACGTGCACGACTACTTTCACTCTCGCCTAATAATTCTAGATATAGAATGCGTGTTTTAGATTTTTTTTAAATAAACGAAATTATGGAGATTACAGGTGAAGTATTCGTGAAATTTTAAAAGCTCATCATTTACGACTACCGGTAATGTTTGAATCTCGTACCACTGCCGTAAATTTCTTAAAAATTGTTTTACTCATGGGAGGAACCAGATAATGCGGTGAATAATTGCTTCCTTATTCAGTCGAGAATTCACCAAATTAACCCCGAAAAATTCAAAATGTCCCATAATTTTCTATAATTGAACTAGATAGATTATCCGAAATTTCTCCATTATTATGCAAAACGTTATTATATTTAAAAATAATCGAGTCAAGCACCCTTAAATATGTAAAACAAGTAGACACAGGGTGCCAGATCTCCATTTATAGGCCTAAGGGTGATAACTGATCCTACTACTTATTGCCCTATTATTACCGAATTATGTACAAAAATTAGAACTGAATACACGTATATGAAATATTCAAAAAACACACATACATACCCGTAAGCTTACATCAATAAACGGGAACAAAAATTATTAATGCCCAACATTACAGAGATTAGTCTTCTATTGCCTAACCGTCTGTAATAATAAAATAACCGAACTGAATTGACGTGTATAGTCAATTTTTCATTACAATTTAACGAAAACATTGATGAGCATTTTGACGAATAATTTTCCCACATCTGCTCAAAAATGTGGTCAATTAGAGGTATCGATGTTGTTTAACAATTAATTCCGTGCTTGTTTAAACTTTCATCTTTGATGGCAATGTAATTATTGGATTTTTGCAGAAACCTAAGGCTTTAATGAGGTTTTTTTCCTCAAAAAACTTGAAATTTTTGCATATACCCACACACAAGCAAACCGATTACATTAATTCCAAGTTAATAACGTATGGAATTTTTTGTCGAACATTAAAATGGCGGTATAATTTTCAAAGATTAATGATAAAATTTTATTAGTTCGAAACTAAAATGTAATTAATAGAGAATATTTGCAATATAAAACGATATCGAAGAAGCGCACCTACAGACCTCTTCTTAATGTATAATTACAGAATTTATCAATAAATTATACGATATTGGAGGAATTAAGTTTTTAAAAGCCAGGCCATAAATACCAAAGTTTTTTGTTTGAAGAAACCATCCAAGAAAACGAATTAACATTAGTACTTATTACTAATAGTATGTACTTTAACAAAGATGATTAATTACACACAAAACTGACTGTTTTAATTAAAAACAACATATCAGAGGTGTTCGTTATGATAAACAACTCCAGCTAATATTATCGTACACTATACCCAATTAATATCATGTAATTAACTCTACTTTAATTGAATATAATTGAAAAAGGAAAAATTAATTAGAGCAATCGGGACAATTATACGAGCAAAAGAGGGATGGATGGATGTGTAGATTTTGACACAATATAAAATAGGCCAAGATTTATTTATCTGTAATCAAAATTGTTGGTTCATAACTGGAAAAAAAACGAGCACAAATGAAACGCAGAACCGACACTCATTATTAACCATTAAGTTATTAAGAGTCGGAATTTTCTTTGGGTGCTTTAATTACAATTAGTCATTAATGGGAATAAACGCCGATTGTAATACACACTTAAACAGAAATATAATTTTTTTGTGCGTTAAAAAACAAATAATCGCTGTCTTTCACATCCGCTAGATTCGTAATAGGCCCGAAAATAGGCACGTTTTTTGCTATGATCGATGAATCGACGCTTTTAGTGAAGTACAAAGAGATAGGCTTATGTCTAATTTGAGGCTTCGTTAGTGTACAAAATACGATTAGACGACTCATATTCTCTTCTCTTATAAGAATATAATTGAGGAAATAAGGCAAATTTTGTCCAAGCGAAACTGGGGCTAAAGACCAATTTGTAGATCAATCCTTATACTCAACACTATCGAGTTTTATCGCTTGATCTTCTAAAGAAAACTTACCGATTTTGGTTTCTTGAGAATTTTCCCAAAAGCGTAACTCTAACGAACCCAAATTAGTGAAAATTTACCTCACAAGTTCTTGAAACTCCAAAAATTTGTAAATTCAAGTTTACAATTTACGTATAACCAATTAGAAGCCTCGTTAAAATTTTCTTATTAATTATGGCGAGTTAATGGGCAATTTGTCTCATGCTTAGCCTCAAATAAGGCACTTGACGTTCATTTTTACCATCGAAAATGTGTCAGTGAGCAGTTTCGCTCTATTTCGAGTCTTCTAGACGGTTATAAAGATTTTATTTCGTCCATTGTATGGTTAGAAGTTTGTTGAGGTTTCCCAGAAAGCGCCACAATTAATCAAAAATCTATCAATTTATGATAATAATGAAGAAGTTCGATCAAGCGGACTGTAATTAAAATCTATAGAAAAGAAACAATAAGATGTTAATTTAGGCGCCTCGTTGATATCTCCACCATCAAATTTATCAGCTTCTCTATCTTATTTCTTGTTTCGATACAATTTTTGTCTTGATAAACGCCGCCTGAAAAATAAAACTGCTACTACTAATTCTTACCACTATCATCATTGGTGTTAAAAAATTAAAGACACTAACAGATTATTCAAAACGATTATTTATCGTTTTGTAAATTGTTGTGATGATAAGGCAATAAAGGTGCGATATCTGTTGGAATATCATAATGAGAAAAGATGGTCCCGACTACTATTTAGATCGTGTCCGATAAAACAACTTGACTTCATAAATCTGAACTAATATATAAAGGTGTGAACATATTTTCTCACACTCATATATACCTACAAACATACCTATACACACATGCAGTATAAATTAACTGACGCTTAAATTAGTTATTGTTAATTAAAGATTTATTATTCGTTGAAACAAGACGAAGAAAACACACACACCTAGCAGACGAGCAGCCGGAATTCGTATTTCTAATCAAGCTGGACTACCATTTTGGGCCGAGAATATTTACTTTTTGATCGTTCATTAAACGAAAGTTAATTAAGATATGCGTATAATAATAATAATAATAAAGACTGTCTGATTGTCAATTATTGGAAAAGTTCCGTTTTGATTGGTTCATAAAAATTCGTCCACGTGAAATTGGTTCATTAGCAATTAAAATTATTTACGGCCATCTTAATGAATATACGTTGGCCGACTGAAGCTGTCAGAAATGATGATGAAGTTTCCATTATTATTACCATTATTATTATCATCACCGTCATCATTATTATTATTATTTGTCGAAAAAACAAATGTTGATTATAAACAAATATATTTTTAATAATAATTGAATTGTAAATTTGGCGGATTTTCTACAAGCTAACAGTGAATGTAATTTCGAAGATGAGCAAAAAAGTCGGTATTTCTTAGACTTTATTATTAGCCATATCGTTAATATAATTAGATTTGTTTAGAAAAAATAATAAATTCATAATATGTCAATATCAGTGGATAGTTTCGTTCAATTTGAACATGACAGGTGGAATTATTGTGCAATTTCTCATCAATTATTGACTAGTTTTTTCATAAATCATTATTAAATACCAATTATAACTAATGAAAATTTTTTTCTATTATTCGATATAATTTCCTATTATTATCATTATTATTAATTCCGACATTTTTGCAAACGATGCGAAATTGAAGAACAACAACGATGACGACGACGTTGATGTTGATGAAAAAATCCAACTCTTTTCTCAACCATTATCATCTCTGCCTATAATAACCGACCAATTATTTTTAATATGAACTTGTCCGACCAGAAATCGCCTATATAGAAATCAACAGAATTGTAACAGAATGTAGTTTTTTCGTGGCGTTCTTCTAAAGAGTGGCAGAATTGACGAAAATCCTAAATAGCAGTTGGATAGTAATAAATTATGGCTGAAACACTGTTGAAATTGTTGTAGTAGCTGTTTATTACGGAATTAACGCCTCTTTGGTAATAGTTTAGCGGAATCTGCAACAGAAACGAATTTCTCCAGTCAGAACCGGAGCAATAGAAACTGCCCGAGGCAAAATTACCAAAATTCTACCGAATTTTGCTATTGTAACAGTTCAAGTTACTTTCGAATACAAATCTAGATCCTTGAACAATTTAATCAATAATTTTCTTTTCGTAGAAAATTTTCGAGTTTTAGGTCCGGCTTGTCAGCCGATTTGTACGAAAAATAGAAAGTTTGGACCTATTGCTTGGCGAAAATTTTCGAATTGAACACGAAATTTTACTTATTTTAGTAGATTGTTCTGTTTAGAAGGTACTTTTGGTTAGATTTTGTGACAGCAAGAGTTTTGCAACTTTTAAGATTCTTCGAGTCTAAATTTTAGACTTTTTTATCAAAATAATTTAAAAATAAGTTCTATTAGTTGGTGAACAATTTGAAGGATATTTTGAGGATCCAAAGAGGGGTTCGAGAACATTGCAGCAATTGGACCCAGTAGATCTGGTTGGTGAAAAAATCCTGTTTTTGGACAATATCGGTTTTAAATGCGAAATAACGGAAACCTTTGGGTTACTAACAGTCGTTTTGAAGGTGATTCCGAAGCGCTACGGAGCCCAATCTTTCTAAAATGTTATCTGCAGATCCCCCTATCAATCTTGGATCGCAAACTAATAAGGCTTGTCTTTAAGTTACCGACTTTTGAAAATTTAGAACTCAAATTGGACTATCTCAGGCAGAAAATCTGGATAATTCAGGAAATCATTACTGTTTGAACGAAGCTTTTCTTTTCAAGTAGATTTAGACAACAATAGAATTGATAAGATTATTTACTGATAGTTGGAATTTTTTTAATGGCAAAATTCTTCCATTTCCTCTTCAAAATTTTTCTGCTGGCAACTAAATCACGGTTAATTGTTTGTTTGTTGTGTTATTATTGTATTTATCAGAAATTAATACTGGTAGATTTATTGCTGGTGTTGTTCGAATTCTTCATTTTCGACAACGACCACACCACCTCGCCTGTTATCGTTACAGACGATGTTTTTTAATTAAATCGATCTTAATCAAATCGTCTAGATCTCTAATGGGAAACGATTTTTTGGAAGTGTTGAATCTTTTATGTAAAAGATTCCCATTTACAATCTACGATCAGTTTATAATTATACAATTATGTATTGTCTTATCAATAATCAACATCAAAGCAGAAGCTAAATTGTAGAGGGTTGTTGGACTACTGCGGTAAACAACAACCACAATAATAATGTCGACAACTTTTTGATAATATTGTAGATAGAGAGATTACGTAAATTTATTAAATACAAGATTAAAATCGTGTAATTCAACAAAAATCGCAACTTTTTTTTAATGAAACTACTACTACTATTTGTTGCCAATTTAACAAAACAATATTAAATATTTACTAGGGATTGTGGAATGATAAGGACAATACAGAGACACGTAAATTATTAAAAACAATGTAAATAGAAAACAATTCTTTGTGACAAGGATTTAAGGACTATGACCTGTTGTTAGTTGGTAGCAATTTGAAAAAGATTACAAATATGTTATTTAGATTAAGATATTTACACGAATTTACAAAAATCGCGTCAACTACGTTAAGATAGTTAATATTTACAAAAAAAAACGGTTTTAATTTCGCAAATTCTCGATCGAATCGGTCACTTTATTGTTAATGAATGGAGGTTGAATAACGATGGAAGAAGACAAAGAAATCGAACCGAATGAAGAACAAATCCAATACGAATTGCAACCTCCTGATGGGGGATGGGGCTATATCGTGACTGCCGCTCTAACTCTAGGCACTGTAAGTACATTCTAAACAGGATAATTATTGGAGAAATTATTGTGATGATTGTTAGAATGTGTCGTTAGTTCCGATGGCGGCGTTTGGTCTAATTTACGGCCAATTTCTATCGAGTATCGGTGATGAAACAACAGGAACAACGCTCACTAACAGCATTTTTAACACAGTCTTCAACTTTACCGGTAATTAGAATTAATAAGGCGGAAATTTAATGAAAATTTAACCCCATCGATTCAGGTCTAATCGCTAATGGTTTATTACAAAAGTACAGCTATCGTGTTGTTGGTCTTATTGGGGCTTTTCTGTTTTGTCTCGGCCATTTCGCGATGATTTTCGTTACGGATTTATGGCAAATGATCGTGTCGTTCGGTGTAATTCAAGGTAATATTCGATCTTATTTATTTTTAATTATTTTGGTTAATTATCTTGCACCAGGTTTGGGTATGGGTTTACTGTTCCCATCGCTTTTTACAGCACTTAATTGTTATTTCAATAAAAAACTGAATTTAATGAATAGTTTAGCGCAAACGATTATGATTTTAACAACAATGGCATTCCCAAGTATTATAAAATTTTTAATGGATAAATACGGTTTTCGCGGTACTGTTGCCATATTATCAGCATTAAGTTTAAATACAGTATTGGCGGCTGTTGCTTTACAACCAGTCGAATGCTATATGGTGAAGAAACCAGCTCGACTATCGAACAATGGTAAATCATTCGATAAACCCGTAATAATTGTGATTAAAATAGGTGTTTAAGGTGGAGAGGTTGGCCAATTGGAGACACTGCTCGATAACAATATCGAAAAGTACATTCTACCGAAACCTAGACCGTCGATTATTTCTATCGGTGATAGGGCGTTATCAGTGACGACAATCAATCGAATTGGAAAACCACCACCATGTCGCACATCGTTACAATCGTTGATGAAATTTGTCGATTTGAGTCTATTCAAAGACTGGGTATACGTCAATATAACCGTTGGTTTATCATTAAGTTTCACCGCCGATATCACATTCAATGCGATAATACCATTAATATTGAATAATGCCGGTTTTAATAATGGTGAAATAACATTATTGTTGACCATTTATTTCGGTGGCGATGTTGCCGGTAGGATTCTATTGTTGGTTTTAAATGCTCTCTTTAAAATTAAAAATCGATATTTCTTCTTGGGTGGTGCCTTCTTCAACGTCATCTTTCGCACAGGTATTGGTCAACGCAATTCGATTTTTGCCGAAATTGAAAAATAACGTTTTACAGTTTTCTTAATGAACGATACTTTATTGTGGAAGATGTCGACATTGGCGATTTTGGGCTTTTTACGGGCGTTCATCCAAACACCGTTACCGTGCGTTATATCCGATCAATATTCGAAGAATTTCGCTACAGCCTTCTCATTATACATGGTGGTTTGTGGATTGTGCAGTTTGATATTCGGGCCATTAATGAGCTGGATTAAAGTATTAACAGGCAGTGATGTGATGGTTGTACATTTATTGAGTTTAGCATATTTAATCTGTACGGTTACGTGGATTGTTGAACTGTTAATCCGGCGGAATTGCAAGAAATAAAGACAATTAGTTTTTTATTCGCTATAAGTACTGATTAAAACTATTTACAATCGATTCATAGACATTACATTTAACGATTTTATTACTGTAATTACTTTTTGGATCACTATATAAAACATATCAGTCTTATCTTGAAAACTAATATCACACAAATATATACCAATATACAATCAAAATAATCACCAAATATTATCAACAACAGCCTTGAATGGAATTATCACAAGAATTGAAATACCCATTGTTGTTGTTGTTCTTCCGAATAAATATTGAATACTATTACATAGATGAAGACATTGACTAATTAATTAATTAAAAAATACTGTTGCACAATTATAAATTAACATCATCATCATCATCGTCGTCGATATTATCAGTTTGTCATGTTGTTGCCGTGGTGTCTGTTTCCGATTCGACAGTTTTGGTGCGACAAAATCGAATAAAATATTCAATCAACCAAGCGATACAACACAACAATATCAAGAAAGTTTGCGAATGCAGACAAATCGGAAAACTCTTTGTTGTATCCCTTATTATACCTGAATAATAGTAAATCAATATTGTACATATAGGGGGACGATTTGCTTTACCTAAAACTGGACCGATTGCAACAACGAAAAGTCCTTTACCGACCATATGTAAACCGAAAGCTGCCGGTAATTTCTCTAAAGATGAATATTCGGATATTGTTATCGTGAAATTGATCAATGCAGCACCACGGAAGAATCCGCAAATAATCAACCAAATTAAAATCATCGTCCAATCAGTTTGTTCAGCCAATACTGTAACGATAATAGAGAAATTCCGTTAAAATCGTCTAAAATTATCGCAAATCCGTATGTCTATAACTGATTCTGTTTCGTTAAATCAAAATGAAAACGATCAAAATCATAGAAATAACCGTCGTTGTACTGTTACACGGTTCAAAAATTTTTATTTTTTTTTATTGATTTATATAAATAAAAGCTAAAATTTCAAAAAAACTAACAAAAATAAAATCGCCTTTGAATTATATGCCTTAAAATTAATTTTTAAAGCTTACTTTTCAATGATTTTTGGGAGGTTACCTAGAGACAGAGTAAGTCTTTGGCTCCTTCGGCTGCCAACAAAAAAGTCATAAACATATTAGATACATGTTTATAGAAAAGAAAATGGCAATTTTTTTGCTATTATCGCTTCAACAACCGTTCAAATTCGAACTATTGGAAAATTAAAAACAATAATAACAATAATAAAACAAAGAGAAAGCGCGAATGACCGAATTAACAGCCACTTGTGTTAAATTGCCTGTTTTTTCCTTCAATTATCAACACGATTAACACATGTGACCGACAATTATAAATAGACGAAATCCGAATTTATTTCAATTAAAATAAAAATAATCAACTTAAACGGGAAATACAGCAGTGACCATTTTATAAGCGTATTTAAAATGACAATCCACAGCTAAAATTGGAAGTTTCTAATTAGATTTGAACGTTTTAGAAGAAATAATTGTACTGGTTTTCTCTAAAACGCTAATCCGGACCCCAGCTCAATCTAAAATTGAATAGATTGAAATAGAGATCGAGATTGATTAACCATTTCTCCAAATAATCTTGAATCTGATTATTTAGGAGAACTGATTGTTGGTTTAATGGAATGAATTAGAAATTGTTTACCTGATCGACAGATGCCCAATACAAAAATGCCAATCATAAATAATGTACGTTTCGATATGGTTAAGCGATCACATATTGGTGGTAATATTAAACGTGCAATAATATCAGTGAGTGCTTGGACGGATAAAAATAATGCAATATCGGTTTTTGTATAACCGATATTTGATAGAAAGAACGGTGTAACCATCTTAAAATTCTGTTCGGCAACGTAAAATATCGATAAACCAAATACTAGATTTAAATAGATTGGATCTTTTAATAAATCAAAATCCATAAATTCGACAATTTTATTCCATAAACTCCTTTTATCTTTCTTTTCTTGTTGTTGTTGTTGTTGTAATTTGAAGTGTTCTTTTGGAAAATCAGCTAGAATTTTCGTATGTTGTTGTAACTGTACACCAGGATAGCTCATATTCCGTCTTAACCGTGTATTTACCGGTGATTGTCGAATGACCGGCTCACTCGCCTAAAACCGACAATAATTAAACGAATCAATCAATTTAACAAATTTATAATTACTTCCAAATGTAGACCTAGAGAGGATCCGGTGAAATCTAAACGTGAATAACTCGAAACTACTGTCTCTCTAGACGATCGTCTCCGATTATTGCTACCAAGAAAACTAGCCGTTGAGAAATTCCTCGGGAATGTCGATTTCCTTTTAAGACCCGGCTCTTTTGATAATTCCTCTAAAGTTTTCACCGCTAATTCCGACATTATTTTACTACTAATCAGATTCTGTTGTTCATGTAAATCATTATCCTCATCGTCTGTCTCTTTGATAGTCTCCATTTCCTAAATAATTTCAATTTAGAATAACTCAATTAAATTATTTTGTTAATAGAAGGAATTGTAAAAAATTCAAGCAAGCAAATACCATGCAATTCTAAAGAAAATTGGGAAAAAGTGTGTGTCATTCCTCTGTTTTACCTCGTTGGATGCAAAAAAGAACGAGATTCTCTGCGGCAGGAAAAGTTGAAAAAGATCCACATTACGAAATTTCCCTTCCATACTATTTTGACGATTATCAAAATTAAATTGTAACTAACCTGATGGTAAGCCTCTTCTTCGTCTTTAATCGCCGACACGTAATGCCATTCGGCTGGTTGTAGTAATGACGAACCGACAATTGCATTCATTGCGAATGCACCCAATATTAGAATTGCACCACGGAAATTGTACGATTCCAATAATAATTTAACAGCTTGTGGCATTAACATCATACCGAAAGCGGTGCCAGCTAATGAGAAACCGACAGCTTGGCCGCGACGTCTAACAAAATAATTGTTCAATGCAACGAAAGTTGAAGAAGCTGTTAAACCAACACCTAAGCCTATTTAAAACAAATTATCAATATAGAAAATTCAAGTTGTGCAATTTTACCATTAATAATACTGTAAGTTGCAATAATGTGCGCCATACTTTTAGCTGGATAAGTCAAAATCAAACCTAATGCACATAAACCAGAACCGACTAATGAAACTTTCCGATAGGAGAAGGCACGTATTAATGGTCCAACAAACAGACCAGAGAAATTGATTAATGCGTCTAATGTACTCATTATAACAGCTGCTCCGGTTGTCTCGACGTTCAATTCTTTTAATAAATCACCAAATAACAGACCGAATGATGGCTCAATTGATCGAGTACATAACTAAAATTAAAACAAATCAATCAATTTACAATCAGTAATTATTAAAAAAAACTCACATTTACTACACTGACTCCAATAACAACCATCCACCCCCATCCGCCATCCGGAGGAACCATTTTCTTGCCTTCCACGAACATGATGTTCGAGTGTCTGTCACAAACAAAAAAATTTTAAAATAAAAAAACAACGCACAATAACGCGGAGTTGACTGTTCTGAATTAACATTGAATATTAATTTTTTATAAAATACCGGAGGGCCCTCGAAATTTCAACCGATCAACGAATATTATCGACTATTCGATTACCGAACCACGCTCCAAAAAAACATCAATGTTTCCATTTTATTTACTTTTATTTCAACAATTATCACGTAATGCAATTATCAACTATTGTTTAGTGAATTTGACATTTTTGTTTGTGTGAAACAGGTTTTTTTAATAAAGAAAATTTAACCAGAAGAAAGCCATTACAACCAGATCATGCAGAATAACTAGCTTGTGACGAATCCTTATATTTATCATCAACTACTGGACAGTTATTTAGAATTAATGAAAAAATCAATGGAATGCGCAAATTATAAATTAGAGAATACACCGCGCGTCCCAATACAGTTGAACCGGTTGTAATCTACAGGACTGGCAGGTTCAACTGGAAACATAAACGTCTGAAATAAGTCGGAAGTGGTTGAATTTTACTCTAGTTCTGTGGCTTTTCTGCCAAATTTCAAGCCCTTTTAGACTCTTGAAACTTTGTCGAGAGTCGAGAAACTTGAACAATTTTGTAATATTCGGAAATTTGTAACTTTCTAGAAAATTGATGTTAAATTCGAAAAGTTTCAATGCATCGGTGCGTAGAATTGAGTCATATCCAGACTTTCTCGCATCCGAAATAATCCTTCCTTGGGCTAATTTTACGTTCAAACATTTGGGCGAATTTCGAAGGCAAAATTTGAAGTGAGTGAATTAAACGAATGAAAGATCCAATAAATCAACCCCAACAAAGCCCCAAAATTCTCTTACCTTTGAACATATTCCACTAAAAACCACGAATTTGGGGGTAATTTTTGGTCTACACTTGTTCATTATTAATAGAACTCCGTTGTAGATAAAATCAACCCATCAATCTATCGAGGCACTTGAATTTTAAGTGTTTTATCAAGAATTGCATCGATTCGTAAAAATGGGTTAAAACAAGGTGACTGGTCCAGATGAACGAATTCGGGTCAATTTAGTGCTAATTATTATCGCCACATTATTACGATTAAAACGCGTCTAATGATAAGGGTTGAAATTCACAACTAGAGGGTGGCGAAAAATCAATAGACCACCTGACCTTCACCAATATTACAGGCCGAAATTTCATATACACATCTAATCAATGATAACCGAAACCGGAAAAATACGCACAAGGTTAACGTAAAAAAACATAGTTGATAAGACTCGTTATTGATTAAATAAATCAATAAATTTATTGACGAGAATTGTTAATTAGTAGAGACAGGTTTCTTTGTGTTTTCTCGGTTTTTTTGGTCAAAGTTCGAATATTGTTGGATTTATGAATAATGCAACAACGATAAAAAGATGGTTTAAATAATTTACAATAAAAAATTAACGAATAAACAACGGAAATTTGCAAAGGCCACATTAAAAAACGATTAAATCAAAACAAAATTTCCAAAAAAAATCGGTTTATTCATGTAATTTTCTTGTAATTATCTTTACAAAAAACGCTAGTAATCGAATCAAACCGGAGTAAAAAGGGTTGTATAACCGGCCACCCTTTCTACACATTACCCTCCTGTTAAATTAAAATAAGAATTATATTAATCGTGAATATACATACTCATCTCACACAGGAGAGTAAAATTCTACTCCCTTTGGGTTCCTTTTGTTCGTCCGGTACTACCAATAAATAAACGTAACAAACAGAAACGGCCACCAAACTGAATAATGGAACTGGCTGAAAATTCCATCGATCCCACCCTGATGCCCGATATCACGTGATACTTTCAAATCGGTTCACGTGCTGTGCGCGTGAACCGAAATCAACCCCTTTGTTGAAATCATCAACCCCGCGAAAATAACCGACAAGAAATCAACGATGAACAGACAAATTCGAAAATTTCACCAAATACAAAAGTAAACTTACCCTGACGTTTTAAGGGTGAAATAGTAATGAACACTAGAGATTTACTACGATGGGAGAATTTTTAAATACTACGGTTGCAATCAGGATTTTAATCTAAATAGTTTCAATATCTATAAGTATCTGTTAATAGTGATTGTGTTCACTCTTTTTTTATTATTAAAGATAATTTCCAGAGGTTGTAAAAATTTTGAATGATCGCCAACTAAAAGAGGGACAATTTCTAATTGTTGCCTAAAACCTTTATAAATAAATTCAGTTAATTTCAAACGACATACCATAAAATCCACACGATTCATTGTTCTATTTGCGAATCGAATCAATTATAAATAATTTGTTTTAGAAACACTGATATTAATAATAATTGTTATTAATTAAAGAGTGAAATTCACATGCTGTTTATATTATAAATGTGTTATAATCGTCATATAATAAAATCAACAAAACTATCAATAAATTTATTATAAACTGGTTGTTAATTATATTGAAAATATCGAGAAATCGATAAATTTATATAAAATCGACAAAATATCCAACAAACAACAATCGAAACGTGCTATATTTACATTATTAATTATTACAATTTCGTATTTACAACAATATCGATATTTTATCAATTAAAAAATTACATTTTGAGGTTATAACTACAATAAAGGGTGTGCAATGTCGATTTTAGTAACGTAGTACCGAACTTGTTCCATTCATCACCAATTCTGACATTTGTTGAATGAAAAATGAGCAACCGAACCAAGCTACGGCCCTACGTAATTCAAGTCAACACCTGTTCATTTTTATCGTTCATTTAACGAGTTGGTCAAAGTATCAAAATTTATCTGAATTGGTATTAAATTGTAGACCACGTTTAATTTTAATTATAAAAATACAATTTATCATCGCTGTTTATTCAGAGATACAGAAAAAATTAGAATTAAAATTGCATTCAAACATTGTTATCAAACTATAATAATGAGCATTATCTGACAATAGTTTAGTGATAAGGCAAGTTCTTTTCGTTATAAATTCGCTTAACATAACCTCACTTTCTTTACAGACCGCCAACAAAGTATTTGTAAGTTTCATCATCTATTTATTTTTAGTTTAATCGATTTATTCATTTTCCAATAATTATTTATTGACAAATTTATATTTGTGAAAAATATGAGTATTACTATTGCCTATTTTATAATATATAAATTTATATTTGTTTATAATTTTTGCCTTGATAATAGAAATAAAAATAATACATTTTTATTTGTTTGTAAGTATTGTCATTAAATCAATATACAAAGCAATTTATTATTTTTAGCTATAAAAATTGTTTATTTGCTCAATATTTGTTAATTTTGCGTTTGCTCGTCTATAAATAAATAAAACTAATTGTTTAAATAATTTATTTAAAATAGTTCGAAATTTGTACAATAGATGGCAGTATAATCCCGAATTCGTCGAGTTTTACAATTTTCAATATACAGTGTCCGCCATCTAAATGCGGACGGTACTTTGTTTCTCATATTATAGTGTGTGGACCAAGTTACGACTCTCCGCTATTATTTAACGCCTTGAACTTGGGCCACTTTGTAAATTTTATGAAATTAATGCCAATGTAAATGAAAATTGTTTTTTTATCAATAGTTGATCTATTTTCTCTACAAGTAATTCTACACGTGCTTATTCGGTAGATGTAAATTTCTAAACTTGAATATTTTTATCTAATTTTCAAATACAAACCAATTTTTATCAAAACAGATTTTTTAAAACAATAGAGACAAGATATCGTTGATCTTTCTCAAAAGACTCGCAGATGTGGCTTAAAATGCACGAAATTACTTCCATTTTGTGTCGAAATTAAATTAAAATTGGCGTTGTTTTTTCGCACTACTGTATTTTTTAAGAAAATTTACAAATTGATTTCTGTTTTCAGTTGTGAGTTATTGACCGAAAATCGGTGGCAATTCGATGGAAAATCGATGAAAATGCCGGAAAAGTCTGAAAACAACGCAACTCCCCCACCGGATGGCGGATACGGTTGGGTTATCATCTGTGCCACAACGATCATCAATGTAACTGTCACCAAATAGAATTTCCGTTATTATTTTGAAGATTTCCAGATTTGTGTCCTGCCATTGGTGCAGTGTTTCGGGATAATATTCCAAAACGAGTTCCAAACGATGGGAATTACAGCTGCTGAAACTTCATTTTTACTCCATTTACACAGTGCAATTTTTTGCAGTTTAGGTAGCCAATTGTCCGCAATTTTTCCAATTAAAATTCAATAATAATTAACAATTATTTCAGGTTTATTGGGCAGTCCGTTGTTGAAGAAATACACGTTTCGTAGCGTGGCACTGTGCGGCACAATTCTGATGTGTTTAGGCATATTTCTAACAAGTTTCGCACAATCTTACGCGGTATTAATCTGTACGGTATCAGTATTGATTGGTATAGGACAGGGTATTTTATTGCCGGCAACATATCTAGCAACGAATACTTATTTTAAAAAGAAACTAACAATAGCTATTTCACTATCAGTGACTGGTGCTAGTTTATCGTCGATATTTATGCCGCAACTTTGTAATCTTTTGTTGAAATATTTGGGCCGATTCGGTACAGTTTTAACCTTATCTGGAATCTCTACAACGGCGATATTGTGTTGTTTCCTATTAAAACCACTAAAACACCAACAATTTAACGAGGAAGTTTTAGAGAATTTAAACGAGAATCATATCGATAATAATGTCTATAATGAGACAACAATACGAGTAAAAAAATCGAAGAATTTCTGTAGCCATATTCACGACTTATTCAATTTAGAATTGTTGAAATCCCGTCCGTATGTTATCGCAATTATCGGCATGTCAATATCGTTTGCATCCGAATTGAATATAATTTTAATGATACCGTTCGTATTGCCCGAATTGGCGAATTTCGAACGTAGCGATGTAGCTACAGCCATGTCGATACAATCAATTGCTGATATTCTCGGACGATTATTTGTACCGATAATTGGGCACAATTTGAAAATATCACCGATTGTAATGTATGCGAATTCGTTGATCACATCATCGATCGGACGGACAGGTTTTATTGATTTATAATTGAATATTTTTTAATAATTTTAGAATTTTAGTGATGGCGATTTGTTATAATTCAAAACTAACAGTGTTCGCCTGTACGGTACTTTTAGGGCTGGCTAAAGGTACAAAAGCGGTTTATCAGTCGGTTATTATACCGAAATTTGTACCATTAGAAAAACTGCCAGCGGCCAATGGTTTAAATATGCTATTAACTGGAGGTTTATCGTTGATCATCGGGCCAATTATTGGTAAGTATCTTATCAATTTTTATCTTATTATTAATTGTATTTGCTTAGGTTTAATTCATGATAAGACAAATTCGTACACGTATGCGCTACATGCTGCAACGATCTTATCAATGTCCTGCGTATTCTTATGGATTATCAATTATTATAAATATAAAAATACAACGCAAACAAATAATATAGAAAAGTAAATAACAAGTACAGATTTTTCATTACACGTTCGTTTCCTCCGAGATCTTTATTGTTGTGATAAGATAATGGTGACACAATATTAACTTGTGATAAAGACTTATTAAATATTGATTAGGTTAAAAATTGCCATACAGAAACGATTTTCCTGTTTCTTCATTATCTATTGTTATATTTACATATTGATAACTGTTATTGTTTGTTATGATTGATTGTATTTGTTGTAAATTCTTATTATTATAGTATTAACTGTAATTAATTGTGGTTAAGTATAACGAAATTACTATCACCAGTTATAAGCGTGATATTTTTATAATATTTAACAAAAAAATAAAAATTTAATTTGTTATATTCACAATAATTATCCTAATCCGGCTCTAATCTCGATGCTAATTGAAATATTTTTAAATCCGAATGAGAACAAGGCGAAATTTTCTATTCGTAGAACCACAATTAGAGTCGGTTAATAGAGGCAATAAAGATACTCAATCATGTGAACAATTATCTTTATAGGGCGCTTATATAAAACCGAAATACTTTCAATGATTGTTGTTATTGAATCCAAATTTACTGTAATCTTGACAATTTAGAACGATTTGCAGTCAGACTTCGAACGTCTGACTTGAATTTGATTGTCTTGAAGGGAATCCTTTTTCTAATTTGTCTCAAGTTCAATTGTACGCTAAATCCTTATCTAGCAGAAACAGCGAGCTTACAAGAATAAATTAAAGATTAAGACTCTTAAGGTTAATACAAGTAAACTAAATGAAACTAGCCGTGATTTCACCCCTGATGTTTTTTTTCCGCCAATAACATGCATCTCTGAAATGTCAACCGAGAATAAATTTCATTAAAATCGGAAAGGGATATTGCCTTGTCCAGTTACAGTTGCATTGAAACAAACTGATTCCGAAATAACTCCATTATTTGTTGTCTTATTTTGAATATTCTCGAATTCTAATAAAAGATGAGCAATTTGTTTGCGTCAACTTGCGTGTCCTTCCAGAAAAAATGAGATGTGCACGCCAATATTTGTGCATATCGCAATACGAAATTTTCCCATAATAATAAACAAGTTCATAATTTAAAAAATCCTCGCTCTCGACAATATTTTATTATAAAAGATAAACCATTAATTATTTGTGGATTATATTTTTGCTATCGCACAAATACGAAATTTATTAATTTATAATGTAAAGTTTTACAATAAAATCGTTCAGTTTGTATCGACTGGTCGTCCTGGTAGGATATTCATTTAACAGAAATCAACAAAAACATGTGTTTATTGTGTTGAAATTCGAATAAAGTAGAAATAGTTCTATTAATAGGAGTTGAGATTCTAAAATTATCTGAAGAAACACACAAAGAAAGAAGGTAGGTGCGTGAATAAAAATAATTTCCGGAAATTTACTCTGAATCTTATCGTTTCCATTATTGTTAATTCAATATCTGTTGCAGCTTCCTAATCAAAACAGAACAAAAAAAGTCCGATAAGGGTCATCTCTATCTTATGACTTATTGTTGGAATTGTATCATACGATTAAAAAGTCTTCTATAGAGAATTTTTGATTAGTAATAATGGATAAACAACAGCGTAAATTTGTGAAAATTGAATCGGCGCCGGTGAAACGCCGTCGATTACGTGTGGGCGATCCGGATTTCACCCCACCGGACGGTGGTTGGGGCTGGTTGATAGTCTTCGCCTGTGGTTTCAGTAATGTAAGTCCAATTGTTACCATCGAACTCTTTAAAAACATTTTCGATTTTAGTTGAGCACGTTCCCGATGTTCCAACAGTTTGGTTTAATATTTCGCGAGAAATTCCTCAATTTGGGTATCACAACAACCCAAACAACTACAATAATCAATTTAAATTCGGCCTTTAATGCATGTGTGGGTGGGTGCGTGTATAAAATATCTGAACAAATATTTGTTGTTTTCAATAACCTGAAAATTTCTTCTAGGTCTTCTAAATGGGCCAGTTTTTCGCAGTTTTACCTACCGCCAAGTGGCCATGTTCGGGTCATGTTTGGTAGCCTCATCGCTCTTTATATCGACTTTCTGTGAATCGTTCTGGTCTTTTATGGTATTTTACGCCATTTTTTATGGTATATTTTAAACGATTTATTGGTAATTTTGATCAATTTTGATGGTTTTTAGGTTCGGGTATTGGTATAACGCAATCATCGAACGCTCTAGCTTTGAATACGTATTTTAAAAATCGGCGCCGTATAGCTACCGGTTTATCCTGGACTACTACAGCATTGGGACCGATAGTTTGGCCGTATATTATAACAGCATTAATAGAAATTTACAATATGGAAGGGACTTTATTGTTATTTTCAGCATTCGCCCTGCATGCTTTCTTGTGTTCGTTATTGTTACAACCAGTAGAATGGCACACGAAATTCAAAGAAATCCACGAACCTCTAATGGATAAAGAGAGCGAATCTGGCTACTATGACGGCAAATTAAGCAAAACCAACAAATCACGCAGTTCTAGTCAATACATTTACGATGACGATTCGATAATATCGCCAGCCTACGAGATTACTGATCCCGGTACCGGTACACCGATGTTGGTACGTTCGAATGACGGGTGGTATTCACAACCAAGATCACTGGCAGGTTCACGAAACTCATTAACGAATCGTAACACATCTAAAGGTCCGTCTAGAATACCGTCCGGACAGAATTCGGTGAACGTATCGAAACGTCCATCGTACAATAATCTAGTCGATGCTCGGACGAAACGCGAACGGAAACTATCGCAACACAAACCGATAATCCAGGAAGAAGTAGAGGATGAGAAAATTGAAAATTCGAATTGTTTAAAGGTGCCCGATCAGTATCCGAATGAGAAAGATGTGTTGAAAACGGCGGCGAAGAAATTGGAAGAGTACAAATTAGAGAGTGAATTAGAAGAACAAGATGGAAAAGAACCAGAGAAATTGTCGATTCTACACAAAATTTATATATTTTTCGATTTTGATCTATTCAAAGATCCGATCTATGTTAATTTAATGTTGGGCATAACAATAGCGAATTTCGTCGAAATCAATTTCTCGATTCTAACACCGATGGTTTTGGAGGAATTCAAATTTACAAAATACCAAATAGCTACATTTATGTCGTTATTAGGCGCTACTGATATATTATCGCGATTTTTCGTGCCGTTTATAGCCGGCAAAATCGGCTGGGAGAACAAAACGTTCTTCCTATTCGGCGTCTTAAGTATGGCCTTTGGACGAATCTGTAATCATCACTTAAAACGCAAAATTTTCAATTTTAATTCGTTATAATTCCAGTACTGGTCCACACGCAGACTTATTATTTTGGATTAATAGTAGCTGTAATTATCGGCGCTGGTAAAGGTTTGAGGACGATTTTTATGGCATTAGTGATCCCATCACATGTACCATTAGAACGTTTACCGGCCGCTTCTGGTCTACAATTAGCAACAAGTGGTTTATTGTTCCTGGCTATGGGACCGGTTGTTGGTTGGATAAGAGATACGGTCAACAATTACGTCATTACTTTACATATATTGAATATAATGACGTATACTACAGCGATTTGTTGGACAATTGAAAGATTTTTATCGAATAGGAACGAAGAAACGATAAAAAAATGAATCTTCGAATTGTTAAAATTGTATTTTAGTTATTGAAAATTTTAACCTGTGTGATAAAGTTACTTAAACGTTATTTTATTGTTGAATTTATAAATCAAATGTCCCAAAATATAGTGACATTCTCAGACCTTTAAAAAAGGTTAAATTGCCCGGAATTAATGGATAACTGGAGATTAATTCGATATTGATAATAATGTGATTCTTCTAACAGATACAGCAATTTCAATTAAATATCCCGATATAGTTTTATAATAAATAAAATTAATTAAGTAATTCATTCGTTTGTTCATCTAATTCCCTACTATCAACTGTACTCTTACCGTCCTTCTTCATTCTTAAAATTAAAGTTTCAACAGTCCACATAATTATTGTAGTGAATGTTACACAATTCATTACAACCACACACATTACATAACTACCAGTAAAATCACGTACATATCCAATTATTGGTCCACCGATTAAAAAAAAAATACCATTCACCATCATCTGTATACCGGAAGCTGAAGCGAATTTTTCAATTGGTACATAAGATGGTATCACCAACGTCATATAGACTGTACGTATACCTTTGGCAACACCTAAACATAAAGCCACACCTAATAGAATGTAATAATTTCCAGATATAAAAAGAGCTGAAATTATACAATTTTAATTATGTAGAAAAATAACAATCTTAAAACTCACCAAATCTTGTGATAATCAATAGACATAGCGTTAAAGCATACATGAGTCTCGGTGGTTTGTTGAGATATTCGCCGATAAATGGGGCGAAAAATCGGAAAATTATATCGGCAATTCCTAAAACCGATAGAAATGTTGCTATTTGGTCCGTATTTAAACCCAAATCGCTCAAAATAAACGCCGTTAAAACGGAGAAATTTATTTCGGCAAATACAGCAAGCGACATTCCCAACATTATATTGATGTAGATCGGATCTTTGAATAGATCTAAATCGAAATAATTGGCGAAATTTATCCATAATCGTTGTAGGAATGTTTTCTGTTTAATTGGACGACTCAATTCCGGATTGTAGATTGTGTTATTGTTGATTTTTTGATTCGGTGGTATTTTTAAATGGCCGCAACTAACTGTGGATTTTTTTCGTGAAATTACCGATTGTCGGCGATTAGCTACTACTAAAATTTTAAAATAATAATAATAATAATAATTCGTTATATTAATAGAATTACCTGAATGTAGTGACATTATACTGCCACTCATTGCAGATTCTATCCCATAAACTGTGGCAGTTTCAGCTTCATTCACCTCTTCTACAGCTTCAGAAACTGTAAATTTACAATAAATAAACAATTTAATAATAATACAGGATTAATTCACCGCTCCGTCCATATCTGGGGCGATTATCGCCACTTGTTTCACCAATTTCACCACCTTTCTCCACATTATCGTCATCGTCTTTGATTTGTGTTTTCATGTGCCATCGGACAGGTTGTAATAACGATGCTGAAATGAACGTGTGCGCTAATAGACTACCTAGAATAAGCGTAACACCCTGTACTGTGTATATTTTCATAAGGAATCGTATAATTTGCGGCAGGATAATGGGTCCTAAGCCGGTTATTGTCATCGCATAACCCACAGCCCGGCTGCGATTCTTAACAAAATAAGTATTTAGAGCCAACGGATATGCCGCCATACACATGCCCATTCCTGAAGCTATATAAAAATTATAACTATTTAAAGCAATAATTAAAATTTACATGTGATTATTCCATAGGTGAACATGAATTGTATAAAAGTCGTACTGAACGCCGTTAAAATAACACCTGAAGTCGTTACGAAAGCCCCAAGGAAGGCAACTTTACGATATCCGTAAACTTTCAATAAAACTCCGTTGATTAAACCGATCAACATACCGAAAGCTGAATTTACGTTGATAATTAGCGAACTTTGTGTCGCCGATAGGCCTAATGTTGCGAAAGTGTCTTTAAAAATTAAACCGAAACTTTGCATCATTGGTATTATAAAAACCTAAAACAAATAATCCTTGATCGATTCTATCAAATTTGATTCAAATTAGAAACTTACATTACTTAAAGCGCTGGCGAAAACAATAAACCAACCATATCCCCCATCAGGGGGCACTTTTTCTTCTACCATTATCAAATGTGATCGATTTATTACTAATCATTCACCTCATAACGCGTATCTAGAGCCTGTTTATCGGAAATAAAAATTATAGATAAATCGAAATATCGTAATTTACAAATTTTATTGTTGAAATTCTAAGTGTTTTTGTCATAATTCAATGTTATCATTCTACAATGTCGCAATTGAAAATAAACACCTCCAAGGGAGTTTTAGACCTGGAACCGCTTCTGTTTAAAGGTCAGACTAAAATACTTAAATGTGGTGCAATTATTTATTAAAATTTTGGTTTTATTATAATTTAATCAACGCTTGGTAATCTCAACGAACCTATTCTTGTTGCAGAAATCTTTATAGATAGCAGTAAAATCGAATACCTTTGGGTAATTTGAATTAATCCAACGTTGTAATAATGCCGGTTGTGTCGGATCAAGTTCTAAAAACAACTTTCCACAACTATTCAACATGTCTAAAGACACTTTTATTATGGCTTTAACTAAATCTAAACCATCATTACCGCCGTCGAGAGCGGCTAAATCTTCGTACCTAATTGGAATATTTTACTGTAAAGATAGCGGAAATTTATAGAAATATCGTTGATTACATTACGATCTCCGGTTGTAATTGTGGAATTAAATCGCTCTTAATGTACGGTGGATTTGCGACGATTATATCGAAACATTGCGATATTTCTGCCGGTAATGTTGGATTATTTACGTTCAAATCGTGTTGAATTACGTTCAAACGTTCGTGATAATTGTAGAGTTTTGCGTTGTGTTCAGTTAACCGGCAGGCAAATTGTGATCTATCAATTGCTGTTATTTGTAACTGGAAAATTAAAAAAAAATTGGAAACATATGGGAAGTTTTCAGTTAAAAATAACACGTACATTAGCACGTTCAGCTAACAGAGATAAACTGATAGCTCCACTACCGCAGCATAATTCTAGAATTTGTTTACATTGCAACCTGTCGATCTCGTTTAATACTAAATCGATTAATTGTTCGGTTTCTGGACGTGGTATAAATACAGGCGGGGACATTTTCAATACCAAATTTCGAAAATTCCACTCGCCGATTATGTACTGAATTGGCTCGCTGAAATTACACAAATTTTACCACATTACCTCCTTTTATAATGGAAATTATTACTATTTCATCCGTCTATTACATAAAGTATCAATACGATCGATTTCGATTTGTGATAATCTACGATTCTTCCATTTATACAAATCTGGAAACTTTTGATATCAGGAAATTAAATCTATATGTACAAGAAAATTTCAACAATACCTTCCTAATATTTAAGCAATGCATCATTAGATTTTCAGCCGATTCCTGTGGCTCGGAAATTGATTTCGCTGCGAAAATTTCCGTCCATTTTTCAAGCACATCACCTACTGAAACTGGCTGAAACTTACTGAAATTTCGCGTACTTAACCTCACTTTTTGCAAACCGCAATTGTAAGAATTTATCACAAACAACCATCTTATACAACACAATTTCATCATATTACTAGCCAGAATGATTATTTTTCGAAATAAATCCAATATTTTTCAGTTTAAAACTTGTACGCAATTAAAAATATTTAAACTAATTTTAGGTTATGGCAGAGACATTGTTGTCAAACTTACTCTTAAGAAAACTATAATTATAGTCTTTCGATTCTATTTGTAAATGTTTTTCTATTTATATAATATTGTGAGGTTTATTAATTTACATTCATATAAGTCTGAATTGAATGTTATATAAAATTGTTCTATATTTTTAGTAACTTTTAATTCAGGAAATTATTGACAATTTGGCAATGTTTGACGCGATCTATTCAAATAAACCAATAAAATCGTTCCGTATGTACTATTGGTGATAATAAAAGCGCGCAATTTAGTTGAATTTCAAATTAAATTTCACCATTATAAGGACATTTATTTATTATTTTCACATATATACATAAATAAAACACACAAATTTTTAAATTTTTACATTATAATGTCCAACCTCAAACCATTATAATGTAATTGAATAAAATTCATAATAAATATTCAATTAATACTACGTTTTATTTACTCTTTTTGTAATAATTTAAGCCATTGTATTATCAGAATCATCAATCAATAATTCTTCGGATTCCCGTCCTAAACGTGGTGTATAATGGACTTGTCGATTCAATAGACCATCATTTGTGCCATCATCGTTAATAATTAGAAAAGTCAAAGGTTGTTGTGGCGGTAAATCATCAGTTGTTGTATGAATTCCACGTTTTTGTACACGACCCAATCTTGGACCAAACCACATACCTGAATTTGTCGAACCGGTACGTTTTACTGGTGTTTTAACATATCTCTCATCATCAATTATATTATTATCATCATCGTTATATGAATTGTGTTGGAAACGTCCAATTCTTAGGGGCATGAATCGTTGATGAACTATATTTAAATTGATTTGTTATTAATTTTGTCGGTTAGAATTAATTTTTAAAGTACCTAAGATATCCAAAGGGGCTTTAGAACGTCGTCCTATCCGCAATGAAGGTGTTAGGGCATATGAAGAGATTTTGGAACGCTTTGGTTCCTTTTCTGATGACACTAAAAATGCATTACAATCCATGTTAGAAGTACCCAAATTTGGTAAAACTATTGTATAGAGATAGATTTTTACCGAGACAATAATACCGCCAATTAATAAATTTCTTGTAAATTTAATTACGATTTTTCGCTAAATTAGGACACAGAAAACTTACCACAATCAACAAACGACACAACGAACACAAACAAGAATAACTGTAACACAATTGTTGTAAAAATCTTCATCTTTCGTATCTTTTATTGATAATTATCGTTACTCTGTACAACTGTTTGTTGTACAAGAAACTACAGGTGACTGTCGTAGGGGTAGATTTTGTGCTTTTTATATTACGCGGGATGGCTATTGGAATACGTTTGCGCACCCCATCTTTCTACCACCTACAATCATTGGCGCCACCCTCGAAAATACCAAAGGGGTGGTAGCGAAAAAATGGCCTAATCAGATTGATGATGAGTTAAATATCTAATCATGTTGTAGGTAGTAATTTTATAATCATGGATTAATTGGAATTAAACGTTTTAATAACAGTCAATTTGTATTGTGATTGCAATTAACAAGTTCAAAATTAAAGTTGGAATTGATTTATCTGCATGTAAAGTGATATAAAGCGATTCCTAAGGTGTAATTTATTCGGTAGACGAATCTCAAAATAGCTTCTGTCTGTTTGTATGAATGTGCCGTTACCAAACGATAATGTCTCTTTAATACTAAACAACATTAAATGTTAATTTTGAAAAATTACAAAACGATTTGAGTGGAAACAGGCGGTATTATGTGACGATAATAAATAAAAATCTCACAAGATTGTCTTCTTTAAGACAAAGACAGGAGTTTCAGTTTCGTGAAGCATAATAATTTCTATTTCACCTTTTATAATTCCTTTTAAATTTCTGTATATTCCATCGTTATCAATCCATATTTATCGGATTGTTAAAAATTTGATTACTTTATAATAATTTTAATTATTAACGTTGATTCTCTTAGAAAAACGATCGGTGAATTGTTAGAGAAGAAATGGATTTTAAAGGCGAAATTTAGGTTGACTTGTATCTCTGGTACAATAGAATATTCGGTTTGTGCATGCTGAACTTTGTAATGATGAAAGTATATTAGAAATTAAGACTCAGTTGTACAATTTTTACAAATAACAAATTATCTCCAATAAAATATCAAGCGTTAGAAATTTTATTATTTTATCTCCCGGCATGAAGAGATTACTTTTATAAAAATTTCAAACATCTACATAATTTAACACAATTTCCCGACTATAAAAATCGCGAATAGTTGAAACTAAATGTGGAAATATAACGAGTCGGTTGAGATACTGTAAATTTTCCGCTCTTTTTTTAGAAAGTATAGGAATTTAAAAATAAAAACCCGGGTATTTTTCACAGTTATAATTGAAATTTGAATAATATTTCTACATAGACGATTCACATGCGACAAAACAGGTAGGAATTTGTAAAATTGAAGACTATAATCTCGATAAAAGTGGAATTTGGGGAGAAATTTAATCGTTGCAAAATTGGTGGATGCGCCGGGCAACATTATTGGAAATTTTCGATTAATTAGGCAAAATTCATTATTTCTAGCAGTAATTAGAGAATCGATTTTTGACGGTAGAATTTTCGAACAAGCATGCCAATCGATCAATTGGTGTCAAAACATTCAAAGATATAGAACAAGTTTCGCTTATTCAATAAACGTGGAATTATTGTCTGAACTTTTAACGATTCACGGAACTGGCGTAATTTTCTGTAATTTATGTGCAGTATTGAAGCCAGATTTTTTTCTCTACAAAACCTAAAGTCTTGTATCCTTTTCGATGTTTTTCAGCTTTGTGGGGGTGTTGTTGGAATAAAATTTGACTTTTTGCGCGATTTCCAAATGGAAAATCAACAAATCCAACCGCTACACCTCTCCAATTGACAAATGTTTCGTTTATCAACAATTTTATTAACAGTTACAGTAGGTGGTTTGATATCGTAAACATCAGGATCACGATCTGGAAACCACAATTACAAAACCCCTGCAATTTACACATTTGTTATATCACGTTGTACACGATTCAATCGGGATTATGCATCAATAATTTAAATATACAGATTATTAGGTTTGATTACAAAAAAAACACGGACATTTCCTGAAATAAACAACAACACTCAAATAAAAAATATTATTTCGTCAAATATATACAAAAATTGTATGTATATGGGAATGATAACAAGTTTGTACTAAAATCTGCCTGAATTTACAACAATTCGACACTTGAATCAAGACTGATCCGATTCACTTCTCGATATCTCCTCTGTTGTCCTAGACAATTCTTTATCGATGATTTTAATAGAGCGCAAATCTGGCAATGATTTCGCCGATGATTCTTTCAATTTCTTACCAAATATATGCACCGGTTTCTCCTAAAACACAATTCCATTATTCACCTGAATTATCTCGAAATCGACTAATTAACTTCATAATTAAAACAACAATGATGTTCGGCACAGCCGTCACTTTGACATTGTAGAACACAAGACGATTTACAGCTGTCAAGATTTTTTGTTTTAGTAAAGAATTCCGGTTGGATTGTCACCTGTGTTATTCCATAATCAACCAAGAATTCCTTAATATCGTCCATTATTTTATGGTAATCTTGTTGATTTTGGAAGATTATGTGAACGGTTGAGATAATTTTTGTTGTTGTTAATTGCCATACGTGCAAATCGTGAATATTGACGATATCTTTGAAATTCTTCAATAAATCGGTTTTTAAGGCATCAATATTGATAGTCGCCGGTATTGTTTGTAATAAAATCAAACAACTCTCTTTCACTGTAATTATAAATGAATCAATATTGTGATTGTGCTGATTTTGTTTAGATTACTGTAGGGATAACTGAGGATCATTAGGGAGATTGATGAGATTAACGCCATCGCCGGATCGATGTATTTAGCGATATTTTTATCGGTGAAATAGACGAGAATTGAACAGATAATAACGAGTACACAACCTAAAATATCTCGACACATCTCTCTAAAACCTTGTCGTTGTTTATTTGTTACATTCTGTTGTTGTTGTTGTTGTGTTCTTGTTCGTGATAAACGTCGACCGCCCTGTGTCACCGTTTCAGGTACAATAACACGATTCAATATAACATCACCACTTTCAGTAACAAATAAAAAACTACCTTGATGGAACGTATAACCACCAATTAACAGATAACAAATACCATTTATTAACAAGCCGAAAGCACCAATACACATTACTGAAATCGGATGATGCATCTCGTCGAGATGATCGATATGGAATAATGTTTGTATAGCTTCAACAACTACAGATATTGAGAAAGATGCCAAAAATATGGAACAAATCAACATTGAAATGACTTCAATACGTGCCCAACCGAAAGTATTCTTCAATTTCGCCTCTTGATTCGTTGTCTCCGATGAATTATCAACGGTTGTATTCTTATCAGAGCTGTCTGTTGTTTCATTTTTAACATTCTAAAATTAACAATAAATACAATTTTGTTTCAAACGAAAATTAGACTTACCTTCATTGTGACAATACAGCCGGTTAAAGCGCAAATATTACACAGCATCTGATAGGAATTCATCAATAGTGTTATAGCATGCGTTAAATGACTATAAATTAATTCAGTTATAAAAAATAACATTGTCAATAATAGAATTATGTATAATTGGACTGGTTGGAATTTGCGACACCATTGTTTCATCGGCATTATTTGATTGAATTGAAATCTGAAACAATCTATCAATGGAGGTAAAACAAAATTAATCACTAGATTTTTGTTGGTGGAACGTACACAGGATGTATCACAACTGATTCTATTAACTCTTCAATTGACTGACCCTTGTATGGTAGTCGTGTGTAACAATTGCCGTACCGAATCAGAATTAATGATAACAATTTAAAAAAATTCAAAAAAATCTCAAGTATTTTATTATCATCGGTCAACAATACAACCATACGATTGATAAAAGAATAGCTCAACACAAAAGAAGAACATTGATAACAAGTATTGGCAGTAATAAAATTACCACAAATTTTATATAATTGTGGGTTTCCATTTGTACAAAACATTTGCAAATTGAGTAAATTTGTCAATAAAGAAACATGAATCATTAATTTTCAAATTGTCTATACTGACTGTTTCATTAACAATATGGTTGTTTAAACAACTAATTTTTGACAACAATAACAAGCTGATAAAGGCCGATTTTATTATAAATTTTCAATTTGGATTATTACCAATCTAGTACAATATTCATTTTCACTTGAATGCTCTATAACGAATTGATTAAAGAAGAAAGTGTCGAAGCGTTATTGAGGAAAACGGAAGTCTGTTGTAGAGTTATGCATTAGTAGAAATATTTTAAAAAATTCCTAGTTGAGAAAAATCTAATCTTCCTTCATTCCGTTGCGTTTTCCCATTTTTTCGCGAAAATAATTCGATTTGTTAAAGTGGAATTATTTCACATCATAGAATCAAATTTTCTACTTACTCTACTGGTATTCTGCAACAATTTCGAGTGGTATCTCGATCTCGATTGTAGTTGGTTTTATTTTTTTAATTACACACCCACAGGTCAAGTATTTTTAGTCGAGCTCATTCAAATTGGTGATTATTTTATTAAATATGAAATATGGATTATTGTTTTATGGTTTCATTGTGGATCGAGCACAGTTTAGACACTAATGTTGTTTTCATTTTAACTTATTTACAAACAACTTTGATAAGAAATCTTACCACTATCAGCTTTACAATAGTTTGATAATTCGTAAATAAGTTAAAAAATGAAAATATCATAAATATATTGAATTTGAAGGTCTACTCTCGTTTTTAATTCCATATACAATCAGTTAATTAGAAACACTGTAAAATTGTGTTTAAATCTTGTTGCAATTGCCCGAACGGTATATGCGAGTTTTCAAAGTTGATTTCAATGAATTCGTCAAGATTTTTAACGCCCAATTTCCGAGAAAATTTCCAATCTATTACTCGAATTAATTATAAGTTAATTTGCACAACTACAAAATGTAATAACACCGAGTTATATTAAAAGTAGACTTAATATTAATGGAAAAATTACCAATTTTTCCAACTGTAGAATAAGTGTTGAGAAAATTAACTGAACAATTTAAAAATAAATAAATACTTGACACGATTTTATTTTACGATTGATTATTAAATTGTACAATTCTCGACCTGAGTTAATAAAAATAACCGAACATAAAAATGTAATCATAAAAATAACTTTAATGAAAATAGAGGTGAAGAATCCCAGAAAATTTTTTTCAAGATAATCCGATGTTTATGTTTCCCAGCTGAATTGTCTCTCAAATTTGAATTTTTGGTAAATTTAGCTGTCGAATTTGTACGGCGTATTCAGATCTCGATACACCTCTGTTCTTGTAAATTGCGGCTTTAAGGCTTAAGAGATTATATTTTTTGTATTTTGACGCCTGTAAATTTTCACCGGAATAAGAGAGATGTTTCTCCATTGTTATTTCTACACAACTACTAAATTGTGCGATAATATTAATCACGGTTACTCGTAAATATTTCGATAGAAACAATTTTTTATAGAAAATAATCGAATTTACACTACATCTCGTATAAAATATAAATAAATGGATGTAAAACTTGTATCGTTTTAATGAAACAGTCTGTATATAATTAATTAACTATAGATTAAGAAATAACTTACTGCAAAAATTATAAATTCGTTCTCCACGAAAAATCGACTTACAATTTGTGTTTCGACACTTAAATTTCCAATATACTCGAACAATAATTCGAACGTAAAATCTAATCAGGAAGGCTTTTTAAAGTACTAAATGATAAAATTATTTGGATAAACTAAAGAGGCTCAACAAATACACTAAATTATTTTATAATTTGTTCAGCGTTTAAACAAAAATACGATAGTAAAAAACAGGTAAATACATAAATGTTAAATTTAATTCCCCCCGAAAAAAATTATGATAGTGTTATTCAACTTACCTTTTTGAAAAAGTCCAGCCTCTTCAGTCCTTTTTCGGATGGTATTCAATAAATTATTGTAATAACGTGCCATTTCTACGCTAATAATTGAGAAAGTTTACACTGTAATACACACGAAGAGAAAAATAGAAAAGTTGTTGGATTATTCTTGATTATGTAACGAAAACAATTAAAAGAGACGAAAAGTGAGAATTCGTTCGTCGGTTTTTTTTCCGGTTCAGATCGCAAGAAATCAACCAAATATTTTCTAAAAGTTGAGACTAAACAAAACCAGTTCCGAAATTTGTTTGAATTACCCACAGACATATATGTTAATCGAGTTTATTAGATAATTCGTTGTTAATTTTCTAGTTTATTAACATTTTAAACAGTTGATTTAAAAAATGGTAGCTTGTTACCTTCAATTATCTAATTGTTGTTATTTATTTATTTAATTTCTTTTTTATTATTTCAAGAAAAACTGTGACCTTTCTTTGTTGATATTTATTGTTGATTTAAAATTAGATCTAAAGTATGTCAAATAACGTTCAGTTCATTGAATCAATCAACTAAACACACTACACTATTTGTTCATAATGGACGGAAAATAGTCCACTAAGAGAGCACTTGATTTTAACGAAACTACATTTCCATTTTGTACATTTCCTCCAACTAATTGTCTACACGACTACGGTTAATTAAGATGTGAGTAATTTATTTACAAGAACCGAATATAGCAACTCTCACACAGTTCAAAAGACCATCTCCACAATTTTCTGGTCTTCCAACTACCAGATTGTTGTTTTACAATTACAAATATCGGTGATTTGACCTACTTTATTTTCGTTAAAACAATTAGAGGAAATTGTTTTGCAACATTTGTGGCTTTTGAAACAACCACGAAAGTTCGGCAATAGACTAGTCACCAAATTTGGAGAATTTCGAAAATCTTTTATATCGCTCTATTCTAAAATTTGATCGAATTACGGCCTTCAATAGTGTACAATTACGAACAACAATTACATCTGTTCTATAATAATACATCAATTTTCTCGATTAATACATCAATTTGATGCATCATTAAAACGGGTTAATTATCTCGTGTAATTGTGATATAATTAGATAATAGAAAATTGAATTTATTTAAAATAAATTATATTAAAGTGTAATAATTTTGGATGGTGCTTGTAAATATTAAATTTATAACGAATAACAGTCTGTTTCAATTCTAATGACTTTCACCAGCAGATTTTTGAATATTTCTACCTAATTCCAATTAATATCTAGTTTATCATGTAAACGGAATATCTATTTTCGTTAATTTTCAGTTTTAAAACACTAACTGGCTATTAATTCTTTTATAAATTGGACTAATTATAGTGATTATTTAAGGTATTTCTAATTAAACGAGTACTATTAAAGTTGGTGTAATTTTTTATAATTGCTGTATAGTATAGTTTATAATAAAATTTTAAAACACATCAGAAATTTATCCAACATAATTTTCAAAAAACACCAACACTTAATAATGTTAATCTGTAAGCAAAAGAGAGACAGACTGCTGTTTTAATTGGTACAGCTGTTTTTCTCTCATAAGTCAGAGTATCAATAATCTAAAGACTTAAAATATTAAATTCTAAGATGTTATTACAAAATTTTGTAATAGAAAACCGAGTAAAAATAGCTGGAGAATGATCAATGATAGAACATTTATTGAAGGCAAAAATCACAAATATCACACGTCTGAATATTTCTTTAAAATAAAACTTTTTGTAATGTAAAATCAACAAAAATACTTGAGACATACTTAATTTTATAAATAAACTACAAATTCTACAACACAGAAAATTTAAACAAATTTGTAGTTACAAATTTAAAAATACCATCAATAGTTGGGGAATTTCTTCATGCCAACCCAATTTTCGGAATTTTCAGATTAAATTTACTAGGAAATGTTTTATTTTAAATTTACACATTTACCTGTTTATTATGCAACAAATAATACGCCAATAATAAGTGGCGAGCACTGTATTTAAAACTGCTTTGTTCTGGCTAGCTATGCAACTAACAATACATTAATTTACATTGGTTGATTATATTTAAAAATACTGGAAAATTTTAGGGAAAGAGATACGTGTATTTATTTTAGATAGTTTGGACAAATATTGGGGTGAATTGTTGATAAATTTGATTAGAATAAATATTTTTAGAAAATTGTTGGTATTGTGAATAACGAGCCGTCCCTGTGTCCGCCATATTTTTGACATTTATCCTACATTTACATTGTAATTTGCGATTTTCAATATTTCCCACGATCGCGACAACAATTTAATTATTAATTCAATTAAATGGTTTAATTTATTTCGTTAATTATTCATTAATTTTGGTGGAATTACAGTTTTCTGTGTTATCGGTTTGAAGTTTGTGTATTGTGGTGGAGGAGGGCGACATTGGTCACGTGATTTGTCAATCGACATTCGAGGAGGCATTTGTGGCCACGAGGTTTTGATTGCCTTAGCAAATTTCGATTAGAATTTTGATTTTTTTTTAACTCTCTTGGTCCGATTTTTTTTAAATGGTTTTTTTTCGAACACCCTAAGAAACAATAAAGGCGTTAATTTACACAATTTGAACGTAGTGTGGTAATATTCAACATAAAATTAGTGCCGATACGAAATGCCCTCCAGTAATCCATTGCCACCGAAAGAAAATGCCTTATTTAAAAGAATCTTGGTTTGTATATTGTTTACTACAATATTTTGTTGTTGTTGTTATATTTATTGTCCGATTTAATTGTGTGTAATTATTGTTGAACGGACCTAGTTTGTTGTTGTTTAAATTCGTGTTAAAAATAATATGCACACCCATACGTGTAGTATTTCAATCGGCTATTTTTTTTGCCTTGCTAATCTCAAAATCTACTGAGTCATTTTGTATATTCCAATCCCCCATTATCTATTTTTACATAACCTCAACTTTACGATTTTAATTATTTATAATTCATCTATTTTTTCCAGAGGTGTTACGAACAGAAACAATACAAAAATGGGTTGAAATTCGCCAAACAAATCCTATCGAATCCAAAATACACAGAGCATGGAGGTTGGTTATCTTTATTTTAATATCAATTAAAAATTAATTTAATCATCAATTAATTACAGTAATTATTGTTTCAAATTTATAATTGTAGAGACATTAGCCATGAAAGGATTAACATTGAATTGTTTAGGCCGGAAAGAGGAAGCTTATGAATATGTTCGACGTGGTCTAAGGAATGATTTACGGTCGCATGTTTGCTGGCACGTTTATGGTTTATTACAACGGTCAGATAAAAAATATGATGAAGCGATTAAATGTTATAGAAATGCACTTAAATGGGAAAAGGATAATATGCAAATTCTACGCGATTTGTCACTATTACAGATACAAATGCGCGATTTGGAAGGTTATCGAGTAAGTCTAGTTTTTTTCACAATCCATATAAATCTAGATTATTAAATTAATATGAATTGCATATTTTAAGGATACTCGATATCAATTACTTATGTTACGGCCAACTCAACGGGCTTCCTGGATAGGTTATGCAATGTCTTTTCATCTGTTGGAAGATTATAAGAATGCATTAAATATATTGGAGACTTTCCTCGATCAACAACAGGTTAATTTCAATTTTTTTCAATTACGAAAATGTCATCATCAATAATTGCCGTTTTAATTAGACAAGAAACACTAGTTGTAGAGTAATTGTTGTACAATTCAAACTGGAAATAGAAACGAATTGTTTTGTTCCAATAGAATTGAGGTTTCGGATAATATTTCAGCCTTCTTGCCTTGTTAGCGGTGTAACAAGATAGAATAAAAGGAAAATTACATATTTTCTTCTTCTTCTATTCTGGGTGTTACAATTTTGATTGGTTCATTAGTCGAGTTCTTAAATTAACGTAATTTAATTTGATTTAGTTGTTGATGATGGCGATGTAGTGAATATTACAATAATTATAGAATTTTTTGGCTTTATAGAAAGGTAGTAATTATGATTATGAGCATAGTGAATTGTTGTTATATCAAAATTTGGTTATACAAGAATCTGGTGATTTGAAGGGGGCATTACAACATTTAGAAAATTGTGAAGATCAAATCGTTGATAAATTAACATTAAAGGAGAATTTGGGTGAATTAAATTTAAAATTAAAACAATTCGATAAAGCAATTAAATATTATGAAGAATTAATACAACGCAATCCAGAAAATACAATGTACTATAATAAATTAATTGAAGCGAAAAAATTAGAAAATTCAAATGATATTGTTGATTTCTATATGAAATATTGTGAACAATATCCAAGAGCAATGCCACCAAAACGTTTACCATTAAATTATGCTTGTGGTGAACAATTTAAAGATTTAGTTGATAAATATATGAGACGGGCATTAGCTAAAGGTGTACCACCATTATTTGTCGATTTACGTTCATTATATGTTGATCATAAAAAAGTGGACACAATCGAAAATTTACTGTTACAATACGTTGATTGTTTGAAGAAATATGGTAAATATTCGGAAAACGAAACTAATAATGGCCCTAAAGAACCAGCATCGGCCCTATTATGGGTCTATTATTATTTAGCACAACATTACGATTATTTAAACAATACAGAAAAAGCATTAGAATACATCGATGCAGCAATTGAACATACACCAACTTTAATCGAATTGTTTGTAACCAAAGGACGAATTTATAAAGTATATCGACGATAATTTCTATTAATTTTTGCTTAATTAAAATTTAATTTGTAGCACGCAGGTGATCCACAAGAGGCCTATAAATGGTTAGATGAAGCCCAAGCGTTGGATACAGCCGATCGTTATATTAATTCAAAATGTGCTAAATATATGTTGCGTGCAAATAAAGTGAAAGAAGCTGAAGATATTTGTGCAAAATTTACACGTGAAGGTGTCTCCGCTATGGAGAATTTAAATGAAATGCAATGTATGTGGTTTGAAACTGAATGTGCATTAGCATATCAACGTTTAGGTAAATATGGGGAAGCTTTAAAGAAATGCCACGAAACCGATAGGGTAATTCAATTTTACTATTTCAATATTATTTTTCATATGTAAAATTATTTTAGCATTTCTCGGAAATTATCGAAGATCAATTCGATTTCCATACGTATTGTATGAGAAAAATGACACTTAGATCGTATGTAGGTTTATTACGTTTAGAAGATGTACTGCGTGGACATCCGTTTTATTTTAAAGCAGCCAAATGTGCCATTGAAGTGTACCTGCATCTGTTTGACGAACCATTAAAAGATGAAAATACTGAGCAGGAACTCAATACTGGTAAGTTGAAATTCCTATTTCTAAGCATTTTATTTTAAGCAAAATCTTACAATAATTTATCACTTTATTAATACTAATCTATAATAAAGATTTAATTACAAAAATAAATTAACAAATATCGCAACAATATGCGCTTTTCTCGAATAATTATACCGTTTTTTTTTTAAATATAGTCCAATTCATCACAGGCATATTTTAATATTTGAAAACAATACTAGGAAACGCCCTCACAGCTATAAATCCTATATTTCATCTAGATCGATTCCTATTATTTCGCCTTAATCTTACATTATCTTGTTCGAAATAATAACCAGCACCTTGATCACGACTTTGTGCTAATTGCGGTGTTAAAAAATAGAAATGCGCCCCATCATCGCCGGGTAATTGATACGAAATAAACGAACCTTGACCGTCTCTTATTGGTAATTCGACAGCTTTTACAATTTCTGGTCCTTGATTTTGTCTAAACTGTTGTTGTTGTTGGGGTAATTTCGGTGGTGTCCGAATAAATTCAGCATTTGGGTTAATTTTCGGTATTGGTGGTAGATAATTGACTGCCGTATCACTGTGTAAACTTATCGGTTTTTGTATTGTAGGTGGTTGATAATTTGATTTTTGTTTAGTTGGAATCGGTGTTGTACTTGGTAGTTTTTTGCCAAATGTTGTAAAATATTCTTTTGTATTCTCGTCAAAATACGACTCGTCCGGTTTCGTGTAGAAGCCCTGATAGATTGGATTCGGTGTTGTTTGATAATTGTATTGTTTTATTTGTTGATTATGTCGATTTTTCTGTACATCACTATTATCATCATAATCATAATCATTTTTAATTGTTGTATAATATTTAGACGGTGATGGTCTTTCTGTACTGCTCTGTTGATAATATGTGGGTTCTGTTGGTATAATTTCAACAGCCGGTTGAATTTGCACGCTATACCTAGGTAATGGTCGAAATTTATCTTGTGTATCGTCGTTTTGTTGGTGATAATTCGCCGCCTGAAAACTAAATTGATACACCGGTTTCGGTGAATGTTGATAATTCGGACGATTTGTTGTTATATATTGGTGGATTTGTTTCTGTAATCGTGCTATATGTACACTGAAACTATCACGTTTCGGTTGTTGTACAAATCGATATTGTGATCGTTTTGGTGTTGGTGATGATGATGTTACATAAATATATTGTGGACGTTGTGTTTGTCGTATTAAATTCGGCGATTTTGGTATATAATAACGTCCATTTATATCGTAATAATTTGTTTGTATTGGCCGTTCTGTTGTTACACCTCTTGGTTGTTCTTCATAATAATAATATTGTGGTGTTTTTGTTGTGGTTTTCGGTAAACGTTGTGCTATACCGACACGGTATTTATCCGGTGATTGAGTAATTGAATTCGTTTCAATATCATTACTTGTACTGTAAAAAATCTTTAAAGGTGCTTGTGTTGTTACTGTTTTAACCCGTGGTGGTACCGGTGGTGGTCCATAAACTTCAAACGGTTTTCGCGGTACTTCATTATTATAAGTGTAAATCTTCGGTGTTTCACTAGTTGTAGTTTTGACTGGTTTCAAAACAGTAACAGATGGTCGTTTTGTTGGTTTTTGTGTTCGATTAATCGTTTGCGGTACAATTGTCACAATATTCGGCCTTGTTGTTGTCACAATAGGTTTCAACTCATTATTTATCTCAGCTGGTATATGTGGTGGGAATATATTTATCGGTCTTCTCAATTTTTTCTCATCTAACACAGCTGTTGGTGGTAATGGTGTTGTAGTTGGACGAATTTGCGGCAATGGTGTTGTTGTAGTGATTTTATTACGATTTCGTACTTTTTGTTGTTTCATTGTAGTATCTTCTAAAAGTCCAAAGAAATTCGGCGGTGGCGGTAGAATAATTCCCGGTACTAAAGGACCAGGTGGTACAATTGATGAATTATCCTTTGGATAATAAAAACTGTAAGGTGGTGGATAATAGATTGAAGGGTCGTCTTCGTCGATTTGTTCCGTTTGATTTGACGGCGGTGGTAGTATTGCAGCGCCAGGCGGTAAAGAAGCAAAAAAAGGCGGTAATGTACCGTTTAGTTGGAATGGGAGGAATGGTGGTGGTATTCCCCCACCGGGTAACTCCCCCGAATTGTAAGGAGGTATTGGGAACGGAGTTTGCCCGGTAATAATGTTGGTCTGATTTTGATTTGGAGTGTTTGTGTTGTAGAACGGGTTCGTTCCCGGTTCGTAGATATCCGTAGGTGGTATGGCATAGATGTTGGACGGTTCGAACGTTGTTCCATTAATCGTTCGCGAAGAATTTGTGCCCAAGATTTGGAGTGGACCATCATCGGTGAGTTGGACTGGAAATGGCGGCGGTATTTTTGGATGCGCTGGTATTTTGACTTGTCTTAATGGCGCTTTATAATTATCAATCGGTTGCCATACTGGTGTATTTGCATTGTCTTTCTTATCATCATGTGGTGGATAATGACCACCTTTGATTACTAATAGATGATTCTCCGCTAACCATATATCATTCTTCATTAAACCACCTAAATTATTAATATTATCTTTAGGTATTTCTGGATTTGCATCATAGCTAATAACACCAGGTCGTTTTATGGGTCTTGTGAAAATTTCTTTTTGAATTAAACCGTATTTACCATCAGCAACTTGTTGTGATAATGTCTTCTTTTCATCGTCATCCGATTTCTTATTTTTACGATTCTTTGACCCACTTGCATTAGCTATTAATGATTCTGTATCATTAGGATCTTCATTATATATTCTCAAATGACCACCTATTAATCTATGTGCAATACGTTTATTTTGTTGTGGTTGGTGTTGTTCTTGTTGTGTCAATAAAATATATGCGGAAAATACCAATAAATAAATTAAAGACTTCCAAGACATCTGTAAAATATACGAAACAATTAGATTCTATCAGTAAATTTTCTAATTAAACTACTTGTTAATTTAGGGTTATATTCCGAAAAAAAGAAAGTAAAATGTAAATGTTATGCCCCCGCATATTTCCAAGATAATTTATCAAAGAGAATGGTTGATTTAAAAGATTTTTGTCGTTTTCTTTCAACCTTCACAATATCTATTGGTGGTTTATTTTAAATAAAAGTAAATCTATAACGATGTCCTTGTATTGTAAAAAACTGGAGGGTGTGTCCGGAAAATCTCAGAGAAAGGGTCTTATATACAAAGACAATTTGTTTCAAATTATTAATAATTATCACAAGTCTTTTTTGTATCTAAGGATAATTGTAATGTGTTGTAAGACTGGGTTTTCTTTTTATTTTTTTGTTAAATTAACAATAATGGTTATCGTTAAAATTCTTTCTACACACGTACATTTATTTATGCCAAATAACAATCGTGGTCTGTTCTAGTTTTTTTTTCCATTCTTGAGTTTCAAGATTTGTTAAAATTCGGGAAAGTTATGTTGTAATCGTATGTCTCGCTGTTTTTGTCACTTTTTTCTTGTTATCTTCGAAATTTTCCTAAATTTTTGACGATTTGTCACTAACAAAATCTATAATCATTTCAAAATATGCACAATAAATTCCGGTTACGATCTAATAAATTTATATTATTATTATTTCGTTTAAAGTGATAGTTTTATGATGTAATTAAAACACAGGTAGTATATGATTTGTTACTATTTTTATCAAATACTACGGAAGTTGTAGTCTTTTTCTATAAAAAGATCTAATCAATTACAAATTTAGAAGGTTGAGTTATTGATGTTAATTTATTTAATTTTTTTTTGGGTAATTTCTATGCATTTTCCCTGTAGTGTGAATTAAATGAAATTCCATTGATGGTTATCTATTTAACTAATTTACAGATTTACTGTTTCTTTTTTTAATAAATAAATAGATTCCGAGGTCGAGTGATTTTAATAGAAATTTTCTATGTTGACGTTATATTGTTAATATTACACAATAAACATTGTTTCTTTTTTTCTACAATTAAAATATAATGTCGACCAATTTGATTCTAGGATAAATGTTGTTTACAAATTAATTTTCTGTTAATTTTGATTAAATGAATAAATAAGAAAAATGTATACAAGTAAAGAACGAATTCACAAGATTTTAAAATGATTGTTATTGTTCGTTTGTCCATGTCCTCAAAGGTGAACAATACATAACGACATCGACTTCGAAATATCCGAGGGAATATTTTTTCGTTGTTTCTCTCTAAGATTTATGAATTGTTGCATAAAATATTCATAAAATTCAATAACAACAAGAAAAAGTAATACCTTGAAACATTTCTAATATAACATAAAACATGGAGAAATAATTCAATTAAAAATTCTTAAAACATTAAAAAAATTATCGGTTTGGAATGTTTATTTTAAAACAATAATTGCCTCAATTTAGGTGCGGTATATTATCTTGTTGATCGGATAGTTTAAAGAGATTTACAAAGATTAGTGATCAGCACACGCCAATCTATCCTAGAGGCTTAACTATTTAGAAAAATTACAACCTATAATTATAGTTTAATAATAATAAAAGAAACGACCAAAAAAGGTTAAGTAATCACTGTTATAGTTTCTAATCGATCTAGTTCTGTTTCTATTTTTCCATTTGTAAATTTTTAAGTATGGAATTTTTAGTTTTCCTTTCGAAACCTTTTTTTTATGGTAAAAGTTCATTCGAATTGTTTTGCTTTACAGAAAAATATTAAACAGAGCAGAAAGGTTTTAAGCTTTGACAATTTTGCGTTGATTTTTATTTACAAATAAAATTATTAAAATTGTTGATTTGGTCAAGGTGCAAGGTTCTTTTTTTTTGTAATATTTCCCATAAAAAATTAGCGAAAAAGTGGAGAATTATCCGTCTTGGGAATTGTACAAGAATGACTTATTATTCAGAGATAATTCCCAGATTTTTATGTTTATTGCTTCTCTACTGTAACAAAGTAGGTTGATGATTTAATTGTCTCGATAAATTCTACCTTTTTTCTATGTTTTAATAACATAATTATTGATTCTATTATTGTGGTACAACATATGGACGATGGATTTCTTTTATGGCATTGAACTTGATAGAAATTAGTTTAAATAATAATGAGAATATCACAGCTTTCTCAATTCATCTAACTTCAAGCTTTAAATTCTAGAATTTGGCTGTAACAATCCTATGATGATTTTATCAATTTGGTATTTGTAGAATGCATTTTGTCGCTTTATTAAAAATGATAAATCACGACATGTTAACATTTCATTTTGCTCAATAGGTTACGACAACCGGATAATTTAAAGGAGAAGTAGATGTAATTATTGTTATTATCGATCAAGGTTGTGAATCATCTTTACTGACATTTCTTCCATTTATCGTCATCTATTTCAATTTAAATTTTCGTTAGAAAGTGTTATAATTGTCATAATAACAGTATTATTTTTGTACTTTGGTAGATTCAAGGTAAACTTGGTTTCAATTACTATAGTCGGGTGAAAATTTGAAGGATCTTTTCAAATATTCTCAAATTATCCTTACATTTGTTTCTTTATTATTATTAAAATACTAATTTTTATCCTAGATTGTTTCACCAATATCACACAATTATTGTCAAACTATTCAAAACACTATACACAATTTTCAATTCAAACTTTAATTTCTCACATAGTGATCTAATTTTAAAGTAAACTATAAGGATTTCTACTTCTTGTACGAGAGACCGGCGTGGCTATACTGAAATGTGTATTGTTTCAGTTTCTGTAGTTTCACAGTACTCTATACAAATCATCAAGTAAAAGTGGGGGATTTTAATATTGTGTTGTGTGTCGCTAAATAAAAATTTATTATGACCTAACAAGGACGAAATTTAAGGAATTACCCGGACTTTACTATTAATAAAAACAGGATATAATAAAGAAGAATCCCTTTTACTGTGATTTAAAATTGGAGAAAAATTATGGAAAATTTGATAGGTTTCTCAAACAATTCTCTCACAGATTTATTCGCTATATTAAAGAGAAATTGCTCATCATATCCCATTAATAATAATCATAATTTTTATTGTTGTGACTAGTTTTATTGTGGAATATTTTATGACTAATCAATTTTATTGATTCTATTCGTTAATTTAAAACAATAAAGTTGCATTAAATTAATTAGGAAAAAATATGGGAATTTTAATGAGTTTTTGCATTAAAATACCTTGAACTTAACAAAATTTTATTGAAAATTTTTAACGATTTATATAATAAACTAACGGCAATAGTAAAAATTTTCGAGCTGAAGAAAACGTGTTTTGCTATCCTTGACAATTCTACTATTAATTTTATTTTTTTCGTTTTGTTTCTACCTTTACATTATTATTTATTGATGTTAAATTAAACTATTTCTCTAACATTTTTCTATGGTCGTACAAAAAGTGAGTCATTCAACTATATCCGTGTGATCGATTCGAGTGTAACTTGCACGGATTTTACCACTAAGAGGATACAATTTGGATTTTTTACGATATTTCGACAAAATTTATACCGTTTGTCGTCTAAATCACGAAATTTAAATTCGTTACTTTTAGAATCTGCTATACAAATTAGTTTTTTATAAATTGTCTCGTTATGGTCCTACAAGTAAGTCACGACTTTTTTTTTACGTATAAATATTCATCTCTTTGACGTCTCAAGGTGAAAACGAGTTGTTTTTCATCTTGTAGATTAATTTGCTCAATCAAATCATGTATGTAAAATTGTTTTAATTGTACTTTCTTTGTTGTTTGTGTATTTTTAAGAATTCCTCTCAGTATTTGATGATACATGAACTTGACATTGAGACTTGATTAGTTCTTACGTAACGACTTTAATGTGGTGTAATCTTTTCTTGACACGATGATTAATAGGTAGAAAAATAATAAATTTGTTATTTATTCGATCATTATTTTCTTAAAGGGAATTTCTTTCGATTCTATTGGAGATATTCCAGTGAAATTTATATAAATTTCTAGTTAGTTTGATTAAATTTTACTTTGAAAGAACATAAAATACAATACTGAATATGTATAGTTGCATTTATGAGAATATAGTCAACAAATAGAATTTAATTAAAACAAGGTCGCACGGTTTTAATTCAATCTTATACTAAAGTTTACCAGTTAATAATTTAATTTGTTAGTAAATTAGTAGGTAAACAAAGGATTATTTGGGTTAGTGAGACGAGTTTTGTTGTTTTTGTAAAAATTCTTACTTTCTTATGGAAATCGTGGTAAACTTTATTGTTTCATTATTAATTGATTTAACGATCACTTAAACAAAGGATAATTTCATATAGAGTTCGGTTATAGTTCCATTTTTAAGTAAATTTTCGTGAAATTATAAAGGAAAACTTGAGTGAAAGTAAAATTTCCTTGTTTTAATTTCATTGACTTATTATTATTAAAAGTAAGTACATATTTAAATCTAATGGTCATAACTAACCAACAATCAAGATCGTTTATCGTACGACTACTTTCGATTTCTAAGTGTTTAGTTTGAAAAATGGAAGCAAATAGTATCTTTTTCAAAAAAAATGGAATAAACGTGGAATTATTAATGTTGAAAATGACCGATAGTAACCTTTAATAAATTTTCAAGATCACATAAGAATTCCTAATGGTAAAGATGTAATTGTAAATAATAACAAAATGGGTTTTTCGTGATTAGTCATTTTAAAATTTCCCAATAATAATAGATGATTTTCATGTATTTATGTTCAGAAAAAAAAATCTAAAGCCGTTACAAATTTTCGTATACCGTCTTTATACAGGGTAATATTTTATGCCATAAATGGAAATTTAAAATTCCTTGTTTTTTCTAATTCTAGACCTCTATAGACCGTTTTCCTTTTTATGGAGAACACGGAAATTCTAACAAACCTTTTATTAAAACACCAATTGTCCTTGTTCATCGTTTTATATTTCTATTTCCAATTTAATCCGACTTTATTGAATAAATTAACAATTTTTCATTATTATTTATTGTACATTAACATCATACATTTTATAATTATATAGTTAATATCTGGTATATATGAAAGAAATTGCGTTGGTCTAGGAAATATTGTATTGTAATGTAAAATATTGCAACGATTAGATAATTTATATACAGACCTGGCGGTGTTAACCAAAAACAAGCCTTCCGACCTTACAATTCACTTATTTCACGGTCTTAGATAAAAAATACAAAGAAATTGGATATTCTCCGATATTGTCATATTGGAAGTATCACCAACACTCCTCGATTGGATAATTTATTTAAGTATATTCATTAAATAAAGAATAGATGTACATAAATATTAAGACATGTAATCTATCTGTGGGGCAATCGGGTAATTCAGTCTACAATAATAATAATAAAAAAATATTTGTTTCTTGAATAATGGAATTAGAATGTTATGAAAGTGATTTTACACAATTTTCGAAAGAAATTAACAAACAAGATTATGAATTTCTGATACGGCTGATGGTGTTTCCCTTTCAAAATAAAAAATTTAAATTTAATAAAATGTTCATAGGTTTTGTTTCACTAATATCCGTGTCGGTGATTTAATTGTTTTCAATTAATATTCAACAATTCGAACGTATTTCCAACAATTCCCTTACGTAACCCATCTTTAAATACAATTTTTTATGTTGTTTTACATAGTTTAAATTATAATAACAAGATCAACATCTATCTATCTCTATTTAGTCGCTTATTTTATATTGGTTTATAACCTAGAGCTATAGGGCCATTCTATTATAATTTTGTCGAGTAGAATAAGATAACTTTCGCTTAAAACACCCACTATTCGATTGGTTTAAAATAAGGCACGCGTCATTACAAAAGTATTACCAAAAATTTACAATCAAGGCTAGAAAGGTTAATCAACAACGGCGCCTATTTACTTTTAATTAACCACAACATAAGACAAGATGTTATTATCATCTAACATTGAATTGTTTTATTTGTTATTTATTTTATAGTAAATTCATTAGAATGTCGGGATTGTATAAAGAGGGAATTATCGTTGAAATGTTAAATTTTGCAATAATTGTTTGATCGTGACCTCTCACAGAAATACAACAGAGATTTGTCCACGACGTTGTTATTATTGGGCAGTTTATTTTAAACGTGCACCCATTATGAAACGAATTTTTTTCAAGATCCTGTTTCCATTATTTCCATATATAATTCAAGTAAATTAAAAATACAATCAACAAGGTCGTATAATTATTAAGTATAGGGTAAATTTTTATCGACAACTCTATAAAAAACATCTTTGAACGTTTATTAATTAGTTTATGTAAGCTTTTTAATATTCCAATTATTTATTTCCTATTTTTCTTGATAAATCGCAATAGAACAGCGGGTGTGTTTTGATCTACCTTATACTTCAGTGTTATTTTTCTTTCTCTTTCGAAAAAAATAAATATTATTTTTATTATGTAATGTAATAAAAAATAGACTATAGTTTTCAATGAAAATACAGTAGTTTCATCATTAATTCATATCGAACGATGATTAATAAGGGAAAGTTTCTAAAATAACAATTACTATATTTTTATTTCTTACACAAATCTTATAGAAAATCTAGGTGAATGGCTCATTTTTCAATTAACAGGTGGAACAAATACTGTTAAATGTCATCTTGAAAGAAATCAATCATATAATTTTATATTAAGTACAGCTTAATCTCTTCTCAGAGAATTCAGTGATTAGTTTCCTATTTGATTTGTTCATTGCGCCACTACTAATTATAAATAGATCGAATTTCGTTGCCGCTTGGAATTTCGTAAATTATTGTACATTATAAACCTAGAGAACTTAAACATACATGGGTGTGTTTGAGATTATTGGTACAATTATTGTGCGATAAGGCGTGGTCTTGTTATAGTACCAATTCTACCTTGGAGTAAAAGGTGAATTGCTGCATTCGTTTCTGTCGTTGAGGTTAAATGTCAAATTGTACAAAATGCACCTTATAGCAGAAATTTCAACAGTGTACACGATTTTATTGTTGGTGATGCTACTTTTTTCGGTGATTTTCTTTGAATAAATCAGCCTTAAAGCGGCCAATGCTCTTTCCAAACTGTTAATTTGTAAAAGACGGTCAAAAATTCTTCGATAATTGTTTTACGATTTTAGCGTTGCAAAATCTACATTAACAACATTTTCAGATGCGTCAGATTAACCTTTGGATTGCTCGTCAAGGTTTATTCCGATTTTTATGATTTTTCTAATAATTTCTTATAAATAAAAGGCAATAAACCTTGCTCTATTTCATTGAATCGTACAACGAAATTACTCTATCATCCCGATATTGTCACGTGTACCGATATTTGCATACACACCTGAAATTCTTTGGAAATGATAAGTTCATGTTCATGTAGGTGATGGTTTTGTTGCTTGATTCATAATTGAAATCACCAATTATTTAACTGAGATTATAATTTATTCGTAGTGAAAACGAATTTGCACCTTTTTTTTCCATTTATTATTTTTATTCGAGTGTGCAACTAATTAATCGAGGAAGCAACTGGAATAATTTTTCATATAACGTAATAATTTTAATGGTTATACAAAGAAATCAATTTCGTAAAAGAAAAATGTGCAATTTCTTTTTTTGTTTGGAAGAATGTTTGATTTATTTTCGATTGAAACATCTTGAACTTTTTATACAACTGGAAGTTGCTCTACTAGTGTCAAAAATATCGCAGTTATTGCGCAATATCTTCAAGACAATTTGTATGAAAGTTTATAACTTTTATAGAAGAAATTGTCTGTTTTGTTGGAAATTTTCAATGATTTCTTATATTAATTCATATAAATTCTAAGTATTGTCAATTGCGAATTTCCTGTTCTGATTTCTAATAATTTCACGCATTTCCACCGACCATTCATATGTAAAATAATGAATTAAAAGCCGGATTTATGTTGAAAATTACTTTAAATCGATACTAATACAAATTTAGGATATAATTGTTAACAGGGTCTATAACAGGTTTGGGTGTGGTCCTATCGTAGTGAAAAGAATCTAGTTTGTAGTAGAAATATTCGGTGTTTGTACTACAAAATCGACTAATTATGTAATAATTCAAATTCACTTGTTGCTATCGTTGTTATTATTATGGATAAATTCAAATTTGAAATTAACAAAAATCAATTAGAAAGCTCCGCTACTTTCACAAAACAATTTCCGACTACTGATTAAACATTATATAGAAGAAAAAAAGGAAATATTGATACCGGATATAGATTGTACTTTTTTTTAATTGTCTATATATTTTGTCATTCATTTGTGGGGAAAATGTAAAAATTTGGTCACGACTAGGATTGTGTGTTGTAATCGTCCACTCACTGGTAGCGTTGAAGGAATTTTAATTTATTGGTAAATCTTTTTACATGAAAAAAATCACAATTTCCTGTGCTGAAACCACAACTTCCTACATTAGAATCGAATTGAAATAAAACCATAAGCATGTAGGAAGTATTGTTTAATGTCGATGCATTATAGTTGTTTCTCGATTAGAATTTTTAAAATAATTATAAATAGCAGAGGGTTTGTCATTCAAACACTCCTTTAATTGTTTGTAATTTAATTCGATTGTCATGTTTTATTTATTATAGAAAATCTGGCACCATCAGAATTGAAAAAATTGCGCAATAAACAGAGGAAAGCTCGCCGAAAGGCGGAACAGGAGAGTGCCCAAGCTCGGGAAGCTCAAGTTAAAAAAGAACATCACCATAAGTCCCGTCAACAAGGCGACGTTGAAGCTGATGCTCCACAGTTAGATGAATTAATACCGGACAAACTTGCTAGGGTATTTTTGTTTTTATTTATTATTTCTTCAATTTAATATTTGTGATAACAGGTGGAAGATCCGTTAGAGCAAGCAATCAAATTCCTTCAACCCCTTCAAAGTTTATCGAAGAATCAAATCGAAACACACTTATTGGCTTTCGAAGTTTATTATAGAAAAAGTTCGTATATTGAATTATTACCGGAATGGTTTTAATTTTTATTTATTTGTATTTATAGAAAAAGTTTTATTAATGTTGCAATCGCTGAAACGAGCTTTTAAAGTCTCACCAAACAATCCCAAACTTCATAGTTGTCTAATACGATTTTATGAAATAACGAAAAATAATCAAACTTGGGATCCGGCTGTCGATGAAGTTATTAAAAAAGAAACGGAATTATTATTTAATGGGAAACATGCTCAACAACTCAATAAAGAATATCTAGAATCGAATCGGTACAGTTTAGAGGCTGTTTTAGAAGCTGCAAAGATGATGTACCATTTAGATCAAAAGACTCAAACAACAACTGTGAATCTTGTAATGAATTTGGACAATAAATACAAAGACGTCAAGCTACAAGTAAGTAGAATTATTTCATATTTTGAGCATTTATAGGAAACCCCGTAGAGATCATTGGGAAGTTAGCCAAATGTTTTAGAAACTCCTACCATTAATTTTTTTCGTTTTTCTCCATTTTATTCTAGAACGGGTTTATTGTCGGATTTAATGGAGGAAAAGTAGAGCCTTCGTTGACTCATTTGAGGGCTTTATCTCGGTTTCAAAAATCGCAACTTTCTAAAACTATTTTTTGACCAACTCTATGAGCTAGGGGGTTCAAATTTGGCTAAAACGATCTACAAATGGTTCCCATACGGTACAAATAATTATTAATGTATCTCTAATTATATTTAAGACTTGTGTGAATGTTTTGGAGGCATTAAGACATGGTGATTTTGGTAATTGCGATGCACAAATCGAGGAATACATTTCAAAGTGTCGGACGAGATTTCCGTATGCGGCCGCTTTCCGATCGGCAACACAACAAACGGCGACAACTTTAAATCAAATCGATAGTAATCATGTGAATCAGGATCAAGAGAATTGCAACAACAGTAACTGATGACGCTTAGTATCTTCAACAACAACAGCAACAATCAGGTGGGAGGATTACCGGTGGTTTTTTATAACCGTGTGAGTGTCGAAAACGTTATCTCTATTCGGTTGAAGTGTTTCTTTTTTTGAAAAAAAAGATTATCACCATAGTTAAATATAGGTTGTTGAGTTTATGTGGTATGATGTTATGCCTCAGGACTGCTAACAAATAAATTGTTTTATTATGTTTTTATTGTATTGAAATTGCTTCGTTTTGTTTCTATTTTCGCTTGATTTTAAAGAAAATTGTTTTTCTTTCTAAATAATTCTTTTACAGTTGTATTGTTGATCCCTCTCTATCTCTCTTTCGAATTTTATATAATTTTAATAGACGCCTTTATAATGATTTTTGTGTATAAACGCTGAACTTCGACGACTATACATCGGTGATACAATTTAAGAATTAAAAAAGAAAAGACTTAGACAACAGTTTGTATTGTTGGGTTTTTTTACTTGTGTGTTTCTAGATAGTGAAATGATCAAATCACGATAGAATTTCTCGATAAAATCCGTTGCATATTAACAAATCATTTGTAATAATAGAAAACAAAATTTGGATATTGTCTTGAAATTCGTTCGTTTTTAAAATATAAAATTATAATCCTATTCACAAACATTGAATTTGTAGATATCCATTTTTCGTGTTGAAGAAGAGCCCTTCAATACCATGAATTCATCATTACTGTAAATTTTGGTTAATAAAAAAGAAAACTTACTTCCAAAACGCTCACTTCTATTCTCAATTCCTTAATGTATTCACTTATCTACATATTAGAAAAGAAACAAGGTTGAAAATTAGACTAGTTTTTATAAATTCTATTATTATTTCATAGTTTTTCTGTCTCTTTTGAGTTGTTTACAATTCACACAAATGAGTATTTTCAAGTTTCTGGTGAAGAATTTCGGAATGTATAATACACAAGTTGACTCAGTTTTCTCAAATTTTCCTCCTGTTAAAATACTCTTCAATAAATAAATCTAAGATGATCTCTTTCTTTTACAATGTGGAAGCCACGTGTCATCATTTAACTAAAACCTAAATTTATGTATACATAAGAATATTTACATTTCTTTATGTGTTTCAATCAATACTGAACCTTATAATTTCATTTTAAATTGAGTACAAAACAAGACATCTGAGTTGGGTAATACCGGATCACATTCATTTTCTGTAATTTTTGTCAATCAACACAAACGCAAATCTAACATTTAACAAGTTTGACACTATTAAAATTAAATTACTTGGTCATCTTGTAATAGGCGAATGATGGGTTTCGTAAATTATTCACAAACACGTATATCTCACTAAAGCAAAGCCAAATTTCTTTTGATATTGGAATGTGTAAAGCCAGTCTTTCTTTGTTTGATAATTAAAATGGATTCGATAGAAAATTTTGAAAAATTAATTTCCACCACCCTAGGGTAATTAGAAACGATAATACAATATAATTATGTAAATGAAAATGTTTAAATCTTATTATAAGGCAGCAATAATGTGTTGTTAATTTTCAATTATTTTCGTCACATTATTTTCTAAAATATCTTTTGCGAATAACATAAAAAGAGTATAAAAATCATGTCTTGGCTAAATCTCGAATAATTGCACCAAAAATGACTAATAAACGTTCATTATCTTATCACTTGTACGTCTAAGCTGCTTAATAATAATCATCATCAGGCACTATGGATTGTGATTGATTTTATTTTAGTTTTCTTGAAAAACAAACGCTATTGTATGCACAAATTTACCGTTTAATTCGGTTGCTTAATTTTTTGAGCAGTAATAATGCGCAACGGAAAATCGAATTTCCCCCGTTGATTTACGAGAAAATTGAAATGAATTACGTACACTAGAATATTACAAATACAATAATTTACAGCCAAAATAGCGAAATGGGGCGATAACTACTATTAATTATAATAATAACCGATAATAATAATATAATACAAATAATTCGACTAGTAATAGATTAGATGGCAATTGGAATAGTTGCCTTTCATTAAGTATAATCGCCCCATTCAGACAGAAAAATTACGATAAGAACTCTCTATCAGTCAAATCGGCCTTTGTCTGGACCTTCTAGCTTGCAACGGCATTGTTGTGTCTTGATTCTGACCAGGTGTCGGTATATCGATCAATGTAGTTGGTGAAAATCTAACTCTACTAACCGAACTATTACTATCCTTAGCCGACACATACGAACTATCATCACTGGTTAAACTATCCGGTGGTGTTGGATTTGTTGGTGTATTACCACCCGACAATTGTTGTTGACTTGTTTGGTAATTATTGCGTTTCAAACTCGATCGTAATTTCGTCATATTCGGTGTTGTTTCTAATGTTGTCGGTCGTTCAAAATTCGGCGAATCATGCGACGAATTCTGTCGTGAATAATTCGTATAATCGTATTCGTATTGTGGCCGTCGTAAATAATGAGTCGGTGTGTATGTTGTTGGATTCTCATCTTCTAAACGAAAACTTGGATTAATATTTGAACCGCTTGTTGTTGTTGAACTAGCATTAGAAACATTGGATGGTGTCCGACGATGGGTTTGTACAGGATGGCGTTGTGGTGTTCTTGAACCACTATGACTACTGACACTACTCGGATTATCGTAAGCATAATCGGTACCATAACCGTATAGAGTTGTACCACTATATTCCGAACTATATCCGCCATAATTATGGTCTTGATAATAATTGTAAGTTGGTTCAGGTCGTATTGAACAACTGGGACAATGAGATTCGTTTTGATAATCACCAGGAATGTAGATTGTGGCTGTTCGTTCGTATGGTGCATACAATTCGGAACCATCATTGCTTGTAGAACTCGATTTACGTCGCGGCGATGGATTCGGCGGATGATGTTGGGGTGAATCTGTAAATCTTAACGGTTTCTGCTCTTCATGTTGTAACGTTAACAACTGTGAATTTGTTAACATCGGCCGATAATGACGTGTCGGACCATGGTATGTATTGTGACTATAACCGGATACAGTAGAATATTCATAATCTTGATTTTCTATAGGTCGCCAAGCTAAATCCGCAATTTCAGGCCTGTAATAACCGAATAATTACAAACTAATTAAAATTAATAATCAATAGAAATACCGATTTGGTTGTAGACTGGGATGTAATGGTGATACATTCGATAATCGTACATCATAACCTGAAGCAACTCCTGCTAACATCGCGGCAATATTGTACAAAACTAGTTCCACGATACTCAGCTTTGGTTTAAGTCGTTGGCCTGTAAAAACGACATTATTTCAATAATTATGGCAAATTTTATAGAATATTCAAAATAAATTACCATCAGCGCTATACAACGTTGGTATAGGCACGTTATGTCTAACTGTCCCCGGTATTGGATATTCAGGACCCCAATCTTCAGGTGGAATGAAATCTGTTAATCCAAATATACACTCTAGCCTTGCTTTTTATAAATAAAATAATTTAAAAAAGGACTCAATTACAGAATAAACAGAAACTACGGTAAATATAGTGTAGGATATAGAAACTCCATTATCCATAAATTACTAGTTAATAATTGATATTAGATAATTATCCAATTACTAAGGTTATACAACGAATAATCTATCACATCTAAACTAAAACCAAACTACGTACAACCTTAGAAAATTGGATATCCCTTAAAATTGAATTAAATAGAATTAATTAAAAGAAAAATAGACGGTTTTAGTAAGTTAACACAAGTAAAGCAATATTTAAATGTTTTAATTGAACTTAAGACCCTATGAATTAAAATTAAAAAATAAAACAGCAACAATAATTATTGCAGTTTGAAGCATACACGCACACTCACACATACACACACCACACGGAATTCCCAATAATTATAAGGACATGCTAGTGATTATATTTATAAAAAAAATAAAATAACAGCAATTAAAAAACATTATTACAATGTTTATTGAAAATCATATTACATAAAATAAGAGCCATCACCATGAAAAATTAAATTTAATAAAAAAAAAGCAGTTTGAACACGTTTCACTAAAAATAATTATGAGAATAATAATAATGAAAAGATCACAACAAGCGTACATAAGCCCTTAAAACACGTTGAAACGTGGTCAAAGAGCAATCATCACTATTAAGAAAAAAAAACAGCTTTATAGTCTAGTTTTCTTAACTACACAATCAATAATTATAATAATAATCATAATAATAAAAATTATAATAATAATAATGATAATAAAACTACTTAAAGAATTAAGCTGGAAATAAAATAAGATGTCTATTTAGAAAAAAATCAAAAACATGCTACTGTGCTTAAAACTAAAACAAAGAGGGGCATCTTATCTAGTTTTGTCTCTTACGGGGGAGCTCGACTTACATAACAAGTTGGGCAGATTTTCCTCGGAAAAGCCTTTTGTTAAAAGAAAAACGAGAATTTGAAAAAAATATAGAAATTAGGTGAAATTTTGTCTATTTAAGTAATTGTTCTGTATCATCATGATTGTCATTAACATCCGTATAATCTTTATTAAATTTAATTGAATTATTACTACAAACACCTCTAGCTATAACGAAACTTTCAGTACTAAACACAGTATCATAATGTGATTCAGTTATATTACCAATTGATCGACTTAAACGATTATTTTGTTTTATTAAGCCGCCCGTTTTTGGTATTAAAGAAGCGTTATTTGTTGGAAAACTATTATTGCGCAATGTGCTGCCAAAACGTTTAAATTCTGATAGGGGTGTTAATGCCGACACTTTATTAATTAACATTTGTAAACCTGATGAACTTTTATTATTGTCTATCTGAGGAGTAGTTGTATTGTTGTTACCTATGTCGTGTGTTGGTCTCGGCATCAATGTTGTTGTTGTGGCTGTTGTTGTTGTTGTCCTAGTTTTATCCAAATTTGGGGCACTCTTCGACCATATTGAACTATTTGGAACTGGCCGTAGCATTGTGATTTGACCACGTTCACGTTGATGGCATGTACTTGGACCCCATGTTTTACCTTTCACACCATCAGCTGGCACTGAAAAACAAGCCAGTTTTTTGTGTTTTTTGCGGCCTGTCCCTAATTCGTTCTCTTTTAAGTTATTATTTTATTATAAATGATGAGTACGTGTGTTTTTTTCCCAGTGTCACTTTCCTTTCAATTTTCTACCCAACCATTAATTTGATTAATTTTAAATACATCAATCGATCACCCCCTTCTTCTATTATACAAAATTTCACTCAGTGAGTTTCAATATTACATTTTTTTTAATAATCAAAAAAAAGTGTGAAATCAACTAGAAATACAACAAAATCTAATTTTAAGCACACACGAATCTAAAATAAATTAAATAAAAAAATAACAAAAGAAAATGCACACGCTCGTGTACGAACACAAGTACTCATGCTTAAAAGTGAAAAACCATGCGATCTTTATTGACCGAAAGAATTTTTCAATTTTTCTTTTTAAATTCTATTTTGCTTTTATTTTACTTTCAAAAAAAAACTTATAAAAAAGCAATACTCACGTGCTATTGCCCGTAATCTTGGTATTGCCGGTGATCCTGGTGGACTATGTGGTGATATTACACCACTAATAGCCTTGTGATCTAACGTATGTTGTACAGTGATCGTATGTCGAAAATCCGATGGAAAACTTATATTGGAACCGGGCTCTTTCTTCAACAATCTCAAACGTGATCGTTTAAATTTACCTTCAATATTAAAATATTCATATTAAACAAACAAATAAAGATATCCAATAGGAATATTACCTTTTCTTTTATTTGGTGTAGGTGTTTGTTGTTTGATCATAAAGTGTAATTCCCTTTCCAATAAATCAATTTCTCTAGCTTGTAATTCTTGTTCTTTCTGTCTCAATTGTTCCTCGTGCATTCTCTGTTTTAATTGAGCCCTATTTAGATCCTCTTCTCGACAACGCAACTCCTATTTAATGATAATATTGGAAATTGTCAAAAAAATATAGAAACTTGTATTAAAATTGTTTAAAACAAGCAAATGTTACCTCTTCAAATGATTTACAAGCCTAGTAAGCAGCCACAAAAGGAAACAAAAAAAGCTTAATCTCGATTATAATTCTTAAGCAATGAATTTATTAATTTTATTTCAATAAAAAGTCACCTTTTCTTTTCTGCGTAATTCTAAGAGGACCTCTTCAATTTCTTGCCGCCAATCATCTTGCATTATATGGAAACTTTCATGGGGTGTTTGTGTGAATGATGAATGAACGATTATATCTAAATCTTCTAAGATTTGTTCAAATGTTGGCCGATGGTGCGGATCCGATTCCCAACATTCTACACAATTAAAAAAATATACGGATATTTACTGCTGTTGGAACATTAATTTTGGTAAATCGTCTGGAAAATTACGTTCTTAATTTTAATAAAAGCTCCATTTCCCGGTTAGTCCACCTGCGTTCAAGATTGTTGTATTTTAAACATATAAAAATGATTGAAATTGTAACGTTTTCAATAATCACCCCCGGTATAAATGATAAATCACAAGATTGTTAAGCTTTAGAAACACGAACATTACCGGAATATAAATTGAGTCTTTTGTATTGTTGCAGGTGACAGTTTTCTGATAAAAATCTTGTCTTTTTTTTCTGTATTGTGGTTTGGATTTCCCTCATTTCTATCCTGTCACAATATTATTTTAAAAGTAGTTTTCCTTTGTCTATCTCTATAATACAGTCGGGACAAGTTCATTGTCATTTAGAAAACGCACACCCATTCTTTCTTTGCTTTTATTCATCATCAATAACGGCGCGACATTTTTATTTTCGGCACGCGGCACATATTTAACCGTTCAACAATACAAAAAAATATGTTTGTTTCGATTTATTGTGTTAGAAACACGAAAATCTTATACTTACTCTCCATTAATTGTCTCCATGGTTGCGGACATGTCGTTGGTATTGGTAATGTTAATTTATTAACAGCAACACCATAAGCAACAGCCAAAGTATCAATGCCTTTATATGGTGTTTCGCCAGTTAATAATTCCCATAATACAACACCATAACTCCAAACATCACTAGCTTTTGAGAATGTTGAGTTTTTTATAACTTCAGGCGCCATCCATGCATATGTTCCAGCTTGTGACATACGTGTTGTTTTGTACACTTCACGTGCCAAACCGAAATCAGTTATTTTTAAAGTCTTCAATTTTAAATCGTCATTTTCGATCGCCTCCTTCAGAAGAACTGTAAACAAACAAAAATTAAATGTTGTCTAGAAATCAAACATAGAGACGACGATGAGACGTTTATATAACACAGAAATTGCTATTCAGAAACGCTTTACGAGAAGTTCTCATTTTATGTTACTGTAATATTCAAACGGTTATAATACAAACAGACATGTAGTAGGTTGGCAAAAAAACCGAAAACATCGTAAAAATGAGGCGAAATGGAAAGAAATACTCTAGAGAATTATTCCTTTATATGTCACTATATCCTTGTATAAAATCGAGTAAAAGAAAACGTAAAAATGGAATAAGAAAATTCTACACTCAATAACGTCTCAAAATTGATGGAAAATTTCTGGAGAATAAACCGTATTGAGAAGATATAAGAAACAATTTAGAATTAGATAATTCATTTCTTGATAAAGTACCACAAAATAATCGCATATGGGAATTAGACAATAAATGATATAAAGAAAACAACGACAAACGTCGTTTTGTGACGATTTTACAGAAATATTTTGATAAAAAGGCGAAATAAATTTATTTATTTTCATTTATTATACAAATATTGTTAAAGAAATAATCAAAAAAATATCCAAAAAGATTGATTAACTCATTTTTATTAATAGAAAATAATAATGGCAATTAAATTCTATTTATCTAAAATTATAATTTTCTAACGCCTAATATTTCACAAACGTACACCAAATCATTAGTAAATTGTAATTTGAAAAAGAAGAAATTATAATCGGTTGCGGTTCAAGGCTAATATTTTAATAATTAAAAAAAATACACGCTATTATAAAATATAAAGAATAAAGAGACAACAGTTTATGTTCACTAATAGGATTTTATTAAAAACGATCCAATTTTGTGGGAATTATACTCTTTGGGCGCTTTTTCTTCTTCTTGAAAAAACGACAAAATCGTGTGGGCTACAATCATTTCAAACAATAAATTAGAAACATCCACGCGACCCATTATATCCAACAAACAATAATAATATCAAGCAAAATAATAAGAATAGAAAGAAGAAACGACTTATTCTTCTATCGATCGATTCGATAAACCAACATCAAAATAGCAATAATACCGATATAAAATATGCATAGAAGCTTCAATGTTACAGAATGGTTGTTGTTCTAGGTCAATTTCAAAAAAAGGACACTAAAAAATATTTGATTGATGTCTTATTTATTCCTCTATTCAATTTATAAAGCATAACGAATAGAAATGCGGACAGTCGCATACCATGCTTATTGAACGTCTACAGTCTAGACTAACCTAAAGACATTTTCTATTTATACATTTTAGCTAATTTGAGAACCAAGAATGTCACATAGTTTTCATATAAAAGAGGTAAATGCTACGTTTATTAATATTTTTTATTACTGACATAGTTTTATTGTTGTCAATCAATAAATAAAATAACTTTCAAATATAGACTATCTAGTACATACTCGAGTATTATTAAAATTTAAGTATATTCCCTTATCACTTTGTAATAAATTTTTCACGAAATTACACCGATACGTTACTGAATTTGTAAAAACAAGCCTCTAGTACTTTATTACTATTTAAAAAGCTACAAGAAAGTGTTTAATTTATAATTCGAATAGTCTTTGATAAATTTTTAATTCTTCTCGTAAGTTTAAACTACAACTAATCTATTATTTCTTATCATTTTTAATATTTGAGTGGGAAATTTTAGATGTCTAATAAAGAAGCACTTGAGGATGGCTGCCTTGTTAGAAAATGACAATTTTAAGGAGCAATTTCAATGGTGATAGTATTCTAGAAGTATTTTCAGGTCGATAAAACAAACACTAGTGAGGTTTTAATGAAGTACCATAAATCACAAGACGAACAAAAGAGGTGCTTGATAACAAGATAACACGAATTCTGATTTGAAGTCTCTACTTTTCCAATCTTTCTCTACAAAATATCTCTAAATTCGACTTGATGATCGACTCAATTCCTTCTGGTCTCATTTGTATTTGAGTAGACTAACTATAAATTTCTCGTTCTACTATTTATTACAGTTGATAATAGCTAAAATTAAAGAAAACCGGAAACTTTGTTGTAATCGAATAAGACAGGTTTTAACTCAAAAATTTAGTTGTAAAATAGTGTCTAACAATGAAATAGAAGTAAACTTTTAATCGATTTATTACAAAAATTATAAACTATGGCAGATTTGTTATTTAATCTTTTATTACTTGAAACACCATAAAATGAAATTGGTAAAGTTATTATTTAAAGGTAAATCTTTTAAAAATTCTGTCAAAAAGAAAACTCAAACGACTGAATAATAGCGTTTCATTTACTTAGTAATTTTCAAAGAAAATATTTATTACAAACCCCTAATTATAAAAGGAAGTAAAATTGGGTATTTATGAACGAGAAAAATATGACATTTATTAACTTACAATTTATAACTCAAGTCATACTGTATTATTTTGAGTGGTAATAAATTGAAAGTACATAAAAAAATATATTGGTCATATCTTTTACAGCTAATAAAGCTTGTTAATTTCATTAATAAATTAAGTAAATTTGCAATAAACAATTATCTAATTATTTGGATTATAGCTTCAGGAGTTTTGTAATTTGATTATTTGTATATTGAAATTTTATAAATTTAAGATTGTTGGATTTTTCTAAAGGAAATTGATAATCCATCTATCTATCTATCCGGTATTGGTTTTATGGATTTTTTCAAAAGGATGCGCCTTGAATAGTTGCAAACATTAGTGTCAATGTACGGTAGATGGCCATAAAATATTCTATACATACAATATCGTGTCAACTTTATAAAGTTAAACAAAAGAAAACGATGATAAAAATATCTACTACTATATTATTAACTAAAAAAGTTATTCTGTTTAAATAAATATAAAACAACTGTACAAAGATAGTTAATCAAAATCGATGAATATTCGCCTACATAACAAATTATAATAATATTGGATGCAAAATATGCCTTAATAATTGCGTAAAATACACGTTTAAATTTATTTGAACGGAGGAGTTCATCAATATACATTTGTATGTATGTAAATATACAAGGATTTTATCATTGTGATAGACAAAAGAAGGAAAAAAAAGGTGATTTCCCAGGAGCGTTATTGCGAAATATCAATTGCAACAAATGCAAAGAGATACATACATAAACACCAATAAAATTGCAAAATACTTGTTTTATTATAATTTCATTTTTGTTATTCCGGTAATTAACTTATAGTAGATGACCTTTGTAGTCTATCTACGGAACTATTATCAGAAATATTGCACGTGGTTGAGTCGAGCTCGCTACGCAACATTGCACCGATATAACAATTTATTTGTATTTTATGTAAAAAAAAAAGATTATAAAAGAAATAAAAGACTTACCGTTCGAACTTTTCAGGTCCCTGTGTATAAGTGAAATAGGCGCACCACAATGTAAATAATCCATACCACGGGCAATTTGTATTGCCCAATCGACTAGTACATCTGGACTAATTTTTCTTCCAGCTAATACACGATTAAGTGAACCGCCCCGACAATATTCTAACACTAAACACAAATTTGGTTCTTGTAAACATACACCTTCTAATGATACAATATTTTCATGTTGTAATAAACAAAATAGTTTTGCTTCTTTTATAACATTCTCTAATGTTACTGATATATCAGCGTCAGGATCTTGACGTGCAGCTTTTACAGCCACTTCACGTCCTTTCCACACACCACGATACACTTTACCAAAACCACCAACACCAATCACCTCTTCAAGTTCCAGCTCGAAGAAATTTATTTGTATTGGATGTATATCAGCTATTATCGAATTAACATGATTGATTGGATCATCATAAACAACAAAATTTGATGGGAATATGCCGACTTTATCGCCGATTTTACCAGTCCACCAACCTTCATCACCTGATATTTTTGCATCCTCTGATAATACTTCAACGATTTGCCCTTTACGTAATGATAATTCATCTTCACCTTGTGCATAATAATCATATAGGGCTGTTGATAATGTTGGTGTAATTGGATTAACATTACGATGATGTAGTTGTGTTGTTAATCCACCACTACCTGGTGCCGCTGATGTTGTTGATGATGTGTTGTTTGTTGATGATGTTGTTGTTGTTCCACGCTCGCCCACATGATGTTGATGAATCGAGCTAACCATGTCTCCATTGCGGGACGGTTCCATGGACGTCAGGAAGCGGTAATGCTCCACCAACGGAGGCATCCGTCGAGCTCGTCAAGTCTAACAAAAACAACAATCTACAATTGTAATAATTAACAATAACAGACGAAATAACGGTGAAATTGTCGATAATAAATTCAAACGACTAGCGTTACAAAGATTCTGTAAATTGTTTAAAACAATTTCGAGGAAACTATAAATAAATTATCTCCAATTAACTACGGGTAAAATTTAAATTAGACAATTCTACTTTTTTGCAATTTAAAATATGAGAACAATTAAAATTAAAATATTTCACAATTGATATAAAATAATTAGTTCAAAATTGGTATGCATATGTATTGTAAATTATTCAGAAATTTCCATTATGTTTAAGTTCAGATACCCCTGTAGATATGGAGGAATTCCGAAGATGTGAGAGACGTCTTGTACGGAATGCAGTCAACAAATAAGACAACCAATCATTATTAACAATCAAAAATAATAATTATTCCAAAATTTTGTAGCAATTCTAGAAAAAACAATCACCATAACTAACAATAACGAGATAAACACAAACATTTTTTTGTGAAAGTCCACAATTTATGTGTAAATTTTTAAGGGGAAATTGACAATTTATAAAAGTCGACGACCATTTGGAATGTTTTCTAAGAAGAAAATAAAAAAATAACTGGACAACTTACAGTTTATTATAAATAATAATAAAACAACTGTATGGTTAAATTGATTTTCCATTTACTGATAATTCTCAAAAAAGAAAAATACAAATACGACATAAATAATGTCACAACACTTATAATTATGATAAGAACCAATTTATTTGTTATTAACAGTTGAAAAAAAAATTAGATAAGCTAGAAAGATCATAAACTTACTTTTACTGGAACATTGAAATTTAACTTACGAAATAAATGTGGGTTTTTTGGAGGTTTACTTATCGATTAGTGAATGGAATTTTATCTAAAGATCTCCATTTCTATCGGCCATAGTCCTAGTTATTTTTGCAATACAAATAAGATTAAAAAAATATTTATAACAAATGTACGAATATTCTCGACAAAAATAAACAGACAAGATTCAATTTAATACCAAATCAATTTAATCGATTTTTGTTCATCGTTCGAACTTTAATATTTGTCTAGTTTCTACAAAAAAAGTAATAATAAACAACAATCAAGAGAGTAACTTTAGATCTTACGACATCCTATAAGTATTTGTATCTTTTACAATCGAAAAATGACACTGATTAGATAACGTATAATACTAAATTTTGAGAAGTAATTTTAGAAAGTTATCCAGATGATTTACCAGTATTTACGAGTATTTTTTTATATTAAATACATAATTGAGAAGAATATAATAAGAAAATTTCCAATGTTTTAAATATAGCTGAAGATTGACGATGATGAATTGATGGCAAAGAATATGAATGATTGAGGAAATCGATATAAATGATTTATGACGATTATAAAAGTAGAAATGCTAGTCGTTTTCCTGGTGGCTTCCATAATTTAAATAAAAAATAATAAACTTACTTTGAATATAAAAATTCTTGTATATTTTCTGAAATTTTATATTAACCGAAAATGTAAAATGTGTAAGGCCCTAAAATCGAAGTATTTCTTCGTTAAAAACCTTTGCACAATCGAAAATTCTGCATATTAGCACAAAATTTTACGATTGTCATCAAGTCGATATAAAATATTGGAAAGCAATTTTCGATATTTACCAGTCGATGATAATTGAATTGCTTCAATATTCTTGATTGTTAACACAATTTCATGTCGATTTGTTTAATTTTGATAAATTTGAGTTTCAAAAAGAGTCAACTATGCTAATAAGGAACTATTTTCATATTTTCTTACAAAAAGCTCGTTATCGACTGATTAAAGTCTCTTTGTTAGTAATTGTCCAATAATAAATTTAATGAATATTTAAACAATACCATCAATAATCTTAAAACGACAGCGACAAATCGAAAGATTTCTTTGAAATGGGGTCATTAACACATACATTGATCCTTATAAATGATGATGTTGATTGGATTTTTGAATAAATGCCAACAATTTCCTTTCTACCACCTTGTTAACAATTCCAACAATTCGATAAGTAGATTTGTAAATAATTGACATTAATTCAAACAAATCCTTGTAGATTTGTTATTCAGATAACTATAAAAGATAATATAGTAAACGTGAATGTGTACTAAAATGGTAATATTTAACAATGCAATTATGCAATGCCATGCCTGTTTTCGTTGGCGAGTACACCACATACACACACTTATTATCCTATCGTTTTTATCCAAATAATTCAGTCTATATAGACTTCATAAATTCCTTATCAGACACGGATTTAGGTTACTTGAATTCTGTTTGTTTTGGTTGCGATTTACACAATCACGATTAAAGGAGTAATTGCAATTCAACCACACAGACAACTCACCAATCCAATCTAATTATCCTTTGATTAATTACAATTGAATAAACAATTCCCATCATGATTGAACGGAACGGTGGTACGGCTCTAGAGCCAGGTGGTGATCATTGATGTTGATCGTGTAACAACACAACAAATTTAACACAAACACCCGTTCTTGTTGTTGTTGTTGTTGATGATGTTGTTCTGGCTGCTGATGTTTGTCTTCAAAATTGATCAATGTTTGAAAATACGTCCCCATTGATTTACAAAACGCGAAAAATCACCACTAAAACAACAATAAAACACACAAATTGACTATCGAAAATTACCTTTAAACATTTTTATTTACACGTCAAACTAGAAACAACCCCGTTATCACTTCTTTTTTTTTTGTTGTTTTACAACACACAACTATAGCGCACCAACAAAGTTTCAGCCATGTTTTTTCATTAACCACCTCTGCTCCCCTCTGCTAATCAAACAACACCAGCGCCACCTCACTGTTATTTACATCAACCAATTACCGACAGAGACTTCATGTCAAATTGTTAATCAAATAAACGACCATAGATGGCATTATAATCGATAAAGGCGGCAATTTAAATACAATAAAACACAAATACAACAAACGAATTTATTCACATCAAGAACTTAGACTACTATCATCGATTTTAACATTTCTACTCAAACAATACGATATCCAGTTCCTATAGATGGCTTTCTGTTTCTGAATATCCAGCGCATTTTGTATTATTCCATAATTACAATCATGAACTTCACCGATACTAACATTACTACAGGCACATTGATTATAATAAATTTCTCCCATTGAGGCACTTTCGGAATTTGATAAATCCAATAATTGATATTCACGCAACGGTATAATCAACGTAGTATTAAACAGTTCTCTTTCTCGTTTAATCCGAATAATATCACCTTCACTATCGACCGGATTAAACGACTCGAATTTGGTTTGATTTCGGGTTGATTGACTTTCCGACGATGAAACGTCCTTCACTGGGATTTCTTCATCTTCGAATTCGTCGTCTGTATAATCATTCGCTGATAGATTGCACTGTATGGCTTGTGATGAATACAAGTCGATAGTTTTCTGTAATTCTTCCCTAGGTGTCGAATTTTTGGACGTATTATCAAGAGATATTTGCAGTTCTATTTCATTGTCATCATCTAGATTATCGTTTAACACCCAAACAAAATCGGTGTATTTCTTTTTAACAAACTCGATTACATCTAGAGGAAATTCTGAACTTACAGATTCTAAATCCGAAACTTGCACGTCTTTGTCGATACAACTCGCCGATTTAGTTGCAATTTCTTCAATTTTATCGACCGGTATTGGGCTAGAACGTTCCAATTTTTGTTCTTCTACCTTATTAAACTCTTTATAACCGATATTTGTGATTTGATCACCATTATCAATTGATTTAGTAGGTTCAATATCTAATTTTAAAGCAGTTTGGACTACTAAGCCTCTATTGATATTGATCGAGGGTAATTGTTGGATTGTTAATTGACGAGGTTTTTCTACCATTTCCTCATCATCTTCATCACTATCCTCGTAGATAATATCGTCGATTATTGACAATCCACAATGATTTGTCATCTCTTCAACTATTTGAAGATTAATAAAATCGGTTTCTAAGCATTTATCTTCCGTTACTTTGGGTGGTAGAATTGTTACCAAAGATTCATCGCTTTGATTAGCTTGGTCTTGGAACAATTTCGTTTCACTTATTGTTGGTTTTGCTACAATTGTCGGTGAATCCATAATCGGACTAGATGCTCGATGTACAACAGAAATTTCTACAAATTCAACTTTACAATTCGAAATTAACTAAAACTAGATATACCTGAAGCCTTGACCGATATCCGTTCCGATACCTCCTGAATGACTTCCAGTATTCTCTCAATTTTGATCTGATTGTCTTCTAAATTGGTTTGTTTATCAATCGATTTTGCCGGCGATGGTGGCGGTGTTGTTCCACAATCTCTCGTTTGGGGTACGCGTTTTTTCAAATTTAGCACTTCTTTCATGTCTTGTAACGTAGTCCGGACTTCAACCATCAAATTTTGGGTCTCACGAATTTGACTTTCGATTCTTTTATTAAATTCGTCTCGATTATTCATCCTGTAACAATATTGTCCGCTATTAAATTTCGTTAATCACTGGAAATTTCTATTTAATTTGTAATAAAAACACATTAAGACACTGATTATTTCATTTTATTTTTGACATCAACTAACAGCAAAGATTGTACAAGCGTCCAAACAAATCAAATTATCAGTTGTTATACAAATTAACAACTACAGAAACAAAAAAAAAATGTACAAGAGATTGACATTGTCAATACAAATATCTGTGCATTTATCACAAATCTTTTTTCTTCCAAATTTTCAAAAAAAGTAAGTCGATTACAAAAGAACTATCGATATATTTAAATATATTGATTGATTTATCGTCTTGATTTAGGACCAATCTATCGGACAAGATTCCACAATGATTCCATCAACAACAACACTACCGCACACCAATTATCTGTCTTTAATTGTAAGTTTTTAACCGGCAGAATAAAGAAAACTGTTCGCAAAAATTCACCAATACCGGAATTAATGTTTAAACATAAAGAAATTGAAATGTCGGTTAACAATGTCACAATATTTGTTCAAATAGTGTATTATAAATATTTATATGCAAGGTCTATACAAATATAATAAACTTCAAAATATGGTAAAGTATTTTCTGTTTTGTTTGCAATATTGTTTAGGAAGAATACTGGTTTCATTTAGAATTCGAAATTTGGTAGAATAACCGCAAAAAATCCGTTTATTATTCAGGAAACTACCCAAAAATCTGTTATATTCTCACTAAACAACCAAACAAATATTTGAGACAAAAAGGAGAGACCTTGGACATTCAAACACGGTATAAATATACAAGTTAAAGTTACTCTTTAATCAAGGATATTAGTTTTAATCATTTTTTTAATTATCGTTCTTACAATATACCAGCGAGTTTTGAGTTCCTATATGTGTGAAACGTGAGTTTCACATTTATTTTTTGACTAGGTTTATACTTTCCATAAATTCAAAACGAAAACGTAAATAAAAAAATTATTTCCAATTTTTTTTGTCAAGTCGATTCAGCTTAATTTCAAAATCGGTTCGATTTCTCGAAAAATTGTATAGAGCCGATGAATATACAATATTTACAGGCGCTTTTAATAGAATTGTAAAACAAAGAAAAAGTCGAATTGTTTTATAAAATCGTCAATAAATCAATCATTTAAAATAAAAAACCAAATCATACTTCCCCACAATAACTGATTTCTTCGCTTTCGACAACTAGTCTTGGAATTTTTCCTTTACGAAACAATTATATTAAACTAGTTGTGCGTATTTCTTTAAAAAAACTGTAAACACTTATAAGCTAACTCACTTAAATAATTATACTTTGTACATAATTTCCTGCAAGTTAGCACGATTTTTTTGTTTAAATACAATCTAAAATATTTACATATTATTTACAGAAAAAATGTAACGTAAGAGTCCAATAATATGAAGAGAAACTTAAAGCTGACACATTAAAATTAAATTAAAAAAGGTATACAATAATAATGGGAACAATGGAAATAAAATTATTGGCGACTTAATTGAGAAGTCGTCCCTGTTCCAATAAATGAAAAACGACTGTATTCGACGTATGTACAAAAATTCGGCGACAATAGCCATTGATTTCTTGTTTTCTTAAATATATGTCTTGGTTGCTGTAATAGTAGTTATATGACCGGTAATTATATTGGACTCTGGCCGTCCAAAACTATTTGTATTACTTGTTTTTTTTTTTAAATATATTTCAACACAGCCTTTCTAGCTCAAAATCGTTTTATAGATCAAATCGAAATCTTCCGATCGGCCATTCTAACAATACAAATCGTCTCAATTTCAAGAGACTATTATTTTTTAATAATTATCTCGATTGAATCGAGCCATAAACAATAGTTAAGAGAGCCATTGATTCTCATCAAAATTTATCTCTAAGTTTCACGTTCTTTTTTCACTTTATATTCTTCACCGAGAATTGTTGCAATTTCACCTTGCATAAATGCCCACGGTACATTCGAATTAGCCAATGGACATTTCTCACCACTAGGACAATACACCTGGAATTGCAAAATTTTTGAATTATCGATTTTTCTGTGTTAACATTACGAATTTACCTCAGAACCGGCGCCTTGTCTTTTAATACTTTCTCGACTGCAAGGGAAACAGAATTTATGATGCGGCACCGATGGACATTGTACAAAATGTGTATCTTCTAAACGTTCCTGACATAATGTACATTTTAATGTGGCGGTTGTAGCTGCAGTTGCTGGAGCTGTAACATTCTCAGTACTACCAGTCATATTATCAGTTGTCGGACCGATAGCACCACCAGCTTCTGTTGATGTAACTGTTGTCGATGAGACGTGTCGTGATCCAGACGATCGTCTACCGCTCGATGATCCGGCTACAAATTCAACGAATTTCAATAAAATTCTCAATGATAAAAATCGTAATTTACCTGTAGAATTTGGCGAATGTTGAGAACCCCTAGAAGCTGATCGTGGTATTGGATTTGTTGGTGGACTACCACCGGTTGAACGTGGACTACCTGGTGGTAGATTATCAGCAACTGACATTAATGCCGCCATTGGACTTTGTCCAGTACCAGTTGTTGGTTGGGTTTGTTGTGTTGTACCAGCTGGATTGGCTTCTGGTGGTGAACCTGTTCGGTTATTTAATGGGGAACCTGAACTTGAACCGTTTGCACTAGCCACAGAAACTGGGACTAAATATGGGAGATAGAAAAAAAAAACAATAAACAAAAATAAACAGAAAAAAGCAAAATAATAAACGTCTAGAACAATTTTTATCTACTGCCATATCTCATCTATTTGTTTATAATTCTACTAAAAATAGATTTTAATTACTTTTGATAATTGTAACAAAATAGATGATTTAATACAATTATGGAAAATTACAAAATATTGTTTGTCAATATCAGAATCCATCATCTATTATAAAATATTAGACAGATATAAGCTTCATAATGGGGGTCACAGTTACGGAACACTGGATTATTGTTGATAATCCAGCACAACGAAAGCTATTTAGTTATTTATTTATTTAAATAATTCTCAAATAGAATTAGAATTTTATTGCAAAACTGTCTAGCGATATCATCAATGAAGACAAACGAACTCGACCTTTGAAGGACCAAAAATATTAAAGGAACCTGACCCAACAAACAGAACTGTTGTAAACAACGAAATTATTCAGAAAATCCATCACCATTTTTAAAATATTGAACATATGTTCGAGCATTAATTAAATCGATAAAAAATCCGCTTATACTCTAAAAAAAGCCACGCCATTTTGAATGACATAATCCAAAAATCTATTTTTAAACATAATTATGAATGATATTAGAAATAACAACAAACTATTTGATAAACAGACTCAGCATCTGAACAATTTTTTCCCCTATTATCAATAATCAACAATGACCTTTTACTTTTTAAACAATTACCAGTTATTAATAAAATGTAAAATTAATATAATTCACGTGATGACACGTAATTGCAACGTGGCAACAACGTTTTATGACGCCATTTCCGTTTGAATTTCAATTATGTACACTCAACACATACACATAAAAAAAAGATTCGACGTAACTAGACACGTTCCATAAAACAGGGTCACGTGAAATAACACGTATTAGATAGAAAAGAACAGATAATATACCATAGACAACAAGAAAAAACACTTTAATGATTATATAAGAAAGATCAATTATAAAGCAATCAAAAATTCAAAACAGGTGAAACTTTGAGAATATTGTTTTCTATAATTTTTTTTTTTAAAGGTTCAAATTTAAGCCCCTATCTAAACAAAGAATTAGGCCCCAATTTGACCTAAAGAAGACAGGTGTTGGATGATACCGTTGCCTTTATTTAAAAACAGAAAAGTAGACGTTCTTATTAACAATTTCCTTAGGTGGTGTTATCGGAGGACAGCTGTTTTTCATTATCATCATCATCGTTATTTTTATAGAAAATAAAGCAAATATCCAACATCTGTTGGTAGAAAACTCCATTGATTAAGCATCGATTCTATTTAAACAATAAATTATTTCAATACGGGTAAATAGAACGTTTAGAATAAGAGAAATGACTATTTGTTGCTATAAAACGGAACCAGGTGAATTTCCTTCCGGTGTTTTTGTTAAATTCACACGAATATACCGAGTGTTCTGCGTTGTATCACCAAAGTTCAAGATTATACATTTGGCAATTTGGAATTACGGTAGGTCATGTCATTGGTATTGTTTTGTTTGCCAATGGAAATGTCTTTAAAATGTTTCCAATTTCAATATTGACAGAATGATGGGGACAAATGAGGTGGGACGTTCTGTAAGTCGGATAAGTAGAACGTACTGAATTGGGACACGTGTTCGGTAAAATATTTAAAAAATTATAAAAAAAAAACGAATTAATAAGAGATCCACGTGCTGTTAATTAAATATTAATAAAACTAATCAGCGTTATATTATTGGAATAAAAGTCAGGAAAAATACGTTTTTTTATGGAGTTTGAAAAAAACATGACTATTTAAACGACAAAACAAAGCGCAATAAAATGAAAACAAAGACGAGAGAAAAAATCCGCAGGCAGTAAACAAGAAGCAAAATTTTATTATTATTGGAAAAAACAAACATCAATTGTTACGTTACGGCAATTTAAAATATCAAATTTGTTATTTTTATATTTAGGAAGAACAATGAACAATCAAAATTCCACACTATTAAAATTCGAAATGAATTGTTTTAATAATTTCAATGTTCGATAAACATCAATCGTGCCGATTTTCTCAATCAATTAAATATTCGAAAAATGATCTAATCAAGGACTTTATTTTTTTTAATGTTGTTTGGCAATAATTGTTGAATATTTCTGTATCAGGACAGATGCAGGCATGCAGTACAACCGTATTGTTATGTCTGTGTATGCCCTCTTCACAACAATCGAGGCTAATGTGTGGGTAATCCGTGAGAAAGTTATGTTCAAGGTCATCATGTATACACAACTAAAACGTATACACACAAAACAACATCCCGCCAGACTGGTTTCACGGGTGCTCTTTTGTTTTCTTCATTGTATTTAATGTCCAACATGGTATACAATGTCGTAAATTCAATTATTCATCAACCTGACTGGCCAATACTACTATTAAGAGATGCCAACGTGTGTGGCATTTATATCAAAAATTTATATTGATAAGAGAGGAAAATTCCTATATTGAATTTGTACAATTTTAGAAATCGTTTCTTTATTGTTCGTACAACGGTAAAAGTTGGAAAGGGGGCCAACAACCACCTTTTTTTCTATTTCTTGTTCGTCTCTACCAAGCGTAAATTGTTATTGCAGGTAGATACAGAACTATTACAAAAAAAAAAATCCGAACTTCTCTCTTCTTGAAACGGCATTTTATTGTTGTTGTGAAAGCTAGCTGTGGTTATTATGACGTAGTTTTACTAGAGCGCTCTCTCACCGGTTCTTGATTGTGTCGAATAGCAAGCAGCAGACTGGGTGTTATTATAAGAACCGGTCATACGAGACATGACCAAGAAACCGGTCCTATCATTTAAGAAATGTTATTTTTCCCCGCCAAACGCCGCACACCTTCCTACTTTTTTCATCATCATCATCAAACAACAACTACTTAAAATCTCATTTTATATGGTTGTGTTTGTCTTACTTTCTTCAACTAGTAGATCCGTGTTGATACCATAATTCCTCAACAACAACAACTAAAAGAATCTCGTAATAGTCTTGACGTCATCAGTTGGTGTCGCCGACCATATTGATATTATAGTAGAGTGAAAGCGCTGATAACAACAAAACAACAACAACAAGAGACCAAAGGCCGGTACACGTTCATTATATTGAAAATTAGAGACGACATAAATGCATCTACCATAAATGTACATACATAACCATTTTATGCAGTATCTAAACGTTCTTTAAAGGCAATTGTAAAGGAAAAAATTACGGACTTTGAACGCAAATAGCTTTCGAAATACGAGACGTTCACCTTTACAATTTACAAACGGATGGACATTTCATAACTATGCACATAACACACAACACCTACCAGTAAATCAAAAAAAAAAGCAATAATCAACCAGACATAACTCATTCCTATTAAAATATTTCACGAATTTCTAATTAATTGCATAATGAAAACAGAAAAGACCCTGGACCCGGTCGATGTCTCGATATCTTCTAAAATAAACATTGCACATCCTCTACTCTATCAAATAGTTGATTGCGAAAATAAATTGCATCACACACAACTATAACCGTTACTAATTTGATGGTTTTATAACTGGACAATAATAAAAAAGATCAGTTATACCAACTATGATCATTTTCCGGATCATTATCATGCTATTTTTAAAACTACCGCTTGTTGAAACTATAAATCCAATATTATGTCCGTATGACTGCTCGATAACGACCTACTTTTATCCAGAAATAATTCAACAAATGTTAAGGTATAAGGAGGATGCAATTGTGTTGTATTGATTCAATGGTGTTCCCTTTTGCTATGCCCAGGAAGGAACAGCGTCGTCTACAATACAACCTATTATGTTTGTATGTGTGTGTGTGTGTATGTGCCAGTAAGCCGTAGCAAAACAGCACACTGACGCGTCATCGTTACGTGCATAGAATACAATGACGTCACACAAGGTCTCCTTTAAATTGACAGGGGACGCGCGTCGGGAAACGACGACGACGACGACGACGTTGATACGAGGGGGTCAACGGGGCGAAGAGGCAATATAGCGGTTGTTAACCACTTCGGTATGATGTGATGAATTCATCGAGGCCAATTATACCGTACAAAACCTAGTGGGAGATAGATTGTTGGATAGTTTAAGATAGACATATAGATAGATAGAGGGCAAATGGATGACCAACATGGCAATTAAACTTTATTGAGCCATATTAGAATTAAGTAAAAATATAGTTGTACATAATAGAAACACGCCTTTTACGGATGATTCTCTATACCTTAATTAGTCAAAATTGTGGATTTATTGATTACGTGATTGTTTAGATGATGGATTTGTGATAATAGACAAAAACGCGACTATCCCAGATGTGATAACATCACTGTATACACAATAATAAACTAAACAATAATTGATAATATCCATATGCCGTTCCACAGGAACAGTATAGATTTTGTGATTTTTTTAAAACAAACTCGAATTTGATTTGAACGTGTGCTCACCATTCGGCTTAAAAGCTGTAGCTGTATCAAAAGATGCTGTTCTAATCGGGTGTTTCTCTTGTTTAAATGTTCGTTCTGTGGAGACGACAAATGGTTGTGCCAAAGAGACAGCAGGTAAAGATTCACCACGTTGTAGTGGCGGTCTAACTGCATTATTATGTTCCTCAACCGACATCATCCTCTTTGTTCCATTCATATCACCATTGGAATGATGATGTCCACCACTACCACCACCATGATGGTCTTCATCATCAGTTGTTGATAAGCCTCGTTTCAATGCTTGTTGCATTGGCCGTCCATTGGCGGCATGATGATGACTTTGTAATGGATGATGAGCAGCGGCGGCTGCTGCCAGATGTGCAGCCGGTAATCGAGCTGCTGCTCGTGCTAATGCTTCATGTTCTGATGCTGTTTCAATTTGTGGCCGTGGCATCGATGTTGTACGTGGTGGTGGTGGTGGTTGTGTTGTTTGATATTCAGCTAAAATACCAGAACGTGAATGATGCATATAAGTTGTTGAATGATGGCTAGTTGTTTGTTGTCGACTGGATGATGCTATCGCTTCACCGTTTTGATGTTCATGACCGGGTGCGGCAGTACGATGTGTTTTGGCACCATGTCCAGTTGTTGGACGTTGTTCTTGGAAACCATGGGCACGTTTCATTTGACGTGCCGTTTCTAAAACGATCTCAATACGATCAGCACCTTCATAATTAACACAACCACGGCACACTGCTTCAGAGAAATCATGCACCATCGCCCACGGCATTCTTGGTAAATCGCACAAATAGCAGTGTTGCCTTTTGGCTTGCTGCATTTGCATTACAGACATTTTCACCATCTAACGAGAACTATAATACACTATTACGTCAATTGTTATTAATTTCCTTTAAAATCGATTCAATAAATCTATCGTTCTATAACTAATAGACAAACAAAACCATAATAATTAATAGTTAGGATAGCACTACGCCATATTTTTAATCAAACACTGATAATAAGACTGAACATCACACGATAAAGAAACAATAACACGCGCCAATATAAACAACACCCACAATGGCTGCATTCAAACTGACTGCGCTGAGACCTGAGAAAAATGAACGCGATACGCGTCACCCTCTCCGCTGAACCCTCCACAACTCAATACTATACCAAAGGTGGGGCAGAAAGAGAAATACACAAATACATAGACACCGGCGCGGGGAAGAAAGGACTAGGGTAATCGTTATACGTCGGTGACGTCATGCCGCAACGAACACCAATAGCAAATAGGCGGCTACGTCACAGTTTGCGCGCGCTGCACACAACTATTCCGCGTCCACAACACAACACAAATGTTTGTCTATACCTGCTGCTGTTGTTGCTCCTGGTACTTTGAAATGTTGCTACAACGTCTGAGACTAACCAACAAAAAAAAAGAAATACCGAAAAAAAACCACCGCTATTTCAATTAAAATCAAAACGAAGGTTCTTTAAGGCTCGAACAAAAGCTTAATTGTGTGGTTTATAAATTAGACTGTAAAATCAACTTTTAAATTGATATCAACTAGGAAAATAGCATAGGATATTAGTAAAGATTTGTACTTTAACCCCAAACTAAACCGTAAATTTGTCGTAATGGAGAAAAACATGGCAGAAACGGATCGATTGTCGTATTTGTTGACCTTTGTGTAGACTTTGGTATAGGTCACGGAATCAGAAATACACACAACTACACTAGATTTATTGACAAATAGGATTTTTTTATTTATTTATACGCTAAATGCTACAATAATGAGATTATCCGGAATTGGCACACAATTGGATATTTTGTGCGAAATATGAATGACTTGTACATTTTCCTAATATTACAATATAGGATGATTGTTGTAATTATAAAAAAAATAATTTCATAATTTATTGTAATCTTATCAGGCTCAGAACGGTAATCAATCATTTGTTGATGGTTATTATCATTTTTTTTAAACTAAATTTTTAAAAGTTGTATTTTAGATAAATGATCACCTTGACTCGACTATATTCGTTGAAATCCACAACTATATTTAAACAATTTTTATATTTTTATGTATATCGAAGATTTATCGTTTGAAACCCAAACAACAGACAATTTCTATGTTTAGAAGTATGCTTATTTCCAATATTTTTACTTTTGCAATAACGACGAGCGACCTCATCAACGACAAACATGCGGAGAGATAACGGAAGGAGTGTTAAAGATCGCCGGCCGGGGCGTGCACGTGAGCCATCCGTGGTACACGTCATCTTCTAGTTAAAGAGTTCAGGATTCCGTTCTTTCTGACGTAACGGCATCTCGACCACAATAAACAAAAACAAGTCACCATATACACACATATGTAGAAGTTTACATAAGTTTACATATGTATGTGTTTGTGTATAAAAGAACAACAAACAGATTCGGAGATTTCCCAAGATTTCCAACGATAATATTTCAAATACATGCAAACGTTAGCAATTTAATCGTCGATTTGCATAGCAAAGTGCACTGAACGCTTCTATTTCATTTCATTGGAAATAAAAGAAAAACAGGTGACCGATCGATTTTCGGTGGCCTGTTAGGGAATAACGCAAGCGTCATGACCCTCTATGTTCTACACGTATATCTTTGCTTAAGTTGACAAATGTGGTAAAAAAACATAATTTTCTTCCTGTCGCGGTGTTATGATTACACTTTTGTGTTCTTTACGTGATTCGTTGGCAAAAGTAAATAAAAAATACCACCCACAATCATCATCGGTTTAATTTTAGAAATTTTCATACATAACGTACCTACCAAGCGTACAAGTAAAAATTGGACTGGATTTTTGGCTGAAACGCTAATAATTTAAAATAGTAATAATATGGAAATAATGTAGGGTCTTTAAATTTAGAACAATTCCAAGGCCTGGTTTTTAGGTGTAATAAACCCTAAACAACTCCCCATTCACATCCTGTTGTATGCACTTGATGTTTGGTATTATTTATAAACTATATGCACACGGTACTATTAAAACTGCCCCAAAAAAAATTCTCCCTTCTTGTTATGGCTCAATTGATTTTTCTAAAATTGTAAATTTCTAAATAGTTGAAAGAAATATGAACGCACACGCTGCCAACCGCATCTATTGTTCTATTATTATTACAGAAATTAGTGGTGAATCTATTTGTATTTAGGTATCGGAAAGAACAAATAAATTTCTGTTTATAATATTGAACACCATACGCCCAACAAACATAAAATTCATGAATGGCACGTCTCCAAAACGTCATAAATATAAATTTTAATAGATAATTAAAGGTGCTTGATATATTCCTGGCAGAACCATTCGTTTATATTCTGGGAAATTATGTTACGTTTACGTTCACTGCTGATTTTACAAATTTAACTTTTAAACAACACTTCTGGCAATCGTTCAGTACGGCAGAAATAAGAAAAATTATTCAGATTTGTATAATTTTTTCTCGTATTATTAAACAAAGTAATTCATTAAGACGTCTTGGAAAATTGTTGAAATTACGACAACAACGTGCCACTTGTCCATCAAGACACTTAAAGGTAATCAAGATGATTATGTTGAATTAAACTGATTTATTATGGGTATACAAGTGACGTCAACTAGACATCTATTATTAGATGTGATGGTTTACATGTTTGAAACTTTCATGTGTCATTGGTCCTGTTCCAAACGGAACGACCTTTTTTTGCACGCAACTCCACGGCCATCCATTAGGCATTATCCAATTTTTCACTCGTCCCACAATAACTACTCAACAGCCAAATGGATCGTTTGAAATGAGTCTGGAAGAGAATTGGCCGCATTACAGGTATTGCGGCCGTTGTTTTATTTGATAATAGGATGAGTTGTTTTTTTTTTAAATTTTTAAATAGAAATGTCGACGTGTAATAAAAACGTTGCCAAGGATATTTACAAGTGAATCGATCCTGTGTGTTGGAAGCCATGCCTATTCGAGTAAATGAACTTTTCAAGGGGAAACCGAAGCCGTGACCATGCATCTTACATTCTAAATTAATCGGGCCCCCCAAGTCATGTTGACATTAATCATTGAAATCCATATTCAATTAATATTTCAAATGCCGTAATTTCTCAATTTTATTCCAACATACATAAAAAGTGAAATGAAGAAGTCTATTTTTGGATTTAGTAGTAGATTAGTAGTTATAAAAATAGTAGTATTATCTTTAAAGAGCTGTTTTAAACATACATATACTCTTTAAAATTTTCCGATAACAACGCCTCTCTCTTTCTATAAATGGCCTCAATATCTCCTCTGATCAGACATAGGAATTTCTGGTGAAATTGCCCTCTTATCGTTTTCAACAACACAACGTCTCGACTTTTTGGTTGTTGTTTAGTATCGATTTTGTGACGTCACCAACTGGGATTGTATAAAAGCTACACTCCATTTACCAAACTTACAAATCTCTTTTACACAATTATCTACAGTCCGTGAGAAAAGTTGGAACACTCCAAAATTCCCTACTGAAGGGTAGTTGGTAGTATGTAAACGTGTATGTGTGCATTTATATAAATGGAAAGAGGAGGGAGTCAATGTTCCTGTTGGCGCTGCTGTTGCTACTACTGCTGTTGTTGTTGCTACTGCTGCTGCTGCTGCACACCCACGCAGCCCAAACATCGGCTGTGTCCCGGGAAAAAGCGACGCTAAAGTGCGCCACTATCGACGTACTGAAAACGACGGCCACAACCACGACGACGTCGTTGTCTCATTGTGATAGCAGCCAAACGACGCCAAAATACTGCACATTAATAAAGCAGTAGGATATCATGCTCCTGTCACACCGAAAACAATTCGTCAATTCCTTATCGATTCCTATTGAAAGAAGTGTCATCTAGAAATATTTGAAATATAAACACTTCAATTTCATTATCCATTCCAATAATATCAACCTATTTTTGTCAAGTTATCAAAGCTGATATTTTAAAGTGCACATACTTCCCGATAATGACAGTTGTTTACTGGAATTGGCTCCAAAGTACACAATTTTTATATGAACAACAGTCTGGAATTTATCGCCGATGTTTTCTAGGCCCGAATTTGAATAAATACATCGAAAAATCAATCGAACTTTTGGAATTTTGATATTTTTTCTAAACTTCGAGTATACTTGGCAAAACATTAACTAGTACAATGTTGCGGCTTTTTTCCAATTTACTGCTCTAAATTTTACAAATAGCTTCACTATTTTTGTACAATCATTATTGAAGTTTCCGAAAAATAAAAAAAACAATTCATAAAGCCGAATTATTTTGTTAAAATTAGTAGGAGGAAGTTTGGAAAGCAGGCAATATACGGTATGACGACACCTGTTCTATAAATATTTATAAATAAATCAGTTTTGTTGTATTTTTAGTACTGTTATGTTAAATACAGAAGTAGTAAATACTACTATCAGTTCAATATAATTATTATAAAAAAATACTCCTTTATAAAAACGATCGGTTTCTATCTTTGTAAATTTCCGTTACATCAATTGACGTAAATCTATTGTTCATATTTATCAAACATCTTTAGTTCTCTTATCAGTTGGTACATATTTGTTTCATTGTTTATGTTTGTACAGTATCACGATCATCTCGTTGCCGCTCTATCTTCTAGTATTAGACTAGTCAATAAAAAAGGCCCATATCTTATCAATATATTCGTATGCATATGTATGTTTTATCACCAGGTTATTTAGGGCGTCATTTTAATATAAGTCTGTTATCTTATCAGCGACAAACACTCCACAACTGTATGATTTTGTCATAATAAGTGTACATACTTACACACTGCCAGCAAAAACAATTTTTTTATTACTCGCTTTTTTATTCTGTATTTAAATAAGCCTTTATCAAATTGCTCAAATGTTTACGTCTCTTATCATTATAAATATAATATAAATTTCCTAACACGAACACCAGGGAATGATCCGTTATATAATAATTGAGTGGTGACTGGACAAGATTTTTTTTCGTTAATCCTTTTGAGATATTCTACTTGCCAACAAGATTCTCTCGTTTTATCAAGAATGGACCGATTGACCGTCGTACTAAATAACTGTAACGGTATAACGGCCTCGACAAATCCTCACCTTTTCTAATCTGGTGTGTTCGGTTTTTTTTTTTTTGGCAACACAATCAGAATTTTTCACTTTCAAAGAAACACGCAAACTTCCTGCTATTTGATAATTAATTACAATTGTCAATATAGTAAATACGCAAAAAATTGATAATATTTTGAATAAATAATTTGTTTTTTTGGTTAAATCTTATTTTAATGCGTAAAATTCTCAATGATTTCATAGTCCATACGATGATAGCGTTTTTATCTGGACAATTGTGGGCATCATTGTGATAATGTACAACTACCACTTCCTTCCCGGTAATTTACGTAAAATCTTATCAATAAAATTCTGCAAATTATTATCATCCACAGTGCAACTCATCTATTATAATTGAATTTAGCGCCATCTGGTTACGCGCCATTTTATTTGTATGAAACAAAATAAAAGTCAGCTTGGCAACGTTGTTGTAACGCAGCCTACACGATTACAACGATGTATGTGCAATCGCCTGATCGTCGTCGTGTGCGGGTGGGCGACAGGGACGATAGCAGCAACAACGTCATCAGTCCTTGAACTCCATTCTGGCGCGGACATGGAAAAATCAGCCGAGTAGAGAATGATTCAACTCTGTTGCCACATCGCCGTCATGCAATAGTAATTTGTTTTTATTTCTATTTTTTCTACCGACAAATAATCGAGACACGAAAAGAGCGAGAGAGGCGGGAGTGGTTTGAATTCTATCAAGAATTACCGGGTTTTTTTTTATTATTCCTCAGATACAAATATTCCAGTTATGTAAATAGTTTTTTCGGAAAAAATTGTTTTTTAAGAGGCGCTTTTTTCGATTTCTGTTCATGTAAATTTTACCGTTGTAATAAATTAATAGTCGCATTGTGTATGAATACTGTCGTGCGTCTTTTCTAACAAGGGGAGGCTTTAATTGGATTGAATTTAATTGGGAGCGGTCATAGAGGACGATGAATGCATTCTAATTAGGTTTACGTAGAGTATGATTGTCAATCAATGACAACAATAAGGCTCTTTAAATGCAAATCAGTTGACAGAAGCATTGCGGAGTTTTCTAGAAAGTGCAACAAATCTATCTTGAATAGAATTTTCCCTTAGAAACACACATTGTTCACAATCATAAAAGGGGAGTTTAGTTTGAAACATGACCGGAATATAGTATCTTTGTATTGATCTTTCCTAGTTTCCAAGTCTTGTATTCGTATAAATTGACCTCTTTGAATGTTTCACTGGAAAGGCTTCAGTTCAATTAATTAGAATCGTTAAAAAAAATTAATCTGTATGTGCAACTAGGAAATCGAAACTATCACGTGTGCTCTTATGTTGTTATCGTGATAAATAAATATAAATATTCAGATTTCACACCTATCTTTGCGTGAATGGCAAGATAACGCATCATTATCTTGTTACTAGGTACTTGGAAATTGTGTAGAATCATAGATATTTGTTCCAAAATCATCATTACTATTAAATAATGATGATGATGATATCGAAACTTCAATAATATTTTGAATTAAAAGTCTGTCGATTATGTCACCTTGAAACCAGCACCTATCCAAACCTATCAGACAGTGACTAACGTAAATATCTGCGTGATATTTACACTATACATAAATACATAAATAATTCAACAAAAAGTATGGCCTTGAAACAACATCAATCTAACGGACATTCATTGGTCTGTCCAACAACAACAATTAAACGACCAAAACAATGAAATTCAAAACAGTCCGAAACTATGCAACGAAAGCAACAGGAAGGAAGAAACTACACAAAGGTATTTCGAATCAACATGCACGCACAAAAAAAAGTGTAAAGAACCTGTTGGTTGACTGGTCGTGTTAAACGATCCTTGGCTATGGCTATGGTGGAAGATTTCACCGTCCGTAACAATTTCGTTACAATAAAATATGCGTTAATTGTGTTTTCATTTGACTGGAATCCATTCAAATGTTCATTGTTCATTATCAGAAACTACCATCGTGAAAAAGAAAAATAATCAACTAAGCGTAAATAATATGGTGCAATAATAACGTAAGAAAATTTGTAAACTCCACGCTCGTTTATAATATGAAAAGAAAGGAAGAAGAAATGAAATGCATCGTTGGTTTGTTGGTTCGTTGTTAGGTTGGATAAAGATGGTGTTATAGTTAATATTGAAAGACAATGAGAAGGTCGCCGGTTTATGGGAGCGGAACAACGAACGAAGACGAAGACGATGATGATGACGACGACAACGGCTGGGAAACTTCAAGCGTGGCATCCTGCATTCGTCTTGCAATTGAATAGTTAGTAGACTTGCTGCCACAGAAAATCAAAAGGTGGAACATAATAGAGCTACTAAAATATGAATAAAAAATGATTCCAAATTAAATTATAATTCTCCTATTATAGAAGACGAATGGAATAATTAGACAGTAGATTGACGGAGCGTATATTTTACATTGCAAATAGTTTCGAAATCAATACAACAACAACAAAACATAGCACAGTTGAATTTAAATTTTAACAATCTATTGAATAATTTTCGAAGATCCAACTAAAAGCTGCAAGCAATTTAACCGTCTGGTTGGAGAGATAATGTGAAATAAATAAAGTTCAGTAACGAAACATTTAAAAACAATAGAAAGCTTTTATGTTTCGAAATAAAGAATGATGAAATCGACTACATGATTAAAAGGTCATTAAAAATAAGACTTCTCCCTACCGACAAGACCAAACTTTGACACCCTGTTTAGCAATATCAACAACATTTATAATGAGCCAAAATACAATTCTCAGAAGAAAATCTTCCAAGTGATCCTTTTTTGTATGTTTCAGATCAAAAATTGAAATCTTCGAGGAAGTTATGCTCAGTTTTCTCATTTACTGCAATTTTATTGCCATTTTATAATAACGGTTAATGCACATTCATATTCTGCTATTTCAACTATAGTCAAGTTTAGTTGTATTTCAACACTTGATTGTAAGGATGGCAATAAGAGCCTCCAAGTTATCTCGACAGTAGAAATAGAGACTCATATTCACTAAAATTTCCCATATCTAAACAAAAGTAAGAAAACTGCCAAAAACGACCATAAAAAGCGTACGAATGGAAGTTGACAAGTTCATAGACTTTAAATAACTATTATCTATGTTGAAGAATACTGCCGTTATTTACTTTAAAGTTATCTCGTACATGAAATCGCGTCTTTATTTAAAAATCAAGCTTTATCGTACGACAATGCTTTCGTGCAATCATATTTTAAATTATTCACATTTAGTAAAATTGCACATGGATTTGAAATAATCACGCTATAAACTATAGACCTCAAATAAATATAGGTACGTAAGTGGGATTAAGCGATAAAAAAGGAAATTACTACTATAAGAAGACCAATAATAAATTACTGTTTAACGACAATCGTTTCTGGAGTTTTTGTCTAAAGTTTTCTATTAATGGTAATTGTGTATATGGCAAAAAACGAGACTGTATGCTGCGTTTGCATGACTATGAATTGTCACGCTATCAACAGAATGCAATAATATCACGCACTTTGCATCAATACTCTAACATGCCAAGATCAAATCGTATAACTCATAGAAATTAAATGATAGCAATTTCTGATTAAAGAAAAATTACACACGTATAAGAACCGCAAAAAACCATCTTTTATGATTTTAGAAATTTTCTGTAATAAAAATGGAATTTACGAGATGACTAGACCGGGTCTCTCGTATTATAAAACTTCCACGAACTCTTCTCTCTCAACTACTAGCTTTTAGTTTGTTGGGGGGCCCCCATTTTAAACGTGACAAGATTTGTAATGTTGTTAAAACGCGAGACGAATATAATTTTACAACATGAAACTATACATACAGAGAGTATTGCAGTATTTAGTTGTTGTTCTTTTGCTGTAATATTACCCGTTAGACCGGTTCTCTTGCAAAAACTAATCTATACATACGACTTATAAGAAACATAGCTGAAGAAAGATGCATTCCTGTCCATAATTTTTTTTTCAAGTTGAAACAAAATTAAATCGAAGAATCGAACAATTTTGCAAGTCAAATAAGGCTAATAACCGCTACCTGATTTCAATTAAATTCAAACTTCTTTTCCAATATGATCCGTCAATTGACGTCATTTGAACTACTTAATTCATATTTGTTACGATTAGAAAAGTATTCAGCAAAGTAATAATGGAGGTCTTTAGACTGGTAGGTCGTACAATTTCATCAAAATCAATTTTATCTACTACATAAGCAATGTGAGTTGTTTCCCAGGATAGCGGGGTAGGTCCAGCTCTCTCTCTGTAACACCTCTCCCTTGCTGCTACTACTATGTAGACACCACAATCAATAAGTTCTGTCCGTGTGCAGGCTTCTCTCTTACAATATTGATCGTTACCCATTTCTCGATTATTCCATTTGCTATTACAATTCTAATTTATTTAACATATACACACGCAAAATAAATAGAAAACAAAACAAAGAGAACGCAAAAATTTATTCGACATTTATTATCTTTAAACAGAGAGAAAATTTAAATTACGACCCGATAAAATTTACTAATAAAAAAAATGTTTTTGCTAATTTTTATTTGTTTATAACGCAGTGTAGGTGATGGTTGATAAAATCTCAAAAGTTATGGCATTTAATTACATAACGTTCCAGCTGACGAACAGCAACAATAATAGTTTTTCTTAACTAAAACAAAAAAAAAAGTTATAATTATTGCCCTTTGTTATGCAACAAAATCTTCACTCCCCATGGAAATCAAACTGGGAATTCCCCCCTTATCATTCACAACTAACAGAAGGTGAAATGGCAATAAATTTTTTCATGTAAAATTATAGATCCGTTTTCGTTCTCATTCAATATTAAACAACGATCAAAAACGGCATGCGCTCTAAACGACAACAACCCCTAGGAAGCTCAATAATGCACCACCACAAATTCTGTTCTCCTTGTCACCCCTTATGTCAAGACTAATCAATCTTCATAATAAACGAATCAACACAAAACACTGCATCAATTTTTAGACTCAATCAACACAATTAATTATTATTATGTTAATTAAACAAAATCATGTCTAATGATTTAATAAAAATTGAGTAAATTGTCAAAATGTTGTGAAAAAAGTAAGGTTTGCCTCCTGTGAGGTTTGAACTCACGACCCCTGGTTTACGAGACCAGTGCTCTACCACTGAGCTAAAGAGGCTTCTTATTTTAATCACTCAATTGTGCTCTATTTACAGTACACGATATTATTAATAAATTTGTTACTTTCAAAATTTTTGATAAGGTTAAAATATTTAATATTTGACCTTGTTAAATACCATCACGAAATCTTTGTTCTTATGAAACAATAGAAATTAATTTTTGTAAAGCACATTCATATACTTCAATGAAACAACAAACGTTATCTTGAATAATAATAATAACGAAAAACAATGCGAAATATTCAATGGAAAAATTATTACATTAGTCCATTAAGGGGCAAGGGGGCGAAATAATAGGTATTTCCTATATAAATAACGAATTGTAAAATTTTCTACAGAGGCTAAACAAAAATTGAGAATCCAAAAACGGATTTAAGCCCTGTTCAACAATAGGAACTCCTTCGCCCTCAAACGAGCAAAAATAAAAAAGTTTTATTATTTTTCTTGTTTAATAAAAGGTTTTTTTGCCAAAATAAAGAGCGTCTGACCACAATTACTCTAAGAACATAAATTCCTAAAATACCATTAACCTAGGGCCTCTACAATTAAAAATCCGCCTCTGAAACAATAACAAGAGTAAATAAAGAGCGGATTTGCTTTAGAAGACCACAGAGAAGCTATAATTTAAAAATTATACAGAAAATTCCTTACAATACGATTTTGGTAACCAAAAAGTAGTATAAATTGCGAAAATTCCGATTTTGATAAAATTTTTAGCCTATTCGTTCAATGTTAACAATGATAGTATACAATTACAAGAGAATCCTTCCAAAAATATCGAAAAAAAATTATAAAGTTAGATTTTTTGTAGGGGTAAACTTGAATAGTTATAAATACGACACGTGTACTCCCTTGACAAAGAAAATACCCTTCGTTTTTTTTCGTCCTTGATATTAAACGATGGACTTATTATTTGGCAATTCTAAGACATAAAAAATAAATCTAGTAGAATTCAAATAATTGTTGTTTATTTTATTTGTTTTGTTTATAAATTCATTTTCAATTGAAAGTAAAAGGTATACACCTATTATGATTATGAATAATAACGATAAGACGTCATACTATAATGGGTATTATAGTGAAATTTCTTGAAAGAAGCCACGCGAACTGAAAATGTGGATTATAACAAAGACAAGCCCTCTATAACTATACAGGCCGGTCGACAGCTGTTCAAAAAAAGGAAACCCTAAAGTACACATATTTTGTTCAAAGACATCTGCCAATGGGTCACACACATATGTACCTACAGGTATTTACATACAAATATAAATACAAAGGAATTTCACAATAGTTTTTCTGCACATATGTGACGCAACAAGAACAATTCCTTCAACTTTAAGAAATAATAAAAACAAAAAAGAAGACTATTCTAATATTAGTGTGATTCTTTGAAATTTTTAAATAACTCATGGTCAAGGATTTATAAAAGAACACACTTAGTCATAGAAAAAACTGGAATATTTTAAATTTAGTTGTTGTTATCCAGCTCTGGAGCAGTAGAGGAGACAAATCTTGTTTTAGTAACAGAAAAAAAAGTGCTTGAGTATAAATTTAGGCTACCAATGCCAGGCTATATTGAATATCCTCTCAAACATTTACCGTTAATACAATTGCACAATTTCAATCATATTCATAGTGTAAAGTTGAAGTTTAAAATTCAAAACATGTCCGATTTACAGTAGATTTGTTATATTAGGTTAAGGTCCCGAAAAATAGGAAACGTGCGCTGTTATTTGATTACAGTTGCGCAGATGTTATAGTTTGAAATGCGGACAATTTGTTTGTAATAATTTTGATAAATCTGGACATACTGTAGTGCATCGTGAGTCATATGGATCGAGAATTTGTAGTGTTTATGGTCTAAAGAAATCCTCTCATTAACAGTTTTATCGAAAAAAATATTTACATGGGGATTTTTTTATAGATAGTTCTCAATAACAGATTGTTACAACTGTTAAAATTTCGATTTTAATTAGATTGTTTAGAAAAAAACAGTTTGAAATGAATATTATGCAATTTATCAACTCTTCCAGTTTCTTCCAAGAGTAAACGAGATGGAGAAAATGCGTTTTGATTTTACATCAAATATTTGTAATAAACCCTAATTGTGGGGCCCCAATCTTACGTTATATGAGAAAATCAATAACAAAATTTCACTCAACCCAAACATAAAACAGATTGTTTGGGTACAAGAAAAAAAAACATACATACAGAAATAACTAAAACTAATTTTAAAATAGGGATATCACATCAGTGTATACAAAATTCTAACTATAGCAAGTATACAAATACGCCACGATTTATCGATTGTAGCACCAAATTGGATGTAATTTTTCCAACAGAAAAAACCCTAAAACAACATCTAAACTTTCAAACTATAATTTCTATAGAAGAATTAAAATGCAAATAAGTGAGGTACTATTATGAAACTTACCTTGTTACGAAAACTAGCACTTTTCTATATCACTAAAATCGTAAAAACAAATAAAATCGTAAAATTACCAAAATCAACTGCGATTAAGGAAAGAAATTGTTATTTAAACAATATAAAGCACCCACATTATGATTCATATCAGAACTATTCAATTATTTAACGAATTAATTAAGTTAATTAATGGGCTATTGTTAAAATATAAATGAATGGCATTCTCAAATTATACGAAATTAGAACAAGATTTTATGTACTCCTATTTTTTTTAAAACAGTTTGTATAACTCACCCTTTAGTGGTGGTGGTTTCATCAACCGGAGCCGATGCTTCTGGAATATAAAAAGGAAGAGTTGACGAAATTTGTATTAAGGATAGAATTAAAAATGAATTGATAAATAAATAAATAAATAAACACCTTCTGTTTGTAAATTAGTGTCTGCTTTATCGATTACCGCCTCCGGTGACATAGCTGCTACAGCTCCTGAATTTTAATAATTAAACCGTAATTAACGAATTGATCAAGAGTAATAATAATAATAATAATAATAGTACCGTTTTGTTTATTTTTACGATATTCTTCGATTTCTTTTTTCAATTTTTCGATTATATCGCAACTTTTCTTTTTCGATTTGACTCGATTTTTTGTTATTTCCTTCTTTAAACCTTCCACATAATCATCAGTTTTTGCACCTGTATCTGCATTTACTGTGCGACTCCGTTTTAAAGTTTTACGTGAATTACTAATCTCTTTATGTAGTTCTTTTAACGATCTGTACGTTTTTAAGTTTGTTTCTTCATCGGTTTTTTTCGGCGGTTTTTTGCATTTTTTTGGTTTTATTGATAAGCGAATTTTCGAACCTTTATCAATATTCGTTAGATTGGTTTCGATACGTTCATTTTTCAACGATTTCGATTCATCATCGATTTTCGAATTAACCTTATTTCGTTTCGTTGTTGGAGTTTTTTTATCTTTCTTATAATTGGTTTTTTTCGCTTTATTTGTTGATAATTCAATTGAATTCTTATCGTTTGTCATCTTAATATTGTTATCGTTATCAGGTGGATTGTTGTTTTTATTCGGTTTTATCTTGCTTTTTTTAACTGTTCCAACCTTAATATTCTTGTTCATAAAATTCTCCATATCGATATTTAATTCCGGTAAACTATCTGATAATAATCGATTAGTATTTCTTGGGTCGAAATGTTTAATTACAGTAATTGTTTGATTTTTCTTATCTTGTTGTTGTCTTCTCAATAAAGAATTAGCGGGATTCATGATTTGTTTGTAAACACAAAACTTTGAGGTTATGTAATCGAAACAAGAATATTAAACAAATATTTAATCTAATAATTCGTTAAATATTGTAAATATTTGAAAATTATACTAAAATTTATTGTTTAAACAATAATTTTTCAAAAAAAAGCCGAAATAATAAAATAATGTCAATTTCAATAACAACAACCAAACACTACTGACATCTAGTAGTCGTTCCGCAACTACTATAATATTATTACAAATACTGAGTTTTTTTGATAATTTTTCTCTAATTAACAGCATTAATTTACACATTTTTAATTAGTTTTAAGCAATTTAGAATTAATTTATTGCTCTTAAATTACTAAATTATATATAATTGTTATAGAAATCTTTCTTATCGACATGAAATTTCAAAGCTGCGTTGCTAAGTCAACAGCTTTATTACAAATTCTATTAATTTCCAGAAACGTTTAAATTGGAATCTAGCCATTAAATTGAATCGATTTCAGGATATAATATAAGAATTACAACTGTTTTTGTTGAATAAATTTTAATTATTACTTTGACATCTATAATTAGAGAAATATCCTTGGCAACGTTGTTATTAGTTTGACAGTTGAATATAACCTCAAAATTGTCACGTTCGTTTTCCGATTTTCTGCATTTTTCTTTCGAGGAAAATATTGGAAATGAACGCTTTACCGGCCGGTATCGAGAACGTAGATGGCGAACAAATCAAAACGGTAACGGTATTTTATTAATACAATTATATAAATTTATTGTTATAAAATTTCAGTTTAAAGATTTTCTAATTTCCTACAATAAATTAGCTGAAATGTGCTTCACCGATTGTGTTTCTGATTTTACATCAAGAACCATCAAAGGCAGTGAAGTAATTATTAAAAAAACCTACAAAATTTATTGATTTTTATATAAATTAATCAATCTTTAGGATAGGTGTGCTTTGAATTGTTTAGAGAAATTCTTAAAGGTTAATCAACGAATTTCACAACGTTTCCAAGAATTCCAAATGTTGGCAAACGAGAATGCTCTAGCTGCTGCACAGAAATTAGGCCAAACACCTGCTAATCCTAGTTGATAAAACTCGAGTCAAAAAATGTTGATTATCGTAATTGATTAGTTGATTTAATAAGTCTGTTCAGTGTGTTTTTGTTGAAATAAATTGTCAGGTTTGACAACAACTGTTCCTCCTATTATTCTCCTTGGATTCTGATGAACTCTCCAGTTGGACAATATCGTTATCAATTGGTTGGAAATATTGTAAATTATCGTGATTCTCCACAGCTGCACTCAATAAAGTCAACATCGCCTCATCTGGAATTAATTGATGGGAATCGGGATAATTACAGTTAATTGTATAATTACCGATATGTACGTTATCTTTAGCCGATGTTATAAACCATGCTAAAATATTGTACTTCTCACAGAAACTAACGATTTCGATTTTGCGTAAAGATTCGATTGTAATATCGCCTTTGTTTGCTAATATCACAACAGGCACCGGCTGGCCGCCAGGCAATGAGACTTTCCGTCTCAAATCCAACAACCACTGGAAAATTAATTAGTTTTAAAAAGTATAATCGATAGTAATTAAAAATTGACTACTTTCTCTACTGATTTGAAAGTCTCCGGACGTGTCAAATCAAACACAATCACTCCAGCTATCCTGTAAAATTTATAAAATTATTTGTCTTATAATAATTAAAAAAAAATTACGCATATCGATAATAAACGCCGGTGAGCGAGCCGAATCTCTCATGACCGGCTATATCCCATATTTGTAGATTAATTCGAGTATTATGATCCCAATCAATTGATTTGATTGCAAAATCAGCGCCTATTGTAATACGATATGATGATGAAAATGTACCTGGTAGAGAAAAAAATAAATAAATAGAAAATGAATCGATAATTTAGACAAGGCTCCAAGTTAAACGCGCTTGTTATTGTATCGATTATTACAACTATTCGTGGAATGTTGGTTGTAACGATTTTTCTTTTTTCGTCAAGAATTCTTTGTTAAAATCGCTTGATTAATAAAATTTAATTAAGATTGTTATCAGAACATAATCGCTTACCTTCAGCGTAACGTTTGATAATTGAAGTTTTTCCTAGAAACGATTTTCAAATTAATCGCATTTATATTTTATGGGATTTTAAAAAACTTACCCACACCGAAATCACCGATTACAATGATTTTAAATAGTAATTCCCGTTTCGGAAAAATCCGATCTAATTCGTTTAAATATTGCCGACTTTCAGAAGTTGCAAGATTTTCATCTCGATTATCACTGTGTGTCATTTTTCAAATAATTTAATCGATTGAAAATCTCGAAATTAAATTATTTTGTTAAATTAGTCGAAATTCGATAGTAGTATATTGGACGTCATTATTGTTATTAATTAAAAATTTGTTATCTTGCCCACCTTCGCACAATCAAATGGAATTGGCGCTAAACTGATAACAATTCAAGATTACGGAATTATTTGTCGCTGCCACCTGGAGGCGAAACAACGAACAGGTTAACGATACAATAAAAGGCGGCGCTCAGATTTAATTAACACACAGAATTCTTTATTTTGTTTCAAATAAATACACGAAAATAAATATTTTTTCTTAAACAATTAATAATAAATTATTGCGCAATATATTGTTCGACATATTCGAGTGTATGTTGGATAATTCGTTTCTCGGTAGCCCTCATTCTGATCGCCAGACACCTATTTGGTTGTTCTTTCGTTTGCTCAATCAATCTCAAATCCTCCTCTAATGCAGTCCTGTACGACGCCAACAGCAATTTGAGTCGGGCTTGCAGAAAAGTCCAAGCTTTCTTCTCTAAAGTTGTATCTAAGGCACACTCCTGATAGACCAAATCACCGCTCTTATCGCTCCGCAACCAATGTTGAATTTGTTCTAAAACTTTAAATTAACAAACATTCAATTCTCCATCAGAAAATTTACCTTCGTTCATATTGAAAATCCGCAAAAAGGCCAATAATTGCCCATCGACCGGTTTCTGGCCGCGTCTTATACAAAAATCATGAACGGTAGGTATCGATATTTTCGATAATAATTCGGAACGTTTCTGATGTAACGGATCAGATTTACTTATCCCTAAACGTATCCAATAACTGTCATGTTCATTATCCTCGTAAACGAAACTAAAATCAATACAATTACGGTTGAGTTTCATTAGAGAGAAATTGTTGGTTACCCGTTGTGTATGAAAAAATCGGCGTTACTTCTGCCACCGTAAAAGATGAATATTTGTTCGCCTTTTTTGAAATCACGAAATGCCAAACATTCACTACGATCCAATTCTGGATTGTATGCTGTAGTTATCTGTAAAGAAATTTTATTTAATCTTCTAAAAATAGGGTTTTTATTGGATGAAATTACTTACAGTACCATTACTGTGATTACAAAGGTCCCATAATGGTATTAAAGCGTAATAATTATCTTGAAATGGGATGGTATTTTGACGAGTCATTACTGTAGAAACTGCCCATCTGGGAACCAGAAACAAACGAAAATCTAATAGAACAATTGACAGAAAATTTCACGCTTTGTGTGTAAAACTACTTTGATTATCATTGAAAATCGAACTCACGAAATTCCCATGCTTTCTTCCTATTCTATACAGAATAACTTTCGCCAAATAAATTAAACATACATTAAATATACCGAGATTTGGTTCGAAAACCAAGAAAATTCGGAAAATTTCCTAGATAATTTTTAACGAGGCGCTATTTCGTTCCAATTTTCACTTAATGTCCGGTTTTCCTGTCCGACAATCTTGAATGCCACATGGAAAATTTCATTAAAACAACAGATTGTCGGTCTTGTATTGACGAATAAAACAACAGGTGTTGACATAAAACTCTATTTTTCTTGTTATTAGGACACAACTTTCATCACTACAATTTTATTGTTTTCTATTCGAATTGAAAGACGACAGAATGTGAAAAATTACGAAACGAAAAGTTGATTTTTTCATCGAATAAAAACCAGAAAATTGCGCCTTTATAACGAGTTTCAATACTTCCTTATTGAACGGACTGAAAGTAGAATAATAAAGGTCAATAATTGAAATATCCGTGCGTTATTTAAAAATGAAAGAAAAATTGAAAATTTAGAATGGTTAACGTTTATTTTGGGATTCTTCAGGCGGTTGACACACATTCGCTAGTTGCAGTGAATCTTCAGCGATCGAAGAAGAGAAAGCCGTATTCGTGGAATTATATTGAAAGTGAAAAATCCGCCTATACCCCATCCATCAAGTCACGTTGAACAATTCAAATTAGACGGAGTATATTGACGATTGTAGAGAAAATGAGGAGTATTGAGGACTTATTTGGTAGAAAATTGCAAAATTGTGGAAAAAACATTAGTACCGAGAACGTTAAACGTATGTAGGTTAACTGCTTTGGACATTAAAATATTTACAGTTTAATATTTCTAGAATTTTTCTTTATCATCTGATCGGTTTTTCGGGACATTTTGAAACGCGTAATTGAAGAAAACTCTAGAACTGGCTTGGAGTTTACGAAATCGATTTCATTTTATTAGTATCACATTCACTTGTTATTTTACAAATAAAATTATAAATTGACTCTTGAAATGACTGTTATTTTGTCGATTTTTCCTCGTCCTGTTAACGAACTTTCTTTTTTTTTTGTTATTGATGATACCATAATTACGTAAATTATCCGTTAACCATAACCATAAAAATTTTATTTGCTTACAACTGAATTTTACAGCAATAGAAAAGTTGAAGAAACTCACAATTTTCGGATTTTTGCCTTAAAGTTCTTGTATTGTGTGCAAAACGTCAAGATTATGAATGGAATTCTCTGATAATTTCACTGTTGGTTTATGTATCAGGGTCAGGAAGATAGTAAAAGTTCTTTCGTTTGTATTTTATGATTATGGAATTTTAAAGTTTCCGATAATTTCTATTCGAATTGTCCTTGGGCGTTTTCGGAGGAAGAACAGACGCCAATGGCTTAAAAATAAACATTGTCGCCTATATTTGTCGTGATCATAAAAGAAAAAGAAATCGATTGTCAGATGTTTGATGTTAATTATGTTTCGCTAATTGATTATAAAGACAAATAGAGAAAGTGGTGTGTGTTGCGTTAATTAAGAACGAAATTGTCGAATAAAGAAAAAACAATAAAAATCGAATAGAAAATAGAGAATTACTTAACATAATTACTTAATACAATGGAGAACTAATAAAAGAAACAGAGCAAGGCTTTGTTAAAAATTACAATTTTTCGGAAAAAAACGATAATTTCCACAAATTTCCTGTTTTGTGTAATTTTTTTAATTGTTTCTATATTTAAATCGAATCGTGTCGATTTTCCAGTTTGTTGAGTGAAAGCACCATCGTATTCTCAACATAACAATCATCATTAAAATTCATTCGATAAATACTAAATGGTATGAGTACCAATTACGAGGCATTTAGAGATGATGATTACACTGGGAATATTGATGAATTTCTAGTATTGCACGCAAATTTTCAATATACTTTTTATACTTTCTAGTAAACGAAATTGGATGCGTTTTGCATAATAAATCGAAATAGAAATAGAAATCTCCAAATTAGCAATTTAGAAGAATACTCAAGGCGTTGATAATGATGTTTCTTTAGTATTAATAAAACAACAGTTGTAGTTATTAATCAAGATCGAATGACAATAGTTACTTTACCATAATTATCTTTATCATCGTTATTATTAATCAGATGCCTCATCAACAGCAGCAGTGTACTGTCATCATCAATATTGAAGCCCCACTCTCTTCTCTACCGGTGAAAGGTTCTAAACAGACCAAAACATCGAAAGCACATGGCAGATAATTTTTAGATATTCAACAGTGAACATGTACAAAACATATTGATTAAGATATTTCGTCAAATTTTTCGGCAAAACAAGAAATTTGGTGAAGTTTGTGAACATGTTTCTGCAATATTGTGTGATCTTTCTAGTGGTCTCAATAATTGCCGAAGAAATTGTACAAAAGACTGACAATGGGCTGGTGGAAAGTGGTCGAAATTTAAATGTATGTGTCTAAATTGAATTCAATTTCATACGGAATTGAAATTGGTCATTTTGTTGTTTGATTTGGTAAAAGTAAAATTCTGTAACTTTCACCCGAATTTTTAAAATGCTAATAACATCCTCATTTTACGTAGAATTCATTACATTTAAGTACATAAATTGCCAATTGTTAATAATATAATTTTAATATTTATTTCCGTATTATTAGATTGTTGTGTACGGTTTCAGTTAAAATTAGCAATTTCTTGAATTATTTGTTTATACACGCTTGAATCTAGGTTAGACCTACTTCCTTATTCACGAAAATAAAAGCAACAACTATCAACAACAACAACAAAACTGACCTTCATTAATCAAATTCTATTTTATTTTCTTAAAAGTACGTATCGGTATATGATGGCAAATTTTCAGGATTATTTCACAGAAACGGCAGACATTTCCGGTTGGATGCCACAATATCATACTGATGAACTAGCACCACCACTGTTACGTCGAAGAATTCGTAAACGTAAACGCCGTCCACCGGTGATCACTTTAATCAGTGATGATAGTGAAATACCAATTCGTACCGACGAAATGGTGGAGAAAATACGAAGAAAATCCGCACCGATCTATGATGAAGATAATCGACAAGTGTCGCAGAAGATACGCGATCCGTTTACGGCTCTAAAAGAGGCTGAAAGTAAACAGAAAGCAACATTTGAAGAATTTACAACGATGCCAACAACTACAAAAACGATCGATTTGAAAACGATATTGAAACAATCTGGTGGTGTAAGTTTAAGTGAAATTCTACAGAGGAAGAATTTAACATTGTCCGAATTGTTGATGGGTAATCGGGCGGCGATTTCGGCATTAATTGAGAAAACCCCAACAACTGAGGCAATTCCAACAATTCGGTATGGTAACGACGGAATTATAGCGGCGAAATATCGAAAAATTCCGTCGAATCTACAGAATACGATTAATCGAAATTACGAACAAACCAGTGAATCTGTCGAGAGTTTTGAAGTTTTAGATGCCCAACGTAAACGATTGGCATCATTGCACGAATCGAAGGATAATCAAATTTATCGGGACGTTACCAAATTTGAAGTTGTAACCGATGAAACGACAGAAAGACGCGTTTTCATACCGCAATTCGACAGGAAAGTGTCGACGGAAATTCCGATAAAACCGAAATTTCGATCGAATCTACCGGTAACTAGTGCCAAATTGAATCGGTTAATATCGAATAAACCATCGACAATTCCGCCGAATGCCATCAAAATCAATATTAATGATATTTTCGGTTATCACGATTTAAAAAAGCATAGTGACAATGGACCGTTCCGGATGACGATCGATATTGATGATATGTTTGAGAATACGTTGAAATCTTCGAAGACAGAAGAAAAAGAGCCACAAATCGATGATAGTAGTGGCGTTAAACTAAAGCCTGTTACAGCAAAAGATGAGATTATGGAAATCTTAAAAAATCCGAACGATCGTGAAAATCTATCGAAAATCCTACGGATTCGCAACATGACAATTGATGAATTGGTACAACAACGCGAACGCGGCTCCAGTCAGTTGCATTTAGCCGATATTTTCCACAATCAGACTCGTGAGCCCGAACCGGAAGGCGAAATATCCGTTAGCTATATAACTCAGGAATATTTCGATAATTTCCCAGCGAGCCGGCAAGGGAAAAACCAACGGTTTTCCAGTGTTGTTAAAAAAGAATTGAAGAACCCCGAGAAAATTGAAACAACAACAACCACTACAACTACAAGTACAACGACAACAACAACAACAACACAACCGCTATACACGATAACGAATTTTCCAACATATAAAATCGAATCAAACAAGAATCTCTTGGGTAATAATCAGGAAAATCAGCCCTTTCTTGGACGGATTTGGCGTGAACTTTACACCGATATTAATGCGGATTTTTACAAAAATAATCATCAAAAAACAGACAGAATAACAGCACCGATTTCAACAACGCCGCCGATTTTCAATGATTTCGACGATAATTCGAATAATTTACAAGAAACTGATAAATTCGATCGAAAATTTACCGATATTAATGATCTTGAAGGGGATGATGATTTTTTTATACTACCATCAAGGGTGAAATCGGCAATTTTAGCCAGTCTCGCTATAATAGGCGGGTCGATATTTGTGTTTTTGACAATTTTAATGATATTTAAATGGAATCAAAAACAGAAAACTCGACTGGACTATAATGGTAGTTTTTCCCGTTCAAAACTGCGAACAGCAATTTTAGAATCCCAACAGAAACATCGCTCGTTGAAGAGTTTCATGAACGAGACTTTGGGGCGCAAAAAGAATTATTATAAGGCACATTTGCACAATATGTCGGATAGTATTTGGGACAATGACCAGAAAGCGACGTTTTAATTAGTGTTATTTGATTATTTATTCGATATTTTGTGTGATTATATTGTGTGCAATATTTATTTCTTCCGCTGTAAGTTTTATTACTGTTTAATAAACGATGACTTTTTTTAATAATAAAACCAACAATTTGCATTATAATAAAGTTGAAAGAAAATATCGAACATCATTGAAGCATATCTAGGTTTCTATACCGATTCCTCATAGAATTTCACTCGATTCTCATTAAAATCAACAATATTAGCTGCTTCTAGCGAATTTTCGCACATCCAAAAAAGAGCAACTTTCTTTTAATTGAATTAATAATTTTAATGAATATTCACGATTTTGTTCAACAGTCTCTAGTATTGCTCGTTTCTAGGACTTAAAAATAGGACGAAAAAATAAAGAAAATCGAAAACTGAACTATTTTAAAACCGTAACGAAAATATAGGAGAAGTCGTTTCTAAATCGACTCAAAACAAAAAGACTTGTTGGATTTTGTTTATTTTGGACTGGAGAAGCAAATCCGGTAGTCAAGCTTTTAAAAGAAATCCAGGAATTCCTGCCCAGAGTAGGTCTCGATAATTTAGGAAGATTTCGGGGAAAACGTGAAATTTTAGATTCTTACCGGTATTCGTTGAAGGTGAATTTCGATTTCAATAATTTACAAACGGGCTGATCGGACGTATTGAACAATTTGTGGAAATACGCGTACTGTCTAGCGATACTTTTAATCTGCCTTAAAGCAATCTCTAACGTCGGACTACCCTTCAATTCTTCCAATTCGTTAACAGTAAAATACAAAACTGTCGTGTAGGTTTTTGGTAGAATATCGATGTACGGTTTCCAAAAGGAATTCTCTTTGAATTTCTCGTACAACAGAAATATACTCAAAGCCACATTCGGCATCATCTGTAAGATCCGGTCCTTCTCTAAAAGCACATTCAAATCGGACTGTTTCGCATTCTCTATCGTCATCATTATTGTCTTCGGTACGGCTATAATCAATGATGATGACGGTATATTCAAATCAGCACGTAAACCTAAATCATAACCGTCGAATTCGATGATCGAACAACCGTCAAATTTAGCGCCATTTTCACGTGTCCATTTAACAAATTCGTCAATGATGGCGCCACTATACCGATCAACACCATTATCATTATTACTATTATTATGATTGCCGATTAGATTCGATCTCTTATCAGTTGGATTTTCGATTTTCTCAATTCGCTCCAATAATTCCTGTAATCGCCTCTGATTCTCCAACGACTTTACAATATTCGTCTCTTGTGGTATTGTACTAAGACGCAATAATTGGTCGATTAGACTATTCAATTCGTTTTGTGATTGATTGTGGCGATTTGTTGTTTTTATTGATTGTTGAATACGACTAGATTTACTTCTACGGCCCATTTTTTAATTAAATTTTAATAAACACAACGAAATTAGGATTTTTTAAAAATAATTTATAACAACACACACAAAAATGGCTCAGATTACAGTATTTATAGAAATAGTATAAGAAGCGGCCGGTAGAGGCCGCCAATTTGACAGGAAATCGGAAATACACATCAGGAAATTCGATTTATTTCCGGATATTTGTGGAATATTATTTGTAATTAAGAAAATTTCAAATTTATCAGTTTGTTTATAATCTTATCGCTAATTTTATGATAATTGAGATAACTACAGATAACTGCAGAGTTGTGTTATTGTGAAACCGATAGATGTCGCTTTTGTGATTTTATTATTTCAGCTTTTTCCTGAATTTTCCTTCTAAATAAGTAAATAAAACTAAATTTTCTTGTTTGTTGAACTTATAAATTCTCTCGTCTATCTTATTATTGTTTTCTTAACAATATTATTCTAGTTCCAAATCGAATTTTTTAAGTTGTTAAATTTTCTTCCGAGGACACAAATTCTTTTATAATTCCTGGTTGGTTTCATTTTTTTCGAATATTTCCACAAAAAGCAGGATTATTCCAAATCGGCAGATGTTTGAAAGCTCATCTTAACCGATTTAATGCCGCTTTGTGGGGATTTGATTCTATAGAACAGGTACTCCGGATTAAAATGCGAATTTACAGATTTTTTTCAGTTTCTGCAGTGATAAATTTGTTGCGTATCTGATAAAAATCGTAATTTTGCCGGTTTTATGGAGGAGAACGTGACAGATCATAGACGTGTCCGATAAGTTTCCCATTTTTCGTTTACAGTACGATTTTTTGTAATATTTTTCCATAATTTTACGTTATTTGTTTTTAATTTAAGATTTTAGTTGTTTTAAAACGCCAAGTTTGTGCTGTTAGAAAGTTTATCAATTTATCTACGGGAGCGTTTTTAGACGAGCTCAGAGATGTGCGTTTTAAAGCTTTCAGTGTTAGTTGAGAAAAACAATTCGGCATTAATTAGCGGCCAATTCGAGTGTTTTTTTAAGGCGTTAGTTTTCAGCAATTTGAGCAATTTTCCAGCGTCTATACCCTCATCAATCTAATAAATCACCGACCACCAATTTAATTCTAAAGTGCCTAACAATTGTTTGTTGGTGTTTTAAGGGTAAATCTTCCACTTTAATAGATTTTGAAAACATAAAAGGTTCTCGCACATGTGCCCTTTCTCTAATTATTTTCACGCAAAATGTGCTTACGTGTTGAATCACTACCTTAAAAGCATTCTACCGAACGAACTCTCCATTGTATATAGTGATTTTTTTTATCAAAACAAATATGCTGGAGTAATTTTGAAGAGGAAAGACTCTACTTTCATAGCGTATGTTTCCATCCATCCAATCAATGAACTGTCTGTGCAATAATGGTGACCCTCGTCGTTTTTAAGTATTCTCAAAATCTGAATTATAATGACGCACATAAATATCGATATCTAGGTGGATAATAATATCAGTTATCCAATTACGATTTTACAGGAAATAGGTCAATGATTTATCCGAAATAATCCCCATCCGAATCTTAGGCGCCTAATCAACAAGTAACGAATTATTTTAATAGATTTTCATAGGAACCACCATACTGTGAGCTATCGAATTTATCACTGCTTTATTTTGAAGAATCCTCCCAATTTTGCCCCCGTTTGTCGACCAATTTTCGATAGCTATCTATTTAAAATTAAATTCAGCAGGTCAATTTATCTTTTGGCAAACTTTATAAATTGCCCGTACACAAGAATAGATGGTTAATTAAACGAGATCGGTGGATTGGGGGGACAAATCAGAAGTTGGGAAATTATTAAAATTATTTTTAATTTCTTCTTGTAGTCGTATAAGTGAAAACTCTGTAGCATGCGTCAGGGTGGAGTTTTACGCGAAGCTGGATGTATCCCTGCCAGTTGACGGTATAGCTTCGGGATGTTAATTTGGAAGACGGGATTTAAAGAACGACGCCAGACGAGAAATTTCGCGCCAATTATTTTCTTGTAATTCAATTCGTGAACGTAATTTCGGGGATGTTTGAGAAATTCTCCAAACTTTTAATAATTGTTGTATTTCTATACCAAGGTAAGCAATTTTCTATAATTTTTATAAATTAATAAAGTTTCCCGAGTTGATTAATTAGACCACTCTAAAATTACTAGGGTTGGTTTGATACAAATAGAAACTACTGAATTTCTATATAAGATTTACAATTTAAATTGGCAATTAATTAAGGAGTCAGTTTTTGAAATAGTTAAATTTAGATCACGTCCAATTCTAGGGGTTCTGAACCTACAAACAATTAAAATTAAGAAAAATACACAACTTTAAAACCACCCTTCTATTAATGTTTGGAGAACCACCCCGTTTCACGGGGTTGTTTCTCATTCATTATTATTTATTAAAGGACAGTAATTTTCATGGATAGATGATTATTGTTGATTACACTGTTGTAGAAAACTAGAAAACTAACGGGATGTATTATGAAAAGAGGGATTGTTATTTTAGTAGCGGTCATTGTTAGTTATTGTTCGGTTAGAAAGTAATTAACAAGTTGTAAAGTCACCACGTATATGTTTCAGTTTGGTTTGAATTATTATGGAAGTTTTCATTCAAATTATTCACGTCATGGTGGTCGTGAAGATTAAAAATCTCAACCCTTGCACAACTGCCAATTGGAGTGGAAACACAAGAAAGGGACTGTTTTTTCCCTAATTTGCAGTATGGGAAATTTTCTGACAGTTACAGAACACGCGCCTGTTTCTCCCTCTAATTGCTTGGCGGGTCATTATACAGCTCAGACTAAATACTCGACATTTTCTGCTGTAATTTTCGAAATAAAAACACGATAAATGACATTCTCTGGTGGTGAAACAGTTTTGGTAATTTGCACAAGCATTGACGCCAATTCAGCCCACCAAATCTAGACGGTTTCAATTCCAGTTTTTTTCTTGTACTAAAAATCCAGTGTGGACATTTCAGATTTCCTATTAGAATTTATTTTGCCGTAAAATTATAAACTTCATCATATAGTTTGATTAAATTCTTTGAAATTCTACCATAAATACCTTAACATCGTTTTATATTTATTTGTACCATCATTATTATAGTTTGTAATTGCTTTTAATTTTAGTTGAATTTTTTGTAACTCATTTTAAAGCAATTACCGAGTTCTCTTTACATTTTCTAGTAGTTTTACGGATTATAAATATTTTCAGGTGGGTAGATTCTGCAATTTGTTGGTTGTAAACAGAGAAATAATTGAATACGGTTACCTACCTACTGATAATGATAATAATATGATAATAGACATGTTATTTTCCCCTGAAAGGATTTGCATTGTTTATCATTTTAATATGTTAAAGTATGTTGATGACAGCTTCTTTATATAACAAATAGTCGAGTTTTCTTCGATCAATAAACAGTAAAAGATTTTTCTACGATTTAACAATAAATATAATAATTTAACAATATATATAAATATAATAATTTAACAATAAATATATAGTTATATATAGTTAGCATATAAGAGAATATGGTGATATACACGCCTAATTTACACGAGGGTAACTTTTCTAGCAACTCAAACCTCTTTGAAACAAACGTAAATCAAGCGACAAGTGCAGTTTATAAATTTAATTAACTCACGAATTTTTTATCCGAAGTTTATCTTATATTTTCATAAATTATGCTGATTCCGGAACGCCCAACAGTCTCTGGGGTGATTTCAATTCTTGATTCCTAATCTGAAACTATCTTCTAATCTCGTCTCGAATTCTCTCAGAACTTGGCTAAATTCGTCAACATAATTGATTCGATATTGAATTAATTAAAACAACCTACTTTTGAATAAATTAGTTTTGAACTTATTGAGATACGAACGAATCTACTCATTTTTACCCTAACAGTCGTCTACAATATTCTATTGTTGTAGAATTAGCAAAATAAATAAAAAGAGAATTGAAAACTGAAAAATTCATCCTTACCTCAACCCTGTAAAACAGTCATTAGTTGGTATATCATTGTTTTAAGTGTTACGAGAACAATAACAACAATAAAATGATGCTCAGCGTACTCATTGTTTTGATTAGGGGTGGATATGCGATTTAAATAAATAAAAGTAAACAAAACAGTTAAAAAATTTAAACAATACAACTCCAATTACGCTAATTGGATTGATTTGGGTGTAATATCTGAAAGTTATCTATTTTAATTGAACAATTCAGATTCAACTACAATACTTTCCGGCTAGGAGATTTTAATAAAATTGTTGAAAGCATCAATTTAACAAAGAATAAGTTTAGAAATCGAGTCTTCAATAGGTTTTTTGAAATTTAGAACAACAAATCTGCAGATTGCTGCTTTGTCTTGTTGTTTCCACCGAAATAATCACAGTGATGCATTTTGTGTGTCATTTAAAACATTAAAAAGAAGACAGAATTTAGATTTTAAGCATAAATAGGGATAATCCTTCCAGCTAAATATTGATCAGTTTAATTAATTTGCTTGTATTGTTGCCGATGCTAATAACAAATTGAATTATTTGAACATTAAACGATTGTAATTAGAATATTCAATATTGAATGTAATTATTTAGAATTTGTGTAGAATTTAACTAACAAGCGTGTAAAAATAACGACTCCATTGTGGCTTGGATTAATTTACAATTTTTTCACGATTTGCATACCGTAAATATGGCCAGTATTGTAGACGGTAGAATTGGGGTGGTTAAAAAAATACCATTTATAATACAAGAGACATTAAATTATAATTAATGTGGGAATTTTGCATTGAAGATTTAAGGCTTGTTATTTCTCATAAATTGAAGGCGACGAATATAAATGATTCGTCATTCGAGGGGTTGTTACTGTAATCTTATCTAAGTTGGATCAGTAATGATGTTAGTGTTTAGATTTTTCTTTCCCTGGTTTTCCATATCGTTGAAGGGGATTTTGGGGATTATTTTAATTTCCATCCTCCATTCAACCCCGTCTCTTGTTTGCCTATTTAGAAAATAAAGAACGCCAAGTTTGGCATCTAATCAAACTTTGTTCGAGTTCAAGACTTCTCAAAATTAGAAAGCTGTTCTATACTTCAATAATAAAATTGTCGATGATAAGGGCTTTATTTGTTGAAATAGTTTTGTCGAGATTGCGAATACGAAGAAAAATGATCCTAGCAACAGGTTTATTGAGACCAAAATCTGGGCTAGTATGAATACTTAACACAATTGAGGATCTTAGTTGGTTGTATTAATCGAAATCGAACAATCTCTAGTTTCTCTAACACAGGAGTACTTAAATCTCAACGGTCCATTTAATAAACTTTATTAGGAAATTAATTGGGGCCCATTCTAGCCCATACGGGCTATAAGTTATCATTACTATGTGATTCTCGTTAACGATTCTCCTCTGAGTTGAAAAATTCAACTTGTACTTTATATTTGCAACTATATAAAAATGTAATTTATTCCTTAGTAACTTCTCTATAGAGATTACATTACAAAAATGCAAGAAGATTTTTAGATGTTTTCATTATTTGCAACTCTAGAGTTCTCATTCATTTTTGCAGTAACATAAATGAATCTCGACACACAAAGAGTCCCTTAGTGCGAATTATATCCGGTCAAGACTTCTAATAATAAAAAGAATGTTTCTATTTCTTGATTTTCTGTCCGCTTCAGGTGAATTATGCTGGGGTGATGAGAATGAGGCGCGTTTAATGCGTCATCTAATGGCCAATTATGATGCAGCCGTACGGCCAGTTGAGAACTCCTCATTACCGTTGAGTGTGATTTTCGGTGTTTCCCTTCATCATATCATCGATGTGGTGAGTATTGTTTTGTATTTAGACGAATTTAATTGTTGTTTTGAAGGATGAGAAGAACCAAATTCTAACCACCAATTGTTGGATAACGCAAATCTGGACTGATCACCATTTGAAGTGGAATTCGTCGGAGTTCGCCGGCATTAAAGTCATCCGGATACCGTACACGCGAGTCTGGCGGCCGGATCTCATCCTTTATAACAAGTAAGTTTGATGATAATTTGGGGGAAGCTAACTTGAAGTGTTTTGTACATTAAATTGTGACTTGATAACGACATGTAAACAAAGTTGTTTTGTATGGTAAGAGAGTGAGTCGAGAAAAAATTGCAATACGTCTCGTGTATCAAACTGATTGAAAGCTCTCAAGCTGAAATAGCGCACGTTTATACTAGACTTGGATGATCAGTGACGAGTGAATTTTATTAAAAAAAAATCTACTTACTAATACAAAGAGCATATCGTTTTTTAAAAATTCAATATTCCATCGATTCGAAAACGAGAAAAGCAACTGTGAAATATTCCGAACGTTGTTTAACAATGTTGTTGATAATAATAGAACCGGTTGCTGTGATGAGCATATCACGAATAATGTTGCCGGGAATAGTGGCAGAAACGGAACATTGAAATTTCCAGTCGTATAAATTTAACGAGTTTGTGTCGTTTCAGAATCTACACACAGGTAATCCTTGAACACAATATGATTAATGTAGTGCTACTGTACATGTAGACGTGATTTGAGATTTGTGTACGACTGGAGAATTTTCCTTTTAACAAACGCTCCCCTTTATGAAAGCCCCACATGGCATACGAGGATCTCCCTTATTACAGCAGGATTATAATCATTTTTCCTGTATTAACCGAATTTTTCATAAGTGTGTTTTAATAATAAACACACCAGCTTAAAGGAAATGTGATTTATTTGAGGCGAATATAAAGCGACTATAACAAAAACGCTGTTTTCTCAAAACGAAAGGAAAGCGTTTAATTCATCCGACAAAAGAGCGTTAAACAGACACTGAAATATATGAAATTATATGAAAAATCCAATTTTTTACAGAGGAAAATGAAATCACCCCCGACTACCATCCGTAATGCCTAAATTATTTTGATTAATGAGCCAATTTTCATTTCTAGTGCCGATCCGCAATTCCAGTCATCGGTGATTAATACGAATGTGATTGTATCTAGTAATGGTGAAGTTGTATGGCTCAGTCACGGTATTTATCGCTCATCTTGTGACATTAACGTCGAATATTTCCCGTTTGATTTGCAAAGTTGTCATATGAAATGGGCCTCGTGGACATACGACGGTTATCAGGTAAATTAAGACAGCTGTTCGAATCAACAAAGGCTAATCGGGTTCGATATTCGAATTGTCGGCCGTTTGAATCGAATATTTCGCACTTATCATATTTAGTTTCTTATTGATAACAGCTATTAAGTGTCAATTTTGTCAAACTATCATCCAACTATTGATTCTCTTTAATATCGCACACAGCTTGTTAAGTCTGGTTAAAATTCAACATCAATCCCATCGAAATTCTCATTGTAATTGACGTCAATTTAAATACGTGCCGAGCAAATCACCCATCTAATATCTAAACAGATCAGCAAATTTTTAATAATTTTTATTTGATTTTAAAGTAAAAATTCTACAATTGAACCTATCTGGGAAATGTATCACTCACCTTAGAAAAGATCCGAAATCCGGATATATATCAGCCGCCTTAATTCTAAATTAGATAAGAGGCTGGATATAACCGGGCGAATATTGTCATAGATGGGGATGAGTGGGGTTGAGTACTTGTCAAATGTTGAAAGTTGCTCAAATGCCATATACGTGAAAATAGGGTGAAACCGGATAAGCTTTGTTAATCCGGCATTGTCTCACCGTAGAAAAATCATGATATTCGTCAAATGCTCGGTTTTAATCAGCGCACACGGACTGACCGGATTAGAGATAAAAGTTGATTTGTTTCGTTATCAATTCGTTAAAATGTTTGCCGAAATTTGGCGGATGCTCCGGGTAATTTCAATTATTTTACTCGACTACAATAATGATAAATTGCGGGTATTTAAACGTGTAGCTTATGTTGCTCGACAATATTTAGTGAATAAATTTGATCCTTGCACATATGAGGATGATTAATGGTAGAAATGCGTAATATGGGGGGTATTTTAATTTGATTGCAGGTCGAATTAGTCAAACAAACTGAAGAAGGAGACGTTAGCAATTATCAAGCCAATGGTGAATTTGATTTAATCAGTTTCTCATCGGTTAAACATGTTGAATTCTACTCATGTTGCCCGGAACCGTATCCAGATATTACTTATACGATCAAATTACGTCGACGCCCATTATTCTACGTATTCAATCTAATTCTACCATGTATACTTATTAATGGAATCGGTAAAATTAAATAAATAAAAAAAGTAACAATTTAATGAATTTGCCCGATCTCTACAGCTCTTTTGGTTTTTTACGTACCGTCAGAATCCGGCGAGAAGGTCACATTAGGCATCAGTGCTTTGTTATCAATGACCGTATTCTTGATGACGATCCGCGAGACCCTACCACCAACTGAAAAAACACCTTTAATCAGTAAGTGTAGTTTTTTATCAACAAATCGATAGTAGTCGTCCAATTTATTATCAATTAAAGGCATGTATTACGGCGTCAGTATTTGTTTGGTATCATTCGCCTCGGCTCTATCAGTGGTAACGTTGAATATCTATCATCGTGGCGTTCGTGGGGCCGCCGTACCGAAAATTATACGCACCCTCGTTTTGGAACGTTTAGCGCCGTTGGTTTTTATGCGCTTCGAAACCAGCACAAGACATCGATCCTCACATATTCAGGTAATTCTGCTTTTTTCCAGATAATTAACGATTAATTTTTTGCTAAAATGCTTACGAATCAAGGCGAAAATGGGCTATAATAATAGAATAGAAGCTATACAATCGACGAGTTGAATTTAAATTAGCAATACCGTGGATAAAATAGCAGAAACATAACACGTCGTGAATCGTGGTCCCTTTAATGCATATAATATAACGTGTTAGTTCATTGAGGTAGAACTTAGAAAATTTAAGCGATATTTCGAGGGTGTCTACAATAATTATTTTACCACTACTAGTAATAATGGATTTAGAAATTCAGATTTGCAATTAACCACGAAGGGGTAGAATGAACATCGAGTGGATTTCCAAAACTTTACGCAGTTATTTTGCTCTAATAAATTTAAATCGCTAGTCGATCATATAATTAAAATACTACACGGTACGGTAGACTTTTAAACAAAAAAACAGAAGAAAAATCGCATTATGATAAACATTAATAGATTGATAACGAATATTTTAAATAGTTCGTCATTTAAAGTGATTTCTTGATTCTAATCAAATTCCACAAGCGTTCCGTTGATGTTACGCATAATTAAATTTCTCGTATTTAAGTATTCCTTCAGTCGCCTTGATGGTGGTTTGACGAGTTCGGTAACTCGTTATCAGCGGATTGTGTCTAGGCTTCCTTCTAATAAGCTTATTTTTGTGATTTTCTATCTGTTCTATGAGTGATATTTGCCATTTCCACAATAATCATTTTCCATATGTGAAAGATGATGTTTCAAATTGTTTTGTTTCTTATCAAAAATTTCCCATGAATAATTCAATAACTTATCAATCTTCCTGAAATCATTTCCATGGGAGAGGGATCAATCACGTAAATCGTCTGCTGAAATGTCAAACAATCTATTCAAGTGGAACTTGTTTTTTCCCTCTTTAATGTTGTTCGGTAAATTCCTCCACATCCATCCAACAAATCTAATTGTGAAAAGTTCCTTTACAGGAGATTAATCCGCAGACAGGAAATAGATTAGACTGTCCTTGGCCGTGGAACGATAAACTTCCCCAAGAGGATGGTTATTGTCTTCAACAACAACGACAGCAACAATCGCCGCGGTTCGTGCCGAAACATCGCACCGAAGACTTAGGTACAAACCACCCAATTGGCCGTTATTGTTTCTGGATAATTTTCCCCTAATTTCAGACGCTTTCGAAAATCAAATTATACGAATTTTAAATAAAGTCCACGCCAGTATCGATCGCAATGAACAACGATTTACTGAACAGGAACGCCGCGAATTAACTGAACTGGAATGGAAACAAGCATCGATAGTCTTAGACAGGCTATTATTGGCCGTTTTCTTGCTAATTACGATAATCAGTACGACTACGATATTGTGCAGAAGTCCAGGGAACGAAAACGCCGCCTAAATCACCCTAATTATCTTGATTTTTACAATTTCGGATTTTTATATTCCGACCTGGAAACCAAGACACTTTGTTTCGAGGGCGCAGCGGTAGCAACCCTCAACATGCATTCAAAGTGGTTGTATTCTAATTGTGATATTTTCGAAATTGGTCACTTTGATTTTTAATTTATTCAAATTAGTGTAAATATAACTGTTGTAGAGTTAATCAGTTAGAAAAAAAACGGATTTATTGAGAAAATTTTACAATTTACATGCTATTTTAAAATGTCAATACACATTACAAACTGTATGTAGCTAATTTCAACATAAATAATAGTGTGATTACTTCTAATCAAAGAAAAACTCGTTTCTTATTCTGTACCTTACAGGTGTATAAATTCTATCATCTAAATCTATCAATTAAAAATTTACATTTTCAATAATTGTACAACAGAGCAATGATTTAAATAAAAATTTGATAGAATTACTTAAGTGTTGAAGTCATTAAAAATTGAGTTTTTTCTTTCTTTTAATAATTATACATAATCCTAATTAACAGTGTCCGTGATGCTTTGTCGCCATGTGGCGTGAAACGGGATTTTTAAAATTTTAACACGTGTTGTTGGCAAACTTAATAATAACAATTTTTGTAGATTCGGTAATGGTAGAATTTCAACTTGTGGTGGATCATGAGCTGGCGGTATCTCATCGGTTTTATCATTTATTAATGGTACCGGTTTTAATACAGGTATACTATCACCACTACCGCTCTTTTTCTCTTTTTTCTTTTCAATATCCTCACATTGATCGACGAACAATTCAGTAACACGTAATAATTCTAATGTTACACCCCATACAAAATGGGATAGCGTATTTTGTAAACGTAATACACCACCTAATACCATATGATTAGTTGTGGCACTCTGCGATATATACGTCGGTATTATTAACAGTTTTTTGATATTATTACACTGTCCTAACGCAACATCAAAACCAGTTTTTATATCGAAATTCACCAATTCTAACTGTTCTAATTTGGGCATATTCTTTACAGCGTTCAATATTTCAAAAGTATGGCAATTACCTTGGCCTTTTTCTAAACGTAAACGCTCTAATTTTGTCAACTTAATTAGAATCTCCTCACCGAAACTCTTTGGAAAATCATTACATTCGCCTAAATCTAATGATTCTAAATTTGTTAACGCTGCTATTACAGATAAGTCTAATTTATTTAAATCTTTAATCGATGTTAACGATAAACATTTCAAATCGGTTAATTCTTTCAATGCTGCAATATCGGATTGTATTGTTAAACCCGATGTTGATTTTAAACGTAATTCTTTTAAATTCTTTAAAGATGACAATTTATCCAAATTGATTGTTTCGCATTTGATTGTTACAGCATTAATAACTTCTAAATCTTTATTTGTTATTGCTAATTGTTCGATAACTGATGATGGACAACGGCACAATTCAATTTTACGTAAAGTTTCGACTTTTTCGATTGCTTTAGAGAATTCCGGCCACATATCATCACCACCATTTGGTGGTAATAGCATTTTACGTAAATCTAAATGTATTGTACCGTGTTTTTTTTAAACTATTTGCTAAACCATCAAAACTATAAACCGGTGAATTTTTCATTCGTACCGTTTTCCATAAGGATGGATGACTTGCTATGTCCCTCCACATTGTACATACACAACCGGCACGTAATAAATCTTGAACTTTTAAATATTGAAATACATAAAGTAATGTATTATAGCCGTACGATAAATTTTGTAAAAAATTATCCATAAATTTTGGTCCTTCAATACGATCAATTGTTGTTGTATTATTGACTTTTGTTGTTGTACGTCTCTTCGTTCTATTTGATGTTTCCGTTATCTGTTGAACTCTGGAACAATTTGAATTTAAATTAATATAATAATAATAATGAAATTATTTATTTTAGCGCATTGGACTAGTTCAATATAATTTAATTAAAAAATTGTAGATTTTTATTATAAAATTGGGTAGAAAGAGGAGGAACTAGGAGCGTGGATATGGTGCCTGAAAACCCAAAAAATTAAAGAATCAATTTTGAAACGGCGTTAATTTGAAACTCACTCGAATTCATCCCCTTCATCTCTTCTATTTTCCATTGGTGTAATCGTTGTTGCTGTTATTGTTGTTGTTAGTGGTGGTGGTGGTGGTAGAGGAGGTGGAATCGGTGTTATTGTTATATCAACATTACTATCCATCTTGTTTCTATAATTCTCATTCAAATTTTGTAACTGTGATTTATTTCCTGTTGTTGGTGATACTGACACAGCATTATGTTTGGGTATTATCAAAAATTTACGCCCAGCTAAATATTCAACATATTGAGGCCTTGGTGTTTTTATTGTTTCATTCCCTTTAATTCGTTGCATATTATCGACTTGAATTGTTGAACTATGCGGTAACCAAGATGTAATTGAACCTACGAGACTTTTACCCTCATTAATTTTATAATCTTTCATTGGTGGTGGCATATTCTCCTCCCCATATTGTTGATGTGATTGTGTTTGTTGGTCAATTTCTAATTGATGTGGGGATTCATTAGGTTTTGGTATTCTTTGTAATTTTGGTAAAACTGTTGACTGTGTCGTTAATGATTTCAGTGAATTAATTGGTGTTAAAGGTGGTAGATTGATTGATGGAGATGGGGTAACGTTCTGACCATGCTCCATTTGGCAATTCTGTACAACAAGAAAATCATTCGATCATTAAATAGAATCCTACTCGTCAAACTTTGACTATATTTCTACATTTAATAAATATTAACATAGTCAAAGATGTTTGTTTTAATGGGAAAATTGGTATTTAACCGTACCTTACAAACATATCCTTCAACTTGAATATGTGGTGATAATCCAACGCATTCATAATGATATAGACAGAGACACAGCCGACAGTGTAGTGTGGGAACTACGCCCGAAACACCCTGGCATCTTATTGAACAAGGCTGGCAAGGTTTACTCTCCATTTCTAAACTGCAATTTTATATTTTCAGGGATCCAAGGAATGTTTATGACCAAATGGGATTACAGTTCAAAATTTTTCGCTTTCTCACCGATTTTATTATCAAAATATTAAGAAACTACGTCCAATACGTGTATGAATGATTATAGATTCAAGATATTTTTTCTAATATGGATTAGGAATAAAAAATATCTTGAAATTTATTTTGGGAAGGATAATCGAATACTTACCTATTGGGTGTTTTAGTGGTTTTCCTTGTTGATTGCCTTTTCGGTGGTGCTGGCGGTGGTGGTTCAACTTCCATATTCTCATCATCAATTTTATTCTTCTTATCACCTTTAGTTTTATTTGGCAATTTCACCTGTAAATTCTCCAGAAAATTGACAATAATACTTACAATAAATCAAAATATAATTAATAATTTCTTACTTTAATATTACCCAAATTTCGTCCACGATTCCTTGGGCTAGATGATCCTTCAAAATTACCAGATTTCGGACTTGTCCCTTTATTTGTGTTATTTTTTGTATTCGATAATGATGAACGACTATTTGATTTATTTAATGCACGTTTATGATTACTTTTAGCATCGCGTATTATCTCCTTTTCTGGATCATTCAAACCTAATGGTTCTTTAACAAATGTAAAATTCTCCAATGTTAAGCCAGTATTGATAATATTCTCCGATATTTCACGCATTGAACGTAATTTTTTACCATTCGGTGAATAATAATAAATATCACCACTAATACGGGGTGCTCTACCATTATCAGTATAACCACGATAGACTAATTCACGTTTCCAACCCATCTCGAATGGTTTACGATAATTTGGATTATTAACATCCACAGATACTTTCTGTCGTTTTGCTGGATTTGGTGTCGTTACTGGCGTTATTGTAGTTGCCGTTGCATTAGCATTTGCTAATTCTTCTAAATCATGCTCAATATCCGATTTACTATTATTATTGTTATTATTATTATTGAATTTATCACCATTTTCAATTGAATGTGTTTTAACAGTTGTACGTCGTTGTGGTGATAAGACGATATCACTGTAACGTTTATTCGGTATACGGGCTCGTTTACCTTTACCGAGTGTTTGTTTCGGTGGTAGATTTAGATCGGATGATAAATCCGGCATTTGGACATCATCAACTAGAATTTCAAAGAAATAATATTGTAAAAATAAGTAAAGTGAGGTTATGTTTGTTAATTATTCGTTTTTTCGTATCAAATAAAACGAATATAATATCGTTTAATTAAAGTTTAGTTAAAAATTAGAGATTCTGTAGAATTTCCACGAAAATACAACTTTCTTGTGATTATACAGGAATTTCGCAGACAATTTGAATAATTAAGGTTAGGTTAACTTAACCTTACTATAAATCGAACAAAATAACTAAAATTGAATTGTAGCGTTAAAAGTAGTAAATTATCGTGATCATCTCGCTTAAATAATTTTCGATTGTTTTAAATTAACAAGACTTTTGTAATTGTACTAATTGAATTGATTTTTAAAAAATACCTTTACTTGTAGTTTCTGTAGATTGTATGATATCTTTTTGTTCATTAACACTATCCTCTGAAGCACTCTCCTCTCTTGTAACGCTTAATTTACGTTTTTTACCCTTATTTCTATCATTATTACTATCATCGATATGTTCATCAACGTTCTCTTTAACTTCTTGATCTTTCACCGTCTCGTTATCACCATTCGTATTATCGGTATTTGCATCATTTTTCTCATCTGTAGTATTCTCCGTTTTTTCTTTATCTTGATCCACGCCAACAATCGATTCTGGTCGTAATGTTGTCTCCTCATCACCGACCGAATTCTGTTTATTCGATGTTTCATCGGTTGATTCCATTATTTCAATGATAATAATAGCAACAGTTTAAAAATTGATTTTATAATAAGGCATACGTTCTGTTTAATAATGTGGCGTTCGTTCATTGACTGTCTACCTATCTGTTTGTCACTATAACTGTACGGCTAGCAAGCTCAAACTAAACACATAGCGTCATGTATTTTTTTCTTACTTCTATCCAGTTTCTATTATTTAAATTGTTTCAAATTAATCTTCAACATATATTGAACAATTTCTAATAGAATATTTCTTTGAAATTATTTGTAAACAATCAAAAAATTGTCAAAATTTCAAACACATTTCACCCAGTCGAAGAACAGCACTACAAGAAATAAAGCTTGTAGATGGCGCCACAATATCATAGAAAAGATGGCGCTGCAAATTATCAAATAAGGCAATTGTTACCAATATTTTCAATAAATTTGTCCAAACATTCGAATACAGATCTTTTATCATTTTCTAAATAATTTTGTCGATTTTAATCGAAAATCTCCTCTATTAATTCACTAAATTGTTGCTTCTATTAAATAATCTCTTTTGTTTTATTTATTGAACTGTCAAATTGTGGAGTGGGGATAACTTGATCGCCCTCCCCCGTTGGAATTTTGCCAACGTTTTCAGTTGGTAAGGCAGATCACTACAGTCTTAAAGCGACACCTAGTGACCAAATTATTGAAATTATTGGTATTTGATTTTGAGTTTCTTGAAATTTAAAAAACTTGAGGCGAATTAATAGAAATAATTTTAATTATGAACAATTAAGTTTATTATTTAGAAAAATTCAAACACGTTTAAGAGAAAGTTTTAAAACATATTATTAGCATATCAATTTGAGAATAATTATAAAATTTTAATAAGTTAAAACTACAAACTACAAAGGATAATCTATGTGTATACTTATATGTAAACTTATAATTCTTTTTTGTTCTAAACAAATAATAATCCGAAAAATGTATAAGATTGTAAAACTGTAATAATTCACACCAAATCAATTTTGTCAATAATTATGACATGATGGAAGTTTTTGTCTATAGTAACAATACGTCCACCACAAGTTAATTTTAAACCACAACAACGTGATGCCTGTTTATCGAAAGAAGGAATTATTAAATTATAAAAAAAATATTAAATTAGAAATTACCTTAACATATGGGCAACGGAATTCTTTAATAAATTCACCACTTTCAGTAAATACAGTAACATGGAAATAATTACCATGCGAATCGCCAGTTAAAATAAAACCATTAGATATATCAATACCATTTGGATAATTTGTGATATGTTCACGGCCGAATTTTCGTAAAAAATTACCATCAAAATCTAATACAACAATCGAATGTCCTTTAAAATCGCACACATACAATAACTGATTTTTTGTAGCAATATCAGATGGTTCATTAATATATTTACGACAATCGAGTGTACGTAATGAATCTTTCAAATCTAATATAAATATAGTTGGACGGACACTATCAACTAATATAATATCCTCATTATCTGTTACTGTTAAACCAGCAACAATTTCAATATATGAAATGTAAATTTTTTGTAAATATACACCATGAAGATTAAAAATTTGCATACGTGATCTACCACTACCACGATCACAAACAATATATTTACGTGATTTTGCTAATATTGCAACTTTACGTGGATGCCATAAATGACCGTCTGTACGACCCATTCTACCAAATTCCGATTTATAATTTCCATACTTATCAAATATCTAAATTAATTGATTAGTGACTAATTAACTGTAGAAATAGACAATAAATTACCTGAATACGATGATTTAGACTATCTGCAACAACAATATCATCGTTGAAACCGAGACACAATCCATGCGGGGAATTAAACTGGCCCCGGTCAGTTCCGCGTTGGCCAAATGTTTTATAAACTTGCATCCTATGTACATTACGCTGTATATCAGATGTATCATTAATATTTAACTGCATTATTGTACTATAAGCGATATCAGGATCAGGAATAGGTTGAAGGCTTGAACCACAACATACAGATAACAGAGGACTTGGATTTCTGGATGATTTATCGTTTTCATTAGGGAGGATATCTACAAACAAAAGGACCAACGAATATTACTACTATACACTACCATACAATCACAACCACAACCACAGGAGAAACCTGAAGGTAGATCCATTGAATTTTTACCTAGAATTTTTATAATTTCGGTACAAATGGTCGCTTCACCATTCTCCAATACTTTAGCACTTGCTCCATTCAATTCACCCTCTTGTTTTGAAGATATTTTCAATATTTCATCGAATAAATTAGACGATGCAGTACCATTTTCAAGCGGTAATAAACCATGAAGAGTTCCATTCTGTAGAATATCGGTCATATCCAACGATTCTAACTGATGATTTTGAAAACACACCATCTTATCATGGGCTTCTTTACACACCATACATAGAAATTTATTACACTTATTACAAGCATACGAGGCCGAATTTTTGGCCGAACACATATTACAATACATGGTAGATTTATAATTTCGAAATATATCCATTACTAATTATAGAAAATTTTAAATCCAATTACCTGAAAATACCATTAAAAAATCAAATCACCACGATTTATTCTAGCCGCCATTTTATTCCACGCGCATCAAAAACCCAAGCGACTAGATTTTGAAAGTGGATATTCTTTTTGTGGAATTTTTTATCAAAATCTCGTCGCTTTTATAAAAATTATTACATCAACATTAAAATATTACCTTTAATAATAATTTGGATGATTTTTTTTGTAATTTTTCGGAAATTTTCACGAAAAAACACCAAAAATTAACGGAATGAAAAAACAAATGCAACAACTAAACTTACCGACGCCAACACATAGATGGCGTATATTACTGACATCTATCGGTGACTTTTGTAAATTTTTAGTGAGATTTTAATTGAAATTTTTCATAAAATTGCCAATAATTGAGGCGAATTCAGTACAAAAATGTAAATTTAATTTAAATTTCAAGCTACGATAGTCTATTTTGATAAAATTCCCAGTCAGTTGTTTTATTTACAGAAAGTACGAGCGAGTTTATTAACCCCGTGATGATAAGATATAACCTTATATTATCAATCTATACACTTTGTTCAAGTATGGCTTTAGCGTAAATACTTCAGTTCAATTTAAATTGTTCAGTTTATCACAAAATTTGGTAATTAGGCAAGTCAAACAGTACTTACATCAATAATATAGATGCTATTGTTGAATTGAAATAAAATTATAGGCTGGTATATTAGTTTAGAAGAAATAACCATTAATTGAGATAAAATTCATAAATTGAGGTAAAATTCGTTAATCAAACCAGTCGACACCACTGTGTATTAACCTAATTTAGAAAAACAACTGGTCACGTGATCAAGTAGCATAAGACGATTTGATTGGTTGAAATTGTGCGGCAAATTTAAAACGAGATTGACAGGTAACTAGATTGTAACCTAGACAATTTATAATTTTTGATAAATTAATTTATTTGATTTTTTTTCAATAATAAATTTACTTCTAGTGTGTAATTTAACAATGCCTAAATCACCGTTATTACAATTTATCAATTGTAAAATTCTACGTGATCATAAAATAATAAAGGAGGATATCTGGGTCAGGAATGGAAAAATTGTGAATCCTGAGAAGATATTTTTCGATGAAAAAGTGGAATCGACACAAAAAATTGATTGTTCTGGTAATATAATAGCGCCAGGTCTTATCGATATCCAAATTAATGGTAAATTCATTTGAAAATCAATGGAAATTTATTAATATCGAGGCTTATTGTAGGCGGTTTCGGTCACGATTTCTCCTTCAATATCGACAATTTCGAAGATGGTCTCAATCTAGTCTCGAAGAATCTTCTAGCACATGGCGTAACAGCATATTGTCCGACTGTCGTAACATCACCAACGGAGACTTACCAGAAAGTATTAACAAGGATTAAGAAACGAGCAGGTGGTCAACATGGGGCCACAATTTTAGGCATTCACATAGAAGGGCCTTTTATCAGTTTAGAGAAGAAAGGCGCCCACCCGCCAGACTATATCCGACAATTCGATAAAGTTTATATATATTTTTTTAAAATTCGGTAGTATTGAAACAATATTTTTAGGGTTTTAATAGTGTTACTGAAGTTTATGGTAGTCTAGAGAATGTTAAAATTGTAACACTAGCGCCGGAATTGAAGAATTCCACTGAAGTTATCAAGAAATTCTGCGAAATGAATATTGTCGTTTCTTTAGGTCATTCCGTTGCTGATCTCAAAATAAGCGAAGAAGCTGTAAATAACGGTGCAACTTTAATAACTCATTTATTCAACGCTATGCTGCCAGTAATAATTCGTTTAATTTTGATAAACAAATCTCGAAATAACATCGATTTAGTTCCACCACAGAGATCCAGGATTAGTTGGTCTGTTAGCATCGAGTAAAATCCCAAAGGGCACAACTGTATACTTTGGTATTATCGCCGATGGTATTCATACACATCCAGCAGCTCTACGGATCGCTTATCGTGTCCATCCGGAGGGTTTAATTCTTGTAACTGACGCTATATCGGCTTTAGGCCTGCAAGAGGGTAAACACTACATCGGACAGTTTGTAATAGAGGTGCGAAATGGGTGTGCTCTTGTTGCTGGCACTGATACTTTATGTGGTAGTATTGCTTCGTTGATAGATAGCGTTAAATTGTTTCATAAAGCTACAGGTATTGACTTTTATCCAATAATTCGTATTTTATTTTGTTGAAATTGTAGAGTGTACGTTAGAATACGCTTTGGAAGCTGCTAGTCTGCATCCTGCCAAAGTATTAGGAATCAATAATAGTAAAGGTACTTTAAATTTCGGTGGCGATGCTGATTTTATTATGTTGAATGATGAATTGGATTTAGTCTCGACTTGGATTGCTGGTGAATGTGTTTATTCTAAATGAAAATCCGGTATTTTTTTATATATAAATATATATTTTATTTTTATAACAATATTTAGTGGTAAAATGGTTAATAAAATGGTTGATCTGTAAAAGAAATTCAAATTTCCCACGTACAATTTTCGATCTCGGTAAATTTTACAAAGAAATAAAAAATTATCAATAAAATTATTAATGTTGACTAATTTGTCTGAAATTCGTTAATAGTTTAATAAGAAAATATTTGTGTCTGTAAAATTGAAATTGGTAGTCCTGATGTGGCGCTACAACGGCGCCTTACAAGACTTTATTCTAATTGACCAGTGGTGTCGATTGTAAAATAAACTAAGAGAGATATGAAGACAATTTTTTCAATAATTTCAACAAACTAGAGCTATTATTACTTCATTTAAAACGCTAATTTAGTTGGAGATTTTACACTCATCAGTTCTCGATAAATTACAAACTTGTTTTGATTGCGGAATTCCCAAGGCTAGACCTTAATTATTCATTTATATCAGAACGGTAGAGTTGAACATTTAGTAGAATTATACTCTTCGGTTAATTCATGAAAATCTAATTTAATTTTAGTTGGTTATTATTATTAAGTGGTGTTCGTTATGTCTTGTAAACTATACTTGGAAAATTATCAAAATTGTTACAAGCCTGGTGACGAAATTGTCGGTCGAGTTGAATGCTATTTCAGAGATTTGACAAGATTACGAAATATAAAAGTAAGCCTGAAATGCAAAGAACAGAATGAATGGACAGAGACTAAGACTCGTTATGATGAAGTATCAAAAAGGGATGAAACTATACATATTACTTATTCTGGTGATAATATCATCTTTACTAAACAAGAAATACTTTACGGTTCTGGTAAAAATCCAATTTTATAATTTACAACTAATTAAATTAATTAAATTTAGAATCTGGCGAATATCATCTAAGTGGCAAGCATACTTACCAATTCCAATTCGTTCTACCTACAAATCTACCGTCGAGTTTCGAAGGACTATACGGCTCGATTCAATACAAATTGAAAGCTATCGTTCATAAACCCCGGCATCTTGATGACGAAGATTATCGCAATTTAAATGTAAAGGCTCCATTGTATGTCGATCGGTTTCCACCAGAGGAACTTGTAAGATCAACTTCAACCAGTAATTTCTTATAATTTTGCTATTTTTATAGAGACAAACAATATTCGAAGACGAGAAAACTGTATGTTGTTGGTGTTGTAAAGGCGGCGATATTTCAATGGTTGTTGCAATGCCACGTATGGTATTTGCGATCGGTGAAACTATTAATTTTACAGTAAAATTAACGAATCTATCCAATCGAAATGTGGATCAAATTAGAATAAAATTAGATGAAATTGTTACATTTAAAGTAACATCACCATCACATCGTTCAAGAACAACAACCGAGTTGATTTTTAGAGTTCGAGAAGATTGTGTAGACGCCCATGGTGAATACACTTACAACTTATCAATCCCTTTACCCGAGCATATTGAAGTACCAAACTTCACCAATTGTCACCTATTTAAAGTCGATTACCATTTTCAAATAGAAGCATGTTTAAGTGGATGTTCGACTAATTTAAAAATTGATATTCATCCAGAATTAGCCCATATAGCTAGTGAGAGATTTCGGGCTGATGCTCCATTAGCACCCCCGATAGGTTTTGGTATAACACCAAATTCAGATATTGCAACGGTACCGTTAGCTATCGTTGCTGATGTAAATCCACCACCAACAACATCGATAATTAATGAGGCCACTAGATTGATATCAAGCAATGGTATATTGTGATTTATATTTAAATTAGACGGAATTATATTTTTTGTAATATTTTACAGTACGTCCACCTTATTACGATACGATGAAGTGATTTTTGCAAGAAATCAACAGATATCGTTTGGATATACGGACTAATTGTAAGTTTTAAAAACGGCTTGAATTTTTGTAATAAATAAACTTAAAAAGTTTCTTTTATACCCAATTATTTTATGTATTTTCTTTATATTTTGCCCTGTTTTTGTAGTTATTAGATTAACGTGAAAATAATTCGAATAAGTTGCATAAAAAGATTGCGCAATATTGTAGACTAATACCTGGAAATGTTAAAATTTGCGCAGAACTCTATTTAAACAGTAAAATTCCTTCTCTGTTATTTTCTACTGTTATTTCTGCCAAATTTATTAGGTTTTGATAGTCTGGGAGAGTGGTGTGAATCAAATTGGCAATAATTAGGAAGCCCAAAATCGTTGCTTCTTCGATTAAAATGCAATTAAATTCTAGACTGCTAACGAACGTTTTCGCTGTCTGTTGTATGAAGGTTAAATCCGGTTTAATTCGTTTATTTTTAAACGACAGTGCATTCAACTTCGATATAACTATTGATTGTTGTTGATTTCAAGTTTCGAAATTATGGTAAAATTGTTAAAAGACGAATTATTTCGAATTGAAGGGCATGGTGTTGGCGCTCATGGCGAACATACTTACAATATATCGGTTCCAGTACCGATGAATATTGAAATCCCAAATTTCACCGATTGCACATTAATGAAAGTTCATTATTTGTTGTTGATTAAAGCGTGTTTTGAGGGATATGTCGGCGATTTTAAAATGAAAATCTACCCGAATTTGGCCAATGTAGGGCTTTTGGAACTACCTGAAGATGCAACAGAGTTAGCTTCACAAACACCTAATTTAGCAGCAACGGCACCATTACTTGAAATTGATCTACCATCGTATCAAAGTTTGATAGTACAACCGCCACCGTTAGAAACTCGTAAGTAATTCCCATCATTTAGATAGAGGAAAAATTTATGATGTTTTTACTTTTCAGCCCCTCCAACTTACAATAGTATCGTAAGGACCAGCTGATAATTCTACGTTTTTTAGTTTTTGGTAATAAAGACATTATTTCGTTACATTGCGAATAAGTTGTACAATAATCGAGAATCAATACCAAATCACACCTATTGCTTTTAAGATACTCATAAGCAATTCAAATTTCCCACGCTTTTCGACAGTATTGTTGATTAGTTGGCCAATAAAAGTTCCTAAGTTGAATTACAGATCGTAGTAAATTTTACAAAGAAAGATGCGGAATTGTTGAAAAATTTATTAATGTTGACTAATTTATTTAAAATTTGTTAATAGTCTAATGTAGAAGAAGATAAAATATTTGTGCCTGCAAAATTGAAATTGGTAGTCTTGAAGTGGCGCCAAAACAGCGCCTTATAAGACTTCATTCTAATTGAACAGTGGTGTCGATTATAAAATAAAATAGGAGAGGTATAGAAACATAATTTTTAATTCATTTTAACTAATTAAGGCTATTATTAGTTTATTTGGATGTTCAAATCAAGTTCCAATAAATTACGAATTGATTTTGATACCCCAAGGTTTAATGTTAATTATTTTAATTATTGATAATGTTAAACATTCACGAAGATTATACTCTTTCAGTCGATTAGTTTACGAAAATTTAATTTAGTTTTAGTGAGTTGTTACCATTTGAGTGGCGTTTATCATGCCTTGTAAACTATACTTTGAAAATTATCAAAATTATTACAAACCCGGTGACGAAATTGTCGGTCGAGTTGAATGCTATTTTGAAGACTCGACAAAATTACGAAATATTAAAGTACGTTTGAAATGTAAAGAACACAATGAATGGACGGAGAGTGAGACTCGTTATGATGAACTGTCCAAAAGGGATGAAACTGTAAATGTTACTTACTCTGGTGATAATATCATCTTTACTAAACAACAAATACTTTATGGTTCTGGTAAAAATACAATTTTAAAATTTACAACTAATTTAATTAATTTACAGTTTAATTAATTTACAATTGATTTAATTAATTAAACATTAAATTTAGAATCTGGCGAATATCATCTAAGCGGCAAGCATACTTACCAATTTCGATTTGTTCTACCTACAAATCTACCCTCGAATTTCGAAGGACCGTATGGCTCGATTCAATACAAATTGAAAGCTATCGTTGATAAACCTTGGCGTTTTGATGACGAAGATTACCGCAATTTAAATGTAAAGGCTCCATTGTATGTCGATAGATTTCCACCAGAGGAACTTGTAAAATCATCTTCAATTTGTAATTCCTTATAATTTTGTTATTTTTATAGAGACAAACAACATTCGAAGATGAAAAAACTGTATGTTGTTGGTGTTGTAAAGGCGGCGATATTTCAGTGGTTGTTGTAATGCCACGTATGGTATTTGCAATCGGTGAAACTATTGATCTTACAGTAAAATTAACGAATCTATGCAATCTGAACGTCGATCAACTGAAAATAAAGTTAGATAAAGTTGTTACATTTAAAGTAACGTCACCATCACATCGTTCAAAAGCGACAACTGAGAAGATTATTAGAGTTCAAGAACATGGTGTAGGTGCCCATGGTGAATACACTTACAACTTATCAGCCCTCATCCCTGACCATATTGAAGTACCAAATTTCATCAATTGTCACCTTTTTGAAGTCCATTACCATTTTCAAGTAGAAGCTTGTTTAGATGGATGTTCGACTAATTTAGAGTTTGATATTTATCCTGCATTAGCGCATGTAGCTAGTCAGAGAGTTAGTGCTAATGTTTCACCAGCACCTCCTATAGGTTTCAACATAATACCAAATTCAGATATTGTAACGGTACCGTTAGCTACCATTGATGATGTCAATATAAATCCACCACCGTATGAAAGTTTACTACCCGAGAAACAAATTTATCCTGGGGGACCACCTACGGCACCATTTTCACCAGCTAGTGCTCCACTACCAACACCATCCACAAGTAATGAGCCCAATGGACTAATATCAGGTAATTGTATATTGTGATTTATATTTAAATCAGAAGGAATTAAATTTTTTGCAATATTTTACAGCACCTCCGCCTTATAATGACACAATGAAGTCATGATTTTTGTAAGAAATCATCAAATATTCGTTAGACATACGGAGTAATTGTAAGTTTTAAAAAGAGCTTGAATATTTTTGTAATATGTAAATGAATTTTAAAAATTTTCTCTTATATGCAATTATTTTATAATAATTTTGTTTTTTATATTTTTCCAATGTTTGTAGTTGCTAGATAAATGTGAAAATAATTCAAATAAGTTGCATGAAAATATTGCACAATATTATAGATTTGTTGAAAGATGCGCCTGATAATGTACCAGAATTTACAAATTTTTGTATCTGTTTTTATTGGTCAATTAAAACTCTCATTAATCTCGTTAAAAATTGTTTATCTATCCAGTAAAATTCGCGACTTAGTTATTTTCTACTGTTATTTGTTCGAATTTTTTTCTTTTTAGATTAATTAATTCGTTAATTAATTAATTTATTTATCAAAAGTTAAATTTCAGCATGTGCGGCTTCTCCGGGTACTTTTGCTTGCAAATTTGCATTTGTTTTAACAGAAAGTGTAGTACCAAGTTTTGAATGTGACTATGGTAAAATTGATCACGAATTGTGTGCCATGGGATGATGTTTGTAAGGATAGTCGTACCATAAAAGTGCAATCATTAAAATATTGTAACAGATCTTCAGAAGAACGAGTAAATATAATTGATACGAATTGAAATTTGGTGAATATTGATTTTCTTTATTTGTAGACTAGTAGAACGTTTGAAGATATTACAACTTTATGTAATTGGAGTTGTACGGTTGATAAAATTTCTATGGTTGTTGAAATGCCACATACGCTATTCTTTGTGGAAGAAGGTTTGAATTTTGTTGTGAAAATAACAAATTTATCTAACGTTAATGTGGAATCACTCAAGAATAATATGAAAAAAGTTTGGCCTTTATTAAATTTTTGAAATTCCTAATAATTTCCTTCATTATAGCAGGTTACTACTAGATTTAGAGGAACACAAAAAACGCTTCAAATTGTATGATGTATTTGAAATACGAAAACATGGTGTTGGTGCTCATGGTGAACATACTTATAATATGTCTTGTCCATTTCCCAATAACTTTGAAGTACCCAATTTAGTTCCAAGTCGTCTATTTGAAATTGATTATCTGCTTTTTATAGAAGGATGTAGAATGAATTTATTTGTTAAAGTAGTCTGTTATTGGCTCATTTACGGAGTAATCTCAGATTCTCGTTCACCACCATTCTTAGAAGTATCACCAGCAGCAGCAGCACTATTGGATTTTATTGATGATTTGCCAGTTCCTCCCTCAGTACCGTTAGAACCATCAGCACTATTGACTATTATTGATTATGAGCCGCCAGGTAACGAATTTTTATTTGATTCTGATGAAATAATCACAGCAAGTAATGGAACTACCGTTCAGGTTTAATTTAAATATAAGATACCGAAATATTCATAAATTATTCGATATTGTGCAATATGACGAAAATATGGCCAGAAAATTTCGAATTAACATGCAGGAATTCTATTTATAAATAACTCGTATATAAAAATTGCTTGTTACAGTTGTTTCCAGTGTGAAACCAATTGATTGCAGAATATAAGTCATTCCTGCGTCTTCAATTAATAAATTTTACATTTTTTTTTTATTTCATTAATCCTACGACAAATTGATGCGAAAATCGCTTTCACAAAATAGTCGGATAGATAAATCGTAATTTAGAATAACGCTAAATTTCCGGACGCACTAAGCATTCGAGTTTGCCAGTTGCTGATCTCATAGTTGCTATTTTTATCTATGGTCATTATTTATAGCGTGCGGAAGCCAACATTGTATCAATCCGCGTTTATGTCTTGTCGAATACTTTTAGAAAATTACGATGGATTCTATGCTCCGGGTGCTAAAATTGTAGGTCGAGTTCAATGTAATTTCGACCACTCAGTAGTACCGAGACAAATTAAAATAGAATTAGAACGCGTTGAAGTAAATCGATGGTACGAATTTAGTCACAGAACTGGGGGTAATACGTATACTGGATGTCATGATGATATTATCATAGACACGATCATTTTTGGTACCGGTAAGAATAATTTGATTCCCAAAATTTTACACTTTATTAACGGATCTTGTTTTAGAAGATGGAAACTACATTTTCTCAAGAGGCATACATGATTTCCCGTTCATTTTGAACCTACCTAAAAATCTACCATCAAACTATGTGGGCCCTTATAGCCTGATTACGTATCAGTTAAAAGCTATTGTTGGTAAAGTTATTAAGACGGGCTTCCATAGTTGTCGAACGATAAACATATTCGCTACGTTATTCTATCACAATTTTCCACCGGAAGATTTAGTGAGTAGTTTTTGTATATAAATTAAAATTTTTATGCTAATTTTATAAATTTATATAGACGGAAAAAATATTTCAAAATGACAAAACTGTCGGTTATTGGTGTTTGAATAGCGGCGAAATTTCAATAGCCGTGACAATGCCTCGAATGGTATTTGCACCAGGTGAAACTATCGATGTTGGGATACATTTAACGAACTTAAGCCCCAATAATATCCGTCAACTTAAAGTGAATTTTGAAAAAGTAATCACACTCAAAGTTGAAATCCCATCACATCGTCACAAATTGTTGAAAGACGAATTATTATTTCGAATTAAAGAGCATGGTGTTGGCGCTCATGGTGAACGTACCTACAATATATCGGTTCCAGTACCGATGAATATTGAAATTCCAAATTTCACCGATTGCAAATTAATGAAAGTGCATTATTTATTGTTGATTAAAGCGTGTTTTGAGGGATATGTCAGCGATTTTAAAACGAAAATCTACCCGAATTTGGCCAATGTAGGGCTTTTGGAACTACCTGAAGATGCAACAGAGTTAGCTTCACAAACACCTAATTTAGCAGCAACGGCACCATTACTTGAAATTGATCTACCATCGTATCAAAGTTTGATAGTACAACCGCCACCGTTAGAAACTCGTAAGTAATTCCCATTATTTAGATAGAGGAAAAATTTACGATGTTTATACTTTTCAGCCCCTCCAACTTACAATAGTATCGTAAGGACCAGCTGATAATTCCACGTTTTTTAGTTTTTGGTAATAAAGACATTATTTCGTTACATTGCGAATAAGTTGTACAATAATCGAGAATCAATACCAAATCACACCTATTGCTTTTTAGATACTCATAAGCAATTCAAATTTCCCACGCTTTTCCACAGTATTGTTGATTAGTTGACCAGTAAAAGTTCCTAAGTTGAATTACAGATCGTAGTAAATTTTACAAAGAAAGATGAGGAATTGTTGAAAAATTTATTAATGTTGACTAATTTATTTAAAATTTGTTAATAGTCTAATGTATAAGAAGATAAAATATTTGTGCCTGCAAAATTGAAATTGGTAGTCTTGAAGTGGCGCCAAAACAGCGCCTTATAAGACTTCATTCTAATTGAACAGTGGTGTCTATTATAAAATAAAATAGGAGAGGTATAGAAACACAATTTTTAATTCATTTTAACTAATTAAAGCTATTATTAGTTTATTTGGAATGTTCATTTTGTTAGAAATGTTATGCAGATCAAGTTCCAATAAATTACGAATTAATTTTGATTGGTTGTTCCAAGGTTAAATGTTTATTATTTTATTTTATTGTTAGTGTTAAACATTCAATAAATTCAATAATTCATGAAAATCTAATCTATTTTTAGTAAGTTGTTAGTATTTGAGTGGCGTTCGTCATGTCTTGTAAACTATACTTAGAAAATTATCAAAATTATTACAAACCCGGTGACGAAATTGTCGGTCGAGTTGAATGCTATTTCGAAGAATCGACAAGATTACGAAATATTAAAGTACGTTTGAAATGTAAAGAACACAATCAGTGGACGGAGAGTGAGAGGCATTATGATGCAGCATCTAAAAGGCACAAAACTCGACATGTTACTTATCATGGTGATAATATCATCTTTTCTAAACAACAAATACTTTACGGTTCTGGTAAAAATACAGTTTCAAAATTTACAACTAATTTATTGAATTAATTAAACATTAAATTTAGAATCTGGCGAATATGATCTACGTGGCAGGCATACTTACCAATTTCGATTTGTTCTACCTACAAATCTACCGTCGAATTTCGAAGGACCGTGTGGCTCGGTTCGATACAAATTGACAGCTATCGTTGATAAACCCTGGCGTTTTGATGACGAAGATGACCACAATTTAAATGTAAAGTCTCCATTGTATGTCGATAGATTTCCACCAGAGGAATTCGTAAAATCATTTTCAATCTGTAATTTCTTATAATTTTGGTATTTTTGTAGAGACAAACAACATTCGAAGATGAAAAAACTGTATGTTGTTGGTGTTGTAAAGGCGGCGATCTTTCAATGGTTGTGGTAATGCCACGTATGGTATTTGCGATCGGTGAAACTATTGATTTTACAGTAAAATTAACGAATCTATGCAATCTGAACGTGGATCAACTGAAAGTAAAATTAGATAAAGTTGTTACATTTAAAGTAACGTCACCATCACATCGTTCAAAAGCTACAACCGACAAGATTTTTAGAGTTCAAGAACATGGTGTAGGTGCCCATGGTGAATACACTTACAACTTATCAATCCCGATCCCCGACTATATTGAAGTACCAAATTTCACCAGTTGTCACCTTTTTGAAGTCCATTACCATTTTCAAGTAGAAGCTTGTTTAGATGGATGTTCGACTAATTTAGAGATTGATATTTATCCAGCATTAGCGCATGTAGCTAGTCAGAGACTTGGGGCTAATGCTGCATCAGCACCCCCGATAGGTTTTAGTATAATACCAAGCTCAGATGTTGCAACGGTACCACCAACGGTACCGTTAGCTACCATTGATGATGTCAATATAAATCCACCACCGTATGAAAGTTTACTACCCGAGAAACAAATTTATCCTGGGGGACCACCAACGGCACCATTTTCACCAGCTAGTGCTCCACCACCAACACCATCCTCAAGTAATGAGCCCAATGGACTGATATCAGGTAATTGTATATTGTGATTTATATTTAAATCAGAAGGAATTAAATTTTTTGCAATATTTTACAGCACCTCCGCCTTATAATGACACAATGAAGTCATGATTTTTGTAAGAAATCATTAAATATTCTTTAGACATACGGAGTAATTGTAAGTTTTAAAAAGAGCTTGAATATTTTTGTAATATGTAAATGAATTTTAAAAATTTTCTCTTATATGCAATTATTTTATAATAATTTTGTTTTTTATATTTTTCCAATGTTTGTAGTTGCTAGATAAATGTGAAAATAATTCAAATAAGTTGCATGAAAATATTGCACAATATTATAGATTTGTTGAAAGATGCGCCTGATAATGTACCAGAATTTACAAATTTTTGTATCTGTTTTTATTGGTCAATTAAAACTCTCATTAATCTCGTCAAAAACTGTTTATCTATCCAGTAAAATTCGAGACGTAGTTATTTTCTACTGTTATTTGTGTGAATTGTTTTCTATTTTGATTGTTAGTAGTGATATGGGTCAAACTGAGAAGAAACTGGCAACTGGCAGAAATTAAGAATTCCCAAAAACATTAATTCGCGAGTTTAATATTAATCGTCAGATTAAAATTCAATTAAATTCTAGGTCGGTAACAAACGGTTTCGTTGTCTGTTGCACCAAGCCTAAATTCTATTTATGTCGTTTATTTTTAAACGAGAGTGCATTCAACTTTAAAATAATTAGCAATTGTTGATTTTAAACGCAATTAATATAAACAATAATTTACGGTGAGAAATTAGTAAATATTGTTAATTGATTAATAATTTTATAAATTATTAAAATTTCAGTGGTGTTTGGAGCCGTATAAAAATATGTCTTACAAAATTCGACTAGACAATTTTGTGAATTTCTATAAGGCTGGTGATTGTATTCGGGGTCGTGTTATTTGTACATTTGACAATCCTACCCGATTAACTCAAATCAACATGCTTTATCAAATTGAAGAAGATACCAACTTGGATAGTGAGGAATCACTTTCAACTAACACAATTCTTTGGAAGGAATGGCCAATTATAAATAATCGTAATTAATTAATTAATTAATTAATTAATTAATTCGGTTATTTATTTATTTATTTATCATAGGTTAAATTTCAGCATATGCGCCTTCCCCAGGTACTTTTGCTTGCAAATTTGAATTTGTATTAGGAGAAAGAGTACCACCAAGTTTTGAACGTGAGTACGGTAAAATTGTCCACAAATTGAGTACCATTGTTGATGGTGATTGTAAGGATAGTCGTATCATACAAGTAAAATCTTTAAAATATTGTAATAGACCTTCAGAAGAGCAAGTAAATTTAATTAACACGAATAGAAATTTGGTAAACATTGATTTTCTTTATTTGTAGACTAGTAGAACGTTTAAAGATATTACAACTTTATGTAATTGGAGTTGTACAGTTGATAAAATTTCTATGGTAGTTGAAATGCCATATTCTATTCTTGGTAGAAGAAGGTTTGAATTTTGACGTGAAAATTACAAATTTATCTAAATGTGGATTCACTCCAGATTAATTTGAAAGTTTGGCTTTTACTGAATTTTTGAAATTCTTAATAATTTCCGCCATTATAGGTGGTTACAACTAGATTTAGAGGAACGCATAAGAAACGCTTCAAATCGTACGATTTATTTGAAATCCACAAACATGGTGAACATACTTATAATGTATTTTATCCATTTCCCAATAACTTTGAAGTACCCAATTTGGTTCCAAGTCAATTTGAAATTGATTATATGCTTTTTATAGAAGGATATAGAATGAATTTATTTGTTAAAGTACTTCTATATTGGCTCATTTACAGAGCAATCAGACACAAACAAGATCAGCGCTATTGGTAGAATTATCACCAGCAGCAGAATTGACTTTTATTGATGAGCCCCCAGCTTACGAATTTTTATTTGATTCTGACGAATTAACAACAGAAAGTAATGGAGCTACCAATCACATATCAGACAGTAAGCGGTTTTTAATACTGAAGTCAACAATAATATTTACAATATTTTATAGTGCCACCATCTTATAGTGATGAATTTCGATTAATTTGATTATTAAATATGGAATTATTGATGTATTCATTCAGAAATTATTCGATATTGCACAGTAGTTTGAAAATATCGACAGGTCCAACTGATTGAAGATTATAACAGCCGGCGTTTTAAGTTAATAAATTTTATATTTTTGTTTTTGTTTTTTTAATTCTGTTGATAACCTGCGATAAGTTAAAACTTATTTTGAAAAAAAGGCCCAACAGATAAAGCGTAATTCAGAACAACACTAAATTTTGAGACGCACTATACATTCGAGTTTACCAGTCTGATTAATATAATAAAACAACAAACAATGTTTACGTTCTAGTCACTACTTATTGTGCGGCGAAAGTGACGCATTTATGTCTTGTCGAATACGTTTGGAAAATTACGATAGATTCTATACTCCGGGCACTGAAATTATAGGTCGAGTTCAGTGTAATTTCGCCCATCCAGTAGTACTGAAAAATATTAAAATAGAATTGGAACGCATCGAAGTCAATCGATGGTACCAATTTAGTTATAGAACTAGAGGTAGTATGTACATTGGATGTCATGATGTCATTATCATAGATACGATAATTTATGGTAGCGGTAAGAATAGATTAGTTTCTAAAACTTTACAATTTATTACCGTATTTTAATGTTTTTTGTTTTAGAAGATAGAAACTACAATTTCTCGACAGGTACTCATAACTTTCCGTTTGTCTTGAACCTACCTAAAAATCTACCATCTAGTTATAAAGGCCCTTACAGTGTGATTGCGTATCACTTGAAAACTACTGTCGGTACGCTAACCTCGACGGACTTTCATGGTCGTCGATCTATTAAGATATTGGCTCCGTTATTCTGTCATAGTTTTCCACCGGAAGATTTAGTGAGTAGTTTTTGTATATAAATTAAAATTTTTATGCCAATTTTATAAATTTTTACAGACAGAAAGAATATTTGAAAATGACAAAACTATCGGTAATTGGTGTTTGAATAGCGGCGAAATTTCAATGGCGGTTACAATGCCTCGAATGGTATTTGCACCAGGTGAAACTATCGATGTTAGGATACAATTAACGAATTTAAGTAACAAAAATGTACGTCAACTTAAAGTGAGTTTTGAAAAAGTGATCACGCTTAAAGCTAGAGCCCCATCATATCGTGAAAAATTGTTAAAAGACGAATTATTTCGAATTAAAGAGCATGGAGTTGGGGCTCATGGTGATTATACCTACAACATATCGATTCCAATATCGACGAATACTGAAATTCCAAATTTCACCGATTGTAAATTAATGAAAGTCCATTACTTGTTGTTGATTAAAGCGTCTATTGAGGGATGTATTAGCAATTTCAAAATCAAAATCTGTCCGAATTTGGCCAACGTAGGGCTTGCGGAGGTATCTGAAGATGCGCCAGAATCAGCTCCACAAACACCCGATTTAGTAGCAATAGAACCATTCCTCGAAACTGATCTGCCATCGTATCAAAGTTTGGTGATACAGCCGCCACCGTTCGAAACTCGTGAGTTATGCCCATGATTTAGATAGGAGCAGATTTTATGATGTTTGTACTTTTCAGCACCCCCAACTTATAATAATATCTAAGGACCAACAAATCATTCCATATTTTTATTTTTAATTTTTGATAATTATTTTATTGATTGTGTTTCGTTATTTAAATCTATTACAAATAAGTTCTTATACAGTAATCGAGGATCGATAATCGTGGAAGTAACTCAACATATACGCAGTTTTTATGTTTTTTAAGAATAAATGAAATTTACGATATTTCTAATTACTATTCAATATCCAATTTTATACATATACACGTATAGTTTATGTTTTTGATATTAATAAATTATTTTATAAAAAAAAAGAAAAAAAGTTAATGCGATGGCCGGGAATCGAACCCGGATCAACTGCTTGGAAGGCAACTATGCTAACCATTACACCACCATCGCCTTGATTTTCAATTGCAAAATTGTAGGAAGATCAACGAAATTGCTATTTTTTCAAAAAAAATACATAATTATCAAAAAATATCCGCCAAAGTGCTAAATTTTTCAAAAAAATACTTGATTATTACCAATCTGGCAACGGCGGATAACTGCATATTGCTTAAATCTGACCAATAATCATCTTAGTTACCTGTGGTTTATTGCAGCAGACACCGTTGCCAAATTCACCAATTTTTCGTAAATTTGCCAACTTTGATTCTTTCATTATTTAAAAATATTGACTTATTTACGTTTTTGTTCATTTGAATTTCTCTACTTAACATTTTTAATCACGTTTAAATATAAATAATAGTAGCTAAATTCAATTAAATTCGATTAAATTGTTATTCTACGGATTAGTGTTCTCAACACTTGACAACTCTGTTGATAGGAAGAGGCATTTGACATTTGAGAGCTATGGCGGCTGTAATATTTACAGGGGCGCGTTTATTGAGTAAGTTTAAATAAATAATAACACAAATTAAACAAAAATTATAATAATAAATCGAAAACTTCATAATTATTCTAATTCTTTTAGTTTATTGTAAAAATTAATTCTAATCATTTATTATTGTTACATAACATAACCTCAAATGTCATTCTTAAATTGGACTTGTAGAACAACAGAATGGAATCGTTGGAGTTGCCCTTATCAAAACGAATAACTACAGTACGGAAAATCCGTACAATTTGGCATCATTAAAACGAGGCACTGGTGGCCGGTCCAGTTTCAATGGTATCATAGCTACAGTGTTTGGTTGTACCGGTTTTGTCGGCCGTTATGTGTGTAATCGATTAGGTAAAATTGGTACACAGGTACAGGAATTAAACTCCATTGTGTATAATCAATAAAGATTCGTTGAAATTCTAGATGATACTGCCATATCGTGGAGAAGCCTATGAAGTGATGCGTTTGAAAGTTTGCGGTGATCTAGGCCAAGTCCTATTCCACCCGTTCTATTTGCGTGATGAAGATTCAATACGTAAAGTTGTTAAATATTCGAATGTTGTCATCAATTTGATTGGTAGAGATTGGGAGACGGGAAATTTTAATTTCAACGATGTCCATGTGAATGGTGCTAGATTATTAGCGAGAGTTTCTAAAGAATGCGGTGTTCAACGATTCATCCATGTGTCAGCATTGAATGCAGCATCAAAACCACCACGTATATTGCTACCGCAAGGTTCAAAGTTTTTGAGTAGTAAATGTCGCGGTGAACAAGCTGTATTAGAAGAATTCCCTAATGCGACGATCTTCCGACCGGCTGATGTTTACGGTCAAGAAGATCGCTTCTTGAGGTTCGCTGATTATCTTAAAAAACGATTCGTTATTAATTTTATTGGCAATTAGATATTATGTGCATGTATGGCGGCGACAAGGCCATTGGATGCCGCTTTGGGAGAAAGGTGAAAAAAACAATAAAACAACCGATACATGTTAGCGATTTAGCTGCCGGTATTGTAGCAGCAATTCGAGATCCGGATACAAAAGGCAAAATCTATCAAGCCGTTGGGTATTTATCCACCCCTACCAATTAATTTGTACTAATTACTAACCGTTATTGTTAATTCTTTAGTCCGAAACGATATTATCTGTCCGAATTAATTGATTGGTTCTATCGATTGATGCGTAAAGATAAAGAATGGGGATATAAACGATACGATATGAAATATGATCCAACATTTAAATTAAAGGTTACATTAACAGAAATGATACGTCTTGGTTGGCCTATTGGTAATTTACATTGGGAACGTGTTGAACGTGAATATATAACCGATGATGTTAAATCAGAAATACCAACATTAGAAGATTTAGGTATAAATTTAACAGCAATGGAAGACCAAGTACCATGGGAATTGAAACCATGGCAATATGGTTTATATCAAGGTGTTGATGCTGATGAACCAACACCACAACCGGCACCGCCAAAAGTTGTTTTATAATTCAAAAAAAAATTAAATTGTAAATACGATAAATTAAATTAAAATTTCACGTAAAGGTAAGTCTAGTTGTTTTCTTAATTCGTTATAGAAATCAATATTTAAAAAAAAACTTGATTTATCACTCATGTGATAAGAATAAATGTTGGGTTTTTGTTTTTCTATGAATTCGTTTTCTTTTCCAGCATCCTTTAGTCCCTTCTTATAGTCCTGTTTTGATAACATCAATATCCAAAATTACCTTTACAAGCGAAATGAACACAACAATAATTGGAGAAGAATTCAAGTCGGGGTAAGTCGATTTTATTTCTGAAATATTCGTTGATTTTTCTTTGATAATACGGATGTTTATTACCAAAAATACTCCTAGAATACGAAATTGAATCAAAACTACAGGTTTCGTATGACACTGGCTTTCTCCAGTAGACGTCTGATTACAGTCTGATCAAAAGCAGTATTATAACTAATTAATTTGACCTTAATTGCTGTAATCTGAACAGATTGCTGTTTCTTAACAGGTAATTCAATAGTTTTCTATTTCGAATTCTTTTGTATTTTTCATTTTCCTAACTGATTCGTCCCAATCGTCGATAATTAACTGCTTTCTTATACATAATTAACGTTAGTTGATTATAAGTATCGCACAAAATTTTGGGGGTAAATAAGGGATAAAATTCTAAGATTAAAAGTCTTATACTATTTTTTAAACTGACATACAAGTAATTAGTTATTAATTTGAAAAATTAACCAATCATAAGCTTCCTTACTTCCAATGGTTGCCCTACTCTGTTTGGGTCGCTATAATACGCATGTAGTTGGCTACTTTATTTAATTAATAACTAATTACCTGTGCGTCAGGTAAAAGAAAATGATTTAAGGCTTTCGTTTTAGAACTTAATTCTCTGTCTACCCTCAAAACTTGTGTGATTCCTAGGAGACACCCTGTCGAATCGCTATTTTAAACAGTTATCCACTACACTTTCTGTACAATTCTCTTGACAAGTTTTCATATTTCCACTCAGAAACATACAACAATTTGGAATTATTCGTAAAGTTTAAATCGTTTCTAATTCTATTTATTGTATGAACAATTATAAAATGGTAGTCCAATAGATAATAGAGAGGATTTAGTGATGGGGATTGAATATTTTATCAAACAACGGCCTGTAAAATGTACTAATTGATCATTAAAATTTGATTCATGTTGGTGTTAAATCTATTTGATGCCTCTGCCTCTGTTCGTGTATAAATAATAGCGGGCATTTTTAATATTATTTAAATGATGATATTAAGAAAAATTATGCTATTCTGGGATAATATATTAAATATTAAACTATCTGTACAAATTATGTAAAATTTCAACATTTTCCAACGTAAATACTTGATTAATATTCAACTCTATTTGGGTATATTTTCACAGTTCCCCAATATAGAAGATTCGTTTAAAGTAATGAATTACGTATAAAGTTAAATATGTTCATCGTAACTTGTTATATGTCCTCTGTTCTTAGTTTCCATAAATTCGTAATATGAATACATATAGATAGATAGATAGAGAAGGACAGATAGAGGGCGAAAGGGAGGTTTTTTGAGAGGGGAAGTCTAGATGGCTTTTTAGGTCGTTATTTTACCCCTATTTAAAATTCATTCCATATAAAGTACTTAACAACATAATTGGGAAACTTTAAATACAAAACGGTATTATTACTCTATTCTAGGATAGGGGAATTGCGTTATGTTGTACTTGTTCCTTTTTAACTAACAAGAATCATATCATTTTCATTACCACGTACTATCTATAAATTATAAATTAAGTGTTCAATATGTTAATTATGGGATTATATCATTTGTCTTCATTATTGTGGAAATTTTTCAATTGCGGGCAATATTACTAATTAAAATATTTTGTTATGTCATCACTAATTAATGCATTTATTTATAACCGATTTAATTGTCGATTGTTTTGAAAGGATTCAAACAAAACTATGACTAATTGATTTTAAAATTGTTGTTTTTTCATTGTTTACCATCATTTAATCCCCTACATACAATTATCAATGATTTGTTATTTAAGTTTAACTTAAATCAATATTTTTATACTGTATCAGTTATTAAAAAAAAAGTTTAATTCTCGTTGAATACGAGGATCGGGATCTATTTTAAGTTGACCTCTTGAACAAATAATTAATGAATTACACTCGATTGTCGACTATTTACGTTGTTAAAAGCAATTTTTTACCAATTTTCCCGTTAATTAGTTTCATGAAAAACAATCTAGAGTTGATTTGTTTCTAAATCGAACTCTAATCGAGATTTCAGCGGAATAAATCTAAAATTAATTTGATCTGTAACTAACATACTAGACAGATTTGTCCATAAAAAATTTGTTGTCAACAAGAAAACTATAAATAATTGCATTTTTTGTAAATTTTCATTTTAAAACCGGAAATATCGCCGATTTCTGCAAGTCTTTAAATTCTTATTGTTTATGTATTTCTTTTAAAGAGATGTTCACAATTAATTTGGTTGTATTTTGTTTTGTTTTACGTAGAAATGTTCTCATTATTTCCATCAACACAATTCAAAATCTGTTGTTAACTCTGTTGAATTTATTATTGATGGATTTAATAACAACATTACCGTTAATTAATTGCAGAGTTCCATCTTCTTCATTATCAAACTTCAACAGTACTAAGTTGTTTTGATAAAGTTAAATTTAATAATAGCTTTATATTTAACTAAAATTGTGTCTTTTATTAGTTTAATTAAATATCATATTTAGAATAGAAATTGTCAAGACTAATGTTATTACGAAAATGACAAAGCTTTTATTTCGTCATTGTTTAAACTGAATTTTTTAATTACCAAAATCACCAGTAGATCGTGTTTATTATTTATATTTTAATTACAGTATCATGTTAACGTTAATTATTAGATGGGATTGAAATACGATTATCTTCCACATAACTTAATCGAAAGCGATTGTTGATTTTTGTTAATTTTAATAAGGACAAATTGGCAATTTTTCTAGAATTTCACTATTACTTCTAATAAAAAATATAAGAATTAACACTAAGCTCTTAGTACAAACGATTTAGCAAGTTGCTAAATTATCTGGAATTTGTTAGATTCGTGCCTCATTAGATAGTATTCATTTTTGATTAACCATTTCAGTATAAATTGTTAGATTTCTTAGAAATGCACAATTTTAAATCTATTCATAAACTCAAGCAGAATTTATAATTTTTTATACTTGTTTATTTAAAAACTTACTCATTTTTTAATACAATTTATTTGCATACTCTTTGGTCTACCAACTATAGCTTATGCTTCATTCTTTTAATTAGATATGATTAACTAAGCATTTTATTTTAAATTACTTGAAGTTTTCTGGTGTTTTTTACTAACATAAGTCTACATCTATTATACTATTAAAATAATTTGCACTGTTGTAAACATCATCAATTACAAGTTTCAGTAAACAATTAAATTTGCTTTTTTTCCCTAAATTTTCAATTAAATTTTGAAAACGACTTGCATGAAATTTTTAATATTTCCAGTATGTAATACTAGTGGAGTGTTTAATTTTGGATTTAATGAAAATATCTGCCGATGCATAAACTAAAACCGTGTTTCTATCAAACGCTATTTTTTTCAATGCTTGATACTAAATACACGAAATGTATCATTCAAATTGTATACAAAACCGTATTGTGTATTTACTTCATTGGGCATGATTCTATCATTTATTTTTACATCTAATGCGATTAAATTATTAAAATTTGAAAATACTGCTGGGTCGGTGAATTTATTCAAATCATTCATTAAATTTGATAAACATTTATTAATTCCAATCATATCGATGTTATACGTTTAACTATTGATACTAACGGATTATTTTTCATATTATCCTATTCGATACTATGATCCTACTGTATCAAAGTTTATATTGTTGACGTTTTTGCATTGATTAATGAACAATTATTTCGATAAAATTTTATTAAATTGCCTTGCCTAGAAGAATTATACAAATTTTCCGATATACATATCTATCTATTCTATTATTTCTTCGTTTTTTAAACAAATATTGCAAATAATTTATTATTTGTAAAATTCTTTTATTGATGGTATTCATGGAGAAATGTTGAGGTTATTCGAATCCTGTTTATTGAAATTCTTGGAATTATTTAAAGGTAAGGGGCTTCCACATTGTTCAATTATCTTTTTTTTTCTCTAAAAATAAAACTGAAAGCTGGAATAGCCAACGTGTATTTTATAATAATGGTCGGTTTTTTAATCTCACATCATTTCTAAATTAACTTCGAGTATGCTTTTGATCGTTAAATTCTAAAATACCACTTCAAGATTTGTTTTTTTATAAATAAGATGGAACGTCCGTATTACAAGATGAATATTTTCCTGATGGTATTGGACGATTTTTTTTAATTGTGTAAAATTTTTAATATTTGAAAACCTCATCAATCACTACAAAAATTCTATAATTATTTGAATGATTCGATAAAATATTTAATTTGCTCGTTTTCTCTTTATAGTAAAAAATTTGATCGTATTGACGATTTCCATTTATCATTAGAGATTTTGTGATCTAAAGATAGATGATGCTTATTTTATTCGATTTTATCCCCAATAATCCACAATTACAATCGTTATATTTTAAAGCTGGGAATTTGAAATCTGGTTGGTTATAATTTAAATTCATTGTGATACTTTTTCGGATTTAAGGTCTTATCTGTATCCCATGTTTCTCTTTTTCTTTGTAACTTTTTCGAAAATAGTCATTTTTACCAATTTAAAAACTTACAAAGTTGGTAAGTATAAGGGATTTGAAACTATAAAGTCAAATGATTGTTAATTTTTCACTACTAATATCTTGTTAATCATTTTTCGATAAACTAAATGGGCGTTCCTTAAACTTTTTATGGGTATCTCATTTCTTTGCCTTCAGTGTTTCTTCCTCTATAAATGTGAAAGTGTGTGCGTCAAAGAGATTTTAATGTACGAAATTTGTTTCTATTTTCGCATTTCCCTTTTAAACCGATGATTTAATATTCAAGTGGAAAATCTGCCACAATATTCCAATTTTATTCTAATTCTACTGGCATAAAATATGAATATTCTTTATAACAAACTTTGTAATATTTTGGTTGACGAATCAATGGTGAGATCATCAGGATTTGCATCAGTATCAACACATTTTATTGTAGATTTTTGTAAAATTGCCCTAATGATACCCTCAGGTTTTACATAACGATTTCGATCCATATCGAATGAACGAGACATATCGTCCATATTAATAATACTAGGTGATAAAAATTTAATATCGTCATTTCGAAACTAAATACGGTTGGATTTTATAAACTACACACAAATGCTTGTATAAAAGCATAGGAAATATTTGGGTATAATTCGAATTTTGAAACTGTTGAAGGATTTTTAATTAGCCAAATAATTTCAAGAAATTTATGCCTGTGGATGTTATACTAAAATTACCAAAATTTTCCAATAATACAAGCTAAAAATCAATGAAATTTAATAATTTTCAGCTAAACAATAACAACAACAACAATGGTTATTATTATGTGTTTTGATAATTTAATATTGCATTGTACTACTGGTGTGGTTTTTGTTTAATCATATTTTCGTTTTTAATAGAAACAAATTCCATTCTAAATTATATTTCGTATACGATAATTATCAATTATTTTGCGATATTTATTAACTTTGAACGACAGTACTGAAATTTTGCTATCTAACAAAATCAGCGGGTTACAATTTTAATGAAACCTGAATGACTTGGATAAATCATTAAATTCACAAGTTTATTTGTATTAATTATCGCGTCAAATAAAATAAATCAACTACACGGTATGTGCAAATTTTTCAATTTTATATTTCTGTAACTAGTAAATTGTCTTCCTTGTTTTACCCCAATGTACTGTCCTGGGGCTTTGATTTAACCATCGACTTTTTTTCTCTAATTAAATTCAATAATTATGAAACAAATTAAAATTATAAATGCAAATTAAAATCTAATTTTAAACTTTATAAACGAAGTGTATTTGTGGTATATTTCAGGAATGTTTAAAGGGCCGGTATAAAACTTGAAAATTTGCTAAATTCGTATAACAGAGATGGAAATATTTACTTTGCTGTCGTCGTTGGATAATCATGGAGCAACTTATAAATTTCCATTTCCATTTTCATTTCGGATAAAAATTGGATATTTTCCTGTATTCAGGTTCATGATTATCTCTATATTCCCATTATTATTATTATTATTAAAAAAAAGCAGAGATACAGAAGAGGAAAAGCGTGCCAAATATTTATTTACATTTACATTTGAATATGAATTGCGGAATTTTCTAAATAACAAGCTATATCAGGTATTTGCCATAATTACAATCTTTCAGCATTAATGAAACTGAATACCTTTAAATTTTGCCAATATCTAATTAATGATATTTTGTTTGTTTCGTTATTAAAAACAAGCGACGTGATAAGTAATAAACCTTTTGGATATTACAGTTTGATGGAAAAAATTAATGGAATATTCATGGACGAACCAGGAAACATGTATGTAAATAACAAAATATTGATGAATATTTATGGAGGTTTGTGATTTTCCAAATTAAAAATCCATATGTTTGAAATTTGATAGGTGATTTTCTCCCCGTTTATATCGATCCATCTGGCTATAACTATTTTCTCTTCTTTATGTTATTTTCTCCGGCAATAATTTATATTGAATCGCTATTTAGAAAAAAAGCCATCCGTTTATGTTTAAGTTCGTTTTTTGTTCCGGTTAAAGACAATTCTCCCATGGTGGTCATAAAAAAAGGCAAATCTGTAGTCGGAATATAAATTATATTTCCATGTGAAAGTTGTTGGATGTTGTTCTATTATCGGCGTTCACACAGGCAAAAGCGTAGAAATATAACTGATATATGTAATAATTTATACTCTATATGGATGTGTGTGCAGGGTAAAAGGGTTTTATTCCAAGTGGGAAGCTTAACATCAACCACTTAGTATTCGGCCAAGTCTTGGAGCATCCATCAAACATCTCGTACAAGAGGCGAAGCGCCGGAATCAACGGACATATCCTGTGAAAACTTTTACAAACATATTTAACTTACACAGCAAAAAAGAAATAAAATAAAGAATGAAGAAACGAAGAGAATGATGTGAAGAAGATTTTTTTGACGGTTGTCACTTTCCATTGATATTTAATTTATCGGTGATTTGAGTATATGGCCTAGGAATCCTTTGGGGATTTGTAATCTTGTTCTAGTTATATGGAGTTTGTAGTCGAATTTAGGAACTGTGTTGGGGCTATATAGAACGTGAGCTAAAAGCAGACAAGCCAACTTTAATGAACAACTGATGATTATGACCAGGATAAATTTTAGGGAACGACGTTGAAAATCTAAGACTACTCCCAAAAGACGATCCTGACAAATTACAGGTATTATATCGAACAATGGCCGGCCCGTTAACCTCCGTTCACCCTTTAATCTGTCATTCGTAAAATCGAAATTATAATAATAGAGAAAAAAATACACGTACTTATTTAATAAAATTCTTATCACATTTCCCCCAATTCTCTCTCTTTTTCCACCTATATTCTATTCTATTCTATTAAACCAATTATATTTCTTTTTTCGTTCGTCTAATCCGTCTTATCAATTAATGAAATCTACGTTAAAATACTAATTGGTTTGTTTGCTTCGTTGTAAACGGCCGTCATGGGATTTGGGTTTCCCTTCTACCACTCTTCTACACCCATTTCAACGTCTTGTCGGCTTATTCACACACATTTTCTTGAAAATTTTCTTAATTACGTTTTCCTTGTCATTTACATTTACAAAAACTTTTTCAATTAATTGTTCTACCGTTGAGTTGTAATTTTTATTATTGCGCTTTATTCTATACTACAAAATAAATTTCAAAATTATATTTAATAAAATATATAAAAAAGTTTGGGCTCGTGTGGGATTTGAACCCACGACTTCCGAAGCGAAATAATCAATACGGCGCTCTAACCAACTGAGCTAACGAGCCATATACAAAATGACGTTATTTCTATTGCATTTAAATGCTCAATTCACTTATAAAAAAACATAATTATGAATTATCTTTTTAATTGTTGAGCTTCATTCTACCCTACAAAATAAATATCAAAATTATATTCAATAAAATATATAAAATTTTTGGGGTCGTGTGGGATTTGAACCCACGACTTCCAAAAACGAAATTATCAATACGGCGCTCTAATCAACTGAGCTAACGAGCCATTTGTAAAACAGTCTTATTTCCATGGAATTCAAACGCTGACTTACGAGTCAAAAAAGGTAATTCTGGAATTAATAATTGAGAAATTCATGTGTGGTTTTAAACAGTTAAAATCATTCTAAATATTTCGATAAATCAATGGAAATGTTGAGCTTGTAAATATTATGTTAGAAATAAACCCGGCGCCTCCACCAAATGTGACACTGGTGGTATCTTAAATACATCGAAGTAGCAATTACGATTAGAGGCGTTGGAAAAATAAGCTTATTCCACCCTTTCTTTATTTGGCAAATAATTCGAAAGCAAGCTAAATTAATTCACTAAAGATTAGGCTCTTTTTCGGGCATTTTTCTCTAGTTTATTTATAAACTGGCTCATGTTTCTAATTATTCAATATTTTTGATTAAAAATTATATCAAAAAATGCTGCATCATTATTATTATTAACCAATATCTAAAGTGTGCTTATCGGAAAAACTAATTTAAGATAATGCTAAACAAACACGATTTTGTAGATAAGCTAACTGTGTTGCAAAAAAATATGTTTTACGCCAACATTTAGCAAAAAAATCCAATTATTCATGTGTATTTTTCTTCCTGTTTGACACTAAAATTGGCGTATATAATTGAAGATCTCACATTATAACGCAAAAGAGAAAAAAAGGTGATTATTTTTGTTGGGAATGATTAAAATTCCAGCGTGGACGATTCGAAATATTTGCCATCGTTTCGTATTTGTCGTAATTATGTTTATTTATATTACAGTTGGGAGACTTGTTGCCTTTATTGATAGTCCCATCGGAAATAAAGGCAATCAATATCCGGATTTAGTTTAAACACGTAGAAAGAGTGAGAGAGAATGAGTTGGAGTAGATCAGTGGGTGATTGGGTGAAGTTTTCGATTAGTTTTACTTTAACAAATGTTGATAATCTACAGTAATTATTCAAGGGTTTTAGATTATAAACGTTGTAGTTTAATTCCATTGTGTTAAACGAAGCACAAAAAAGATATACACCACATTATCTACATACAAGTCAATAAATAGGCGATAGACAGAGCTAAATAGAGAGAAAGTTATTTTACACGTTTACTAATCGCTCTGTTCTATTAAATACAAGACAGTAATTGTGTGAAATTTGGATTAGTTTAATATAACTTATTCTTGTTTGTGTATGTATTTGTTGAAAAGTTTACGACAGATTCTTGTAGAAAAGCACATAGGGAAGTAAAAGGCAACAAAATATTGAATGAGATAGAAAAGATAAGAAATATACTTAGTAGAGCAGCCACAGAGAATCCCCAAAGGACTTATAACTCCCTGTAGAATAAAATGAGGGGAGTGAATATAAGAGAATGGGATAAGAGTATGAGTAGAATAGAACAACTTATTTCTTGTAATATCTGCCGCAGCAATTTCTTAGCCTACCATGAAGTTCTTACGTTAATTAAATCTTAACCACATATGACGAATTCTATGTTATATAATATTACAGTTGTGCGTGACATATTTCAACAAAATGTGAAATGAAGTCTTGAATGACTTTAATATCATCAACATCAACTAATCAACAGATGGATTAAAATTGAGTCAACTCAAGTAAATCGGAGGAGATCATTTTTTGATACAAGAATAATTTCTACAATTGTATACGTTGGATAAATGTATAATCCTTGATGTTGAATAATAGCTAGGGCTTTTGTCTGTTTCAGTTATTCGTTACAGTTTTTTAACGTTACAAGGAGATTTACAATCGGAGCAGTTTCAATTTTATTCGGTTTTATCTCGAATAGATAATCGTACATTAACTAAATCGTATCTTAAATCAGTATAGAAACGTTGATTTATTCGTCGATTTTCGTGGTCTAACGTTTATTTCGTCTTATCATCGGAACATACCAACTACTATTGTTTACAATAATTGTTGATATTAGATGTTGTACTTGCTGTATGTGTGTATTTACCTATTGGTTGGTTTGTTATAACCCAACAATGGCCCAATAGTAAACAACATGTTCGCTTCCCTACCATTAATTCCATAGGTGATGACGATAAGTGGTCCTTTCTGTTTATGACAATACCCTAAAAAATGTTCGATTGTTTACTTATGATCCACCCCAACTATACATTTTGCTTTATTATTATTATTTTTAGATCTACTATTGTTTGCCCATTGGAAAGATTCTCTCCTATGTGTATTCTTTTTTTTTTAGAATCGTTTGGCTGTAAATAATCTACAACGGCATCTGAAACCGCTATTATTTACGTGACACTTTTTCAACTTGGGGATTTTTATGGTCTGGCTGAGTTAGTAGCGTTTTCCGATAGCGGATTTATAGATGCTAGACTGGTCTTTTTATTCCATTCGTTTATATCAATAGTAAAGTAGTATACAATACGATAAATACGGATATTTCTTTTATCTTGTCGTCTGTATGATGATTATTTAGAATACAGTCAGGAACGTATTTTATACATTTTTCGTAAAACGAATCAACCTATAGAGATCTGTCTGTATTGCTAGACAAGAATTACTTGGGTATTACTTCGACATAATACAACAAGCTCGATTTTTAATATTTGTTACTTCCAGATGGGAGAATTTTTAGAAAATAATTAAATCGATCGCAACTATTGGTCAGTTATTTTGTACCATCTACAGCGAATTTAATTTATATGTATGATTCTATAAAATACAAAGATGTTTGCATCGATGACTTTTCGCCTGTGTTAACATGGAAATCTCTACAGATATATCTGTAAGCCAAGTTGGAAAAGTCCTGTTTGATATGCATTAGAAGTGTCGTATTCGTCAAGTTTGTTTCTTTTCAATGTTGCATCCGGAAACTTTCGAATATATTTAGTAAAGTTTTTAGATTATCTTGTATTCGTGTAATTATTTTAACAATACGCCTCGCTGAATATAACAAAAACTCTAATGTGTGCGTATTTTGTGTTAATTGTTGCGGCTTCTATTTTCGACATCTTCAACTCTAATTCTAGTCTTGTACAAGTAAGTTAAATTAAATGTAGAAATTATGTAATTGGAGATATTGAATGTTCCATATGTTATTAATGTTTACATCTGTTTTAAAATTACATTTGCATATCCATTTTGTATCCCATCAGATAGTTCAACATGAATTTGCATAGTAAAAGATACTATACAATCTCAATTAAGCAAATAGAGGGAAGGCGAAACGAAGAATTTCGTTTAATTTTAATTAAAAATAATACAATTTGCAACCTTCTAATTAGATCGTGTTTATGTATTGTTATATATCAAAACGGATAACAAAAGATGTGAAACAGTTAGTTCAGTTTGCGTTAATCCCTCATTTCTCCTACGCTTTACAAGATTCTGGAGCGTAACTGTAGTTATGTAAAAGCAAAGTATACTGTCAAGCTCAGCAGTTGTGGTCAAAGGTCGAATTCGAACAATAAAGAAGCAGAGCCTAACCGATGGTTACTCGAGCTCAACTTGCTAAGCTTAAATTATAGTGTGCGGTCCATGCTATTGTAGCGTACATCCAGCCCTATTAACACACACACACACACTCTAATCATATCCAGGTTAAGTTGTGGGCGAATATTTAATTGGAAATACCGTTAAAGTTTATCGGTTTTTCAACGTTTTTTTTTGTGGTTTTGTAGTTTAGGATATCAAGTGGAAAAACGACTTTAATCCTTGAAATAGTCAGTTGCAAAGTGTTACATTGTGTAACGGATATAAACACGACACGCACAAAAGCCTCATCTACTCTAATTCCGTCTAGTCGTTGTTATAATTTCATTTTGGGTGGATTTAATGTAAATTGTACGAACGTCATAGTCATATGCATAAAGTTTGTGACGGCTGTTACAATGAGACTATGCCCGTCATTATGACTAGTGGATAACAGTTACAACACCGGCTACCCATCAACTGTTTACGTTAATATGGGAAAAAAACACCCCACAACGAACAGATCCCTTAATACTGTTGTAATTTATTTGTTGGAGGCTTTAGAATAAAAAAGCCGACGAATTTTCCGCGACCACACCAATTTTGTCCAATTGTCGTAAACAGAATTATGGGCCAGTAATGGATATTAATGAAGTGTGTACTAATATAATTACATAATAAATCGGAGGTTGGACATTTCAGTGGTTGTTAGAATTCTCTGTTTCTCTCTCTATATATAGTGTTTGATACATATAACTAGTGGCAGAGGTTACGACTCACCTGGGACACAATTTCCATCTGTTAGTTTTGCTTGTACGGTTACGATGAATTTTAGAAATGGGAAAATAAGTAAATTTACTTAAACCAAAAACGAAGATTCCAACAATAAATTTTACAACAACTTCTAAAATAATCTTCAACTAAATAATGTTGAATTGTTTTCAAATTTACAATGGAAACAAATGTCGGTAACATGCCGCAAGCTACTTTTCAAAATAAGACGAATATAAACGAGAAACTTTGCATATACTCATCCTCTTATTGGGAGATTATTTAATTCATTCTTGCCTCTTTTCTATATCGTTTTTTTCTCTCCACAATGTCTGTGTGAATGTTTTGTTAATATCAAACTTTTCCCATTAAAGTACCCAACGAAACCTATCTTATCACATATACAATTAAGTCACACACTTTACAAAAGCAAATCTCCGGTTGTACTGTTATTGTATTTGAAGGTCGGTACAAGTTGTTATTAGCATACATTAATTTGGTGTTTGTTGATAATGATGACAGTGACTGTAAGAGGGGGGTGGTCGGTGCCGCCACCGTTACCGCCGCCGTCTACTGCTTCATTAAAGTGGGTAACTGTAAACCGGCCTGGAATAAGCAATAGCCTTCACTCCGCCCTCACAACGACCAAATAGCTTCTATAAAGGGTTTGAACAGCTAATACAACCGCCTCCGGTTCTCATCTGTTCCTTCTAATCAACATCAATATGCAGTAGTGACGACGATGAAGAGGACGACAACCGGAAAGGGTCCACTTCGCATATCTTCCTTCAACGATCGCTATCATATCCTCCTAATTAATTAGTGGTAGATTGTTAAATATTCGTGAAAGAATGAGGCGAATAATGGAAATATAAAATTGTTGGAAAAATTAAAAAGTATACGGGTGGATTGAAATTTAATAAACAACAATGTTGGAGATATTTGAAAAATATTGTACTCGTACCCAAATCAATTTAGGAAACCTGATAAAATTCAATAAAAGATCTATCCTTTTGGGTTAAATTCAATTTGCACATTAAAATTGGATGATGTCTTTTTATTGTTGCAGTTCGTGCCTCTAAAAATACTCCTATTCGTATGATGATCCGAATGAAGCCCTATTTCCGTTACTTATTGAAAATATAACAGAAATAACAATAATAACACAATATAGAACATGAAAGTTTACAGATATCTTCACTAATATTGATAGCAGATACTACCCTCTAATGATATGTATTCAGAGTGAAATTTGCAATTTTAATTTTTTAAGAAATTTTGATTTAAAGCAATCAGGACTGTTTTATTAAGGTTTCATGTTATAATAAAGTTTTTTCCCCTCGTATATTTTAGCTATTTTACAGGGGAGAGTTTGTTAATTTAGCAGATCCGAAACAATGCAAATAAAATAGAAGACTGAACAGATGCTGTACGGCTTTAAGTATTTAATTAAACGGCTAGTCTAACAATGTAGCCCGTCAATTTTTTTTTTACAACACACTCTAGTTGACATAATCTCTAGAAAATTATTCGAATCAAACTGGGGCTGTATATTTGTCAGTCGAATTTACCGTTGTTAAGTGGGCGCATTGAGGATATTTTAAATCGGACTGCAGCTCCTAGTTGCTCCCGTTGCTCGTCACCAAAGGGAATAACAATGAATAAGTGCCAGCCGAGCTGAGAATTACTCGTGAGAATATCTTGACCTGCATCCAGATGTTTCAATATGGCTGGAAAATCCATCGTCTAATACAATCAATCTATTGTATCAGGTTCTTTTAAGATTCTTTTTGCCCCTGTTAAAAACATAAAGAAGCGGCTTCGCAGAATGGAAGTTATTATTCATGAAATGTTGGAGGTAATTTAACTGTTCTCTGGAGCACGTATTGTGCTCGCCTAGACTCTGCACCAGTACTGGCGTTTTCCCCTTTTAGTACCGAAATTTGTTTATCGCACAACAAGATTATACAAGAGTAAAGTTAGATAAATATAGAAAGCTTTGTTGTTTTAATCTGATTGTGGTAACGGATACGTGGGTGCAACCATTGAGAGCTTTCAGTAGACAAACACAATAATCGTGCGTATCCATAAGTTTAAACACCATTACAGTTGAATTATGACAGTTTTATGAATCTTTTTACGGTTGAATCACCCCCCAAAATTGATTGACATTGATGTCAATTTTTTTTGAAAAAGCGCTTTTAACGAATTGGAGGAAAATTAAAATCCTGAATTCAGTAATTATCGTAATGAAAATACTGGAATGGTAGTTAGTTAGCCGTCACTTTCAGTTCTCTTTCAAATCGTAGTTGAAAAGTTGCTGAACGTGCAAGTTTCATAATATGGAAATCTTTCACCATCTCACTTTCTTGCATTGGTTTCTAACTGAGTGTGTGTTTTTTTAATTGCCAAAGTGGAAATAAAACGTTAACGACCCCATAATTTGCATCGTTAAAGTATTTACCGAATTCGAGAGTTATTGGTGTGTGTAACGTGAGACACAAGATGGGACTTTTGAACGGTCCTAATGTGGCGGCAAAGAGTTGTATAGAGCCTCTTTAGTGTCAAGTCCGTTAACTTTGTCGCTTTATCTTAGTCCCTTGATGGATAAAGAGGGTTGTGGTCGGCTTCTGTGTGCTAGTTTTCCGAAACTGTTGTATGGTATTTTTTTTAAATTACCCTTTACAGCTATTATCCTATATCCATTTTTATTGTGTAATATAAAGTTGTTCATCGGTTATATGGGGGTGTAAATTAGATGTTTTCAAGTGTATATGTGTGTATATGGTGCAGTGCGGCTAGGCAATTACTTGCTACTAAAACTCTTTGTTTATGAGAAGGAAATGGTGGTGGTAGCGGTGGTGAGATTATTGCCTCCACCCTGGACATTGTCCCAAAGTAATAAAACCGGTTACAGTGATCACCTGTACTAAATAAAACGAAAATTTTAAAGATTTTAGTTTATTTTACTGTTATAAACAATATATTACAATTAAACGAAAAGAGGACATCTATAATACTTTTATTTTGTAATAAATAGGAGGGTGTTTACATTAAAATTTGAGGCACTGAATCTTTTATTTTACACCCTCCTTATATGAAATTTGAAAATAATCTAAACAAGAATCGTATACACTTACTTTTTTACAAATAATCTTAATCGTATAACATTTAACAATAATTAATACAACTATTTTATAATTGATTGGATTTCACTGATTTCCTAGAAGTTGAATTAGAAATCTGCGTACAGTCGGTCTATTTTTAATTCAAACAACTCGATCAAGCTGACTGAATTGTAATAGACAATTTGAAGTAGATACTGCACCAGTTCAGCCTTTTAACGATAATGATAATGGTAATGATGATGGTGATAAACGAAGGTAATAATTACTAGTTTGACATGAATATGAATTGAATTGAATAAAGAATAAAGAATAAAATTTCCCTATATCACCCTACTACTAATCTAAATTGACATTATTTTTTACAATGTACAGACAAGTCTCATTATTTTATTATGGAACGGGTTCTATTCATTGATTTATTTGATTTATTAATTAAGCAACAATGGCGATAAATTCTTATAAAACATCGATCCTCCACATTGTCCTCATTTTTTTTAAATTCTTCATCACTATAAAACTGATAATCCGTATTTACATTTTTATATACATTCACTGATATTTATTGCTTCGCTATCAAACCGATTAATCTTACGATAATAAACAATCATTATTCAAAAATTGTTATTACAATTATTTTGAAAGGAGCCTCTCGTATCGATTATATTCCAACATCGATTCCCTCGAGTTGTTTTACCGTTGAATCAGTATAAAGAACTGTTTAGAATTACAATTAGAACGAAAAAAAACCTCCTGTTGTTATTTTGTGTATCTCGTTTACATTGCTACCGATTTATGCTGATTGCGTTGTGGCGGAATCACAGATGGTCGATATACACAGGTTCCACTATATCTGATTTGATTATATTCTACACACGTCTTGATTGAACAATGCAAAGTTTGTTGGATTTTATTATTAAAAGTTGTTTCTATCGGAAATTTTCGTTTGTGTTTTTATAATTTTATTATTTTTCACCTATAAGATTCACCAATAAACAATAAACATACAACGATTAATAATTGTTTAGAACGTGTCTGTTTTGATGAACTTGTTGAATCTTTTGCAGCCTCTAAATTACCGCGTGTTACCTCCTCTTGACAACGTCCAATCGAATCAATATCAATATCGCCCATCGGCCTACCGTTAACTTCCAATGGTGATATGCAATAATTTTTCGATATGAATTCTAATAGACTACCATTAACTAAAGGTCCTTCTAATAAAGCATGTATGTGACAATCACATGGGAAATGATTTGATATCACAGTAAGTTTATCAACGTACACGATTAGCGTTTCCGATTTTGGTATTTCAAGTATATGATTACCTTGGAATTTCAAATGGCCAATTCGTTGTTCCTGAGTGAAATTCAATTCTTGAATTGCATCGATTTTATTGTTTAACAAATACAAATTATTGATGAACGTCATACTGTCAAAGGCGCCTTCTTCAATTATACCCAAGTCGGATTCTTGGATTGATAAGACGCCGACGTTAGTCAAGCCGCGAAATGTACCTGCGAAATTTCAAGAGCGTTCATGAAAATTGTGGAAATATTATTAATGTTTTATGTAGCATTTGTCAACGGTACATTTGTAAAATTTACAATGTTTCAGGCTGTAAATTTGGTGGATGCGCCGGGCACGTGCTGTTCCCAGCCGTTAATACCAAAACAACATCTAACATTGTATCATAAAAAAAGTATTATACCTTCTTTTAATCGCGGCAAATCCATAAAGGCCAACTTAAGATATCCAACTGTATCTAATCCATTGAAGGCGTCCGGCTCTAAAATACGTACACCCGACGGGAAATTCAATCTTTCAACATTTGTCAGGCCACTGAACGCATTACTCTCAATCTTTACTATTGGATTATTCGTCAACACCAACAATTTTAAATTCGATGTACCGGCAAACGAGTATCCTTCAACTTTTTTAATTTTGTTATGGCTTAAATAGATTGACGTTATATTTTGTAGACCAGCAAATGAGAATTGGGCTACTGTTGTTAATGGTGTTTGTTGTATTGATAATTCCCTCAATCGAGGCAGGCCCCGGAAAGCGAACGGTTTGATTATTGAAATATTATTACCGTCTAATGATAATTTACGTAGGTACCGTAAACCGGCGAATGAGTCGCTTTTTATTATTGGGAAATGATTTCGTGTTAGCGACAAATGTTCAACGGTGGATGGCAGTAATTTTGTTGGAATTTCACGTAGTCCACCTGAATTACACAATACCTGCAACGAATAAATCAGAAAATTTTGTTGCTATTGTTGTAAGATTCAACATTGAACGTTTATGTGAATTGTTTTAAAATATAAATACCTGTGTTTGTGAGAGACAGATGCATTCTGGCGGACATGAAGGAGGTAGAATCATCGTTAATGCTGCAAAATGGATGAACGTAACGCTCAAACAAAACGTATTTGTCAAAAATCTATTGGAGGGCATCTGAAAATCAACAACAACAACCAAATTTCAATTTGTCCTCGATACTTTTATAATTCGAAAATTTCCCAACCATAATCGAAAAGATTATAAGTTGTACTACTATTTGATTTATCGCCTACTAAATAATTTACGATTGACGTCTAGGTGGTTGGAATAACTTTCTTTTCACTGTCCTATTTCATCAAAGCTCGGATCCATTTATGAAACAATAATGTTGAAAGTCATCTGTCACGTTGTTTGTCTTCCCTTATTTCGCCTATTTCTATTTATAGTAAATAAAGAGCAAAGATGAGGGTAGGTTTATGATATGTGCTATATAATCGGGCAGAAGTGGTTGGTTGGTTTGTGTAGTTCAATTGAGATGAGATAAAAATAAAAGCATCGTGATAATCGAAGGGGAAATGATAGGCGATGTGATAAGGGCCCTGGTTCAGGACAGGAATATGGTCCGGAAACACGTCAAATGTACCGGAAACAATGGGTTGAGGAAGTGCCGAAAAGAACGAACTAACAGTTTACGCTATTAAGGAACGAAAGGGCACGTACGATCCGACCGTAAGTTCTTTATTCCCCTTCATCTACATCATGTTTTTCTCCCTTTTATAATCGTTGACATTGTTAAATTTATACCGTACATATTGTAGTATAATAAATCGATAATTTTTTATGTCATCAACAGTAAATTTCAAATGTGTATAATTTGATTGAATCGGTACGTGCCAGAGTTGAAATTTTCCAGATGTATCCCCAAACTACATCGAATTAAAAGTCAGCGATTCTCTCTACTTTCGATAATCGCCAATGAAAATAAATTCGAGTTGATCTCTATCGGTTCAATAACAGTTTGATTCTGCTTTTTTCAATCTATCGTACAAAACGAGGAACTAGATCCGTGACAAGTTTGTTGATTGGTTGATCGGTATCGCTGGTCTAACTTATAAACATTGATTTAATTGTGATAGAATTAGAAAGATTCATCACGCTTAATGATCGTTACAGTATAAGAAAATGAATTATTAAACAGTTGTCAGTTTATTATACTGTTAGCAGACAGAATGGCGTTAAAACGTATTTAATTATTCTCAAATTGTTCAACTCCATCCCTGTGGAAATCTATTGAAGTATGATGGTTTACTTTAGAGATATCCGATAGTAACATCTACTTCTGTCCAATATCATATTACAACAATTTAATTCAATATCCCGTACTACATACAACAATCTATTATAATTGATAAAGGATTGATGATTTTGTTATTATCAAATATTTACGAACTACTTTAATCGGCTAGTGTACTCGCATTAGATTATAATAACACTCAGGATGTGGTTGTGGTTGTTTTTGGGGCTTCTGCCATAGAAACTAGGGACATTGTGATCTATGTATGCCCAATGGTAACCGACCACGGGACAGGAAGACGGATTACAACGAATCGTGGTTGTAGTATGAGGTATCTATAGTAGTAATAGTAGCACTCCATCAGTTGTGTTGAATCCAACCGCATGACAAACCCTCAGGGTGGACATATTCGTCAACCGACTAATGTACAATACGAAATTTAGTAACCCATCCACCAAAAATACAATATATGATAATATCGAATAGATTAATCCAACGGAAATTATCTCACAAATGCCGGTATTTAGACATTAAACGACTTTATGGTGGAGATGCTTAAATGAAATCGTAAGTTTTCATCATTTGTCGACCGGTGCATTAGTGAAACTACAGTTAATTTTCGAGAAGAAACCCTACGGATCACTACTACTATCACCACTGACATCAACTCAACTAATAAACAGAACGAGAGAAATGATAATAATTAACATCAACGGAACCGTGTTGGAATTGTGTGAATAACAGAGACAGAGTATCAAAATTTTGGTTGGTAGACGATGAGAATAGTGACTAATATCATCACTATTGTGTGTTGTTGTTTTCCATTAAATGTACTGAATTATAATGAAAAATAAATTGTTAGTCCCATAACGAAACAAATTTTCAACAGAATGAAAAGTAGAAAGAAGAATGGTGGAGAAATTGTACAGAGTTTTGTCTTTAATCAAATCGCTAGAGGCGAGAACATAACAGAAAAGACACAACCATTTCGGGATTAGACAAGTAATTAAAATAAGACAGACGAATTGTTTTGAATGATTTTTTAATAATGTTGAACAAAGGCGAAATTATGCAATTTTGGCAATTGGAATAAAACTTTACGAATTAAATTTCTTCCTGGTTTGTATAAAAATACAAATACAATTCAATAATGGCTTGAAGATTGTGAAAAATTCTCGTGTACAGTTTAGAAACTGATAAAAGATCTTCTATTAGTGATATGGAAATTGTAGAAGGAAGCAAGGGATGGATATCAACGTTTGTAATCGTACAAAACAAATTGCTTTGTATTCGAGAATTTTTCAACTGATAAACGACTTTCTACAAAATCTGATGTTATTTAAATAATGGTCACTGTACTTTCCATATTAATAGTTCCATTATCTCCACCAAGTTAAACAAAATACCAGTATACAAAACCGACAATGTTATAATAATAAAGTCTGAAATTGTAAAATATAGCCGGCCGTGTTTATGTATTGCTGAACAAAACTAGGAATAATGAAATACAAAAAAGAGGCGGACAAAAAGATTGTCGTGGTAGACTTGATAACATTTAAGCCGCCAGCAGGAGATTTATAAAACTAACAACTCGTTTATTTTAATTATTTTGAACAATTTTCATAATTCGCACAAGAAAATTATTGATTTTCGCCTCTGTTGGACACTTGAACGAGTTCAGTTTGGTGTAACGTCCGCACAGTCAACAGTATCGAACCTTTCTTATGAAAGATACACAAAAAGCCAATTTTTATCGTTGTTCCGACTGTCGATCTTCTTCCGGTTAGTGCTTTGCCATTTATTTGATTTAGACTACGATAGAAAATAGACTTGGTGACTACCCAATTGCTCCCGATTATTTAAAAATGTTGTTAATTCTAACAGATGGCCAACAGCAGTATTGTGGAAAGTGGAAAAATTACACAGATCTTGATAAAATTGTAGTTGGAATAGTGCAATCTCGGCTATAACGGAAACTAACTGTAGAATAGTAATTACGTTATAAATGGTACTTTATTAAATTTATTAACATGGCTTTTTATAAGGGGAAACGTGACGACGATTCGTAGACTTGAACTAACCGACTCGGTAATTAACAAGGATTTGATGGAATTCTCAAATAATTGCCAATTAAAAATCGGTGATATTGTAATAAATTCCGGACATGTGTTGTATGAATTTTTAAAATGATTGATAGTTGGGAAATTATTATTGAAACACACCTGCCATATTTGTTATTTATAACGGGAAATAATTAAATTACAAATCAACACTACAATTTAACAAAAACTGGAATTCTTCTATTATTTCGAGCACAGTATTGGTTTTCCGGCGTTTTCGTTCTTATCAACTTTCTGTTGATTTTATTCTTTTGTACACGGAAGAAACTCATCTGAATTTTTTAAAAATAGAAATTATAGGTTCACATAGTGGAATTCTAGCTTTTATCTGGCATGTATTATCAAAGCACGTTCATTTCAGCTTACAATGCAATCTTTTCAATTTTTGTCATTTTTTGAAACGAGTAGAAAATCGTCGCAGTAGCGCTATTAAAAGAGCAAATAATTCCATTTCGGTCTTGCTGAGAGTAGGATTTTTTTGTTATTAAAAATTATTACATTCATATCGGCTCATAATGGTCAGTATGTTAATTTCTTTTTCTCTCCGTATGGGTTAATGTTAGTCTATAATGGAGCACATTTAAAAGTCAAAACTGGCGGTGTATTTGCATATTAAGTGAATTATGGAAACGTAATTAGATTTTGTAACATTGGATCAGCCGGTGGTGGTAGCGGTGGTTATCCCAATAATTTGGTGTGGGGTTTATTGTAGTGGTGGATCTGCATGTTTATCATTTTAACAAGATTACAAACACTAATCTGTTAATATCGAATAATTCTTACTTTTATTTGATGATTATTAGGTTGAAATTTAAAGTCGTCATAATTATCCAGAGTCGTTTAGTAATCTTCCATATTTAATTGCAGCGAGTCTCTCTGAAACAGAAAATTCATTTAAAACTTATTTACGTTTACCGAATAATTCCATGTAAACTTTACAAAGTACATATTTACATACATTTTTATGTTTTTACCCTTCATTTCTCCCTCATTGCTCTTTGTATTAATCTAACTCGACTGCAAACGGAATTTCAGTATTTCTATCTTTTATTTATTTAAAACAAATCAAATCGCTTATATTTGCAAAATCGACTAACTAAAGCGACGACGGTCTGTCTCAAACAGACCCGTTTAGTTTGAATCGAATATCAGAAAATTTACTAATAATTCATTTCAATTTCAGCATGGATTATTTCGAAAAATAATTCTCGGTACGATTCTCGACTTGTATTGTTGTCGCCATTGTGCCAACCGACCAGATTGTAGTTTGTCGATGTTTCCGTTTCAAATGACCTGAAATACTGAAAGTCATCCAACCGGAATCACGTTTTGTTGTTTTTCACGCCATCACAAATTAATGGCTGGAAGGTTAATTCAACTTGTACGATATAAATATATAAATGTTGGTATATATGGGGGAATTTTTAGAAGACATATACCCATTTCTCGGTCTTATTTAATGAATGGCTGTTCAATTGCGGAATTAATCGTTGAATAGGGAGATTCGTTTCAATAATACATAAAATCCCCTTGTTCATTTATCTATTTACGAATTAATATAGATAACGTTCCACATCGATGAATCATAGTATTTTCCATCACAACAGTACAGCTTTGTCATATTCAATGATCAATTTATGTTCAAACTGGGATAGAGATAACAATAATAAAATCAATGCTTGTACAATTTACTCGCCTACTATATTACTGTTTTGTAAATTAATTTCACGTATAAATCATCATCGTTTCTGTTAAACAAAAATGCAAATCTACTACGACGTAAATGTTGTTGATATACCGCATGTTTCACTTAAATCTTCCTAACACTTACAGCAACACCTAATATTTGACGGTTGATTTGGAAAATATTTTAAGGATTCATAGGCAACCCCTGAAGATTATTTGAGCAAAATTTGAACCATGTAGCTCATCGGGAAGTTGGTCAAAAACGACTTTCAAAACGTAAGTACACACGAAATAGCTTAGAATGACGCAAATATGCTCCTAATATTGATTTTATTCGTCTTTCTCCATTTTCTAGAAGAAAATGGAGGAAAATGTAATAAACAGTCATTGTGAGTCGGTTTCAAAAATTGCAACCTTTTCTAAAACGAGCGTTTTTCCAACTTCCCGATGAGTTAGGGGGTTCTAATTTTGATAAGGACCCTACTATATATCCGTGTTTCGATTAGAGCTAGAAACATGCGGTATGTAAATATCAGTTGAATTCAATCAAAATTCAGCGTTTTCTTAGTATTCAATTAATTAATACCTTCATAATTTCCATCTTTTTGCTCTCACTTTTTTAAATAATTGTTCAAACTTTTCAAATGAAACTTTCTTTGAAATAATTGTACCAGTTCACTCCCCTTATAAATGTTTGAAATTAAAAGCAGCTTACTTGCCAAGTTCACGTCGACTTTTGTTGCATTGTAACAGGAAAAAAGCATTGGCTCTAAAGTCTTTCCAAGTGGAAATTGATCATGTCAAGTCTCTTCCTGCTATAGTACAACGAAAATAAAAGAAATGCTCTCTTGAAAAATACTTGTCGAATAATGTACTCGTTCTCAATACACACAATCAAACACAACAACAATTTGTACTGAACTGATTCTATTTACAAACAAACTGATACGTACCCCAAGTTTTCAGCTATTATCATTGTCGTGTTGTAGAATGAAAAAAGAGCAAATATTGCGGTACAGGTATTCGGTAAGTTTTGCAGTCTCGAGGGTTGAAAGTTTACTCTTTTGTCGAAAAACGAGAAGTTTATACAAACCGACCACAATCTTGCGCACAACTTGTTACGATTGTTATCTAAACAATAATTTTGATAGAAATAAAAGAAATCTTAATTACTGACTATATAAATGAATGCCATTTCCCCGATCTACGTTGCTATATGAACGTAGTTTGATAACAAAGTAACGTGAGAATTATGCAAATGAATGGTGGTTGTAGAAAAACGCTTGCCCTCTAGAGTTTTTGTCTTTGCGGAAACCGATGTGTTTGATTTACGACTTTTGGTCGTTTACAATAAAACGATAACACTACTATCGTGGCAGAAAAAAAGATGGAAAAATTCTATCCAATGGTCTCAACTCGGCTGATGCAAGTCTGTTTGTGTATTAACTTTCTGAATTAGATTTATTGTTGAAGGGGGATGCGGATGCGGTTGAAAATTCCCCATTTTTCCCTCAATCCAACTAATGTCAAATGCACTAGCCAGTTATCACTTTATTATTAAAAAAGTTTTAATATCTTTAAAGATTTCGAACAGGCAAATATCATTTATTCAAACGAATTAATCTATAGCCGCATGGTAAATTCAATGTAGCGAAGGTTTTCGGTACACAATTATCGCTGATGAATTGGTACGATTTGAAAGAGAATAGACGTTCAATTTGACACAAACGGCCCATTTCCTCTCGGCATATACTCCCAGATTAGATAATTTTCCAAAGATGACTTTACTGGTTTTTTTTTAATAGGAATTTGGAACGGTTGTCGTATCGATGGTCGTATACGTGCTTCAATAACGCACAAACTGAATTTCCACAATTAATCTGATTATGTTCCACTCACGAAATTGTTGAATTTTATGAGAGACACGTTAGAAGATGCAGATGTGTTCCATTTGAACCGCATACCGCTATAAATTCCCAACTTGCCAACGAATAGAGAAATACCACCGGAAATGGATATGCAACTTATCCAACTTTACTCTTTTGCTTATTCGAATAGAAAAACGGTTTAAAAGTTCTCACTTATTGCTTTATTTTTAACCAAAATTATTTAGTATTGCGATACTAAACGATAAATGAGGTGTTCTATCTAATAATTGAATGAACAAGGGAGGTTTCCATGCGGAAAATGATAGTAGACGATAAGGTATTCGTTGTTGATTGCACAAATTGAATAGATTCCTTCTTTTTTGTAATTAAAAGAAAATTTGTCTCGATTTTTTCAATTAATCTCTATTATTTCACGTTTACACACATGTTTCTAGTTTCTAGTGTAGTTCCAAATAGAATCCAGTCACTCATTGTCAATATAAAAGCAAGTCTTTATCCTTATAGTCCCCAGGGTTGACAACAGAATAGACGCACACAAATACAAACAAAACTCATCATATACATTTATATGTCATGTTCTTAACATAGACGACAAACAATCTGAAACAAAACCATTCGTAACGATATTAAGGATCCTAAGATCCTCTTCAACTAGATTCAACATGTACAAGAGAGGTTGTCCCTCTAAATACTGAATTATTCCATCCTACCCCCCTCTTAAACATACACCGAAATATATCCTAGTGGTTTACGTTTTGTTATAATAATAACAACATGGAAACACTTTAATTAAGACTCCACAAATATCTTTGTTTTCCTACGATTAATCTTATTCAAGTCCAAATTAATTAACGTAGATAGGGTTTAACAATACGGACGGTTTCTAAAATAATTTATACGTAAATCAATCGAATTATTGATAATTTTATTGAAATTTTATTAAAATATTGTGGTTAAAATATAGAACAAGACCAGCCCACTATCGCCCTACAAAACCTACCCTCTTAATATATCGGCCGTTGCGCTATAAAATTTACATATCCTACTCCTATAGGGATATTATTTCAAATATTAGCAAGGGGATACGTTTACGGATGATATATTATCCTTTTTTGACTTTTATAATATTTCTATTGCACACATATTTATCCAATGAAATAATTAAGCTCGATTTAAAATAAAAATAAACTTTACAACTTTAAAATTTGCTCTCGTTTGAACCAATATTTGACGTTTATCCTACATTAAATCAACATAACAATTCTGAATTTGCTGAATTGTAAAGCTCCATTATATGGTTAAAATGAAAACAGTTCGATTGTATATAAATTCGGTAGACTACTCGCATATAAAGTGTGCGTTCTTCAAATTTCACCCATTTATCATCATCGAATCGATCAAAATAGGTCAAATTAGCGACTTAATTCCGTCTACAATTGGCGATATTTCTATCGTAAATGAATGAATATTAATGTCGAGAATGCGGACTATCCTTACCGTCCATCTTTTCAAGCATTATTCAAAATTCGAACAGGTCATTTGTGCACGTTGCATGCTCCAACCATATTCTGCTTCCTACTTAATTAGACCATTCCATCAGTTATCGTGAATTTGTTCCCATATAGATATAATTTACAGCTATGTTTGGATGAGAGTGTACGTGAGTGAACCTATAGATAGACAGACATTGCCTGCATACCTTTAATTTAGTTTCCGTCAATAATAAACGATAATTAATAAACGTTAACTCGTCACCATTTCGGTGGTGATAATTAAAATTATAGAGGACTATTGAGCAAATAGAATTCGAATTTATATCGGAGTGGAATTGGAAATTGCATCTCTAATGCGACGTAAAAATCACAATTTCAACACAATTTTTTTATAGTGCTACACGAAAATATTTCTGTGTTTTAGTTTGAGAATCGTTGTATTGTGCGTTAGAATGGGAGTTAATGAACGGAGAATAAGTAAACAGAGCTTTATGTTTTCAATTTCGAGCGAATATTGGATCCTGTCTCTTGTATAAAAGACATTTTTTTTTCGTCGTTCATTTCTATTTCTAAGTTTATTTATTCGACTATTTTAATAAAACATTGCATTGGAGAATCATAAAACGTAATTTAAAAAAAGTTTGTATTGTTTAGTTGTCTCTGGTTCGAAATGTAATTATAAATATTACGGCGATAAATAGACCGCGAATATATTCATTTACACAATCCGATTTTTAATTCAAATCTACGATATTATACCCTCGATTATTTTATTATAGAGTTTCAATAATTTAAAATTGTATATTTTATAAAATACAGTAGATAATATTTAAAAAAAAAAACGAATTTTATCGAAATATTCTTCTGGCGCATCCACCATTTTTCATATAAACTAAACATGAAAACCGCGTTTGATATGTGGAAATAAAGGATTATTTAAAATTTTTCCCAGTTTGATAAGGCTTTAGATATTCTCTTCTATATTGTCTGTCGTTGACGATTATTTGACATTTACTTTGGGTATTTTTAGACCGTATCGTCGACGTATTCGTAATATCGATCAATCGATTTGTTTAGAAATATTTATTCGCCAGATAAATTTTAATAATAAACTGCAATAATTTAGCGATAGTTTTGATTAATTACGTTCCTATTAAAATAGACGTTTGATTAATTATTAATTGTAATTAAACAATAACATAATTTGTCGTACATCATTAGATACGGTATTAAATTAACTACAATTAGATACAATGAGGATGTATACAATTTGTATTGTTGATAAGCCCGACAATAATTAGAATTTATTTATTATTTTTAAATATTAACAAACTGGATACGTTTTTAATTAGATTAGTGCTCCATTAACTCCGAATGCATTTTATAAAACAGAATCGGGTTAGTGCATTTAACACCTAATAGAGTAATGATAGAAACAAATAAATTTTAAAATAACCGCAACGCTGCAGACACATCACAAATAAATTGATTGAATATAACATCGACTATGCTATAAAGACAGTAAAAGAAAATGGCGAGTCGAAAGAAAAACGTAATGTAGAGACTCCCTTGAGTACAGTCCACCAATCTCAATTTCCCTAATTTCGTTAAGCTTTCAACGTTGTGATGTACCGCAACTCTAAAGCTACATATTCTATTCCATTCGTAGTTGAATCGAGTCAAAAAAATGTCTCTCTATGTACAATTTCTTGCGGTAAATCATGATTTTGTTTGCGTTGGAACAATGCTTTTAAAAAAATGCGCTTTTATATGCATGAGAAAATGTGCAATTAACAAAAAGAACAATTAGAAAATATTTCTATTCAAAAACGGAATGCCAACGGCAAAATCATTTTAAAAACATCTTTCCTCCTAAGTAATGAATGTGAAACTTCCCAAATGACTGTAACTAACTCATAAGTAAGAAGTAAGAAAATTTCATTTCCATTCTGTTATCTCCAGCGAAAACTAAGTAGTTCATTGCGGGAATGAAGGGGGAAGGCGGTTAGATGTAAGCATTTATAACGGACAAATCCTCAAATATCGCCAACTTTAATCTAAATTCACTTCAATTGTAATTTTAGCTCTAGTTGAATTTCTATCATAATAGACTTTATCGTTAGTTAGTAATAACACGTTTCAATTCGTGTTTTAAGTTGGAGATTGTTAAAAGTTGTACATACACGTATACAATTCGATAGATTGGCGTATTCTTTAAAGTTTCCAGCTACACGTATCTCCCTATGTATGTGAGCTTTCGATAAGACAGATCAGGGTTCAAAGCGTCCAAATTTGAATTTGATCAAATTGAAATCGAGCCTGGTTACTACTTTGAACAGACGACCTAAACAATAAATAAATCGAACATTTATAGCTTTTTGATTAAATTCTCGCTTTATGTGATGGATGATTCGTTGAGGAAATGTCTAGCTGTAGATTAAGCAGACAGTTGAAAAGCTCAAGTTGATGTTGGATCGTTAAAATAATTGAATAAGTGAGAATGGAAGCTTTACGCAAATTAAAATTAGATTAGTAAGTAGTTGAAAATAATTGGTAGCGAATTGTTAAGATTAAACCACCGTGTAATTTACAAGAACGGTACGAAATTAAAAAAAAAATGCAATTCTATTACTATTTAGTTCTGTACACTGTCCATCAGGCTAAATTCAATTTAGTAAATAAACTAGAAATAAGAAAGAATGAAATAGAGTGACGGTGGGTAGAAGAAAGAGAAAACTATAAATTAATATTTAACGCTTAGTTGAACGGATATCTCATCAGGCCCCAAAACTAACAGACTGTAATTAATTTAACAAAAGATGGAATATGAAGAGAAATGTTGAGACATTAGCGATAAACGACTATGTGACGTACAACAAAAACATGAGGGTTTTGGATATTTGACGGTGAACTAATTGGTTGAATAGAATTGTTCTGTTTTACGCACAATATTTTGAACTGTCTGCGGAAAAACTGAATATTTCAACTGAATTTTTGATAATGACCTTAAGGAAAGTGTAATGTGTAGCGGGTGCGATACGATATGAAATGAAGAAATAGGGAACGGCTCGGGTAAAAATGAAGAGAATGATAAGATAACAAACTGAAAGTAACCAAATTTAAGATTTATGTTTCATTTATTTAAAAATTTGAACAAAATTGAAATGAAACGTTGATATAATTTCTATAAACGATTTTCATAAATTCATAATTGATTCTATAATGTCCCACCAATTAGTCTCTGTTGTTGTGTCTGGTGTTTCTGCTATTTGACTTATTGTTGGTGTTGTTCACGGAGTCGTAGGTGTTGTACGTTCTATAATTATATTTTTAGATTTTCTTGTTTTAGTAGAATTAGTCGTAGGTATTGTTGTTGTAGTTGCCATAGAAGCTTTCTTTATTTTGGCAAGTAATTGTCTCATAGTTGCAGGCATAGTTGTCATTGTCTTTGGTTTTGCTGTCAGTGGTTGCGTTATCGCTGGCGCTGGTTTAGTTGTGGCTGGTTGCATTGTCGTTGACGCTGGTTGCATTGTCGTTGTCGCTGGTTGCATTGTCGTTGTCGCTGGTTGCATTGTCGTTGTCGCTGGTTGCCTTGTTGTTGTCGCTGGTTGCCTTGTCGTTGTCGCTGGTTGCATTGTCGTTGACGCCGGTTGCATTGTCGTTGTCGCTGGTTGCATTGTCGTTGTCGCTGGTTGCATTGTCGTTGTCGCTGGTTGCATTGTCGTTGTCGCTGGTTGCATTGTCGTTGTCGCTGGTTGCATTGTCGTTGTCGCTGGTTGCCTTGTCGTTGTCGCTGGTTGCATTGTCGTTGTCGCTGGTTGCATTGTCGTTGTCGCTGGTTGCATTGTCGTTGTCGCTGTCGTTGTCGCTGGTTGCATTGTCGTTGTCGCTGGTTGCATTGTCGTTGTCGCTGGTTGCATTGTCGTTGTCGCTGGTTGCATTGTCGTTGTCGCTGGTTGCCTTGTCGTTGTCGCTGGTTGCCTTGTCGTTGTCGCTGGTTGCATTGTCGTTGTCGCTGGTTGCATTGTCGTTGTCGCTGGTTGCATTGTCGTTGACGCTGGTTGCATTGTCGTTGTCGCTGGTTGCATTGTCGTTGGCGCTGGTTTAGTTGTCGGTGGTTGCATTGTCGTCGTCGTCGTTGTTGTTGTTGTTCTTTTTACTATATCTTTAATTTCGTCAAATATTTTACGAGCTTGTGTAGTAAATTTATACGAGCCATCCCTTAAATACTCTTCTAATTCTCTATCTAGCTTCCTCAATGAAAACATTGCCTTTCTTGCAACATGTTTCGTTTCGCGTAATGTTGTCCTTATTTTTCTCAAAATACGCCTACAGCAAAACAAAATGCCACGTTTCGGTCTTGACATAGCTCCCATGACAACATCTCGAGAATGTTCGATTTGTCTAATTACTCCCGTTACAACTCTTTCTACTTGTGCTTTTATTTTATGCCTATATTCTTCCAATCGGTTCTTGAATTCCATCGGAAGATCTCTCAGTTCAGCTATTTTATCTTTTCCGGCATCATTTTTAATATTTCCTAATTGTTCCAATAAGTCGTTTATATAGTTTTCAAAATTTTTAACTTTATCATCGATTCTTCTAAAATTTAGTATACAATCTTCTTTTTCGTGGATCTGTCGTTCGGCTTTATCGAAATGTTTTATAGCTCTTTGTTTAGCTCTTCGAACTAAACGAGGACAATTGAAGCAGAAAAATGATTCGACAAATGTTACCTAAACCGCATCTAATTAGATATAGATGTATCTATAAAGCAATAATTTAAACAAATTACCTGATAGAAGGAAACGAAAATGAGTATACAGTAAACAGATGGTCCCAACAACATTTTTGAGTACGTTCAGCTTTTCTGTTGTGGAAAAACTAGATAACCGGTGGCAACTTTTATAGTTGAAATATTCGTTTGTACTATTATTTATCATAAACTATAAAATATTTTATGTTAAAGTATTTTTCATCCATTTTATATGCTTTTCATCATAATAAATACAATAAATTTCTAACATCTAACTTTACAATGCATATTAATGCACCATTAATTTATTTACTAACGCGATAAAAATTATCCATGATGATTAAAAATATATTTTAAACAATAAAACAGTTATTTTGTATTTTATTGTTCGGAATTTACACCTCACGAATTATTCTAGGGCGATTAGTGTTGGTTGATTTTAATGAAAATTTCAAGTACTCTTTCCGGTTGTCATTGGGGTGAATCTGACGGAATTGCCTTACGTTTCGGAATTTTTCCACAAACTGAAGATTTCTCAGTTTTATCACTGCGATTTATTGCCAAGTCCCTACATATTCTGAAAATTCGCTTATTCGCTGATTATTATCGTGCTTCAAATCGTCCGGTTGTTAAACTTTAATGAGCTTCTTTCCGCCGATCCTATTCATTGGTCGAATTTTGGCAAATTTTTGGTGAAATTAACCAATATTGAGTTCGATAATAAAGCTGTCTTACCGCAATTTATGCTATGAGGGACCTCATGCGAGCATTCAATACACATTCAAATCTCAGTACTGCTTGATCTGTGAAGATACTCGGAATAATAATTGTATTTCGATGATCATTCAATCAAACAACACAATATAAGATTTACTTCAATAGTCAACACGTCTTGTACATCTCAGCGTAGTATTATTGATTCGATAATGGAAATTTCCACTAAACTTCGCTTAATAATCTGTAGGTTTCACAGTAACAATAAGTATTCCTATAGAGATATCGCGATGGTTTTATTTGTTAGGAAATAGTTAATAATTTTCTAACAATAGTCTCAAGTAAATAGGTGTAACTGGAACAAAACAACAATGATCAGCAAGTACGTGAACGTAATAGCGAACGTGTTTACCCGAGGAAAATTGAAAAATATTGTTTCCCCAAAATATAATTTCAACGATATGATTTATTTTTTATAAAGTTCTCTAATATCTACAGGTTGGGTAAATGGAAAACTTTCATATTTAAAATTCTACACGCTATTTTTTCTACTTTTGGGTAGGGCAGGAAAGTTGGAAAACTTCATCTTAAATAAGACGGAATGTGACGCTGTTGTATATTTTATATGTCAGAGAAACTCGAGAAATTGTCGCAAATGTAACATTATTTAAAATAATAATCATGTGTGCGCGACACTTGAAGGGAACATGTACGAAAAACAACCGCTTGTAATATTTAATCCTGTATTCTTTATTTGTTAGTTAGAACAGAATTACAGTTTCGGTTTGATTGCATTTTCGATGCATTCACGAAATTGATTGACAAGTTTCACACCGTCTCCGATGGCATCAACAATTGAACGCTCCTCGAAATTTTCGGTCTCCCCTTTTGGTAGTGGCACTAGGTCCTTAAATATTTTCTCGATCAACCCCCGAAGTCCATCTATAACAGTACCCACGCATTTTCTTATATCGGAAATGATACCTTTAGCTTCATATTCCACTTGTTCTAAATCTTTACCAATTTCGGCCTCTCCCTTGTCAATTCCATCGATAATTGGAAATTCTTGATCCCTATCGATTGATGTTGCATAAATGTATGCAACCTGAAATTTTACGGGTTTATACCAGTTTCAGTATAAATATTTAAATTTACCTCAATGGAACAAATGATTGTTAAAACCGTAATAATATTTCGTGCCAACATATTGATGGTGTTTAACTAGGAATATGTGATGATGCTTATTTATACGCTTGTGGAAATTCATGTTAAATCACGATTTTCCATAAAAAACAACATAATATTTTTATTTCATGTTGATAATATTTGAAGATCGAAATTATATTGCAGAGGAAATTGGCTATAAAAAATTTATGTACGTCTGTATTCTTGCTGCAACTCCTCAATTTAACCCCGATTACTTCTAGTGTTTGTTAATTGAAATGTTTAAATTGCGCGCCTTTGAAACCAATGGGTTGATAAACCTGTACTGTGTTAACCTTCAAATTTTGTTTAAGTTGGAAATTAGAAATATTTCTATTTCCAGACAAATAACCGATTGGATGGTATTTTTATTAGAGCTTATCGTTGTTTTTATGTTGTTTTATTCGAAAATTCATAGGCACAAATGGAAATTTAAAACTATAGAAAAAGCGATCGTGAAAATAGGTCACAAATACCATATGGAAATCAACGGAGACAATTCAATTTTTTTACAATAAAAATTCAATCAAACCGGAATACAATAAAAACAGCCGGAAGTATGCGATACAACACAACGATAAAAAAGAGCATAACAACACAACCAACAACAATAAACGAAATTAATAGAAATAAATTAAAAGTAAAAGAAAGGAACAACGTATGGAGACGGTAACTAAGTTTCAGCAGTAGCACAATCCTAGACGGCAACTTTAATCCTTCTTTTGTTGCCATTCGGCCATTATTCTTGCTCGTACAGGTATTAAAGTGAAAACAATATATTGAGCGACCGGTTGCACTATTACCTGAACGTTTTTTTTTCCGTTGTTGTCGCTTTTTTTACTCCGTTTCTCATTCCATTTCGTGCTCACGTTTTAGCTCCATCTAACTGATAATAACAATTTATTTGTTCGTTAAATTAAATTAGTAATACAGCTTTTTAATGGCAGATATCTTAATGACTGCACGGAAAGTAGATTGAAGTAGAATTAAAACTATACTGACCGGAATAGTAAAACAAAAATCAAATTTGTTGATCTACTCTAATTACCGCCAAGAAAATATTTTACGGGAATTACTGGCAGTGTAGCTGGCATGGACGTTTGTTCGCAATTATTTAAATAGCGAGAAAAGTGCAGTTTAGATTATGAAAAAAACAATGCTAGCGTCAGATTATATGCTGGAACTTGTCCAAATTGTCTGTCAACGAATTTTTCTAAATATTAATGGGGTAGTTTTATAAAATTCTCCCACTGAATTATTCAATTTTAATTTAAATAAACCCCATTGCCATGTTAATCAACTTTAATACAAACTTCTCTACCATAAGGTGGAAGATAATAGCGGTAATTTAATCGATAATGTTACTTTATATGTTCTATTGTAAAATTACTACAGGCTTTAACAACACCACTAGTAATGTTCATTAGTAATTTGAACAAGTTTTAGCATTACTTGAGCCAAATACCATTAACATACACAATTATTCGATGTCTTTTCCGTATTTATTCAATTCATTGGAATTGTGATCAATTTTTCGAAAAACCCATTACCGTATATGAAGCTTGAAATATTATTGGACTTCTTATAAGGACATTTATACGAAATATCTTATAATATTTCAAACATTGCAAGCTCTCGAGGATTTTACGTTGTAACTCTGTAATTCATTTTATGCCAAAAATGATTTCTGCTTCTCTCATTAATATTTATTGCCCGACACTACAGTACTGTTTCTGTGTCAAATAAGCCCACTTGAAATTCGATTGTGCGACGGAAAAAGATGCGCGCAACTCGGATTTATTCAATAAGATTGTTCTTATACGTTTATTAATGGGATATCAATCAGCCAGATTGGACGTTATTTTCATCTCAATCTCTTCAATGTTGTTGTAGTGGATGATCATTAAAATTACGCAACGCAGGAAAAATTCCACCGACATCCATTAAATAAATGAATCGCTGAAGAAGAATCGCCCTTTTCAAAATCTTACATTAGACCCGGAAAATATGAAACATTAAATTTGTAATGTTTTGTGTGTTTATACACGATATGTGAACACATATAATATTTGTAAATTAAACCGGAATAGAAAAAACAAACAAAGTGGAGCTTTTATGTTCCGTGTTATTTGAAATATATCCTGATGAAATTGGAATTTCAATAGGAAAACAGTAGTGATTCTCATGAATGCACACGAATACAACTACACGAATTCTTAACAGTTGATTTCATGAATATTAAAAATTTACAATTATTCCATTGATAAATCCAACCGGAGCTTATTTGTTTTTTGGTTTTTTTAATAATTTCGCTTTGAAATGATGTCAATCGGTTTCTTTTCTTGCTTCCGTATTTACATAATTCGACGTTTTCATCATCTTTTTCAAGAAATCATAAGAATCCGTTTGTTGCCCATCGTCTTTTCTATATGTCTACATATATATTTATTCCATATACGGTTTTACCGGAGCAGAAAAAATAGCTTTTAGATCCTGAAAAATCTATGGACTTTACACGATGTTCTGCTTAGCGAAATTGAGTCAAAGCTCAATACGGAGGATGTAAGATATGGTTGTAGAGAGTATTCCTGATTGGGGTCGATAGGAGCGTGCTTGGAATGTTCTTATTGATATTTCAATAGAAAACAGATAATAAAGGTAGGTGAATTTTCCAATTTTCACTCATTTTGCGACAATATAAAATTCGTAAAAATCAACAAAATACAACCACATTAAATGGCAATTTGAATTGGAAAATTCCAAGAATGCAGTATGTTAGTTTTCGGTTCATAAAGCAATAAACTAGTTGTTGGACAGTAAGATAAATTGTGTGCAGCTTTTCTGTTTTGTTTTGCCCCCGTATATAGTTTTTTCTCTACTGACACAAGTCCATTTTAGGTTTTAAACTAAGAATGTTTCACCATTAGATTTATAGCCAAATATTCCCCAATGTCATAACTACCAGTTTGAGAAACAACTGAATTTCTTCTATCAGATAACTGGAAACTCAATAATAGAATTATCACGATTTTTCCGCTGTAATTTACAGAACTATAACTTTTCACTTAACGAGTCTATTGGCGGCAGGATGGACATTTAAATTCTACTCTTGCTCTACTACGTTGTTACTTAGAATTTTAACACATTCACTACTATTACACACTGTTAGTTAAACAATAGACTAACTATCTTCAAGTAATGCTTGACTTTTCTCTATTTTCAAACATCATCGCATCCGTTCTCTTGCACAAGCTACAAATGAGACGCCTTCAAAACACGTAATTAGTTAAATTATCGCTTTATTCCAATTGTAAAATTCAAGCTTACCAAATAGGCTACATTGGGACAATTGCGCAAAAAATCGCCCCCATTCGAATGGGAGCTTTCAAATTTACAATGTTACAATGAAATATTCACCCTTTGAAATGTAGAGTTTTACGATTCGATAAAACCGACACCATCCGATCGGTTTCAATTCAATTCTACTAACACCATTACTCCATTTATGATCGGCATAATTGTATTAAAAACAGAAAAAGATGATTTTCAACTACAATCCATTTCTCAAGACTGCCTCAATTCGGGCTACTTCAAGTCCGATTACAAATTTAACAGAATGTCCGATGGCACGATTTATTGACAGATGTAATCACACTAGGACGACAATATCAACGAACGAATCAAGCGAGAAGAGCAGAAGAAGTTAATCGCGGAACGTAATTGGTTTCGTTCTTGTTCCACGATTTTTCATCGATGATTGGTAAAAAAGTCAACCAACAACAAGAAAAAGACATCAAAGGCAAACCTGTAAGATGATTTAATTGCCAACCGTGCCAATTCGATACGCTCGGTTCGGCCATAAAACACACGCAAAAAAATTGTAAATGAATAAATAAATCCGCCTTGGGTGGTAAATCCGAAAATCGAAACCAAGTTAAAATACCACTGATGGAACATTGGCAATCAGCCATGAAATGATCGCACTTCGGGCAATTTTCAAAATTTAGAAGATTTTTGTGAAACTTTCATAAAAATGCTTGTTGCTTTCCACAATTCGTGTCCAATTTGGGGAAATTGTCGCCATTTCGGACATCATTCATGCCAACAATTCAGAACCTTTTCTGATTATGAATTCATAATTTGTTTCTTCCTGTCACTTTATCTAAATTCGCACCCTTATCACCGTTTGATAGGATCCATAAACCTGAAAAATCCAAAATAACACCAACTAGATTGCCTCCAATTTTGAATAATGGATTAAGGTGGCTTCGAACATCAACTTGTAAATTAATTAAATGACGCATATGTGGAAAACTGTTAACAAGTTGAAAGTGTCGAAAGTTGTTTTGTGGTAAAACTGAGATAAAATCAACATTGAAAGCGTCTTAAGTTTGTAGTTAAAGATTAAAAACGACGTTATTATGTCCTTATGAAATAACAATAACAAAAACTTCTATTTGTTCGATGTTATCAACAAGTAAAGATGGGGAAACATCAATACTAACTCTATGTTCTTTTATAATTCTCCCATTGTACGTTCAAAGGAGATCAACATTGATAATTCCACTAAAATGATCTCCACGGTATATAAACTCCGCCTTAAAATATTGAACATCTTCAAAAATACTCGAAAATGCTGTTTTAATAATTGTTGAGCTTCAATATTGTTTCTTACTTAATAATTCGCGTAATTAAATCTAAATTTCTAGAGCAAATGAATTTATGCATCCAAATATTTGTAAGCTTTAATAGACACCGAGTTCTAAGAGCTTAAACAACATAAATATTCGTACGGAAAGCTTTCACAATAATACCACAACTAAACGACATGTACACAAAATTTAGGGTAAATTTGAAAGAGTTTCATTGAAAAGTCGATTGATTTTATTGCCGTTATGTAACAGTAAAACAAGCCCTTTGACCGGCCCTGATTAGAATAAGATTAAAGTTCAAGTTTCGGTGTGTTCACGCCCTTACGTTGCATGTTTACTAAACTATTACAAATATTACTCGACTTAATATTGATTTCTAATTTTGTATAAACATAAGAGAAAATTTATGTTTAATACCCGATCTCATTAAATATTATTTTGACTGTAATCAAATTCATTTCCTACAAACACTCGGAACTGTTAGCAGCAAGAAACTCTCCATCATTCAATAATGGACAAGTTTTTCTTTATGTTATTAGTTGAATTAGAATCTTGAGTGAAATATGCAGAATTCCGTATTGTTTACAGTGTTGTATTCGACAAGGTTGAATAATAAATGCTGATTTTCTTCTAGTCTATTAATATTTAATTTTCTATTATTCATTCCTCTAACAAGCCTACCGTAATAAACGTCTAATTCATATTTAATCAACACTGATGTACAAAGAGCCGTGTTTATTCATTTCCGATAATTATGTTTGTATTTTTCCAATACAATCATAAATAAACACGTTCGAATTATTTGAATAAATTATGGCGTATTTATGATTTATATCGATATAACCAAAAATTTGACACAAATTTAACATTATTGTAATATAAAATCGTGGAATCGTATAATAAAGGGGATGAAATGATGCAAGAAATAACGTCATCTATTCCTAGACGAAGATTGCGTCTTCCATCATTTCCAGAATTTAAAAACAGTTATTTAAAGAGAATGATTGATTAGGGACATTCGTTCCAACCGAATGGGATTCTTAAAATACGCATCTTGTATTAATTGCAACGAAATAATCGATCATCGCCTAATTGAAGTTGGAAAAATCGATACTAGAGGAACTGAAAATTCGAATGATAATTCGTCTGTTAGAAATTAAACAGTCCGTTATAACCGGATTGGCTCGGAGAGAATTATCGCTCTAGAAGATTAAAAGAGAAGTAGTTTAATTCAATTAATTAGGAAAACAAGTCTAATTTATTACCAAATAATTTAATATAATTGCAGTTTAATATGTTTGTTGAATTTTAATAATTGTAATAAAAAGTTATTGTGGATAGTGTGCGAAATGGTAAGAAAAACAATGGGAATAAAACAAAACTAGCCCGACATCCCGAATACTAAGCATGAACTTTCTTGAATTACCATATCAACGGCTTACAGTGGAATTGTTTTGTGTGGTTGCAACTTGATTATACCGAACTAACTTTAAACATACATACATAATAGCGTATGGAAGAAAATATGTATAACTAACAGAAAATTGTTTTAGACAGACGTAGACCGACAAGAAAGTATCTAATTAAATTACAGAAAAATTCATTGTTTCCAAACAAAGTTTCTACCAGCAACAAACTTCAATTACAATAAGTCCATAACAGAACAAGTCGAAGAGAATCATAGCGTTCTATTTGCCATCACCAGGGATCCGTTCGTGTAACATCACACCGGATTTTTTTCGAAAAACATTAACATACTTGTAAAGCTTCCATTTGCAATGAAATATAAATACAGTCGCTATATTTTATCTCATCTCTACCCCCGAATATTTCAAATAAAAACAACGTAAACTTACTGACAATGGCTCAATAAATAAAGCAACCGAACTGAATTATTAATCGTATTCGAAACAAGTATCGATGATATGTTTAGTGTGATTTAACGACAAAGCTGTGTCGTTCAATTTGATCGAGAAACGAGAGCTGCAAGATATTCACTTTAAATGACGATTGCTTTATTTCAGTGATAGAAAAGTATCGATTTTGGCTAATTATTTGATTATAATTAGGAATAGAAAATTGAAATTGCGCCCGCTATTGATTCAGTTATTGTGATTAGAACGATATTTACAGTAATACCAACCGATATTAATTAACATCAAGTTAATTAATAAATTCCAAATTATTACTAGTGTTTTAATTGTTTGTTTAATTCGAGATTAATGAATCGATTTTTCCATTATAAACAGTTTATTACCGATTTAAGACGCTTTAATGAACTGAACGAATTACAACAATTACAATAATTACAAACAAAACATCGTTTGATTCAACAAGATCAAAGACAATAGTGTTTTGAAGAATAATCGTCGCATCACCATCATTAGAAGTGAAAACGGCTGATTAATCGCCGGAAAATCCCCGTTTTAACTGTTGAATATCACCAATCGGATCACTAAAACGCCACTCGGATTTAATTTAAAAATTTCATTATTATTGAAGGATTATTTCGTTTTCTACTATTAAACGTAAGATATGAAGTTCTCAGTTTAGTTATGATTCATTTATTTCAGCCATAGTCATAACTGTCAGAACAACTTTCAGGAACAATGTCGAGAATAAAGATTAAAAAAAAAAACTAATAAAAATTGTAGAAACATTCCTCAATTGATAGATGTAGATTGAAATTGACCATAAATTATGAAGTAAAATCAAAGAAAAACGGAAATTATACGACGACACGCATGTAAACTACACACGCTAATATTTAAACACAAATACGTGTAGTATTTGAGTAATTAGCACAATTATCGACAAAAAAATTGAAAATATCTAGCTGTAGTTTTCAGCAATAAAATCGGTCGATTATTTAAACATTATAACGTTTTCCGTATATATTTCAGACATGAAACTTTTACATTATCACGTCTTTTTTCGCCTCCATTGTCACAATATTATTTGTTCTAAAACTTGTTACCAACTAATAAAGTTCTCCGTCGGTAAACTCTAAGATTACACCGTCAATTACACCGATACTCATTGTTATACATATAGGGTTTAATTTCAGTTACACTCAGTTACTTACAGTTGGTCTAAATTATTGTTCTAACTGGAATCTAGACAGGTCTTTTGTTTGGATCTAATCAATAGGAATTCAAGACACAATTGCAAGATTTAATAATAGTCCAGCTCTATATCGTATTACTTGTTGCTTATCTAATTAAGTCTATTTAATAATGTTAAAATTAGTTATTAGTTATTAGAAATAATCGCCCGGCGCATCCGCCAAAATTACTAAAACTATTCAAAAATTTTCCCCTTTTCTTTAGAATCTCGAGAGTTAAGCAGCTACTCTGTATTATGCAAGTGTACAATTGTTATTGTCGAGCTAATTTTAAATTCTCTAACACAAGCACTAGAGAAATTCTCCTTCTTTATCAATAAAATCCCAAGCGTGCATTCTTCACGAATACAGCGAATCGTGGCCTAATTTCTAACACAAAAACTGTTTAAACTATCATCCGAAATCAGCGTATACAGTGCAACTATTCGGTTGAATAGAGAAGTTTACTTTTCGTATAATATTCGTCCTTTCAGCATGTTGTTTCGTAACGAAAACTTGCTATGCTCTAACTTGTTAACTAGACTAAATTCGATTCAATTAGGTATTTTCTTTGAAAAGGACGACACGTAGAATTTCAAAGTTTATCTAATTACAGGGAATTTCGCTGATTATACCAACCTTTAGATGATTGGTGAAAGCGTTAAAAGCGGCGTTTCATATTGAAAACAACTACAACACGCACAACAACAAAAAAACATATTAATGGAAGTTTTGTTTAAATTGTATAATTAGAAATTGTAGCTGTTATCTTTGGAGTTGGAATTCTCGTTTTTTCTTGATAATTTTAATACAAAACTGTCTTGGAACATGTTAAATTACCCTCGACAACACCTTGTTATCCGAAACTTTATTCTCTATTGACCGAGAATTTATAAAAAGTTTCCTAAACTGACTTTCCCATAATCCTTATCGCTAATATAGAAAATTCGAAATTCACCCTCCAGTCAAAGCTTATCGTGTAATATGAATTTTCTTTGTGCCATTATAAATATTTCAATTTGTTACCAAAATTGACATTAAAAGCTTTCACTTCGACTGTTTCAATTTTCCTATCGACAAATAGTAAAGGCTTGAATTGGGGTTAATCCAATTTTGATTTCCTGGCCTATTATCGATTGGAAAATTGAAATTTTGAAGCCTTATTGAAGCGGGGCGGCGATATTTCAACATAAAACATATTTCAACATAGATAAAGCGATATAGTTCTTTTGCATATGTCGTAGATATATATTAACATTATGCAAAACAATCCCCCCGGGACTACTAAGTGAAGGAGAAAAGGATAAAAAAAAAACTATAAATTTGTTGCTGGCATCTTAAACGTATATCTCCTCTAAATCTCGAAAGGAAAGGGAATGTTGTTGTTTCTCTCCTTCTTCCATTCTAGCCTTCTCTCCTTATCTGGCACGTTTAAAGAAAATTTGTTTATTAGCGTATACTTCACCGTAATAAATCTTCAACGGTATTAATGAATAAGCAATGTAATTATTAGCCTCTCCCAATGGAGAGCGTTCAGTTTTATTATATCCAACATGAAACTTGTTACCATTACCAACTACTATTGCTACTGCTGCAGTTGTAACAAGACGTAGAAATTGCTTGTCGAAATGTCAGAGTGTTCAACTAAAGTTTGCATAAAGCTAGCACCAAACTAATTGTGCATCGCCACATTAAAGTTCTTTACACTAACATAAATATAATAGAAGTTCAGTAGTGATAAAGGATTCTATTTTGTTAGTATTGTCAGTGTAAATCGATAAACCTTGAAGCTAATAAACTGAACTTCATGATTGAGTTACAGCGTGTAGTTGGAAAGGAACCACCGAAAAATTTCAATGATTCTTCACCATCAATCAAACCTGCGGGGAATTTACGAAATAATTGACATTTGTACAAAACTTTCTAAATTTCTTCCACAATCGAATGATTGAAGATGGAACTTTCTAATTTTTCCTGAAAGTAAAGCCAAGTAAATCCGAAACACCCCCATAGCTAATTAAAATTGATTCAGATTTTTGGATATCGCCCGGCGCATCCGCCAAAATTCAACAAATTTCACAAATAAAACCAAATAGCCTCCGGCTAGAAAAACAAAACTTCATATGGTTAACTCACCTGCAATGCGTTCTCTCACCACTACAACAACAATCAATTATAACACGAATTCAGCGATTTTTACATGCAAAATTTCCGTGCACAATTGTCGTTGGACTAATCGTTCGAACAACATATTTGCATTTCCATTTATCCACGAAAAACGAAAAAAATTAATCCACAAAATTGCACTAAATTATGTATTAGTTTATTGTGTGTAAAAATAGTTCGCGTGCGTCGTGCAATTTTCGTTTCGCGACGGCTGACTCGCGATGCTAGGCGCCGCGACGCCGCCGTCCTGCTGAACCGGAAAGTACTGGACGATTTTGGTTGAAACTTAACGTAGACAACGGGGGAAAATCACCATCTCTGGCACAAGCGCACAAGAAATCCACTTATTATATTCCAATTTTTTTTTTTAAATAAATATAGGTACTCAAATTTATTTTATAAGGGATGCGTTGATTATCGTCTAAAGTTGGAGGAATCCGTGAAAGCTAGCAATTTACAAGATCCATTTGTGCTTTTCGTATAGTTCGTTAGTTGGATGTGTGCACCGGGATAATAACGTCACTAAATGAGCTCTCTATACTGTGACAGGTCTAATTGAGATTCAATTTTGTTATTTTTTAGCCGGTAGCTTCGGGGTGAGTGTGGTTCAGCAAGTTTACGTTTATACCCGTAGAAACGACCCCTGTGTATGTTTCCATTTGTTTACATTAAGTCCACTGGTTAAATTACAGTTGTAATTTAATCTTTGTATATTTTTTTCTATATAAAAAAATATAAAAACAGCTTTGGTTTGGCACCGTGAAAAATGCGGTTTACTAGAAACACACACAGAAAAAATCATGGATAAGTTGGTTGTCTTTTGTAAGACAACAACGATAGAATTACTAGTGCGCATTGCCAATTTGCTGAAAATAATGGACAAAGTAAACGAACCGACCGTAAGGTAATAAAATAAGAAAAAATTGTAAGAAAACAAGTGGAGAACGTAATGGATAACAATTACAAATACAGAAAGATAGACAGACGGCGGACGGTTCAGTTATAGTTTGGTAAATTTAATAAACCGTACACGCTCGACGAGTTCTTCAATTCGTTCGCTAATATTTATGAAGTATAAATAAAGAAATTCAATGGCATTAATAATGAAGAGTACGCGCAATGCAATCTTTTGAGTTGGCAATACTTCATTACCCTCGTACAATTTTGACTAACAACGATTGCGAATAATTCTGTAATGAAAACCTAATTCGGTTGTGGTTGATTTAAAATTCAAATCACCCCGATACGATATGTTCCCTGTTTTCGAATTTTCCTTTGGAAAGAATTTCAACAACAAACGAGAAACAACACCCAACAATATAGAGAACCAAACAGAAAAACAAACGGACTTGTTAAATAAATCTATTTTATAAAATTGTCGAGCGTTATATCAAACTCGACATCTCTCTCTATATGTGTATGTGCAGTTTGATAGTAGAGGTCAAGCCATTGATTTTCTTTGTTCAGATTAGGAAAGGGCGAAGCATTGTTCATCAGTTGTGACAATTCATTTGATAAATTGCTCATCCTAAAAACTGACAACAAATTGATTGCAAAGGTCTGCACAACGTACCCGACACGGCTACCGATCAAAGATCATCGCCAATAAATTCCACCATTATCAATTCTTATCTATCATTAAAATATTGCAATTCGTATAAAAAATTAACGCGTGTTCCAAATAACGAATTTACTCCAGTCGTTTAGAATAAACGTAAATAGAGCGTCATCTTGAAATCGATTTAAACAACTGCGATGTGGCAATAAAAGAAAGCTAATTTTCATTGAAATTCAGAAGTTATTTTGGAAATTAGATTTCCACTAATCCACTCTATTCTGCACGTTATTGGGACAAATTTCTAGTATTATTCGTTTAGAGACAATAAAAAAAACAACCCCATTAATTCTCCCATAAAAAAACAGAGAATTCCCCCGAATTTGCGATATTTCCAGATATTTATCAAGTTTTTCGTTATATCCAACTAGTATAAAAAATTATTTAAGTAATTTCGCTTAATTATAGGGATTACAATTAGAATTACAATAGATAAGAATGAGTGGCGGCAACTTTAAATACTTTTTTGTATTGTTGGTTGCATAGTTATTCTAAAAGGCGCTTTTATTAAATTTCGAAAATTAATAACAAAATGTCCTTAAATTGATAAATCTGATGAATTTCCTTCAAAAAACGATTGGCATTGTTTATAAAATAACTAAAGAACTGCAAAATTTTGAGGAGAAAGCGAGTGTTTTCTAAGTTAAGTCAATTAAATTGCACTATTCTAATTATTTCAATAGATAATCTGCATTCTAGAATATTTTTTAGTCGCCAATTAAATGGAAATTGTCTTGAATTTGTTAATAAATTTTCAAGATCGCATATAAATTAAATTATGACAATCACTGACAAAGACGATAATTGATAATTTTCCTTTCGAAGTCGAATATAAATTGTTTTGTTTTCAAGTTTTTGTTGAATTCAATGGAAAATTTCTCTGTAATGTTATCAATCGAAAATAGAGGCAAAATTTATTTTAAAACCCCGTTTTGAAGTATCAAAAAACAACAACAACGAGGAAATAATGGTTTAATAGCCAGATAAATACGTTATTATCTTGTACTTTTTCTGATTAGTGACCATAATTGTGATAATTATTAAGAATGTTAAATAATAGGTAATTTATTTTTACATGAAATTTGATAATCGTAGAGTTCCGGCAGTTCAACGACCATATTTACTTATTTCATTATAATAGTAATAACAATTTAAAAAAAATGACAACATAATTAGTGCGCCTTGTTAGAAATGACGTTTTATTTTGCAAATTATCATTCTAATGACGTTTCTAATGCTCTCTAATCTTAAAAGTAAAAATTTCCCAGCGAAATTTCGCAACACCCGACTAGAAACTCGCACTAATTGACCCTTATTTCCAGCCAATATTCTCCCCAATTAGTGTAAATGAAGCGATTTTGTTTAGTGGGACAATTTTCGAATGCGAGTCAAGTCGATTTAAATGAACGAGATAGAGTGTAGATGGGGCGGTTTCAACCCTCTACTCGATTCTACATGCGCACCTTTCACCCCGATTTCGATGGTATTCGTAGAGTGTTGTGTTGGTTGATTCTTCTTTCAACACTGGCTGAAATTAATTAAAATTTAAGAGGTAAGCGATCTACCTTGACTTTAGAAGTTTTGTACCTAATATTTAAAAAATAATAATAATAAATTGTAACGAAACTCTAACCTGTTCTTGTGTAATTCACGATTAGAAGTCTTGTGAGGGGGACAAGGTACGCCGAGAAAGTGTTTTTTTGTCTACAAGTTGATTAATTACACGGTTTTTCTTAATATATTGTTATTGTAATAGGTAGAAAAAATAATGGTAAATTTATTAACTATTGATTGCAATAATTGGTAATTATTGTCTGACATTCTGGGAAATTTCGAAATAATTAATTAGTTTTGGCCTATAAATTGCAATAAAATTGTTCAAGTGCGGTATAAATTTGTGGATTTTTCAACGAAACAATAAAATGGTACTGAAAATTTTACGATTTTAGCCTCGTTCCCTATCTACTTTATCAATCTATGTTAATAATCGGAGGCTGTAGAGGAGCTTGGAAGATTTCTAAATTGCTCGATTGAGTGCTCCACTTGCCATCAAGTTCACTCGAATTTTCGATTCGTACTTGCTACTTGAAAACAAACAAATTGTAGTAGAACTAGGGGGTTGAAAAATGCAAATTTTGATGACTGTTCGTTACAAGAGCTACTGTATTACCCGAATCAAAGGTTGAAATTAAATCTAAAATTAGTTTTATTGTAGATGAAATCGGTTTAATCAATTTGAAAATGGCGTGACAATTTGTGGGAGAAATTGATACTATTGTGAAAACTAACAATAATTCTATTGTCCTTTTTCCATTCTATTTTTCGAGTGTACTTACAATTAGTACATGTGTCGCAAATATCTACCAACAGAGATTTTGTAATTTTCTAATGTAAATAACGAAATTTGGTTTTTTATTTACAAAATCCTAGTGGATTTTTCAGGTCAAAAAATACACAAATTTAACGCAATCGTGGCTCTTTCTTTACAATAATAACACAAACATTACGGGATCGTTATGGAATTTTGTAATAATAAATTCTAACAAATCTCCTGTTAGATTGCAAGATAAATCACGAATTTGTTATCGGTTGCAATTCAAAAATCAAAATTCCACGTACATGAAATCATTAGAAATTTATCCTAAATCTTCTTGCTAATTTGAACAACAAATAAACAAGTAAAATTCAACATAAACAACTAAAAATATCCAACGATGAGGAAAATATGTTGTGGTATAATTATGTTGTAACCCAAAATGAAACTGGAAGATAAAAAAAATTGTTAATAAACACCCATAAATGCGCACGAAAACTTGTTCTATTGTTGTATCGTTCTTTCGACATTTCCAATAAATATTTGACAATCGATTTATGGGCACATTCATCTAAATTTAAAAGAAGGAAGCCCAACAATAAGAAACGGTGACGAGAAAAAAAACTAGCGAACCGGGTAATTTCGCTACTATATCGAACGACAAAATGTAAGAAACTGGCTTATAAATCTGAGTATGTTTCGATAAAAACAGGATAATTTGCAATTTTTACCAATTTGTTTCGATTGAAAGAAATATTTTATTATCTACTAAAATTTCTAATCTCAAAATTCTAATTTTAGCTATTTTTACGCGTGTGTGGAATTTTTGTAATATTTTAAATAAAATAATTTATCTAAAGTAATCAAAAAGAAATATTGACTCTCTCAATTCAAAGTTTTCAATTTGTCCAATCGAAAATTGTTGATGTTATGAAAAAATGGGTTGGTAAACTCCCCAGATGTTATTATTATTACTTGAATTTCTAACCTTACAATTTCTAATTTGTCGTGTGTTTTTGTGGGTTGTTCGATCATTTTGAAGAATGGAGAATTTGTACGTTTTTTCCCGTTAATATTTCTCCACGTTTGGTGAAAAATCTACTTTCAGGGTTGGTAGATAGGTTCTTTTGTCGAATACTACATATAATTAGACTTATAAGCCAATTACCTACGTTCTGTCGTCGGGTATACAATAGAATTGAGGATAGATTTGTCTTTTATGCTAAAACTTGTCTTTATGCTAAATTTTCAATTAATTTATAGGACTGTCAATTGGGGCTTTCAGTTCGGGCAAAAAATACGTAGAATTGTTGCGCATAATTCTAGAAATTTGAAGAAAAATCTGTATTCGTACGTATTATAAAGTTATTAACGTATTTCTTAGAATAACGCCAGAAAGACAGTTTGATATTTATTTATTTAAATAATTAATTTGTATACAGATCACTTTTGATTTCAGTAGTTTAAATTACAATTAATTCCAACCGGTTTTTGTACAGGAAGAAAAATCTAACATTTGGTTCCTCGCTGAAGCTTGAAGTATTCATACGATCAAGAATCGAACCTATAAAGCTCATCAATCTTTTAGCCTTGGGATTGATATTGAAAAATCCCCCATTTTTCAGACAGAAAACATCATAAAGTTTGAACAACAAGACCAATCTTTGATTAATAAGTGCATGTGCGCTAATTATTATGATTAATAGCAATATTATGTTTGATTATTTATAAATTCAAGGCTATATTCTAGATATGGCTTTGTGCCTTACTAATTCTGAAAGAATTCTCAACTAAATTGCATTTTTCTTTGTTGTCGCTAACCACCGGTTTATGAATAATCGATTAGCTCGACGAATTGCGGAATCATTAGACAATTTTTGGGGGAGAATTAACGAAAATTACAGGATTAATTAACGTTTAATTTTCAACAATTTTCGCTCTTAACAATCCATTTCAATCATAACTTGCTAATTATAATTGCATTAAGATATCGAAAAAAACGGAGAAACTAATTGATATTATTTTGAATAATTATTGTGATGATGTTGACAAGTTGAAGGAGTAATTATCGTTACAACGATACTGTACAATTATTTTTAACGATTACATAAAGCGGACATATGTATTATTATTTTCTCTTTATCGGTAGATATTCAATTATTTTGTACTACAAGATAAGAGCTGTAAAAACATATTCGACAATTATATGAAGTATTTTCGTAAATATTCTACTATTAAAATTCCATCAATTTTTCAGCGAAAATGAATTAATATTTATTTATTAACATTGCATAGTGGAAAACAAATAACACTCATCACTGTTAACATTGTGATTATCATTATTATTGCTGTTAGTGATTAATAAGGAACTACTTAATAATTGATTACTTCGTTTAAACTTATTGGTGTGTCAAAATTATCAAATTTTCCGTTAACTTTTTCGTATTTAGTTAAAATAATAAATCTTTATACGTCTATGTTTCATTTGAAGTTTAATGACTTGTACGACCTTGAACTATTGCCCAAAAAACTGATAAAAGTTAATTCAATACAATAAAATAATTAACATGACTAATTATAATTGAATTCTTCTAATCATTGAGCTTTCGCTGAGGCTATGCCTTCTATATCGAAGATTTTAAACGCAAAATTCATTTTGTTTTGAAAACATGCCCCAAAGGTGGATATATTGGCCCAATTTAAATAGATATTAATGAAATCATAGACCGTGTTATGAAACTTGGTCCACGTGGTCCAAGTGCGTGTTGTTTGATTGATTTAATCTCTACAAAGAATTTCAATAGACCATGAGTCTGGGATTCTAGAGCACCACAACATTTACAGTTAGTTTTCTTGTTGTCTTTTTGGCCAGTTAAGTTTACTTTGGTAAGCACAACAAGAGATAAATTACGAATTTCCTTAGAGCCTAATTAGTTAATTTATTCGTAAATACAGTTCAAGAAACTCGTTCCCTAATCTACAGTTGAATTATGATTAATCTACATCAATTAGTTATTACATACAATTGACTTGTTAATTACCAACCGTTTTAATCAAATTATGTCGTTTTTTATACAATTCGCATCTAATTATGTAAAACGAATTAATTAAATAATTACTAGTATTACATAATAGAAGACTATGGTAATTTTTTATTATTTTTAATACTATTGTTGATAGAAGTGAATTTCATGGACTTCGAATATTTTCGTTACATGCTATGATAAAAATGATAACATACTACATGGTTTTGAAATTTATATTGAATAGTTTTTATTATTTTGATAATGTTCAAGGTAATAGTCAAGGTGAACGTAATCAAGATTAAATAATTCGTATGAAAATTATCGTAAGATAGAAAATAAAATAATTATCGCACAAAAAATGGCGATAATTATCTCGATAATCATTCAAGCATCAAGATCAAAATTTTGGGCAATTGTCACCAATTTGACCGTCATTCGTGGAGTAAATTTACGATTTTTCCCTGGACGATTCTCTAATCTTTTAATGCGTTCGTTGTGCGATTGAAAATTTTGGAATTGCAGTCGGGTTTTCAATGCCCAACTAGGCTAATTTGGAGCTGATTTAGCGTTCACTAAAGGCTAATCGGCGTCATTGCTGATGTCACATTTACTACCAAATTGGTAAAAGATTTGTTTTAAAGAGTCGACAATAATTATTGGAAATCATTCTCAATTATGTTAATACAATTGACGTCTGTAAAATAAATTATTGAAGACTGATAATTTTAAATATTTCGTCGTCCTTTCTTCTTACTTATAAACTTAAAGAAAAGGTTCTTTTCTGATGATAAAACGTCGATTAATAAGACCTTAACATACTTCTTAATTATTAACTCTACAACATTAAAGATTATAAATCTATTCGAAAAGTCTAATTTTCGTCGTCAAAAATTATAATGATAAATAATTACATATTTCGAAACAATTGTCCTTCCCAGTGAAGGGGTACACATGCAACACAAAATAACTGTTAATAATTATTAATAGATCATTAGACATGGGAATCCTCTTATCAGCTAACCTTCCAATTTTAATTTAAAGCCACAAATCCTAAACGATTTGTAATTTGACCCGAAACACCGATATTGTTGAACGAAATTTTTGGAAATTTTAATCATTTCCACAAAGGCTCGTTAGGTCAAATTTTAGTTATTTTTAACTAAATCACTTGAATTGTTGCAATAAAAATTTTCCATTATCCATTACGACTATGTGCAATTCGTATTTTACATGTGTTTTAGATCCGTTTAGAATTAGCCAAGGAGGTACGCAATTCAGATCGGATTAATCTGGTCAGTGGTACGATCGATTTTGACCTTTGTGGAAAAAACATGAGTTTCTTTGAACAATCGATCGATTTGATAACCCCATTAGTTTATAAACAATCATTAATAACAATAATAGAGGCCAAGTTCGTTGTCACATATTGAAAAAATCGCACTGATTGTACGCAATTTTAGCATTCTATGAATAGATTTTACAACAGTCTCAAACTTATCAATTGATAGATTAAGTTAGCACATCTGTGATTGATTGTAATTATTGTTGTCAATAAGTACACCTCTTAATTGTGCAAATATTAATTGTAAATATTTATGGACTGTGTAATAAAAAACGCTAAAACGTGATAGTGTAATCTACAAAAAATACGTCAGCGATCTCTGTATCCACTACAATTTGTTTGTCGATCCGCGTTTCGGTAGGGAGTCTATAAAGTGTACAGCAGGACTAGCGCGAATGCCAGTTTTATTCTAAACTCAAGTGAAATCCATAACACGAAAATAGACGCTAATTTACTAATTTTTGATATTTCAACAGCGTGTAGAATGAACAATTTGTGAATTAAAATCAATAAGAAATAGAATGTTGGCATCGAAAGAGAGCTGTTCCCGGAATCGCAGCCCGTTACGTTGCTGTCAAAGTACTTCAACGGATTCATCAAGGGACGATATCAATATTGATACAATCAACAATAACAATAATCTGCCGTTAATGGGGGACGATTTGAAGAAAATCCGACACCGTTTCCCTAAGAAACAAGCCGTTGATGTCAGTTTTGAAAACATAACGTATACAACATGCAGCTGGTCCATGACCCGCTTTCAGAAAGGTAACAGATTTCTTCATTCATCCATTCATTATCAATTATCGTCGATTAGAAATCCAGCAATTTTGATTTTAATTCCGATGTTTACCTTGTAACATCAGACAATTGTCTGTTTTTTAATACTCATCACAATTTCCTCATTGCACAAAAAAATCCGTAATTGCAAAGTGTAAAGTCTAAGTTGAGTTTGCTTTTAAAATCCAATTAAATTCGGAGAAAGGAAAAGTTTGGATGCTTGATTCTGATCAATCGTTATCGATTGATATTTATTTGGACAAAAAATTTTGATGTGGCCCATTATTTGCGTGTTGCGAGATTTTTTCGCTAAATATATTTTATCAATTCTTGTCTAACATCCGAATAGAGTTTGTTATAGATAATTTCGCACCAAGGTCGATAATGATTCATAATATTACACATTTGTTACGAATATTGTTTATTATTAACGATTTTGTTTTTCGGCAGAAACCAAAACAATACTGCACAGTATTTCGGGACAATTCAAAGCTGGCGAGTTGTCGGTGATTATGGGCCCTTCTGGTGCCGGTAAAAGCACCTTACTTAACATTTTAGCCGGATACACGTGAGTTATATTCAATTCTAATGATTTGTGCTCGTTTTGATGTTTTCATTATTAAAATTAATGATAACAAGTCTTAATAATTTCAAGTTCAACAACTTTTATTATCAACATTTGAGAAAAAGAGCCGTGATCCTGACTTTCGCTGATCGAACAACTGTGACTGATTAGAAATTTACTTAAAATTTGGCTAAATAAACGTAGCGTAAAATTAACTCTTAACATAATAGTTGTGATTAATTAGAATATTCAAGGATTCATTTACACACTTTCATATTTTTCCGTTTTAAACGTTCTACAAATAGGTACTTATTTGAATCGCAAACAAAAATATTGACACAATAATCCACAAGCAATCTCTAATAACTTCCTAAATTATTCCATTTTTTTGACGAATTTTTGTTTATTGTTCAGCACCCGAGGCAGTGGCGGTATTGTTAAATTGAACGATGAAATCCGAACCCAAAATCCACGATTTCGTAAATTATCCGCATATATACCGCAAGATGAAGAATTACGTATGTCGTTAACAACAAAAGAGGCAATGATGTTTGCTGCTAATCTAAAACTAGGCTACAAAGTCTCACATGAGTATAAACATCAACAGGTAATTATCATTAAGTAATCATTTTAATGAAATAACGATGGATAAGACAGTTTTTTTCAAGAATCGTGCACGTGTAGCTTTCATTATCCATTTAAACAATTATCTTTTCAAAACAATCAATATTTATTAGATTTTTTTTTGGATTGACTCCTTTTAAGGTCGATGTTTTGGGTAATTTTGGAGTGCGTGAAATGGAAATACCTGGCTCCAGTTCAATAATTTTCGTTGATTTCAGGTGATCGAAATACTGGAAATGCTAGGCCTGGAACATTGCCACCATACATTGACATTGCGTCTGTCAGGAGGCCAACGTAAAAGATTAGCTGTAGCTCTAGAATTACTCAGCAATCCGCCGGTTTTGTATTTGGACGAACCCACAACGTAAGTTTCCTTTTAATTTCGCTTAATGATTACGATTATTGATTATTCGTTGATCTGTACGTTAATAACATTGACCTAGAATAAATAATAAACACGTGCCGACAATAGTACAATATTTTTTATATCAAATACAAAAATATGAATAATTTTCAAAATCCTTCGCTAGTAGATAAAAATTACGACAGGAAAGATGACAACAGAAAGTACGTCAATGTATTCAAATTACTTAAACATTTTTTAATTTTATTTATTCAGTTGAATGCCATTATTACACCATAGGTCAAAACGAGTAAATTTGTTTACTCTTGTATATTTTCCTAAAATTAATATTGAAAAAGTGACTTCATTCTCGGATAAATTCGATTTTATGAAAACTTGTTTATTATCAAAATCATAAACAAAACCGGTATTGTAATCAATATTGTTTATAAAACGGAATTATAAAAATTGTCCAGTTCTTGGAAAACAAACCGAAAATCTGGCACGGTCAACTTTCCAAGAAAAAATTAAATAAAATTATTAACCAGACAATAGTTGATTGTAATTATGAAGATGATAGTATAGAAATTGTGGACATACAACTGGAAGGTTTACTCGAGGACGTTGCGCCCAAATTTCACTGAACCCAATCTTCTCTTCACTTCACTTAGAATTTCACCAAAATAACGATAATTACTCTTTTTTTCTAGCGGTTTGGACAGTTTATCGTGCAGCCAGTGTGTTATATTGTTGAAACGGCTAGCCCACGAGGGACGCACAATAATCTGTACCATCCATCAACCCTCGGCGCTACTATTCGAAATGTTCGATAGATTATACGCACTAGCCGATGGCAGGTGTATTTACAACGGTAGCGTTAAAAATTTGGTGCCGCATCTAGCCAAAATTGGTCTAAATTGTCCCCCTTATCACAACCCAGCCGATTATTGTAAGTTTCTTTAATAGAAATTGTCAAATAATAATAGAAATTGTAGTGATGGAGGTAGCAATCGGGGAATACAACACCGATGTTAGAGTGCTAGCCGAAGCGGTGAAAAACGCAGAAAATCAACCGTCATTAAAAGAAATTGAAGCCAAACAAAACGAGAAAGGTCAGTGTACTTGAAACTTTCTATTTTAGAGAATTGTCGTTTCTTCCTCTACTAAATTATTAGTGTAGAACGTTCCGGTATTTCGATTCTCTAATCGATTTTTTTTGCAATTTAGATGTGAAAGAAATCGAAATCAATACGCCAAAATTCGAGGAAATGGAAGTCGAGTGGAGCCCCATGGACAAGAAAATCGGCCCGGCGCCGGTCATCATGCAATTCCTTTTGTTGTACAAAAGGAATTTGGTGACATTTAAAAGGAGTTATGTGAGTTATAAATGGGATTAATCGAAATTTTTTTTAATCGAATTGATTTTAGTGCTATTTTTTGAACCGTTTCCTGGCACATTTGGTTATCGGTTTGATTTTCGGTTATTTATACAAAGACGTCGGGCATGGTGCCAATACAATCTTAGGCAATTACGTCTATCTTTATGGTAGTCTTTTATTGGTTGTTTATACCGGAAAAATGTCGGTTACAATTACATGTAATTAATTCTTTATTTTGACGATTATTATAAATTAATTTCGGATTGTAGTTCCATTGGAGATGAAGATTTTGACACGGGAACATTTCAATCGATGGTACAAATTGTCACCGTACTTGATGTCTGTGATATTGGTAGAAATACCATTCCAGGTAATTTTTATTTCGATCAATTAGACGAGAATTTTACGAAATTATGTTGGAATTCGACTTCCATCTACTCTCAAACAGAAATGATGCAATTATGAAAGGTTGTTCAAACCTTGACTCTATTACCAATAACTGCACGGTCAATGTTGATAATTTTTTTAAACGAATTTCACTTTATTGATTACAGATAATATGCACTTTAGCATATATTGCAATCTCATATTGGCTAACCGATCAACCTACTGACTTTCGTCTATTTTTATTCATATTGTTTTCGATATTATCAACGTTATGCGCCCAATCTTGGGGCTATTTCATTGGAGCAACAACTCCAATAAAGGTAATATCGCCATTATTATCACTAATGATGATTAATAATAGAAACCTTTATAGGTTGCAGTATTTTTGGGTCCGGTAGTAGCTTGTCTGTTTTCAGTATTCGGTTTCTGTTTGCGCTATTTCGATACGCCGTACTTCTTCAGATGGATGTTCCATGTCAGTTATTATCGTGCCGGTTTCCAGGGTATTGTCTACTCAATTTACGGTCTGAATCGTAACGATTTGATCTGTCCAAACGAGGAGATCTACTGTCATTATACGGATCCTGTGAATTTCTTGAAAGAAATGGACATAATGAATGTCGATTTAGTATCGAATATATCTGTGATTGTTGCCATTTGGTGCATAATGAATTGTGCAACGTATTTAATATTGTGGTTTAAATTGAATAAACGCTAACGACTGAAATCGCACGGAACAAAATGGATAATACATTACTTAAAGCGTTTTGTCATCTTTATTACTGATTGCTTTTTAAATCAATACCAAAGACTTTTAATTGAGACTTCAAACAGTGTAAAATGTATTAATGTTTATAACTTTTTATTTTATTCGTTCGTGTTTATTTTTAGAGACACATCTATTACTTATATTTTCTCTGTAATTAAAAGTTTATTTTTGTAGTAATACTCAAATTGTTATTTTTATAAAAAAGAATAGTCTAGTCAAATTTAAACGTGCTTTCCAGTGATTGTAGACAAATAAAGGTGTTTGAATATTTTTAAAGAAATTATTGTTACTACCTTTCTATTTCGATAATTTTGCAATTACAACCAACATTTTCTATTCATATCTTGTTATTTCTTAATTAAACTCGAATAGTGTGGAGTAACTGGGTTAGTATCCCGAGTGAAAGCCTCAAACATCGACTAATCTAAAGTCGCTAGTCTCTGAGAATTATGATGTTCAATCAAGAGTAATCGGTGAATTCTTTGGCTCAGCTTTAGAAATAAATGTCACGTTAGTGCAGGATTTGCAACTGCTCTACATGAGAACCAAACTTGATAAGGGTTCGTAATTTGGGCAAAATTTCGAAAAATATTTCCATCTATTTTCTAATTTCCCAATCAAAGAGTGGAATTGATAAAATCGGAATCGTCGACAGTTTCGAAGGAATCTAGATAGAGTTCGTTTAAAATCGAAACAGATGCCACTGTAATCAGCAGCAAAATTTATAGAAATTCCAGTTTCCTTTCCAAACTGGATAGCCTACCAGATGTCGGTTATTTAAACGCGTAAAGCGGCAAATTCATGCGTATTGCGTTAACTTCCGCGCAATTGTCTTGAATTTTGTGCGCAATTTGTCGTGTACGGACCGCTTTAGAGTAATTAATTTTGATTAAATAATAACGGTTTATTATTTTAATTATAGTACATTAGTATTAATTGAAATTCACAGACAATGCGATAAGAAATGAACAATATACACAATTAAGGAATCATAGTTGTGATTATTTATAGAGCCAGATTTGTTAATTTATTCAAGCTTGTCGCGATAAAACTAGGGGAATTTTCAAAATATTTAATTGTACAAGCCGATTTCCCACACAAATCAAATTCCATTGATCGATCGAAATTATTGTTTAAAACATTAGTGATTCCCACACGAATAAAAAAATATTGAAGTCGATTAACATTGCTTGCCCTTTGTGTAGGCTGTTGTATTTGTAACAATAAAAATAATTCAATTCATTAATACTCGAATATTAACGTTAATCTTGACTTGTCGATTCGATCTTTGGTTGGTTTCAATTTGATCATCCAATGGTATGGTGTAAGGTAAAATTGTCAAAATCATTGATAAACAACGGGACCAAGTTGTTTGTAATCTTGAAAATATCGACTGATAATCGCGATAAGTGGCTGTTATTTTAAAGTTTTCCCATGACTGGTAAGCGCAGCTGTTGTAGAATTCCAATTTTTTGTCTAAATTGATAATGATACAGATATAGGGAGAGGATATTGAATAGTAGGATCGTTTTGTGTGTACAAATAACGCGTTTCATTATGTGGTTGGAGGCACAACGCGCAGTTGTTCTCTCGGGCTTGTTTTGAATTAAGGTCTGCGCGGTTTATTGACTTAAACTACATGAGAGCGAAATAAGCATAATATAGAGAGAAACGACGGCGCGACGATTTCTCTTTGTGTTTCGGTGTTATAAAAACTGCAGTGTCTTTAAAAAACACGTATGTGCAACATTAAGGGTGCCAGTGATTGGGGGTGGTCGGTAGTGATTCTCTTCATAAACACTTCGATAACAATCGGAAATAGATAGAAATGGAACCGACCTCCACATCAACATCAACACAAACAAAACCATTCCGTTACCAAAGGGCAAGACCAGACTCGTTAAAAATAGAATTATTGACAATACCAGAAGAGATCTCGTTCACAGGATTTGGACAAAATTTCGAAAATACACTAAATGTTAGTTTTAAAGATTTGACATATACCGTCCAGGAGGGCATTTTCAAACGAAGTAAGTAATATTCTATTAGAACAAGGAAATCGAATGAAATTTTTTTATTAGATCCTTGACAGATTTTCTTTGTATTAAAAATTCAAAAATTAACACATGCGTAATTCTCACAAGTTCGATCAACCCGATAAACCTCCAAACCGGTTTTTATAAAGGACAATAACAATTTGAATCTGTCACAATCAGCTGTATGTACAGCTCAAATAACCCTACGATTCTCTTTCAAAAAAGACATTAATTATAAAGACATTGATAATAAAGGCCGTTGATCTATTTTAATTGAACCGTATAAAGGCTAAGCAGACTATTCCATTTTAAATTAGCAACAATTGTCAATTGGAATTCTATTTTTAGACTCTTGATTCAAGACCATTTTTTACTAGGAAAATCATCACTACCATTTATAACTCCAATATTAGCTCTTATCAAAATTGCAAACAGGTGTTGCTTATCACTTGTATTTTTAACTATAATTTAGTTACTTCATATTGAGCACGTATGCTTCTCTGACTTTACAAATATCAGTAGTTACAATAATTATAATTTAAATTATCGCCAATTTCTTAGTTAATCTACTAGTTGATTTTTTCGTTTCAAAAATTAGTCACTACTGCAGTTCCAGTCGATTAAATTTTAGATAAGTATCGAATACAAAAAAACAATGCAATTCATTATGAGCCAATTGAAGGAGTCGCGACTCAATTCATTTGACCATCTTTAGCACACATTAAAGGGTTGAAAATTGGGACTGTTGACTCATTTTATCCCACAAAATGGTAGCTTTCGATCAACCCAGTTGATTTTAAGCCGAATTTCAATCGAATTTCTGCCACAGCTTCTCCCTAATTAATTTTTGACTCTTGCGAGTTGAATTCCCAGATTACAATTGTTGCCGTTTCCGGCAAAACCCTCGAGTTTAGCTCAAATGGAGGCGATTTACTCACTTTCAATTGATTCGTACTGTAAACCCCCATCGCACGATGATTTTCCTGACTCGATCTGCACACGCAACGAAATTCCTCGAGGAAAATCGCATCAGTTCTGTTACATCTGATCCCACCTCACCCCTAGCGATCAGATTCCACAGGTTTTGCTCATACAGGTTTATCTGTACGGTTTAAATTGTGCAGATGTCTCCGGATCTGGTTATCAAAAGGAGAGACTTTTCGAGCCAAAGAAGCCATTCATGCTTCATTGGGGAATTTCCTTTGAGCCTCCCTTAACTATTGAATCTTCCTAATGTCCCTTCAAGTGGTTTCTTGTTTTTATTAAAGTAAACATGAACTTTACAACTTTTATCAGATCAATTAAGTATCTGTGGTTCAATTGCGATTTAATAGTATCGAACATTTATCGATCTTTGATACCAATTATTGTATTACAATTTTATCTACTTTTTATTGCAACATTGTTGTGTAATTCGAGTAGCTTTCAATTATTCTAATTATGAATTTATGTGTATTTATGAAGGGCCCAAAACCATATTGCAGAAAATCAATGGAGCCTTTATAGCTGGTGAATTGACCGCAGTTATGGGCCCATCAGGTTCCGGTAAATCCACATTATTGAACATACTTGCCGGATATACGTAAGTTAACTTATTATTATTATTATTACTTCATTAGATAATTTGTAAATTATAAAACAATCTATAAAGTTCCTACTAGTTTTTATACAATTCAGTTCGATACGGGGAACTTGTGGCGTGATTCATCAACTTCGGTGCTTCTGTACTGTAATTATCCGGATATTGATCTTTTTTTATTTAAGTACAAATATCTAAGTACAGGTGAACAAAATTCGAACGAGTTGTAAACATTGTTGAATAGATAGAATCGGAAATTGGTGGTTTATTTAATCGATTTGTTAATTTTATGGATGTTTCAATTTAGAATTTGAATATTTTCCATGCGAATTCCAATTGAAATTAGCAACAATATTTAAATTGCATCCAATAGATATCCTGTAATCGATAGATAAGAATAAATTTTCTATCAATATTGATCTATTGCAGGGAAACAAATGTATCGCATCATTCTTCAAACAATTGTAATTTGACTTCTATATTAAGCATTCAAAACTATCGCCTATTCGATTTTATAGAGACAGATGGAAATAATACGTGATAAAATCGGCAACGGGAAGACTTTGTTCTAAAATAAGCAATTTTCCTTGAATAAGATAAACTAGCAGGTGTTCATGTACAAAACAATGGTTCGTATTAGTAATGATTTTAAACAAGTACAGCTGTGTTGCTCTTTTTTTCTGATAACGCAATAATCTTGGTAGAATTGAGATTCTTATCCACTTCACTCAACTCCAATTTTTTCGGGCCCTTTGGACGATTTTGGCGAAAATTTTAAAGCCAGCATTTCTTAGATCATTGGATTTGATTTTAGTCAGTTTAGCGAAAGTTCTGCTCTATTTACATAAAAATTAGATAATTTGAAGTGGCTGAAAATAACCAAAGATAGTGTGAGAAAACGCTCTTACCGTACAAGGTCACTTTATAATAATGTGCAGGAAGTCTGGCTGAATTCTACAAATCTCGTCAATTATCTCCAAATATCTTTTTGTTATACTGTAATGATTTTAATGAGGAGTACAATGAACCAAATTTAAATTATTTCGTTTGATTTTCGAGCCGTTTAAAAAGCGACTCGTTTAGAAGAAATGCGTCATTCTCCAATTATTTCAATGTGAAATTTGATGGAAACCAATTTATTTTACTTTGTCAAAAAGCTTTTAAAAAGTTATTTAGATGCAGGAAACTTTAGTCATAATTGTGCGTAAGTCAAGCTTAGCACATGGCATGAAATCACATTAATTTAACTGTAAACAACAGATTAAACAATATCTTATCTTCACGTTGTTCATTATTCCTTTTCCCCATAAATAACAGAACAGCAACCAAAAAATTAATCGAGCCCAACCAGTAGAAAACTCTTGTTCAAAAATTCGTCAAGTAAACTCGAGATAGTGATAAGGAATTTGTTCGAGTGTTTCCCGTTTCGTTTTCCGAAAATGGATGTTCAAGGCAGAAATGTTGATCGACCGCGATCGGGTTCAAGGCTGTTATTGTTTGTTTTTAAAAGCGAGTGAATTGACGCAATTTTTAATTGCTAATAAAATGAAAATTTTGTTTATTTTAAATAATTTGGTAATTTTCGTATTTTATTTGATTTATTTTGTTTAGATCGATGCATATTGAAGAGGCGTTTATACAAATTGTGCATGGATAATTCAAAGGTCTGGTCTTTGTTGTTGTCATTGTTGATTATCTCTCATTGTGGCAAAGTCTAATTCCATTGCAATATGTACGACATACAGAAAAGAGACTTTAAATCTGTTTTTATCGAGTTAGCTAACTTGAATTGTTCGGAATTGTTAATGCTAATTGCCACGATATCTGAGTATAACATCGAGTTTATCGGTCAAAATCCAGCGATTATATTTGTTTAATTCCTATAAATAGAAAATTAATATTTATAAACGAACAATTTTTGGATTTGTCTTGGAACCGATTTGGAACAGGCGATTTTTATTAAATTTTTAGTACCAAATTCAAACCGAACTAATTCGAAAACTTCATGCAAATCCATAGATCTGCGAATATTAATCAAAAAGCGACACAAACACGGATTTTTATCAATAACGGTTGTTGAATAGAACAATTCAATTCTCTGATTAGACGGAAATTGCAACTCTACAGCCTGATAAACCCGACTATCGCACGGTGATCTGGACATACGACCTCCACATAAATTAATTGTATGATTAATTCAATTCGCCATCGATCCTGGTCCATAACATTGATGAGTTTCAACTGCAATTATTGCAGCTCCAAATATTCACCGAAAACTGGTTTGTTTCCAGTCCAAAGTCGGCCTAACTGTTTTCGTCTGCGTCGAGGTAGATCTATAATTTTACAAAAACCTCAAACTTTGCCGTATTAAGGACCAACTAATCGTAAAAATAGTCCTGTAATGTTCAATTTATAGCCTTGATTTTCGTATGTGTTTTGAATTTTGTTATTGTTAATTATAACAATGGTGTTCGTGACAAAGACTCGGCTACCTTTAGAATGCATACATGGGAAAAAGTTGTTTAAAAAATCCAAGGTGCTCCTGTTTTAAGACGAATCTATCGCTAAAAACTACTTAAAAACTACAATTAGTTGAAAATTAATCCTCAAAAATATTAGCCTTGAGGAGGACATGTACATTAATATTAATTTTGAGTAGGCAATAATCACGCGAATATTACGTGATTTTCATTGAGTCTATTAGAGAAATATTCGTTGTAAATATTAAAACACGACATTAACCCAGAACTAAACTTTTTCCAGTTAATTGAAACTTAAAGGTGCCAACTCTATTCAAAGTCATTTTAGTGAACAAATTTGATTCGTACCAGTGCCTCTCGTGTATCAATCATAATACTTGCGAAACTTTTAATTGTTAGCAAACAAGTTTATATTTTATTGTATTTTTGCCCTTGCGAATATTCAAGGCAATTTTTCTCGATTTCTTTGATTAATTGCCTTTTCTTCAACAGAACTACCGGAGTAAGCGGCCAGATTTTGGCAAACGATGAGCCACGCGACGAGAATACGTTCTTAAAACAGTCCTGTTACATCATGCAAAACGATAATCTCCAACCATTATTGACAGTATTGGAAGCAATGATGGTAGCTGCAAATCTGAAATTATCCCCACAGAATAGCCACAGGGACAAACAGGACAAGGTAATTGCCCATCAATATTCCATCTTAAATTAACCGAATTTGTTGATTGTCTAGGTGAAGGAGATTTTAACATCGATAGGCCTGTGGGATTGCAGGAAAGTTCGCACGAATTCTCTATCCGGTGGTCAAAAGAAACGCCTCTCGATCGCTTTGGAATTGTTGAAGAATCCCCAAGTGATGTTCTTCGACGAACCGACGAGGTTTCTATTTAATTTAACTCAACAATTGTATAAATTAATTTTTTTTGTTGAATTATAGTGGCCTTGATAGTTTAACATCAAAACAATGTATAATGGTGTTGAAACAAATTGCCTCAAGTGGACGTACAGTTGTTTGTACAATCCACCAGCCCAGTGCTATAATTTTTGAAATGTTCGACCATCTCTACGCTCTATCGAACGGGGTTTGTATTTATCAAGGATCGATAAAGGGACTATTGCCGTATTTAGAAGAATGTAATCTGCGTTGTCCACCGTACCATAATCCGGCCGATTATTGTATTCGTTTTCAAAATTAACCGAATTTTCTATTAATTTTGTTTATTTGTAGTACTTGAAGTGGCGTCCGGTGAATATGGCGATCACACCGATATTCTAGTCACAAAATCCCAGAATGGCGATAATGAGGAATGGCGGAAAAAGCAACGAAACTCGCTACAATTACAATCAATGGAACATATAGGTTTATACAATAATAAAATGTATAAATAAATAGAGAAAAATTGTTAATTTTAGATAAATTAATGCAGCGTGGCTATATTACACCAGTTAAAGCACCATCAACATTAACAACAAAACGTACAATTGATGGTAATAAATCGACAAATTATTTCAGCGGCCATTATCCAACATCGTATTGTAATCAAATTTTAATTTTACTTAAACGAACATTTCTGTTAATTAGTCGGGATCCAACATTAACTTATTCAAGATTCGCCACACATCTATCAATAGCTCTATTTATTGGTATATTATATCGCGGTATTGGTATCGATGCATCGAATGTTTTGAATAACTTCAATTTCATGTTTTTTACTGTTATGTTTCTAATGTTGACGGCTTTCAATTGTGTTTCAACAACATGTAAGCGCTTGAAAATATCAATTGAACGTTTATTTGATGGTTTTTTATGTAATTCCAGTTCCTTCAGAACTACCGGTGATAACACGGGAGCATTTCAATAAGTGGTACTCGCTGAAATCGTATTACCTGGCGATTACATTGGCAGATATTCCAGTTCAAGTGAGTGATTTACCAACAAATTTCAACGATAACGTTTGATTATTTACAGATGTTGGCAACATTAACGTACGCTCTTGTTACTTATTTTTTCACAATGCAACCGATTGAAACGTTCCGGATTCTGTCGTTTCTATTCATGTGCATTTTAATATCGATGGTGGCGCAGAGTTTCGGTTTATTTATCGGCGCAACGATGGATCTTAAAGTATAATTGTTATCCGTTAAGAATCATTAATTCTTTTGAATTTTCCAGAACGCTGTAATATTTGGTCCATTTTGTTTTCTACCATTCACCATATTCTCCGGTTTCTTTGTACAATTCAGTAACGCCCATCCTTATATGAGATGGATATTCCATATATCGTTTTTGAAATACGGTTTCGAAGGTTTAGTGTTATCAGTATTGGGTTACGATCGTGCTAAATTGCCATGCAACGATGCTGATTATTGTCATTTCGTTTATCCGAAGAAATTCTTAGATGCAATGGATATGGAATATGCGGAATATTCAACAGCTGTTATATTTCTTTTATGTTTAATTGCACTATTACGAATCGCCGCATATTTCGCGTTAAGTTTCCAAATACGGAGGCGCCGATAAGAAAACTAGAGGTGGAATAGAGCGAAACAGGAGCTTCCTCTATAATTTAATGAAATCGGATTTTTGAGGCTAATCGTACAAAATTCTCTTTTTTGTAATGTAATTGCGGAATTTGTCGAACTAAATTGTGTTCATTGAGCAAAACTTGTGATAAGAAAAACAAATGTTTTGCTCTTTTATAAAGTTTATTGAAAATGTACAATGCTACAAATAGACTTAATTAAATAAGTTGAACTAAAGAAATGTAAAGCTTTGTGATTTTATTAAATAGTTTTATAAAATTGTTTTCTAAATTTAGATAATTATAAATTTCTATTGAACATTTTTAAACCGAAAATACAATATTTTTCCAATTATTTGTTCTAATTATCCGAACTTGGACAATTTCTTGTCTTGTAGACTAAACAACATTTAATACCGATGTATTCTAAAGGAATTTCAAATTGTATAAAGTTGGTTGAATTAGGTTGGATTTGTTGTTGGAAATAAAGCTGGAACTACAATTTAAACTCACCCCTTGAGCATTTTCCGAAAGTTCAATACTATTAGAATATAAAGTGGCCGGAGGTAATTCCATCCGAAAATCCTGATATACAATAGTCGAATTAATAACAACTTTGAATATGAATTTTAAACAAGTTGAAACACTTTTTGAAAGCGATACTTGATCGATATCCAGTTTTTAATCGCACCTTGATTCCCCATCTTTGATGGAAGTTGAAGCGATCCGGTAAATCTGCTCGTTTACCGCTTGGAATTCGAATCTGGGCTTCAGTTATTTACTTTCCAACATTGAGTTTTGGAAATAATCGTGGAAAATTCTACAATTATACTGAAACGTTGATCTTAAACGTTAAGTCTACAAATTGGAGATTTGGAGAAGAATCAGCGGCGATTCGATCGAATTGTTACAATAATGCGATAGTGGATTATTGTATTTTGCTTCGAAATATTGTCCAATAACCTTGTTAGCGGTTTTCAATGTTATCTCTAATCAGTAATCAGTAGAAGCCAATAAAGATAAGATAATTACAAGACTGAAATTGTTCTCATTGATCACTGAAGTTGATTATGTAAAGTTACTTAATCAATGACCTGGATTTTCAACCCTTCTCTTAATTAAAAATTGCGCAATATTTTTAATTTGAGGGATCATCGAGGATAATTGTGGCGGCATCTTCGGGGTAATAGTGACGATCTCGTAGTCTGGGATATTATAATAGAGATGTCATCAATTATACTTTTATCTAACTTTATTTTTTACGAAAATATCTCTAAAATTTGTTTAAAATTAAAATAAATACAACAATAATGCAAATTTTGCACAGCCTTAACTATTATGCTTCAGTTTCACATAAGAGGTATAAACTAGTACATTATTAAGTAATAATGTTGGTAATTATCGTACAGCCATTAATTTGTAGCGTAATAGAACATAAGCAAGTATTCTTAGAAAGAACAATATAATTAATAATGCAACAACATCGTTATAAAATTGATCGCCTTTCATGGCGATATCATCTAAGAACTTCATCGGATATTTATAATGGCAATATTTATCTTCTGGGCATTCGAGTACAGGCCGATCTAGGCCGTAAATAGCACCAACAATGCCCTCTAAGCCGTAACGTAAATACGATATGTAACTGCCCCAATATAAGTACGTTGGTAGATCGCGTAATGTTACACCGAAACCGGCGAACATCATCATAGGAACGGACAATGTTGGGCCCAAAAATGTGCCATTCTACGACAAATAAAACAATCAATTGTGGTGTTTGTATTGTTGGGAAAGAAATCGACTTACCACAACGTTGAAAACGGCGCCCACCATCAGGCCAAAACTTTGCGCCACGAAAACAACTAACAAGCTTATAGAGAAGAACATGCTTAGTCTTGTAAATTCTTGCGGTTGTTCTGTCATGAAGTAAATTATTATTGTGAAGACTAAACAGCACACCACCTACATACACAAAGTGACAGTTTAATTATCTTTGTTTAGCGACTTGACAATATTAAAATAGGGATGATAGTGGTGGTTTGTAATGATATTCCGTACAATAACTTACCGATACTGGAATGTCAATTAATGTCACTGAAGTGTAATACATTTTCAACGAATACCAGCGATTGAAATGTTCTTTAATTAAAATCGACATCTCGCTGGGGACTGGAAATTTGGCAAACAAATTACAATTACAATTCTCCGATTCTAGCTCGATACTTACAAGTCAATATTGTTAGCATCATTGTCGACATCATATGGTGCATTAAAATCGAAAATAACAAATTGTAGTTGTCTAAAACTTTAGAACCATCCGAACCGGCCTGCCAATACAGGGTGCCCAACATTAAACCCACGAAAACATTGACTAGAATCCTGGTGTACGTTAGAGTCTAAAATAAATCGATCGAAAAATTAATAGAAACTGATAAATATAGAACAACAAGTAATATATTCGATAATTAATAACTGAAACGAGAAATTCCCTATCACTAATGAAAATGATTGCCAATAATGGATGTTTAATGGGAAATAATATCGAGCACTAAGTTAATTTAATTTAATTTAATTATATCAACGACAACCGAAACGGAAATCGTACAAAATCGATTCTCTTATTCGGTTTTCAATTGGTGAATATCGAATTATATTCCGCCGAAATGGCAAATTAATGTTGAGTTTTTTTTTGTAAATTTATTCATCAAGCAACAGAAGAAACTTGGGGTGATTTCGTTACCTGATCACGTTTTGTGCGAATATAGCCACGTCTCAATAGAACTTTAAGTTGATTATAGGAACTGGTTGCTTGTAATCCACCATTATCGCAATCAATTTGATCGTTCTTCAAACCATCTTTCGCTGTATATGAAGACGAAAAATTAACAAATTGAAATTTGCCAAATAAAGTTTACCTTGGTATGACTTTTCGGTTGGTAAATTCTCCGGTTTGTCGAAGTATTTCAACGATTTGCCGTTCATTGTGGCCTCGACCATTGTTGTGATTTTGTCGTCGCCGTGCTCACCGCACGCTAATTCGATCACTGCAATGTTCACGAAAATTAGACAATTTCTGCGATTTTCTACTCTACTCTTACCATAATCGGCCGGATTGTGGTACATCGGGCATGGGTAATTGACATCATTCAAAAACGTTACCAATTTCTCTGTTGTGCCTTGATATAAACAATTACCATCGGCTAATACATAGACTTGGTCAAATAATTGAAACAATGATGCTGATGGTTGATGTATTGTACAAACAATTGTTCTACCTTGTCGTGCTAATAGCTTTAATAATTTCACACATTGACTACATGATGAACTATCCAATCCACTACATGTAACAAAACAGCACGAATTAATTATTGTCGATGATTAATTATTTATATTCACGCTAAACTATTCACGCAAAACTAGGATCTATACGGGGAAAATTCGAAATTGCGCGCCTTTTAAAATAAGTTGGCAACCCTACACAACTAAACTCCCCCGTTGTTGTTTACTTAGATCTAACCTCAAATTTTCGAATTTAATTAGTGCCAATTCTATTCGTGAATTTTTGTGTTGTTGATAAGAAATCGAAATCGAAATTGTGCATTATTTGTACAGGTGAGTGTTAATTTTTCCATTTCCATCATTATAATGAAATAAATCGTTTTGTTTATATAATCAATTAAAATTTCATATTACTTTATGTTCGTTTTAATAGTTTTCTTATTAATCAATAATTTCCAAAAATTGGACTATTTACTTGAAATAATTCCCAAATTTTAAATATTCGAAAAATTACACTGGTCATATAATAAAAGCGGTGAAAGTTGAGATTTTTGAGGTTAGCAATTTACATAAACAGACCTCCAATTGTTTCTTGAAGAGTGCGTATTTTAAAATTTTCAATTCGTTGAAAACTCGAATAACGTGCCCTTTAGAAAAATAAATTGGCAGCCTTGCATAATTAAATTCCCCCATCGTTGTTTACCCGGATTTCCAACCTTAAAATTTTTAATTTGATTAATGCCGGTTTTATTAGTGTGTTATTGTTTCAGAATTTGGGATAATTCGTGAATTATTAATACAGGTCAATGTTTTTTTCTATTTCTATGATTTTACTTGAAAATAAGTTGTTTGGATCAAATAAATAATTGATACTTTTTTAATTTTTAATATCGATTCAAAAATTTAAAACATTCCTAAAATTGGGCTAATTTGAAGGAGAGAAATGTGCAAATTTCAAAAATTTCATTTGATTTCTTCTAATGTGTATGAACAAAGCTGCGATATTACGCAACTAAAGTCATGGCCAATAATAAAATATCAATGTTTTATAATGATGGAAGGTGATCTCATGAAAATAAAAACAATTTGATAAGTTTCCACCACAGAAGTTAGACCTTTAATCTTTCCAAATTACGCCTAATGACGTCTGCCATTAACAGTTTCAATTAATATTTATTTTACCTTAAATTCAAGGTAGTATACTTGTAAATTTTTTATGGAAAAAACCATAAAAATTGATTTTTTATAAAATGATATTAGATTATTTGACAATGTAATTTTTGAAAAAGTTCTATCGATAAATAATCGAACTTTGTACGAATTATTTTAAAATGTTGCAATAGTAATAGAAATTGTTTCCCTGTTTTCTTTTAAAATCATGCGGGTATGTTATCGGATCTGATGAACTCCCTTAAAAAACTCGCAAATATTTCGTTACCGATAACCTTTCGATTTCATAAAACTTAATGGAACGATTAAATAGAACTAAATAAATACTTACGTTGTTGGTTCGTCTAAAAACATCACCAATGGATTGTTAATTAACTCTAATGCGATAGATAAACGTTTCTTTTGGCCACCGGATAATCCTGAAGCTTTCGTATTTTTCGTATGTGTTAATCCTAATGTGCCCAATATCTCGTTGATCTATTAAATGGCAATTAATTAGAAAATAACAAATTGATTTTTTTAATTTTATAAATAAAGCGTTATCAATTTTAATGTTTTTAATACGCAAATACGCGCTATATTGTCCTAGTTGGTATTCCGATGTTATGGGTCAAAAATTAAAAATTGATAAGAGGCACGCGTACATCGTTATCAATTCGTTTTCTTTTACAATATTCGTGTATAAACAATTCATCGAAGATTTTACTTACAATTTCCATTTTCGTGCTTCGACTAGTATCAGTGCTCAATTTGAAATCAGCAGCAATTTCCATATTTTCTTGTACGGTTAATAACGGTTGTAATCGATCATCTTGTGTAATATAACACGATGATTTACGGAATTGTTTTAAATTCCTTAAAGTACCATTCGTATAAACTTTACCATGAATACCACGTATTCTATAACCACTTAATACATCTAATAATGTACTTTTACCAGCACCGGATGGGCCCATGATTGCTACCAATTGACCGGCTGGGAAACGGCCATTGATCCGATGCAGAATCTCTTTCTCACCTATTGTAAAATATTCGTTTTTTAAATTAAAAAAAAAAAAACAACAAAAAACGTCTATTTGCCATATATAGAGATGAGTAATAAGTAGGTAAACAGGCCAATTGAAAGTGAAAGGATATTGATAAATTTAATCTATTTTTTATTAAACAATAATTAAAATTACCTTTGCGAAATCCTAAAGATGCAACGTATTGGATGTCTTCGAATTGTAAATCGATGGGTTGTCGTTGTAGTGAACGGCTAAAAATCGTTGAATTTTCACAAAAATCACCATTTTCTTCAACATATTTCCCATTGTTATTAATCGATTCTTTATTATTGTTTTGCTGTATAAATTTAATATTCTCACTATTGTTTGGCGATAGACCGGCTTCATGTATAATCACTTCCATTTCGAATTGTATTTTGTTCTAATTAACAATTATTAGATTAGAGTTCATATAAAAAAGCGTTCAAACAAATTGATGATATTCACTACAGTTTCGTTGTGTATTGAGTGCGAACATTATCATCTTGTCTTGGTCATTTATATAGAGTGGATAAACTTCGAGCGGATTGGACTAAAGATTAAAGTCCAATTTCATTGTTATAATTCTCATCATCTGTTTATTAAATATCAACAATTATTAAAATCTAATTATAAAAATCTATTAATTTTGTTATATCGAATATTGTATTTAAACACACATTAGATTATTGAACTAATAAAAATTTTTGACGAGGTTTTGGCCAGTAAAAAGACACGTGTTTAGAACAAGTTTATCTATATATATTCATGAACTTTCTTAATGATATTTATCAATGTCTTTGTTATTTAACGGAATATTTCCCCTCTTACAATTTTTTGATAAATTATTTGATATTTTTAGCAAATATTTATATTAGAAAAATTATAACAAAATGCAGTTCTAGTTGACTTTGAAATGATAAACGATCAATATGCAAACATTTCTAATTAATTTAAAAATTTTTCGTTATATTGTCGACCTTTTCACCATCCTTGATCACACAAAATTTAGGTGCTTAATGTATCAATTATTGATAAAAAAAACAACGATAACCACCGTAATAATTATAATGAAACAAAAGCATTATATTTATCTACGTTGTCGTAGTATTTATATGATTCATTAATGGTCTTTGATCCATCAAATAAATTTATCAATTATTATAAATTTTTTAAACATCCATTACGAATATTTCAATATGATTATATTTAATTTATTAATGATAAATGGATTTGCATAGAGAGTAGTGTCGGTGATATTTATTGTCCAATGTATAATACTTAAATGTAAATATTTATTATAGTTTCTAAATGTAAATAATTTGATCTTAAAGTACAGGGTTAATGTTTTTGCTTCTTCTTTTCCTGTTAATAACAACAGTGTTTTAATAATTATATCAATAATAATAATTAATTCAACTACAGTCAAAGTCACGACCTAATCTACTTCTAAGCGTATGTTAACGGATTTGTATCTAAATTACACCGATTTTGGATTAAATTAAATCTAACTGATTGAAATATCAATTTAACAATTATTCTAAATTTATACTACATCTAATTGCCGCTAGCCGACTCAACTTTGAGACAATTAACACCGAAAATTGGACTAATTATTATAGAATTTATAATCTACACATTTGGCGAGTTTGATTAAAAACACTAATTAAGAATGAGATAAAAATTTATAAATAACTCACCGTTTTGAGATTTTGTAGAATCACGATAGATTGTGAATACCTACTTGTGAAAAACTGGTAAAACTTGATGATTTTCGTTAGCTTTGGGTGCAAAGATTGCTTTATAATTATTTAAAAAAATCCGGTTGCTGCAGGAAATATCTTTTTTCCCCGCATTTGCCTTGCCGATTCAAGGCTATCAATGTTCATGTCAGATCTGCAATTTTATACATATATATTAGATAAAAATTGAACTAATGATGCGTTTACATTGTATCGTAAATTGTGCATAAATTCTCAAATATTCGCTTATTAAACTAGCAACTCTTCATTCATTTGATGACACTGTGAACTGTTGATAAACAAGCAATTAAACGTGAATAATCCAAATTCAGCAGTTCCACTCGATTTGGTTTAATAAAAGAATAATTTTTGTAACGAATATATTGCTACAGGCCGATTTAAATATTCTCACAGTAGTAAACAATTTTTAATTTTTGTTAAAATTTTATTCGGAATCTACCCTTAGATTGTGTCTCCATTAAATCCCTATAGTAATATACAAATATGGATGCTTCTATTACGGTTATGATAGCGTAAGCGAAAATTTGACACCTGTTTGACGTTATTAAAGCAATATTGCGTTACAATATCGCGTTAAATTATCGATAGAATTGCAATTTTGTAATCGATAGAGTATTGCTGAATTGCAAAAATCAACAACATCAATTTCAAATTGAATAAATTGTAAAACTCACAAATCAATTTGTGTAGATTTTGTTATTATTGTGACTTCAATGAAAATAACTGTTCAATGTTGTGGAAGAATTAATGAATTAGTCTAAAATTGGTTTGGTTTTTGATTCTTTCTATTGTACAACTTAAAACTAGTCAGTTTATTGATTGGGTAAAGTTGGAATTTTAGCGAATTCCATCTGTTAATGAATACGGTGAAACTATTGTTAATGTTTTAAGTTGCGACCGGTCCAAGCCATGTATTTTATGTTTAACCATTCTATTTGCAATATGACAGAACATCATACATTCAATGATAAATGTCCTGGATATATCTCTATGTGACCTCGATTTATATTTGCGAATTTTAACAGAACAACAATACATACAAAAACAATGAGACAGATAGACAGATCCCGTTCACTTTGGATGGTAATTGAAAAATCTGCAATTTTTGTATAAAATATTTATTTGGTTTGTGCGGTTGACTTTTTAAATTGTTCCATATTTTTACCCATAAAAAAGAACTAGTATTGTTGTAATAAAAGCCGAATTTGACCAGACAAAAACTTGATCACGATCCTGTCACGTATTATGGCCTGTCAAACGTTCCAACTAAACGATCCGTAACGTTTGGAGATTTTTTTTCGCTAACAACTTCGATACTAGAACTAGCAAAGACCTTGGGAGAGAAATTTTAGAATTTCAACCCTACAAGAAACCGAAGGTCTACCAAGTTTCATTAATATTACAATATTAGAAAAAACAACACGAAACATATTAGTTTTGATAATTTGTATAAATTTGAACTGGAAGTCGATTAAAAACATATTAATATTGTTTGAAATGTTCAAAAGTTTAATTGTGTTGAATTTTAAAATTTGTTTAGTAAAATTTTATAAATTTCCACATGAAATTATCGATACACGATAGTAGAGTTGGACGGTTTTTTCCCCTTTGTTATATATTGTTTAGTTGGTTGCATTAAAATTTAGTATCGTTGAGAACGAGCGAATTATGCTGGAAGGTTAGAAATTTTGTGTAACTTTTCAAAATTCTATTTAAAATTTATTTGTAAAATTAATTTATAAAATTTTGATGTCAATCAATAAAACGAGTTTGTTATATTGAAATTTTCTATATCTACAAATGGAAATTTAATTGCTTTATGTTAATTATAATGAAGAACCATTAGAATATTTCGTGACCCTAATCTATACTTTTAATAAATAAAACCCTAATTACAACTCATTGAAATTTCAATGGGGCCTCTTTAAGTTCTACCAAAAATACAGGTCGATCTAAACTGAACGTTTGGGATTACTGTAAATTGCAGAAATCAGTGGTGGCGGTTATTGTGGCTTGATTTAAAGGAAATCAAGGGAAAAATTAATGATGTGCATCCCTAGGTAAACAAACACAAACACAAATTGTCGGTAGATATTGAAGTACAGTTTGTGTATGTTTAAGTGAATCTATGTACATACACGTGTACGATATCAATCATGAATAGTAGTGTAATGGGATTGGTATCCTTTCTACTACACATACCAGTGGTACTATGTATAATTAATTAGCCGTGCTATGCTTCCGGACATCCGGTAGTGAGATTAGTGTATAGGTCCCTCTACCTATCCTATTGATAAGCAACTCTCCTATATCGGAATATGTCTATCTAGATATAGTGTTGTTATTTAAATTTGAATATATTGAAATTTAAATGTATTTTAAAGTAATACGTTTAAAATAAGCCAATTTGGTTTCTGGTTGAATACACGTGCAAATTCAACACGTTTTCCAGCTGCTATGTAACTTATATTATAATCATCAGTTATCCTGAGTCGACACAATCTAACCGTAGAACAAACAAAACACCTGATCTAGTTAATTTAAATGCAAAATATATTAATTGATATTTAAAATGGAGAGGAAATACGAACATTATACATACAACATATGTTTAATTCCATTGCAATCATCAAAGGATGACTCTACTGCACACTCGTAGAATTGCAGAATAATCATAATGAAAATGCATTTGCAAATTGATTTGTTGTTTGTCGTTTGCAAAATTCGATTGAATAAAGTTCAAGTCCCATCTTCGAAATTTCATCTTTAACTCAAATATGTGCATGTATGTATTATATAGAAAGCGGAGGGCGTTATAATTTTAATATATTAAATACGAAATCATAGAATTTGGCCCGACAGTACTGTAGTATAAATCACCAAACGTACACCCTCAACCCCTCCATCTTCTATACCTGCGATTAACTTGGGAATATTGGGATGTCACCGCCATGAATATTAATATTATGATAACACCATCGAAATTTTCATATTGATAACAGCTATAAAGAAACACGGAAGTTGAACCAATTTCTTTCCACCAATATGATAAGACGAATTAATTATTGATAGTAGACAAGACAGGGCTAAATATAATCGTGATCAACGTGTCAAATTTTACCAAAAATGATAGAGACATTGTATGGTTTTTTTTAGAGGGGGTTGTAAAGTTTTATGAATCTCCATGTAGATTTGAGAAAGTAAGCGACACCTGTAGCTGATTGTTGGATTTGCTCTGAGAAAGTCCAATTGAATATTGAATGAAGTCGTCAATTTACTGTCTGCGGTTTGTATTATTTTAGTCATCTCTCGACTACAATCAATAAATGGGCACGACTTAGACAAGCACGTCTACAATTCCACATTAAAGACTATTGAACTAATTATTCAATAATTCTAATTCTTCTCAATCAATAATCAACACTAACCGATTGTTTAAAGATTAGATAAATTGAGAATTTAATTAACAATTTCAAAGATAAGGGAACGAACAATCCTTGGGGGTATTTAAATACAACTAACCTAATATTAATTTGGTCGATTTACTATTATTGTAATAAATTGATAACAACCCCAAATAATCTTTCTAAATAATGATTTATAACAGTTTATTAATGAGTAAACAAAAATATGATCGTTAGTCAATACGTAATTTTGATTTGCGTTTAAATCGTTTAAACGAACCCACAATTTAATTGGCAAAATACACAACATTCCAATATAAATATCAATCTATTTTTCGTTTCAATTGATGGTAAATACAACATTTTCCACTGAACATTACCGACCTAATTGGTCTCTAAAGGGAAAATAATATAGTAGATAGATAAATAGGTATACATATAAAATCTTGTTTTTCTTTCTTTTATAAATTTTGTCAATGTAGTAAACATAACAAGTATATTTTGATAACAACTACCTGGTTCCTGTTGGTATTTTAACAACAAACTTTGTTTCTCACGCTTTTTATACATGAAATCGATCGAATACGAGTATACACTTGATATTTGCTTATAGCGATAAGTAATTAAAAGGAACGTAATAAAGAGACGATTTAGAGGCTGAAAATTTATGGGTAAACAAACACCAATTGTTATCAAAACGTATTAAAAATGTAAATTGGTGATTTGCATAAAAGTACTAAATATTTATTGAATTTTGCGGTGTGTATGTGTGTCTCTACACTTTAATAGCATCCCAGAGTTTATTCTCATCTCATGTAATTTTGCATCGCCGAATTATGTTTTATTTTTATGCATCACCCGGTTTGATGATATTAAAATCAAGTTATTATTAAAGTAATAACAACACACCACCTTTGTCACTTTAATAATTCTAATAAATTTTAGTTATTTGATATTCAATTTGCTGTAATCTTTACATCAATTTCGTGTTGTCTTTTAATAGAAAAGTCGAAATAATTCACCAAGGAGATTATAAGGGAGATTTAATTATTCAAATAATCGAGTTTTATAATAAAGTAGACGACTATTCTGCCATTAACTATAACGAAATTGGACAATATTAGCTTTTATAGTCAAAGTTGAGAGTTTTATGGAAATTATAAATTTTTTAAATTAATATAGCGATACAAGGGGAAAATCTGGGCAAAACTCATCCAACACCAATAATGAACGTTTCAATAATCTAATGCCATTGATTTTATTGATTTACAATTGGAATTAAATTGGTTCGCTTGGAAATTCACAAAAAATAAATACAGAAAGTTTATTGCATTTCGGTAAAAATTGATTCATCTGCAGCGGTTTCTATTGAGCCGCCCCCATTGAAATTGCACAAATTTACTGCATCATTACCTAAATAGCAGCGGTGGCGGCTATCCTCCTATAAACTTGATAATGTCCAACTATACGACCTACCGAATCCACTGTTTGCCATTAATTAGAAAGAACGGTTATATTGTCGGGTAAAAAAAGAATTACAACAACATATATGAGATTATTGGTGGAGAAAATAAAAGAGTACAACTGGAATTTTTCATGATGGAGAGTAACTGGAAAAATAACATAGAAATAGACACAAATCACATGTAAAGTTGTACATATTGGAAAAATCCGTAACAACTAAAGGGAAATTTACGAGCGATCGTATATTTATTCAGTATTTTTCAATTTCTTCCCCTTTGGGCAAGTATCGACGAATATATCAACGTACAAAGCAATCTCATATAGCGTCTTTTTTAAACGAGATACTTGTAAAGGGGAGCATCAATCATAACATCATCACTCAAAATGTTGTTGTTGTTGTTGTAACTATTGTCATTAAAACCATCTTGTGGACCTCATGAAATAATTGCTGATGTCATGACGTTCTCTTCTATATTAAATATCTTATCTAAAATCGTTGTTGTCACCTATACAATTTTTATTTCTCTTGAATTATGTTATACTTGTCAGGATAATTTATGATAAACAACCTATAGATGGATATTAAAAAAATGTATTATTAATTCTGTTAGAAATATCGAATGGATTCGAATAAGTGGTTGGGTTATTACTCATTTCTAAACAATGTACGTGTATACGAATTATTATCTCCATGTGATATATGCAACATAAATATCAAAATTGTGCACCACCTGAGGAACAATTGTAGATAAATTGCCATCATCCTGTTCGTCTTACTTAAAATAGAAATGTAGCGAAACTAACAAGATATAAACTATAATGGAGATGAACGAGAGCCGAGTTAAACTCCTATACTAAACATATACGTATATTATCTGCAGTTTTAAATTTTATTTAGAAAATACATTGGAAAAATAAAGCGATTTTAGATTACTCGTCGTTACTCTTCGTTGCTTGTATTTATTTTCCTTTCAACTTTATTCTTGTTTAGTTTATCTAATGTTAATGCGACCCTTAATGGATTCTACTTGACTATTCCAACAGTATCTAAGAGGACTTGAAATCATTCCATTACTAAAACAAGTCACCATTGCTGCTACTATTCTAACTACTAAGAAAGTTATAGTTTATTTTTCTACGTTAACGGTAATTTAATTCATCCCCCACGTTTTTATTAATCAAAAAAAAAACAGTTTGAGGGCAAGGTATTTGTTAATTTGCACAAATTCCCCCATGAATCCTTCATATGTTATACGGTCTTCAACAAGGTAAATTTGATCCTGTCCAGTCCCTGTCAAATCCTTCGACAAGCTAAAGCTCTTAAATCGAATTACTACTAATATTTTATTTATTTATTGTTAATATGTCTCTACATATACAACAATCTAAGTTGGAAATATCTAGTTGGTTAATTTGCATAATCCATGAAAAGCAACCCTGTTGCCTACTGCAATAACAATCATTCCCCTACTATATTAAATCTGTAATAGTTGCAAATTATTCTACTATATATATAACAAAATCACCAATTAACATTTAAACTAAAGACACTTTGTAAGTTTGTAATTTGAACCTGTTGCTATTATTAAACTAACTTTAATAAGATTATCACAATATCGATTTTATTGAGATTTATGTAGCCGTTTTCTATTTGTCAAAGGGTAGTCTATTAGGTTTTCGTTTTGTATACGTGTTAGGGTGACTATAGATTTTACCCCAACCACCACCACCATCACCACTAACGCCACTACCAATATGAGTGATTGACTTTTTAAGAGATTGGTTTTCCTATCGTACGACATTATTCAAGTTCTTCATAAGCGCTGACGTAGCTTAGAAAATGACAGTCCAACACTACTATCCCTTCAAGCGAATTCTAACAGTAGAACATCCACACATACACGCAGACACACGTACATAAGTGGAATTTTCATCCCTTATATTCTACCCTCTACTAATCATCTACAAGGAGTTTCCAAAGTGAGATATAGATATCTATATATGAGATCGAGAAGGGATCGTATTACTTTTTACGATAATAGGATTTTATCGAACATCACTATCATCATCATCATCCCCCTTATCGACGGCGAATTAATTTTCTCCAACTTGGCCGAATGTTGTTATTCATACAATTTCTGACTTGATTGTGTTATAGTTTTATAATAATAGTAATAATAATAATAAAAGGTGAAAACTTACTTCAGGGTAAGTTTTGGGATTAATTCTACAACAGGATCATTTGATTTTAAACATTAATATCTCATCAAATTATTTAATTAATCCCCTAGAGCCATCTAGTATACGTCAACAACTAAAATCATTTATTGTTGTTATAGAACTTGATTAAAACTTTATTTATTTTCTAATAATCTTCTTTTATATTCAAACAATCAGTCTAAAGTGTGCAAATACTTGAAAAATTTTAATGAAAACAAACGACTCCATAATTTGAATATTTCGTAATTATCCTTTGAAAGACACGAAAATCTCGAAAGCGATAGAAATAACAGTAAATTCATTTAGAAAAAAAAAACCTCCGGTTCTCTGATTATTTCCGTAATTTCTTTTTCTCAATTCCCTTCGTTTTTTTTCCGCCCTTAATTCTTCAGTGGTTGATTTTAATTATTCTAATTTTAATAAATAAACCCTTCTTAAGACAGGCAATGAAAAACCTTGTCGGTGTATATGTGTTTCGTCTTAAAGTTAAAGCCGTCTGTCATGCTACGCCTCATTTCCTAGACATTTCTTCATTCATTCAGTCATTATCTTTCTTGCTTTCCTCTAAGGGAAAATACGGAAGTTGAGATGGTGAAGAGAAGAAAAGCACCATCTCACTACCACCGTCAAGACTAGTAGAGAAATATTCATCCTTATTATAGCTGACTACGAGTTTTAATTGCCTTCTTTAATTCTCTTCTTTATTGTACAGATCATTATAGTCGGAATGATTGTTTAAAAAGACGATAGGGACAACAAATTTATATTTCACGTGTGGTTCTGGTTAATTAATTAATTTTTTTTTTTATATCTGTGTTACTTGGCAAAAAGATCATCGAATAAACGGGTGGACAATAGAAGAAATCGAATAAGAAGCCGAATGGCAATTATTGAAAATCTTGCGTGTCTCTAAACTAGATTGATCAATGGAAGAAAGGTCGAAAATCAATATTGAATGTTTCTAACGTGAAATCAGTTTGATATAATAGAAATTTATATTTATAGATAATATTAAAAGGACAGACAACAGTGAATTAAAAGGTCATGACATATTTACCAGAACAATAGCGAAAAATTACTTGTAATTAAGCCAGACTACGCAATTTTCTCATTATCTCTACAATAAATCCAACGAAACGTATATAGGCGTCATTCCAAAGAGAAATAAAAGCTCGAGAAAAAACAACAAATACTAATTGTAAGAAAAATTTTAGGAATAACAACTCTATGTGGCGTGATAGGTCCTAAAAGAGAGCATGATCTTTTAAAATTTACACACTTCAAGATAATAGCAATTATTAAAAAATTAATTAACTAAATCTACAAGGCTAAACATAAATATTTGAGATAAATGTCGAGACTTGTATTTCAATAGAATTAATTGGGAAAGTAATCGAAACACTACATTCAAAATTGATTAGTACAAACTAATGTTTGCCTTAATTGGTTCTAATTTTTATAACATCTTGTATTTGACGACTGATTTGGCAAATATTTTAAGGATTTATAGGGAAGCATCTGGAGCAAAATTTAAACCATGTAACTTATCGGAAAGTTAGTCAAAACACGATCGTTTCTGACTTTCAAAAACGAGTTACACAAAATGATCCAGAATGACTTAAAGATGCCCCTAACATTGATTTTATTGGTTTTCTTCCATTTTATTCTGGAACGGGTAAGGAATACGTCGCGTTTATTCTAGAATAAAATGGTGAAAAATGAAAAAAAAATGTGGCGAGTATCCTTGGGTTATTGTGAGCCATTTGGCTAAAACGAATAATGATTACGTGGTTCCAATTTTGGTAAAACAATCTTCAAGGAGTCTCCTATAAATTTCTGAAATAATTTTCAAACAGCTCATCAAATAGGTGTTTCCATTAGAACTAGGACTATTTAAGTGACTATACGTGTTGTATTCTATAACCAGTCATCAGTCATTGTTTATACAGTGAAGACAACCGTTATTTCTAAATTTACACATGCAGTCTAACTGAACCAGAAAAATAATGATGTTTCTGTTATGAATGATGTTCTCAGTTTATTATAATCGGTTGTAACGAAATAGAAACTAACGATCTAATTGACACAAAATAATAGATTCTCGTCATTATAGTTAAATAATTATACACTAATTTCAGTGCATCTGCCGTAATAATAATAATAATAATTACTTTATTGTTCGAACTTTCAAGAAGTTATTATAGTTTGTAACACTATCGAGCAACTTTTCTTTTTAAACGATAATAGCTCTTTAATAATTTTTCCCATTTACCATTAAATCAAATTTAACTTATTAATTTATTTTGACGATTCCGATGTATAGTAAACTAAATTCAACTTGCCTATTAACTAAAAATTGTTGTTGCGTTTAATTAAACTTGTAATAACCGCCTCTAATTATATCAAACTTTATGTTTAATCACGTTAAAAAAATAATAACGAAACCTAGGTAGGCGTATAATTTAGCATGATGATGATGCCCCGAATTGTTAAAGTTGTTTCCAGGTGGAATGGTTAATCAAAATTAATGATGTCCGTGTGGCACTGTTGAAATTACATTTAAAAAAACGTACAGACTTTTAACCAGCTGCACGATATTAACCGATGTTTGTTTTAATATTCTAGTTTTGTAAATTATAAGCTTGTATTTTTTTGATTTTACTAAATAGGTAAGTCGTTAGATTTGCAGACTACTGCGCAGATTACAGCGCAGATTACAGCGCAAGTTTTTCATTTTAAATCCTCACTAGTAACTTATTTTAATCGAATTTGTAGTTGCCTCTAATAATAACGAGTTAAAATATAAGTTTTCATGTCGGTATTTTATGGGTTATTAATACAAAAAAGGGGTAATTTGAGGGTTAAAACACTGAATGTTCATAGAGATAAGGTATAAATATTTTGCTTTATTTTAATTTAATTTATTTATTTAGTTTAGAGTATTTGTTTACTGTAAAATTTAACAAATAATTGGAACGCTGAAGTGGTTAAAAATTGCATTTTTCAAATATTTGTTTCCGATAGAATTCATAGTTTTATATTTTTATTTTTATAATTGACGCAATGAATTGTTTTCAACAAATTTCTCTCAATTTTTCGGTGAAAATTCAATTAAACGGGCGAATAGTGGTGAACTTACCTAACCAATTTTCTGAATTTATGATAAATAAATAAAATAAAAAGTAGCGTAACTTGCATTTGGAACAATCTATTAATCGAATACTATTTTTAGTTTGCAATTTCTTTGTTGTGGAAAACACCCTTAAAGTGTCTATTTCAGGTATTCGTTTTGTTTCACCCTAGTTCTACTACTAAATCGAGACTAGTCCCGTATATTATCAATTTATTAGTCCGGACTGGGCTTTTAGTGATTTAAAAGGATATGAGTTGGGTTGTAGAAAGTGAGAAAAATTTCTAACGTGCATTAGATTGTGTGCGGTAGGGTGTTAATTGTAGTGATCACTTTTTTGGGTCTTAATTAAAATGTTTGAAAGACTCTAATGTTTATTAACTGGGGAGTAAAGTTAGAAGATGTATTCGAGTATTTGCTTTTAATTTAACTTCAATGGTAGAGTATGGCTAAATATAAATTGTAAATAATTCCGATTTAACGGCAGTAAACAATTTTTTATTGGTCGTTATATAGAATAGAAAGAGAATAAAATATAATAGTACACGTTTTATAGTTATTTATAGTTGTTGTAACTAACATTGTTCAATCTTGTAAAATAATTAAAACCGGCAGAACGGCGTGTATAGCGAAATCAAACAGCTGCCAGACAGCGGCATTTAATTCTTCTCCCCCAGTTTTTGATTATCGCTTGGTTTTTTCTAGAAATTTTACAAATATTTTTCATTTCCGAACAAATAATAGAGAACGAGTGGCATATTAACACAAATGAGTCAGTGAACCTATTACAAGACAGACATTAAGAGGGCCCCTAATTAAATACTTAATCATGATATATTAATTGCACGCGATGCAGTATAACAGCAGTTGAGGGTGGTTATAGTATGTATCTACTGTGTTTGATTACGGCTGTATAAGGGGGTGCCGTCGTCTCGATTCAAACCGATAGACGTCGGTGAATACCGAAAATTTGTGTATGTACGTTGGTGGCAGTCGCGTCAACACACTGCGTCGTACCGATTCACTCGATTTTAGTGTAAATTCGAGCGTCGTCGGGACGCTAGGAAATCGGACGAAGCAACAAAGCCGTACCGCATACCAGCCAGTTTATAGTTCAAGTAAATCTACCGATTGGTGGGTTGTAATTGTTGAGAGTTTATTTAAAAATTTCGCGCTGAATTCTTATCGATTTTGGTTTATTATTATAAACAGAATAGATTTCGATATTGTTATTGGTTTGAACGATATAAAATGATTGTTTGCATAATATTCGAGATAATATTTGAACTTGTACGCTGATAAAATTGATGACAGTGTTCGATCTACAGTGGTGCTGAATTTTTGTTTATTTGAATGTTAAAACAAGGAAAGTGCTGACCGATTCGGTGCGAATTTCTCATCATGTGTTCCTGTGTTGTTATTGTTTGTTGCCAACAATTTGTGCCAAAATAAAATAACACAAATCTACAAATTGCGGATTATTTTTAGAACTCTTTGTAATCGTTGAAGATGACACAATTCTTCTCCAAGATGGATTGGAAACTGTTCCTGTACATTTTCCATATTTTATTGCATGGTAAGCAAACCAAAATAATTTTCTATTATTGTCTAATTTCCACCCAAAAATGCTTGCATGTTATAAAATTCAACAGTGCATGTCCATTTTTTTGTTAGAATTTTTCAAACTAGGGTCATGGCTCTTGCTCATATTTCCTCCTAATTCTAATAAGAAATAATTCTTTGTTTATATTATTGATAATTAGACGATTTACAGTCAACATTCTTGATTTGCCCCCCGACAAACACCTAAATTTTAATAATTAATAAAAGGAAATGGAGTTTTTCCGAGATTCTCGGCTATTTTTAGACAACATCCCAAATGAATTGTGCGACCCAATTGAAATTCTACCCCAAATTTTTCTTCATTTTAATAATTTAGAAAGAAGTTTGGAAATTTTTGTTGTCCGGCATCAATATGTGATAGTTTTAAATAAATAATTCGTATAAAATAAAACTAATTAAAACTCCATTTGGAATACATTTTGTGTTACTTAAATTTGGCCAGTTTTTCTATTCTGGTCTATTGTATCGATTTCTGTAAAAATTGTATCCAGCAATACTGCAGTATTCGTTCAAGTGGTTATCTGTCAGGCAATACCCGTGAGACCACCACCCTTGAAGATATTCGCCATAAACGGAAAAGTAAATATCAACAATATTTGACATTTATACGTTTTTTTTTTTATGTATGATCGTTTAAATTTCGTTCATGTACTACACAATCTATATTAAACACTTTTTCATCAATTATATCTTGATTTCTGTTAGAATTCTCCGGTAGGAAATTTTTGATTATTGTTGAAGTTACCAAAATGGGGTGGAACTTTTATTCATACAAACAACAAACGTGGAGAAGTTGAAAGGAAAAAAAGTCGAAAAAGTTTATATGAGCATACTTAGTAACAAGTTGAATTATGTTCTTTTTTTTATTGTTTTGTATTATTGGTGGTTGGTTTTGTTCGTTTTTCTGTCTACCACCCACAACTAACTAACTGTAAAGGTCTCGTTGGTTGAATAAAATGAAATTGATAATACTTGATCAATTCTTGTATCTTTTATGATTAAGAAACTTAAAGCTTCTTTCCGAATTTCTTTCGGAAATTCTTCAGCGGGGGATGATTTTAATGAGTTTCAGTTTTAATGATGAGGTTTCAAGTCGATTTAATCTGTACTTGTACTATAACACCACCACTGTTTTAAAATAATAATAAAGATAATAATAATAATACTATAAAAGTTGAAGGAGAAGAGGTTAGGCTTCTTTACAGACTACTTCTACTTCTTGCTGTTAAATTAAGGATAAGGTTTGGGTTAAATTAATTTTGGATTTCAGGTAGTTAAGAAAACTCTCCAGACGTTTAATTACAATAAAATGAAGCGTAGTAGCTTAAGTTGGAGTATTTCGGAAGTTTTTTAATTGTCTTTAATAATTTCGAGGTAGTATATTTTTTTTATTTTGAAAGTATCGACTAACCGGGTAGCTATTTAATTAACAGTAGAAAAAACACGAACGTGTTGTTGTATACTCTACTGAATACACGTCTACTTATTTACAGAATAATCATACAGTATTCATTCAATATCAAAAAAAAAGAAGGAAAAAGAGCAAAAATGCGGTAATTCAGCTAACAAGTCAATAATGATTTGCAATAAAATTTAAAAGAAATATTTTCATCAAAATTCGACTAAATTTGTTTCATTCAAGACGTTTCTGTAGAAGTATCTCGCCTTTTGTTTGTTGTGGCGTTATACAGCGCTGGCGACAGGAATCAGACACATAATAGCTGGTTTTGTATATTCTGATTTTAGTTGTTTACGTATAAGAATATAACGCGGAAATTCTTTGGAATCCTTCAAAGCGACTCATATGTAGATGTCGTAAACGTACAGTTTTAAAATAAGTTGTTATGTTTCATAGAGAGCATCTGGTAGAAGTTGGGCAAACAAAAGAGGAAATTGTTGTCCAAAGATACGAATACAATACCCGAACTTTTCAAATATACTCTTTGCATTTATTTGAAATTCAGTGGAATATTGTGGAAATAAAAAAATAAGCGACAGAAAAACCTAGATACATTTACATATAGAAACGACGCCAAAGTGTAATAATACGACTAGTCGTAATTTTCTACGATTTTATAAATTATTTAAAATTTCTCTTCAATGTTGTATTTTTGTTTCTTTTGTGTTTGTTTGTTTTTATTGTGCTCCGTGTCGGCTTGCCTTGTCAATAGTCTGATTGTCTCATGAATTTCACTTTTGAATACCCAGAGACAACATTGGATTGATAAATATTTAATAAAAAGAATCCTTGATGCGAACAGAAAATTTCCACTGAGATTGTCAACAAAACAAATCTAGCTACTACCCCGATATCGAACTAGGTGACTCAAACCTTAAGGCTAACAAACAATCAATGTTTAGTACTTTAGAATTAAAACTAGGAGCTTAAATTTGAGGGCACTTCAACTACACTACACTAATTCTACAGAGAGTTGTTCTTTCAGTTAGAAAAAAAATTGGTAAATAAGTTAGCGTTTAAATGGTACATAGTTTCAACCCTTAGCGACTATAAAGAGGCTAGAATTGGCCGATGGCAAAAAGTAATTGTCCACCCTTGCCTCACACATTTTGCCCCTTTTATTTTATTTATGGCAATATACAAATTTACTCTATTTCACCTGGTTAAAGGGTGAAATTATTTGCATAGTTATTGTTTGAATGGTGTGAAATAAAATTTCCGTCCAATCGAATTAATATTCATAGTTGTATTCTGGTACTGTCGATTAAAATGTGATCAATTTCGTTGTATTAGTGTTCAAAAGTCTAAACGGTTTTTAATTTAGAATTGTCTGATTTTATCGTGGTTTGTGTAATTACGATTAACATGTTTTGCGATTTATAAACATTGTGACTTTGTTTAGGTTGTGTTATTGAGTTACGTTTGTTGTTATGGTATGTTTACAAAATTCCAGTTCTATTCTTGATCTGTTTATGTTACCGATTGGTTTGGAAATAATAAAATTTGCTGATTAATCAAAACGAATTTTGTTCCAATTGAATTACAATGAAAATTCAATATTCAACAAATTTTTTTTGTCTATTGTTATTGTTTCAAGTCCACATTTAAACCATTCAATGTTAATCCAAATAATTAATTTACAATGAATGTTTAATCATAATTGGTGCGTTAGCTATAAGTTGGAGGGTAAAAATGGGGTAGCGGAAAACGGCACTCTATTTGTTGAAGAATTGGGATGTTAGAGGTTAAATAATAGCAGGAAATGGATGATAAACCCGTTTTTTTGAATGCCTCCTACATACGAATTCTAAACAAACATCGATTAATGATTGATGATATTGAGTTTTATTGAAAAGCAAACTTCTCATATATAAATTTAATGGTTTTGCTACTACTACCCTACCCACTCTATCCATCATTACATAAACATTTTTGTATCTACAATACGATAATTTAAATTGATTTTTATTATACTACAATTATTATAACAGTATGTGATACATAAAATTGTGTATTGCGTTTCATAAAAAGATCAATTAATTTCCACTTTATGTATATATTTGAAATATTTCCAATAATTCTTACTAGTTTCCTTTAAGTTATTTATTGGATAATTTATAAAAACGCAAGTAAACATAAAAATGTTCAAAGTAACAGAGATATAGGAAATAGGGGATAATTTATTATCGTAGGAGGGATATTACATGTTTTCTTGCGGTTTTCACCCCCTTATATTTTTTCTTTTCGTTTGTTGATGGAATATAAAAATCAATCCACCTATAAAATTGTGAAATATCACCCCCTATAAACTACTATTGAATTATATTTTATATTATGGAAGATTTTCAGTGTTTTTATTTTGAAAATTAACAAAATAAATTTCCAACAAAATCACCATATTTTATTATTAATATTAATGATATTATTATTGTTATTAGAAATAATGGTGGTATGCAAGAATGCTATTTCAAGTCTCATTAAACAGATGATGGAAATTATGGCCATTTCTGGGGATGTTTATCATAACTGTGTAAAAGCTATGTCAAGAATAATTTTGTGTTTTTGTTTTGTTGCACGGCAATATATACCGGAATGTTTATGAATCTAATTAATTATCAGATTTATTTTTGTTTATTTCAAATTTCACATCAACCCCTATTGTATAGAAATATTGATTTAAACTTCTATTTTTCATCTTCCATCTATATGGAAATTCCACCCGCTTTTTTAATAACAGTCTTTCTCGATTGATTACGTTTATCTTAATAGTGACGGTGATTATGTATAAAGTAAATGGTAGTGGGGGTGGCATAATTAATCATAGGGGTTGTTATACATTATATCTATGCTACAGTATACTATATATAAACTTAATCTGACTTGATTGGCACATGTTAAGATTATAAATTGGATTATATTAAGACATTAGTTGTGACATATCACATACAATATTGTTTAAAGACGGGGGTTGGTATTTGAGGGGGTAGGTAGGATTATAACACAACTCCACCCCATAATGTTTGAGGTTTTATTTAATGAATTTCTATTATAGTTCGAAATTTACGTATAGATAATCACCCATTACTAATTACACGCGATTAATTAACATATTTAACACTAACAAACATTGAACGGCAATTATAGTGTACGATTTATGTTCAACCAAGGAATTATGTGTTATTATAGTTAGAAAAACAGTATTTTCTTTATTCTATTTATTAATTATACGTTGATATAGCTCGTTATAAATTCGGGTAGATTGTGGGTGGTTAATAAATGTGTGGAAATTTCCTAAGGTTATTTCGTTAAAATGACTGTTCATTTTAGTGTGAATATTATATAGGAAACTGCACCATTGACAGATAGTTTTAGTGTTCATGGTTGGTTTGGAAAGGGATCCGTTCTCAAGATTCCAGAAATTGGATAGGTTATTTGTTCTCAAGTAACTTAGGTCACTTTTCTCTATATCTTGCGGATAAGGGCGGAAAATGATCGTAAAGAAACAGAGATAGGGATAATTTGCTAAATCAATATAAACTTTGTATCAATATAATGATTCAATGTGAATTAAATCAATCAAAAGCTAGTAGAATAGGATCAAAAATAAAAAAATTAACTGCGGTTTTGTTAATTTAGATTTCAGTCTATTAAATTCGTACTAGTTTAATTGGTTGATGAATATTTTATTTTATATTTCAATCTCGTTTCTACTTCAAAAAACAATGAGTTTCTTGCAATTTGTACAAATCCCCGTATGTGTGAAAATATTCATATCCTTGTTTAAATGTAAATTGTAATTGAAATCGACCAGTAAAACATTGCGTTACTTACATACAAGTGGGAATTAATAGGGATTTATTTGAATTGATGCCAGTAAAGTTGTTGTCTTAAATATATAGAGATAGTCTGCTTTTGTGTTGTTTGTTGTCTCTCTATGTTGTTGATGTAGCGTCGATAAAACCGCAATACCACAACTAACGTCAACCCCTGTTGAGGAGAGCTTTCGTAAGCTGTTCCCTCCCCGTTGTCACCCGTCTAAATCATCGCTATAAACTATTAATCCTGAAATTAGTAGAAATGTGCTTTTGTTTAATTAATATAAGATAGAAAATCTCAACACACATACTCGTTCTGTTTGATAACAACCGGATAATAATGTCGAAAATGCCTTCGTCGTCATTTTGAGAGGTTAAATCCGTGTGTGGTGGTTTCATTTGATGAGAACAAACTTGAGGTGGCATACAAGTGCGTTATTTAAAGACGAGTTTGTAATAATTTACATCTACAAAATACAACCACAAATTACACCTAGTAAGGAGTACAGAATTCCCCTTAAATCTACTGTTAAATAACTTTATCACAAGGATTATATCATCAAAATACTGACAGAAAAGATTAACTTACGATAACTTGTTAATATTTAACTTTACAAAGCAGAAAACACCTCCATCGTCTGTCATCCTTCATTTTTTCTTTCTAGTTAAACTCCAATATTGTAATGGAAATTCAGCGTGAATTTAATCTCTATTCCTTGGGGAAATATTCTACGTATAGGTTATTTTTGTAAAAGAATCATCGTTCTTGACCTATTTGGCATCAGTGAATCTTAAAAACTACACCGAATCAATAAACGGTGGCGCCGAAAATCTACAATCGTTGATTGTATTTATCGTCTCTTCTATTTGGGGGTTGAAATTAAAAAAAAAAATTAATCTCAATTGTGTAAATAAAGAATTAACAATTATACAGCTTTTTTTCGTTGGATTTTAACGAGTTTATTGAGAAAATCTCCATTTTCAAACAATACCCAATATTCAATTAGTCTCAATGGCGAAAATCGGAAAAAGGCAAAACAACCAATAGATAATCGATTTTCCATAACCGGTATGTTAAATATTCATAGACTACTGGAAATCATACCTTGAGCTAGAAGAATAAATCTTCGATGAGGAATTCAAATCAAAATCACTATTTCGCAAACTTTCTCCTCTAAAAAGATGAGTTCTCCCTTTGTTTTTATAAAAATTTTAAAGAATCTGTCAGTATCTTTTCCTATTTCAATGCGAGTTGATCGACCCAAAAACGTTCAATTTGGTTAATGTTTGTATACTTGCAGCAATTGCTAATTGTGATGATTATCACGTGTGCTATTGCGTGAGTTTGGGATCTTTCCGACTTTTATATTCATCAAAATTAAAACTACCAAAATGACGCATTTAGTGACAAAATAATTTAAGGTAAAATACGTGTATTGTTGTAAACGAACACGCAAGTTTACCTCGGGAATATGAAGCGTGATCATATGTTTCACTTTGTAAATTAAATAAATGTCTCTCGTCGAAAATTTTGGGGTGAAATTATAAAGCGGATTTGTGTGCGTGTGTATTGGGGGAGAGAGAATAAAAAAACTTTGCAAAATTTTGCTGAGCTTTCCTGAAGGGCGTACCCACTGAAAAAGACAGACAAAAGCGACGAGTAATAGTGAAGAGATCAGAATAATAAGTTGAAGAGCCCTTGTCGATTCTGAAAGCTCGTAACTATATTGTTCTAGTACATAGCTATAAATACAGTTTCAGACAGTATATTGTGAAAAAAAAAAGAATCGTGAATGCTACTACTATAGGGTAAACTCCCCTGTTACAATTACATTTTGTTATACCACATAAAGGAGGGTGAGCTTGTAAAGTATATTTGATGTAAATTATATCCGAATAATGTCATCACTGCATGGATTAACAGTTTATTTTTGTATCATAAAATCTAACTACCCTTAAAAATATTTGACTTTGTTCCCCTGTTTCTATTGTAACAACGAAAATTTCGAGTATCATTCATTTCAATTTAATTTGAAATTATTGAGTCCACTTTCCTGTTCTAGATTTTTCTTCGTATCCGTTGGGATTTCCGTTTAAATAGAATCGACCCGTCTCTTTCCTTCTTCTTTAAAACTAACCAAAAACTTATAAAACTAGCTCCTTAAACTAAGTCTATTTATTCTTTTGTGTGTGTGTGCGTCTTCATTCTGTACTGAAAATCCGTGTTGTTCCACAATAGTGTTTGTGTATAAGTAAGTAAAGAATAAGGGCGAGGTGGAAATGATGATGGACTGTTGCTTTAATAATTTATCGTGAAAGACTAAAATGAATAAAACAAGCATCAACTTTACGTCACAACAACATCCCCAGGGATTTTGTAAACAAAGAAATTTAATATATGTATACAGTGTTAAAGTAACTTTTTGCTAGTGGGCAGAAAACCACCCTCGATACTAGAAGAAAAAGAAAAAACAACGGCCTCAATAGCCTCTATATTCTTTTCGTTTAGATATTTGTTCTTTAGATTTAATCTTTAATAACATTCATTATGTCAACCTATGCTTACAAGTGAAACTTTCCAGTTTGGTGGGCGTCTCATCTGGAAATTTGAAGGAATTAATTATGTGTATCAAAATTCAGGTGTTTGATTCCCGTTGATGTTTACCAACAGAAAGCCTCAAACTGTAGCATAACAAGATGTTATTTCCGTTTAATATAATTGGGGGTGTTCTGTTGGAGGTCTATCGACGAAAATTAAGGAATTTAATGAATGTCGCCCGTATTTAATCCGAGAAATAACCATAAATTTTAATTACGTAATTACTCTCGTTTTGTGTATAGGGTAGTAATGGTGGCGGGTTGATGATAAATACTGAAAATGAAACAAATAGCCGCCTACTGCCACCAGAACTTTTCCAAATGATTCTAATAATAACAATCATAATAATAATTATTGTTATTATCAAAGGTATTTGGCTTTATTTTGACTGGGATTTTCAGGATGGAATTTTCAAAATAACTGCAATAATTGTTATTAATTGAAATCTTGAAAGGAATCTTTCTACCATTTTTTGCTTTTCGAAATATTTGGAATTCCCCGTTGCTGTTTCGTTCACTTTTTGCGTTTTTTATTAACATTTATTAGACTAAGATATTTCGTCGGCGATACGTCAAATGTCGAATTGAATCAGCAATTCAGCTGATATCAGAAGTTCTCCTTTTTCCCTTGTTCATCTTTCTACGATAACGAGATTGGTTTCCAATTACTTGTCAGGAATTTTAAAAACTAAGTTTGAAATGCTTTTAAACTTGTTAGATTTATTGTGTAGAAATCGTAAAAAATTGTATTGTCATCGATTATAATCGTTTATCCATCATAAATAGCCGTAAAGATTTATTGCCGCAAGATCAAATCGAAATAGGTTAAGAAAACAATGCAGGAGTTTAATGTAATTTTTTTATTTTTTTGTAACACAAATCAGAACAGGCAACAAAAGTAATCAACATGAACGAGACTTGAATAAAACAATTTTCAACAGCAGCAACAGTAGTAGCACTCCATTGGTTGTAGTAATAGTAATAATAGTTGTTAGTCAAAAAGGGAAATTTATAGAGCGTAGAGTAAAGAGAGATGTGAAGGAATAACGAATCATTTGCCGTAGGCATCGTCCGGATCTTCGTCAGTTGTATAGAAATAATACGCCTTTGGCATGCTACTACTAGTGTTTCTTTATGTATAAGATTTTCAGTGTTTTCCACCACTGCTGAAACCGTATTCTTTACCACCGGAATGTCCACCCTTTTTACCATAATCTGAGTGATGGGAATGATGGCTTTCATGTCCACCATGTCCTTTAAATCCTTTGTGGTCTTCATCGTAATGTCCTTTGTCGGAGTGTCCTTTTTTACCATAATGATCATCATGATAACCACTTTTGTGGCTACCACCCTTCTTGTGATGTCCTGATTTACCACCATGATGTCCATGGAAATCACCGAATTTCGAATGATGTCCACCTTTATGGTAATCATCATAGAATTTATGCTCCTTATGGTAATCGTCTTTATGGGATTTATGATGGTATCCAGTTGTTTTTTGACCTTTTTTATGTCCTTTCTTCTCATGGAATTTACCACCTTTATGACTTTTACCACCTGCATGATGTTCACTGTGATGTCCAGCTTCATCATGGTGTGATTTATGATGACCACCTTTCTCAGCATGATGTGCAGCTTTATGTTCTTTACCATGTTTACCATGTTCACCTTTATCGTGATGATGGGATGATTTATAGCCTTTGTCACCTTTTGCACCGTGACTGGAATGATGGTCGCCGTGATGGGATGAACCACCGCCTTCTTCATGATGACTGGAATGATGATGGCCATGACCGGAAGCTGCTACTTCTAAATCAACTGGTACCAATGCTGCTGCACTAGCTTCTTCATCGTCTTCTTTAATAATTCTGGCCGATGTATAAGCAACGGCCAAACATAAAACACCCAAACACAAAACTATTAATTTCATGTTGCTGTGTATTACAGAAGAGGATGAGTTTGTGACTGTTGTTTCAATGATCTCGGCGACTATTTATACCACTGCCCTTTCCATAAAATTTAGCGGTTTTGGTATTTTCCGCAACAATACTCTAACAAATTTGTTAGAGTTTTGTTTTGTTTTGTGTGTGTTTTTTTTACTGTTAAAAATTTAAATTAGAAACAATTTTATTCAAGATTTCATCTTTATGTAATGAGCTTTCTCTAAATTATTGCAGTTTAATGGTTGATTGAATTTTTGTTTAATTGTGTAACGAAATTTTTCTACTTTTATCACAAGTAGGTTATACAAAGAGTTTCAATTGTAATTAATTTGTTTCGAATTATCCTCACCATTTGAGACTTTTTCGTAAGTTTTTTTTTCCCCAACAACATCATTGTTATTGCAAAACCAGTTAATTAAACGACATACAAACTAAAACACATTTAAATCGAGAGTTCCCTCTGTTAAAACAGATGAATGTTGAATAATCTGAGTAAAACTGGCATAGAAAAGTCTTTAATTGGTGCCTTCTGTTCTAAAAATGAACATTAAGAGGCTGTTTCAGGAATTTCTTTCATTCTAAAATAATTAGATTTTCCATTTACCAATTTTAACATCAAATTTACGATGGAATAGCCTGTATAAATTGCCTTAATTAGCAAAGAATTATACATTCGCAATGTTTAATTTAACGCCTTGTTATGTTGATAAAACAATAACATAATTTTATCATCAACAAATTATCTTATCGAGTCATTAATTTAAACATAGATGAGTTTCTGTATTAGGTATGTTATAAAAAATTAATACAAGTGATGAGAGGGTTGTTTTGCTTAACAGTAAAAAGGTTAATTAATCTCTTTTAGCATGCAAACCACATTATTCTTTTACTCTTGTTTTAATATTGCTTTCTTTATCTACTATAGTTGCAGTCCGGCCCTGTGTGTGTGTATGTCCGTCGGGCCGCCGCTCTGCGGTGCTATTTTACGACTTTAACGAAGCATGTCATGACAACATTTCCATATAAAACGCGAGCTCGGGTAGTAGAAAAGTGGAGTGTAACACCATCCCCTTAGCCAACTCGCTCGCTCATTCATTCTTGTTCTCTTTCTCGCTTTCTCATTCCCTGTTCGCAATGAAATAGGGGAAAGTTCAAACGATGGATGCCATTTAACAACTGTCGCCTTGCTGTTTCAACGAAATTATTCTTTATATTTTACTGCTATAGTGTCTCATTAGAAAAGGGTTCAACAATGATGATGATGGTGGTGGTGGTGGTGGTTGAGTGGCGGAAAACCAACCCTTATAACGTATTATATGCGTATTATTATAACATATTTTTCTCATTTTCCTCTTTTATTTTTCGTTTCTGTTTTGCAAATACCGCAAATTTCGCTTGTAATTTCTTGTAAATTTTTCTATATGTTTATTCTTGTTTTGTGTTATTATTTGTAATATGGCTGGATTATGAAGAAAGAGAATTGTAATGCTTGGAATGGTATAGCGAATATTCCTTCCATCCTTGGTATTTCACAAATAGAGCTTCAAGTGGGAAAGAGAGTTTGTTCCGTTTGGTGTATTTTACGTTCTTCACACCACTGAGATTATCAACAGATATCTGTCTGTGTGCCGGTTTTTGTTTGGCAAATTGCTTGCTTATGTGCTCCATTATAGAACACGTCGGCGATTTCAAATCGCCTACTTATTACACTGTTGTCGTTCTACTTTACTATTATGATTAGGTGTTTTGTTCAAATTATTCCACACAAATTCAATTTAATATTTTCACTTTTCTTTCGTTATTGTTGTGGATAATTTCGGAAAAAGAAAACAGTCTTGAAGAATATTGACAATTCATTCAATACAATTCCGCTTCAATAGAGCAGAACTCGCTGTTGTATTGTTGGCAAATTATTGACATATTTTTTTTCCATCGTCAGTTTTCTCTGTTCAAAATTTCTGTGTTACACATAAAATGAAATTATACGCTTAATTACATAATATTAAAACATTTTTTCCTCCCTCTGTTTCTCTGTCATCAAATGAAATATTCCGAAAATGTTCCCTGAAATTACTGCAAATAAAAGTGAGAATTTCTTGAATTAATACTAATAAAAACTCTGATGGGTTTTAGAGAAATCGTATAAAACTCATCATTTGATCCAATTAATTTTCAACATTTAAAAGGTTTTAATGTATAGGGATCATTTCGTTCTAAATTCCATTAGATTTTGATATAATGATGAAAATTTTTAATATTTCCACTATAATATTGTCGACTATTCATTGTTATATTATCCTTTTAAATATTTCCAATATGGAAGAGTGAAATCTGATATAGTTTCACCTGACAATTCTCCATACTTGAACGGTATTCATCTTGTAACTTATTAGATGAAGTTAGCTAAGAGCCAGATTGAAAGACGATCCGTCTAGAGAACGTTACGGAACGTTTCCAAGGCGAATTCTAAATTAACTCTACTCGTATAAATAAACAACATCCGATATACTTATTGTTCCATTTAAGATAAACGATTTTTAATGATTCTTTTGCCCGTTTTTCTCATTTTTGATTAGTTGCATTTTCATCACATTTACGATCAGTTTCCAGTGTCACTCCAATTCCACCACAGTTTTCATCATTTTCAGATTTCATAGGGTTTATAGTGTTCTCTATCATCACCCTTTGTGCGATGCTTTATTGTTTATTCAACACCCCTCTTCAACTTTGCGATCTAAGACTTTTGTTTTAAAGTTTATTGGAATACTTGTGTTGTTGTTGTTGTTGTTTGAAGGCATGGCTCAATTTACTTAAAGACCATATACCATTCCACTACTATGTTAGCTATTCTAGTTGTTTCACTACCAACAAAGGTGATTCATGTTTAAATGATTTATTTGTCTTGATAACTCGATTGTTGTTGTATTTGTGTAGTTTGAATGTATCTTTTAACATCAAAGAGTCAACGATGTTAAAGACATTTAAATTTTCTTTTAGATTAGAAATGTAAAAGTTTATCGAATTTGTTGGAATAAAGCAAAAATATTGTCAAAAGATACAATCTACCTACACAGTAATTGAATTTATTTATTCAGTTTAACAATATGTATTAGTGTCAATTCTGTATTTAATATTATAAGCTGGAATCAGACGGCCTACAGTAGCGTTCAAGCCATAGTAAGTCATTATAGGTCTTGTGACATGTGTGTGATTACGCCTGTTTTGCTACTGAAAATGAATTTCAACGGATGTTTCTTTTGGCGCAAGAAATTCTGCAAAATTTTAATAATTGCGAATTTTTAGACCAACTCAATTGAATCGAGAAACGCCAAAATTCGGCTTTGTAGTTTGGATATGTGAGAATTTTGTAATAAGTCGCAAGAGATTATCTTTGAGTGGTCTTTTGATGTTGCGAATTCGTTAATAATTCCGACGATTGTCTAAAAAATTGAGCAGCTAGAAATTCAATAAAACTAAAACTGTGATTCTCTGTCTTTTATACCGAACTGCTGAACTAAATGTAGAGAGTTTATTAGATTTATAAAATATTTTAAGGACTTACAAGAGGATCCCTGGAGATCGTGCTAGAATAATTTGGGCCTCATAACTCACTTGAAAGTGGATATTGCGATTTTCGCTAATCGGATATGCCTCCAGAAAGATTGTTCTCCCCATAATTTTTTTCAAATTTCTCCATCGCATTGTAGAATAAACGCGAAATATTTCTACCTATACTCGAATAAAATGAACTAAAGGGAAAACTATTGTTGAAACTATCTATGTCATTTTACGTGAGCAATTCATTTTAAAAATCGCAATTTAGTCAGAAACAAGCATTTTTGACTAACTTTCTAATGAGGTACGAGCTCCAAATTCAGTTGAAATGATCTATAAATCCTCGAAATAATTTTCAAATTATTCCTACATAAATTATTTATATTTTGTAGTTTAGCGTGTCTGTATAGTTAAAATAGATTTCTTCAGACGCACGAGTCGCTGGAGAATTTTACGAATGCAAAAACCCCACATTCTCTGACTGTTTGTCTTGAATTGTGGTGTGTTCAAATTGAGTATTCTGACTATACGCCGAGTTAATTTCCATTTTTAACCATTTTAGATTTTAATTAGATAGAACACAACGACGAAAAAAATTTGAATCGATTTTCTATGATGAATACCAATGATATAACATCCAACAACCCCCTACCCTTACAATATATATGTCACATTACTCAATCATATTATTTGATTAATCACATTCAGTTCGAAATCTATCATTAAACGAACAAATTAATTTACAACATATTGGGCAAGTGTGTATGGATGAATGTTAAAGTAAATGGTGCATTTGTGCGGTGCTGATTACAAAAACAGAATGAAATGTTGGTGGAAGAGAAAGGGACGGAAGAAAATAAAACGAAAAAGCTGTAAAAGGGATTAAAAATTCGATTTGAAAAACAACATGGTTCTATTATTCTTCGTATTTTTTTTACTCTCCAGCTAACCCAAAACATGATGTACTCGTAGTTTGTGTGTGAGTGTTATCATTTCGAAAACTCTATGTGTGTCTGTGTATCTAAAACAACATTATTTGTGTGTATCCATTATCTGAAAAATTGATCATTTTGCCTCATCAAAATTCAATCGATTTATGTAGTTGCTCTTTTATTTTTATGTAATTCAAAACAGATGATCAATATGTGAGTGCTTCTTCTGTATTCGTTCTCTTTCAATTTTACATTCATTAAAACCGTAGATTTTATGTTGTATGTTTATACGTAAATCGAGATGAATAGGTGAATTTATTTGTTGTTCAATATTTAGTGAATGTATTCAATATTATGTAAACGTGAATATTTCAAAAAGCTTCCGATTAGTAACAGTTACAAAAGAAAATCCTTTACCATTTCCATATCAATTACAATTAATAACAATTCCTCTAGATTTTGTGTTGAATTTAATTTGAAACGTGTCGCTGCTTTTCTACGTTTTTGGTCCAAGTTTGTTTTATAAAATAAATTAAATAAACCTTTTGATAATTAATTATCGTCTTGTGTGTGTTGGTTGGTTTGTCAATTGTTGAGGGGAAAGTGTAAAGAGACGAAAAAGAACAATCCAATTTGGCGACTTGTTCTTTTATATGACACCGAAGTTTTTACCCTGTAACAAGAAACTTTCCGTAAAACTTTTATATATAAAATCTTAGCTAGTTTAATCGTGAAATGTTAGCGGATTTTTTCCTCTTTCATCTACGCCTGCCAAGTTAAAACTGGCAAATTCAACATAATACTAACGTTAATTTTATATTTCGTATATTAAAAATGTATTTTTTCGTTTATTGTTAGTTGTCGACTGAAATTGAGTAGGTTTGTTATTGTTGTTATTGTAGAGAATAGGTATAGAGTTTAGACCTTTAAAATTAATTTGAATTGTTCGGAGTTGTATATAATAACCGAACAATATTACCGTAAATAGTTGTGAATTTCCCATTTAAATAGGATTTGATTTATAAATTTTCTACTTCTTCACTGTTTTAATTACATTGAAAATTTTCGAGATGATGTAGAAATTAATTTTATTTCTTTAATAATAAATAAGCAGAGTTGGTTTCGAACAATATACCGAAATTCCACCGTTATTCCTCTATAATCATTATTATTATTTCTATTATAATAACAACATTCGCCATTAACAGAGGCGTAGCAATGCATCTCTGAGATTTATTAGCTGAGTCTATGAACCCGAATTGAATAAAGTGAGACGAGAATAAAGGATAATTAGTGACTTCTATATAATAAACTAGATGTATATGTTGAATATAAGCGAGAGAAGAACAAGAACCTTACGGGAATGTATAATTACAACATGGCCTATAAATTACATAAAGGAAAGCAAATATAACTACGTGTACAAGTGGGAAAATTGTCAGTATGTCTCGTTTCTATATAGATTTACAAATTTGGAGATATTCTAAACAATTGTTAGCCGAATTCTATTAAGTCGAACGTAATATATCTGCAATTACGTTCTTATAATATCAAGTCTTATAAATTTTCTTCATAAAATAGTATAATATTAGAGATAGACGAAATTCTTTCTAGAATTCACAGCATCGTTTATTTTTTTCTCCCTGTTCTTTGCTCAATTTTGCCTCTATACTATGAAAGTAATTCAATCTGTTCTCGTGAGCACCGGCGTGGAATTTTAAAAAGCCGTCTAGAAATTAATTTAAAATTAATGATTTCTGAATCGGGCGTTGGATGGAATTACGATAACACCAAAAACTTGAACTATTTTCGAATATTTGGCGTATTTTTCCAATATTATAGCAACAAATAACATAGGGAATTGGCGTTTGGAATGGTTTTTCAATTTTTTCCAACACAAATAAGACTCGGTTGGTTCTGGTACTTTGTTGGTTCATCATTTTATTAGCGCTAGGCCACACCCTTGTTGAAAAGGGACTTGATGATGATGGCAGTAACAGTTTTAATTGTTAAATACGGTGACAGGGCGTCAGTCAAATATGAGCGTAAACCTAATTTAAAAGTTTTAAGGTGTTTGGTGTAAAGTTTCTCTGACTACTTGAAAGTGGTAGAGACGAATGTGACAGTGTTTTGCGCGTTTACATTAAAAACAATTTAGCGTTTGCTAACACAACTTTCTAAGAAATACTTCTATCCATATATATCTTTAACTACAACACAGTTTTCCATTAGAAAGTTAAAAGAAACGTCACCACTTTTTTTGGACAGTTTTGTTGTTTTTATTGCAAGTTTCGATTTCTTGGCGTGCAGAAAGAAAAATGATTTTTCTAGCCGTGATGCACAAATAACACCACAGAAAAAACATTTTAATTCATTTTCTCATTTAATTATTGCCATTACGTTGCCGAATTAGGCTAGGGAATATCCATTTGGAAATACAAATTACAGAGTAAAAATTAATCCATTATCAAAGTCTAGTAACAATGAAAGAAAAAAATATAACCAGACACCGATCAATTCGTTTTTACCAATGAATTACAGCTACCAGCTTTTTAGCTTTAATTAAACAAAACTGTTGGTGTGAAATTGAGCTGTCAACTTTATGAGAGATCAACGTGGATAGTTCATTAATGGATTGAATGATTAAATAGGTTAGTTAGTACGTGTACACAATAATTATTTCGAAAATTTCAAGATGTATACAATATTTAATTAATGTTGAGGTTGATAGTAATAATAATGGATTCTTTCCCGTTGGTGTCCGTTTTGAAAGGGCAACAATCAAAGGGTGGAAATTGTGCGATATAGGATAACGTTCTGGATCGGTGAAGCTGAACGCCACAGACATCGATGGACCGTGAATATTGTCACAATGACTCCACATCCGATTTATTTCTGATTTCCAACTAAATCCGCACCTCTCCGTTAACGAAATTGTAATAGAAAAAAATTACTTTTAATTACGACAAGCTCGTTCAAGGGGCCAAACTTTCAATATTTAATTGATAATTTCAACTCCTTTGATAGTTTTTTTTATTAATAATTTATAAGAAAAGTTGAACTATTATAAATTTTATTAGATACAGCCGTTTTCTTCTTTTCCGTTTTATTGGGAGACACGAGAACTTTTAAATTAGCGCTACTACTATTAAGTTTCGTAACCTGAAAGGTTTCTTTTTCGTGATGATCGGCAATGTTGCGTACAGGTTTCAGTTTTATAATTAGAAATTTAAAACCACGTCTGGGTGTTCGGTAGTTCGTTGATAATATAGGGGTGATTGTTGTGGAATACACATGAAAGAATGGACAATATTACACGGCTAATCACTTTGACATTTTAATCCAGCCAGGTAAACGGTGAGAATTCCAATCATTTTTGTAATTAAATAAATGGTTGTACTTATTAGATGGTCGTTCAACTAGTCGGCAATTGCATGAATGCAAATAGTGAGTTGACCATTAAACGCAAGTTTAATAAATTTCGCCGTACGGCTGGTGGTAGTTTTAGTTTTAATCGTTGGTAAAATAATAGACTTGTATGTTCAAGGATTGGGGCGGGCGAATGACAAATTCATGGATAGTAAGTAAGTGTAGTAGTTAGTGGTGACAGATCACCTTATGCGTCTAACATTTCTACTACTACATAACCGCATAGCAGCCACATAGATCTGTCAACAATTCCTCTTTGTTGTAGTTGTAATCGTCTATCTATGGACTGAATTATATTTATTTCAACCGTCTGTTTACATTATCAACGCATGGTAAAGACATCAAAACGTAAAGGCGATGAGACGCAACATTTCCCCTCTTAGGGGTAGTGTTGTTGGTAAACTTATGATTAAGTTGTTGAATTTAACTCACAAGATGTAAACAGTTATTTAAAGTTATATGTCGTTTTTGATGGAAATTTGCGTTGGGAAAATTACGAAATTTTCCCCACTCATACCAATTCTCAATGACTTTATATAATTAATTTCAACCAGATCAATATTTGTTGTTGATTCGACTCAAATAAATAAGATCGTTTCTAGTTGTCTGTTTGAATAAAATCGAATATTGGTAGGAAATTGCAATATGTCACATTGAATATAGAATTTTAAAAGCAATCTCCCCTACATAAATACAATAAAACTAAAGATAATCGCATAAGACATAGGGGTTGGCAAAATAAAATAAAATTGATCTTCATTTTTCATATATATTTGTACCGTTTCGCCTCCACCACGAGACTCTTATCTTAAATCAAAAAGAACAACGAGAAGAAGACATGTCGGGAATCAAACCGGATTTTCCGGCTTTTAACGGACATTTTCTTGAAGAAATAGAAGTGCAGAAGATAGCGATGGGAAAGTAACAAAAAACGCCCAATTAATTAACGATTAGACTAGATAGCATCAACAAAAAACATCGCACATTTTACAAATAAAAATAAATACAAATCTCATAAAATTATAAAATTGACGGTAAAGTATTGCGGCTTTTCTTCCATGTTCGGTTGGATTGGTGTAAAACTATAAGCCCATATTTTCTAGTTGTTCTCCATAGAGCTTGACAAGCTTTACAGAGTTTACTACTATTACCATTACAACAACAGTAACTACTACTATTGCTGCTGCTGCTAATGCAGAAACTTCTTACTTCAAAATTACTGCTGCATCATTTAGTTCTACTCACTTTTGTCTTACCCTGTCGACTCTTTTTGTTTTATGAAATTTTGAATGTTTAAAACAATGAAAAGCAGCATCATGACTAAAGAGTGCTCCAATGAGAACTCGTCTAATTCCAACAAGAATCTTAATTAGTATCTTCATAATCTTAATCAAACTAAAAAGGAATTGATTATTATTATTATGATTGTTGGAAACTATTTGTAGTTTTAAATTCGATGCTTTCAGCTCAAATTCCACGGTATTAAATCGTATCGAGAGTTGATTAGAACAGGAAAAATCCCTTTATAATTCTCCTCCTAACGATCTTTGTTTCTGATTGTTACGATTATTATTAAATTAAATACATGTAGTTTATCTTTTATAGACTCTATTGCGGTAGACGATTTTTTTTGTTGTCTTCTAATAATAGGGTAGCTTTAGGCGTGATGTCAAGACTCTTATATTTACATTATTCTCCAATTTCTACGCTATTTCTCACTTTTATATCGGTTTTTACATAAAGCGAAATATTAAAACCTACACATCTCCAATACAACAATCATCTCGAAATAATAAGTGTCGGATTTCGGATTTTATTTTGCTCCAAGGAGTATTTTTCCGACAGAATTTCCAACCATAGAAAGTTTGTGTGACGTTGATTGTTTGCCCTACAGTATCGGCTTTATATTCGTATTGAATAATTTCGAAATAGATCAGAAATTCGAAACACATCTCTACAATCAACATTGTGTAGATTAGTTGGTCAATTCGCATTTGATCCACTGATGAATCTCATATTGATATTGTTTAGTATTTGATAATTACCATTAGAATAGAATTTCGTGTTTTATCCACCTGAAACCGTCAAGATATTTAGTTGAATCAATGTATAACGTTTAATTTGATATATAAACCGTCTATTCTCTTTCGAGTCTAATATAAAATCAATAGACTTGTCAATTAATTTCTTATAGCCTACACGCAGAATTCCATTGGTATTTACTTATTATTCAGACATCAATATTTGGCATTTTTCTAAAATAAAAGGAATATCAAATAAAGAAATTTCATTGGGGATAGATTCGTTAGGTAATTACGGGCTGATGGTAGACTCTTAAAATAGGCGAGTCTCTTTGTACAACATCGTTATATGTGGAAATTTCGGTATTTGAAATTCATTCAGGTCAATATTTAGATACTGAAATTAGATACAGTTGGAAACTTTGTTCCATTCGATGTATTGTAAGGATGAGGAAAGATTCCTGTCAACTTTATATTGTTATCATTCAACATTATTTTGTACAATCTACATGTATATTCAGTAAAATAAATAACATTTAATATACAAGACAGATTAATATTATTCTTGATTAAAGAGACGAATATTTCAATAATAATGAAACGCTTTATAAAAGGGCATTTATCGGTTTTGTATAGGGCGAATTTGGAATAAATGGCAATACTGGAAATTGGCGTTGAATACGGTCTTTAAATTTAATTGTACCATAATTCCATTTTGAATAACAAAAATTAAACAGTACACCACGAATATTAAATAAAGGATCATCAAATATTTTTCTTTCGTTCGGGGGAGCTTCAATTGAATCAAGCGGTTCTTGTTACATAATTTTTCTAAAATAAACTCGACTAAAATAAGAAAATTTAATTGGAGTGTTTTTCTGCTATTTATGACGATTTCACTGGAAATTCTCGATTTTTTTCCAGCGATTACAATTGCAAAATAACATCCTTTAGATTTCGATTTAAACCTTAATTAGTGCTTGAAACGAATATCTTTCAATTTTTTTGTTCTCGTTTGAAAAAATTTATTGAAAATGAAACAGAACGAGAATGATAAATGTAATTGGAGGATTTGAACGATTGAAAATTCTATCGAGCTTTTTTCTGTTTGATTATGATGATGACGATGATGATGATGATTTGTTGGGGTTGAATTGAGTTCGTCTTCATCGAAATTGAATCGTTCAAATGTCTATTCTTTGGTAAAGATTGTAAAATAAAACGGTCACGCAAATCAAAAATTTTCAACAAATGCGTTTACATATTTATTGATTGTAAAATTGCTGACTGGTTTTTCGTTATATTGGATTGTTCATATTTTCTGTATAGGAAACTGCAGTCCTCTCTAGTTTATACAGTTTAATCGACCATATAATAGACTATCCCTTATTGACCAACCCTTATACATTGCACAACTGACTCGCTCTCATTGTATGTGTCGAAGTGTTATAGTTTTACTAGCTATTAAATGTTCTAAACACGAATTTAATCATCCTTGCAATAAAGGTTAGTCGTTGATATTAAATTAAATTGTTTTATTTTATTATTATCGATTAAACTAGTTCTTTTTTCGGTGTGTTTAAATTATTGTATAGGTGGAAATTGGGGACAATAAGGCAAAAGTCTTTGACTTGAATCACGCATAATAATAATCAATCAAAATACAGGAACACACGATGACATGGTATTGTATAGCAATCTCTAGTTATCGTATAACAATTTCTATATAACTATATATAGGTATATTAAACCTCCGGTATAGAGTGAAATAGTGAATGTGTATTTGTCCCACTGCAGTGATTTGTCAACGCCAAGAAGGAATTCATTATTGTACACCACCGGGCCCCATGGGGTTGTCTATGTAGACATATATGTATGTGTATAAGTGGTATACGATATATGATACGATATTGTATCACGTGCATCGACGTGGGGCTTTTGAATAATTGTCCAATATTGAGTGCAAATTCTGTTGTAGGTGTTTGTTGTCTACTATTAACAAATAAATTCAACCGATTTTTCCCAGTTGTACAACAATTGGATTGAAATCTAGTATCGATCCGACTGTATAAAAATAAGAAATTTCATTAAACTGCAATAAATTTAATTAGAAAAGGAATAATAAAAATGGCGCATCCACCATTTTTGCAGCAGAACAAAAATCAATGATTTTGTACAATTAAAACAACATTTCCGGTATTGTTAATTTTCTTTTAAACCATCTTGTTTATAATTCCATCAACGTACTCTCTTATTGATCCATCTTAATCTTTATTTAACAATCTATTAAGGGTGGATTTGAGACGGACTTGTAAAGCTTGTAAAATATTTGATTCAACATCGATAAAATTTGATATATGGACTAGAATTTTATTTAATTATAAAGGTCTGTGTTGGTCTTTAATGTTTGCGTTATCAATAAATTTGCGGTTAAGTTTAAATGTAGCTACCGATTTTCTAATGTTGGGAATAATTTGGATTTCGTGTTAAATAGTAAAAGCACAATGTCCAATTGAATAGTTAACAAAATTAAATACACAATCCCCATCTCTGTTACTCCTCAACAATTCTAACAACAGTTGAAAATGCTTAGATAAATACGCATCCAACCATTACAATCTGTTCTCCCTCTATATATACAAACTGTTACACTCAGTTAACGTGCGGATGTAAATTTCAAATTCGAAACAATAATTGTATTAAAATATAAACAGAAGTATAATTCAAATTCAAATAGATCAAAATCTATTTCAATTAATATATCCACCATTTAGTCTATTGAAAACAAATTTAATATTCATCATTATTATTGTTGGAGAACTTTTAACACAACTTTGAAACTTGAATGTTTATATTTGAATATAATCAGTCATGTTTGAATTTAACTATAATTATAAACGATTCTATTTTATATGTTGTACCACATCTACAACTACTACCACTGGTATAAATGGTTAAAACTTGTCTCCTGTATGCTTGTATCTCTAATACAACTACCATTTTGCATTAAGGCAAGTTGCTCGAATCAAGTTCGCCAAGTTGTCGTAAAGTGGGGTAGGCGAAATTCTAAGCTTGGAACGCTAATGAAATTATTGCATACAAACGACTTAATCCCTCTATTTGTATTCGACTACGATTGTCGATGTATTGGTGTGGGCAAAAGGGTTATAAAAGGACCATGGTGATGGTGTTTCAGTTCAGTTATTTTCATTTCAAATTAAATTGCTACAGTTTTGTTTATTTAATCATAATATGGAAATATTATAAACTGTTTTTAGGAAACTAATCGACGGTACAAAGCAACGGAAAAAGGGAAATAAATTCAACATCCATTCCGCATCTCTAGAACGTTTTAAGCGCTCTTGTTATCAACCACCACCCTATCACTTTTATCAAATCAAATTGTTATACGCTCGGTTTGTAATCAAATATTTACTTAGTATACCACCTATTTCCTTTCTATATTATTATACCTACAAACCTACAAAGGTATACCTATATATATACAATATATAGATCAATTTTGTGATTGAATCAATTCTGGCCAACATTTTCCGAAAATTCATCCATCTAACAATTGAATCGCCGATGATAAGAGGCTAAACATAGTGAAACACACATATGTTTCGTTTTCTTTCCCTTATTCTCTATTTTATTTAATAATAAAAGTATTGAAGTCAAAGATGAGTCACGATTTTCTTCCGCTATATTATTACAACAATCACCACCCTCAATATTTCGTCCCCTACTAGAATTTATTCGCTTTTACTGTCTCACAAAATGGTCATAGTGCGTGTACAACAAATGCTTCGTCTCGATTAAAATAAATAGGTCGGTGATAACAGCTGAATTCGAACACACCTGGCCGACCTTGTGTGGGGTGGTTTATTGATAATAATTGTGTGTGACGTTGAAATTTTATTTAAACTTGTAGAATAATGGAGGAAAATTGAGATTTAATAATATGGCTGGAGCAGATGTTTGGAGGAACGTGGTCAATAACAAGTTCAAATAATAAACAATATTGATATTAAGGTAGTTTATAGAGGAAATATTGTGTTTAATATTTGTAAACACTTACATTCCGAGATCTAATTATGTTTAAATAAATGGGAATATTCGAGAATACTGTGTAGATATTTTGTTGTTTACACAAATTATACAGTACAGACGGTTGAATCTTTAATGTTAAAATTGGTTGTGTAAATTATACAACACGGTAAAAATTCCATTTTCTACCTGGAAATAAGTTATTAATAAAAAATCAGCAACCGTACAGAAGAGAGTAATGCACAGTTGGGCGCATCCACCATTTGTACACAAACAACTCTGATTTTAGTCGCAGCATTTTCACGCGATCGAAACAATTTAAGAAAAATTACGGTCGAGAAAGTTGCGTTATAGATTCACAACATTAACGAAATCTTAAATGATTGATTTTTTGCTAATGATTTCATCTTCAACTAGCAACTCAACTTTGAAGCGTGAAACATTTTCAGCTGTTATCAGCTACTTAATTACAAACTTTAAATACACCAACCAACCAACTAACGATATTTGAAAGTTTCTATGTTCTTGTAATACTACAAAATCTACGGTTATTACAGATGTTGAATTTATTGAATCGGAATTTTAGTATAACTTGTCTATAAGTGTGAATATAACTGGAAAAAAAATTCGAATTCGTTATACAAGTTGACATATGGAGATTTTGTTACATTTTCGGTGGATTTTATCGAAACCGGTGGCAGACAGGTTGTCGTGGCATTGAAAATTCCAACTTTTTTTTACTATTCGTTAAAAGTGAGTGAAATAGACCAATAAATTGATGTTTTGCTTGTAAATTTGCAATTCAAACGGGAAACAGGCCAATATTGCAATATTGTACCATTTTAATTAGTCGATTCGTCAAGAAATTGTCGTTTTGTTCGATCTATGCGTTAATTATACAATTACAATATCGAATAATACCCAAAGGATTTAGAACAATAACTGTCAATAATAATACTGAAGGCTGATTTGTTTGCGTAATCAATACCCATAATAATAGCTCTATGTAATTTAATTAGTTGAACATAGGTATGAGAAAATAGGCTCGATATAACAAATAATCTAGTAACAATAAAGAAATAGACTCATTGCACTTAAATTAGACGCTTTGTCGTTTAAATTCAACGTAATTGTTCTCTAAATTCTAAAGTTCTGGCGCAATTCAACTAGATGAATATACCGCTTATTTCACTTATAGCAATAGTATTTGACAAGAGATTTCAAAAATATGTTAAAGATTTAGAGGGAATCCCTGGGCACTGAGCAAATTTTGAACTACGAAGCTCATCGGGAAATTGGTTAAAAAGTGATTGTTTTCGACGGTGTTGCGGTTTTAAAACATCGATTACACATATGTTTCATGTTAATTCTAAAATACAATGGGGGAGAATAGAATTCTTCACAACACTCATCAAATAATTGGTTCTAGCTCTAATAAAAATATGAGCTAGGACCATTTAAGTGAAACACGGGGTATAAGGCTCGGTATTGAAAATAATCTGATCAAATAATCGACTCATTCTTTTGAAATTAGAAGCTCTAGTGTTTAAGTTTAGCATAATTCTGAATTCTGCAGTCTTTCTGGCGCAATTTCTTCAACTTTGTTTCCAATAGAGTGTCATTGTTTAATAAATAGATCATAAAGTTTAATTCCCACGTTTCTAATAAAGCGGTTTGCTGTAACGATGCTCCTTTACTATGTTCATTTTTATTGCCATATTGACCTCAACAAGAATAACAACAGCAACAGGAACAACAGGGTGTATTTATTGAAGTTTGTTGATTATAATTGATTGATTGATTGATTTGTATTAACTGATATTTTTTCACTAGTGAATAAATATTGATCGTTATGGATGTGAAACGTTTTGTTATTGTTTCGATAATAAAATAACAAGAAATATTATTAGAATATAACAGAGTTTCCTATGAACGGTAGTCTAGTTCTAAACAGAATTAGGGGTTGTTGTTGTTGTATATGGGAGAAATTGTCGATTTCCTTCCTCTATAGAGATATAATCTTGTAAAAGTCAATATTTCGTCGGTGGATTATCGATGGTTTCAGGGTAAATACAATCAAATTTCCAAGAAAGTGCATTAATCATATAAAGCGATATATTGTATATAGGTATATTGGAAGTTTATAAGAGAATTTAAGTTATGAACTGAAATGCATTTATGCACGCATCCTTTGTAAAATGAAAGAATAGATAATAATCTAATTTACTATCGATTGTCAATTGAATATACAGAAATTGGATTATATCAACCATACCGACAGTTGAAAATTTATTGGTTGAATTTATTCAATATTAACAAGAACAATGAAAATCGACTGAATTTAATATGGGGTTGTTTTTATAACTCCAACTATATCCTACTACATATCGAAAAACACAATTAGTGCTTTTTAAGGATGCATTTGGCAAAAGCTCAAAATGAAACTTGTTAATTCAGCACTGTATACGGACAAAAAACATAGGGGGAGCATTTTTCTCCCAACTTTTGTGCATGGGTGTAATAACCTGGGGCTTGTTAAAATCAAATACTCTTTCTCTCACACAGTTTTTTTTTTCGAGCTATATTGAGAGAGAGTTAAATTTCGAACAAATGCTTTCACAATCCACCACTACAACTGCCATCACCATCATCATCATATCACTCACCCCCTATATGTTCTATATAGTCACAGCTTCTCTGTTTTCTCGTTTCCGGAATGTTGGCAACAATCGAACTTTGCGTGAATTACACAAAGGAAATTGTGGGCGTCTGAACATGTAAAATACTCTCTATCTAACCATCTATCTCGCTTATACGTCAACGAATATCAATTCTTTTGATATTTTCTTTATGAAGATCGATTGATAGATTAGTCTTTCGATTATAATAATTGTATTTCCTCTATTTTTCATTGTAATATCTCGATTTTAGATTAAATTAAGTGGTCAGTTTGATGTTTATAGATGTTTCACGTGTTATAGACCCATTTATATTTTTTTCTCTACTACAGGCCACTATATTGGGAATATAGAATGAAAATTTCATGTTTGATGGCAACGGGAAGAAGATTAATTAAGTTTTCCTGTGGAAATTAAAAAAAAAATATATAACCATATTTACAATGTCATCAAACGAAAGTTTGCAGCCACAATTTTGAATTGGACTTTTATCGTCGTTATTGATTCTTTCCATCGACAATAATCGTTGGAAATCTCGATTTAATTAACATGCCGATTCGATTAGATCTCGCTAAATTTCCTAGATAATTTAGTTTGATACAATTGATATAATCGAACCCTACTGAGATAATTTTAGGACATAATAACAAGCCAGAGTTACTAATTGAGTAACTTTAGTGAAATCTATTAAATTATCAACATCTTGTCTAGGCTGGCAACACCTTAAAATTTATAATTAACAAAATTTTGTTGTTGTATTCAAACATATCGATCGTATGCATAAAATAAATTTACAAGTGTTTAAAAGCGATACGATTATTTTTAAGTGGTTTCCATTAAAATGCTCGTCTAGAATCTAGAAATAATCCGAATGAATGATCCAGGAACATTATCGTAAATCTGGAAAATGTAGATGGTTTATTTATAAATATGTGTGCAATTCAAAGTTTGGTATAGTAGTAGTGGCGGTGGTAGGAGGGAAATTGCTCCAATATTTTAAACAGTTCAACTATATTTATGCGTAGACATAAATAACAGACTACTTTAATATTAACTTTTAGAAATGATTTATGTTTTGACTGAATTGCGCTCTTTCTCAATGGATGAATCCGTATAACAACAGAAGATAACACACAGATACAGATCGTCATTAGTTGAAAAATTTGTAATTCTACGAAATACCCAACAACAACAATCTTCCCTTTATTTCCCCCTGTTATCCCAGTTTATTATTATTTGGTGTTGTATCTTTTCATGTTTGAAGGGAGAAAGAAAGTTGCATGTCTTTCGGGACGCACACAACCAAATTACATTTATTATCCCTTTGTTATCAGATCAGAGAGTTGTTCAGTGTGCATACAACACACATTATATGTGGTATGTTTATAATACAACCGAATGAAAAATGAGCAAACTTGTTCCATTTCTATTACATTTTATATGCGGAATTCTTTCGATTTTATTAAAGAAAACCGCACCGTCTTTTCTGTTGATAATAACAACAGCCAACAAGTTGAAACCTATAAAGTTAAAATGGTAAATAATGCAAATTCTGACGGTCTATTAGTGCGACTTTGTTGCCAATTCCATTGCGAATAGGTGTACCGTAAAGAATTCATTTTATGTAGTTTTCGTAGAACTTATGCCAATTTCAGGAGCGCAATTCCTATGTAACATAAAACTTATTATAGAAATTCTATATTGCAACGAAATTGATTTGTTATAGATGATGTATAAATATCAATATCAATTTTGCTATAACAACAGTGAAAAAACTTTATAAATTTTAGTGTTGTCTTGTATTATAAACAACGTTCTACTATTGGAAAAGTTTGAACTGTATCGGTGTATCAATGTGTAAATTGGAAAACGAGAATGGGGAAAGAAAATTTCGCAACTTTGTAAAAAACAAACAACCACCAAGACGACGGATAGAAGTGAGAAATAAGTGTTTTAAAAATAACTTTATTCTATACTTTGTCCCTGTGTTATTCCCAATATATGTAGGATATCAAAACGTGTCAGATTCTTTAGAACGAAAACCCACTTGATGGATATCAAGTATGCATGTTAAAAGCAATGTTTCCTTTCTATACTTACCTTTGACAGTCTATTTCTCGTATAGTAACCGACAAAGGTAACGATTCCCCAATAGTCGCTAAAACCGATTGATAAATAAATGCTTATTTTCCCGTTCTTTGTTAACGAAAATCTTTCAATTACATTCGTATAAGTATCATTAGAGTTTTTCCTCTCAAAAATAGCATTCTAGTTTAAATAAGAATGTTTGCAATACGTGCCTCAATGTAAATCTGTAAGATAGGGAAAAGACCGTGCAAAAATGGTGGATGCGCCTTTGAAATGCCTCTCTCAACTTGAAACAATATTGAGAAACGGTCGATAAATTGATATTATCGGCCGATTGTTGTTGTATTTGTGCGTGTGGTCATTGTTATTTGCCTACTATCTGCACTATTAACCTTATCCAGATGACGATAGGCGACTATTTAACGCGCAAACAACCCCCAATGGTGTAGTTTTAAAATATTTCTGCAAATTTCTGCGCATTTATTCGAACCGTTCTAATGTTGAATGCGTGTATTCTTCGAGTATAAGTTTATAACTTAATCATGAAATTTTTTATATAGGTTGGTGTGTGTAATAGGGGATGATGCTAGATTGTGGAACTTTAGGGTGTAATTTATTAAAAACCAATATAATGTTCGTACAGTGGAATAGAGAGAGATAAAATCGTTTGTGACAAAATACATATTTACTTGTATTTTCTAATAAAAGAACATTGTTGAAAAGAAGGGGGGTATTGAGACGACGCTTCAAGTGTTGTCAGTTTGGCTGGGGTGGACTGTTATGATAGATTGTTGATGTGGCATACAATAGTTGATGAACCATATTCATTTTGTTCAGAGACCGCCCTTGGTGATTAAACTGTCGGTTCTTCTTTCTTACGGTGGCGACAACATCGTCGTCGTCGATGAAACCACCACTGTTCTCACTCCTTGATATCGTTATCGTTCAAATAACATCAACTATACGGCTTCGTTCTAACATATAAAGACTAGGGCTTCTTATATTGAAAACTGTTTTTTCTCCTCTACTCGGGTATCGTTTTATTTTATATCGATTCGAAATAATGATGATTTTAGTTGAGGTTTAAAGAACAGAATTCGAAAGGCACAACAACCGAATCCCTTTGAAATTCTCTTTTTTAATATTCCATATGTTATTCGAGAAGATCATAATGATCCCTTTTTGGAGATGGATTTCGTTTTTATTAAACGACCATTTTTTCCGATAGTTTTTTTGATTTTTTAAAATTACACGAAATTATTTGAACTAATTACCAACACGATTGCAAAGCATTAAGATTTCGTTTATTTTCGCTTTTAGTAAATTTATTACACCACCACAGTAAGATAATGAAATGGAATTTCAAGGATTAAAACGTAAATTATTAGTTGCCCATTTAAGTGGTATGTTGTAATGATAGCTGTTAAGCGGAAATGTTGATAATATCTCAATGTTTTTCGTTTTTTTGCGACTTTAATTTGTGTTTTAAAACACAACAATTCACTCTATGGTGCGACATTAAATCTAATTTCTTGACATTTCCCGGTTTGATAGGCTTACAAATGGCGCGACAAGAGGAATAATTTTTTGTTGGCTTCTTGATTAAATTTACAGGTTTCTTTTAGAATATAGAAAATCAAATATACATGTGCTATATGGGGATTTCATCCCGACAATATTGTTGTTTTGTTGTCGTATAAATCATGAAAACAATTGTCAACACTGGCTTTTCATATACAATATACACATAACGCTATTATTATTGGGATTCTGTATCTGCTATACTTATCTTTACTGTTTCGGTTCCATCTTAATGTGGCAGTATTGTTGTTCAAAATTGAATAGTCCATTTTATATTGGACGGATCAAATTCAAATATTGCCGGCTTGAAATCGTAATAAAATAGTACATTAAATCAAGTTTATATTTGTCGATATCTTCAAATTAATTCAACATGTTTGGTGTTGTCTTTGATTAAATCGTTTTTTTCTTTTTCGTTTTAATACCGACAAACTAATGGCTTTATAGAAATTGAGTTGATTAATCGAGTAGGACGCAGTAATGTTGTATTTCCATTAAACCGTCTGCTTAGAATGTAATTAGAAGATGGTTATCAGTAGGACAAGCAAATGAAATCCTAATGTCAGGTCGTGATAAACATATTTACACGTGATATGTGTAAATATAACATACAGATGTATCTAATATGCATATAACATGGAAGGATGATGATCGTATTAAACATGGTACATCTGGACAAGAATACATTAGTTTCGTTTAGTAATAGGCTTTACGGATTACCCAACGACATAAATTATATCTGATTAATACCTATTTCAATTTAGCTACCCCAGTTTCTATTTACTGTATTTATACAATTTCAAATATTGCAAGAACCATACAATTTTGAACTATCACTTTATAAATAATTACCCAAAATCACAAATAAATCTTTGATAAATCGTCTGCATTACTACCATTGTTGTACGATTTAATATGTGAGAGGAACTTGTTATCGATTTGAAATAAAAGCGGAAATGGAAAGAAAAGGTGTTATATTTAAGGTCCATTGTGTCCATAAGGATTTCATTTATTTTGAGTCAAAAGATAGAGACTTGTGTGAAAAGACGGGTGTTCCCTTGATAACAACCGTACACATTCAGTTTTACTTCACCATCTTTACACAGTTTTAAACGATGGATATAGTGGAAAAGGGCTGGTTTTCCGGTCCCAAGATTCACTTTCATGGGTCACTTATACAAGTCATTTTTCGGGCCATTGGTGCCAATTATTGTTATACGAGACAAATACACATATTCGTGTTATGTATTGCATCATTTATTTTAATTTTTTCGCATTGTTGTTGTTTTTTAGGCGACTGAACTTATAAATAATTATTTAGGTGCGTGCTCCCGACAATTTATCTTTTATATCATTAATATTTTGCTACCAACAACAACAATAACAATACACAACTTCCAAGAAGGAAACCATAAATTACTTACACTTGTGTACAATGAATAATTATGCGATTTTCGGTGCTTTTTTATCTGGTAGTTTTTCCACCAATTAGTTTAAACTCATGATTATCGTTAATGCTGTTGGATGGAATTAAAGAAAATCAACAATAACAAGTAATGTTAGAATAATAACAACAACAACAACAACACGGTTGAAGGTGGAATTTTAGAACGTTTCTAAACGACGCAAACAACGCTTCGTGCGCTTACCTCTTGCAAACTTTCCAAACATAATTTACGGCACAAGTTAGAGTTCATTGCAGTTAGTTAGGCGTGTGTATGTGTGTATTGTTGTTATTAAACTTGCTCTCTATATCAAGTCGATGAATCAAAGAGAAAAAGTCTACCGTTTCTCTATTAAACTAGAATTAGCATCGCTTTTTTTTTAAGAAATTGTTTCCGCAACAGTGGAGTTTCTGCTTCTTCTGTGAAATTATTATTAGAATGAAGAATTAGAAATGAAGATCCAAAAGGTCTACATTTTTGTAATTCGGTGTTCCCAGATTTTTCTTCAATACATAACAAATTGAAAGAACTTTTCAAATCTTCGACAAATTTTTCAATAGGGTTGCTAGTTTTCCGGGAAATTTGAGGGCCTACATTTCCTGATGCGGTCTACGAAAAATACCTACTTTTAATAATCGATATCTCTACGAGCATTGAAAAGAGCATTTCAAGCAGTAGCTAAAAGCGTCCTTGTTTTGAGAAATTCCAATTGAACTTTGAACTATCTTGGAGCATTTTTTCTCTTCATATTTCCCTCTATAAAATTGCAAGTATTATTGATTCTACAATGATTTTCATACGGTGTATAGCGAATTGAAACAGCTCTTCTTATCTCTAAGAAATCGCCCACTAGGTCTGTCGGTTTTTCAGAAAATCAAACCGCTTTAATAAGAGCATTTTCAGGAGATTCTAGAAGCGTTATTTATTTATTTAAAAAATTCCGAATTTTAAAAAATTCGTTTTAGAGAACAATTGTTTTATGTTTTTCTTATTTTGCCTTATAATTAGCCAATATTTCCATTGATTTTCTCGCAGTATTGTAGAAAATTGAAAGCGCTTTCCAAATTTCTTAGAAAATTGTCTTGTTGTTTCCGGAAAATTGATGAAAAGTTGAAAATGTCTAATTTTTTTCAAGCTTCATTATGTTGTTATAATGCAACCAGATTAGACAATGCAATTTTCATATTCATTTAAATAGAATAATGTCAGTCGGTGGAACAATAGTAGTTGACCGAGATAAGGTGGAGAGCTTTGTTTCTACATCTACTCTATTACACCTTCACGAATGAGTGTCGAGAAAAAGGGGTGCAACCAGAAACCAGGTGTTTTTCTATATACGACAGATGTCTTAATATAACAGATGCTACTACCACCCTCACATGTACAAACAGACGGTACAATTTATAAATATTTGCAAACGGTTATATGTGTGGCAGTCAATATTGATCTTGATAGAGAATTGATTGTTGCAAATATTAAATCAATTTTTGTTTTTTTCATATATTTTCGGTAAACAATCAGTTTTATTATTTCAATATAGCCACACGTGAAATACGTGCTTTTACAATTTGATCGATTTCCTTTTATATCAACAATTACAATAGTAAATTGTTGTATTTCCTCAGAGCGTGCTATTTTTTAATCATGTCCTTTTTCACAAACAGTTAAATAAAATGGATTACAGTCGGATATCGGTGTGTTTGTGTGTGTATGTGTAATTTTTGTCTTGTTGTCTGTTCTGTAGTTTCTAAATGAAAACTACAATGCAATGCAATTAAATTGTACGACAATATAAAACACAAATATAATTGCCTTTGTGTAAGTACACGTTTACGTACACGTAAACGAATCGATAAACTTGTTATTGGTCGGTCCCGGATGAAACATTCCAGTTTAATTGTTTCCTGTGCTGTTATTTTATTGAACTACCAGGTATTATCATTATTACCATCATCATCAATTTCGTTTTTATCGTTTTATTTAATTAGTTGACAATTTTATTATAACTATAGCCCGATTTTTTCTACGACGACGATGATGATGATGATGATGATAATGGGGAAGTAAATATATTCCGGGTTTTGAATGTACATATTTTAACCGGAAATTTACGCCATTGACACAAACATGAATGTATGCATATATATAAAACTGGTTGCCTGTTTTCTGTGTATTACACATGTGTGTATTTTTGATCAATTTCCTAAACAAACATGAAAATTAAACCCGCTAGAATTTTATAGCACTTTTACCCTCCCAACTATTTTTTATATCATGCTAAACTGAATATTATGGTATAGCTTACATATTTCTTGTAGATATTACAATAACAACAACCAAGATGAAAAAAATATGAATATGAAGCACGATATTAGTTCGAAAACTTCCATCTTTTATATTTATGATAACTTGAGAGTAAGCGAGAAAGACTGGTGTACATACCTATGATATGGCGGCTATTAAACCACTCTTATACACATACACACAGCCAGACAACCCCCATCATCCCCTTGGAAAGTTTGCACGTCTTTAATTAAATCAAAACTTCTACTCTCTTTGTCCAATTTCTATCCTCGTCTATCTCTTTAGATGAAGTTTTCTCGTTTGTATAAGGAAACTTTTATTAAATTAGAGATTTTTCTCTTTTGGATTTTTTAATTTAATAGCACCTGTTAAATATATTTATATCTCAATTTTTTTCTACTAAATTATCGTAATTTTTAACCCAATTTAATTACAATTAACAGATACGTTAAAATAAACGTAATACTTTACTAAATAAACACAACACCTGTTGATTTTTTCCCTATTAATTGTCGAAGCGTCTTTATACAAACCGAAAAGACGGGAAATTCCCAAATCAAGTCTTATAATTTACAATACAGACGTTTTGTTGGAATCACTACGTTTAGATTTGGAAGTAATAAAAATATGAGTGGAATTTTAAAGAATGACTATAGAGAATATAAACTGAAATAAGATAGATGAAATATTGACAATAAAAATAGAGAACAGAGAATCCAATATTCTTATTGATGTTGTATTTTTATTCACCAGTGATGATGGTGAAAAAATTGTACAAAAAAATCTTATGTTGTTTAATATATCGACAAGAAAAAGGACTAGAATTATGATTGTCCATTTAATCATGAATTTAATAAAGAGAGGAATTTAATACAATTTTTTTGTTCGGATATAGAACGAATTCTTCCACCATATTTATTAGTCAATAAATTCAATGTTATTAATAAAATAACGACTGATTAACGGCTATTCTTAGTTCTATTCAGTATTGATTAAAATCGAATTTGGGAGGAATTTTCATCGACTATTTTTGAATACAAAACTACCATTTGTACCGAAGATTTGACCGGTTGATTATATACACGATCATGTCCCTAATGGGAACTAGATATGAGCTAATTTAGGGAGTATAGTGGTTGATGTAATTGAACATTTATTATTATTACACCTATAAATGATTGAAACCAGCGATAAGGGAGGTTAATGTTAAAATAAAGTCACTAATGTTTTTTTATTGAAAATGTCAATATTGAAAGTTGAGGTGTTATAGTTTTGACAAGCCCACCAATGGGGCCAATGTAGGGATGCTAATTTTACTAGCATTCCCATAAAAAAGTTATGGGTCCTTGAATTATAACGTTGGCAGTTAATTCAAACTATAGTGCAGTAGAATCGGGGGAATTTGCTCGTTTTGCCCTATCTGCAAATTATTAGTTTTAGTGGTAATCGATACGGAAACCAATAACACCTTTTCACTTACTGATGAAGAGTAAAGTAAATCGGATTTGATTTGACCGAGTTTGATTGTAAACGATAAAAGCAAGTAATCCGTTTTTGATTATTGCACAAAGATTCTCTCATTGCTGTTCTATTCTATTACTACATGTCGTAAATAAGAAACGTTGTTTTATGTTTTTATATAACAACACTATTGCATCTCATTATTTAAGCACTTGAAATTCATTTGAAAACTTCCATAATGGCAGCAGTTGAGGTATTTGTGTTATAATATTCACTATAAAATCCAAATCTAATAGTTGAACGATTCAGATAATAAATATTTTATTATCGACATAATAGTTTTAGTTGTTTTTTTTCCCAGCTTCAAATAAATCTCTCCTGATTTGAGCGCATTTCCACGTAATCCTGCGGTAACTGTAGTAGGGATTTTTTTATATTTTTTAGGAATTTTTATTTCGATTACAGAGCGAATTATCGTCGTTGTGGTAAAGGTTACACTATACGACAACACTATTCGGTGATCTATCGTCAGTTTCTTTTAAATAATAAATAAAATGGATGAGATTCGATTACCGACTACTAGCAGTCGAATAACAGAACAAGATATATTGGAACATATATTTTACAAATCTATGTGACATGATGGGCGTTATATCAGCACACCACTATAAATTCATGCCTTTTTCCCTTGTTGGGGAAAATTTTGAACTGAGATTTTCATATGCACAGTGATATTTCTTCATATTTACATATCTCATAAGCTGCCATCGCACATACACATCTACAAATATGCAAGTTTATACATATATATAGATATAATATAGATACATATCAGAAATCTAATGTGGGTTGTATATTGGGGAATAATCGACCCGTCTTCGTCTATATAAAAATCGTACATTATTGGGTGAAATTCTAGAATAAAAATATATTTCAACGCCACCATACACAACTTGTCAACGCTTAATCCCGGACGCTATTATTCAAAAATATTAGAATGGTTTGTTAGTTGTAGGTGTAATAACGTACACCTCAACCAATCCCGCAATTAAGCCACTGTATTTTGCCCTTTTTTGCTCATTTCAGTCCAAAAGGGGGTGACTTTGTTGAAATGTTTGTTCATTTACAAGGATTTGTCCTTTCGCCCACAATAAGAGATGTCTGTATGCCATCCTTTACGTTACAATTACTTTCACTAGCGTCCTTTAATTTATCACAATCCAACAAAAGTGGCAGGCAACTTTTATACTTGTCCCCGTTGTCGTTCTATTATTATCACCATCATCTGCACGAATAAATCCGATTTTGAATTCATTAAAACGAGCTAATATAAAAATCGATTTGTTATTATTGTATGATTTAAAAAAAACCTATAAAGTTTAAGAATAAATTTTATCATCATTTTGTAATTTAGTCAGAGAAAAAACCAACAACGAAAGTAGTCTCATGTTGACCGGTTATTTTCCAATATTGTTGTTATTTTAGATAAGGGATGTATGGATGAAAATAAGCCCAAGGGATTCGAGATCACTTTGGTTTCTGTTAGCTAACGTATTGGATTTATTCCGTAATTCGCCTTGGGTATTTTTAACGTACACTGTAACCTGTGTGAACAACAAATAGACTGCGGACGAGGGAAAAATTTCAACTATAATATTGTGGAGAATTCTGCCCTTTTCATCTTTTGTATATTTGAAAAATAGATAAATTGGATTCGGTAATAGATAATTTCAATCCCCTCATACATTACATTATAAAGTGGAAAATAAATTCTTTGAAAAACATAAAACAACGTTTCCACTTTATTTCAATGATAAAAAATTCCTAGAGTTCTTAAATTATGACGAGTTGCTCTATTTTTTCCTCCATCCGGTTCCCTTTATGACAGCACATAGACTCACTCACACAATGACTGGAAAATATATAAAGAAAATAAAAAAGTGATCGAGATTTTACGTTATGGCATATATAGAATAAAAAGAAACATTTATCACTACTTCTTTTTGGTAAAGGGTACGTATAGGTGGTGAATCACATAATATAAAAGGTTGAAAAGCAACTTCTTCAAATCATTTTATAAGAGACGCGCTGGCAGAAAAAAAAAACAGAACGAACGAAAGCAAGATAGAATTTGTAGTTGTATGTATGTGGAAAAAGGGGAGATTATATCTCGAATTTTGTACAATTTTCTTTGATATATTTATTACCTTAAATGTTATTTTACATTGGATTTAGTTTGTCCGTTGAGATTTTTCTAGGAAATTTATTATTATAAAAATTTGCTGCATAGGAGAATTTCGATTTTTTTTCCAAACTCCACGACTCTACTATTGTTTTCTTTTTAAATTATCCTCAACTAACATGCTTTGTTGGAACTAATTATTCCTTCATAACTAGCTTTAAACATTGAGGATTATTCGGGCGTATATTGCGCTAGGTGCTGTATTTATTTATTTATTTATTTATTTGTTTATTTATTAAAGAGCACAACAAGAGCTCGTTATGAATTTTTCCCATAAAAGAATATTTAGAGTTACACAGTTTTACTTCGCTGTTGGCCATGTTTTGGGTATGTAGCGCTTAGCTTTATTCTTGTTGTACATTCTTTATTCTACTGTAATACCTGTCATTTTGAGTTAAGTAGGACCAATGAGTTGAAAGAGCGTTGTAATTTAGAAAATCTGCCAAATTTCGAGCTTCTTCGCCGGCAACATTGTCCAGATTGCATCGATGACGGTCTATAAACGTTGAAATTTAATTTTATTTGTTGCATGTGCCCACACCGCAGATGTCTGCAAGGAAGAAAGGCTCAATAATTTAAACGTTCTATATTTTGGCTTGATTTACGTCCTCATTTTCCGCTGGTGAATATTTCATTGTGTTACAAATAGCAGTCGTTATTATTATTTTACCGTACTTTCGACCAGGTACAACAACAACATAGTCTAAAGAAGGGGATATAAATACGAAAGGAAGGGAAGCTTAATTGGCTGAGTTCCACATTCACTCTTACACTGTTAGTAAAGTGGGATTTATTTTACTTTTAACAGTCATTGTCAGTGATTAGTCTATCGCAGGATATGAAATTAAATTTATGATAATTTACGTTTAATGTAATTTGTTGAACGTTTACAATTATTCGAAATTAAAAAAAAAAATGTTGGAAAATTCATTATAAGGGTACGTAACATTAACAACAACCTGCGCCACATACCAACATGTGACTCTCTTCTTCTTCCAGTTAGCTTACTTGCGGTAGTTGTGCTGAATTTGTATAGCTTTTAGTGGCATTAACATAAATTAAAAATCGTTTATTTACCATTAAATTCGGCTAATTTTATAATTTACAACTGCAATGCAGCATATGCATTAATTATGCTATCAAAATATGTTCTTGATGGTGAACATGCCGATTTTAAAACAAATATCGGCGGACATATCTGTTGGCGTTTTATAATTTTCTATTAATTAGTATTCATTACAATTATATATTAATAAACATAGCATTGTTGATTATCCATTAAAATATAAAAGCGTTCTCATAATTCTGTTATAATTAATTCAAAATATACACAATTTCAATTAGGATATCCATACTTGAACTACTTGAGTTTTTTAATTAGAGACACACCGAAAAAATTGCCGATAATTAAAATTTTATTGCATCGAATTTTCTATTTATACACCCCGTTTTTTGCGCCCATATCACGTTGTTAATTAATTAATAATTGGCTATTAGTTTTATTTTTATAAAATTATCAATATTGAATTTCGTTCGGAACACGTCACCTTTTACTAGTAATAACCCCGTGTAGTATGAAACAAATGAACAAAATGACAAGTAGCCAATTTAGTTTGAAATATTACACCGGCCGATGAAATAATGAACGTATTTTTGTTATTAACTGAATTAGTTTGAATTTCTCTGTAAAAAACAAGCGAGATTGAAGAATTATTAATTAATGTTAAATATTTAAAAGAAACAATAATATCGATATGAAAATCTCTGTTAAGTAACTTAAAAGTTAATTTCAATCGCCTTCATTATTTATGTATCGGTTAATTAGCGAAAATGAGGCGGAATTGCAGTTTACAATAGAAACCGGTGCGGAAAATTGATGAATATATTAGTAGATTTTTATTATGATTAAAAATTTATTCAGCAATTTTAATATTTGACAATATTCTACAACAGTGGCAACTTTTGTCAATATTCAACGTGTAACAAAAACAAATTAACCATTGCTACTTGCTTGATTTCTAAGGTTTCTAAAGACTTGTAAAGTTCTTATCTTAACAGAACATATCTAAAGATCGGTATCACACCTTAATGATGAACTTACGATCGACTAAGAGTTGTTCAACAACATGCTTTAGGAATTTCGATGATGATAAAGCGATTATATTCTGAATTAAGATCGTAATCGGAACGTTGTAATAGCAGCAGTACAACGTGTAATATTTGTCGTACATGATAAATCTAAACAAAGCGATAATCGAGAGAAAATTCGAGTCAACATTGGGCTTAACAAAGGCATTTTTCAATGCATAAAAGTCGGTGTCTATTGATTAAATTGTTTAAATTGGACTCTAATAGGGGACAAAGTATGAAAGTTATCACCGATCATTGTCGTGTCTGTTTCGTGTTGAATTATTGATAAAATTACAGTGACATTGATAAGAAAATCGATGTTAGAGACAAATTAGACAATTAAAATTTCCTATTTACTATTCAGTAAAACACCAAGTTAGCACACTTCATTTTTATCAAGTTCTCCGTATTAATCATATGACTCGTTTACAAGTTTTCGTGTTTTAATATGATAATTATTGTGGAAGAAAATTACATGTTAGCACAGTAATGAGAATGTTTTTTTCGCTCCCTTTCTTTCGCGTTCTGTTTGATAAAATCGCAAGTTTTCGATCGTATTTAATTTGGAAAGAAAAAATTTATTACTAGCAACGAATAAACGTTCCTAATTTATTTACTTGTACTGTTGTGTGTCTGTGTTCGGGTTCGTTGTAATTGTACCAAATATTTGTCTTGAGTTTGGTTTAAAAATCCAATATGTGTTTCGACTTGAATAAAGTCAACATTAACCACAAACAAGGTTCGTTTTGTCTATTGAAAATATAACGAAATAAAAAAGCGTCGTCTCTTTTGTATATCAACGAATTTTAATTAAAATAATCACTCACCGACCCAGAGTAAGTCCTTGTTTTCGAGAAGAAAAAGTTGTGTTTATTCCGTTTGTAAATGCAAATCCCGTTGTTTTTTCGTGTTATTAGTATTATATTATCATTAGGGGACCTAGATATGTTTTCAAACTCTATTAAAACTTGAAGAATTCACGTTGGCAAATTCAAAATTTTAATTATAATCCGGCGTTGTATATGACTCACATTCAAATTATAGTCGAGTTAAAATTGCCAATTTTAAATTAAACTTTTATATATTCTTAAAGAATTCCAACTTTAAATATTCCAGACAGATCACATCCTAACTGTATGCAGTAGTAGTAACTTTACAAAATTTTCTTTGAAAATATTCCCGTTCCTTTACAAATATTTCACTAGATAGTTTTCATTCAAGTTTTACAACATTGTACAATTACTATTTGCATATTTAATAGTGGCAGATTTTTCTTGAAAAGGAATTTTCAATTATATCGAGATTTGAAAACAGTATTGCGCTAATATTTGACGCGTTTTTAAACGATAATGGATTGTTCTTTCGGCTCGTTGATTGAGTGATTAAATTGACGACGAGTGGCTCTATTAAAATGTTATTAAACAACACAAAAAACGACCATTAACAAGAGATATTTCGATAATTCAAATTGCACGTTAATATCGATCTGCTTTAATTCGATTGTCAGTAAATAAAACGAAGGAATGCCAAATTTATTTGTGAAAATTAATTTATTCTGAACTACTAGCCCGCCCTCTGATCTGTTATCGTACGTTTCGCTCTTATCTTTCTAATTTCAATTCGTTCATTTTGGTGTTTTTATTTACCCTCGTCCATTCTATAAAACAGGATACAATAGTGTACACAATACAAAGTAGCCGGGTAATTAACGGACGGATTTACATGATTTACACAATTAGCCGTGCAGAAAACACAATAAATGCGAAAATGCAAATTAACAAATTCTATTGTGCTGTTAGCTGCGGTTTACATCGGAGCTTTCCAAGGAAAAAATCTATTTTTCTATGGAATAGTAGAAGAAAAACTTTGGTGGAAATTCTAAACTATTCTTGTTGCGAAAATTTAATACCTTATTAAACTTTAGAGACTTGTGCATAGATTGAAGTCGGGAAATCTTCCGTTCTTTTCCGTCGTTTGTTTTCCCAATTGAATAAAGATAATTGAAATGCCATCAACAAAAATATTTAGAATTTCCTCCTAGATGCTTATAAATTGCAAGATATTTAAATCGAATTTAAAGAATTTTACAGTTTCGAATGAATAATCAACGGATTTAGTCAAATATAAATTGTTATTTTATTCTAATATAAAGTCGACAGAATTTAACTTCTCCTATTTTGGTATTCACAACTTAATCAAAACGTCGAAGAAATCAGCATGAATAATTTAAGAAAATCGAGAAGTTTGCCTCGAATAAAATTCATTATTAATTTATTTACGTAAAAATAGATGAGAGAGTGAACCAACAGCCCCACTAATAATAACAACAAAAACACGAGTGGAAATAAAAACGAAAAGATAACGGAAAGGAAATTCGTGATGAAAAATTACGAGCAGATAGGAAGTGCATCGAAACAAAAACGAGAACATCTTTTCCAGCGAAAATCTAAAATATCAAACCTGTTTTAATAAAAAATCATTAAAATATGAGGATTACTTATACACCGGTTCTTCAAAATAATGAAACAACAGCATACAAATTATATTTAGAACTGTAAGATTACACTTCTCAATTGAAAACTTTGAATTGCGCGCTCTTCAAAGAATCGGGTTGCTATAACCAAATTCCCTAGATGTTTCTCTAACCTTACAATTTCAAATTTAAACAATTTAGTTTTATTGTTTGTTGAGAGTTGCTGTGTGTGAAGAATTTGCGAATTGTTTGCCCAAGTAAATATTTAAAATATTCGGAAAATTACACAAATGAATTATTGCGAATAAATATGGTCAAAATTATGAGGTTAGAAATTTCAGTGAATAAGCTTTGTAATTGAATTTAATTTTATAAAAATTCTTATAAATTGTCGTCTTTGCCTATTTTGCCCGAAACCTAGTTAGATGTTGAAATTCTTGGTCTCCTTTTGATTTATTATTTTATGAGCTGGACATTCATTGTTAAAATAACTCAACTTTAATCTATTACTTTAGTCATTCCCTTAGAGAATCTGCCCTACTGCATCAGGGATGGGCGGGATTGGTTAATAAAATATCGAGATGAGATTTAGTGGATTTCGTTTCCTTTAAAATTCCTATATATGTAGAATGTAATAAATGAAAAGTCGGTTAATAGTCCGTGAATATTAACGTTTTCAAGCAATTTCAAGAACTAATTTCAGCCGATTTTCGTACTAATTGCAACGATTTATCTACACCGTTCAAAGTTCGATTGGTAATAAAAAGAAGAGGATTAAAGATTTTATTAGAGAATTTCGAACGATTGGAACAACAATACGGCTATTGGATGAAATCGAGAGATCAAAATGTGGAAAATTGGCCATCTAATATGCGCAAAAACATCCCAAAAAAAAGGAGAGTATACCTCTTCTCTACACAATATCTATGTATTTAGTTAGGGAGAGTGAATAAAATCTAAATGCTACCATTTTAAGCATTAAGCTCTATTGTGGGGCGACAGAGCGTAGTCCAGTATATATTCGGGATCCTGTTCCTCTTCTCTAATCCTTTTCTGCCGTTTAGCAAATCCGATCACACTTCCGATGCTTTCCGTTCAGAAAACTAAACCGTCTCGCTCCCACTTCTAAACACATTCGATAAATTCCTCATTGAAGTAGTTTAAATAGACGTTACATTATTTAACAATAAACGATTGATTTTTGTTATTCACAACATCGAAATAAAGACTAGCAAAAGCCTTGAACACTACACTCCTATCTAAATGGTTAATCGAAATGTTCTGAATAAATTCCAAGCTGATGGTAAAATTAAAATGTCACGCATAGTATATGTATAGATCTTGATTTTATAATAAAAAACTTGTTCGTTTTTATCAAGCAAGATTATAATAATTACACCTCTATTGTGATAATGATTGCTATATTACCGCATTTAAAGCATCGGTCGTATTTCCAAACAATAGAGAGAAACCATTAAAACAGACGAGGTGTGGAAATGGTGGATGCGCCGGTCTTCGGCTCGCTGCTCTGCTTCCACTTTTTCTTAATTTCACTCGTAAGACGCGCGAGAGAAAACTAAGACGAAAAAAAATCATAACGCTGTTTTAATGAGATTAAATTTTTCAACATTAAAAACAGGAATTAAATAAAATAAGCGGGCACGATTCATTTTTCCCCTGTTGTTGTTGTTACAATTTTCTTTAAAAATAATGAACCGTGATGGAATATTTTCATTATTATCGTCGTATTTTTCGTACATTAGCAGGTGAAATTCTTAATTTGAGGCGTGCGTTGAATGTTAAAATCGGTATTAATTTCGATTTTCTGTTAACGTTGTCTGATTGGCGGTTACGAAAGCTGCCAGTAATTTCCTATTGTGTGTAAAATACGTAAGGTTCAATATAAAGTAGAGAGGTGAGCTTAGAAATGATCAGTCCAATCCACTTTCAATTAACTTGGATTACTTGTTATCCAATCAAAGTGGTCAGGATAATGTAGATCCTTTCGTTCTTTTTTCTCGTTCGATTGTTACTTGATTTCCTGTTGGGAAATTATGATAGATTGCCTAGGAAAACGAAGAAAATCTGGTTCGATAAACAGATAAATCAACGGTACAGTTCAACACACCCATACACCAATAATGTCGTGTGCATATTTCGATTAAATCAAATATATTAATGTTTAGAGTGTTTCGTTTAAAATCGATAGTAGGGGCCAATTAAACTGCCACCAATATTCATAAAATTCTCCTAGTAAATTTCCTCTACAATTTTAAAATCATTCATCAGTAATACTGGTACAAGCGTTATTAATTTGGTGTCAATATCATCAAATAGCATAAATTAAAATCAAACTAAACTGATCTACATGGGAATTAATTTGTGCGTTTGTCAAAATACTATTTTAACTGGTAGTTAATTCTAAAATTGATTAGTTTTTGAATCTGTAATAGCCTATAAAAGATTGTTGTATTTCTAAAATAAACATAAATTTTTGTTACAACAGTTATTGTATAGTAAATTCAATATTTACCATGTTTAATGCATTTATTTACAAAACTAGTTCAATTTAAAATTCAAACAACAAACGAAATTAATCAAATTCACCCACTTGAAAGTGTAATTTTTCGTATCGAATTCCAATTTATTTTTATCGCAAATATTTTATTTTGTTGTTTGCGGATGGTTTGTCACGTTTAATTTTAATACGCCCAGAATATATGTGCAATGTTTACTATTTTTATGGTTAAAATGCTATAAATTGTAGTCCAATCAATAAATAAAACTAAAAAAAAATAGAATAGTACAAATACCGCGATATTTTATATAAAACAAATTTGTTATCTAACTTTAGAAACTGTGAATAATGCGGATAAAATGATCATTAATTAGCTGTAGAGAAGAGATTTCATGAGAAGAAATACGGCAGAGAATGACTTGGAAACTACCCTCGATTCTATTACAGAAAATCCAATGAGAAACGGCTGTTTAATTCCTTTACAGTTACAAGAAACGCTCCTTTCCCTTTGTGATGGGGTAATTTTCAATAAACAGTTAATTGATGTTGAATTTTATATAAATTTTCAAATATTCGTCTTTAAATTATAATCAAATTATCCTGTTTGTTTTCGTCTCGTTTTATTGAACTAAATAGTATTCTGTAATTAACCAAGATTGTTTTAAACAGGGGGTGGGGTTGATAGGTTTTATTTGTTGGAATTTCTCAAGTTTGTCCTTGAATGTTGTTTTGTGGTATTATAGAGGGAGTACACCCTATAAAAGTTGGAATAGTTGAAGAGAAACTATGGGTGCGTGTGTAAAGCACAAGTAATCCAAAGGGGTTACAAAGTCATTCAACTTTTTAGTGCCGGACCAGTTGGCAAGCAGGCAGAGGGGATGATTACAACAATACCACCCTGTACTATCTCGTATACTGTTGGTATTGAGATTACAGACCTTTATCCAGTTTCTGTACAGTATCTAGACAACTACCACCCCCCAACCATACGTTACCCTACTTATTATTTGATAGAGATATATTACATTTGCATATTTTCGTAATGTAATAAAAACCGGACGACACAATAATTGAATTTTGCGATTTATCTTGTTTTATTCACGATATCTTCAATTGAACGAAAAATTCTTCGATTTATTAGGAACAACAGTCGAATTTGAATTGGGATCCGCTAAAGTTATGCTTTTTATACTGCGGCAATTTCACAATGGCGCACCCAAGGAGAGTGGTGTTGTAAAAAAAGCGATTCTAAATGTCAATACCCTTCCGTTTTTCAAATCTCCATCTATACAAACCAGCCGTTTTTTTCGCTTGCCTATGAAAACTATCTTTGAGTAATTTATAACTAGATCGGGATAATTAATTTCAAGCAAGTCTACTTGTCGAATTGCTTTTCTATAAAGATAAATTACAACATCTCAATAACAGTAAAGTTGGCAATAATAGCAACTGAATTGACAATCTTGTCCCACAAGAATTGATGATAAGTGAATAGGTGATCGTGGCAAAATGTTTAAGTAGTTGGAAATTCTGTCAAGAGTCTGCCACCGTTGCCATCTAAACGTGACAGTTGTTGGGGGTGTGCGAGCGGGGCTATTGTGTTGGCAATGGTATCAGTTTGAAAATCGTCGTCGTCGTAGCAAGGGGTGGGATCTTTTTCAAAATGCACATCACGTTCGCCGTCACACCGGGTCAACGTTGAAAGAGGCTCAAGGATGCCTCAATTTGTACGCAGTGCAATTCAACCCCATCTCAACTATACCATCTTTTGTACTACCCCTCTGAACTTCCGGTTCACCTTAAATGTAATATTTCCGAGGATCTCTCTTGGCAAATTGAATATTATATATCTTGATATTCCGACAAGACTGGAAATTTAATGACGTTCGATGGGCGGTTTTTGTGTTAGTCAAATCGAATGGCAGATTGATAACGAGAAGGAGGGTGTATTATTTGATGTCTCTACCACCCCTTTTGCATATGATTTTTTTTTGTTAAATCTCTTGAAATTAATGCTGTTTTAACGCAAAATGAAAGCTGTTATCGTTAAATACGATCGATATTTTTGGTACTTCAATAGACTTGAAACTACGATACATCTTTAGGGCTATATCTAATTTACTATAGAATCCCCAAGCAATCAACAGATGACACTGCTTTTGCCTTTAGGGGATTATACTCAAGTTTAACATCTTTTTATTAATCGATTTTCGTTCGGATTACTGTATAGGGAGTTGTATTGGGTTGTCAGAGATATTATCTTTTATTTTCTACAAAGATATGATTTATAAAAGAACTATTCCCTATAGATTCTATATATATATAGATATATAATTGAACGAGTTTTGTAGAGAGTTGAAAACTATCTAAGAAGATAACATCGTATTACTGTTTGTTGTTGACAAATCAGAACATAGCCGACAGGTGGACTGGTATAGAGACAATTTTGCTACAGAATTGTGCCTTATTATTATTGTAATTGTCATCAAAATCAGATGACCATGTAATGTTGTTTTCAATTCAATAAATCGATAAATGGCAATTTCGATAATAGGTCAATATCTGATACTGTTCATTGATAATTGAAGCTGCAGATTAAATTCTAATTACAATTCATTCCAAATTCATCAAAATTAATTTTTTGTTAATTTAATCGAGCGAATATTGGAGTTGTAGGCGCGAGGGTGGAAAAAAAATACGTCCGGTTTTATTCAACATTAAACTACAATATACTTACGTATTTATACGAGAGAAATTCCCTAAAGTGAAGTTATAAATATAAATGACACGGCATTCCCTTAGGGGAGCGTTGGTGGTAGTGGATCATTTGCAAAACAAATTAAAGAGTTAACATGATGCAGCACTTTGCAGATTAAGAGTGTCCACCGTAACAACCACCCACCTAACCACCCACTAACGGTAACATTTTAGAAACTTATTCAAGCTTTAAAATATCACAGCCGGTGAGTTTTTAAACGCAAATCATTTTCAATTCGTTAGGAAAGTTTTATTTGTCATTGTTTCATTTCCAGGAAGTTGTAGATCTATACCACTTTTGTTTAATTTATTTTGATGTATGATTCAGTTGAATATCTGACTCATAATTGTCCGAATGAGAACGACCCTCGCGATTTTAAGCGATATTCATTGTAGTAGGGGGCTCAAGTATCAGATCGTATCACTAAAATGAATATTACAGGCCTTATTTGAATATTGTGCAAGTTAATGATTTATTTTCTTTGTAGTTCGCCAGATATTAATGTCGTTTTGTAAATGAATTATAAGTGAGAATGTTTGAAATTTTAACGTTAGATGCAAAAGGACAAGAGATATGATGTAGTAGTCCGTTTTACTATAAATGAAAGCTTGCAAATTCGGAAACATGCAAATCGTTTTGGACGTAAAGCTTAGAAAACGATACGACGATGGAGAGATGGTCTCCAACAAGAAGATTAAAGAGAACTCCTTCCTCATCTTTTTGCCTCTCTCTCTCTTTATATATAACTCTATTTTCAGCATGAGTATTTTCTATTCAATAGCAAAGATCTGTCTGTTCCTATATTTCAATATTTCCTCTCCTTTATGAAATATGTTGGAAAATAATCTTGAAATGAATTTGTTGGAAATCTAATAAGATTCTAAAACGGCTAGAAATAAAAATAATTTTACACAACAATAATAACCAGACAACAACCGAAAAGATTGTAGTGTTTTAGAGAAGATAGATCTTCTAACACAGGGCCGCATGGATACAACAAATTGCGCAACCAACTGTAAATAAAGATAAAGAAGACTAAATAAACTGTTTTCTTCGGATAAAATAAATGTAAAACCGTAAAACATGACGTTTCCACAAAGACTATTTGATTTGGTTTCATTTACTTCATCTTCATCTTACAGTTGTACGAGAACTAAAAAGGCAGATATGTTGCTTTGCAATAGTAGAGCTTCTCAACAACAACAACAACACACAAACAAATGATGCAGTTGTATTCAAAGCGTATATTTTTTATTAATCAACCCTCAAAGGACTTTATTTTTCAATTTCAATCAATTTTTTCTAATAAAATCTCAGATTTGTATAATAGAGGCGAGTAATGAAGACGAATAAATCGTTCCTTCGAGTTTTCGCAAACTTCGACGATTACGGCCATTTTGAAAACATCAACATACTGATTTTATGTCTCATCAATTCCCAGTCGCTTTATCATTGGAGGGTTGCTGTATTTATTATTGTTAAGGGTGCAATTTTAGAATTCTCTTTAGAATTTGGCGAAATTGTACAAAACCTGTCAATTCCGGTAATTAAATCAATAAGAATTCGATTCAATGTTTGTTATTTTAGACTTAATCTATGTGGAAAAAAGCTTGAATTGTGTGTGCTATTTTTCGTTCATTTTGCTGTAAATAAACGTAGATAACTGAAACTGGGTGTACTTGACGTTTTTATTACGTATATCTGTATTGTTCGTGAAAAATTAATCGTTATAACAGTCTAAAGTTAATAAAAGTTCTATAATCAAACCTTCACTAATTCAAATATATCTTTAGTTATATGTGGAAATTAAATTCGAGCAGGTTATCAAATAGTTGAATTGCAAACAATTTTGAGTTTCTATTTTGTACTATAATTACCTGCAGATAGTAACGAATACCACAATTACCATCTATGAACATGTCGGATATAATGAAATTCTCTCCATCTCGCTTGCTCAATATGCAAACTAGTAATAAGAATAATAATAATAGTGGTATTAATTGGTTTTATTTTACAGGAGGTACAGCCTTGCATCTTGTTGAATTAAGAATCCCGAGTCCGGTCGTTCGAAATCAAGACGTCTATTTGGAGTGTCATTTTGATTTAGATGGTGAAACTTTATATTCCGTCAAATGGTATAAAGATGAACACGAATTCTATCGTTATGTACCAAGGGATGAGCCACCGAAACAAGTATTTACAGTAGCTGGAGTTAATGTTAACGTAAGTTAGGGAATCCCTCTCATAACCAATCATGTATTTATGTTTTACTGCTCTTTTTCTGTAACATTTATTGAAACGAGAACATAAAGACCAGAGACAATTTGATATTACTTTACTACGTGCTTGGCACTATACTAGTTGGCTTAGTTGTAGCTAAAACGATGAAAGTTGAGCTTTTGCCACAAAAATTCTCTAAAACTTACCGTACAGAACATTCATTTAAGTCTAGGTAGTAAGGCTGCTGGACTGAAAATTGAGAGTTTATATGGGTGAGCCATTAAAAAAAAATTAAAGATCATTTTGGCAAAAGTAGGATCCTCTAGGACTAGAACTAGGCGATATCAGAAACATTGAAATGGAAAAATCATTCACCTCCCTGTCTGTCATTATTCGTTTATGGTAGTTTAGTTTCAATTTCATAATTAGTTTTTCTAAATAGTCGGCTCGAGAAATTTGTTATCTCTGTTAAAATTTACATTGGAAGAGTTATCAAGGAATTTACAGATCGGTTGTTGAAAGAAAGTATAACTAGACTATTGAAACTATTCAATATTTATTTAGTTAACAAAAAAGCAATCTAACTATAGTAATTATCAGTTATCAGCTACACCTTTATATTGTAGTAAGCGTTAAGAACAATTTTTTGAAGTAAACGGTAACATAAACGCTTACTTATTGAGATATAAATACTACTACAATTGGGGAGGCGAATAACTAGTCACATTTTAATTTTTACGCTATTGCTATCCGATAGAGATGTTTTTTTAATTTCTCCGAGATACAGAGGCGAAAAACGAATAAAAAACAAACATTATTTGAGCCAATTCACTGCTAATTGACGAAAATTTCGGAATTACCGAAACAAGTCATTTTTGATTAGCTAAGAGGCGCTTGTATGAATTTTTGAAATATTTTTCAAATTATTCGAATAAACCGTATATTTCTAGTTCGGCACCTCTGTACGTTTATATCCATTGTTCTTATAGGAAAAAGGATGAATTATTGGTAAATTTGTTTAATCTACTGAGATTCCATTTGCAATTATCGATATTGAATCAAATAATAATTTAGTTGGTATTATTTAAATGTTGTTGTAACGGTCATTTATTTGCGAATATTGTCTGTTTGATAGGTTATTATACGAATTACTATTAACAATAATTATATATGAATAGTGGTATTATTTGAATTTTGATCGACTAGTTTAACTAATAATTTGCCCAAATAATAGTAACAATCATTTTCAATATGTTGTTGGATAATTAATTTCCATTTATGTTTGTTCGCTTTTTATCAACAAAATTGAAAATTATTTTGAAAAATTTGGATAGAAACACGTCTATTTAATGTATAAGACTTTAGTGAAAGTGTTTGATTGAAAATTCAATCTGTATTGTTAACTAAAGACAAGACAAGACAATTGGTCTTGTATTTGGAGTGCCAATGTGTAGCAATTTTGTTCGACAAGCACCCGTTATATACGAGATTGTTTATGCTTTTTAATTTATGTAAACATCATAAGCTTTGGCCTGTGTTGTTTTCAACGCGTCAGTATATTTTGCCAGATCTCTCTATACGTTTCGCTGTTGTTGAAGGGAAAGTAATCGGTAATGGGCCGTGAATAAATTTCAAAACAACTAAAAAATTTAATTCCGTGTAGTACACATTGAGATAATGGGTGTTTTGATAAAAATCTTGCTATCAGAAACCACAACATTGTTTGTTGATGTACAGTTTTGTCGTATCCAATTTCCGAAAACTTTTAACATGAGTTTGAAATTTACATCAATATCACCATAATCATAATAATAAATGAAAGATACAAATCGTAGCAGAGGCTGCTTTTTGGCGATAGAATTCGGCGATTAGAGTTGGAGAATTGTAGTATGCTTGGTAAAAATGCGGCTAGAATGGGGAGTTACACGGTTATATGATGCATTATTATCCCACATTGAAACCACTAAGCAAGGCTAAGATATTAAGGCAGTATTTCTTTCATAACAACTTTGTGTTATCATAATGCTCCTTGGAGATGGCAGAGAATATCCTATTTAAAAGATTTGCGATTTAATTTTTTATATAAATACACATACTTGCGTTGCTCCTCTTTATACCAGCAGCAGCCACTAACTACACCGGTTTGTTTGCAGAAGCGTATCGTTTATAAATTTCTCACAGGCCGTTCTCTTGTTTGTTTATTCAAAATGCAATTTTTCATTTTAATTATATGGAAATTCGTTATTTTCCCAACGAAAAATAATAACAATAGACAATGAAATTGAGGTAGAGACAGAGGGAAAAGTTTTTTTTCTTGCCCTACTGTCGCGCCTTGTACGTAAATTTTGATTTATGTCGTCGACTTATTCCGGCGGTGGTGGTAGAACTTCTACAGGTTTTTTTCGTTTAGAGAAAATATGATAATGCTTCTACCAAATCGTTAAATAAAAAATCACCACCTATTACCATGGTGGTGAAATATTAGGTCTAAAGTAATCGATCTTGTTCCAATGCCAATGTTCCTCAATATTTTGCTTCATTATAGAAATGGCAGAAACAGAATCCCAAACAAATTGTCTTAAATTTATTGAAAACAGAAACGGAAACGGAAGCACAAATAGTAATAGACACGAAAAAATGAATTTACAAAAAGACTGGGAGTAAAATGATTAGCTTTTCGTCAATTTTTTGGAAAACTAGCAAACTTATTGGAAAATTTCTAAGCGATCTGGGAAGTGCTTTTTAATTTCCTATATACTTAATGTGAGAAAGTCTTCGAAAAATTAAGAATATTACAGGAGAAACTATGAAAAAACTGAGACAAGATTGTCCTCTGTAATTTGGAGTTGAGTTGGTATTTTCCAAAATAAAAACGATTTCAATTCTCTTTTCTAACGTTATTGTAGTCATTACAATATCTCATGAAACAAGAGTGATATCGATTATTAAAAATTGTATCGAAAAACATGTGGGCCTAACTTCTGGTAATTTTCCGAAGAACAAACAAGCCTAGAGAAGGATTTCTTGAAAATTTGAAAAGCTGTTTCAGTTTGCTATATTCTGTGAAAATCGAAAATACCTGCTAACTTTTATGGAAAAATATGATTTGTTTAAAGCACATGCTCCAAGATTTTCCTTTGTAACTCAAAGTTCAATTGGATTTTATTCAAAATAAAGCACTTGTAGATCCGCCTTGAAATACTCATTCTAACGAATTCATTGCAATATCTTATCAAACAAGAAAAGTATCGATTATTAGAAATTGTAATTTTGCCGACACTGAGTCGAAAAGATCTAGTTTTAGTGAAGCAGAAACAGCGTCCAAATTTACCGGAAATTTCGCAATTACACAACCAACTAAATTAAATGGTTTGATTTTATTATTTGTGGCTTTCAACTCGCTAAATATAGCAGAATTTATTGCATTTCCCGTGTTGATTGAGAAGCTCGTTGTCAACAAGTCGACACATAACAGTTTGTTTATTCAGATTTCTGTCTGCAAACATTATGAATGCATACAATCAATTTTCGTGCACTATACAAGACTCCAGTTTACTACAAGAAAAGAGTGATGTATTACCTTAAGGGTGTGTATACGGCTAGCTTTGACAGAAATTGGAAATAGATTGAACATAGAATTTTCTCCCCAACTTGATCCATCGATTATTTCACGAAAACTGTCCCAAACAATTAGTTTTTTGTGTGTGTGTGAATTTGCTGTTGAAATGCTGTTTTATAATATATTGCAGGTGACTAATTCAACAGAGAATGTTGTCGTATTGTCTTCCGTTCAGCTTGCCAGCTCTGGAAAGTACAGATGCGAAGTCTCTGGGGAGGCGCCGTCTTTTCAAACTGTTACAGAACACGCTGAAATGATGGTTGTAGGTAAGTTGAATTTAACGTAATAACTTTGGCCGATCTTCAATTTCATTATATAATAAGTCTAGTGAGATAGAGGAAAAAAATATTGAATTTAAGTCTAATAGCGACAAGACTATTTAAATATGTAAAATAGGGTCATTAATTTGAAACGAGATCGTTTCAAAGTAAAACGAATAAAATAAATAGAAAACAAATAAAGTAGTTTCAAGTGGGAAACAACAGTATAGGATGGGTGGTTTTAAATTACAAAATGCGACAGGGCCGCTGTCTACGATTGGTTTAACGTTTTCTCTTCTCTTTTCAACTACATATAAAACACACATACATAGAAGACTAGTTCGTACTGCTCTTTCGCGTAGTAATTACATTTAAGAAAATTGGTGCTCCTAACTCCCGGAACTTGAATTGTATCTATATATATATAGAGAGAATAGCTCCGGAAATAAGCCAACATTCCAGGATTGGTGAAACCGTCCCAAAGGAATAACCAAAAGGGTGGGCTTGCTGTGTGTTGTTTGTTAGTTGAAAGACAGAGAGACCTCTTGCTGCTATCGGTATTTTAACAATAAATGAATTTCCTACGATTTCTTTATTGAAATTGTTGATTCTTTATTGAAAATTGATCACTAGACTTACTACAGTTTGGTGTTTGTGTCTGTAATCGAACCTGTACCTTTTCGGAATTTTAATACGACATTCAATTGAGTTTAATAAAATCGACTCCGGTTACTGGCAGCTGTGCGTTACGGATAAATACCGAATGGAAAAGCTTTTATTGTAACAACTCACCTGTTTTCAGTAATTATTTCTAAATAATTAACACACATATCGTTTTCTATATCATACCAATCCAATAAATATAAACATAGAGAGAATAAAGTTTAAAACAAAGTATGACAGATGATGAAAAGGCTGAACGCGCACGTTAGTCAACTCTGTTTCTGTTCTACCCTTTAAACATTAATAAGGGAGCATTGCCTTTAACTCGACTTGAATAATGGCCATGTATATTCGCCCTTCTAGTCGTAGTAGTAGTAGCAGTAGAGAGGATGATGGGAAGAGGAGAGCATGAACCAACCAGACAGGATTATACCCAGATTAACATAAGACACAGCTCAGCTTAGCTTGCTATGGCATTGAATAATTACCAGCGTCGTTTTTCATTCCGGGACAAGACTGATCCGTATTTTTTTTGACGTTCGTTGTGCTTTTTCCGGTGCCATTTTCCAGAATAAAATTGCAATCTCTGATCGTACACTTATTTTAATTGTAAATTTGATGTCTCCTAATATTGAAATTGCCGAACAATACGATATTAATCAAGTATAGTTGAGTTTATTTGGTAGTATTCGGATTTAGATCTTGATCGAAGGGGCAACGACAGCAAGACGGATAGCTGAAGAAGAATCGAATGCTTGTATTGATAACGAACGTTTAATAGAATCAATCGTTTTCCAAATGCATCAGCAAAACGATAAGCTTCGATATGTTAGCTGTTAACTTGGACGATTATAGGCGAATAACGTTGTTAATTTCTAGATTGTTTCTTGATTAACAACAATTGTAGAATTGTGTGAAAGTTTTAGAATGGACAATCGTCAATATTTTATAAATGAGTTAAACTACAGAGTAGATTTCGAAAGATTTGTCAAACAGACGAAAGTTTCTACAGAAAAACTTTCTTGTTACTTGCGTCTTTATTGTGCACATCTGAGACCATTAAAAGAATTCCAGGGAAAGTCGAAATGACATTGTTTCGTCTCTCCTTTTATTTAATCTTACACTATAAAGATACACAGGCGTCGTTTGGAAGTTTCTACACGTCTATATCTATATACACTATCCACTTTTAACTAATAAGAAAAAGTTGGGTAATACGAGTATTTGAAATCAGATAAAGACAGGTAGAGAAATATAATAGAAAACTTTTCCTTTTATATCTTGTGTGAGTGGAGAAAAACGCGAAACAACCACATAAAGATTGAATTGCGGATGAACGGTCCTTTTAGAATAATTGAATAATCTTGCTGTTGTGAAACGTCCACGAAACGCGGGTTTGGGAGAGATTTAATAAGAAAAAATTTTGGAAACCTAACGAAATTTTTGATTTTTGTTTTATTAGCTCTACCAGAAGAAGGTCCCCGGATAACAGGCGGCCGGCCACGTTACCAAGTCGGCGATACAGTCCGCGTCAATTGTACATCGGGCCGTTCAAAACCGGCAGCGAATTTAAAATGGATGATCAATGGTGAACCGGCCGATCCGAAATTTCTACGTCCATACAAGAAACTGATAACCGGCCGTGAAGGCTTGGAGACAACTGTATTAGGATTGGAATTTATTGTGCGCCATAAGCATTTCAAACGTGGCGATATGAAATTGAAGTGTGTTGCATCGATTGAAAGCGTCTATTCCCGTAGCAATGAGGAGAGTGTTGAGGGTGAGCGGCCATTGCGTGCAAATGTTTTAGAAAGTCGTGGTACTGTTGCACCACCGGGATCTTCACGGGCTGATCGAGTACAAGGTAAATATTTTCAGTAAAACAAAAACAATTAATTTCGTTTCGTTTCTTGTTATGTTTGTGTGTTGTGTGTTGAATTCAATTCAACTAACTTAACGAAAACTTTCAACATAAATTTTCACAAATAAATAACTTTAGATTTCTCTCCAAACTTTCTTGATAGTATAAAATACAGTAAAATTATCCAACGAATTATTAGTCGACTGTAATTTATATTAAGCGAACGGGCTAGTAATCGTCAAAAAAACGATTTTCGGTTGATGATTTCTCCGTTAGTTGGGTACCTAAACCGAGGCGTGATATCTCGTTGAAAATGGAGTTTCTTGGTGGCCAATAGAGCCGTATTTAATTTGGGAAATTTTCAGAAAATGCTCAATTATAGAGGAAATTGTTGGAGCATTTTTTTAGGTTTTTATATCCTCCCCTATAACTTAGCTAATATTATTTATTTTTCAATGATTCAAAAATTGGAAAAAACGAAAAAACCTTCAAGGGCGTTCTCGGGCATAATTTTAAAGGTAGAATTTTACATTAGATATTTTCAAGGGAAAATGACTAACGCATTTCCCTAAAATCAGAGGGAAATTCTTCGAATTTTCAGAACTAGAATTTTGCTTTCCACTTAGCGTCTAGGCTTATATTAGTTTTCAGAAGATTTATCTTTTAAAATGCGCATTTTCTCAATTTTCCGGAAAAAATACTGAACCGATCGGAAATTTTCTCATATATTTGAAAAGCTCTTTCAATTTGCTACCAATAGACATTGCAAACATATTAATATTGGCTGAGTTGTGAGGGAAAATAAGGAAAAACGTGCTTCTAGATTTTCATTTATAACTCTATTTCCGAAAAATATGGAGTATTTCTTATGCACATTGAAATACAGTTTTAAGTGAGGCCAAAAACTTGCGTTTTAAGTGAAAAATGGAAGAGAAATCGTCTATCGAAAATTCTACTCTTTTCCTCGTTCAAATTTACCAACAACTATACTCTACCCATTCAATTAAAAATGCCGCAGCAGCAACAAATATCTGTTTAGTGTTGTTGTTGGCTTAATCAAAACGAATTTTCCATTCGAGCATGAAAAATTCACAAATACAAGCGTGAAAGCGGCACTTTTAATAGATTGTTGAATATTTGATAGTGAATGTGGTATAGTCATGTAGTCTGATCTACACAATATCAAAACACATTAGAATTTTTCTTTTATACGAACGACCGTAATAAATTTAAAGAATATTTAAATTTATCGATGTGTCTCTTTTTCCATAGCTACTGGAAGTACGAAGGCATTCCTACCGCATCTGTCCCTTGTCGCAATTTGTTTCATTTCTCTAACGTTATCTACAAGGTAATTGTACTGTTTAGGTTATTACATTTATTGAAGCCAAAAAATTACCCACCAAAAAAGAATTAGAGAAAAACGAGAATGAAGAAGAAAAAAGACACAGCAGTGTGAGTGGTGATATTTGTTGCTTTGTACATTCCTAATTTCCGAAATTATCATTTTGTTATTGATATAATTATTTTCCTCATTTTTGTCCATAAATGTAGTTTCATATGGCACTAAGTTTCTCTATGTTGACATATAAAAATAAAGACCTATAATAATTGTACATATCTTTAAAGAAATATGTTAAATGTTTCCAACAATCAAACTATAAGTACATCTAGTCGTTCTCAATTGATTTAGGCGAAATCTTGCCGAAATTTACTATATTTAGCCATTTAATTGTAGAAAATGTCAATTGTCCAAAAGGTTAAGTCTTCACCAAAACTTGGGCGAAATTCCGGAAGACTTAAGCTTTTGGAACTTTATATCGTAAGAATTAAGCACTTTATATGTCATACTAATTATTCTTAAATAAATATATTATACATATATAAATATATTATTAATACATGTTATAATTTGAAGAAATTTATAAATTTATTACCAAAAATTTAAGGCTAGTCTTGTTTATATTTATAAAAGAAATAAATTAACTGAAATGGGCGAAATTTCAATTTTAGCCGTACCAACGACTAAAATTCTAGTGCTTAAGAACTGTAAGAATTCTGCAACATAATTTTTCCATTATAAAATAAAATCGCTTTTGAGAAACTGATATTTCAACATATTCTTGTTTCTGCTTTCGTTCACTTAACAAACTTTCCGTATTGCATTTATTGATTATAAATGAATCCCTGTGATGATGATGATGATGATGATAAAAAAATTGACATTATAGGTCAATATTTGTACGTTATTTAATGAATTTAGTGTAACTAACAATGTCAAATTGCTGATTTTTTTGGATAACTATTGGAATCAAATATTTGACTTGATTTAATTGATCTAGTAATATCGGAAAATTGTGTATAATTATTAAGTGTGTATATACCTATTATAACAAAAATTGCTGTAATATCTTCTGGAGGATTGTTGATTGCTGGAATCTATTGGAAATTTCAGCAATTTCAACAATCACATTTGAGACAAAAAAGATTTCAAATTACATTTAATGTATTTTATTTTGACGACGGAAAAATAAACGAGAAAACATTGAAATTTGTGTTTTTCTCCCTTTATTATATTGCCAACGATAAACAGTATCAAATAGGAAATGGCAAAAGTGGAATGAATGGATGAATTAAAAATGTATCGCCGAAATAAAAAGGAGTAAACAAAAATAAAAGGGCGAACCTGTATATGCCCATCTATATGTATAGTACAGAAAGAGAATTATATAGTAATCCTCGTTCCACCATTATCAGAAGGATTTTATGTTGGGGTTCGTTATCTTTCTTGATACAAACACAACCACTACTCTCTCTCTTATTGAAGTCTTGATGAGACAGACACGGTCCGATCCACCAGGAATACCAAAACACTACTTGAAAATCCACACAAACACCCATATACTACGATAGATGTTATGTAGTCGGCATCATCCTTGTCGTCTTTTAGATTAAATTCACCCTAGAGTTTCGTTCTCTCTACCAGCCGCGTTGACGACTCGTCTTTTCTAGTTTCCACTGGCAATACTAATAGTTGTCATCGTGTCGCAAACGTCGTTATCTCAACACAAATACTGAAATTTTGCTAAATTTTTCCCGTCCTCGACGGCAATACGCAGTGAGAGGCGGCGAATGAAAAAGTGTCGGCGAGAAAAAAACAGTGTGGTTGTGTATGAAGCGCGTAACAGTACCGCATTCGTTTATTCTCCCACACACACACACACACACACACATACATCTTCTTTGATGGTTTTATCTTGGTTAGCGGAAACATTCATTTATCAAAGAAACAATGCCAAATGTAATAAGGACTGCTCTGTTTGTGAACGTTTTCGCTATTGTTCGCGATGTATTTCACGTCAGGACCTTGTTATCATTGCGGTCTAGGTTCGTTCGGTTTGTCTGCTTGTTTTCCATCCATTCGGTTTATTTTTCAACTCGATTTTATTTACAAGTTGATTCATTAAAACTGATTGCTACAACAATACTGAAAACTGCAATTTTTGTCGGAATTTCTCAACAACTAGGTTTTAATCGCCTCAAAAACGCCCACCGAATTGAAGAAAATCTGTACTTATTTTCGGTGGTAGCGACAATAATACCATCGAAAATAAACCACCCTGTCCACTTTAAAATAATCACTTTTGTAGTTGTGCTTAAATTGCGCCAATTATTGCACAACAAGCGGATTAAAAGAATCTCCAATGGGTAGAAGTATCCTAGCTAACTCACAATTGTGGCAACGAAATATCGATATGATAGGAAATAAAACGGTAATATATGGTAAATCTAAACTATTACGCTACAAAAGCGGTCAATAAAGCCGGCCATTTATGGGTCGCTTAAGCTGGAATAAAACACTCACATACGAAGAAAAAAAGCCGAACTCAAAAGCTATTTTACCGTATAGGTTTGACGTCAGAAACGATAACAATTATAATGTTAATGTGTTATTTATGGTTGAGCCGATTTGGCTGTATCGCAAACTTTTTCCCTATAAATATATCGAAATATCGGCTATAATACAGTTTTTCTACCGCCTCAATATTGAACCTTTAAAATTAGAAACTAATGATTTTTCCCCATGATTTTTCACATTTGTATGAAGGAAAAGGCGTAATCTTTTCGAAATTTATATATATTTTTTTGATCAGATAAAAGTTTCTCGATCTCTATATATATTATCGGATAAACGACAAGTTTCCACCCCTGAAAATAGGGCATAACAGGGAATGGAGTGTCGAGAAAAAATGGTAAAGAAAAGAGAACTACTGCTACATGACATAACAACGGTAATGGACTCTAAAAGGCATCATTGTGGTATTTTATGGTATTTCACATTGTGTATAGGTATCAATACAGATGGGGAAATATACGGGGGTAAATACGACTTTAGTATAGGGAGGTATTGGTTGTATGTCAAGCGCTTGTCACGAACAGGGGAGAGAAACTAACGTTTTCTTGTCCGAGCCGATACTGTTTACTTTTCGAACTTTGTATTGCGTCGATATTGGCAATGTCAAGTCAATTTATTTAACAAGTGGAAAATATGTTTGATTCTTCCGTTGAATAATACAATTCTCCCATAAATAACGATGAATTTTGCATATTTCTGTTCTAGATTATTACTGTTATTATATGGACAAATTACTGAGAATACGCAATCATTTCGCCCAATATTAACATAGTAATGGTCTGATATTGATATATGACACAGATTAATAGTTGTCGACAAACATTAAACGTACGCTCAACTGTACAAATGCCCGTTTCTCTCTGTATGTTTTCCTTATTAAACGCTACTAATTAAATTATATTGCAGCCAATCAATCCGATTAATAAGCCTTTAAATTAAATTGCAGTCTAGGAAAAAATGCGAATTTTCAACGATCAATACCGGCAGTAAAGCATGAAATTTTTACAGTTAACCGATAAAGGAGCAGACTATTCAGCACAATGACGAATCAAATAAACAACCTAATGGATAACCGTCTTGTTTGCTACCCCGTTTTTCGTTTGTTCCACTTTAACTGTTAATGTAATGAGTTTTTCCAAGATACACTTTTTCCACCGGGCCCGTTATGTCGTTAATTTTTCAAGCTTAGTGACATTTTTAACTCTTGTCACTGGTGTTTTGTTCCGAAAACACAACCGGGCGAACGTTCGATTTTCGGTGGACACGCCACTTACAGTTCACCAAACATCCCCAACAGTCCACAAAAAAACAAACATAAGTATCAGGAATTTGTATATGGGGTTGTTTTAGCGACATGTCCGTTGAGGGCGATTTTGAGATAATCTACACCCGGATCAAAAGTTGGTATTTATCGTGAATATCGGCTCTTGTATGTTTTATCATTTGGAAGCCGACAATAGTTGATTTGTGTGTGCTGATTAGAATTTTTCCAAATGGGGTAAGAAAATTGGAAATTTGAGACAGTTTCGCTCGTTCCATTTATTCACAGATTAATTCACAAAATTGTGGAAAAAATCCATTGTTCCGCTAGGGGTAGATTTTTTTCTGTATTAAAACCATTGTTTCCGTTTTGCGCATTTTAATTTATGTAGATTTCCACGTTACATCTACAAACAGTAGAGTATTAAAAGTATCACACCAATGTTTTGGCCTATAATCAAACGAAAAAATCCCTTATTGTGGCTTTATTGTTAAAAAAATCCAATCGTGGAATATTTCGAAATGAGTTAGGTGTGGTTATAGACAAGTTTGTTGGCAATTTTAAATGAATTAAAAATTTACACGAAATTTTATTGTGGTATAAATAAAAGAAATGCACCCCTAAATGTCAGTTTTCTTGCCCTAGAAAATATCTTAGGAGATGTATGAAAGTAGATATGAAAAGAGAATTGCTGTATAAAGGAAACAAAGGCAACTGACTAGCTCTCTTGGGACCAGGGACGTGGCCTGAGAAATAAAACATTAGCAAAGCAAGCCGGTAATAGAAGAACACAGCAACAAGAGACAAGAAGAAAATTGTAAGTAAGTGATTTTTATTTTAATCGTTACAAAAAAAACCCGTTATAGATGGAAATAGAGATGGATCAAAGTGTGGTCATAATTTCGTTAGTGAGAAATGTTTGTGTAATACCCAAACCCGATCCGACAGTCAAATTCAGTTTATTGTACTTTGATCAGGTCCTCGTTATAACATCCTTGTTTGCTCTCTGTTTCCTCTAGCATGACCGCATAATACACACTGTGAATTTATTAAAACAATAATACATTGTTTTGTTGAAAGAAAACATCACAACCGCCAAAATAATTATTAATTTAATTAAAAACAACAAATCTGATGGAATTTTATTAGAGAATTTTTATAGCGATATTGTTTGGCAAACGATAGATTCCAATTTCATTAAAGGCAATAGAAACTTTCAGTTCAAACAGGAGGGAAATATATTATAGTTTCAGGACCGCTGCTCTTACCACATTGGTCAGCTAATATTTTGATTTTATTACCCTCATTCACTTATAGCTCGTAGATTTTCTTTTCAGTCTTGATCGGGTTGTTCCGCAAAAAAATGAAATCATCGTAAAGGAAATGCTACAATGGTAGATTTATTATACAAAATTAGAAAGTCAATAGCATTAATGTCATTGTAATAGCGTAAAACTAGTAATTTATACAGTGAGGCACACCTTGAAATGCTCGAATGCAGCGTATTTTGAAAAATACAGTCTCTATTCGATAATTGCCCGAAATTTAAACTTTGGAAACTCTCTTGTACACAGTTTGGTTAATTATAGAAGTTGATATGAAGATGGTGGTACACGTACGATCCTCCATTATTATTATTGGATTTTCCCTATGCTACCGTATGGAAATTAAATAAAAATTCTCAAGATTTCGGAACGTTGGAGAAAATCAAACCCTTAAATATTTCAACAGTACTTTACTTAGTGTCGACGAAGAAAAAAAAACTTGAAAGTTGGAAAAGACAAGGGACACAGCGACAGAGAGAAAATAAAATTGCAGCATTCGACGAATTTTCAAGTAGTGATTGAACAAATAGCCCGCATAGAAACTGAAAGAGAGAGTAGGTATAGAAAATTTCCTTCTTTAAAAACTCGTAATTTTGCGGCTTCTATTGATTTTTCACGAAACTTGATTGTTTAGTTTCGATAAAAATGTGGGTAATTTCGCTCGATTTATTCAAGCATTATTGTATAACTCCACAAGATCGTCACAATTTCCCCATATTATATTATATTTTGTTAGTTAGAGATATTCTTTGAAGAAATTACTAATTTATGCAGCGGTAAACCTAATACAGAGCACAACTGCTGTCGAAACCAGAACTTTACTGTTGATTTATCACCAGTTTAAGCTGAATTTCTATGAAGTAACAGCTAACTATGCGGCCAACTTTATATGCAACAAATTCAAGAAAAGCTGACGATAATAGTAATGATAATAATGATGACAGTGATGCTGAAAATGGCTTGATTTGCCGACGTGACACTCACCTTATAATACTAGATGGATATCTCTTCTACTTTGTAATCTAGAAACAAACGGAAACATCGATACGGACGTAGATTAAATTCACCTGCTTGTCAATTCGTTTTCTTTTAGTTCTCACATGAGCCGTGTCGCGAATACTGTTGCTTGTTACGAGATAAGTTGAATCGTTCTTGTCTCCCTACCTAACTATTGATGCAATTTCAGAGAAAAATACCGGGTAATATATACAGTTCTGGAAGTTGGAAATTTGCAAGAATTTTGAAATTGATCCGTGTGTACTAGAAAAACGGAAATTGTTATAAACGTACGTTAACTGGGAAAGTTTTTAATTATTCAGTTTGTGTGAATAATGAAGAGCCAGGACCCTTTAGTGAAATATGTAGATTTTTGACAAAGTGAAAGAGAGGGTGAATGGTTGAATATTAAATAGTAAAGGTTGGTGTTAAACTATAAATAATCCTTGGAAATGAATATTCTTCGTTGTGTTATCTCCATCTATTTTATTGTTTAGTGTGTACAATTCAACGGCTCTAGACTACCCCCTAATAAAGTTTATAAATCACAGTTAGTATGAGATGAATAAGTCGCGCGTAATCAACTAAATGCACCGCCAAACCCACAGGACCCTCTAGGTCTCTAAAATGTAATGAATCCCAATTAGCTGCCTCATAAAACAGATGTATTATCCTGAATACTGTATTCCTGTTCCAGTATTTGGCCCTATATAGTCTTTGAAATATGTTTGATTTAAAATACGGAAAGGTTTGTTGAATTTTCAATTTCCATTTTAATACATTAGAAAATCCCCATAATGTTCAACTACTATTGTACATACAGTTAATAAGCGATTAAGAGATTTGTTAGTAATGAAAGTGGATAGATCGTAGTCATCTTATTTGCAAAATTGTAACGGTGGTAATTCAGCTATAAATAGCGAACATTCAGACTGTGGTATCTATTTATCAGTACAATCTGTAGGTTTACTATTAGTATGCCTCGGCAGACCGCGGTCCTCGAGAGAGAGATATACGGCCCAGATAACCTAAGAGAATAAATCCGTGGATTAAGTATTCTAGCGCATGAAGTCTGCCAGCTTAGTTCGATGCTTTCTACTCTACTACCAACTACCAACACCAGCCGTCTCCAAATAGAACACGCCAGTATTCAACCGATTCAAACCACCACCAAATCCGTGGTTCGTTGCTTTTTTTATTGAAATCTCAACACTATCAAAAGTGAAACGCTCCCCAATACGTCGATTTTTTCACCTGAATCTCATTATTGCGATATTTGAATCAACTGTTCGAATTGTAGAAAAAACGGAGCAATGGAAATTGGAAATGACAGAGAACATATAAAAATTTCCACTACAATACCGTATAAATTAATTTAATTAAGATCTATTTTTATAAATTATTCCACCGTTATTAAAACCCACAACGTATTTTCGCTGTTGGTATTAATTAATAAACTCACGCACTCCACTATCATTTAAATGGAAACTTACGTTATAATTCAATTAAAACAATTTATGCTACAGTAGAAATAACGGCAAACAGATGAAAATATACAATTTTTTTTCGTCTTTTAATACTCCACTCCCATCACAAATTCCATCCCTCTAGTAACGTTAATCTGTATAATAAAGCATTAAATCACTGTCACCGTTTTCAGCGACACTGGTGGGTGTGTTGTTGCCGTGTTGGAATAGAGACGGAAAAAACGTTGATCTCGTCGTTGCAGATTTTTGCCCAATGTGACAACGAAAAAATTGATTATTGTGTTTTTTTTTTTGGGTGGTTGATGGTGATGGGTGATATTAAAGAGCCCATGAAATTTGTGCGTCAAAGCAGCCGAGCACATTACCGCCCCCGGTTTTCTACTATTTGACTATTACTGTTGCTTTGATTTTCTGCTCGGTTTACTTGTTGTTGTTCTTCTGTATGCACACATTCATATTCATGCCGACCGGGTACAAGGAGATACCATTAGATACACCCTCATTATAATAATAATAAAGATACGCGACTCATTTTTCTATACAATTGTACATTTGTACCGTTCTCCCTATTGTGGAATACACGATACAATCGAATAATTGTAAATATAATTTCTGTGTAATTTCCATTAGTGCAAAATGGAAAAAATCGCATTCTCCACGAAAAATTCCCCAGTGAGGGTGTAATCGAATAGCGAAAATATTTTTACGACTTGTTGTTTATTACTCTGTCAACCTCTGTAGCTTTGTTAAATTTCACAACTCGTTACCAAAGTTAATCCAAATAAACTGCAACTATTCCTTGTTTTATTTTCTAATTTCAAATATTGGAAAATATCCGTCTATATCCGGATATAATAATAAATAAAACGGGCGCGATTTCAATGCAATGTTTTCAAGAATCGATTAAATTTAGCATTCATTGACATTACTCAGGTCCCATTAGCTGACATGCCAGATGTAAAAACTCGCTGAATATTTCACGATCTCAGGTCGGTGTGAATGTAAATCTGTTCCAGATGTAAATGAAATCCGTCGCTTGAGACTTCAAACTACGATTCCTAAGGGAAATGTAACAGATCAGTGTCGGGGCCGTCTATTCACTCTTTAACGGGAAACAGAGTGAAGAGACTCGGCCCTCGACCGAAAAATGAAACGGGAAAAAAATTGGAGATATAGAGGCAAGAATGTGTATTATTTTTGTCATTTCTCTTGAAAATATTCCCTTCACTCAATCTTTCTTCCTTATTGTCGACGTTGATTATTTCCAAAGGGATTTGATATCTTTTAGTTCTCACATGCATATTCGTGGGGTTGGTTGGTTAGAAAAATCGCATAATTATTCGCAACACAGTCGTGGAAGGAAATTTGAATAGAAAAACTTGCGCCAATTCGTGATATTTCAAAATGATCCTATAAAACATTGATATTTCTATAGACATGCAGATTAAAAGTAGATGGTTTTGATCAGTATTCAAGCACCGGCAGTGAAAATTCACGATGCATACTGAACATTTTTGAATAAACCTTATATAATATTGGAGTGTAGAATTAGGGGCGAATTTCGTTGCAATAATACAGAAAATTTGTACTGTTGTTAAATTTTTGATTTTCCATTTAAACGAATTACACCCTATTTTTTTGATTTAACCAATAAAGAATAAATAAAACAAAATTTCCTCTAATGTAGAATTTTATTGAGAGTGATATTGAAAATGGTTATGATAATCCTCCACCTCTTTTCTTGTTATTGAACATTTATTCGAAAATTTTTCGATATCGTACTAGAGGAAAATTCAGCCAATTTCCAACGTTCTCATTACTATTCTTCAATAGTGAAATAAGACTACGAATGTCTTCGAATAATCGATCAACTAAAATATTTAAACGAATATTGATAATCTACAACTCGTTCCGTGCTTCTAGCCATTAGAATTTAATTTCTTTATCAGGACAATCATTCAGTTCTTGTATTCGGTTTGAATAACAATGTCTATAAAGTTTAATTTCATTTAGTAAACGATACAAAACTTGATAGTTGGCAAGTTGAAATAACATCATCAACACTAAATAGTATAAATTCCTTTTAAAATAGAAAACGGACAGACAGTTCATTTTCTTCCAAGTGAAACTATTATAAATATTTTCCAAGTTGTAACGGCAATGCGGTTGTACAACAACATTAACATTTAACTAGATGAAAACATGCAAAACGAAAACTATAAAAGATCTTGATTTTCTTGTACTAACTACTACTTCACGTTAAAGAGATATCAGGGAATGGGCGGCAAAGGGGGCTACCAACTATAATCTAAAACACTTTAATTAAAATACTGAATGTATAATTAAAACACTATTAGAATAGATGAAGTTTAAAATTGAAATAAAAAGTTGAAGCGCCTTAATTGTACTACAATACCAATCAAAAGTCACCCTGAATTGGAATCGATATTGAACTCAATGGGCGGACATCATTGTAAAAATTCCAACAGCATCCCGTCTTTAAACAGAAAAAAATTAAACGATTACCTCTAATTTCCATTATGTACTTGAACTTTTTCCAATTCTCAAGCACAAAGTTTCATAGTACAAAACAATAAAACACCCAACTGGGGCCTTGGGGCAATCTTCGTTTAAAAATATTACACGTTTCAAATACACACACACAAATAGGTGAACTTTTAAAGATTGAAACAACCATCAAAGAGAGAGATTGTCGGAGAGATGAAATCAGTTTAGGACCACTAAATCTTTCCGAAACTGGATGTAAAGTTTGTTCGGAATTATGGTATCGTTTCTGTAGTCTTAATAAAGTTTTTTCTACCGATTCTTTATTTCGCCACGAATCCGGCGATGTTGTAATATAATTAAAGTCGTTAAAGTTTTCAATTCGTCTGTAAAGCAAGTATTAGCCAAAAAAATTTGTATAAAAAACTCCCCTATTACTAACAAGTTTCTAGCCCCAAAACTTTTATTATCAAGCGTAATTTTCGAATAATTCTAATTTCTAAATCTGCATTTGAAAGAGATTAAATCGAGAAAAATTATAAAAAATTTAAACCATGATGAAACAAATAACTTGGCTTGAAATCCGAAATACATTAAAAGAATTACGATTTAAGTGCTTTCGAAATTGTGGGAAAATAGTGCGAAACAGTACCAAGATCAGTGTTGATCGAATCTAAAAATTCTAGGTTAGAACTATCACTGTCAGTATACAATTTGGTTATGCAGTATACCAACTCATTTAGAATGGCGCGCAATTCGAATTGGTTTTATTACAATTGTTAGATGGATTGAAATTTTCGACAATTCGGGCAAATTGGGCAAATCAAACGCGCAATTTCGATAATCGAGCCAAACTGTTGTACTTGTAGGGCAGTCCGTGTTTTTTCGTTTTCGACAACGTGAACAAAGTGTAAGTCAGTGTCAACAATACACGTACAAGTATGTCAACATTGTGGTCTAGCTCAACTTACAAAGTTTGCAACAAACTAACCACATGTCTCCAACTACTATGTCTCTGTTAAAATTAAGAACTTCGAGTTCTCGTTCTTATTCTGATTCGATCAATAGTGCATTTTATTGTTTATTTAACACTGTAATAATGGTGATAAATTTTAAAAGAAGCGACTTTCTAAAGACTTTGTTGTTAACTCACTCCACTATCATTATTCCTATTGTCTCTTTAATCAGAAGTTTAACCATTATAATCCTGAAGCAGAGTGCACTTTATTCTGGTAAGTTAACAAAGTGAAAAGTTGCGCAATCAAATAGCGATCCTATTATTGCGGATGTTTCACTAAATTTGTTGAGAAATTCGCGAATATTTATCAATTATAACTAATAATTTATAGTTGAAATTGGCGTTAATTCAAATTGTTTTTTTTCTCCTCAAGTCTGGCAACAACTATTCCTTGGAGTTTTCTGTTAAATTAAAACACAAGTACGGTTTAATAGAATAAAAAGAGACGTTTATTTATGCAAATTAACATCTAAAAATACCATCAAATATTAACCAAAATAACGTTTTATGAAATAGTATGAGAATAACGAGGGGCGCAATCGGGTCAAATAAGCGAGAGTAGGGGTGGTAAAGTCTCTTTTCAGGTAGGTAAGAGAATAAGAAAGATAATAGGCAATAACGATGGAAATGCGGCTGAAAATACGTGACTACACTAGCTATATTTTTATATAAATATATTTTTTATTATAGATGTAGCAGAGATGCACCATTGATGATTTGGTCGGGAATTGTTTTTTTTTCCGAAAAATAAATAGAAATTTTCGAAAGAATTCAACGTGAATAATTCAAGAATAATACAAGTCAGGATTGTAGTGGAACGATATAGTTTCCCTATGGAATATACGAGATATACAGCAATAATAGAGCAGGACAGTTTCCGTTAGGATAACCTAGTTGTCCACGGCTTCAATACACCAATCAGATTGTGGTGACAGTAGTCGTCTACGTGACCGGTGATGGTGGTGATTTCATCTGTATTACTACAACAGTACACCCCTTTTTACTTCACCACACATACAACACAATCGTGTCGGATTGGAGCCGGTAAAAGTGCCGGATTGATTCGAAATATAAATAATTATACCGGCAAAAATACAGCAATAGAGGAAAAATAAAACGGATCGTTTATAATCGAAATTAATCTATTGTTTAATTAAAATATGGAAAAGTAAAATATTGCCGATTACAAGTTTAATTAAATCCAACCATAATGTTATCGTTATTGATTTCTCGAATTTTATTAAAACAAAATTCCAATTACGTAATGTTTGAATAATTAAAAATTAATGGTTAAAAAACGAACGAAACATGTTGCGGATGGAAGATTTATTCGAATATGTAAGAAGAAAGCTGAATGGAGCTTCTTTTAAATTCCGATATATCTTCCTTAGGTAGGTGAAAGTTTCCAATGCTGACGGTTCAAGTAAGTTACAGGTTTCTCGAATATCATCTTTTTGATATATTGCGTATAAATGGTAACCGGTACAATTTTACTATCAAACTCCACAAAACTTATACGAAATATATCAAATTTTTTTTGAATAGTTGTTCAATCGCTGATAGTAATTATTGGAGATAGTCGATGGGTGCGTATTTGGAATAATAAACAATCCCAAATGGTTTGGACCGATGTTGTGTGTTTGTTGGGCGAGAGTGAATGAGTTAGTGGGGCCTCTACCGCACATTGTAGGATCAATTAAGACAGCTCCGTCCCTCGATTACTACCAGTCTAGCCTAGGGGCTGTGTGAATAACCAAATGCAATTACTAGAGCTTTGGCTATGTTTGTGTACAGGACGTGCTCGTCGCCACTGTTATCCTGTTCAACACTAAAACACACAAGGATTGATATAAATCTAGAGAACCTCTACCGTTTGGCATGTATACGGATTAAGGATAAAGGATTCAGGTGTATTACACTTCAATACTCCTGTTTGTAAATTTACCCATAAATATATGGATTTTATTTACGGAAAAATCCCAGAATTGCCACGAAAATTAGACACTCACTACGAACCGATCCTAATTGAATTTGCGTGACGTTAATAAAATGAACCAATAAGAGCCGGACTGGCGGATTATCCCTAACCGGTACCTGGTAAAACAGAATTTGTTACTTTAACCTTTCTCCTATTGGAATTAATTTATTTCCAAATATGCCCCCAATCGATAAGACATTTAATAAAATTTATACACACCGAAAGAAGTTGTCAGTTTGTCAGCTAGACTCCTATATAAGTGGTAAACAAACTTTATGGATACATAAAACGTTGCTTATATGTAGAAACTGGTATGTATAGCAACAACTATAACAAAACTCGAACTTCATAAATTGTTAGCAAAGGAATCGAGACCTTTTTTAGATTCGTCTATTCACTCTATCGATATCTGTTCCCCTTTTCAACAGGAAAACTTTATTGGATAGTACGTATAAGTGATGAAGAATTCAATCAGAATGGTCGAACGGACACAACCTGATTCCCGGACGGAAGTTGAAGATCAGATTTCGTGACCTTTGGTGCTCGATTTGACGATTCTAGAAGAGAAATCTTCAAATATAGATCGAACCGTAGAAAAAAATCAAGATGATGAATAGAAGTGAAAAAAGGCCTCGATATGTGGTCTAGAAATATAATAAGCCAAATCAGATTAGAGGCAAAAAATTCGTTGGAAATTCTCAAAAATTACACTCCATTGTATTGTTGATAATTTAATTCTGAAAATAAAGAAAACAACTCGCATTTGAATGGAAATTTTATTATTTATGAAAAAGACAGATACGTTCTCATCTTGGATCTCTGACTTGGTATTGTTGTTATTGCTTTTACCTACAAAGTTAATAAGGAATTTCACCAAACAATAGCTCTGCAAATTTAATAAAGTCATGTCAGTACAGGTGGGTTAATGAAATTTTGTTCGATTAAAATTTTAGATTGTTTAGATTTTCGTTAAAAATACAGTAACCTAGCAACAATCTATAACAAGATCAATCTGGTTAGAATAGTTAACCGTATACAGGCTGTCTAATGTATTTATGGTTATTTCTCCAACATTTATACCGCCTGTTTCATATAAATGATCCCAATTCAATACCTAGCACTTTACTGGCGATTTGGACCTGTGGATAAAAAATAATTTGTATTTTTTGGACTTTTCTCGATTGCATTACAGATTAAACGCGAAACATTCCTATCTGTTCTAGAATAAAGTGGAAAAAAGCGAAAAAATCAATGTTAGAAGCATCTTTGAGCTATTCTGAGTGTTTTTAGTGTTTGCAACTCATTTTTGAAAATCGTGAATTGTCAAAAACGTTCTTTGACGAACTTCCCGATACAAACGAGATCCATATTTCAAATATTCTGACACTAGATTTCAAATTGCTCTGAATTAGAAACAGGCTCTATATAAGATTGCAACAATTTTTACAATGGCTTGAAGTGAGAACTTTTTTAAATAAAACAACATATTTTAGTCAAAATCGCTAAAATAGAAAAATAAATACTTACCTGTTCAAATAATCCATCCATTCTTCCACACACGAATTCAAAAGATTAAAGAAATTTGGAAGGTTAGACATTTTGGGAGTTTTGTTTGATGCGCGAGCAATTTACAATTTTTTCGCTCTATAAAAATTTGTGTATAACCAAATTCCCTAAATTTCTGACGTTGCAAGTCCAAACTTAATTAATGTCAGTTTACTTTGTATGCTCATTGGGTGCTGTTGTTGTCTTCAAGAACTCGTGATTTATTTACTGAGGTAAGTATTTCTTTTTGTTTTAATTATTTTATACTCAATATAGTGGAAGTTTTGAAGTTAGAAATTTTGAGTGCGATAGATTTGCTAAAAAAATGACTAAAATTGAATAAAATTCAGTTATTTTAACAATGAACGTTCATTTGCACATTACAAAATAATAAATCCAATAAAGGACCGAAAATTTGTTGTTCTATCACATAAAAATCCCTAAAAAGACTCGTATTTACTTGTTTTACCCGAAATCTAACCAGATCTCGAAATTTTCTTTATTTTCGGATTTTTATTTTATAATAGGCTACTTGTAATTGAACGATGATTGTTAAGGGTATCGCCTCTGGCTAGAACTCATTATAAACTGAACCAGTTGTCTTAGCTTGCTGACATCGTTTTTGTAGTAAACCACTTAAAATGATTGATTTGGCTTACCCATTTATGCACTTGTTAATGGGTACGACTGTGCTGAACAGAATACTAGGTACTGATTGGTTGTTATAATTGACAAGCACTAACTTTGTATGCAATTTTCGAGAAAACAACAAAGAAAATTGGAAATCTATTTCCGTCCAAGTGTAGAGTTAACTTTCGTCTATCTAACCGTATAAACTTCATTTCATTTTGGTAACTGTAAACAAAGTTATGCGTATAATGCCAACATCTCATTTCAATTGTCAACACGTATGATTTTCCCGAAAACCAGACATTCTTTGTTGCCGCTTTTAAGGTGTGCAATTGACGATAGATTAGCTACCTCGAGGCCATACCCTCAAAATTACCTAAGTTTAGAAACTGTATAAATGACCATTATCTATAGATATATTAGACACCCTGTATACCATTTCAAAAGGAAATTATCATAAAACAAAGACTTAGATAAAGACTAACTGTCTAGAATTAAATCTAAACAAAAGCAACACACCGAACTATAGTTATAGATGAGAGAATGCACAGCTAGATGAACTCTGTTGTTGAATATTGTTAACATTGTTGTTGATGTTGTTGTTGTTGTTAACACGAAAGTTGTAGAAAGGTCATACCAGCGACGATGTTTTGTTCCTTTGTTTAACGTAAATTATCTAGAAACATCGAGGCATTCACTAATACTCTCTAGGGGTGATAACTTAATCCGGTTCCATGTAGAGAGAGGTATTTCTGTCGCTCATTTTCACAGAATTAGCCGATATAAGCTTCTACTAGATATGTTGTATAAATTTTTAAAGGGTTGCCCCGTATTATAAAAACATAACATACAAGCTTTAGTTGTAACGTATACTTGAATAGTGGAAATTATCAGACATGTCAACGATTAAACAATAACAACAATGAATATTTCATAGTATATCTCTATTGACAAGCCCGTTTAACCCGATTGTATTTTGATTGTTGTTCAAGAGACAGTACATTGTTTATTCAGGTTTCTAAAATGTATAGTGTTTGGTAGTTCCTTAAAACAATCTCCAATTTTGTTGTAATCTAACGAAAATTGTTGTAAATATTGAATTATCCCACTGGCGCATCCACCATATTTCATTTGTAATCTTCCCTTAAAAGAATCTCAAACTAAATTGATACAAATGATCTAAAACATGGTAGTCTAGCGTCAAATTATCGCGAAATCCCTTCAAAGTCCGGATTAAAGTTCAATGAAATGAATGGATTAAAGTGATTCTACTATGCTACAATGTTCATTCTTGTTTTTACTTGTGTTGTTGTTCAAGTAACGGATTGATTGAAGGCTAGTTTGTTGTTGATTGAATGTAGAAACGTAGATGCGAAATTGAAGTTTATACCAATACACATTTGTAGTTTCTATTGTTATTACTTGACTTGTCTTTTGGTAAATGGTATAGATCAAGTGTTATAAGGCTTTATTCGCGAAGTGTTCCGGTTGCAATTTCAAGCACTATTAACTTTTCTTACTCATATGTTGTCTACTTGTCTACTATAAACTTTTAAATGGTACATTAACTAAAGTTAATAAAATAGGGGAGGAGAATTTCAACTTTTCTTATCAATAAAAATCGCCATTTTTAGACAGTAGCTGTGAAAATTTAGTAAGATAGATAGACGTCTTGACAGCATCAATATTACAAGCGCCTTACATTATGAATGATACTGACGTAGAGTGGATTTTCTCCTGTTGGCGGTGGTGGTGATAGTGGCAGTGTATACCAACATAAATATTAAATGTAATAAAAACTTATTATAATAAATGAAATTTGTACTGTCACGTATTGAAGTTCGTCGTGTATAAATAATTAAATTATACCGTTCTTGACGATTATTCTCTATACGTTTTCAAGACCCTTTCCTAATTATAAAATACACCCGAACAAACTAGTTTATCTTTAGCATGAATTAAGGATATGAAATTATTCTCATCACTACTAATTAACATTCCCGTGTAGATTTATTGCAATATAAAATCTCTAGCTGTAATTCATCTAAAGTGATTATACGACTTGAATCTATCTCCATTCAACTTATCGTTCTCAATTGACGAACAATTTTTGACCATTTATTTTGTTCCAATTTGATGACGATGTCTTTATTGTGTCTAAGATCAAATTTCCATATTTAATATCCTGCAGTTTACGGAAATTGTATACACAATATTGCTGCTTTTCATGTTTCTATCTTGACAATCTTTTCTATTGAAATTGTTGGGTTCATTTCACCCTTAAATCGTTTATAAATTTTGTATTTTTTTTTTCAGAAAAGATGATTATATTTTGTCTACATTGCATCGTTTCTTTGAAATTGTTGGAGAATTTTATTAATAGAGATATGCAATTAAATGAAGCTCAATATAGAAACGTACTTACGATAGAGTAATGTTCAATTTTAGAATTATTTCATCCACTATAAACTTAATGGGTTTTTCATGTTGACAATTCTGCTATGGTCTCGTCTACGCTGCCCATTTTCGAATTTTTATCGTTGACACATTAGAATAATAACAGCGCTGTTTATTTGACTGAAAAACCTCAAGATAAACGATTAAGTTACCTAATTTGGTGGTACGTACGTAGAAATGACAAAAAGTATTCGAGTAATTGATAAAAAATTTAAAGAATATATCAAATGTCCAATTACATACTTATATCAGTCTGCTATAAGACAGATAACGGGGTGTTTTATCGTTAGAAACATGTCTGTATTAGTTAACTTTAAAATTGTCAAAATTAGAAACAACACTAGACGTGAGTATAGTTTTAAATAATTATTTTGATTCTTATTTCAAAAATTTCGTGTTTTTTTATTTCGCTATAAAACAATTAATAGATTTTATTATTACGTCCAGTTCAGGTAATTCACCCCAATTTCAATCAAATTGACGGAATAATCTGCGAGCTTTATGGGAATTTACAAATGTAATTAATTCAACAACACCTTTATATACACAGGTGATAGAAACAGGAAAAAATACGGGGTTAATTCGATCGTATCCTTTTATTTTTGGATTAAATGTAATGAAACTTTACAGCTAGTATTGTTTTTCTTTCACCACCTCGTTTTATTGCTAGCTTCTCCTAGACTATAAAGCTACATGGTGGAAATGGTTGAAAAAACAACACAAGACCGATAAAATAACCAGACTTTAGGCTCGTTCTATTTAATTGGTTTGTAGTTATATAATTTCGTCTTTATATATTTTATTTAAATTTACTTTTCAATTTTAATTTATCAAACAAACGAACCATATGAATTCTGCCAAGTGCTACCAATTATCCAAGTTCGTATTGTTATTAATCAAAATATATGGAAGTTTGTTACTATTTTAAATATAGTGAGATGGGTTTATTATCAACTATCATAAATTTACATTAAAATACCAAATAATTGTATTTGAATATTTGTGAATTTTGTACGAGAATCTTCAATTTTCGTTATTAAAAATTTATAACGTTGTATAAATACAAAATAGATCGAAATATAAACATGAACATATCAAATTTTTACACATGTGCCAGATGTTCACGTTAAAGCTACATAATAAATTCATCCAATTGCATACGATGAAAAGGATTGCAGAAAATGTCGTATTTGGATAAACAGCAAACATTAAAAACAATTTTTATTCAAATTACTGCCAATAAAATACAATAATTCGCCCGGCGCATCCACCAATTTTCAACATTATTCTGCGATAAAAATAGTAATGACTCGCAAAATGCAACTATTCTATTTTTGAGCTTTTCGCGTTTAAATTTGGAGACACGCCTCTTTATTCTGATAAAATTTGCTGTTTGTAAACAAACTATAGAGTTGCTTTTAACCGATTTTAGTTATCTCAAGTCGTCAATTTTTGATGAATTTTGCTATCGGATCGTTTAAATTGTAGAGACATCATCAATTTTTAACAAATCTTACTTTAAAACGCTACAGATACGTTTGTTAAACTGAATTTTTTAGTTTTAGCCTAATCGGTTGTTTATACGTAGCTAAATATTTTACACAATTTCAGGATTAAAATTCGAGTCAGTTATCTGATGAGTCTTTGTGAAATTCAATACAACTCGTCAATTGCAATTTTGATAAATAATAAAATTGGCTTATAATGTACTCTAAAAGCTGGTCGATTACGTATTTCAAAAAAGTTAAATCTCTATAATTTTAATTGAGCTTTTAGTCAATTATTTCTCTTATCAGTCGAAAATGTCACGTTTGAAGTACATTGAAATTGTGGCTTTTATATTTAGAATTTGTATTTAATTGTTAAATCTCTTTAGTGTTAAAATATTATGGTTATTGCATCATTTTTTAAATTTTATTTCTCGGCGCATCCACCAATTTTCAACATTATTCTGTATGATGAAGAATCGATAATCACTGGCAAAAACGAAATTTTCAGACCAATTTTTGTCTTTTTTCGAGTCTAACTTTCTATTTTGAGAAATTCGAATCCCTCTTCTGATAAATTTTGCAATTGAAACACAAGCTAGTAGAGGAACATTTGGTCGATTTTAGTCATTTCAAATCATCAATTATTAATGAATTTTGCTATCGAATCGTTTAAATTTTACATATATCATCAATTTTTAACAAATCTTACTCAAAGACGCTACAGATATATTTGCCTTTAGTCTAAATATTTGACACGACTTCTTGATAAAAATTCTGATCAGTTATATGATGAATTTTTGTGAAATTCAATGCAACTCGTTGATTTTATTCCTAATGAACTCTAAAATTGGCTTACAATGCACTAGAATACGAGAACGAGCCAACCAGTATAGATTTAAAAAATTTCAAACCTTTATAATTTCAGAAAACACAGCTGAAAAAAGCCACATTTGAAATACATGAAAATCGTGATTCGTGTATGCAGAATTCGTGCCCTAAATATTAGATTTTGCCATTATTAAAATTAAAATATAATTTTGATTATAATCAATTGTTTTTAATTTGGTTTTCGCGGCGCATCCACCAATTTGCAACCTTATCTATGTCAGGAAACAGCATTAATGAATCTTAAAAACGGAATGTTTAGGTCAATTTTTGAGAATTTCCCAGTTTATATTAAAGTTTTGAAGATTTTTTTCTTTTTCGCTTGTTGATAACAAGCTGTTAATGTACCCGACTAATTATCAACGTTATTCTACAGAATTCTCTAGAGAAAGAAAAATGAATAGAGAGAGCATAATTTTAAGATCAATTTTTTGAACTTTTGGCAGGATTTTCGAGCTTATATGTAGATTTTGAGAATTTTTTCTCATTTTGTGATGAAATTTGTTATTTGAAAACGAGCTGTTGAGGTAATTTCTGTTGATTTTAGCCATTTCAGATCAATTTTTAATAAATTAGACCGCTTAATTTTAGAGACACCATCAACTTGTAACAAATCTTACTTCAAGGCGCTAGGGTTGCGTTTGTTAAACTAAATTTTTTAGTTTTACTCTAGTCCGTCGTTTCAACAACTCAAATATTTAACACAACTTCTCAGTTAAAAGTCTTTGCGAAATTCCATACAACTCGCTGATTTATTATTTTTGATAACTCTCAAATTGTCCGCCAGTGTACTAGAATCGTCGAGTAGTTGAGGTTTTGAAATTTTCAAACCTTTATAATTTCAATTGAGTGAACACAAGAGAAATTAACGTTTTGTTATTTCCTGTATTTGTCTGGCGGAAAAATCGTGTAGATTGTAATTTTTTCACATTTGGAATACATTAAAATTGCGATTCTTCATATTATACTTATTATTTTTTAATTGGGTCTTTCCCGGCGCATCCACCAATTTGACTCGTTTATTTCCTAGTGAATTGTTCCCAAGAGATGGACCAATTGTTTTCTTGTTGTTTATACAAAACAATTATTAAATATTTGATTTGCAAGATTAAATGAGTAAAGTTGTATTAGTTTTGTGTATGTAAGTATAAACTTGTAACAATAGTAACAAATCTTATCATTAATTCATAGTTTTAATTCAATTATTCCAACAGTTTGTATTTTAGTTTTAATAAAGTGGCTAATACTATTAGATTCCATTTCAGTATCTAATTTGAAGCTGCCAAACAATACAACCATCTCGATGAGTACAATCGTGTCATTTGTTTATATAAAGTCGTTATAAAGTCAGTAGGATGTAATAAAATCCAAGAAAAGGTCTTGATTTCATGTAATACGGTTTTGTACAAACTAAAGATTTAGTATGCAAAGAGAATAGAATAAGTTTGTGTGTGTGCGTGAGTGTGTGGTAATTTATTCTTGTACGACTTTCAAAACTGTATTGTCTCATTCTAGACTTTAAACACTGCCCCTTAACAACCCCCACAATATACAACCCTGTGTTGTTTGTTCACAACAATTAGTCTCTTTTACTAAACGAATGGATTTGGTGGATAATTTATACAATGTCTAACAAATGAGTCTATTCATTTTATTTGTTTATACGAATTTTATTTGTAGTTTTTCCGTATTGGTTCGAATAAAGTTCGTTGTAGCATTCCAGTTATTTCCCCCTATTCAACCGTGACCAACAGTCTAGAATTCAATTTAATTGAAATCAACGTTCACCGTCAATGAATACCTGTTTGAAGTGTAGTTTCGACTAAAGTAAACTTTCGATGAAAATTAAAACCGTTAAAATATGGTTGAACATTTGCGAACTTTTCCACAAATAAATTCACAACAATAAGAATTGATTACATTGAATAAGAACGTGTAATTAGTAATTTAAATCAATTTTTTTTCCACAATTTGTAAAGATTCAATGCGGATTTGAATTGTTTTTTTTGCGTGTTGTAGAATATTCTATAGGAATGTTAAGTTGTACAAAAGTGGGCCTTTTTAGTGAACGAGCTTTAAGTAGAATACATAAATCTCGATAATTCGTTGGAATCAAATAGTGCACGATCTTTTTCTCTATACAATCAATTACGTTCATCCAGTTATAATTTTCTATTCCCTTTCGTATTCTTCTATAATTCTCTTTAACCAGATCGATTCAAATTCGTTTAAAACTCCCATGAATATCGACGGATTATAAATCGTCTTATTTTATAAATCATCAAATATTTTAGCCCCGATCTTTATTAAGAAGTATTAAGATTTAATTTGAAACTTTGCAATTCTTTATAATTTTGAATGCGAAGTAAGAGTATGGTCGATTTGTTAAACTTTAGAGATGCCTCTATGAAATCTCAATGATTCCCATCCGTTTTTCTTTGACAATGAAAATTGTGTGAAGATATCACACCAATCCTATCACTTCCAGGTTTTACCATGTTGGAGAATTTCTAACGGTGTGGTGGTATAGTGCGAACGAAGAAGGGGGTGGAGTGGAGCGCATTACTCACAGTATTCTGGAGATGACAGCACTTTTAGCTGACATGATATCGGTGGGGGTTTCTTATGCTTTTCAATGGATAGATATTTATTACTACTATTCGACCGGTCGTAATTCAACTTGTGCGAGAAAATTATTGGAAACTAATATTCTCAATTTTTGGTGGTGGAAGTGAAGAAAAAAACAAGAAGAAATCCGTATGTTTTGTTGGAATTTTTGTATATTTCCACGTCATTTTTCATCAATTTCAGCTCAATTGATTCCAACGACATCAATCACACAGGCTGGACATTAGAGAAAAATCCTATATTGGAATCGTAATAGAAAACAGAATTAAAAATAAAAAAAACCGACCAACTTTGATTGGAACTTGTGCGCTACAATGGAATTCTCGACGGGTTTTTTAATTATTTTCAATAATGATCAACATTTTTGTGTTGCTTTATCCGGCGCCTCCACCAAATTTCCACATTGTACCTCAAAATCAAACAATATAGCATTGTATGTGTCGGGTATATCGTCGGGTAATTGGCGAGATAATTTGTAACGCCGTCCACATGCAAACGCCGATGATCAATCATAAAATTTAACCACATATGACTCGATTCAAGATTTGACGAATAATTATGAGTCTCGTTAGGATCGATCTGTGTTCGTTAAGTAGAGGGTCGCGTGTAGTCCGAAAAAATCACCTATTCTTTGATATATGGCCAGATAAATATCGGGAGATTATTGAATAAACATCCGCACCATTAAGGAAGTATTCATGCAGTTTTTATGTATATCTGATTGGATTTTGCAATTTATTGTAATTTATAGCGCATTAAAGTTGTGCCCACACAGACCCAGTTGTTAAAACACTAATCGCTGCTTAAATCAAAGTTATAACTTCCTAAAATACGATAATATCTGATACTAATTCAAGCCAGATATTGTTTTCACAACTAACTACAACCACAAAAAAAAAAATTGAAATCAACCCCACAAAACTGCAAATTTCTGGTGAACGTCAATTACGATTAAGACTATTGCATATCTAGAGTAACCCCATTTTATGCACAAGATATCTTCAGTAGAGACTAAATAAGGGGGATGTTCTTATCGCAGCGCGTGCCGGGTTAGATATAAGGATTACACTGGGGATTATCTTTACATATGGACTCAATCTCATGCTAATTCTTGATACCGACTCGACAATCATAATTTATAACGAAATTCTTATCTAAATGAATATTTTCGTGAATCTTTAATTATTAATAGCGGTTTTGAAAGATGTGGTCACTTTCATGGTACGGTGTAAATCCTGATTTATGTTTGACATTCTTTCGTAATTCATTGCCTTAATTGCAAAAGTTGACAGAGGTGGTGGTGAATCTAAAAATATTCCATCTCATTTCATCTCAGTTCCTTTTGTTATACCAGTTTGCTCTATGATGGTGGAAAAAAGCAAACTTTTTGTTGTTGGCGTCTTTGACATGAGAAAAGGGATGGAATTTTATTGTTCGTTGGGTTTTTTACTATTTAAAGTGGTGATTTTGTTAAAAATTACCAGTCAAGAGCGTTATCATTTGCGTAATGATTTTTAATAAATAAAAACGGTTTCGTATTGCGGTGACGTTGGAAAAATCGTCGTCTTTCTTCACTTTCCACTTCGATATTATTCTAAAATTGTAGTTGTAAGAAACAGAATACGTAATATCAAAGTATCATGATAGATGTTTGGAATTATATAGATATAAAAGATGTAAAGGGGAGAAATATAAAAATCAGAATAGGCAATTTGGTGGTGGTCTTAAGCATCCATATATCGCACGTAGAGTCAGACCAGAACCACCCCGTTGCCACCCTCTTGTACATATATGAGTTATGATGGTGGTCGCCACGTACCAACTATATTTTATTTGTTATCGGATTTGAGTTCGTGATGCTTTTGCCAAATGTCTGTTTGTGGTTTTCATCGAATTACACATATACTTTGATATTATTTAAATCTCCAAATAAACACATTTTTCCGGCTCGACTGTGTGTGCCGCTGCATGAAATCTTACAATCAGACACCGATTTTCATATTCAATTTATCCATTAGGACAACAACGCAAAAAACGACGAACACTCTACTATATTAAACGAATAAAACTTAATTATCGATCGGCACATTAGTACAAATTCAATTCAAAGTTCATTTAATTGTCATCGATTACGCGAAAGAATTGATTTCGATTGCTTTTATCGCTTTTGTTGAGTTTTTATTTAAAAAAAATTCAACAATGAATGTGAAAATTTTATCATCATCGCAATCATCAGTAAAAGTTTAATACATCTTAAAAGTTTTTAATTAATTAACATTCTTGTTATCTATCTAACGGTTCGGAATGGCGGATCGGTTTCTTGTGGTTGGTTTAAAAACTGGCTAGTATATTTCTGACTACCTCTCCACTTGAACAACTTTACGCACAACTTGAGCTTGAAAACAATTACAATTATTTCAGGAGGAAACAGAACGATCCAACAGTACAAAATTAAATTACAATCCAGTGAATTTGTAAAGGAAAAATTTCACGAAACCGACATTATATTAGTGTTAACTGAATTTCCATTTTTCCTCCACAATATATGTGTTCTTTTATTTTATTATAATTTTTTTTAATTATTACAAAAAACCTAAATACAATAGAGGGTAGAGAACAAAAACAGGACAAAAGGAATCGGAACTTTGGTAGTTCGCTGGTAAAAACCAATTATTAAAATTAAGTTCACCGCTTGGAAAAAAATATAAGGTAATGAGAAACAACTGAATATTCATAAATAGTAATAAGGTTTTTTTCTGACGTTCGCATAATTATCATCATCATCATCGTCGTCCCTGTTGTAACCCGAAATTTCTTTTCCAGTTTAATTATGCACTTTATTTTTGTCATTCTTCCCACTTAATTGATACATGAATATGTATGAACCGAGTTGTGGATTTTCATCTAAAATACACAATACCGGCACAAAATAACAAATAACAATCTTACCAAGAAAATTCAATCGTGGAAATCGCAAATTTCCAACCACCACACCATCTATACGAGAGCTTTCGCACTAAATCTGGAAGCTTTTCGGAATAATCGAGCTTTCTGTAGCGATTTCGACTCGTACAGGAATCTGGTTGCGGTTTTAGTTAAGGGTTTCTTTAAATTTGCGCGTTTCGTGAATAAAAACGCCCTAGTTTGATAAACAGGCTTATTAAATCAACCCGTTCGATTATGGATTGGTTGGAAATAGGTGTGATATCGGCGAGTCGTTGAAATATTCAGTTATTTATCGATTTATGAAGCCTGCCGTTGAGAAAATTCAGTTTTATTTCTAGCAGACGTCTAATTTTCTAGCAATACAATTTCGAACTAGAGATATTGGTTTTAGTCAGTTAGAAATTCGCTTCATTCAATAAAAATCTGAATATTTTATGATTTTGGATTTAATTAAAAATTCTACAACCATCCCACATGTTCAACGTATAGAGAGACTGGTTACTGTTTAACTTATGTAAATGTAGCAATCAAGTTTAGATCCCTACTGGGCGTATTAGCATATTGGTGTAATATCGGTATGTTGAATGACCAATTCTGCTACCCCCATCAATAAATACGTTGAAATTATAATATTTTTCGGTATTAAAACAAATTCAACCGATCCTGGTTCTTTATAAATTATTTCATTCGTTTAAATTGTTGGATTTAATGAACACGAGTGGAAATAACAAGGAGAATTTGCATTAAAAAAAATGACATAATTCTGGGGGAAATTCTAATTGGAGCCATGTAAATTCTCTTCGTTATGTTACTCGAAAAATCTATTGTTCCACATTTCGCCCAATTATCAGTTCCCATCAAATCCAGCTTCAATTTTGTGTTCTTCTAGTTGACCTTTGTGGTCCAATTCGGGGGATAATCCGACGAATTTGAGACAGTCGCGGACAATTCCGCCAAGTAATCCCGTTTGTAGAACGTCTGAGATTCGGCTATTACCAAAAATTACGGACATTCAATGTTGTGAAAAGAAGAACCGACCGAAAATAAAACTTCAAACTGTGAAATTAACTTTGAACGAATATCTTTAAATGCGTTTTTCGACAATTTCCACAGTTAGACGGACAAACTTGGAAACTTTCTTGGGTAAATTGTAAATTTTTCATATTTGCTGTTATTAGGGGCGTACAACTTGAAGTTTTAAAGCCGTTTCACTTCTGTTTCATATATCACTCGGTTTTTTTTTTTGTAGCATAATTTGTGTAGGGTTTGTTTTGTGGGGTGGGTTTGTTCGAAATTCGGGGTTGTTGACAATAAAACCACGACAATCGAGAATTGTCTGTGAATTAACAATATGTGGGGAATATGTGGATTTAGTGGATATTCTTGTAAATCCGAACGGTTGTCCGTTGAGACGACTGGCGAATTCAAGTTCAATCAGCAGATGGGTTTTCTTATCACTCTTATTTCTACATAAGTCGATTCGTGTAGTTGATTTTCTTGCTATTTTCGCCTCCTCCATCTCGTTCTGTACCGCTTTCTTTGCGGCAAATAATTTATCGTAACCGGATTTGAAACATCGAAATCAATTTTATCTTTGATTTTTGAAATAGGGTATTTGACGTGATTCTTGTGCACGTTAACCGTTGTTGAAATTAAATTAGGATGTTGTAGCGCCAATATAATATTAGTGACAGTGAAGGAATGACAGCCCTACATCGATTTCTATTTCTATATAAGAAATCGGAAGGGGTGTATTTTTTGGACGGCCTCCAAATTCACCCCAGAACTCGGCCGGAATAAATGCCACCTCGAGGCCGGAAAAAAGGTGAATAAATGACGATTTCATGTTTGCGAATAATTATGATCCGGCGGATGGAACCGGGGTCGGGTTGAATAATGATTTTTCGTGTTGGCCAACGACACGGCCATCTGTCAATGTTGTGTCAATAACAGCCATATACAGTCCTGATCGGTCAATTGCGTGTACGATCTCTATCTGTGTTTGGCGTATTTATTGCCATCAACTATTGCCAGTTTATTTTGTTACCTAAATATCGAAGATTAGAAACGATATGGAATTCGAACCAATACACACATATACTATAAAATATCGATTGAATCAATTGCTTCTGTTAGAATATTAGATTGGAATTGAAATGAGCAGACTTAACAGAATTCGGAAGGCATTCCGTTTCGATAGGCATCATTTGCATCGATTCCCTATATATGTTTTATATTCAACCATATCTAGTCTAATACTTTTAGTTCATGAACGAAATTCGCACAGCTAGCAGTCTCTTACAGTAGAATCGTCTTTTTTAAAATCAAACTCAAATGATATACTACTAGCACGGCGAAACTTCTTCAAAAACTTTTGACATATGGCGGAAACGAATTAGTTCATTTTCCCGGACATTATCAGTTAACTGTACGAAATTAAATCGTTAAAACTGCCTCCAAACAATCGATAAACTCTTCTCGCACCAATCAAAAGACAAAAGTAGTTTTCTTTGGTAATTTTTGTTCGATAACGAATCTATTCCGAGTTGGCAGACTGGAATTTATGACGACAAAAACAAGTCACGACTGCACTTCAGAATAATTTATTGGAGTTGCGATCTTAAAATTCACAAAATCATTCGTTTGAAACATCATATAAAATTTTGTAATTTTGCAATTATTAAACAAGCTTTTAATAATTGCTCTATTTTTATATAAAATACAATATCTGGTTTGTAATTACATCCACAAAATTCCATTTCAACAACAATAATATGGCGATATTAAATTTGGCAAATAAAATGCAATCTCTCTTTTCTAGTTGAAATATCAACATGCAAATGAATGCTGCCGTTTTATCGTGTTTCTTTAAAAGTTTGTTTTCATAATCGAGTTACTGTTCTCATGATGGACTTCTTTTTATTTCTTCCATCCCATCTCCTGCATTGTCTACAATAATGTTCGTTCTTCTGTATTGTCTCTTGATCAAAGCATTAAGAAAAATTATCGAGTAGTAAATTCTACAATTGCACAACATTTGGAACAGTAGAATTTACAAATTCAAGACTTTCACAATAAAATATCTTCAACTCGAGTAATCGTGTATTCGATTTTGATTCTTTTCAAAAATAATCCAGATATGTGTACTTTAGACGATATTTTATTGAACAAGAATAAAAATATGGATTCAAACATATTTCTTCAACATTGTTCAATAGTTTGCACACGATTTAATCGGACATTTCAATTTTAAATCGGTTACAATTTTATATAATTAACTAGACTAGTTGGTGGACACAATCGATTAATCGTGACTGTTTTAAATGAAAAGTCGCTGTTAAATTTCCACTTGCACATGAAAAAACGGCGACAATGAACAGGTACGTGCTTGCGAATATCTCGACAGATAAACAAACAAAAATTTTTATAAATGAATCTAATACCACCCCATATTTCACAAAAACATCAATAATGCCGCATTTAATTCGAATTGGTGTAGAGATAATCTCACTAATCAAGTGTCGATGGATGTTTTCTAAACAATTGTTACAGACAGCCGTCTTTCTTTCAGGCCATCCAATTTCGAGCAATACCCACCGGTTAGAAAACCATGTCATGACATTAACGTTCACCCCCAATTCCGTATTTCATTTGGCTAAAGGAATGAGTTTTGTAATTAAGGCGTTTTCAACGATGTTCACGCATCTTTACCGTTAATTTTATTCGTCTGCTTGATTGCAAGGTGAGAGCGGTTGATGGCTTGAAAATAAGTAATAGAAAGTGGAAAAATGTGCTGAATTTCATTTAATAGAAGCACAATTTCCACCGTTGTTGTTGAATACAAGCCTGAAGTGCAAACTTGTTTATTAATTAAGAAATGTTTCAACTTGTTTCCAACTATTCCCGAAATGTTCGTTATGAATTATTGAAATACTCGGATTACGCCGACATTCGTTTTTAATCTTATTAATAGTCCATCATTTATCTCGACTATCATCATCATTTTTATCGCTAGACTATAAAAAATTATAGATTAAACTTTGTAATAGTGTTAGTTGTGTTGTTTTCATCGGCCAAAGTCATCACATTTAATTAAAGCAAAGTTATCTGTAAATCCTCCAGGATAAATCATATGTGTTATAGATGTAGAGTAAAGAGGAAGAGGAATAAAGCACAGACACACTTCATTATAGCGCTTGAGCTACACCAACTGCGGCCTAGTATAGACAACTATAAAGCTCCAAAAGCTCCAGGAAAGCACAAAAGCTCATGTAGGTCTCCGATGTATTTCGTTTCGACTTAGTTTCAGACAACTTTATATTTATGAAAATATTCCGTACGCTTTGTAAATAAAACAAAACAACACAAAAAAAAATAACGTGAAAGAAATGTTAGACTTTAATACAAGTGTGTAAAAGGCTTTATTCTACGACACATACAAATATTTCATGAATTTTACACATTAAAGCTCTTGTTATTGTTTTTATTCCACAAAACTGATTCGATTAACGTTTTTACCCCGAATTTTATCCCCCCAATTCGCCCCTAATTGATCATATTGTTGTACTAATTTCTTATTGTGTTTGTTTCCATTCTAATTGAATCGAGTTGAATTTGCGTCAATTAACAAGAGTCGGTTATGAAACGTAAATTTTAGGGCTTAAAATTAGACGTGTTAAATTTATTTGAAATCTACTAAAATATTTTACGTGCACAATCAGTTACATTTTTTATAGCTTCAGTACTGTTTGTTATAGCTGCTGAGAATTTCGATTCAACACATGCTTCTGTCAATATTGTTGTGTTATCTAAATATTGTTGAATTCTCAATAAATTAGTAGTGATAGTTGTTGGTATTTCGATAAATTCAGCAGTTATAGGACTTATCAAATCGATCAAACACGAACTGTTCGTACCGCAATTATCTAATTCTATACCTAAATCGAGAACAACATTCCATAAAGTTGTTACATTACGGACTGTTATAAAAAGATCGTTAGAAACAACATCGATTTCAGGTTTAATACATTCAGTTAATTGTTTTGCTAAAATTAACGGTAATTCTGCGAATCCAGGCAGTACAAGTTCGATACAACTTGATATATCAACACCAAATTTAATATATTTTCGATTTAATTTGTCCAATTTTTCAAAGAATTGGAAAGAAATTTTGAAAATATTCTTAATACCATTACTTGTGAATGTAATCGGAAACCGAAAAATTTGTTCGAGAAACTTCCTTGTTTGAATCAGGCCATGTACAGTGGCATTTCTGATTTCATTATAAAGTTGTCTAATTTCATCAATAGGATTTTCAGTTGTATTTGTTGGAATAATTGTGGCCATTGTAGAATGATAAGATGAATGCCATTTGGTCTGATTTTGACGAGTACTAGCCGTTGGAGAAGTCTCAGATGACGATTCAGACGTAGCAGTAGTACTAAAGGTGGTAGATCGGTCATCTGTGGTGCTTGTAAGAGTGCTCGATTCGGGGCTGCTAGTAGAGATATCGCTAGTAGACCAGTCAGCTGTGGTGCTAGCAGTACTTCCAGTATTACTAATAGTTGTAAGTAAGTCAGTTGTAGTGCTAACTGAAGCTTCAGGTGTACCAGTGGAACTAACGGTGCTAGAATAATCATTTGTAGTGCTGTCGGTAGTACTAACACCTGTAAACAAATCAGTTGTAGTGCTAAATTCACTGGTTGATTCTGTGGTACCAGTGGTGTTAACTGTAGTCTCAAAATTTTGGGTGGTAGTCTCAGTTGTTGTTTCGGTTGTAGTAGTAGTAGAGCTATCACTGGTAGATCCGTCAGCTGTGGCGCTAGCAGTACTTCCAGTACTACTAATAGTTGTAAGTAAGTCAGTTGTAGTGTTAACTGAAGCTACAGGTGTACCAGTGGAACTAACGGTGCTAGAATAATCATTTGTAGTGCTGGCAGTAGTACTAACACCTGTAAACAAATCAGTTGTAGTGCTAAATTCACTGGTTGATTCTGTGGTACCAGTGGTGTTAACTGTAGTCTCAAAATTTTTGGTGGTAGTCTCAGTTGTTGTTTCGGTTGTAGTAGTAATATTACCAGATTCTCCTGTACTAGCACCCTAATTATAAGCGTTATTAATTAAAAATAAATTGGTAATTTGTTAGTTTTACCTGAACAGTTATGACAGTTGCAAAAAGTATAATTGTGTACTTTATAATCATGTTGCTGATATTGTAGACACACAAAAAATTGAGGATTCTCTAATTCAACTGCATTTTATATCTCATATTTTCTAAATTTTGCAATTCTGCATTATCTCGACAATAAATGTCGAATTATATTGATGATTTCCTCATAAAGTAATGAATTTTGCAAACTTTTTATAGTCTAGAATTGAGCCATAATTGTCTCGAGTTATCTGGGAAACGTTTGGGAAACAAATATTGAAATATTAATTAAATAGAAACAGCAGATTTTTTTTGGCGACTATATTAATGATCGTCTAGCTTAATTTTAATGATAAAGTTCGGTCGAAATAACGGAAAGATTCCAAGTTGAAGAAGTTTGTTTGACACTAACAGTGTCACTTTTATGATAAATTGTTTTTCAAGAAAATTACAAATATTCTAATAAAATTGAACATTGATGCAAGCCTTTTTGAGGGTAGTCTTTTGAAGATAGAATTAGCTCTTTAGTTGTGATTTAAAGAAAGATAATCTTAATCACTGAGGATTTAGATTTACAATTTTTATATTGGGAATATTTTATGGTATTTTGAAATTTATTTATAGGTTTGCTAAAAAGATAAGCCTACGTTGAAGTACTCTCTAAAGTCATAATTGCCATAAAGTGCACTTTAAAGATTATCAGTTTTATTATCCTTAATTATGACGCTATATTAGTTATGTTGAAAGCCGTTTATTTAGCAATCGATTATAATTATCTACTTCTATATAATCGAACTATTATTCCTGAATTTAGGCAATCTCATGAGTTGTTTCGTATCTATTCTTTTGTATTCTTTTTTTATCTCTTAACAATTTTCTTATTTTGATTTTTGCTAGACTTAGGGAGGAAAAATTAAATTGGCACAACTTTAAAAATGCGTTGGCTCAAAAATTGATTACAGAGGCATGCAAAAATTATTGCTAAACTTTTTATGTATAGTTTGGTCCCTTTGAGCCAATAATTTCGACTGTTTAATCAAATTTTAGTCAATTTAAGCATCTTGATAAGTGTATAAAGAAAGCATGAAGATGAAGGATAAGACTTATCGGATATTTGGAAAAAATTAGTTGCTTTACTAATCGAAAATAAAATTATTGCCCGATAATATTAGAATTTATTGAAGTAATCTGTAAGCAATCATCTAAAATTTCAAAGAGCTTCCAAATCTTCTGCACAACTTATTATACTTTCTACAGCCTTATTTCCAGTACTCTCGTAATTCATAAGTATTTCGTCAATTGCAATTTCTGACAAAACTGTATAGTCGTTTAGATATTCATCAAATCTCAATATGTATTTATCGACTTGTGTCGGTATGTCTTCATCTTCGTCTTCCAACGATTCAAGGACATTTTCAATACATTCTGAATCTTTATTACAATTTTTCAACTCAACACCAAGACTATAGACGGTTTTCGATAATTTCTCCAAATTTCTGATTGCGGGGAAAACGTAATAATTGTGCACAGCATCAACTTGGTGTGTAACATTTCTCCGTACGTGGTCTAGTGAATGGTGTCGTTGATTTTTCAATGTTGATTCTACTGCTTCGATACATTTCGAAATATTAGTACCAAAATTGGCGTATTGTGTGTTGAGCTTGACAAATTCGTTGGAAAATTTAATGAACAATTCTTCAATATCTCTCGTACCATTACTGCTGAAGGTTATTGCCGACCATGTAACATGTTCTAAAGCGACTTTTCCTGCACTTAAACCTGCTTCGACTTTCTCATTTAGTTCGTTGTAAAGTTCTGTAGCTTCCTGTTTGGGATTTTCAGTAGTGCTAGTAGGGCTAGCAGTTGTAGCAGCTGCAGACGTAGCAGAGGAAGACGTAGCAGATGCAGACGTAGCAGCAGCAGTAGTCGTAGCAGCAGCAGTAGTCGTAGCAGCAGCAGTAGTCATAGAAGCATCATCTTTCAAGCTGGCAGCCTAATTCATCGATTAATTATATTAATTTTATTGCATAAATAATTAATTTTACCTGAACCAAGATGATTGCTGCAAAGAGAACAGTAAGGTATTTTGTAATCATTTTAGACGTCTTAAAGTTTCAATCTAAACTGTAAATTTTACAAATAAATTGTGCTTTATATAGTTGTACGATTCAATAAATTGTTGATTTTACAACAAAAAAGCATTATCTTAATAAAAATTGACATTTATCTTTAGTTTTTCGACAGATGTGAGAACGAAATGATTTTTTCATGATAAAACTCTTGATTCGTTCATAAATGATAATTGTTGTAGATTATTATTTGATAAATGAATTATCACGTGCAATACTCGTGATCATATCAATTATTCTGATTCTAAACTTAATGCTGTTTGCTAGTTTGGTGATAATAATTGTCGATTTTTCTGTATTTTTCTGCTTATATTGTTGATAATGTAAAGCTTATAGTTGATTTTACTAGAGCATTCAATTCTAACTTTTTCTTAATATGCACACTATAGACAAGTATGTTATTGAAACTTTTTCAGCTGGAAAAGTCAGTACTATCTGATAAGATATGGAAAATAATTGCAAAAAATTTACATGGGTATTCCTCTTAATATAATAATCATGTTTAGAGTGTACTGATATGGTATTAAAAATGGTAAATATTAAGCTTATTAGGTCCTGGATTTGGACGATTTTATTTTTCCTGATAGGACGAAATCGTATTTAAATGTAAATTAATTAATTAATGAAAAATGGGTTGTTTTAGTGAGCTCTTCAGCCAGGTATTTTGGTATTGATTTGGAATTAAGTTTATTTTAAGGCAAGCTTACTTTAAAGATAGCTAATTGAAGTACATTACAAAGATAATTTTTCATTTTGTCTTTAGCATTCCATAAGGGCTATTTATAATATAACTTTTAAATATTAGTTCCTCTGGATTCATTTTTTTCCCGATTAATTTTTCGCCTCCTAATTATAATCTCGTTACCATCTATGCTTATATTTTGAGAGGTTTATTAGGCTGGGAGCAGAATGGAAAGGGGTTTTGAAGATTATAGATGAAACTTTGAATTTCTTATAAGGACATAGAAATGTTTCAATGCTATAAATTTTGAATCATCATTGCTTGTAAAGAATTAGTTTGATACATACTGAAAGAATAAGGAAAATTATCCAAAATTCAAAACCAAAAACACTTAAGAATTACCCATTTTTAATACCCTATCAGTGCAGTCAAATAGGATTTTTAAATTATTGAAAGTATTTGTTTACGTATCTTGTGTAAACTAATTGAAACATCCAGCCAAATAAAATTTTTCAGTTGATAAAGTTTCAAATAACACAGTTATCGATAAAGTACATACTAGAAACTATATCTGATATCTCTCAAAAATTGATTATAAGATTTTTTATACATTGTTAGCAATTACAATCCCCGAATAACAACATTATAACTATTATTAAAAATGTTATTTACAATCAATTCATTGACAAAGGAAACCCTAATTAATTTATCATTATCACATGATTGTTGAATTAATCAAAAATAATTATCTAGTTTATCAAGCAATTTCTTTATGACCTCTGTTGATAGTGTGAAAAATTCAATTTCTTTTAAGATAATGCACTTTTTTATTGTAAAATGAGAAAACTCTTCGATTGAGTAAGTATATAAAGCGGAATTTAGTTGTGGAAATTTCAGTTTAGATTGTGACTCCAAAACCAACAAAATGGTTACAAAATACATTGTCCTTGTTCTTGCAACAATCGTCTTAGTTCAGGTAAAATTAATTAATTTTCAAATTAATTATGAAAAATTACCAAACTTAATTATCATCGAATTAGGCTGCTAGCTTGAAAGAAGTTGAAAGTAGTACAGAAGCGACTTCTGATGTAACCACTGAAGCTGATGTGGTTTCGACAACTGTAGCTGCAACAACTACAACTGTAAGCCCCAAAGATGAAGCTTCAGCGATTTACAGTCAACTCAAAAGCAAAGTCCGAGGAGCCATTCGTGAATCAGAAACAGCTTTGAAACAAATTACCTGGTCAGCTATAACTTTCACTGCTAACGGTACAAAAAACATTGAAGAAGCTTACATGTCATACTTAGCGGACATCTACTCACTCCAAAAAAAATTACATCAGTGAGGGTGTTGATATTTCTAAATGTATCAAACAAGTAGAACCTGCTTTAGCAAAAACCAAACGATACTACTTGGATTTGACACGGAGAGCTGTTGTACACGAAGTTGATGTCATTTACAATTACTACTCGTTACAAACAATAAGGAATTTACAAAATTTATGGGTAACCGTACATGATCTTGGTACTGATTTGAAGCAATGTGGTAGCGATTCGGAATGTGTAAACACGGTTCTGGGCAAATTGGAAAAACAATCTGGTGTTACACCGGCAAAAGTTGATGAATATTTGGCGCAACTTAAACAATATCAATCGAGCTATACGGTTGAATCTGAAAATGCCATTGATGCGAGACTTACACAGTTTAAAGCTAAGGCAAATGAACATTTGCTAAATTTAACAACTTGTATTGAAAATTTGGTCAATGCTTAAAATATTTGATAATGGTATGATGATGCAATAAATATTGATCCTGCTGTCCATTTTTGAGTTTTATGATTATTACTAATCTTTACTCCAAAATCAGACAACCTGTTTCAAAAAAATTCACAATGCTTAGCCATAAAAATTGGTTTATTAGACTTATTGGGCTTTAAAACTAGGAATGGATTTAAAGCCAAGATGAGTCTAATTATCCAAAATATAATCACGTATTGGGAATAAAAATAGTCAAGAATTCATTGAATTGTCTCTCGGTATTTCAGCTTTCGTCAATTTTGCAACTTGTCTCCAAAACTAATTCGACCATTTTAGTTTTAATGTTTTGGCCATAAATCATAATAGAAAAATACAAGATTAGTTATAAAAGATCAACTTTTGAGGCGTAACAAAAGTACTAATTGCCAAGCAAAAAACAGATTTATTTAATAAAGTAAACTGACTTGAAGGTACTTTAAGGAACCAAATTTTTCTGTAGAAATTATTTATTATTTCAATTATTTTAAAATAGGCATCTGGTTAGATTTGTGGACGATCTTTCAAGATATTGTTGGGTGTTTGATAATAGATTATCAGTGGTTTATTTAGGTATATTCCTTATTTTTTCAATTGTCGTGCCCGAATTATTCATCCCTTAATAATATTCTTGTGAATTATTAATATGACAAGTTTACTAGATTGAAGGAAAAAATTATAACTGACTTATAATGACTACAGATAAAACTTTAGGAGTTTTAGTGAGTTTTCTAAGGAAAATTTTGTTCTTCTTACTTAATAATTTTTGAATTAATCTCCATTTTTATCTAATTTACTCGGTAACTCAACTTAGGGTTGTGATTAAAACAATCGTAATTACTGATAAACTGGATTTGGGAGTTTTATAAAGCGGAATTTTTTGGTATTTTGAAAATCATATGTTTATTTTCCAAATTTGTTAATAAATCAGCTTACCAGAAAGCACTTTATAAAGTTATAAGTGACTGAAGTGTAATGTAAAGATGATCAATTTGATAATCCTTAATTATGACATTATATGATATTTGTTATATAAGAGGCTGTTAATGTGATAATGGGGCGTATTTACAAAATTGTATAAGAAAATCTTCAAGGATGATGATCAGCATCAAGTTTTCATTGTTGAAGACAATCATCATTGCTTATTCCATTTGATTGGTATTGTAGGAGAGAATCGGGATCGAGGTCAGAATAAGAATGAGAATGATGATTCTAAGAAAAGTGAAATAGAGAAGTTGCTCACTCGTTTTTGCGTTGGCGCTCTCTCTTATCTGTTTGTAAGAAATTTTAAATAATCATTTGGTCCGGCACGTTTTTCTTTTACTTCGAGAAACTTCGAGAATAGTCGTCCTATATTTTACATATGAACATGTACCTAAAGGGCTAAATAGAATTGCAGTTGACTAAATTATTAAATGTCACGAAATTTTAGAGAATGCGACAGATAGTTTTATTCAATTTTTTTTAAAGGTAATTCTCAAACTTCCTAAAAAATCCGTCAATCGTTTATACTCCTAATAATTATTATATAGGATCATTAGGATAATCGATAAATTTTGGATACACTATTCGATTGTTCTTTATTCTTTTTGATCAATTTTTCATCCCTTAACAACTTTCTTATTTTCATTTTTAACACACGATGTAAATTTAGATCCGTGTTGACTCAAAATCTTTCTGGCAGATGAATGCAAAATTATCAAAATTTCGAATGATTACCGGAAATTTTGCTCTCGATATGTAATTTTTATCATTTTGCTATATGTAGGAAAGTTTCTCAAAGTATCACCTTTTTTGATAGACTTTTCTAAATAATTTGGGTTCCTCTAGCCGATAATTTCGAGTGTTCAAGCAAGTTTTACTCAATTGAATCGCGTCTATGAGTAAATAAAGAAAGCATGGAGATGAGGGTGAGGATATTTTCGAAAACTTCTAGTGTTCTAGTTGTAGATTTCATATTTTAGACATTTTGAAGATGAAAATGTATTGTTCAGATAGTGCACAATTATGAAAAATATTGCACAATAACATTAAAATTAATTCAAACAATCAACAAGTATCATCGAATATTTTAGAGAGCTACCAAATCCTCTGCACAAGCTATTACACGTTCTACAGCATTATTTCCAATACTCTCATACTGAGTAAGTATTTTGTCGATGGCATTTTCTGTGAAAATTGTATAGTTGCTTAGATATTCATCAAAGCTCAATATATATTTATCGACTTCCGTCGGTATTTCGTCATCTTCGTCTTCCAACGAATCTAGGACATTTTCAATACATTCTGAATCTTTATGACAATTTTTCAACTCAACACCAAGACTGTAGACGGTTTTCGATAATTTCTCTAAATTTCTGATTGCAGGAAAAATGTAATAATTGTGCACAGCATCAACTTGATGTGTAACATTTCTCTGTACATGGTTCAGTGAATATTGACGTTGCTTTGCCAATGTTGGTACTACCTCTTCGATACATTTGGAAATATTAGTACCCGAATCGGCGTATTGTTTGTTGAGTTTAGCAAATTCGTTGGAATATTGGATAAACATTTCTTCAATATTTTGCGTACCATTACTGCTGAAGGTTACAGCCGACCATGTAACATGTTCTAAAGCGACTTTTCCTGCACTTAAACCTGCTTCGACTTTCTCATTTAGTTCGTTGTAAAGTTCTGTAGCTTCCTGTTTGGGATTTTCAGTAGTGCTAGTAGGGCTAGCAGTTGTAGCAGCTGCAGACGTAGCAGAGGAAGACGTAGCAGATGTAGACGTAGCAGCAGCAGTAGTCGTAGCAGCAGCAGTAGTCGTAGCAGCAGCAGCAGTCGTAGAAGCATCATCTTTCAAGCTGGCAGCCTAATTCATCGATTAATTATATTAATTTTTATTGCATAAATAATTAATTTTACCTGAACCAAGACGATTGCTGCAAAGAGAACAGTAAGGTATTTTGTAATCATTTTAGACGTCTTAAAGTTTCAATCTAAACTGTAAATTTTACAAATAAATTGTGCTTTATATAGTTGTACGATTCAATAAATTGTTGATTTTACAACAGAAAAAAAGGCATTATCTTAAGAGCATTATCTTAAGAGGAATCGAGTTCTATATTTAGTTTTTCGGCAGGTGTCAGAATGGAATGATTTTTTCATGATAAAGCTTTTGATTCATTGATAATTGATAATCGTTATAAATTATTGTACGATAATTATCACGTGCAATACTCGTCATATCAGTTACTGTTAGATTACCTAGATGCTTTTTGCTGTTTTTGTGATAATAATTGCCGATTTTTATACATTTTTCAGTTCATATTGTCGATAATGTAAAGACTGAAAAAAGCTAAGTGGTTGATTTCCGTGCAATATCAAGTATCGTGCCTTAATATTGATTTATTGTTAATAAGCACTTTATGTAGGTTGTTGAAAAGTTTATCAACTGAAAAATTTGGTATTATTTGATAAGATAATGGGAGAAGTTCTTATGATTGCACGAAATTCGTAAGTACTTTCAACAATTAAAGAAGATTGCTTTACAGTGCATTGATAAGGTATTAAAAATGGGTAAATTCTAAGTTTATTATGACTTGGATTGAGATGATTCAACTTATTCTATTGTAGGTCATTTTTTATACTTAGAAGTTAATTAATTAAAGAAAATTTGGTTGTTTTGGTAGTATTTAAAAGTTTCTTTCATGTATTTTGATATTTATTTGTACTTGAGTTTATTTTAAGACAAGCTTATAGTTCATTGAAATGGATTACAAAGACAATTATACATTCTTTGTTGTTGTAACATTTCATTGGATATGTCGAGGATAACGGTTATTTATTATCTAACTTTTGAATATTGATTTCTTTGGATTCGTCTTCTTTCGGGCAATTTAACATCCTTTAATCATATTTTCTTTATCATCTATGCTAATATTTTCATAGTTTCATAGTTTAGAAGAAAAATAGAACAAGGTTTTGACAATAATGGCACATTATTCAGCGAGCAATTAGAAACATGTTTCAAGGAAGCTCCTTGAAGATCAGCAAAATTTGATTGTCTTGATTCATGGAATACTTGTAGATAAACTTCAAATTTGAAGGTTAAAATATGATTAATTTCCACTTTTCATTTGCTTGAAAGAATTCATTCAGATTTTGATATGTATTGAAAAAGTACGACAAATTAACCAAAACTACTATCAGTGCACTCTAAATAAGATTTTTACGATACTGAAAGTGTTTGTTTACCAATTTTGTGTATTTGTTTTGAAGATTAATTGAAATTTTTGATAAACACAAGTACTATACACTATTGTTTAATTATGTTGGATTAATCAAAAAATAATTATCTAGTTTATCAAATAATCAAGAGTTGTATCAATTGAAAAACAATGTCTTTATGACGTCTGTTGATAGTGTGAAAAATTCAATTTCTTTGAAGATAATGCATTTCTCTATTGTAAAATGAGAAAACTCTCCAGTTGAGTGAATATATAAAGCGGAATTTAGTTGTGGAAACTTCAGTTTAGATTGTGACTCCAAAACCAACAAAATGGTTACAAAATACATTGTCCTTGTTCTTGCAACAATCGTCTTAGTTCAGGTAAAATTAATTAATTTTCAAATTAATTATGAAAAATTACCAAACTTAATTATCATCGAATTAGGCTGCTAGCTTGAAAGAAGTTGAAAGTAGTACGGAAGCGACTTCTGATGTAACCACTGAAGCTGATGTGGTTTCGACAACTGTAGTTGCAACAACTACAACTGTAAGCCCCAAAGATGAAGCTTCAGCGATTTACAGTCAACTCAAAAGCAAAGTCCGAGGAGCCATTCGTGAATCAGAAACAGCTATGAAACAAGTTACCTGGTCAGCTATATCGTTCAGTGCTAACGGTACAAAGAACATTGAGGAAGCTTACATGTCATACTTAGGGGACATCTACTCACTTAAAAAAAATTACATCAGTGAGGGTGTTGATATTTCTAAATGTATCAAACAAGTAGAACCTGCTTTAGCAAAAACCAAACGATACTACTTGGATTTGACACGGAGAGCTGTTGTACACGAAGTTGATGTCATTTACAATTACTACTCGTTACAAACAATAAGGAATTTACAAAATTTATGGGTAACCGTACATGATCTTGGTACTGATTTGAAGCAATGTCGTAGCGATTCGGAATGTGTAAACGAGGTACTGAGCAATTTGGAAAAACAATCTGATGTTATACCGGCAAAAGTTGATGAATATTTGGCGCAACTTAAACAATATCAATCAGGCTACACGGTTGAAGCTGAAAATGCCATTGATGCGAGACTTACCCAGTTTAAAATTCAGGCAAATACAGATGTGGAACCTTTAACAACTTGTATTGAAAATTTAGTTAATGCTTGAAATATTTGATAATGGTATTTTGCAATAAATATTGTTCTTGCTGTGTATTTTGTATTTTTATTTTTAAATTACAAGTCTTGCCTTAGAAATTAGTAGATCAGTACTACAAAATTTCCATGATTTATTCATAAGAGATGGGTAGTAGACTTATTGGTCTTAAAGCTAAATTAAAAGCAAATATTTGAATCTAATTGTCCAAGTAAATTCAAAATAATTAAGTATTGATGAGAAGAATTGTCAAAACTTTATTGAATAACTCTGCTACATTACAATCTTTGTCGGTTTCACATCTCCTTTGTAAAATTAAACCAATATATTAAAAAAAAAAAATTATGGTATTAACGTAAGCTTACTTTAGCGCGTTTGCAGCGAGCACCGGATGTATCCGCAATGTCAGTCTCCTGGTTTATACGCATGACAAACTAATCTGTCGTCTTGCTAACTTGTCATAATTATCAAAAAACATGACCCCTTCTTTGAGCGGACAATTTTTTTTATGTTCGCAGCGAACGTATTAAAGTATTATACTCTATCTATAAGTAACTAAATTTTTCAGTAAAAATTGTTATTTCAATAATCTTCAACTAGGTATAATATCTGGTTAGATTTGTGAAGGACCATTCAAAATATAGTTCAGTGTTTGGTAATGGGTTATGAAGGAAAAAATTAATTGACTTATAGTGACTACAGATAAAACTTTAGGAGCTTTAGTGAGTTTTCTAAGGAAAATTTTGTTCTTCATACTTAATAATTTTTGAATTAATCTCCATTTTGATCTAATTTATTTGGTAACTCAACTTAGGGTTGTGATTAAAACAATCGTAATTACTAATAATCAGGATTTAGAATTTTTATAAAGGGGAATTCTGTAGTATTTTGAAATTCATTTATATGTTTATTTTCCAAATTCGTTAATAAATCAGCTTATGTTAAACTACTTAGTAAAGTTATAACTTTATAAGTGACTGAAGTGCATTGTAAAGACAATCAATTTTATTATAATTCATTATGACACTATACATATTTGTTACACTGTTTGTTTCACTTAAATGTTGCTAGCTTTTATAGCAACACCTAGGATTTGATGATTGATTTAGTAAATATTTTAACGATTTATAAGTGAGCCCCTGGGGATTATTTGAGCAAAATTTGAGCCATGTAGCTCACCGAGAAGTTGGTCAAAAACGATCGTTTCTAACGATGCTGCGACTTTCAAAAACGAGTTACACACATAAAATTATTCAGAATGATTCAAAGATGCGCTTAACATTGATTTTATTCGTTTTTCTCCATTTTATTTTTGAACGGGTCTCCAATGACCCTCCTATAAATCCTTGAAATAGTTTTCAAATCGCTTATCAAATAATAGGTGTTTCCATTAGAGCTATGAACATTTAAGTGAAACACGCGGAATAGAAGGCTATTTAAGTGATAATGAATTGTTTAGCATAATTATCGTATATGTAGAATCTCCAGGATAATGCAGTTATAGATACAATCCCTAAATTTAGGATACTCTATTCTTAAAAAAATTGCATCCCTTAACAACTTTCTTATTTTTATTTTTGCTAAACACGCTGATGCAAATTTAGATCCGTGTCCAGTCAAAGTATTTCTGACAGAAGAATGTAAAATCATCAAAATTTCGATTGATTACCGGAAATTTTGCCCTCGATGTTTAATTTTTATCATTTTGCTATACGTGGGGAAGTTTCTCAATCTTTTTTGATAAACCTTCGTATATAATTTGTGTTCATAAAGCCAATAATTTTGACTGTTCGAACACGTTTTACTCAATTGAATCGTGTTGACGAGTAAATAAAGAAAGAGTGAGGATACTTGAGAAAAGTTCGAATGCTCTAGTATTAGATTTCAAAATTTCTAAGATGAAAATTTATTGTTCACATGCTCAATTATGAAAAATATTACACAATAACATTAAAATTAATTCAAACAATCAATAAGTATCATCGAATATTTTAGAGAGCTACCAAATCCTCTGCACAAGCTATTACGCTTTCTACAGCATTATTTCTAATACTCTCATACTGCGTAGGTATTTCATCGATGGCATCTTCTGTGAAAATTGTATAGTTGCTTAGATATTCATCAAAGCTCAATATATATTTATCGACTTGTGTCGGTATTACGTCAGATTCGTCCTCCAACGAATCTAGGACATTTTCAATACATTCTGCATCTTTATGGCAATTTTTCAATTCAACACCAAGACTATAGACGATTCTGGATAATTTTTCTACATTTTTTATTGCGGGGAAATTGTAATAATTCTGCACAGCATCAACTTGGTATGTAACATTTTTCTGTATGTGGTCTAGTGAATAGTGTCGTTGATTTTTCAATATTGGTACTACCTTTTCGATACATTTGGAAATATTAGTACCCAAATCGGCGTATTGTTTGTTGATTTTGGCAAATTCGTTGGAATATTGGGTAAACATTTCTTCAATATCTTTCGTACTATTACTGGTGAAGGTTATCACCGATCCTGTAACTTGTTCTAAAGCGATTTTTCCTGCACTTAAACCTTCTTCGACTTTCTCATTTAGTTCGTTATAAAGTTCGGTAGCCTCATCTTTGGGATTTTCAGTAGTGCTACAAGAGTTAGCAGTTGTAGCAGCTGCAGTCGTAGCAGCATCATCTTTCAAACTAGCGGCCTAATTAATCGATTAATTATATTAATTTTTAAGAATGAATAATTAATTTTACTTGAACCAAGACGATTGCTGCAAAGAGAACAGTAAGGTAATTTGTAGTCATTTTAGACGTGTTAAAGTTTCAATCTAAACTGTACATTTTACAAATAAATTGAGCGTTATATAGTTGTACGATTAAATAATTTGTTGATTTTACAACAGAGAACAGCATTATCTTAATTCTTGAGTTCTACGTTTAATTTTTCTGCAGAACGAAATGTTTTTTTTCATGATAAAACTCTTGATTCATTGATAATTCATAATCGTTATAGATTATTGATCGATAATTAAATTATCACGTGCTATACTCGTGATATCAGTTACTGTAAGATTAATTAGATGCTTTTTGCTGTTTTTGTGATAATAATTGCCGATTTTTGTACATTTTTCAGTTCATATTGTCGATAATGTAAAGACTGAAAAAGCTAGCTTCAGTGGAATATAGCGTTATCACTACATTGATTTACTTTTAATAAGTGCTTTATAGCCAAATATGTTGCTGAAAACTTTATCAAACGAAAAATTTGGTACTATTTGATAAGATAATAGGAGAAGTCCTAATGATTGCATAAAATCCGTAAATTTTTTTAATAATAAAATAAATTGGTCTAAAGTGCATTGTTAAGGTATTAAAGATGGGTGAATTCTAACAATAAGATTGTTATGACATGAATAGGGATGAGGCACTTTTTATACATAAAAGTAAATTAATTAAAGATAAATTGGTTGCTTTCATGGTTTCTTTTTTGTATTTTGATATTTATGTGTACTTGAGTTAGTTGTAAGGCAAGCTTTCTTTAAAGTACCTCAAAGATAGTTCGTTGTAATGCTCTACAAAGATGATTATTCATGTTTTGTTATAATATTCCCTGCATATGTGGAGGATCTGATATCTTATCATTTAATTTTTGAGTATTGATTTCTTTGGATTCGTGTCTTTTCGGGTAATTTAACACCCCTCATTCAAATTTTCATTAGCCTCTGTGCTAATATTTTGATAGTTTTCTTGACTTAGAAAAAAAGTAGAACAATGTTTCAAGGATTTATGGGGAGTGCCTTGAAGATCAGCAAAATTTGTACGTCTTGGTTTATATAATAGTTGTCGGTAAACTTTAAATTTGATTATTACTTACGACCTTTTATTTGCTTGAAAGAATCCATCCAGATTTTGATATGTACTGAAAAATACGGAAAATGGCAAAAATTCAAAACCAAAAAACACTCAAGAATTACCAATTTTTAATACAATAGTTGAAGATCAGCAAAATTTGATTGTCTTGATTCATGGAATACTTGTAGATAAACTTCAAATTTGAAGGTTAAAATATGATTAATTTCCACTTTTCATTTGCTTGAAAGAATTCATTCAGATTTTGATATGTATTGAAAAAGTACGACAAATTAACCAAAACTACTATCAGTGCACTAATTATGTTTGAATAATACACCTTCTCCAAAAAACTAACTTTATTCTTACGACAATAGTTGTTTTACAGGATCAATTGTATTACTAAATATCATCATGTCACTTTACATTTTTATATACATCTATTATTTGAATTAATTATTGATATTTACAATTATTTGAATAAAAATAGAATTCTCCTTATTGATTTTTGATATCATATGGAGAATTTAAGGCAAAATATAAGGGTACATTTGTATACCTCGTGACAAAGTTGGATAGTTAACAATAAGAGGCATTTGTATACATCGTGACAATGATATTTCCTATTTAATATTTAATATTTAATATTTAATAGCAATATTTGATTTTTAATGATAATAATATTTAGGAATAGATGACTAATAACTTATTAGTAATAATAATAATAATAATAATAATAAAATTGGTTAATTAATTAATTTTATATAATTCACTATAAATAAGATTTTTACGATACTGAAAGTGTTTGTTTACCAATTTTGTGTATTTGTTTTGAAGATTAATTGAAATTTTTGATAAACACAAGTACTATACACTATTGTTTAATTATGTTGGATTAATCAAAAAATAATTATCTAGTTTATCAAATAATCAAGAGTTGTATCAATTGAAAAACAATGTCTTTATGACGTCTGTTGATAGTGTGAAAAATTCAATTTCTTTGAAGATAATGCATTTCTCTATTGTAAAATGAGAAAACTCTCCAGTTGAGTGAATATATAAAGCGGAATTTAGTCGTGGAAACTTCAGTTTAGATTGTGACTCCAAAACCAACAAAATGGTTACAAAATACATTGTCCTTGTTCTTGCAACAATCGTCTTAGTTCAGGTAAAATTAATTAATTTTCAAATTAATTATGAAAAATTACCAAACTTAATTATCATCGAATTAGGCTGCTAGCTTGAAAGAAGTTGATAGTAGTACGGAAGCGACTTCTGATGTAACCACTGAAGCTGATGTGGTTTCGACAACTGTAGCTGCAACAACTACAACTGTGAGCCCCAAAGATGAAGCTTCAGCGATTTACAGTCAACTCAAAAGCAAAGTACGAGGAGCTATTCGTGAATCAGAAACAGCTTTGAAACAAATTACCTGGTCAGCTATAACTTTCACTGCTAACGGTACAAAAAACATTGAAGAAGCTTACATGTCATACTTAGGGGACATCTACTCACTCCAAAAAAATTACATCAGTGAGGGTGTTGATATTTCTAAATGTATCAAAAAAGTAGAACCTGCTTTAGCAAAAACCAAACGATACTACTTGGATTTGACACGGAGAGCTGTTGTACACGAAGTTGATGTCATTTACAATTACTACTCGTTACAAACAATAAGGAATTTACAAAATTTATGGGTAACCGTACATGATCTTGGTACTGATTTGAAGCAATGTGGTAGCGATTCGGAATGTGTAAACACGGTTCTGGGCAAATTGGAAAAACAATCTGGTGTTACACCGGCAAAAGTTGATGAATATTTGGCGCAACTTAAACAATATCAATCGAGCTATACGGTTGAATCTGAAAATGCTATTGATGCGAGACTTACCCAGTTTAAAGTTCAGGCAAATACAGATGTGGAACCTTTAACAACTTGTATTGAAAATTTAGTTAATGCTTGAAATATTTGATAATAGTATTTTGCAATAAATATTAATCTTGCTGTGATATTTTGAGTATTATTATTACTAATGTTTACTCCAAAATCAGACAACCTGTTCCAATAAACTCACAATGCTTAGTCATAAAAATTGGTTATTAGACTTATTGGTCTTAAAACTAGGACAGTACATTTGAAACCAAGACAAGTCTAATTACCCAAAAAAATAATTACATATCGAGAATATGAATGGTCAATTGTCAATTTTGCAACTTCTGTCCAAAACTAATTCAATCATAATAGCTTTAACGTTTCGGTCAAAATAAAAATATTCAGCTTTAATTATCGATCATTTCTTCAGGGTCAATAAAAGTACTAACATATTGGAAATTTGAGGTCAGTTATTCTTATTTTATCATAATTGTTTTATATCTTTGATTACAGGTTTTTTTCCGAAAAGTTCTGTCAACATGTGTAGGCAACCAAAACTTCGTGACAAGAAAAATGATGTAGAGTTTTTTGCGTTGGGTAACTTGTTGACATATCAATTTAGACATCTGTCAAATTATTTTTGTTCGAGAATTACAAGTGGTAGTATGACTTTCACCGTGCATACACTGCGTCAAAAGTGAGTACTATTTGTTTATTTATTATTCTTTTTATTGAAGTAAGCTTATCTATGAGCAACTGAAGTACACTGTAACGATTATCTTTACTATTTTGTAGTATAATATTAGATTAGATTTGTGAAGGGTTGTTCAAAATATTGTTGAGGAATAGGTTATCAGCCTATTACCCATGATAACTTATTGGTTGAGCAATTTTTATGCGTTAATTTTTCATCTCTTAATAATATTCTTGAAATATATCAGTTTAGTCAATTTTCCGAAGGAAATGAAGAAATGACAAAATTTGAAATACAAAGGAACTTCTCAATGAATTTTTCTTAATTTTTGTTCTCCAGACTTATTAATTGTAGACTTATTCTTATCCAGTTTCTTTAGGTAATTTGTTTCTTAGTCCTAGAACCCAATAAACCTTTTCTGAATATAGAAACATGAAGATAAGGATAAGGAAAAACTCTACAAAGGAGTACATGCCCAAATTAATACCTTTTTATTGAAAAAAAATTATAAATAAAAATTTTGAAGCATTAACTAATCTTTCAACGCAAATTTTTACCTTGTTTCGACATTTTGATTTCCAATATTTTTATGTGTCGATTAATTTTGCATCACAAGTTCTTGTTATTGTTTAATTTTTTCACTACTGTTTTTTGAGTGAATTGAAATTGTTCTCGTTTTTATTGTAAATTTGTTCAATGTTCTTTGTGCCAACATTGCTAAAGGTAATTTGTTTTAGAGGTTTTTCTAAATTACTCATACCTCCAAAGACTTTTGACTTTAGTTCGTTGTAAATTCCGGAGGCTTTATCTTTGGGATTTTTCGATTGAGATGGAGAGACTACAGAGCTGACAGGATGGGCTGGCGGATTAAAACCATGGTGATTTTCTGAGGGAGGTGGAGGGGCTGCAGAGCTCATAGATGGAGCCGGTGGATTAGAACCATTAGGATTTTCTGATGGAGATGAAGAGGCTACAGAACTGACAGACGGTGTCGGTGGATTTAAACCATGGTGATTTTCCGATGGAGATGGAGGAGAGGCAGAAGTGACAGCCGGAACCGGAGGATTAGAACCACGGTGATTTTCTGATGGAGATGAAGGGACCGTAGAGGTCACCGGCGGAGCTGATGGATTAGAACCACGGTGATTTTCTGATGGAGATGGAGGAGCGGCAGCGGTGACAGGCGGAACCGGAGGATTAGAACCATGGTAATTTTTTGATGGAGATGAAGGGGCCGTAGAGGTGACCGGCGGAGCTGATGGATTAGAACCACGGTGATTTTCTGATGGAGATGAAGGGGCCGTAGAGGTGACAGGTGAAGACGGTGGATTTGAACCATGGTGATTTTCTGATGGAGATGGAGGAGCGGCAGAAGTGACAGCCGGAACCGGAGGATTAGAACCACGGTGATTTTCTGATGGAGATGAAGGGACCGTAGAGGTCACCGGCGGAGCTGATGGATTAGAACCACGGTGATTTTCTGATGGAGATGGAGGAGCGGCAGCGGTGACAGGCGGAACCGGAGGATTAGAACCATGGTAATTTTTTGATGGAGATGAAGGGGCCGTAGAGGTGACCGGCGGAGCTGATGGATTAGAACCACGGTGATTTTCTGATGGAGATGAAGGAGCTACAGAGGTGACCGGCGGAGCCGGTGGAGTTGTATTTTGGTGATTTTCAGTTGAAGATGCTGTAGGAGTCGGTTCAGTTGTAATTGAACTGACTATAGTGGTGAATTCAGGGGCATCAGTAATATTTCTATTATATTTCAGACTAGCAGCCTAATTAATTAACAATTAAATGCATATATCGATTATTGATAAATAATGAATTGATTAATTCTACCTGAACTAAGGAGACTGTTGCAAAGGCAAGAACAACGTATTTTATAACCATTTTGTCTGTTTTGAAATTGTAATCTAGAAATGCCACAACTATGTCATATTTATAGGTGTAATTAGTTTATGAAGAAATTTTTCCATTTTACAGTCGGAAAAATGTATTATCTCAATAGAAATAAATTCTATCTGTAATTTTTCACAGCAAACAGTGTCAACAAATTTCAAAACAAAGATAATTTTTAATTGAAACATCTGTTGATTAACTGATAAAATAGATAATCATTTTGAGATGTAAGTTAATTGAATAATCGTGTATAATAATTGTAACAACATTGATGATGATAGACTCAATGAAACACCTCTTGGTGAAGCCATAAATAACATTTTCAGTTCATCGATGTTGCTAGTTATTGAAAGAATTTTTATTATTAACATTGTAAAATGTGGGAAAAAAATCGGTTTTATCATCATGAATCATCAAGCCTAAAAATTGAAAACCTATAAACTAATAAAAGAGAAAAAATGTAAGGATTAGTTGGATGGAGCAAATGATTCACAATTGAGTAATCCTTTCAGAATTTTTAACAATTTTTCTAAAATTTGAGACGCACATACACTTCAAAAAGTTTATTGTTGTGACTCAACTAAGAATAATTTTACAATTAGTCACAGATAATTTCCATTTTTATTTTATACTGATAGGGAATATTTTTATGCAAAACTTGGGCATTACTAATGAAACGAATTTAAAACAGCATGCTGACAATAATGCTGCTTTTTTCTTTGGTTCCTCTATTTGTTCATATCCGTCATTTTTTTGATTGTCGTGTCTCAACTTTTCATCTATTTTTATTAGTCATTACCAAACTTAAATTTTGGTCAGTTTATTGCCTAGAACTCATAGTAAACTGACTCAGTTGTCTTATCTTTTTACAACTCTTTTGTCATTAATCATCATGTCGCTTCATATGATGACTAACAAATGATTGTATTTAGTTTGCCCAATTAGGCACTGCGGTTTATAAACATTTATAATGGACTTAAATGGAAAGTACTTGAAAAAAAGGATCATTTGATAAGTTCCGTCAATACTCTTTAACAGTATAAAAATCGTGTTTAAAGTGTTTGATAAAGGAAATGATTCACTATTAAGTACTTATTTATTTTAGAATTTTTGATAATTCTTCAAAAATTTTAAAAAAGTAAAAAAACATCAAGCGTTGTGCTTCAAATTAAAATAATTTTAGTCATGGATGATCTAAATTTTACATTTTATTTCTAGAGTGAATATTTCTATCTAAAAGCCATGCTCTACATATTGAACGAATTTAAAGCAAAATGTTGAAAATAATGCTGCTTCTTCCTTTGCCTCCTCATATTTATTTATTTTCGTTATTTCTCCATGGGGTGTCTGAATTTTTCATCTCCTAATAATATTCTTTTTCGCCATATTTTGGAAAGTCTATTGCATTTAGAGGACAACTTACAACTCAATTCTAATGATTGTGCCGTAGATCATCATTGGTTTAGTCATTTTTTGATAATTTAGGACCTACTCAACGAATTTCTGACAACTGTGGTTTTCAATATTCTTTAATTTGCGATTTCCTCTTTATCATTACTTGATTTATTTGGATAATTACTTATTTTAATTCTAAATAAATGAAGATAACTTAGCGATAAGGATGAAGCTTATTAGATGTTTAGCAAAATTTTTGCATATCTCCCAATCTAAAGTTCTGGTTGGTCCAAAATAAAGAAATATGTAAATAAATAATATAATTATAATATTTAAATAATATAATAAATATATAAATAAATAATTAATATTTATTGAATTATTCTACGAAAGAAAGGCTTATTGACCAAATTTTCAGCGCAAGCTCTTATAGTTTCAACATTTTGATTTCCACCATTAATAATTTCAGATAATCTTGCATCAATAGCAAGTTCAGCTGAAATTGTGTATTCTTCTTGATATTGTTTAAGTAATGATAAATCATCATCAATTCTTGCCGATATTGTTCCAGATTGTGTTTCCAAAATTGCCAAAACGTTATTTACACATACCGAATTACTACCACATCGTGCCAAATCCTTACCAAAATCACGGATAGCTATCCATTGATTTGAAATATCTCTGACTGTTTTGAGTGCATGATAATTGTAAATAACATCAACTTCATGTACAACAGCTCTATTTACTCGGTCTAACAAGTATCGTTTTTGACGTGCAAAACCAGGTTCTACTTGATTATTACATCCAGAAATATCAACCCCTAATTGGGCGTATTGTTCCTTGAGTGAATTGAAAATTTTTTCGTATTTATTATAAGTTTCTTCAATGTTCTTTGTACCATTACTACTGAAAGTTATAGCAGACCAGGTGATTTGTTTTAAAGCTAATTCGGAGTCATCCATAGCTCTAAAGACTTTTGATTTGAGTTCGTTGTAAATTTCCGAGGCTTTATTTTTGGGATTTTCAGTTGTGGTTGTAGGGACTTCAGTGGTGACAAATGTAGCTTGAGGTTCAGTTATAGTTGTAGCGACTTCATTGGTGGTAGATGTAGCTTGATTTTCAGTAATACTTCTGGGGGTTATAGAGCTAGAAAAAGACAGTCCAGTTGAACTTGTACCGACTTCAGTGGTAGTAGTAGTAGTACTTTCAGCATCTTTCAGGCTTGCACCCTAATTAATTCTATTAACTTATAATAATTAATTAATTAATTAAATTTACCCGAACTAAAAGGATTGTTGCAAAGGCTAAAACAACGTATTTTGTAATCATTTTGTCGGTTCTGGAATTGCAATCGAAACTGAAAAAATCTGAATCATTACCTATTATATAGTTGCTTTACAAAGGAATTTTTCCGCCTAATCAATAGAAAAATGAATTATCTTTATGGAAATTGAATTGCGTCAACAAATTTCAAAATAAAATATTTTTTAATTGATACAGTTCTTTATTGTTTGATAAAATAGATCATTATTGCAGTTAATTAAGTAATCATGTGTGATACCTGTTGGTAATGAGCGACTTAATTAAAGTCTTCTTTGTCAATGAATGGACTATAAATAACATTTTCAATAATAGCTGTCGATCGTGATTGCCATTCAAAAGTTTTCACTGTTATCAATGCAAAAATTTGTGGATTTTTGTGAAACTTTAAGCACATTGTCGAGAAAGTGATTGGCTTCAAATATTTCATAGATAAGTGTACTTTTAGAAATTGTAACACCTGTAAACTAACAAAAGAAAAATTAAGAATCAGTTGATAAGTTGTGTCAATATAAAAATTGAATTTAGAGTGTACTTGATAGAGGAAATGAGTCATTATTTAATGGTTTTCCGTTCCGAATTTTCGATCATTTTTCTAAAATTTGAATTAGATAAGTATAATAAATTTTAAGTGGTTTATCGATATATATAATTTTTTTCTAAAATTTAAACATTGAGAACAATCACAATTTTGATATAATTTCAGGAAATTTAAAGTTTATCGTCAAAGAAATAATTTCTTAGACAAATAAGACGAATGTACTCTGTTCAAAGATAATGCTATCTAAATATAATATGGTCCTATTGAAAATATCCCAAATCTAAGATAATAATCCAACGGACCGGCGTAGTGACGCCTTCCGTCCCGGCGCCAAGGGGCGTCGGTCGACAGAGTTATACAGATCAGTCGGCTGAAAGCTTCAGTGCACGTTTAATTCTCTGTATATTTGTTATTTCCTTTAACCGTGGTGCAAATATTCATGTCTCTCTTACCATTTTCAACGAGTTTCTGTATGTAAACATTATTATAATATAAAAGATTTTTGTGTGATTTTTTAAAATTCAGTGTTTAATATTTGTACAATTTCAGGATGAGGAAGTAAGTGCATTTTCTAAGATCTTTATTATTCTTTAATATGTACATAACTAATTCATTTTATTAGAATAAGTATTTGAATGGAAATATTAAAGAAAGTTGCGTGTTTCAGGTTATTGTAAAAACAAATCGGTGTAGAATTTGAATTTTTTTAATGAAGTACAAGCATGATTTATTGAATTTGGACAAATACTTTAGTCTATTGAACAAACAACATTTAAAGGGGAAACTTTGTGTTATTATCTTGAAGAGTTCTCAAAGACGACATTCATTTCAAAGGATCTCTAGACGCGCTATTTGTGTACGTGTGTGTATCACAAATTTTTGGTTAGATAGATAAAATTCGGTCTACTGAGGGATATAAACAACGCTCAAATTTATCAGTAAAAATCCCCAAAGAGACAAAAAAAAAACAAGAACGACAATTCAAAGACTTTGTCATTGTCTCTGTTCTAATATCTCTCCGACTGTACACTACTATTTCATCGATTTCTTACCGTACCAACTTGACGAAAAAGAGTCTGTTCTACAATTGTGACTAACACCCGTGTGTAGTTTTGTTGCTATTAGTGGTGGTGGTTCTAAAATGAAACGAAATAAAATCAGAAACAAACCGAACAAGGAAACGGACATCCGTTGTTTCAATTTCCGTCGCGACGAACTGTACGATTTCTCTAAATAATCGTTTGTAGACTTTACAAACAGGATTCCTTCCCCATTTTCAGGGATCAATTAAGATTTTTTGCGTCTTGAAGATTCAAAATTCGTCTCGCATAAATGTCGATTACACTCCATGAGTCTACAGTTCATTTAATACAACCAATGTAATAAATTGGCTTGTCCATTTTGACACATTGTTACGAATTCGGTAAAAGGAGTCTCATTACATTAATTTAATGCTTTGTGGTGATTCTATTATAACTGGCTCTGTTCTTTGCCAATATTGCTTCATTAAAGTTCTTTTAAAGTTCACTAACTAGAAAACTTCTAGTTTCAATGAAGACTTTTTCGAGGATTCCACTTTTCTCCTGCTGCTCTTCCTAGAAAAAAGACACGAAATGTAACTTTAAAGTACGTTGCTAAACGGAATAAATGAATAAAAGATGACGTTTCAAACACTTATGTTGTTATAGATAGTGTGTATGTGTACGTGCTAGATGGTTTTATACCAGACATGTGCTTGAATTTCTTAATAAGTTGTGCCTTTTTGCGAATTATAGCAATTGTCGGTGGATTTTATTATATTATAGCAGAAAATTTCGTATTTTTCCCTCACTGTTCGCATTTTCGGTGTATCCCGACTAGATAATGGAAATATTGAACCTATAACAAGCTGATTCTTTCGTCTATTTGTACTTGTTAAATATAAAATTCTATTGTTGTGCAAATCTTTATCTAGTTTAATATATGAGCTGAAATATGAGACAAATATTAAGAAGCTTTCCATCTAAATGCATTAGTAAAGCTAGACTTGCCATCTTCAAAGAGCTTATATTACGGTTTTCGAAATTGAACACATACACGAGACGTTGATTATATCAACATCTCGATCTATATTTCGATGAAATCGCGCTATATTGTTCTTATTTTGAATATAACAGCTTTTCCATCTATTAACACGTTTTTAAACTATATTGCAGATAATTATCAGCAAAATTTTTGAACACTTATCAATTAAAACGTTGGAAATCCTTAATTTAAGCCTTAATTGCAATATTCAAGCGTCCCTTGAAGTTGGTTTTTATAAATAAATAATCGCCAAAGTTGTCGGGTATAATTAGAAAATTTTTCTAATAACTTTAATAAACAACTACCGGCAACTACAAGTTTGTACAGTAATATGAACTTTTCCTAATTACTCTACAGTATCTCTTTAATTATGTATTACATTTTCGTATTAGTAAGTAAGTAAAGTTGCACCACATATACATGTAGGTAGTAATATTCCGTTTTAATTAAAATTTAAATCAGAAAAACTCGATTTAATTTATCGTATTTGTACGCGAATATCTCGTAATAATCCAACTTTTCAGTCGCTAATAATACTTTAACATTGTTACGAAGAAATATTCGTTCCATCAAACGGACTATCTTAGCTTTTATTTTGCCATTATTACATTCTCTATTTCAGACAACATCATTTACTACAAGTCCGACTACAACAATAACACGGAAAATAAGTTGAAACGATTATTTTTCTTGCAACTGTTTATTGGTCCAAAATAATAGAAAAATCGATTGTAATCGTAACGATATTTTAACGAGAATTGCGTGAAGATTGATCGTTCAATAGAGGGATGATGATAAGGTTGTCATTATTAAGAAACCAGTCTATATTCATAACATTCTCAGCTACTTTGTTGAAATTTTGATTTAATTCACCACCACCCTTACAACAATTCCCTGTTAGTGTGTAACAGATTGTATTATTCAAACATAGAGACAAGAAATGTAATTTCCGAGATAACGTAATTTTCGCCGTATCTACTCTATTTTCTGGAAATTAAGAATTATACATATTTCTACCCCTTATCTGTTTTTCTGTTATCCATTAGTTGAAATAAGGGTACTTGAAAAAAAAATAGAATAATCCCCATTTGGTGGATTAATTTTCATGTTTTCTTCCCAGTCTATTCTGTACAAGTTGTCTTGTTATGTTGGCATTCGTTATTTTAACAAGTTGCAATTAAAAATGAGATTTTAATTTGTTGTTTTTACCCTTGTTTGTATGTGTTGTTTTCATTATTTTTGTTTATGAATTCAACGAAAGGTTGGATACGATTTTCACCCCTCATCAAACAATTATTTAAATAAACATAAGTCATTTTATTCGCATTAATTAAACACAATAAAGCTATGAATAGAATGAAAGACTTCATTTATGACTATTTTTTTAAATATTGTTATCTCTTCTGTATATTTACCGACAGATTATTCCGTTTTAATAAACCCAAATGGGGTTTGTATTTTAAAATTGGCGAAACTAAAAATGATTTTCAAATGAAAATGGATCTCTTACAAAACTTCCCGGGAGAAAGGAATTGGACGAATCGATCCATTTATTCTTTTATATAGACTCAAAGAGGACCAGTTTATTGTTAACAGATGTGAATTCAATCAATTTTCACATTCTATTTATATTAGAGATCGAAAATTCGGCCCTAATATCGAAATATTTTTCTATTATTTTACAAAGAAGCTTACGTTTCTATTCTAAAGAAACTTAAACATGAATTGATTTCGTAATAAATTATTCACTATACAGTTCCAGCAATTCATGGATAAGTGCTTCGAAATTTGATTAATTTGTATCCAACTAAGGGCTGTTTAATTCAATATTGGACGCTCTTTAATTATGCTAGTGAAATACAAAACGGAAACGAATTGTTTATAAATTAATTATAAATTTTAACGGTTATTATACAATCTACAAATTTCCCAACGAATTAAATATGTGGAACACACGAATAGTTTCGAGTTTTCTAAAAAGGAAACTTATATCTGCAACTTTCTCCCCATTAGAAATCGTATTAGAGTTTTGATATTCTGACTGTTTCAACCGTCTTCCGCTTCACTCTATATACACTGCACTCCACGAAACTTCTAATTCACCCCTAAAATCCAACCCCTATCAAAAACACACACATCTATACGTATATACGATTAGTATATTTGTGTAATTGTAATGGTGGTGGAGTTTACCAGGGTTGAATTTGAATGTTCGTGATTAGCTCAACTTATCAACGACACAAATACTTCAAACTTCTAAACGACTTTCTAAATGTAATTTACACGTTGAGAAAATTTGAATTAGTGTTATTTTAATGGGGTTGATTTATAGTGGAGATTAATGAAATATCATCTATATATTTATTTATGTTTTGTTGTTTTTATAATAATGTAACTGTTGAGGAATAGGGGTGGTTTTGTATGATGAAATATCGGGTGTTTTTGAGCAAATTGTGTTCAACGTTCGAAACCAATACAGTTCTTGTAATAATAACGAATGAACATGGTTTTGTTTGATGGGAATTTTATAAATTTTGACAGCTTGTAAGATGTCATATTATTTTTTCATTATACCACACACTCTCACTAGAGATTCCTGTTTTCTTATCATCAGTAGCAAAGTTTCAGTTGTTTCTCGACTATTTGTAAATTTAATCGGCAGTATCGAAACAAAACAACAAAAATTCAAATTATTCCCTCTCTCTAGACATTTCTATATTCTAAGTAGATAGAATGGAATTTGGAACTTTGATACACAGTATTCTTCATCTCTAATTACCTTTTGTTCATTAATTACATAATCAGATAATGGAACATGATTAATGAATGCTATCTTTATGGCTAATTACGATCAATTTTTCGATTGGAATCGAAACAATTACCGAGTTAAAAATGATACTCGTCTATTATTAGTCTGAATCGATTGTCGAGCTTTCAATTATGCCCTGAAATATTAACATTGACTTCCTATATATTGACCTGTCGCTAGCATCCACTTTACATACAGATTTTCTGTACAATATTGAAGTTAGTTGATGAAAAAATTTACACAACTGTCGCCACTGTTAGCTAGACAGCCGCTTTAAAAGATTTTAAAAGATTGTAGGTTTGATCGATGAAACTGTGGCAATTCTTGAGGCGTTCTCACATCAAAATTTAAAAATAATTTAATGAATATTTCAAGATTTCTCGGTATTTTTAAACGTAATAATTATAATCGGCGTGAATTTTATGCGATACACTACAACAGTTGAGCAAACAAACTTGAAAAGCTGTCATATTTGATAGAAGGGTCTTGGAGAATTCGTTTTTGCAATGTTTTGTTTGTTTGCTTTAAATGCGAAAAAAATTTGGAAATCAATAACCAATTTATTTCTTAATATTAAAGATAATATTTTGATTCAATTTCACGTAATTTACATACAAAAAATTATTGACAGGAAAATTTCTAACTCTAATATATTTACAAGTCTTTCCATCAATTGATACTTTAATCGATAATTATTTGAGAATTTCAATTGTAAAGCGGTTGAAGGGGAATTTCGCCCGGCGCCTCCACCATTTTTGCGTTTGGTTCTCGTTAAAAAATTTCGAATTTTCGCCGAACAAAACGAAAACAGATCGATGTATTTTTATTGTAACTAAAAGGAAAAATGTTTCTCGAGCTCCCCTATCGTGTTTAGCATTTATTCTTGTTTCCAGTCGATGGGATCGCCAATTCAACTTCTTGCTTTCTCTTCTATCTATACATATAAGAGGTGTTCATTTCAACGAAAAAAAATGTATCGAAAAGAGGCGAATCCGTTAAGCTGACATTTGTCTTTATGAAAAGAAATAAAAGCTATATATGTAGAAGGAAAAAGGCAATAAAGGGATTTACTAACAGATCTATAAATTTGTTGTGTATTGGACAAATAACGAATTAAATTTTGAAAAACTCCAATTTCTACTGGTATTTGTGTTAAATAAGCAATCAAAGGTGTTTAATTTGTGCAAAGAGGAATGGCCAAGTATCATCCTTGTGTCATATTAATTTCATGAAAGGGATCAAAACGGTCCAAAACCCTACTTAATTGCATTAAAAGTAACAACATTTATTATTGATAATAATCCGATTATTATCCGACTGTATTTAAGTGGGCAATATTTTATTGGCGTCTCTATTTATCAAGCTTTAATAATCTAATAAATTAGAATTTTCTTAGTAAATTTCAATAAAAATTGCGCCCAAATTGAAAGTTATTGTTGAAACTAGGGCTAGTTGTGGAATTACAATTTATGGTCAATTGAATAGATAAACTTCCACTTAGTAATCCTGTCGTAAATTCACAAGTGAAAGCTCCACGAATTCTACAATACACACCCTTAAATTATTGATATGGAAAAAGCTCGTTTAAATTAAAGTACCGCGTTGTAGAATTTACATCTTGATATTGTCAACATTTTTTTGTTCGAAGGAATTAACGAAACGAATAAAAAAATACGTTCGCATATTCTTAGGAAGATTAAATCTCATCCCTATCGCCGTTGACGATTTTAAGACCTTTAATCTTGAATAGCGAATTTAATTAAATTTTAGTTTCTTTCAAATTGTCGAGAAACAGAAGATCTGCCAGTGTGTTTCGGGTCTTTCGTTGTTTTTTTTTTTTTGTTTTTATTTCAACTGTATGTAACATGAGCGGAAACATTCACTGTTTTCTATCAAATTTTTTCCCTGTTCGTTTTTCTATCCGTTCAAAACAAACTCAATTTACATTAGCAATGATGTGAATCTAATAGCCAATTAATGACAAACACAACTTGCAAGTTTCATTCGTTCACTTCATTTCGTTTAAAAGAAATAGTCTCCAATATTGATCATTATTTCAGATCGGTAGCGTTCGTTCCCTATCCTCTATACTACCTGGAAAAATCTCAATTTCTTTTATTTCAACTTCAATTACAGCGAAAGAAACGCTGTAAGTGTGTGATTTCAACATTGTAATAATTTGTTCTAATGGTAGTTTCAGGGAATTTCCTGAAAGCTATCAGATAAAAAAACATAAATATCCTGGATGACTTTCAATTTCTCGATGTTTTAATAAAAAATGTACGGCTGAAAACTTAGAAAAACTGAAACTGAAACGGATATGAAACGCTGAATAATAATCTACTACCTTGATGTAATAAAAATAATGCAATCTATCATTCTACTTGACATAAACCATTTTTAACTCTTGAATAAATTTCAATAATAAGAAATTTATACAGAGCAAAAGAAAAAACACAGGAGCCTATATTTGATTTATGATAAAAATGTTTCTTTGGAAATAAACAAACATTACGGCGAAAATAATTTCCTGTTTTAATCCAAACCATTGTACTTGACATTATAAATTACTTAAACTAGTTGTGTGTTGAATAAACTTGTCCAACTTTACGATAAAATCTCCGGGAATTCTTTACAAACTTGCCTGTTAGAAACAAAAATTAAAAGGTGTCATATTAATTAAAATTCATCTAATTAGAAAAGAACTCGCCTCATATTTTCTGACACGCACTGAAATTAACTGAAACAAACCGGGAGCCGAGCAAATACGAATCTACCCAAATCTATATACAACGAAATTAGATTCCGTTGATCAATATTATTGGATCAAGTCGAATTTGTAGAACTGAAAAATCCGAATATTCAATCTCTCATTAGCCGGGACTCGCTCTATTTACTTTTTAAAACTTTTTCAGATTTTCCGTATAGAGTAGCGAATTGAGTTGAGGTGGTGCGCGGAATTTTAACAACAACCCTCTTGCCCTCAAGGGTTAATTATCGACTCGGTTATACGATGCTTCGATTGGCAAAAAAATAGTGTGTTGATTTTATGATTGTAGTGGCACACATTTAAAATTGATGTCGAGTGGAAATTGTGCAATAAAGATTGAATTATTAGATTTGCATCAAGTCTAACGAGAATATTTCGAAGCGCGTTAACTAAAGTCGCTTAAAATGTAGCGAGAGGAAATTTAATTTTATTATTTTTTTTCTGCCGTAATTGTCCGCTAGGTAAACTCAATAAACAACTGTTGGATACGTTTAGTTGAGGTAGAGATTTTACTTTGTTCATTGAAAACCAAAACAATTCAACCTATTCGTCGAGATTTAGTGAGAATATCAAAGCTGGGATTCTTGCAGCGAGTCCCACCGGGCGTTAATTCGTTAAAATTTCAATTATTTGAGTTAGAATTCCATTTTGATTCAATATTAAAATAGAGATGTATGGGGGCTGTTTTCGTCGAATGATACGTTTACATTACGTACGTATAAGAAAAATGATGAACGAATTACATGCGGTTCCATCAGGAACTATACAGAAGAAGCAAATTACCCGAAAGGAAGAACAGAACAAGGGAAATTCACCCCCTTTTTCCTCTTATATGGTTGTGTTTTTTTCGTTGTTTGGGATAAGATGAATAGCAGTAAATCTTAGCCGCTAGACATGAAGGATGACTTGAACTTTCGAAAGGAGAGAAATGTGATGTATAAGAGTGTGTCGACTAGACTGGTAAGAAGGGATATTAGCCTGATTATAGCCGTTATATGTTACTGTAACAAAACCGAATAGATTTTTCGACTTTTGTTTCGTTTAAAGTTATAAATTAGTTTTATTGAAATTGTTAGATAGCAAAGCGAAGGAAAAAAAGTTACAACTATTATCAACTTACCCCATTCCAACAACAATCTAGAACTACCCTCATGTTACGGTTGGAGAACTTTATAACTTCATAATTCGGTATGGATGGTTGGAATCGTTAAAGTTTATAGGACAAGCCAAATTAGCTCACTGTTTTCACAACAATTCCGTCAACAAGATCAAAGCGGAAAAATTTTGGGAAAATTTCCGATAATTCCAAAACATTGGATTGAATAAATTAAATTCCATTTACACTATGAATTACACACTAATACCGGCGACCTTATTTCACTACACCCTTGAAATTCTATCCTAGTACTTAATACGGACTATCCTACATAAATTTAATTACTAAACAATAAAGTAGAAAGTCGCATGATTTGCATTATTAAATTTCCAACGAATGGGCGTTGGAAAAGGTGCATACCATTGGAATTCCGCAAAAATGTTTTCATATTCAAATCAAATATTCCCAGGCTGAAACGATGATCATAGCCATTATAATGTAGATACTCTACCACATATTTTTATAATCCACCACTCAACATATTTTCATTTGACTACAATTGAGCGAGCAACTCAATTAAAATTGAAATCGATTCCTACACAGAGGAAATTTGCTTTAATTTTAAATCAGGCCACAACAATTCCTCTTATTTTATCCCACTAGAATATAAAAGTTTACGTTAGAGCTATAACATTGGATATAAAAATAAAAATATACCTATCTATATAACGGAACTTTCCAGGCTTGCCAACGGAATTTATGTTAACAGTTGTTTTCAAATCACCGAAAAACAACAGTATTCGATAAGGAATAGATAATGGAAGTTTTACCGGATTTCGAAGAGCCTCAACAAGGGGAAGGGTGGCTATTTGTTGATGTATTAATTAAAATTTTCAAATCGCTCCATCTTCGTCCGTTTAGCGACAAAATTTACATAGTTTCTAAAGAGTTGATGAAACATAAAGAAAATAAAGGGGCCAAATTTTCACGGCTCATTTCGTATAGAACTTGATGGAGTTTTGTTGTGCAAATAGCTGATATGACAGTTAACACGATACGCATCTAGATTGTTCATTTAAAAATAGCGATAGAGATGGACGTTGCGGCTAATTTGGAACAACGCCGACAATTGTTCGCTTCTATATACGGTTCGTATAAAAGACCCAACAACAATAATGTAATAATAAATAATAATAATCCTTACAATCTACGAATATGAATGCATAATGAAATGATAAATGCGTTGAAAACAATTTCATAACGTAACAAAAATGAGTAGGGCACGACTAACACAGTTTTATCAAATGGCAGTGAAATATACCGGCGAAAAATAAAAGTTTTTATTTGTAAATTTGTTGGATGCATTCTAATTTAATCAAAACAATCGTAAATCTTTTCAACATTGAGTCAAAGTCGTTGTTATATTTCTTATTTTAACAGGACAATAGTTCCTTCAGTATAAACGAGGGTCAGTATTATGTTTGCTAAAAGGTTCAAACATTCCCTTGTTAGCGTTCAATTCGGCCTTAGTAGCAATTGCTTAAAAGGATCACCCCAAAGACTATGCGTCTTTGTGTGTGTTGATGTAGACTATAAAGTAGAAAACTGCCTCGTTAGTGAGTGATGTAGTAACATTTCTGCACCCCGCCTATAAAAATAACCACAACTATAAAGATAAATTTAAGCTTTATTATTATTAAACTGTAAAATATCAATCTTGTCGATTATTAGATTGCACGAATTTTTGCATTTAGTTATCGTTTCGTTGGGGATTTGTTGTCTTGATCCGCAACGATTGATTGCGGCTATTACAAATCTGGCTAGTTTTCGGAAAGATTACTTGACAAATTTCCAAACGATGTTTCTTGTAGAAAATCGAATCGCTCCCAAAATTTGTACATGAGAGAAACACTCCCTTTTTGTTGTTTATCGTGGCGATTCCATATAAAAATCAATGTTTATAACAGTTCCACCTACGAAATTTTATCGGGACCTTTCCCAAACAATTCCAACGAAATATTCCATAACTCGGCTATATTGTATTTAACTATCTTTATATTTCATCCATGGATTATCTAGGGACATGATAAATAGCAGTCAGGATGGAGAGTCCTTTCAATTTCGGCCAATTCCAGGCGCAATTATTTGTGTCTCCAACAGAGAGAAATGAGCATTTTCCTGCCCGATTCTCAAATTAAATCAAGCCGTACTTTTATGACTGTTTTACAATAAAAAATTGCTTATTAAAACGGCATGTTGATATATAAAACTCCCGTATTATCTCTAGAATAGAACTAATTATATCTTGAAGTTAATTTAGCAATTCTGATTTAATTAAAGAAACGTGTATCTTTTAAATGTTCGTCACCGGCTACTCTATTCTTCGTTCACTGTTCTCCGCTTTTAAAAGCTTAATTATGAATTCATCTGCGCATAGTAACTGGGGTCATTAAGCGTTTTCATGAGACATCAAAGAACATGAAATAAACTTGTTGATAAGACAAAGATAAAAGCGGAAAATTATTCGAGAGGAAAAAGACTGGAATATGTAGGATAGACGAATTCTCGATACGTTTAAATACATTCCGTTTGATTTCTCAAAGGATTCTATAAGGTACAGTGATTTACAGCAATTTTTCCGTTGTTCTTCTACGACAAAAGGCTACAATCTCTTGGATTTGTGCTAATTTTGCCCAATGAAAACCGTAAATTAGACTCGTAATCTGATCGTTCTGTATACCTGGTGGATTTAAGCGCGGTTTATAGATAACAACAACTAATAGTGAGACGTTTCGTATAATTGAGGCGAGTCACAAGCGGCAATGTTTGCATTTTGAATTCTCAACGTATGGTGGTAGTTTTCCTTAGGTTTTGTTGTTTTCTCAAGGAATTTGAAACTTTCTCGTTGTAGATGTGTGTGTGCACTTGTCTAACGCAACAACAAAGAAAGTTTTGGTACTTAAAGCTTTGGTTGAGTGATTAAATACACTTTGGCTTTTGTTTGAAGAAAAGTAAAGTTTCACTTCGTAGTCTTGTACATGTGAACTGAAAAGAATACTTCATACTAACTAGAGAAATACCACACTTTATTGTTGTTCGTTTTCAAAAACATTGAAAATTAAAATGTTGGTGTGTTAAATTTGAAAGTAATCGTCTTAACATTGGAAGTTTTCAATATTTCACCCAGACACTAGAGAAGTTTTTAAATATTTTATCGTTGATTAACTTTTACGATATTACTGTAAAAGTTAAATAGAGAAATTTGAAAAAGTTTCAACCACAAAAACGATAATTTAATCTCCAATTTGGTGCGGCCCTTGTGCACAAAAAACAATAATCTAGAATTTTATCATTATCTAAAAGTAGAATCAACAATAATTCTAACCGAGAAATGAGGGAGAAAAACTCGGATTAATTCACTTTTTCGGATTTAAATTGTAACTACTACCACCACTATCCCTTTTAGGGGCGATACCATAAATTCGGCACCCTTGTAAACGGTTTGCTGTGTATTATTTAATTTCAACACAGCGGTTCGCTGGTTTTATTGTTACAAAACATCGACGACAAGAAACATAATAGTTAACTTGTTTCGTTATATTTATAGTTATAGTTGGAGAAAAATCAATGCTAGTTGATCGATAATAATTTAAATTTAGCGAATTCAATAGAATTTATTTCGATGATCTATTGTGGGTAGATGGCAAACGAGTGACCCGGTGTGTGTAAATTATAAAACTTTCATGTGGTATTGACGCATGTTAGTACAGCCCCTATTAAATACCAGCCAGAGGATTTGTAAAGGATAAAGTTCCAGCTAAACATAACACCACAATCGAGCTTTTCTTGTATGTATCTTTTCCAGCCGTAATTGTCCAAATTCTAATTCATTACTTTATAGCCAAACGATAAAATCGACAGTCTCATTTTGTTAATGTTGGGCAAAAATCCGGAATCCTGCTTGTTTATCGACAGATCTAGATTTATATTCAAGGATTCTCATTGACTCACTTCAATGGTGATTAGTATTGCGATACTGTTCATGTCCGATTGTTTGATGATTGAGTCTTTGGGGATCGCTAAGGAATCGTGAATTACATCTAATTGCAGTTGAACAACTCGAAAATCTCCGGTATTCGTATTGTCACCCATGGGAATAAATGGAAATCAATAATTTGAAAATCTGGAGAACCTGTCAAGTTTACCAGCAGGTAAAGATTTGTCACTGATTGATTTCGCTTGTATCAAATGCAGAATCAATCAATCATTGTCCAATTTAACCGATTAAATTTGTGGTGATCTATAAATTTGAACTTTATTCCTGGATATAGTCGAGTATTTGTCCTTTTGTCTCCAATCTAAGCTCATATATGTTTGAATTTAGACAGTAGGTAGGAACGGAATGGTGGAATATTCATTTAAACTGGAAAATTGTCGTTATTCTCAATTAACTTGAGACTTATAGTTGTGTAACATCTCTCTAGATCTCTGAATTGTTGCACATTCTAATTCCTATTAGAAATAGAATTGAATTGTTCGCATTAAAGTCCTGGGCAGAATTCTCAATCCTAATATCGCAGACAAAGAGGTGTTGTAATTGTCTCTGCTCGGTATAATTAAATTATTCTTATTCTTCATCATATAGTACAATTTATAAATTCAATTGTTATGTTATAACAACGATAGTTTAATATGTGTACATATGGATTTGTAACTGTCTTGAATTCACCAAGGAAGCCGCAAGATTCACACAATCGAGGACATTGTTAAGCTTCTTATAACATTCAAGTTACATCTGCACTAGATCTAAAACGGTTCGGTATTAGCAGCCGCAATTAATACGTTGATAAAATTTCCAAACAGGAATTTCTTCTATTTATCGATCGTTCAACTTTGTTACAGTTTGACAATTAAAGAAAGAGAAAATATTGGGGATTTGTATTCGTAACGTGTCCTCTAACATCGTAAAAGAAAATTCCTTGTATATCCTTTATTTTATTTCGTTTCTTCTGCACGTCGTTTTTCTCGTCACCACTACAACACAAGAAGAAAACAACCAATTTACGATGAATCGAATTGAAAGTTTTTTTATTTTTATTTCGCGTTTTATTCGAGACTGAAATATCGCTTGGTTAATCGTTAAATGAAACGTTAGAGCAACAACAACAGGCAAATAATCTCCAAAACAACTTCCTTCTAAACATTGTACACAATTTTTTCAGCTTGTATTATATTTCATCTTGTTATTTTTGCTCGTGCTCGAAACGGCGTATATTTAGACAGAAAGTATTTTATTTTGGTTAAATTTACTGCATTATGGGCTTTATTTATCAACCAGGTGGTCGACTAATTTATGTTAAAATATTAAGCCGAACAAAAAGACCATCTCACTTATAACTACGCTGGATAATATCGTTTAAGCCACTGTTCCATGCAAATCGGCTAATATCGTACATGATGTTATGCTAAAATTGTTCTAAAATTAAGTAAACAATACGGCTACCATCGTTTTTCTTTAATTAATTTTTCAAAGCATAAATCTCCAATAAGTCGAGTCTCTATTAAAATTCATCCACAGGACATTTACACAAAAACTTTATCGATAAGTTTTTTTATAAAGCAGCATTAAATTATTAGATTTATGCTAAACGAGAAACTTCCATTAACTTTTTCTTTGGTTTTTAATTAATAACCACCATCTATCTTCCATTGGTGATCAGTACTGTCAGTTTTTATAAAATAAACCGTCTAGTCGTATTGTTTCAAGTGGATTACCACGAGTTTCAATCCATTCAAAAGTTCATAGTTTGAAAATAAATCCTTTTAGGTGGACAATTCGTAAAATATTTCGGGGATTTGTGGGGATCCCCAAAGAATATTTCAGAAAAAGTCGGGCCGCTCCGTTTATTGTCAAGATGGCCAAAAACGGGAATCTTTGCGTCCAAAACAATCGTTTTTGACCTGCCTCCTAGTAAGTTGCGAAGTCCAAGTTTTTCTAAAATATTCTCCAATGATCCCTTTACAAATCCTCACCAACTAATATATCATTAAATTATATAATTTAGAATGGACCACCCCCGTTGTTGGAGATTCGCCCCGAAACTGAATCAATCGAATCTATTTAATTAATCACCATCGATTGAATGTTTTTGAAACTTTTACATTTTAAATATTTTCTGTTCGCTGTCGTTATTGTTCTACGACCATACTTTTGACATTTGATTGGAGATTATATTCAGAGTTCATTAGAAACTTCTGTAGAAGTCGTCTGAAAGGAGAAATACCACCGCCCCACTTTAATAAAAGTCTTTCTCAAAATATTACTTTTCTACCATTTGATTTCGTTCTAATTACAGTTGAGACGACTTGAATTATTGATTTTATTATCACAACAAATCGATTTTATTGCAAATAAGTTGAAATTAATGTAATTTAATTAATGTAGAGCAATGGTGGAATAGTAAAAGACGGGTTTTATAAGAAGAAAAAGCGTGGATTCTTATTTTCTTTCTGTGAAGTCGCTGAATTACAGCCAGCGCTAATGGATCTTTATTTTCTTTTTATCTAAGGATACTGAAAGAAAAATTAGAATCCTACGTTATATCGCTAATGAGAATTGAATTTACGCTTATAATCTTCAAAATATCAACAAACACAACAACTGGGGGAAAATGCTGACTTTAAAACAGTAAATTATGCACTGTAACCCGTTAACAGTTTTAATTAAGTTAAACGACAATAATTGCCTTTTGATCAATCGGATATTGGGTTTAGTAGCGAAATATCCTTTAAAACTAACCGAAATAAAATAAAACACTTTGATTTAAAAAACACGTGGATATCTGTATTGGACACAAAGTAATTACTTACTGTTGCGATGCTTTTTGCATTTAACGATAGAAAAAATCAATTAACTTTCGAATTGAATTCCTGTAGAGGATATTTATTTTTAAAAAACGGGAAAAATTTGTTTGTTTGTTTGTTGGTTTGTTTGTTTATTCCAGTAAAACACATATTTTGTCAAGCTTCCATCGGTATTTTTCGCTACTTTCTCAACATTCCACTACCCGTCTAGAGATCCTGTGAGAGTTGTGTTTTGGGAATTGGGCGGTATACTATTGCGATACTTTAAATTGAAAACCAAGAAGAAACATTTTTGCGTCTCCTTTTGCGGGTAACTTATGCACTTCGAAATATAAACAGCATGCACGACATTTTAACGTATTCAAACCGGTAATAATCAACGTGTTTGGCTTAGATGTAATTCTCAATAAACGCACCTAAACTTGAATGGTGTTACTCGAAAATGTTTGTTTGTTTTTTGAGTTTTCAATACAGTTAGATTTGTTACTAGTAAAGTTTTTGCTAGAGATTGTAAATTGTAAAGCTTGAACGAAATAAGCTCAAGTATCAATAGAATTAATTGATATACGATTCTCGTACAAATAAATTGATCCAATAATGGAATTTAATTTAAATCAATACGTTCAACAATTTTATTGATTTCAAATATTGCTAAGAAATTGGATCTAGTGTATTGTTTGACGATATCAAATGTATTACATTTATTGTGACAATTATCAAGAGCTTCAATTTTCTTAAAATTAATCGACGAACAAATTGATATCGAGAACTTGATAGCTATCAGAGATGTATTGGCAAATATTTCTCAATGATTTTCTATTAGCATATGGCTGACTGAAAAAGTTTTTCATATCCTTGAGAAATTTTCCAATGGGTTTGTTACTTTTTCCAGAAAACCACCATTTTTTTTGATTTGGTGTCCGAAAAATGCCAATTTTCAATAATCGATATCTCCTCATCTAATAAAATATTGCAAGGAATATAGTAGCATTAAAAGGGGTTTCAAACAGTTCTTCAGACTGTGTTTGTTTTGGAAAATGCCGGTTGAATTCTGAACTACAGGGGGAATCTTGGAGCACGTGTTTTGTGATATTTCCTTAATATTTCCAGTATATTTTAGCCAATATTATCAATTTTTCAACGATTTTTTCATTGAATACCGCAAATTGAAAATTTTCCGCTAAACTTGTCAGTTTCCCGGAAAGTTGATGAAAAATTGATAATTTTACTCCAAGTTTTTTTCGTATCTGTTAATTCGCTTGTTTTATTTCTAATTCCGGTTAATATGAGCTTTAAAGTCTGTTTTCGCTTTTATGACACTTCCGTGACATCTCTGTTGATTATAATTAAAGGATTTGGGATTTGAATCCAGCGAGAAATAGAAATAAAATTGAGTTTATAAAAATTAAATTAAGTATCGCTGTATTTATTGTTTTTTAATTCGTATTCTTCTACAGATATTAAAAAATGAGAAATTTATTGATTAAATCTCTATTTCTGAAATAAAACTTGTCAAAATTGACCTAAACAGTCCTCTAAAACGAAATATTTAGCCTTTGTTACAAAAACGCTGGTGGAAAGGGAAGAATTCCGGATATAAACGTCTTGCCAATCGGATGAATCAAACTTAAAATTGCCAAAAATGTTTCTAAACGCGCATTTAATTTAGAAGGAATGTTGTTTTATTTTAACGCTTCAGTGGGAGAATTTCAGAAAGAAATAGAAATGGAATTGTGTCTGTAGAAATTAAATTAAGTATCGTTGTATTTCTTGTTTTTAATTCCAATTCTTCTACAGATACTCGAAAATTGACAATTCATTGATCAAATCTCTATCTTGTGAATAAAACTGGTCAAAATTGACGAGTTCTCTTTAAAACCAAATATTTAATCTTTTTTAAAATTCTTCAGAAACTGGTAAGAAGATTCCGAAGGCAAACATCTTAAACCTTGTCAAAAATGTCTTTAGACATTCAATTTAGAAAATTCGAGTTTAAACCACCAAAAAACGAAAAGGGTGGTGTTTTCTTTGAACGAATTTGAGCCAAAAAGATTGCTTTCTGCAATCGATACAGCTGCAATTTGGTTTGAATAAAATCCATTGATTGTTGCTGTGAATTTGAAACGATTTCGAAAATTCTGCCCCATGAATTTATTGTAAATTTGATCGATTTGTTTTTGTTACAGGAGCAATTTTCAATAATTCCACAACTGCAATAACAACTCTAAACAAAATGGTGTATTGCTTTCGAATAAATTGTAAATGAATTGTATTATTTTCGAGGGAAAAAAGCAACAAAAAAAATGTAGCAGTATGTTGGATAGTAATAGAAATATATTGTTGGCATTATTTATTGTTATTTTAACAAAATCGATCAACGGTTGTCCGGAAACGTGCACATGCAAATGGAAGAATGGTAAACAAACGGTGGAATGTATAAATAAGGAATTGTTAATAATACCGGATGGTATGGATTCGGGTACGCAAGTATTAGAATTTTGCGGTAATAACTTGCAAACATTACAAAAAGATAAATTCTTAAAAATGGATTTAATCAATCTCCAACGAATCTATCTGTGTTATTGTCGTTTGAAGAAGTTAGACGATCGGGCATTTAACGGTTTAACGAATTTGGTTGAATTGGATTTGTCGAATAATTATTTAGAATCAGTACCCAGTGGCATATTCCTCGACTGTCCATCATTGATGCGTTTAATATTAAACTCGAATCCGATACGTACAATACAAAAGTCAGCATTCAATCATTTAACCTATTTACAAACATTAGAATTGAGTTTTTGTGAGCTAACCAAAATTGAAGACGGCGCATTCACCGGATTATTCAGTTTGGAATATTTAAATTTGAATGGTAATAAATTAACAGCGGTACTCAATCATTTCCCGGAATCGTTAAAAGGTATCCAACTACAAGATAATCCCTGGGAATGTGACTGTCACATAATCGAACTGTACAAATGGTTGAAAATCTTCAATATCCCACACACATATGAGCCGATCTGTAATAATCCAACACGTTTGAAAGGCTATAAAATTAAGACAATCGAATTAAACGAATTGGCATGCTTACCGGAAGTCTCTCCAACAACGTTCTATTTAGAAATCGGCGAAGGTAAAAACGTCTCGTTATTATGCCATGTTAACGCAATACCGGAAGCAAAGATCTCCTGGCAATTCCAAGGGCAATTATTACAAAACGATACAATGATAGTGCCCGATTTGCATTTGATTTATTTTATTGAAGAAGGCAACATAGAGAAACGTAGCGAATTATTTATTTATAATACAAATAATGATGATAATGGTACGTTTATTTGTAAAGCTGAGAATCCAGCCGGTGTGGTACAAGCGAATTTCACAATACGGATCATTGTAAAACGTGAAAATCTCAACGAAATCGACGATCTACAAAACGAATTTATTCTAATAACAATCGTAACGACGGTAATTTCGATTATTTTATTGTTGTTTTTTATTATTTGTACTATTGTCAAATGTCAGAGGAATTCGAATTTGAAGAAGAAACGCAACAATACTAAAGTCGCGTTGAGTAATACAACTAAAGATAATTTATTGCAAGATAGTATCGACGATTATACTGATAATAATTATAAGGAAAGTATCGATAGTAAATTAGTTGAACAGGAAGAGGAAACAATGCTTTATAATACAACAAATAATGATGATTTAGTTCGTACAATATCACCGCCAATTGTTAATTTGGTTGGTAATAGTAATAATAATAGTCCAACAATATCATTGCATCGTTATCAATTAGAACAAAATCCTGATTTAATTAATGGTACTGAAACAGTGGGACGGTATCGCAATGAAACTGATAATAGACAGGAGATTTTAACGAATTTCCACCATCACCACCACCATTCCCATCCATCACCACCACCACCATCACACAACCCCAAATAAGAAGCGATTACCGGCACAATTTCCAAACAATGAACATGATTTGTACGTACTAACACCGGACGTTCATCTTAATCCTGTCGGTTTACTGAATCCATCAGATACCCGGAATTGTTATAAGACATTGCCGTATAACCGGAGCGGATCGAATCGGCGGCCGACTGCAGCCAATCCTATCGGAAGGTAAGCGTTTTGAGCGAAAATACGCCACCTGTAGCTTAATTTTACTGTTAAAATCCTCAATTATTGCCCCAGATATTCACGGGAGGCTGAATTTTTATCGCGAACTGCCCCATTGTCCTATGAACATTACCCAGCTGATGTTCGTTATACAGCCGATGGTTATCCAGTAAGGACAACATCAATGGAAACAACAACAACAACAACAGCAACAACATCATATCCATCACCGGTAGAATCGCATAAATCTGATTGTAGTGCAGTTGAACAGTGTTGTTCTACATTGAATGAGACAACAGAAACAACCACAAGAATCAACTGGCCGCCATGTGTTCCGGCGAATTTAATTAAAAATGACAATATTGGTGTTAAATGTGTCGTTGGTGCACAAACGCAAACCGATAATAACGAAATTTGCAATACAAATAATAATAATACAAATAATAATAATAAAATTATAAATAAACCATTGAATAGTTTAGTTAAAGTGCAAGAGACACTAACGGAAAGTCCCGATGAAGGCTACGAAGGTGATGAGAATAATTCGTGCCAGAATTAACTGGATTTGTGATAATCGAATAGGTTTTTCGTTAATTATTACCAAATAGTGTGAATGTGCAGTAGTACAAATCCCTTATCAGTTTTATTATCACATACAGAAACTGTGTATCATTGACATACAGGGCATGCAATTCTATTTCGCTCAGTTGGCCGCACAAGCTGAATAGGCGCTGATTTTGATAACGTAGCATCGTAGCTTGTTTCATGTTGGTCTGAACCTAGCTACGATTCGAAGTGAGAGATGCATGGCCGCTACGAGGCGAAATCCGCCCTGTTATTACATGTGTAGATAATGTAAAATACTCAAATGTAGATCTTAAACGTAAGAACCAAAAATGTGTAAGATTCAATGTAACTCTTCCATTATTTTTGTAAATACAGTTTCAATATTAGGCCAGATTTGTTGAATGTAACGATTAATAAACAATAAAAACAACTCGATTTATTCCCATTGATCATCACTTTTTCTAATTAGATTTTTTATAGAAATTTTTGCTCTATTTAACGGAAAAAAGAACGTTTCCGGGATGCTTAATGATTGTTTTTATGAACATACAACTTCGATAAATAAACATTTTTCGATTTAGCACAAAAAGTTCGCCGACAAAACAACAGCTGTTGAATTGTTCCTTTTGCTGCCCTTAAAACGATTCAATTCGCATCGATACTTTCATTACGAATAATAAAATTACAGACAATCGTATTTATTTCTAGACTTGTACAAATATAGAAAACAATCAGCATTTTATGGTTTCGTATCAAAACAACATAATAAACAACATCAATTCTATAAATATCAAAGCAGAAGATCATTTATCACAAAAACACAAGAGTGAGCTAGTGCGAGAATGATGGGGATTAGATTACACAGGTCAGTACGATCATTTGTGATCTAGCTTTTAATGTCATCCCCAACGTTGGGCTTTGCTCCTTTACCACCCTTAATAAAAATATTATTATACGGACGTGTTTTGTTGCGGTCACGATTTTTCGGGTTTCATACCCCATATGTACAAGAAGAGTCGGGAATATTTTGCATTACTCTTTCATAGCGAAAAATCCTATTTGATAATACATAGCTAGATTTGCGTGTGACTCTCATCTAATAGAAGCCTTCTCGTGATCAATAAATGTTCAACGGACTGTTATTTAGGGAATGCGAATTAAAAAATTTCAATTTGAATAATGAGTATCGAAATTGAACGTCTATTTTATCACCGATAATCAATGCTTTTGTAGACTAGATTGTTTAACGAGTAGGGAAAGTTTTTATGGGTTCTATAAAAAAATACAAGTGGGTGTGATTTATTTCTCGTTTCTTTTCCCGTCCATTCTAGCTCTTGCTTGGGATTTCGAGTCGTTTATTGTCCCATTTCATCTTCGTGTTTTTTCCGTATTATTTATTTTATACGCTTGGAAATAGCCTCTAACTCCTACTTATGATGTCCTTTATTATTCGCCTGATTTTCATATGTAATAAAATTCCCGAGGTACAATTGGGGAATTCCAACCCTCATAATTCGTGTTAATTCCACCCAGTCAATAATTCGAAGATTAAGAGTATAGAATTTATTAATGCCTGTTTTTTTAAGGGAAAATATCGAATTTCCAGGTTGGTTAATTACCGATAACAACTGTGCCAATTTGCATATTTAGCTCTTGTTTCAATATTATTTCAAAATTTCATATGCAAACTAGTGATTTGAAATTGTAAATTGGGTTGGTCGATAAATTTAGAGTCGAGTAATTTTTTCTCATTTCCCCCGGACTAATTTCTAAATGGTCGACTTTAGCATTAATTTCTGGACCTCCGTACTAAATGTATATGCCGGCTATTAATGTTCGTTGTATTTAAAATGAAAAATAAGAATAAATCTCTGTTGATTAAGTATTCAGTGACCCATAAAAAATAACTAGCAGTCTCCAGTGGTTTAATTTAACAGAAAAGCACCTAGATGCAATTCAAATGTTTGGTCTATACGACAACGTGCTGAATAATGTTTACCAATAAGGTATTTCTCTCGTTCTCTGCCCTCAAGTTTGTCGTTTGTTGGTTTAGACCACAGCTGAGGTACCATATACTTTCATACACCACACAAATACAAACGTTTATCTGCACATTTTCCCTCGCGCCCTCTGCCACAAACTACAAAATACCAAAATCTCTTCCAGTATAGATATGATAAATCACATCTATTTCCACACGTTTTCTCCATTACCATCCATGACAATGATTTATATCTTCTTTTTGCACAATTTGACCACGTCTATCAAGACCGGCTCAGATTTTCCACACCTGTTTTTAAAATAAAACCCAAAACTTTCCAAATTTCCATATTTAGATGTGTGTGATTCTCTTAGAAAATCCACCAAGTCGTCTATCTTACGTTAGAATTAATTTTACATCATGTTGTTCAACAGTAAGTCTACGATAATGTACTTGGCAGGTTGCAACATGGTTAATTTATCTCCTGCATTGAGAACGAGACGTGATATTTCACCATATCGAGAGCTAATTATAGCGTGTACTCGACGTGATAAAATTCCGTTGGTATTGTCTATTCTAGAGGTGTTGCAGATATCTCTTTCTGATTCTGTAATTCGAGAGCTCCACTTCGGCTGTCGTTTCCGCGCCTTTGTAAGCGGATATATAACGGAAATTATTAATCGGAGAGAAATGTGAATTATTGAAACTTCAAGGTCTGAAATACAATATTTAATAATCGATATCTCGCTTGTTTGACGGTATATTGTAACGACTATAACATTGTTAGAAGCACCATTTTAAGGAGTACCCGAACACATTTTGTTCTGAAAAAACTACAGCATAAGCATCTTTTTTCAATTTTTTCAATAATCGATTTTTCAATTATTTTCTCGCTATATATAGCAAACTGAAAGAGCTTTTTACACCTCTAAGAGTTTTTCAGATCCACAATAAGTTTGTTGTTGGCATTACATTACTTTTTTGCAGTACGGTGTCACAAAAGTGCCAATTTTTAATAATCAATAGCTTGATGATATAATACAATGAGTACAGTAGCATTGGGAAAAGAATTTCAGGGAGTATTTGAAATTGTAAAGCTTATGCTCTATTTCTCTCGATGGTTTATCCAATATTATCGATTTTTCAATGATTTTCTCTCAAAACAAATTAAAAGCTCCTTTCAGATCAACCGAAATATTCCAGAGAGGCTGTTAGTTTCCCGGAAAATTGACTAAACGACCTTTCGGTTACCAGTTGCGTTTCTGTTGAAATAAATTGAATAAAGATCCGTTTCCGATTCTGTTTCTGTTATAATGTCTCTAGTCTATTCGTTTGATAATATTGCACATTCTCAAACAGTGTCTTTCTGTTCTTTGTTTGAATTTAAAAAACTTGTGTTTAATTACAGCATTGTTGGCATCAAAAAGCTCTAGACGCTGTTCACGAAATGCGTCCCTTGAGGGTATTTCTGTTGGTAGTGGAATTTAACGAAAAGAACCGTAAGCGAGACACGAACAGTCAAATGTATTTTATTATTTTATTCTTCTTGTTTGGTCACAGTATCCAAGTATGGATGGTTTTTTTATACGTTACCTCGTAAGTAATATAAACGACATTGTGTTAGATTTCGTTCGGTTCTCAACTTTGACCTGGCCATTTGTACACAATACAGGGAATTTTATGTGAACTAGCAAGTGTTTTGAAATTTCCACTGTTGCAATACTCTTCAAACAGCATATCAACATTTCCACGTTCCGTCTGTGTAATTACGTTGGAACACAACTTGACGGAAATTAATCTAAAATACTGCAACGATACTACAGCTACAAACAAACAGGGCCGGAATTCGATTGAGCTTATGACCGGTTAGTTTCAGCCAATTTAACATGTACACACGATGATATATTTCGCATATTTTCAACTCAACTGATTTAATTATAATTCAGAACGTGTATAGACGGTTTCTGTAATTTTTCACATGTGTATAGAGAAGGAAAAATGAGACAACATACAAGTACGAAATAAATCTATATGGGATTTAGGAAATCGAGGCACATCTGCCAACTTTTAAGGAAATTTGTTTGGATTTTTACGATATATTCGCTGGTTTCCCCTTTTTTTCAATTTCTATATACGGAGAATTTGAATTATTGCTGTTGTTAGTGTAATTGAAGTAAAGAACGTTGCGAATTGACAAGTTTCTCACTGCAACCAATACAGGGTGAACTTTCCAATACCTATACAGTTCACAAAGAAATCCAATCAACTGAGCAATTTGAAAAATATTTTGAGGATCTTTAGAAAACATATTGATAAGTTCGACACTTGTCACTTTTCATTAATGAATTCCACACATAAAAGATCCTTTTAAAGTTCTAAACAATTGCGAAAAAATAAGATTGTTTTCACATTAAAAGATAATATTAATAGATAATATTCTCCTATCAATTTGAAAATAGTGAGCCGCTGAGAGAAGGTTTCGTTCGTTATCCTACTCTTTCGGGTCAATGTTGAAAAAAAAACCGAAAAACACAACTTTACGAGAGTTTTTGGCTCATTTTGGTCGGTTTTTGTTTGTAATTGCTTGATAAAAGTCGCAATTTTATCCGAAAAAGCGTTTTTTGACCGATGATGAGCTACAGTCCTCAATATTCTAACAGAACAACAGTTGAGGAGGCGAATGACTAGTCACATTTCAATTGCAACAGAACAACAGTTGAGGAGGCGAATGACTAGTCACATTTCAATTGCAACAGAACAACAGTTGAGGAGGCGAATGACTAGTCACATTTCAATTGCAATATGTCGCTTTGTTTTACCATTGGTTTTTCGATGAAATATTCTCGGGAACCCCCTATGAATCCTTAAAATTTTGTTGTAATTGTTCGCCATGTTATAGGTGTTCTGCTAGATATACACCTTGTATACTTTCGAATGAAGCACTCGATACATGCAGTTGTAATTTCTCATACAACTGGCCGTCAGGTAGGGGTCAGTATTGCTGATTAATGGCCCTAACGTCAACACCTACTACTAAATAGCTATTGACACTGTCTTTAGCAAACATTTAGTTGGTGTTTGTTGATTATTCATGGTGATTTAGGCTAAAAATACAATCCTTATCGACAATAACAAATCACTCAAATATTTCAAATCCCTGTTAAATTTCATTTGAATCAATCAACGACTAAGAGAATAAGCGATAACGATGTTTAACATTCAACGTATACACCGTGTTCGGTACAATACAGTATGGAAATCTCAGAAATATCGTCAACTCACTGATATTTTTTTCTATTCACAAACGACAAAAGCACAGAAAAACACGAACGTGTCCCATTATAATGCTCAATGTTCACACAACTACGTGTCAGCGATTTTACTGTAACTCTAACCAGGTAAAATTTAGATTTATGTATCAACGAGCAATCAGGCAATATTTTTACGTATTCTATCCTGTACAGTTATTGGATTCTTTACTGTTCTAATAATAAGTCGGGTAAAAAACGGTGGAATTTTATAAATGGACGTTTGAATGATATTAATGCTCGACTAGACGCTAGCGCACTGCAAATTGGCAAAATTCCTGCATCAGATGTCAATTAAATATTGCACAATTCCAAATAAAAATAGGCAAACATTCGATCAGCTAATGTGAATAGATTTGATTCGCTAATGTTCTATAAATTCCTCTCGTTTTTATTTGTGTCTCGGTACGTGGTGGAGGAAACAAACAAGAATTGAAACAGTCAGCAATATTGGATTGCTATTACAGGCTCCTTTTACTAGCATATCTTCATGGATTTTATATCTATATAGTTGTGGATGTGTGTTTTTTGATATGCGCCCAAGGATAAATCGTTTTATAACTGCTAACTGAAATGCTGAATCACTGTTGTTGGAGGTATACTGAAACGGTAGACGATCACACACAGATTAGCACACGTACGTTAACTGCTAGTTGTGCTAATCAAAGTGAATCATCAAGTTTTCAACTGATAATAATACAAATTTACTTTGAATAGTTGATAAGGTGAAATATTACAACCTTTAAATTATAGTCAAATGAAATTTTATGATCGTTACCAATTATTTTGCCTCTCGTAGATTATTCTAAATGATGTTAATCTCATTTTAAATTATTAAAAAATAATACGAACGTTTTGATAAGAATTTTTTAATTATTATTAGTTTTAATTATAAAAACACATTTACATAAAATTTCTATTAAATGCGATGCTACTACAGCTAGAAAATTTTACATTAAACTTGCACGTTGGATGTTAATAAAAAATAAAAATAAAAAGATGATGAGACTCTAAGATAAAACTTAAAAAATAACAAGATGTTGCACGAAATCGGGACAACTCAACTGTAACTAGAATCAGGAGAGGCAAAAAGTGTATATGAGAAGGAAATGGGGATTTGAATAATTAGAAATTTTAAAATGCAACATTCAGACGAACACGAACAGAATTTTAAACCGTTTTCGTGAAACTATTACCGTACATCTTAAATAGATTCACCAGAGTGTGCAACTGTACGGTAAATGTTCGTTGATTAATTGCCATCGTAATGAAAATTCGGCGGTGGTGCAGAGTCGCAATAAGGGTAGTGCGAGCACCGAACCGACAGGGCGCAAAAATCGTCGGCGAATTGGTTGTTCCTATCACGAGTCCGGAAACTCCAGTGATTAAACTGAAAATTTTAAAATAGTTTGCTCAACTCGTACAACTAGTCCCTTGCTATTTATATTCTAACCTTAAAATTTCAATTTTGATTATCGTTACTTTTATTAGAGCATATTTGGGAAATTTTTGAGATACTTTGAATTTGCTCATTCTTTTATTGAATAGCTGGGTCGAAATATTAAATTGAATTGTAGAAGAAATATTGAAAAATTTCAATGTAAAACTATTAAAAATAGACAAATAATCCACAAATTCTTCAATATATTGCACGAATAAGACTAACGTTAATCACTTTTAGAATGTTAAGGTTAGATAATTTAGGTACCAACAGCATCTGGGGAATTTGGTTATATCAACTCATTCTTTTGAAAAGTGCGCAAGTCAAAAATTTGAGTTTGCCCAATAGAAAATCATCCTTTAAGAATGAGTTGGTATAATCAAATTGCCCAACTGTTGAAGGGGAATTTTGTTACTTCTAAATTTTCTAGCCTTTGATTTGGATTTGATTTATTCGTGTGTTTCTGGAGTACTGCAGGATTTTGAAGAATTTGTGGAGTATTTATCCAGGTAAGTCTTTATTTTCGTATTTTGGCGATTTTAAGTTAAAATATGTTGCTTTGTTCAAATTACCTGAAACATTGCCGAGAATTTAAATAATTCTAATTGAGATTGGTCCAAAAATAACAATGCCCTAAAGAAATATAAGATATAATTTTGATAGCCACAAGCCCACATTCTGTTACGGCTCTGGAAATGTGAGAAACAATTGTTGTGTTGTAATCCTTTAAAATTCATATATTTTTTTACCATTTCGACCTACTTGTTGCCCGTTCGGTAGTCTCGATTAAATTATGTGGAAATTTCGGGGAAAGTTCGAGTAAATAGCAACAAATTTCCCATGAATATCCGAGTTTAGATAATCTGTCATCTTTTTTGTACTTGTACAATTTTCAATGAGTATCTATGACTCGCAACAAGTCAAACAAAAATCGAATCATATACAGTATAGAATTGCTTAAATTGTACTTTATGACTTTCATGCTTTCAGCTATACGTTTCTTACAATTTTTTTTTGTTTGTTATTATTGCTGTTGTATTGCTCGAACAATATTCGAGTAGTGTTTAAGCGATATTAAAAGCCTCCGTTCTTCGTTCAAACGAAGGTAATTTCGCAGATGTTTTAGCGAATTCAAGTCAAGTGTATTTTCAACACAATATCGTCGACGAATAAATTCCAACTCAACTAATTTCGATTAATTTTTTCTAAATAACCATTTTTTAGTCTTGCGCATTTTTTTGGTATTGTAGCACGTCTGGAAATCCGACAATTCTTGGCAAAGAACTGTCGATAAATCGTCCGTTATTACTGAAATTAGTACCGCAGAGGCCATATTAAGTACTTTTCAAGATTTTGTTCTGCCATTCCAATAACATTTAGCATTTAAATAATATTTCCACATTTCCACTTGAATCTTCTATTAACAAGTAGTGATCGTTATGGTAAATCCTCTTGTAACTTTGCGATATAAATTCTCTAAAGTTTCCAACTAATAGAAGTGAATTTATGCGTCCATTTTTCCACCACAATTTTCTTTCAATTGCTGAATTAAATTGAGAAAATGTCTCTATTAAAGTTTTTCTGGGGGGGCGATTTTCTTTGGCACCTTTTAGTGGGAGTACATTAAAATATGATCTAGTATAATTACCAATCCCGTTGGACCGTAAGGCAATATTAACACCTACATTTCCCCACAGATTTGTTATAGGCGGGAAAGAGAGAGATTGCTTTTATTAATATAGTTGTCATTGTTTGTAGATTGAGAGGGATATTAAAGCTATATCCTCCATTTCCACCATAAATGTCACATCGAATACGTGCGCCTGTTTGTGAGATATTGTTGCAATTTGTACTCGTTGTATACGTTGAAAACTTGATTTGGCATTCTCTATTTGCTTTAATAAATAAATCAATCAATCGATTGGAGAGCTGCGAAAATAAGCTTCTGTAAGATTAGAGTCGGAGAAAAATTGACTCTTTCGTAAAATTTGATTGATTGCGAGACTTACCGACTAAGCCTCCTCTGCCGTATCGTCTAGAATAACGCTAAACTTCACTAATTAGGAATCTAAAGTGTTGGGGACTATTATAACGGAACTCCTTTAGCTAATACCTTTTTATCAAATATTGACTCGAGACAGATAAAGTTTCTTGTAGAAACTTTCTAGTCTGTTTTAGACAAAGTTGCAATATCTTACGATCGGGTTCTTGGTAATAATTTAAAATCTGTCAATGATAATTTATTATCGTACTTTAAAACTAGTTTTTCAAAATGCAATTCGAATTTTTTGTGTTCGGAAAATTTGATGGTTACAATGAAAAACAGTCGTTAATGTGTTCACCAAGGTGGGAAATAAAGATCGCCATTTCAATGCCGTTTATCACCCCCTTATCAAGCCATTCTACCCACCAACAATAATCTTTATCATCGTTCACCGGCCCATTTCGCCAGCTCAGCATTTTCAACTTAAAAGAATTGAGCACTTTAATTCGATATTCGCCCTTTTTAAATGGTTTATATTTATATTCGATCGTAAAACAATACGTCGCTAAAGTGGAATAATTTTTAAATACATTAAGATAGAAGAAGTTGGAAATTCTAAAGATCAATACTAAAAGATTCAATGTTGAAATAGTTGCTTTTTTCCATTTCCCCATTTTAGCAAACATCTGTCACTGACAGTGAGAACCAGAGGATTAATTATCTGTTCTCTTGTGCCATTCTCCAGACTCCTTGTTTCCCTAATCAGATATCTTGTTATTTCTACTCTTTTATCTTGATTGCTTCTGCTATTGTTGAGATTTGTGTGTGCGATATTGCCCTACAGGAGCCCGAGGAAACTTTGAAAAATTCCATCTTATTATACTTGTAAATTACGTCAATTCTTTTATTTTCGATCTCTTCATCAATTTATAAGTTTTCCAATTAAAATTCATCTTATTTAATTTAAATGTCTATCAGGATTGATAATAAAAATTAGTTCTGGGAAATACAATAGAATCAACTAAATGGTCCGTCAACTATCCTAACCGAAGAGAAAGTATTTTAGATAAAAGCCAACAATAGTCAAGTAATCTGTTGCAATTTTGCTCTTATTTTACGTTCGGAATCCAAAAGGGGAAAATATTTGTGTTATACTATGTTGTAAATGTATAAAATATATACGTGCACTTTATGGGGTTGAATTTATGTTGTGTGTCGCCAAAAATATTGCACACAACATATCTGAAATTGTAGTAACAACATTGTAAATTTATACACAAAATTATCAACAGTTTGTATCGCTGTAATTTACTCGAAGGAAACGTAAAAAATTAAACATTACAGACCGGCTTGTTAGGTGAAACAGTGAGACGATTACCTCAGGCGGCGTGTTTCGAAGGGCGACAGTTTTAGTATACCGAATGGACCATTTAAGACTATAAATTTAAAGACAAGTCCTACTAGTTGGGGAACGATACGAGAAATGTCTTGAGAATTTGTAGGAGAACATTTTCGCAAAAGTTGTACCCCGTAGCTCATTGGAAAGTCGGTCTTTGATAATGTCACGATTTTCACCAACCAACTACACATAAAAAATGATCCAAAGTTATTCACAAAGTAGTTTTGTATTGTGATGAAGATAGCGATATTGTCCAAAAGAAGCGTTTTTTGGCCGACTTCCCGATGAGCCATGGGGTCCAATTTTACTAAAATGTTCCTTGAAAACTTCCTATACATCCATAATGTGTTTTTCGAATTGTTCACCAACTAATCGGACTTATCTTTAATGATAAAAATGGCTCAAAATTTGCACTTGAAGAATCTAGTTGTAAATTCGAAAATTTTCCTCAAAAGGCAAATAGAAGCCAAATTTGACTAAAATTAACTAAATTTTATGTTCTGTTTTCTACAATTCGTTTGAGAAACCCCTAACTAGTGATGAGATGTGGTCCCCAAAGGAAATGTTAATGATTAGAAATAAAATATCAGAAAGTCTGGATTTATATTCGAAAATTTTCCCCCAAAAACAATCTAAATTGTTTAAATCATAATTTGTTTTTAATAGTTGAGTAGTAAAATTCCATAGAATTTTGGCTCAAGCAGCACTTCTTATTGCTCCGGTTCAGATGATTAATTGAAGAAATAGCAAATTTTAACCGCTTTGATATTTCATGTGTTTGATAACGTACGAGAGAGGATAAAGCAGTACTAGGAACAGCATTTTAAGAAGACGTTTTGCATGGGTAATTCTGATGGAATTTTCAATTTTAGAGGAGTATTTTTCTCTATAATTTGGCAAATATTGTCGATATTTCTATAATTATCTAAGAGTATATAGAAAGTTGAAAGCGTTTGAGAAAATTTTCGGTAAGCTTGTTAATTATCCGGAAAATTGATAGAAAGCTGATCATTTTATTGCCAATCTTATTTATGAATATTTTATTTCCAATTTATTTTCAATAAACAGGCCTGTAAACAGCGCACTGCAGGAAGCAAAATTTGCCCATGTCAACAAATTTGACGATTCCTAAAGGCAAGAAAATATCAAAAATTGACGGGAATTATCCTACAAGTTTCTACTAAAACTAAAGAATCGTCGGTAGTGATGAATTATTGGGAATGAATGTGCGATAATTCAGTTTTTGCATTCAATTGTGGCTCTACCTTATATTTTATCTCCTGTTATAATTCTTTATAGGACATTCTAGTTATCAATCATATGTCTTTGTATAGTTGTACAAATTCCAGAATCCATCATGTCCGATTGATGGTTGGGTCGTTCGTTTCTGTACTAAGCAGATTCATGATTAATTGATGATTTGCAATATCATCAATACTTTGTCCTAATTAAATGCTGTTCGATGAAATTCCACTGGCCCTACTAGTCCGAAAATTGTTGGATTATCGTATTTGAAAATGGGTTTTGTTATTTTACAACCACTCAATCTACCCTTGTATTGTTAAACGGGATATAATTGAAGATGCGACGAAACTGTTTGGGAATAAAAGAAAAATAATTATTGCAGTAAAAACTTCATTTGTATTCTGAACGAATTGTTATTGTTGCACGCTGTTCTATTCCATGCACACTAATACAAGAAAACTTGGAACGGTTGAAATGTTTTCGCTTTAACAAACCGCAAAATACCAAGAAGGACTGCCTGTTATAACCGAGTTTCAAGCAACTTGTACGAAAACAGTAAAGCAATTTATCTTTAACTTTTCTTTAATATTATTACAGTAATTGCAACCACTAAAATGCAATAACAAAATGAATTGTATACAGTTTAGTTTCATTTTTTTCTTCTTCTAGCAGCTGGTAGATTGTTTTTATGGAAAATATTTCTGCGGTTGGAATTGGTTTTCTTTATTCTTTTTCCCTTTTGTTTGGTCGTCATCACATAAAAGAAACGATAGAAGGAGAATTTTTATGAAAAATTCAAATATCCAATCATACGGTTCAGATATCGTTGAATTTAGTCGAGACAGAACGTAGATTTTTCTAGTATATTTCTATAAAACTTTCCCCTCTACTAGTAAAGAATCTCAATTTGATACTAATGTTAACCCCCTTAATTACACATGTAAGAATCTTGTAACTTGTATTTTGAAAAGGGTTGTAATCAAACGCCTAAAGTCGTATATTATCGATCCTTTTGCGTGGTTCTATTGGATTTACCCATTGATGAAATGCAAATTCACTCGTGTGTCTGTTTGTAATCTAATAATAACGTCAACATTCTTGAATTTTCATCAACAACAACCCCCTAGTATTGGGGGTAATCCGGATATGACAAGTATTTTTTATTATTCAAAGACAAACGAGCGGTATAATATCAAAAGTGTACGTGCTGATGAAGATATTGTCATAATTTTGAACAACTTTCCAAAAATTCTTGTCTCGAACGCTTGCAGGTATCTGATTGAGGAGATTACGCGGAAAACTACTTAAATTATCGCATTAATTTATAATTATACTCTAATCGACGGTTCTTTTAGGCTGGACATCATTAAAATTAGATTTTTGGTATTTGTATAAAAGCCACAATTCGGCGGCCAAATCTCCAAAGATAGTTCTAATATCAACTCGTACAACAATGAAGGTGAGTTATAGTTATTTCGTTTTAGAACAATAATAACTTTAAAAGAATTATTAAGGTAATTGTAGTAGTTGTCGCAGTTTTGGCTGTGGTTAATGCAGCAGTAATCTCCGAATTTCCAATTGTTAAAACTAGCATTCTTGGACCATCTGGTAGTATAATTGAAGAGCGCAACTTACCAGTAGTTCACGAGGAAGTTCCTATTGTTAAATCAGTACTACCCTTAACATCACTTCCGTTACCGACGACATATTCGTCGTATTTTTATAATATTGGCTATCACCCCTATCATTTCTATTAAGAACTGAATTTTTTTGTGAGGAAACTGTAATTATGTGACTGAATAAAATTCGTTTGTAAGAATGCAAATAGATTTTTGTAATGTTCAATATCCTTTTAACGTTCCTACAATATTGACTGGTTGATTAAATGGGGGCACAGTAATAGAAATGTTGGCGCAGGTGCTTCAACGGCAGGATTAAATGAATTTCCTCTTGTTGTACGTCTTAATAGGCCAACAATTTTTCTGTTGACACAATAATGATTACACAATAGGATAACAACAGTTTTTCTCTCCTACATTTTGGCAACATCTGCTGAAATTGATAACGTAATCTAAACAACAACAACCACAACAACAACATTGATAGAATTCCTTGACATTTATTTGATAAATGAAAACCACAATTCTCGTACATAATTCCCGGCGATATTAATCATTTTCTACGTTAATAATAAAGTGTAAAGGTGCTAGATTGGTGTCATATCTAATTATCATTGTTGGGGTTGATTTAATATGTCGTGAACACGCAAATCAACCCTATTAGAAATCCTCTATTTAAAATCTCTGCTAGAGATCTGTGATTGATCCAAAATTGCCCACTAATTAGCGTTCAATTACCAAAGAATCGAAATTTTGATTGATCATTTCATTTAAAGCAAGTTAAGTTAATATATTTGACAAAAAATCGATGTCTTTTCGGTTGTTTTCACTCAGATACTCTTATCATGCGCTTATCAATCCATCCACTTAACTCCACTAAATTATTCCACGTGGAAGTTTTTCTCTCGCTTCTTTTCCAAATCATTTATGTTGTTTTTTTGTTAGTTCCATTACCAATGATTTGATATTTTTATATCTAAACAGGCGGTATTTTCGTGAATTTTTTTCTATAGTCGTTGTCGTAGACCACCATTTAGACTTGTTTCCTTGGGGATTACCGTCTACTCATTTCCTTATAAAAGCTCTGATCTTTCAAAGACTTTTGATAACGTTTAAACTTAAATATCCCGGTAAACGCCAAAATTTTTTTGTATTTGTTTTAATATTAAATATTGAATGATAACGGTGGTTTTGGATTTTTCCCAATTCATTAATCTTAATCCAACAGTTTCTTGCCGTTGTTAATCCATTATATGGGTGCTTCAAGGGACTACAATTTGGTTGGTTGGTATTATAAATTAAAGCCAAGGAGACAATATAGTATCGTGTTATTTAGGAATTATGGTCATTGCATAAGTTGTATGAATTAAACTAATTACACTCTCATTAAAGTTGGACGTATTTACGCCGACAACTAATAGTGTGTTTAAATATCATGGGGATATATTTATTAAATATAACCAACCGAAAGCTTGTATGTATATTTCTCTATACGATTTCGGTGAAGATATAAACAAGACATTGGTAATGTTCTGTATTTGTGCCAAAAAGCATAAATTCGCTCAGATAAACTGGATGGAACAAATAGAGAGTCTCGATTAGAAGAAAAACCGTTCATTAGAAAATATAAATCATTTTATTGTTGTAATTTTTCGGATAAACAAAAAAACAACTAGAGCAAACAATCTAAATACCGGAACTATGGAGAATTAATAGAGAAAAACAACAATTTCCATCCATAATTTAATTTCGAGTATATTACAGTTGATTCGAAGTGGCCGTATGCATATTTGTTTAAAGCAGCTTAAATCCGATTCGTTCCACTTCAAGTATTGTCCAGTTGAATTTCCGTTGGCAGGAAATTGAAACTGGACCCCCTCTAGTTTTGTATTGAATTACGTGTTAAATCCTGATTTAAACCGATTTTTTGCCGGACCAAAAGAGAGAGAGTAGAACAAAAAGTGGAGCTACTCATTAACTGTTTCGTTTGGAATTGAAAGTGATTGAAATGATGTTGCACGTTTATTTCCACCCTCTAATATCGTTGTTCCCCTTTGTGTTAGTTGTCAGACTAGAATAGAATGAATTATTGATACAATCTGAATGTTCTGCTTAAAATGTTATTCTAGTCTTTTGTTTCTATGGCGTTTTTGTGTTGTCATCGTCAACAACATAAAATAATCACAGTAATGAAATTGATTGTCACATCCATAAGTTGATAACAGTTAAATAATTATAAATAAATAAATAACGTATTGATAATTTTCGGGTGCTCTTGTTATTCAACGTTCAACATCCAATCAAACATGAAGTGTAAATGAATCATTCCAGTTAGATAACAAGCGGATGCTACTCGAATGCACTCTAATTTCGCGGCTCTGATGAGCTTCCGATATGCTCTCTCTACCGATAACTTAATAAAGCTCCTCTGCACATCTGTCATCACAACACTCTCTCACCTATCCTGCTAACAAACATTCATAATCACTTTAGAGCATATGTCACTAATATGCAGCTCTCTGATGGAATTTTAAACGTTCTTCCAACCGGAAATCGATCCGTTTTTTGGTCGTTGTTGTACATTAAAAAAATATTCCACTAGCAGCAGCAAAAAGATTCGCAACTATAGTCGAAAAAAAGCAACTAGATGGCCAGTTTCTGACACGCAACGATAACACCGAGTGACAGTTTTGGTAAGGGGGAAAGCTCATTTCTATTCCAATTGCTATCTCGTTTCTATGTAATCAGAAACTGGGGTATGGATGGATTATTACAAGACGGAGGACGTTATTTAATGCACTATGAGATGGATTTTAGGGCTTTATTATCGATTCAATCAGTTAGACAGTAGTGTAATTACAGTTTGAAAACTTTAGATTATCGAAAATAACTGCCGGAGATTCAATTCTAGGCGAAGATCAAAGTCTTGTTTTTTTTTTTTCGGTTAATCGATAAAACGAATAGTCGATTAATTCGGTCTCGCCACTTTTGTATATTTGAAGAGTTCTTTCAAGTATAATCGTTCTTCAAAAGTTCGACTTTTTGATCTTGTTGAAAATAATCTGGCCTTCGGATGATTGAACCAATCAAAACCGATACTTGATGAAAGTTGAAAAAGATTCTCGACTTTTTTCTAGTTTGTACGACTCCTTACAATTAGAGTATTTGTTGGAATTTCAATTGAATTTCGAATCTAATCAAAATCGTCTTTTCCAAAACGATTCTATCTATTCAAATATGCCCGATATAGTAATAACAGTTTGAAATTGTAATCTGGCTATTACAGTTACATGAAACACATTTCTTGTTGATACACCTCTAGCTAGAAGCGGGAATATCGAACTTCATCATTAAGACAAGAGAAAGAGCATATTTCGTGTCTATGGAGTTTATTTATAATCCTTGATAATGAATTTCGTAGAAATGGTTGTTGATTGGGAATCAAGGTAGACGAATCTATTCAATTTCATTAATAACGCTTTGGTTTGATTGGCTAAATCTAGATTTGAGTAAACTTAACACTAACCGAATAATTGTAAATATGTCACCTATACGCTTTGACTAATTCGAGAAGGTAATTAAATCGGCCCCAAATCAGCCGAATATCCATTAAACAAGGCGGTATAAATAATTTTTTTGTCGTCTTGTCACTTTATAGAACATAATGCAAACAGTGTGTAATAAAGATTTATTTTTATTATTCAAAGAGAGTTATATATAAAAGGAAAACATTTTACTGCTGAGTTGAAAATTTTTCTTGACAATCTGAAAATTTATATTCCTCTTTCCCGTATGTGCTACCCATACATGATGTGAAACTATATATTATTCAGAGATTCCTTTACCTTCCGCTTGCCTAAAATATCATTGAATAACGTCTAAAGTACGTTTGGAACTATAATTTTCGTATCGTGTCGATGTTAACGATTTCAGCCCGATTTCGATTCGTTGCTGTTGTAGTATAAGCTTTTTTTTTGTTAATATTTCGCCCCTATTATTATTACTAATAACAATAATAATAAATTTATCTTTATTGTGGCTTTCCCCGGAATATAACTTAATAATATGGAACAAGTAAACTAAACAACAATCATGCTTTGGATTTATGTCGTGAATTATATTTGTCCCAAGATTACATTACTATTATCTCGGAAGCCGCAAGGAAGAGGGATGATGGCGGCAACGGTGGTGCTATACACAGTTTTCGAACGTTGGGCGGGGGTGGTTCAGTTTGATGGGGGTAAATATCTCTCGTGCGGTGCTGCCGACGTTATTGCTCTCCAAGCCTTAAAGTGTCTTATCTTGCTAGCGAGAGCTAGATGTGCATTGTCACACGATTCAAGTTTTTACCTATTACCACTAAAATACACCCTTAGAAGAAACAAAAATTTTATTGCATCCCTTACTATGAAAAATAAACGTTTTTTTTTAGGAAATTTACTATATTTTTATTATACGAATTGTTAACAATTCATTTCTACCATGATTCTTTCAAGTTGTCGAATAATTTTATTATAGCATCGACAACTGTTAACATTTTCTAGATCTATAAACTACAAGTTTACAAATAAATAACAAATATCACGTAATTTTCAATACTCTAAAACTTGTCCTTTAGATAATGGTCTTTCAATGGCACAACATCGAAATTAATCGATATAACTGCCATCTCGCCTCTATTGTTTCGATATTGTTAAGAGAAGCTCGAGTTTGAGGTAAAAAAATTGTTGGAAAGCAAGCCAAACTTTTGTCAGATTTTAGCAGGATCATCAACGTAATTGGTTTGAATCGAATTGTCTTTATCTAACCGAATAATAAAATAATTCCGGATAGACAAAGATAGGGATTTTGGTTAAAGTTTCTATTGTATAGTGACAACAGTACAAGTTTTAAAGTATTCAAAGCGTCAAACTGAATAATACTTGTTTTTGTTTTGTTTAATTACAATGTTAATCAAGAACAAATTGGGTATTGTAATATTTTATCACTACAATCTCTATTCCTATTTGTCTCCCGTTACTACTAAGAGAAAGTCGATTTAACTTATTGTTAGAAAAACTTGGAAGAATATAAAAAGATTTTACCCTGTTGTTTGATTGATTATTCTAATCTATGTTTAAACGATTGATGGTTCGCCCTCATAGCCCTCATCGGGGCTTTCTGTGACAATCTCGACGATCTGTTCGATTGGATTTTTATCATCGCTCCCGTCATCAGTCTGAGCACTGGCGCACCGTTTATTTACCAAATCTTGAGCGAAATTCCCATTGATTGTATGCAAATTAGCCGGCAAACAAACCGGCCATTGTACCGAACAACACGGCAAAGATACCGGTATTTGCTGACAATTTGTTAATACCGGATAACCATCAATTGTATACCGTACATTATTATAATAACACAAAATATCATCGTATGCCGTCGATTTATCGACAATTTTCTGTTTTTTCGTTCGATTATACGGTAGAGTTTGATAATAATTTTTGTTGTTTTGCTGGATTTTCGGCAAACCATAATCAATCGGATAACCATCATTGTCCACACAATAATTCCACCGTACATCATCGAGGATATGTTGGTTTAATTGTTGATTTTTGAAATCTTCCGTATCGTTGATAAGATCCGGATTGCGCTCTAATTGTTGATTAGATTCGTAAATTTCGTTAATTTTCATCGAATTTTCTAAAATTTTCATCTCCAATTGTGGTGGTGTTGTTGTTCTATCGACCGCTAAAGTTGTTGCTGTATCTTTCCTATTATTCCGTCTGCGATACTTTATAACAATAACAACAATAACCATAACAATTATTAATAATAATACACCGGTTATAGTGCCGGCAATTAACAGATATTCTAATTTCAAAGCAACAACAACAACAATCGGATCGATGTTTTTGTTGATTTTTATCGTGAAATTCGTCTGTATTGAACCGGCCGGATTCTCAGCGTTACAAATAAATGTGCCATTATCATCGAGATTGATATTGTAAATGAATAATTCGCTAAATTTATTCTCTTCATCGATCAATTCTTCGTCAATAAAATAAATTAGTTGTGTATCGTAGGTTGTTATAGTTTGGTTCTCTAGGGTTTCCCCGTTGAAGAGCCACGTAATTTTCGATTCCGGCACAGAATGGACTTGACATAAAAACGAGATATTTTTATTTTCATCTAATTCAATATAGAGATTTTTCGGTTGTATTTCCGGCAAACATGCAAATTGGTTTAATTCAATCGTTTTAATTGTGCGATTGAAAAGACGTTTCGGTTTTACACAAACCGGCTCTATATTGATCGGTATTTGATACTGTTTCAGCCAATAATAAAAATCTTTAATTTTACAATTACAATCCCATAAATTCCCGTTCAATTCGATGCCTTTCAAATGCGTCGGTAATGTTTCTTTGCCGTTTATTGTTGTTAAATTATTCTCATTCATATAAAGCCATTCTAAATTGTTTAAACCGTAAAAACTATCAATTTCAATTTGCGAAATTCCACATTTATTCAATTCTAATGTTGTTAAATAGGTTAAACGGTAAAAACTGTATTTTTTAACAATTTTTATGGGATTGGAGCTTAATATTAAACGCATCAACGAGACGCATTCAAATAATGAATTTGTCGGTATAAATTCCAAAAAATTATTCGATAAATCTAATTCGATTAGATTCGATAGGCCTTCGAAGGCTTTATCGTGTATCATCTTGATTTTGTTATTATTCAAATATAAGCGTTGTAAATTCAATAATTTTTTCATTTCGAACAAATTCAATGGTAATTGTGTTAAATTATTACTATTAAAATCTAATACTTGTGTACCGGAATCGATACCATCTGGTATTTCTAATAAATTTTGTTTATAACAATTAACCGTTTGTTTACCGTTCTTCCATTTGCACACGCACAAAATTGGACAGCTCCAAGTAAATCTCAATAGGGTCGTAAAGATGAGAATCGTACAAATTGTACACGAATATTTGAACATCCTGCAACAGAAAAAATTAATTAATAATTGGATTTCGTTTATAATTAATTAATCGTTTTGAAAACATCCCAATTGGACGATTTCCATTAATTTTACAGATAATTCAACTAACATATACACACAAAATTGTTGTTTTTGTTCAGTTTCCAATTTACGAATTTGTTTAGAATACATGTAAATATTGTTATGGGGATTTTATTTTCATCTGGTCACGGAAAAAAACAATAATAATAAACAATACATTTTCATTAAATTGGATTAAATGTATGTATATTCACACAAAGAAGTGTGCGTCAGTTTGATCTCTTGCTATATCCCAAATAAATGTGCTGAAAATTAATTAATCTCTTCTGAAGCCTCCACACAACACATAATCATCATTTCTGTCGTTCGTTGTTGAGGGTTCAAAGGCACAAATCGTACCCTCGAACCGTTATTTTGCACAGCAAATGCCCGATGATTGGCGCAAGAAAATTGAAAACTTCCAGTCCTTGTATTGGAGTTTTGAAATTTTGGTTGTTTTCAAAATGGAATTGTTAGATGAAAAATTCCCGACTGAAATGAACAAAAATAATCCAAGGTGGAATTTCAATATTTGCAATCGATGGAAACAGCCAATTTAAATTACGATATCAAATTTCGGGAAAATCTCAATAATCTCGGACAAAAAAATTGAAATAAATCAAACTAGGAATTCCAAACAGTCTACCGTTGACAATATTTTCGACGATGTGAACTACTTATTGGGCTCTTATGGCGAAGTAGTTGTTTGAGAGCCCGATAGAAAACCGCCCCTGAAATGTACAATTTATAAACCTGAAAATCGGGCGAGTATTTCCCGTTTTCAAAACGTCTACAATAGCAGATTGGGCAAATTTTACGATTACTCTAAAGGTTAGCAAAAATAAAATATAGAAAGCCATTCGATTGGAAAGGTCTATTTACTTTCTAGCTTAACGATCAAATTTGCCATCTCTCTTCTATTCAACTATACAGAAAATTGATTAATTCAATGAAATTTGAGGAATCTTTCGATTAACTTGACGTTCTCTTCTGCTTTTAAAACAGTCAAAACACTCTTTTCCATAAAAAAATCAATCCCCCACAGTATCATACAAATGAATTTACTAAAAATTTAATTTACTCTACGGGAAATTTATCCAGTTTTATTGTATTTAGGTTTTTTTCATCTTTTCTGTTTCCTATAGTGCTTCAACTTGGCAATTTTCAATTGTGGTATTGGAAAATCTACAAGACAGATAAATTATCCTATCGGTGAAAATAAATGGTATGGGAAAATCGAAGCATCCAGACATATACACATACACACAGTTCGAGTTTAAATCAATGATCCACCCCTAAATTCTGACAAGATTGATGAATAACTTTAACCTCTTCACTTTCAATGTACCCGTGCTGCGGAAAAAATATCCGGTTATTTCGACGATACTTGTTCATTTTTATAAAAAAGAGAAACTTATTAACGAGACAATTGTTCACCTTGACGTAATTATGCGATAATTTAATTTTAATTATTCCATATTGGTATATAAGTTGGGAAAAAAATTGTCAATTTGGGTAATTCCAACAACAAAATGAAAGTAAGTTATCCGAATTTTGTGCGATTTTGGTAATTTTAAACCGTTGTTTGTAGGTTTTTATTGTAATTTTTGCCATTTTGGGCTATGCGAATGCAGTATTAATCATGAAAACTAGCATTATTGGTGATTCGGGGAGAATTATTTTGGAACGAAGTGCTCCATTAGAATTACCAGAACTGCATTCACTGCAATCAACTATCCAACCGTTACCTAACAGTTATTTACATCCATATGGTTTTAATTATGGCTAATAGTGGTGAATTTTATTTATTATGAAAAGTATTAAATTTTAAATTGTAAAATCCTCTGCAAATTCTAATCCATTTTTAATGAACTACTTTACTATTTGAAATAAAATTAAAGTTTCTATATTTGTACTATTCTTTCATGTCTGGCAAACACAGATAAGCCATTCCAGTTAATAGTTTTAAATAAATTGCTAGCAACGGGTAGGAACAAACAAGGATTAATAACGCTGTAAAAATTACGCTAATTGTGCTCATTTTAACGTCTGAGCGGCATAGAAATGGTGAATTTCTACAAAACTTGAGATTTTTATTGTGGAGTACACCTATCAACGGATCAATGACACTGTCTGAACCATACAGGAAGTTATTTAGTTCAAGGTTTTAATTATTGCGTTTTGTTCTCGCAAAATTCGCCTACAGCCAAATTCTATCAACTGTAACAATACTGGAGAAATACTTCAAACTTTTAAAACATCACTGGAATTATGTTTTAAATTAATTGAAGGTTGAGTTTGATTGATTGGAACAGGTTTTGCTAGATCTGTACGTAGGTAGGTATTTGGGATAATGTATTCGAAAAAAAAACGCATATCAGGAAATTTCGTTATGAAGGTCCACAATCCGGTCGAATTTTGGGTAAGGTCTCCGACTATAAATTGATCGCCAGTTGAACGAATTGATATAGTTGTTTAACAATTCTTAACAATAACAAATACAACATGAACACTTTTGTAAGTTGATATAAATTAATGACATTTCAGAATTTAATGAAATTTTCAAACATTTCAGGTAGTAGTTTTCTGTGCAGCTTTAGCTGTTGCCCATGCTGGTGTTATTGAATTTGCAGCTTTACCAAGCGCTAAAATCATCCAAGGACCCAGCAGCCGCACCACTGTCGTTGGTAATGATGGCAGCGTTATCTCCTCAGCTGCTCCAGGTGGCTCTATTGTTACCGAAGAACACGACGGTGTTGTAGCCCATGCCGCTCCAGCTCTAGTTTCTTATGGTGCTACAGTCGCCGCTGTAGCCCATGCTGCTCCAGCTCTAGTTGCTCATGCCGCCCCAGTCGCCGCTGTGGCACATGCTGCTCCAGCTGTAGTTGCTCATGCTGCCCCAGTAGTAGCTGCCGATACCGTTGTTGCTGGTCCATCAGGCACTATTGTCTCTGGAAAATCCCATCTTGTTGCCCCAGCTGTTGTAGCTCATGCAGGTCCAGCTGTAGTTACTTATGGTGCTCCAGTCGCTGCTGTTGCTCATGCTGCCCCAGTAGTAGCTACCGATAGCGTTGTTGCTGGTCCATCAGGCAGTGTTGTTTCTGGAAAATCTCATTTTGTAACTCATGCAGGTCCAGCTGTAGTTGCTTATGGTGCTCCAGTCGCTGCTGTTGCTCATGCTGCCCCAGTAGTAGCTACCGATAGCGTTGTTGCTGGTCCATCAGGCAGTGTTGTTTCTGGAAAATCTCATTTTGTAGCTCATGCTGCTCCAGCTGTTGTCGCCCATGCTGTTCCAGTAGTTGCTGCTGATGCCGTAATTGCAGGCCCATCAGGTACTGTAGTTTCTGGTAGATCTCATGTTGTGCCTCATCATTCAGTCACTACTGTATGGTAGATTGTTGGAAAATTGGTAGTTTTTCCATGAAGAAAACAATTAGTCAATTTTATTTTAATGTAAATTATTGAGAGTGATATTAATAAAGAATACAAGCATTAAATTCAGAGTTGTATGCCTATTTTTTTTTAGAATTTAATAGTTTCCTATTACTGAATAGAGCTGCAGTATTACATTGTAAAAGAGTATTTAATAATCTATCAGACTATCTACAAAACTGATAGTTGTCTTTTGTTGTCGGATTACTTTTCCGGTTCGTTTTCATTGTAAAATTTGATAGAATTACATCAGCTGTATTTCAGTATAAAACAAACAATGGTTGAAAATATTAATCAATAACTGTAATCCCTCCATATTCATCATATTTGAGACCCAATGAAACATTCAGTTAGTTTACCGTTTATCAAGAGTTAAAATTGAAGCATCAAATGCAATTGTAACAAATATTCGATAATTAACTTGGATAATTAATCGTTAAAGGATGCGGGTTTTAAGTGAGTTAAACTAATGATTCAGTTTTTTACTACAACTTTTATAGCATAGCTATAATTTAAAATGTACTACATCACAAATATTCCGTTGATGCTTTATTAATGAGTACGTCTTTGAAATTATTAAAACTATTCGCTACCATTTTTAATAAATGTAGAGATTACAGTGGTGACTGTTAACTGATTTGGTATTCTCTCTACAAACGTTTTTATTTCAAGTTGCGTTTGACCGAAAAAGATAAATAAATTCTAGTAAAAGTTTCAAAGTAGACATTTTGAACAAAAACCAAAAATAAATTGTTAGAGAGGCGCATTTATACTATACTGAATATAGAGAAAAAACGGGAACGAAATCGACCAAATGCAATCATTCTTTGTTGTGTTTGCTTATTCATTGAAACAGACATCATTTGAATTGATAGTACATACACACATTCGATGTAGTTTGGGTCAGTGGAGAGAATCGAAAAAAACAGAGAATAGGGGCAAAATTGAAAAATAAAAGAACACTCGACTATTATAGAGCAAAGGAACCAATCATCCACAAGGAAATAAATATGAAGGACAGCGTCAAATAACGTTATCTATCGAATAGGAAGGATGAAGAAGGTTCGGGCGACAACGGGATTTTTAAATAAACCCAACACCCGGGTCACCAGGAAAGGACATTGCCCTTATTATTCCCAACAACGCAAAAACCAAATTATTTTAATCTTTGTCGTATTTGACGAGTTTTCGAAATAATCCCTAACTGATAAATTATTAAATGGACACTTCGATTCCGTTTCATAAAGCTCTAGACCCTTGGTCATATTACCACTATACAGACATAAAGCATTGCTTTATAACGGTAGATTGGGTCTTTTCTACCTAGGGTTTTACAGTCACTATTACTGTGAATCTTTGATGAGAGATACAAATACGAAATGGATTTTTAGAAAGGGGCGACAGGACACAATTTAGCCGCCATTTAGCCTTCCCTCAACTACTAAAATATTAAAGTATACACTAATCAATTCCATCAAATACGGGCTTATTAACATGAAAATTTAGAGCCCCGCTACACAAAAAAATAGATATTACCAAACATATTTCCCTCGATACGAATTTACCAATCAGGATGACGTTGAAATATAGAATTTCAAACATAAATTCCTGGACTCGTTTATAGATAAATTGATATATTGCGTGAAATTTGTCTCTATTCACCTATAGAATTCATTAATTGATTATCCTGGAATTCAATAGATAAACATTAACAATGGTGATTTATTGTTTAGGTTTATTAAAAAAAGTTATATTTAATCATTTAAATGGGTCTCAACTTTGTTACTAATCCCTCTAAGTAATTTTCGTGTTGAATAATATCAAAGTGGAGTAGAGATCCCTCAAACATCACGGAACATCATTAAGTTACACACACAGAACGTTGAAAGGATACCTGGAGATATAGAGAGAAGATTACAAACACTTTACCCTTGTTAAGGATCACCTAAATTTCCTCGAATTATCGTGGTTTTATTGTTATTGAAATAAATTAAATAAAATTCAAATCAACGAAATGAAAGTGTACTTAAATCGTCATCATTAAATTCCGGTAAAGAACACGTTCTGGAATTCCTCATCGGCTGAATCAATCGTCATAATCGTGATCAGAATCCGATGGAATCGCTCGATTCTTCGATCCATTCCCGGTTAAAATTGTAAAGGCCCAGGTGTTGTTGTTTATATAGTGAATTGTATGGAAACTTTTGTCTTTCTGTTTAAGAAAATTTATTCTATTTCCAAATCAAAAAGTCCTAAGGGACGACCGACTCGGTGCCACTTTAGAATGCAAACAAGACCCTAACTTGCTTTTTCTTCTCCAATGTGTTTTCTCCTCTAGATTTTAGTTGTAGTAGTTTTATTCGAAACCATGTAGAGTTCAATTTCGTACATAGGCCCGAAGGGAGGTTGTTGACGAGACGCTATCAAATATAAAATATTGTGTTGTTGTTGTTGAGAACCCCTTTAGTTGATTGTCTCCAGCTTTCTGAATTGAAATATTCCGTAGCTTATTGTCGCTTGTTCAGACGAGTGTGAAGTCATTCTAATCGAATTAGAAAAACGGAGCATATTTGAAATTCACTCTGTCTCTACAAAGTTTTATTTTTATTATTGAAACAAAATATATAAAACAATAAACATAGTTTAGTAGACAATAAAATTGGCTTTATTCTTGGTTATTATTGCGGCAATACAACATCTACATCTTTAATTATCTCTTCTAATTAGTTGTTATTTGTCGAGACCGCCTACCAATTTCCTACCACGTTAATCATAAGAAGCCTACAGACGATTCGTTTTTAGAAAAATCTCAAGATACTCCTAATGAAAATGTTATTTGCAGACACTTAACGAATAGTAAAGTTTCTCTCGCTTTTGTAGTCTATGAAGAATAAGAATCATTTTCCAATTGGTGGATTTCCTATTAAAAGTAAATAAACGAAAGAGTGAATTTGAGATACAACAAATTACAAATTTCCAACGCTATAAATTCAGTTTCATTCAAATAAAATTAAATTCATTTCGCTGGTAGGTGGATGCTAAAGGGATCGAGATGGTGGTGGAAAAAGGAAATACCTACATGGAATTTCCAGATGTTTACAACTATAAATTATTAACCGAACACGATTCAAATAAGATATATGTCGGAGTAAATCTGGTATTTGAAATATTCTAAATCCATTGTGGCTGTTTATAAATGATACATTTGTATAATTCCAATCAAAAAAATCAATAATCTCAATAGTTGAATTAATCCAATTCGGTCGGTACTAAATCAAAATTGTTTTATTGTAGATCTTATAGAGACGATGGTGTCAATATATCATTGAACAGACTATGGAGTCAAATATTCCACAATAATAGTTAATTGTTGGTAATCATGTTTAATTTCAGGCCACTATCCTTTGATTCGACACAACAATAACAAACACCTGAAATGGATTAATTTATTTAACTATCCGGTGACCAATTGTCGGTGCCGTTTATTATACCAACTAAGCATCTAATCGACCATTTCCTCTACTGTTGAAGTCCAGTTGAACGAATTTATCACAACTATAGCCGGCAGTTTATAATTTATGTGCTAAATTGATAATCTCCAAAGCGTTTTTTGCTATTTTATTTATCAAAAATTTCGATTTTATCAGTAACGAGTAGAGGAATTGGCAAAGAACCGGATAATTTAATGCCTGTCCGTTGTGTCCGTTCTGTTTAACGACGTGTAACCGTGTTACAGATGATACCAGTCTAGACCCTTCGACATTGGTAATCTTTTTTAAACTTGCGCGCCTATAACAAATCTGCAACAGGGAGCCAAAAAAAACTAAAACCGAGTTAATTAACCGACACGAGGAATATTGGTTGAATTAAAGCGATTTCAACTTAATTAGATTGATGTTGGTGGCCACCATAAACAAAGCCAAACGCTTTATCAATTTCAGATTGACACAAGAACAATAAATTCGACAGAAAAAATAGCGAAAGGCGGGTCGTTTTTAATTATCTTTAAAACCATCAAAAAATCATTCCGTACACAGGTTGTTATAAAGGGGTTGTGCGCTTTGTTTTGTTTGTACGACAGAAAAAATATCGAAACATTCCCAACACACATTAGGGCGCAATAAATCGTTTAAAAGTTGGCAAATGCGAATAAATTATGCGCAAAATATCGCCTTTTACAGGCGAAAACAACAACAACAACATGGAAGAAAGACGAACGTAACAAAAAAATTGAACGTGAAAGAACTGTACTTATCGGAACTTTTCAATTTTCTTTTATGATCAGAGTAAAAGCTTTTCAGTGTTTAAGAGCGCGTACTGTAGGTATGTGGAGAGTGGTCATTAAATTTTTATTATAAAAATTTCATGTACAATTCGAACAAGTATCCACCGGCTTTTGTGATTAAAATAATTTTAATAAATTCAACTACACTATAGATTCAGATTAGTGTAAATAAGGGTGGTGTTAATAAGGTTTGTGTCACGTTCTATTAGATTCAGCACCCTTGTAACGTTATTTTAATTATAGCGTGTTACATTTAAAGTGTAAGAGAATGAAAACGTTTTAATTATGGTATTGTGGTTTCCGCTGACTTTCCCAAGAAAATCTTACATCTATCTGCTTCATCGAAATGATGAGGAAATTATCTGTTACCCCTATATACAGTTATAATGTGGAAATCCACGTCTAAACTGCTACGAAAATTTATTAGATTAAAAGTTCAACTATCGACTTACACGATTTACTGTTCCAACTAGACTAAACTAAATTATATTGTTAGTATGCGATATTTTTATTTGGCTGTCGTTAAATTTTAAATTGTCGATTTTAAAGGGTAGCCAACGCCAAAAAAAAGTTTATTGTTGATAGAGCGATAGGGATGAAAAATTTAGATAAAACCTGTGAGGGAAACGGATGATTTATGGTTGATGTATCATTTGTCAAGCGAATTTCGCTTCGCTTTTGGACTGTCTGTAGTGCTGTTATTGTAGTAGTAGACGAACAATTCGAATTAATTTAAAATAAGCGAAAATGATGACACCGGCTACAAACAACAATACAGCAACTCCGCTATATTGTTGTTAAATTTACAAACTCATATTCGTAACGAAATCGTCCGTATTAAGAGGCGAGCGCTGTATATGCCTCAATATTTATAAATTATTAGTTATTTAGTTCAATAAGTACAATAATTAGTTAGCTTTCTAACAGTTTAAATAGCATTGCCGGTTGAGTTTAATTATTCAATAACCGCCAATTCTACCTGCATTAGAATTTGATTTCAATCAATTAATCATCAATCATTCTATTTAGAGTATACTCGAAATATTGATGGAGTACCTACAAATTACCAATTGAATAATCAGACGATTGTTGACGTACAAAAATTGCTCTCAATTCTGACTACAATAGGGAAACAATTCAATTCATTGTTTTACGAAACGTTACAAATACGTGGAAATTAAATATTTAATTATTATTTACAATAGATGCAATTTTAATTATTTTTCGGGAGAGTTAATTTAAATACGTAGATAGAATACTAAATTTCCCCAGTCGTGCCGAACAAATTGCTGTATATAAGAAAGTTAACCTTTGCGTGAAGCTTTTATTAAAACTTGTTTAAAACTAATTATTAAGCTGTATATTCGAGAATTTTCTTATTAGAAACTCCACATCCACTCGACTACAACGACAACAAAGAAATCGATTCGCGCCACGTTTATTCTACTTATTCCCCAAAAAAAATTGATTGTGATTGTGTTTTTTTTTTAACAATCGAAGAAAAACCACCATTACAATAACTGAAGCTTTATCGTGTGTACACAACAAAACATTTACAGTGGCAAGGAAACCATCGATCAATCAACAATTCCAAACATTCGAGCTTCGTACGTCACTCAACATGTCTGGTAGTTTTCAACTAAAAACCATTCTCAATCAACATTTGTATGTTAAATGAAGTGAAGGAATCCTGACTGTATTCGTAATGGATAATTGTAAACTGGCAAATAGAAATTTTCACCTTAAACACAACGATCGATGCATTTTTAGAAAACATGAAGAATTCATAATTTCGAGCAATCTGTGCTGTAGGAAATGATGCTTGAACGATCATCTCTTCCGTAAACTTGAATACATCATCACATTTATAGTTGAAATAGATGGGCGGATTGAAAATAAAGCAATACATCAAAATTTCATCTTGATATAGAAAGAATCTCGATATTTATATACAGTGGTTTTTTTTTCAAGGCGATCGAAGTCCTAAAAATTTCCTATAACAGTCACTATCTATTATTTTCTCTTGATTGGACACGTCGGAAAAGTTTCAACAGTGATAAGAATGAACGAAAACTTGTTCCTGTTATCCGACTTTTTAAACGATAGTCATCTAACAGTGAACTAACTACTATTCTTTTTTAGAAAAAAGTTGTAAATTCAATACGATTGCAGATCGATGCAACGTCGAATTGGATCGAGTTAACAATAACAAAATAGCTCCATATATTTTGATTATTTTTAATGCAAATATTTCTGTAATTTAATCCGTATTTGAACAAACAAACAACGAGTCGTATGCCAATCTATCAATCAATTTAATAATAAAAATAAATAAACCACTATCAATTTTATTATTCATGTAAATCTAGTTCTATTATTAATATTGCACAGAAAGTGGTGAAAATTAACGATTTTATTACAATTATCCCCAATGCAGGTGTTTAAAACTGTAGACAATAATATAAGTTGGTCCAATTGTAGGCTAATATATGGGGAATTGAGCTAGATAAAGACTGAAATGGAGAATTTTGAAATAATGCCATGAATACGGATGAGACGTTATTAACCGTTGTCGGAATAGATGTAAAATGACTTGAAGAATATAAAGACGATCGTCATAATAGTAATAGTTGATGTCTCTATTACTAAAGTGGTAGACAATTTTTATTTTATATGTTTTACGACTTGTTATAAATTATCGTTTATTACCTACGTATTAAAGTTTGATAATTTCATTTTTCCACCATAAATTTGTTTAGAAAAAGCGTAGAAAGTGAGTGATGGTATTGCATTACAACATAATGCACTCCATCAAGTTTAAACGTAAACTTTGTATTTGTGTGCGAGTTGGTTATAAGTAAGCCGAGCATATTCCCAGGGCACGCATCTCACCTTGTTACCTAACCGTCACCCCTAGAACCGGAACTTGCTAAACTCTCGCACAGCAGAGGTGTATCTAATTGTTAAGTGGATCAACAACATAGATACAAGAAGTTTGTAATTGTTCTTGTAATATTCCACGTATCATAACAATAATCTTACAAATAATAAAAAACTTTGTACTGTGTTGAATGTAGAAATGGTGGATGCGCCTGTAGCGATTATTACGCCATGTAGTTTAAACCACTTGTACAAGAGGGTCAAGATTCTTTTAGAATTCTACTCTTGATACTTAAAAACGTCTGTTTCTGTTGTCTAGAAATTCTATTAAATTATGTAGAAATACGGGAGAATAATGACGCAAAACTTGAATTGTGAGAAAAAGTTTTGATAGATTCAAAAATCAAATTTCAAATATTCATTGTGTATTATTAATTACACAAAGGAGACGGTTTTGTGATATAAAAAGAAACTTTGAAGTTGGCATTCTTGAGTCTGGGATAAAAATGTAGGAAAAAAACAAAGCATTTATTAAAACACTGCAATTTCTCAATCTAATTTGAATATACCAAGATTGAGATATTTGAAATTAGATTTGAAAATTACTTCACAACTCCTGTTAAATATCCACTATTGTAATTATCTTAAACTAGAGATATCTGTACGAGTAAAAAGAATTCAAATTAGTCGTTGACTCAATTAATATTCTCAATTAACGCTTCTTTTTCGTGTTTTCAAAGCCACAATGAAACCGACACCGGCGCAAAATAGCCTCTGGTTAGCCGGAAAAATAGTTCAAATTTTAAAATTTTAATTTTTATTACAATGATTTTGATTAGTGCAGATTTGGGCAACTTTTCAAATATTTTGAATTTACAAATTTCATTAAATAATTGAGTACAAATATTAGATTGAAATCAATAGAAAGTTATTGAAACGAATATCTTTTCCTACGAAAATTATAAATATCAAAAATAGCAATTATTTCTGTAAATAAAACAAATTTTAACGTAAAATCACCGAAAATTGATACTTATACAAATGAATGAATTCTTCAACATCTCACAATCGGGCTGACGTTAATCAAACTGGAAGCTTAGAAAATTGAGGTACCAAGAGCAACTGGGGAAATTTGTTATACCAACCAATTTTTGAAGGGCGCACAATTCAAAATTTTGATTTTGACCATTCCTCGTGTTTGTAAATGTAAGCTTAAAGCTCTAAATTGCATCAACATCACTTTTATTTGTATGCCTCTCTAGTGTTGCAGTATTCGTGAATTATTTTAGATTACAAAATATTCGAAAAATTGCCCAAAATACGAATAATTTTTTTTGAAATTAGTAAACTAAGGTTAGAAATTTTCGATTAGGATATAATTTGGTTTACATTAGGGGTCGATGAGTCATTCCGTTGCAGCTCTACTTATTTGTGAGCGATGCAAGTTGATTTCCAATTGGATTTTGAACCTGTCTATGGTGTTATTGTCGTAAAATTGCAGATCAACTTCCCTAGAGACGTATGTTGAACAATAAACATCCTGTCAATAGTGATGATATTGTAGCAAAATGTAATACAAGTTGATCTGTCAAATACCAGCAGATTGTAATTTTCGAAGACAACTAGTTTCAATCATCGCTCGATAAAAATCGATCGATAAATAAAATTTCATCATACTAGATCGTTTGATGTTGTACAGATGAATATGGAAAATGTATACATTTGTAAATATAAAAATCACTTAGTTATAATGGAGAGAAGCTTATATTCTAGAGTATCACACAATATTAGATTCCATCTGAAATTATATAAACTTACCTTTGCTGAATTTATCCTTTTCTAATACATGATTTGTATGCGTTCTATCTCAGTTATACCGCATCCATAATGGAGAACATTAAATTTTAATAAAGCAGTCAAGGGCCACACATCCACATCAAACCTTTTTCGCAAATTCGACATTTTAAGTCCGTACCTATCGATCGGCTGTTTCTAGGCTTGAAAAAACAACAACATGGAAAAATATTAACAAAATTCACGATTTTCGTGCTCTTCTATTGAATAATAAAGAAATTTGAATATTTATTGGTGATTCTATGGTTTCAATTTTCGAATGAAAGTTTTCAAATCAAATTCACGATAATAAATGGAAATCGATCCAATACACAAAACTATATATGAATAGACTCCAATAATATTATTATTATTATTGTTAAAAGTTGGAAAGTAATGATTTATGGTTTTTGGAGGGTTTAAAACAAATATCCCCTTATGAATAGAGACGTAGGATTAAACTTTCAGATGACTGCCAAGAGTTCAAATTTATGATTTTAATGACCACGTATTATGACATTTTATCCCGCTTACAATTGGACAACACACAACTAACTGGCACGTTCAAAAACCAATGATTATTAAAATTAATTATTAACTATGAAATTGTGTGGTGTTGGTTTAATTAACTTGTCAGTTAAATCAAAAGCGATGAAAATGGATTTTTTTCCAAAAAAAGGTAAAAATAGAAATTGCAACGAAATTTGTTGTTCAACAACGAAGTTCAAAACTGTTATCCATCAAAAATGGAGCGAAACTCTCGAATTACAACAGCTACAAAGCAGCAAAAACCGTGGAGATTAACTTGATAAATCTATCATATTTTCGACGATTACAAAGCTTCTCTCTTTCTTTTAATATCAGTAGTTAAGGGGTTTCGTTTATTGATTTTCGATTTTCGAACACGTCCTCGATTCCATCATCGAAAACTAAACTAGAAAAGATTTCCATTGATGATAATAAAACGTTATCGATTCTTGTCAAGAATTTTCAAATCGTCCATCATTTGTGAACTGTCACAGAAAAAATTGGAATTTATTTGACCGGATCTTGAATTTTGACGAACAATAAAACCGAAAATCGATTACTCGTGTTACTGGCATTGTGATAATGATGCATTCTCGCGGTTCTGAATGCGGTTAGTGGCCCCTAGAGCATCATATTGGGGACATCTCTGTTATATCACTACGTCAACACGGTTTCTCTCGAATATGTTGTTAGTGTCACGTTATTATTACGAAATTGCACAATTCTAGCGTTATTTTAGGGAGGAATTCTGACATTTTCCAATTATATAAACACGAGGACCGTTAGGATAAATTAATAATTTGAAGAAGGATTTTGGAACAATCCAAATGAAAAATTCAGTCCATGAAAGAGCAAACAGAATTGATTGAATTATTTTCGGGCTGGCATCCTTCCACTTGGATATTTTTTCAACATTAACAACGACCTATTTAAATTCACATTTGACGTTACAAAAAATCACTATTTTATTTAAAAGACAACAAATCTAATATAAAGAACGTGCAACTTTCTAAAAATGTAACATTTGAAATTCTATGGAGAATTAAATCATCTACCCTAGAATAAAACGATGCGATTTCCACTCCTATCCAACTCGCTTACAAACGAATGAATCACGAATAAGACGGATAAATATAATCAACAATTACAATAGAATCGCAGTAATGTTAATATTTAGTATGAGATCAACGAATTTACGATAAGAATGGACAAAGAACGTGTGAATTGTTGAAGGTAAACGAGTGGAATAAAGTCGTCGGTGATGAATGGAAAGTTAATTTTTAAGGGTGCGATAGCAAACATTGCGCCCACTTAAATGACGGATTCCATCCATACAAAACGTTAAACCTTCTCTAAACGAAAGAAGTTTTGAACGAGTTGGATAAATAGTGTTACTCGAAGGAGTAGCAAGAGTACAACTCCCGGGATCTATAACGAATTGTGAAATCGCACAGATTCTATTTATCTACGATTTTTTCAATCGATATGGCGTTCTGTTTGTTTAAAATATGGTAATATAACCGAAAAATATTAGAATTTTATTGCTCATTTATTGTGGGTTTGTTTCCGAGTCGAGAATTCGTTCTTTTATGCGCCGTCTCTTGGGGTGTTGACATTTTTCCATTATGGAAACACGGACAATATCATCGCTTATAAACCGACTTGTTCACTATGATCGGCGATAAATTGCTTAGACTATCGTTCGATACTTGTGTTCTTGACTAAATTAAAACGAAACTAGTTTACATATTGAGTGTTAAAGTTTGTTTTAGAGCGGTCATTTCGGTAATCGATAAATACAGCCAGACAGCACCATAATTCATTTGTTGATAAGTCATTTTTCTGGCATTATTCCACTCCATCAGTTCGACTTACACTGCAGATTAACAGTTAAATTTATTGAATGAACATGATGTAGCCCAGCCTATAATAATAAAAGAATATCCACGGAAACGCCATGTGTGATATTTTATTCAATTTTAATCAAATGAAATATTCACCGGTTGCCGGAATGATTCCAACCATTGTCTTATATATTGAGGCATATTTTTCCACATTTTTTCCTTCTGTGATAAAATACAAGATTGAGACAGACAGTTCGATTCATCTAAAGGCTTCCGATTTCACGGTATTCCACTTTAGTTGCGATGCCAAAGAGGGTCTTGGGAAGTTTCAAAGTGACACCTATGGAATATTTTCTAGGTGGCAACACGAACGAAATAAAGTTGGGCGCAATTTCCTTCCACGACAACGCTGACTTGATTATTACAACGTTTATTGGGCCAAATATTATCAAGAGAACTTTGTAACTGATAATAGGGTTTATTTGTTATATTTGTTGTAATTAAAGATTGATAATTTTTCAATTATTGTTGATTGAATACGTTATAATGGAGCTTTTTAGTTAAATTTAGCCTGTACGTGTACACGAATAGATTGATTTTGTACGGTTTATTGTTGATTTAATTCGATGTAGACAAATTCAATTTTATCGTAATTTCGTTAAAACTGTTTGAATGAATATTTAGATCTCTTGATACAAGTACTTTAACATTGTATAAATTAGTATTGTACTGAATAATACATTAATTGATACGTTAGAGTTTGCATAGTTGCAACATCTGCATTTGCTATATTGTCATCCACTATCAACCCCGTATTATCGAAAATCATATCAATTCAATCTAATGAACGTAACAAACGTTTATAGAGTTTGGTTCTATAATTTTTAATTGACAACGCAAAACAACAAAATTGCAACAATCAAAGTTTCCAAACGATACTCGCCGGAAACTTTAATGCAAACTCACAAAAGTCACAAAATGCCCAACGACTGTTCTGCGAAAGTTTCTGCAAAGATGTCCGTTGAGGCGAATTTAACTTGAGGGCGCTCCATAATCACCGGTGAATTATTATTTTTTGTTGTTGTCTTATTCGTTATTTCAAAACGAGAACAGTGATAAGACAGGGGCATAGAGGATGTGTCTAGAATTCAACTAGACGGATATTAATGACTACTTTTCGGTTAAGTCAAGAACGTCTTGTGATTCAAGTATATGGCCTGTTGTTGTGATAATAGCGCTTTAGGAATTATAGGGGTAGATTAAGAAAAAAACGAGACCATGAATATATAAGAAACACAACAGAAATGTTGCGTATCAAACTTATTCACCCAAGTTTCAATAACATTTTCAATTAATAAAATATTAGATTGTAATTTCGTAATACAAACGCCTTTTTAATATATTATCACTTTTTAAATATGATTTGTTAAAACTTCTCATCACACCACCTTTATATCAACTAACACGAACGAACAAGGGGAGAGAAAAAACCGGGCCCGAAGTCTAAGAGATGCTTAAATTTCACACAGCTTTATTAACGACATTAGATCATAATTCATATTTTAAATAAAACTATTTCAAACTTTATCTTATAGTCTTTTATAACTGGAATTTATTGCAGTAATGTACCGTATTTTTAAGTAATTTGATATTCTTAGGGCACCCATTTAACAAAGAAAATGTATGGAATCGTTACGCCACGAAAAATTCGTATCCGTTTGTAGAAAAAACCAAGTAGAATGCAACCGAACTTAATTAGTCGGCTTTTTTTCGCTCGTTTTTCTTTGCGTTTATCTAATTTTAAGATGTATGGGTTGGGATTCTGGACGAGTCTCAATCTCGATACGGATTTGTGGGACGTGACCTGTTGAAGTACGAATATTGGAATCGATAAATGAACGTATTGTAGATGGTTTTGAACGTAAATCTTACAAATTAATACCCGTATTAGAACTATACGAATAGTGGTATCGTGTTTAATTAAAGATCAAGTAGTGTACTGTTATATAGCGCGACTGATTTATCAAATTAATTGAATTGTAAAGTGGATATCGTTCAGTTTATCTAACACTAAATATTGTTAAACGAAAATCCAATTTGTTTCTAGAAACTAAATCAATTGTTTAACGGATGTAAACAAATTTGAATAAAGTTTAAATAACAATAACAATTATATTTATTGGGAACGTGTGTTTGTAAAGCAGCATTGTAAAGTTAACTGATTTATGGATTAAAGGGATTCGAATAAAATTAACCTCTGCCAGTTTAGTTAATTCACATTCGGTATTGGTGGTGGCAATAAGAGATCAATAGTAAATGAACCTGATGTAATTTTCTACGAAAATTTACAATAAATTCAAACTGAAATTCATCGCCGTTTGATGTACGTCAAGTTATTTAATAGAATTTACACCTCTTACAGGTAATTAATTAAAATTCAAGAACATAATTTGGCCAAATTCCGCCAGGTAACGATCAAAGAATACGAGGAATAATCGAAATCGTCCAACTAGAGTAATTAAATTGTCCTCAAAATAATGTATTTGGGAAATTTGTATTAAATATTAAAATAATAGGACATCTCATTATCGATAATTGAGTCCAATATACTCTTCTATTTGTTGTATTTTGACGTTAATCTTCTAGGTTGATTTCATTCGAGCATATGCCAGTGACAAGCAGGTTATTACAGTTCTGATTTAAGCACACGAGTGGCTGTTTGGTTACCGTTTTAGAACAAACAATAAATTCCTTTTGTACAACTACAGACTATTCTCCTTTCAGTTCCGGTTCTAGTATTTCCCAATATTCCATTTTGGCTATATGTGCATGACAGAAATGACTTGTTATAAATTGACAAGAAAGCGATATACTCTATTATAACTGCATTTATGTTTAATGTAAAATTTACAGTACGGAAATTTATTTGTATACAAAACTGCTGAACCAAAAGTATAAAATCTTAAGATTTGATGAACGATTTAAAAACGTTTGTAAAAATTTATAGGAGGATCCTTGGAGATCATTTTGTTAAAATTGGAGCATCGTAGCTCATCAGCAAATCTTTTAAAAACACAATTTTGTATATCTGAAATTTATCTACTCGTTCCACAACAAAATGAAGACAACCAAAAAGATACCATTGGGAACACCCTCAAGTCGTTTTACTTGAGCAGTTGATTGATGAAAATCGCGACACTGTCACAAACGATCATTTCTGACCAAACTTCCATCGAGCTACAAGGCCCAAATTCCCCCAAAATATTCCCCAGGTGGCCTCCTTTAAAACGTTGAAACATTTTTCGAATTACTCTTCAAATAAGAGGAATTTCCATATGTACTCTCGACTTTGAGACGAGCACTCCTGTACGGAATTCTAATCCGTTTCTTTTCTTCGATTCGTTTCACCCAGGTGAATTCTAAGAAACATACAAATATATCTAAATCATACCGGACGAAATTTATTAGAGTTTGAAGTAGTCCGTTGAGAAATCAAAGCAATATTGAAAAACATCGGTCACTTATCGATCCATCCAACGAAAACTTATTCTTTCTGTGTTTCTTTTTAGTTTATTGTCATTCTTTAGATTTATCTCTAATAAAATCCACCGTAAACACATGACGATTCTTACATAAGGAAATCCGTCATCGATGTAAGTTTTCTTCGATATTTTTCATATATAAACTGATTTTTATAAATGGAATTTATTCGTTTAAATAACCGGGACAATTTCCAACCTTAAATTGAAACGAGACAGAAATCAAGCTTTGGCTAATTAACCTTTGAACGCTGATATCGAATTAATGCGGCTGTAATTACGTGATATATCAGCCTTTAATATGCATAAACGAAAGCCAATTCCTCAAACTAGTTGAGTACGAATTTAATAAATTGCTTATAGATTAGAATCGGGCGCATCCACCATTTATCCTCTAATAATACAGCATTTTTTTGATTTGTTCTCGTATTTGTATCGATTGTTCTATTCTAACAAAAACAAATTAATAGTTATCAAAAGTTTCAACCATTTCAACCTACAATTCAAAGGGTACCAATAGATCGAGTTGACTGATCAAAGCGACTGAATGGATCTGTATAAAAGTCCCACCGCCTCAATCCTACTATCTGTAATAATTTGAACGTTTCCAATTAATTAAATGAAAGTTTTTTGTTGTAAACTATTCGGAATCGTATCACTATTAAAGTTTGAATGTAAAAAGCTTGAAACCGAGAACGATGAAGGTTACAAAAAGGCAATAATTATAAATATAATTGCTGTAAATAAGTTTTATTTAAAATAATAGCATTTCAATTTAGATGCTGTCAAATTAAACAAAAGGTCTGAACGTTTATCCGTCATACGGTTTAAATATGGGTCTTGTTGTTAAGAGAATAATTCACAACAAAGACTTTATAATGTAGTTGGTTTTACAGTTGAAAATGAAATAATCTCTTTTATATATCATGTAAATAACGAGACAGGCGTATTTTATCAAGAAAGTGTAATCAGTTGTGTCTTAATGATCAACTGGAAGTAATTGGACAAATCTCTAACTAGCCCTAACAAATACAATTTAGGCAATCAGAAATTAGCTTGGAACAACTAAGACATGTTAAAGGGATCTTCTTCGGATATTTAGTTTGTGTCATGCACGCAGAATATTGATTAAAAGAGAAAGTTATTTCGCTTGGATCACTTTTACAACTCATCTATTTGTGTCGATCCTTGCAAATTTGGCTTCTTAATCCTTTAATACGCCAACAAAACCTTGTGGGTTTCCAACAATTCCAATTAACCATAATCAAGGAGAATTCTTTAACGGTTGATTAAAACAAACAATAGAAAATAGAAATAGAAGTTTCATAATACTAAAACCGAATCTGATTTATTCGTTATTTTTCGCTAGAAGAGTTCCGATATAAGCCAAAATAAAATTTTCAACAACTGACTGAACTTCCAGGAAATAACTTACGAATACAAATTTGTGCGACAATCTTTTAGAAGTCTACATCGTTCGGTATTGTTGAAATTTTGATAAAACAATAGCCTTTGTTGCATCTTTATGAGATTTCCTTATTGTCTCCTATATTTATGGATATCTACGCCAGCCAAATTCGGTTGTATAAAAAACGAAAATTCTGACCTTTTAATAATTTTAATTAGGATCGTGTCATAAAATAAGTTGGTTTTTCCCCAATTTTTTTTTTGAACGCTAAACATTCCCAGGTTAATTCAACAGAAAATTTTCGTTTTTATGGCATCGTGAAACGCGTGACCGGAATGAAATTTTTTTATTTTCTATGTTGAAAAATTTCGTTAGTCTAGAAACCCGTCTAATCAATGTAAATACCGACCGTTTTTCAACAATGTGTCGAGTTTTAGTAATAGCAAAAGTCTCCCCCTATTTCGCTTTCAAGAGGACATAGTCCCGAACATCTGTTACAATGACTTGGCTAATTTCTCATTTCAGCTTCTGGCTGGCTGGTTGATTTTCAGGATAAATAAATTCACACTATATGCATGAACCCTACATACACTTTCTTTAACTATTATATCTATATCTATATTTAGCCCCTTTCACCCTATCTTTCTTTCAGTCTATTTTGCCACCATTTATCAGCAAGGATGAAGGAAACACTTGTGCCGTTACAGTGAGGGGGTTCATCAAGCGACTAGTTTTATGTGCTATATTCTCCCCATCTTGCCCCTCAATTTCTACGTCTAGGTCTTATTAAATTAACGAGATCAAGTATTAGATATTTCAACGATAATCTCCTTAGTAATTTGTTATTCCATCAAAAAAAAGACAACAAGACAGTATTTATAACGGCTATAGAATCTAGAAGAAACGTACAAAATTCCTGCTTTATACTCCTAAAATAAATTCAATATCAAAAGGGTTTTTCTTCAAATTTTGTTCATCAAAAGAAGCTTTTCAATTTAATTTTCAAAATTACTGATTACTCTTCTACAGATTTTCGTAAATGTAGCGATGAAGGAGATAATGCGATTTTTAATCAGCCAAACCCCTTTGGTTTTTACATTTTAATGAAGACCAAACTCGAATACACACACTCACACACACACACAAATGTTTTCATAACATTTTTCCATATTACAACAAACTACAAAGTTGAACAGAAAAAATTATAAAAGAAAAATCTAAAAAACTTACCTGTAACGTTCGGAATTGCGCAAGTTTAAATAAACGTTAACAATAAAACTCCAAGACCGCAATGCATCTCGACCAATTTTCAGACGTATGAAACTTAATTAAAATTGATGTTCGTTGTTTTTTGAACTGCAATAAGATAGGATCACAATAGTGTCAGGGCTGCCAACAGACTGATACGAGTCGACGCCGTATTTTGTAATGATGACGACGCCAACGACGACGACGCCTTCACAACATACCAACAACTTACAGTTTAAGGCGCCGGTCCACTGAACAATACCAGAATAAAACAACAATTTTTTTAATAATTTCTCATTAATTTTGCTAAATGTTGAAACTAAATAAAATCTAGTTCAATTCGAGCGTTCACAACTTTGACGTTTTTTGATGTTGAAATGTTTAATTCATAAATTTTCTTGTTTCGCAATTCTTGTTGTTAAATTCTGTAAATAACCGTTTTCTTTCGTTTTGTTGCTCCTTCAGCTGGGAATAAAACTGCCTTTGGAGCTAGAATTTTTTCCCGACTCGAAAATAATTATTCGACAATTAAAAAAGCGACAATTTGCTATAAGAACAGCGGGCCAAATGCATAAAATATAATAACACGACTGTATTTCGGTACTAACTACGGATATTTAAATTTAATTACTAAACATAAACACCCCTGTCAGCTGTAATTGTAGTTTTTCCGACCTTGTAAAAATACAGTGTAATAAATTCTGATAATCTATTGTTTAATAAACTTTATAAAAACTAATCAAACCGTTGATAACAATAGTTGATAAATGCGACTACTTTTTCTTTCGAATTTTTTCGAAGCTTCTCATCTAGAATGATAGTTAAAGTTTTTACGACTACATCATCATCATTATCAAGACAATTTCCTTTGTTCGTACTACAAATAACTCGTTATTTCGTTAAAAAAAAATCCATCATCCCATCAAAGGTATGTAATCAGAACCGTTTAATTGGAAACTGTCAAGTGTAAAGTGGAAAGTGATACAGGAACTTTGATCAGAGCCTAACTTATAGCGAATGGCAGAGAGGAAATTAATTGAACGATGAAAGAATGTTCTATAATGAGAAAAGTAGAAGGAATTTGACTAGAGGACGCGAAAAATTGCACTTTTTAATCTACTAATTAATTATCGATTACGAGTAATTGGAAATCTTCGGTTAAAACTTTAAAGTAAGCCAATAATTGTCTTATCTGGCCTCAGATTTGAGTACGTTTCAAGTTGTAAGGCAATATTGAAAAATTAATGTGTCTAGTATGAAACACTTCTTTCAGTTTTTCATTGTCGTTAAAAATGGTGCAATTAAATGGGAAAATGACAAGCATCGTGAATGAGTGGTGTAATTATGCAATATTCTGTCAAAAGCTATACAGCAACACGATGCTGATTATAAATAATAGAGGCAAAAATCGAGTAGAGCAATTTTGTAACTTTCGCCTTCTATAAACTGTACCAATTTTATGACAAAACGGCTGAAATTGTTTTAATGACTGATGTCAGTGTGAAAACCAAATTTAATAAAGCCGGAAAACTGTGAAGCTTAAATTGAACAACAACCAATTTCAGTTGGAAACCATCTTTCAATTTTGAACTTTTCTGTTTATAAAACTCGTTTAATATTTGACGTTAATGATTCTTATGGTTTTAGCGATTTAATCAAATCATGAAAATTCCAGACGATTTGTTGTTTCCCATTCGGTAGCCTGTTGTTTGATTGTATACAGAAATAAGACGATATTTTTTAATTTTCATAAAAGCGTCAAAATATTGTAGTAATTTTTTCCCTACTGTTTGTTATTGTTGAAAATGGTGCAAAGTGATAACAGTGAGAGTTTTCAGATTGTTTACATCAAAAATTGAGTTCGTGACATCTTTTATGTCAACCAATCAATTAAATAACTTGAGTTGAAATAGAAAAAAATCAAAACCTTTCAAAAGGCAACAAAACATAACAATACAAAACATCAATATAGATTTTACATATGTTAAAACTGTATAAATTTTACAACAAACGATGAAAAGACACGGGGATGATGTGCCATTGAGAACAGGATACAATAATCTCGAAATATTGAAAATTTTATTTTGAACGAAATCGAAAATTCTGTGGTTGTTTGCCCAAAAAACATTATCAATATTTCATTGAGGGGCGTGTGGTGGGTGATTCTTAAACTAAAATACACAACAGCATCAATCCTGTAGAGATGTAAACAAATCCATCACTAGACCCAATTTCTAAACCCTATTGTAACCCCGAAACTAATCCATATCTTAACCAAATAATGTAAACATAAATTTTTAGTAATCTGTAATTGTGGACAATTTTTCAGTTTTATTTGTAGAATAAACGAGGAAATTTCACTATTTTTTCACTTTGAATCCCATTGAAACAACATTGAAAAATGTTTATTTGAAATAGCAAGAAGCAATTATGAATTGTAATATTGTTTGTTTACATTTATCGTTTGTTTTGTTGACGATAAATTCAATTTTAAATTATGAGATTATGCTAATTGCAATTAAAAACTTTCCAGTTCTTTTTATTCAATTATTTTAGAGAAAATAGTGTTGTTACACTCGAATAATACTTCATTATAACAAAAATTAAATGGGAAATTAACCCAAAAAGGCACAAATACGATAGCATTTTCTAAAAATTGATATAAAGATGATAATGAGATTCAAAATTAAATCCGGGAAATTATAATACAAACTTCATTACATTGTACATAGATTATTTCCAAGGGTTTATTTACCTGCTTGATTAGCAAGAAAATTCCAAAATCCAATTTCCTCCATGTTCAACATTAAACAACGATAACAGGGGAATACCACGGAAAATCCATCAATCGGTAAATCTCCAAGTTTTATTGAAAATTTACGATGACAAATGAAACGATTATAACTTGTATGTTAACTTAAGGCAGGAAATGTTGTCATATAGTAGTCATTATTAAACTTACATACAAGTTTATGAAATGTTCAAGCAACTAAGAGCAACATGTGATTAGGATTTGTATGCACATTTACGTGTAGTAAATTTTCGCTTCGAATAGACGTGGAAGACAATCTGAATTTCATGTATATGCTGCAACAATGAAAGAAAAACAACATAGAAAACTCTTCCGTATATTTCAAGATTGCCTTTTCCAACTCGATAAAGTAATAAGAGATTTTGGTGTTGCCCTACAGGCAATTTCATTTAATATAAAACAAGAATGAGACTAGAATTCAAAAAGGTATAAAGATTTCTTTTATTAGCAATCTTTCGATTGTTGGAGCCCAAAATATGGAAATCCTGCTACGTTAAAACTTAAATAATTACATTTCGAATTCAATCAACAAGAAAACATCTACAAACGATAGAAATTCCTCTCTAAAAGAGAATTGATTTGAACCTAGTTTTCTATTATGATAAATTGTAATCAATAGTTGTGTTCAATATTATAAAGCTTTATATTCAATTGAAAGTTCCAATAAAGCGATCAGCAAACATGAATATTCATATCTTTTATACACACTTCAACATTATTTAAATTGGTATTACAGAAAATTAATATTGATTTCTCATAGATTTTATTGAAATAAAATTGCGACGATAGGCGAAAGAAAATCTTGTTACACAAATTTCCATCTACTTTCTACAGAAATAAAACTAATAAATTGAATATTCATCCGAAATTCTAATAATTTTGAAACTTTCATTGAAAATTGAACAATTTCAAACCATTCTATGTAAACAATTAAGTCTCTTTATAAGCTATTAATGATACACAAACTATTAATGATAAACAATCATAAGTAATAATTATAAAACCGATATTATAAATTTTAATGTGTGATTTTAATGATTAATCAGACAGTTTTAGTGTACAGTTTAACTAATTAAAAAAACTGAATAAATAAATCTCTTCAATTTGTGTAAAATTGAAATGTTCTAATCATTCGCCGCTTTACTTGTCTATTTGTAAAGAGGCGAAGGAGTTGGCTTCTTAATTCTCGTAAAAATCACTTTATAAGAGCTATAAAATCTTGAAAAATGTAGTTTTATGTTCTATTGAACTCTAGAGGGACACTTGGAGCTATATTCTTTAAATTGTTGAATTATTTACCGTATTTTGCTACTTATCGACAAACGATTTTATCGGAATATTGACTGAAACTGCAAGTATTGCAATTTCTATACAACAATCATCACAGAAAACTTGATAGTTATAAAATTCTGTCATTGTAGTGTACTTTAGAATATAACAGAAACTTTATAAACATGTGTACTTCACAGTGTAGTAATGCCACAATTTCAATAATTTATAAATTTTTAACTCACCCTATTAAAATAATCAATGAAGTTGGGGAAATGTCCCATTAAGAAATTAAACCCTATTAATGGTCATTTGGGGAGCTCGTAAGTATTTAAAGAGTTAATGAACAAGTTTCTTGTGAAAAATTAGAGGAGCATTATAATAGACCCATTTCACCTGTAAACAGAGAAGGTTGTAAACTTTCCGTAAGGGTTAATCCAACCCTTTGTATGCAAAGAACGAAACAAATGTGACAATATCCCGATTTAAAGTTGATTTGAAAATGATTCAAAATTTAATAAGCTGACCGCAAAAATTCGTTTGATATTAGGAATTTTTGATGGAATTTTATTGCGGCAAAATATCGGCATTTGGAGCATTTGTAATTATTAACGCAGACTGCCACGTTAATATGTGACAGTAGTTCAATCCGTGTTGATTGTCTATTTCTCGCTACATTCACACATATTCAAATCTAGTTATGACAGAATATATGAGTTTACAGCTATAAATAGCTGAAATTCCTTGTTCTAACCGCATGTCGGTCATAAAATTATCTCAATTTGGTTGGAAAATATCGTGAGAGTTTTCAAATATAAACAGCAATATTTGTTCGATGAACTATTATTAACTCTTAGTTCAGATACCGATAAAAATGTTCTGCTGGACAACAAATGTAGCTAACGTCAAATATGGAAAGCTGCAAGCGATAAACTCAACAATAAAAATGAAGATAAATCCGGCAGGATATGTGCTTTTCTATGCCTACGGGTACAAAATTACAATTTGTTTAGTGGTCGGTTGGAGGGATAGCGATACAAAAAAAAAACACAAAAACAAAAAAACTGCAAGATTAACATTAGGGAGAGATTTTTCAGGTTTTATGGGCTTTAATTTGTTAAATTTTTAATATAATCTGTCAGTTACGGATGTTTAAAAAATCGTAATTAAAGCGAAAACCCCATAAAGTAGAGCGCACGGATAAAGCACCAGTGGCTGTTGATGGTCCATTGATAATGCTGTAACAAATAGTTTCGAAGCTGATAAACTACACCACAATATAGCCAATGTAGTCAATATTATTCCAATATAGCCTCTGTAAAAAATAAAAATTCAACGAAAATAAAATGAATAAATAAATAACGAAGCAAATAAAGCCACACACACTTTAGAAGCTCAACCACTTACTGTAAGCTCAGGATTACGTTGACGCCGGAAAGACCAACCATAGGGAGTAGACAGTAGCCCAATACTGTTACAACCGTGCCAATAGTGACGCTTTGAGTTGACATTAGGCTTAATAGAGCCCAAATCGACAGACAACCCAACACACCAATACCATAGATGTAACTGAAATGGACCTTTCCTGACTGGTAGCGGTGAAAATAACAGGAAAGAAATGATTAGAAATCGCTATATTCGCTATTCTTAAATCTAGTCGATTGAATCGGAAATTGCCCCTATTCAACCGTTTATGAACAAGATGCAAAAATTATGGAATATAACTGGTTGAAGAATCAACAGGTACATTGTTATTTAAATCAATGGAAGATTTTTTTTGTTTTTTCGATTAATAGAATATCGATAATGGAATTCCTATTTTACTATGTTCAAATTGATATTAGTAGCGTTATTAAAATTCTTGATGTTATCAAGAGAACGTTGGAGATATAATCCGTTTTCTATAGTCGCTTTATTGTCATATTTCATCGCATATTATAAAGGAATTTTCGAATAATTTCAATTATATAACAGAGTGAATTTCCATGTCCGAATCAACTTAATTAATTAAGAAAATTTCAGTTAATTTCCATTGACAATAAATCAAAAACTTTCAATTTTAATTAAATCATTTTAAAATCCTAAACGATTCGAATCAATAAATAAGACTTACTAAAAGTAGAAATCCACCGAAGGCTAAACAGAAAACTAGAGGGCCTGCTAGATCGGTATCCTGGCAGGCTACAGCATCCGGTGTACGGAAAGGATTCAACACTGTTAAAGTCTGAAACAGAATACGATATTTCAGTTGTTGCCAGTCACAAAAGCTCGCCAATAGATGGCGTACACTGCCGCTAACAGCTTTAAGCAGCATTCCAAGAAACACCCCCTAGTTGAGTTAAATTAAAATCCCCATTATTATCCTGTGAGATTAACGTGATAAGTTTGCAATTTTTCGACGTTATTTTTTTCCGATTTTATTGAATTATATGCGACATTCTCGTTTACGTGTCAAATGTGAATATGAATTGTTTTATATTCGATGTTGGAATATTCCCGGCACGTTCTTGTTTCTAGTTTCAGAGAGGAAAAATCCAACTGTAGAGCAACAAACTTCATGCGGTTTGGGGAAAAGTTTCACACAGTGCAAATGTGACAAACACGTTCCCGTTCATTTACACTACGCGAATGTATTTGTACTGGACACAATCCTATCTTTCTCATTCCAACAAAACCAGAACAACCTTACTGAATCCTAATACTAACAAAGCAAATCCTTTCCAAGTTGTTTTATTTTCCTGCGTTTTTTCTGGCGAGTAAAGAAATACAGGATGTGCTGAATGGTGCATAAGAGTGTGGAGAGTAGGGTGCATGACTTGAATAAAAATTATCGTTTTTCTAAATAGAACTGGCTGGGGACGATCCAGTTTTCGGTTGTGGTGTAAACAAGAGCACAGTGGTCAAAACCACTAAAACGAGCTACTTGCCTAGAATGATTCGTATCAAATAATATCGTTTTATCCGTATGTGTTGGAGGATGCGTGCTGTGAAATAACCGCAAAAGATATAAAATATGTAGCTTGAGTTGAATACTAATGCCTTTCAAGCACAATAATACAAGATTGCGTGCGTCTATTACTTTAAAGTAACAACAATAACAAATTCGATTCTCTTCGGTATTATTCCGAAATTAAATAATCAAAGACGTGAAATCCAGTATACAACTAGAAAATCGATAATCGAATAGAAACACTACAAGGGAAAAAACACTAAATCAAATTAACAATTAGAAACTGGTAATTGGAGCGATAAACTCGTGTTGTATTGAAACAACCACTATCCGCAGCCCTTTAGCAATTCCACCATCATCCTTTACGTGTTTATTGACCCAAAAAAAACGCTCTCATATAGTTTATTGTACAATATTAAAGGGTAGTTGTACAATACCGATTATTTTCGTTATACTAAAACATAAAAATTCGCAAGAGGCAATTGGATCAAGTTTCGCCATAAAAACTTGAAATGATTGAATACGTTTCATTCTTATTGATTACCGTTCGTTAGGAAGCAACTGTTTTGAAAGATTTCATCTATACTGGGGGAAACTTCTTTAGTAGAAATGGCGAGATTTTTCCATAACACGAGAAGTTATAACAACATAAAACTTCTTTGTCGATGGCAATTTTTTTTTATATTCGCTTCTCTTCTATATAGTCATATCTATACAATATAGATAAAAGATAGGAAGTTGAGATTTACATCAATGGACCATTGGTTTTGTTATTATTATCCTTTTTTTGTGTATTATTCGGTTTTATAAATTAGAAAGAGTAGCGTAAAAATAATAAATTGATTCCCGTTCAATGTGTTTCACCAAAAAAAATTGGCTCTCTTTCGATATTCGAATAGCTGTGCAATGTTGAATTAAATAAATATCAGTTTGAATATTTTACGACTGTTTTCGACATAAATCCAATACGGATTTGAATTGATAATAGAAAATAAAATTAATCGAATCTTAACAAATCGTTAGCCTAACCGTACTGTAACATGAAAATATAGTTTATAATGAGGATCAATATTTAATTCCTTCAATTTTTGCCAACGTTTGATAATTTGTTCGATTCGAAAATTGTTGAACGTGAATGTAATCTCATCATAAGAGAATAAGACAAGTTCATTTTGAGTACAAGTCATGAATTTGTCCTTATCTTCATGGTACCAATTTGCCATACCCTATAAGCTTCATGTCGAAAGGTCTACATATCTATCTAGTTCTCTAGTTAATAACGCAGTTATCATTGCGATAGCAGTACGGTAATGAAACTGTCCCATTTACTAAGGCCTGTGTAATATTAAGCACTACATTATGCTCTCATGGCCCACCAACAACCACCTTACAACTAATACTAACAGTCTCAATCTCATTAAATTTTACACGCCAGTTTCTCAACTTGTTCAACAAATTTGCCCCCCCAGCTAAACTTTAACATATGCAAATTATTTTTTCTCAATTAAATTAAAGCAGTTTTACTACGTGTTTATAAAACTGTAAATATTAAACTGTTCGCTTCTTTCCAACGAAACTAACAATTATACGAGTGCGATTTGTTGTTGTTTCTAGCCTAATCTCTGTATCTGTTGTAAAATTGTGTGGACATATACTTTTCCTTACTAAATACGTCTAGTAAAGCAAGACAGAGAACTTGCACTAAAAAGCTCTAGAACGTTTCTTCTCAACATGTAATGTCACTGGGATAATACTCTCGACATTACAAAACTAGAGATAAATAAATTGTAGGAAATCCACCCTGACTTTGTGCTTGTTGTTCCTTTTTATAGCCCCCAATCTTCATATTTTCTAAAAGAGTAAAATTAATTAATCCACCGCAATTTATGTAAATTGCGCCAGTAACTCAATTATTGTATCTAAGAAATTTGAGGATGTGTTTTTCGATTTCGTGCCACGCTAACGGAATTATTGCGATAGTAATTTTCTACCTGTCAATCAACGTGGCAATGGTTTTTTCCACCACACAGTAAAAATTTTGGTCAGTTCTTGCTTGCTATAACAAGTTTGTGGTTAGAATTTTTTACGCTACCCTCTTCTTGTTAGGTCTCCATAAAAGTGATGAAATATAGAGCGCATGCCTCTTTACAGATCTCGATCTATAATAACAACACACATGTATACAGTGTGTTTCGATAAAATTTTGATAATTGAAATGAAACTTGTTTGAAGACTCTAAACAGTTATATTGAAAGATCAGTTAATTTCCAAAGAGAAAGGAGTTTGTTTAAGGATAGATTGAGGGTTGCTGTGACGGTTTCATGTCCCCCTAGATAGATAATGATTTCCTATAAAAGGGAAATCATTGTTATATATCACAGTAAAGGGAGAGTTGTAGGGGCCAATAAGATTTAGTAGCGAATCAATTACATTAAGCGTCCATTGTGGACTGTTCTGTTGCAATTGAACGATGTCAAAAATCTAAATGCATCAGATTTTCATTGCCTTAGAAAAGTGGCAAATTATACGAGTTATAAAACGATGAATTATGGTTTGATTGTCGAAATGGGAGAATTAAAGGAAACGGTGTTGTTTTTCGAAAATAATTCGCAACGCACAGACACAATACAATCGAAATCACTGATGTGTTTCATTTGTAAATATGTTCACCCCAACAATTTAAATATTCCACATCTATGTGTTTGCGTTCCGTATTGTGTTTTCACAAAATAATTAGGTTTTGTGATAAAACGAGTGTAAATGTTGAAACAAAAATCTATCGTAAAATTTTGGCTTTTTTAAATCATATCTGTAAATATGAACGATTTGGAAATTTAATTAAGATACAATCTACAAATACTTTCAACTTTTTTTTTGTACGGATGACATTTGTTAAATTAATTCCATCATCTTTATAGATTCATCTTTAATTAAGTTGCAGTAGTTCGGAAATGATTGCAGATTAATTTTTCATGCTTGTGTTTAATTATCGCAGTAGCGTTACAATAAATTTCCATTCATTTCTTATCGTTTAAAATAAATTAAAATGAAGAAGAGTCAAGATTCTTTTTTTCTCTATGCGTTATGTGAAATATGTTAATTTATTGTTGTTGCAATATTTTATATTTCAACCAACAAACCAACCAGAGCCGAGTCCCAGTAGGTTTACCTTAATTACTGAAATATGTAAATGAACACATATTTGAATATAAAATAAACTCGCGGACAAATTTATAGAATTGTCTATTTAGTTGACTATTAAAACGGATGCATATGACACTTTGGAAGAGATTATTTAAGCGTTGCGTGAAATAAATAAAATATTAATAAGGAGCGATCTTATCCTAACGTCGAAATATCCTTAGATTTATTTTTATATTATTATCACGCTAGGAAATTTATCATTTCATCAACAATTCTATCGTGAAATGTTCGTTTCTTTCTATCCAATTGATTGTTTGGCCAATTGAAATTTTCTGCCATATTTCAAATGGATTAAGGAAAAAGGAATTTGGAGAAATTCCGGATGATAGTAGATGGTGGTGGCAGTAGTGGTGGTAGCGATGAATCTCACCTCAAAACAAGTTAAATTACGTTGCAGAAGACAGAAAGTTAAATTGATCACTGAACCAAAACTATGCGCAAATCATTAATTACAGACTGCAATTTGCTCTTTTGTCGTTATCGAAGCGCGCGGGGTGAGTGAAGCGATACCACCGCTGCCTTTATTGAATCTCAGTCATTATTTCTGCCGGCTTACTGTCAGACTTGGAAGCTTAATGATTCCATGTAGTAATGGCAACAACGAACGAATAAAATTGAAAATCTATCAGCGAAACAATGAAATACACACGCATACGTTGTTTGTATTACATATTGATATAAATGAAACGATGATTAATTTAGAGCCTGCAGTACAGACACCCCATGGGAGCATTCAAGAAACATAAAGTGGCGCTAGGATTTTTAAACTGTACCTGAGGGAGTCTTTTATGTAGTATTTCGATCAACTTTCAGTGAGATCATTTATAGATTTCATTACATTGCCTTCAGGTTATTCTGAAAAATTCATCCGTTCACTACGATGTTTCCCAAATCAAATCGAACCGAACAGCATCAAATCTGACAGCAATTAAAACGGCTTCGAAGATGTTCGTTTAAATAAAATTCGAAGAATTCCTAAAGTAAACAGGTAATACATCAAAAGTAGGTACTTTTGTTAAAGTTTTCGATCGGGATCAGTCTGCATCTTACCGGAAATCCCTTGTTCAATTTAGTTGTGAAATCCTTAAATTCCCTTGGCATGCAGACTCTCTCTCTATATCTATACGGAAAAGCTATTCTTAGTAGGATATCCTTAAGTCTGTGCACTAATAAAAATTTGCCAACGTCAACTAAACGAAAATGAAGTGAATTTGAACACCTCCAAATACTATTAGTCTATAATTTTTCTATAAAATCAAATCACATTCTATTCGTAACGGTAGGCACTTTATTAGGAAAAGTAGCATAGAGTTTAATTTCGTGTGGATGAGAGAAGGTGGCAAGTTGAACAGGGAAAGGAAAGAGGCGAATAGGTCAAACCAAACTCACAAACCTAATGCTCTCTCTCTCTCTCTCAAACCAAAAACGGAAGTTAATCAATAAAACCTTTAACTCGACTTTCCCATTTCCTCCAACCCCCCAAAAACTGGATCTCTTTCCTCTACTATACGTTCCTTTACAGTGTATACCGTCAACCGGCCTGTAAGTGCTGCTGCGCTCTCCAGCATTGACAATAACGCACAGCTTCATAATGTGAAGCGAGAACTTTCGTTTGCGAATTATTGAATTACAAATTGCAAAGCGGTGCTTTTAGAAAATTCTAGAGATGGTGGTGTAGTTATTGCCGGTGCGGTATAATGAGTTAAAGTAAGGACGACAGATTGGGAGAGAATACAATTACGATTTAATATGCAAGTAACAAAAGATGCAATTTTTGTATATTGTTAAAGTGGCTATATTATCGCTTATATTTTAAATATGAGAACACGAGAAAAGATGTAGGTAGACATATCAGAATATACCGTTTAGACGACAGATAAGAAATGAGAAATATGTCAAAACTTGTCATCCTTTTGATTTAAAATGTGCTTAGTGGTGGCAAAAAATAATAATTTCCCAACAATCTGTCTTTGACTTGGATTTATATTCACGTGTTGGTAACGTTTACCTTTAAAAACGATATGCTCGGATAATACACTAGATTAACACCTGAAACACTGACGAGGGTCTGTAATTAATGGCTTGTAATATTATTCAAGATTTTCTACAATACATACTAACTAGTACCAGATACGACATTCAATATGTTCAAGTTTAATTATAAAACCAATTTCGATTTCAAAATTGGACCAGATTTTTTCCGTTAAAATTTGTTGTATTATATTTCAAATACAATAATAAATCTTCTGCTTCAATTGAAATTAGTAAAGTTTAAAATTGAATTATTGAACGAAACTTTAATGTAAAAAGATCTATAAAAACTTTCGCCTCTTTGTGAATTTTAGAAAAATTCCAGCCAACAAGATATGATATAACTTTTTACAATTTATTGTATCAATTCAACATAAAAGTTTCAGTAATTTTCTACTGATCGTCTCTATTTATTGCGATTTGAAAGGAACTATACTCGACTAGTCTCTCTATCATCATAAACTAAAATCGATACATTAGAATTATAGCGTTATAGTTGGGTTATTTTTGTGTTATTTTATATGAAAACGATGCAGTAGAGAAATTTGTCGACGTCTGTATTTGTTGGTTTACAGTAAGTATTTGCTCTACTGTGGGTTTCAGCAATTACAGCAGGACACTAGAGAGGCTTGACCTGCGGCCGACCTTTGGACTCAAATAGACACACATACATACACATCTTGGAAACTTTATAACAAAACATCAAGTTTAGTCGTCGTAATGAAATCCATCAAGTAACTCTATTGTCTTAAACAATTTCGATTTTGTTATCTTGGAATTAATAAAGTTTATCAGTTGGTAAGATTTTTTTACTCTCCAAGTGAACAATAAATAACCTGATATCGTTTTCACGAAGCGTTACACAACTTTAAAATCTTTCCTTTAATCCGGCTGTAACGACCGATTCCGCCCCCTAAACTCTCAATTTCAATATCCCCATTTAAATCTTTTAAAATCTCACCATTAGTGACGTTCAATCTATGCATATACATCTTTTTAGCCCTTAAACTAATCGAATCCAGACGAATATCAATTACGCGCATACATGTAATCCTTTAGGGTGCTGTAATCTTAAAATGTGTTAAAAGTAAGGAAATATAGTCGAGGGAAAGGGGCGAGTACTATAAGTAAAAGCTCTAAACTAAACGTTGAGCCGTTGATGAATGGGGACTTGGGCAGGCTTTCACAGTGTAAGCTCCGCTTGCACACTTTGTCACCTCATGCTTTATATGTCTTTGATGGATGGCTCTATACGTTCTGAGCATTCCCTTCGCCGCTCTTAGAACACAGCTGTTTCCTTCAACGCCTCTATTAATGTCATTTTTATCGAGAGTATCCATCAAATTTTTTCCACCGCCCGAAAGAGAAAAAATCCATTAAAATTTCTGGACAAAATTGACTGTTGTCGAACGTGTAAAATCAGTTGAGTTGAATTAATCATAATTAAAATACTTGCAAATTTCCTATTAATTCTTCTTGAAGATAGAGAAGGGACAGTGGGAGAGAGAAGGGGAATTTGTGATTTAATTACATTAAAGTGTTGAATAATTTGATAACGTTCTACCACCAGTTGGCTATTCCCTTGTTTATCTTCTACTAACATCTTTAGTAAACTGTAGTAATGTTGCAATTCCGACAAAATTTTCTTGTATTTTTTCTTTATTGTTGTCGTAAAATCGATACTGAGAATCATCCCTGTTAACATATCAGTTAATCCAGTACTTTTCTAAGCCTTTTAACAGCTAAAGTGAGAGAAAGCTTTAAAAGCTGCGATAATCCTCAGCTCAGCTGTATACCGATCATTCCAGATAAAATTCGTAAAAGGACCAAACTAAATTCCATTAAATTGCCTCTTACAATCTATTTGTAGTTTCAATTTTTCCTCAATCTTTCTATCCGTTTATGTTGATTTCCTATCCGTTAAAGCGTTTTTATTAATTTACTAAATTGGATTGCTCACTAGTTGTGATTTCTTCTGTGTTTGTTGATAGATGAGACGGATGAAGGGAAACGTTCATCGTGAAAACAACCACTCTTATTTATTTTCTCTATATTGTCTGAAATAACAGCAACGAGTCATGTGTATCTTAGATAAATAGATCAGCAATCTAGTGAAGCTAATAACATCAGTGCCGACGAAAGTCCAATAAAGCTAATTTAGTTTGTCTGGCAATGCCCGAGGGCTGAACAGTAGTAGAAAAGTTGAGCAATCGTTCGAGATGGTACTTGTGCACGACAATAAACAACAATGATAACATATATTTATCGTTTGGTTTTTTTTGTTAAACAAAACCAAAAGAAAGACAAAGAACAAAACAATAATAAAACATTTGGAAATAGAAACAAGACAATAAATCATATAAGGAAAAGTCAAACGACATGACAAGAGAAATGTATTCCTAGATATGGACGATTTTTTTGCTACAAGTTCCAATACACGTTTCACGGATAGTTGTGAAAGTTATTGAAACCATTTGTCAAATTCAAGAAGATTGCAAAAACTTTCAGTATTTGAAATGATAGAAACACTTGTATAAAATAAACGATAGATTCGTGGTGGAATTCAACTCAAATCCAACATCAACACTAATTGGTTTCGTTAGAAAAAAATTTAAACACTCTAATTACCGGGGTTGTGATAGTGTAAAAAAATCAAGTCAAGGATACGGTTTGGTGAAGGCGACCCAAGTAAAACGCCCACTTACCGACACAAAGGGACAGTAAAACTACAAGAGCATAAAGGGAAGCTCTAATATCGAAACCAGCAACGGTCACTTTGCATATAAATGAGACTAAATTGAAATGGTAAAATTCTACTACCAATACAATCATATCCGCAAATTTATCAAGATTTAATTCGTTAAAGTTTCACAAGAAAAAACCTACAAATTTCCCGAGCGTTATCGAAAAACGATTTAAATTTAGTAGACGATAAGAGGGAGCGTTGTATAATTGTTAAATGGTAGTACACTTTTTACTATGTCGTAGATATAGTAAGAATTGTAACGTTTCTGACGTTTATAGCATTGGTCGTTATCGGTGTTTGGTTTTCTGTCGTCTAGAATACAAGTCAAGTAGTTTTCCCTTCAACTACTATTCCTATACTAGGGTTCAATACGATGGCATCCTCGTCGTCGTCATCACTTTGTTACACAACGGGGCAGAAAATTAGGGTCGCGCTTCCTATCCCAACAATATTCAATGTGGTTTTCCTCTACTATCATCACAACAACTTTCTCGTTTTAGTTTTTGATAAATAACAGTATTAATAAAAGGGAAATTGTTGTTTTTTTATTAGGGTGTATTGTTGGTGTGTAAGATGAATGGTGGAAAAATTGTATATAAAAGATTGTAATCTATCTTGAACAAGTTTACACAAAACAAAAGATAGTCCATGTCGTATGCATATTAAAATATCTAGTTGATGAATAGATAGCATATAACGCAAGTCCTGTCTGTCTCCTACTTGTATGTTGAAACAATAATAACCAAGAGCTTTAAGTTGAATCCCTGGCAGGCTAGCTCATAAAGAGCTTTGAGAGCTTCCCTAACAGCCACACTTCATTAATTGTTGTGAAATTATTCATATCACTAATCTGTGGACTGATGGTATCTCTGTTTACTCGACACCTAACTAACGTACGGTTTCTACACAACATACACGCCAACAACACGGAACAACAGTAGCAACAATGAAATGTCGTTTATATTATGATTACTGTTACTAGTGTTTTTAGTACAAAACTCCAACCATCAACGTAATCTCAAGTGTATGTAAAAGCACTCTATAATAAACCAAAATTGTTAAAGTTTAGCTATTGATTAAGTTGCACAATTTTCGACATGTACAAATGGTGGATGCGCCCGGCGACTACAATTCCACAACTAGTGCAATATTTAAAATAAACTTTCCACTCAACATTACGGTAAAATTGACCAAAACATTAAAACATATTTTGTGGTTTTGAGGTTCTGTTGTCCATCGCATTTCAACTATACAACAAGTACATGTATTCTATGGTCCGTGAAATTGTATTGTATTCGAACATTTAGACTCGAAGTTATTGTTCAAATTTGATTATTGTCTAACGAAATTTTTACTAACCATTATCAAATTAAAACACGAGATAGGATCAATAACAAAAGAACGATAAACGCCCCAGGGATAAATTCCAGATCCAATCGTTACTGATTAGTTAATGAGTAAAATAAACTTTTTCCTCCCCAACTGGCACCTAGTGAATAATGTTTTGTTCGCTTGAAACACAACATTTATTACAATCTATTGTCATTAACTTAATGAAACACATGTATTTTGTATCGTCAGTTTATTTTAATATCGAAACAATTTATCTCGAGTGGTGGAAGAGAAAAAACCAAATCGGTATTTAGATGTATGATAGAGTTTATGGGACCGCAATGGAAGCGAAAAATCTGTTTCCACACCTAACAACAATACAACTCTAGTCTATATGAGACATTCAAACCTTGTGCCATTTCCGGTCCATTACTAGGGTGTCCAAATAGTCACTTTCTTTGAAAAGATAAAGTCGAATGTCCACAGTTGGAGTAATAGTAAGTCTTTGGAATGGAGTCGCTCATTTCGCACACCGTTTCCTAAAGTATATAAGTTAGCTCACCTTTTTTTTGTGTAAGTATAGTGTGGACATTTCCAATTCCAATTCAATTTTATTGTTAAAAATATTGTTAAATTTTATTATAATTAAAGAGCGTAAAGTGAATAAAACTGGAAATTACGATAAAATCGAAACAACTAACGTTTAATGATATGTGCCAATCAAAGTCAAACGAATAGACTAATTAGAATTGATGATAATTAAATTTATTACATTTCAACCCCATTCTGCGTAAAGTTTACGCTTTCGTGAATATTAATGAAACATTCATTAATGGCTACAGATATTTATGAATAAATTGCGCCAAGTAAATAATTCAATCCTACAAATAACGCGAGGGAAAAAATAACAATTACCGTTCATGTTTTCTGTGATTAATTATATAAAACGACCGTTAATAATTATTGTTTACATAAATAAAAGTCTGATCAGTATCGAACGTTTGTCATTCGATTTTAATGGAAAGTGGTTAAATTGATGGAAAAGTGCTCTTTAAAAGATACCTGTTTCGGACAGATGTATTGAAATTGTATGTGACAAAGAGGAAACTCAATCAAATATCAAGTGATTCCATCAAATCCCAAACACAAATAATTTAACACAACAACCCTTTTGGATTCTATATTACGATCGAAATCCAATTTTAGCCATCATTATTAACAATTGATAAAATTACTTTTTCTATAATATAGATGGAGTTTTATTGAAAAATTCTCCAACCCCTATATTCGTCGTATCTAACTCAACCCCATTTTTCAAACTGAACTGTAATTTAATTCTAAAAGTTCATCAATGTGGAAAATAATTCTCAAATTATTACACAAGTTATTAAGAGTTCAAAAACTTGAAACTAATAAAAAATCCACATGGGTTTAATGAAAAAATATAAAAGATGAAACATGGAATGGATAATTAAATATAATTCCAGCCAATTTATAAACATACCGATATAAACTTTTTAATCATCACTTTATCAAATCCGATTTATTGTTCTTATCAAACAACAACAACATCAACGAAATTATTGCAGTCTGATTGTGAGAGAAATTCATTAAATTCACCCAAAAAAGATTGAAGGCAACAACGAAATCTACAAAGGAATTGTTGCAGGAATATTGGAAACGTACAGGGGCACTTAGAACAGTATAGCAGTTCCAACAATATAGAATGGGCAATGTTTTAATAGCTTCTAAGGAATTATTCATATTGTTAATGTTTGGTTCAGGCGTACAATTTGCATTTCAGTTATATACATTTGAAATTCAGAAACTTTTGAAATATCGTCATTGTAATTGATGGGAACGGAAGAGAAAAAGTTGCACAAAAGAAAAATATTTAAATTGTTTAAGAAAACGATGATGAGACAAAGCTGATTAGTTTACATTAAAAATTCACGATTTTCTATTCATTTATTCGTATTTTAATTGAGAATAATTCCCGATTCTCGGTATTTGTTTTTATTCTATTTTTGTTGATAGATTTTCTAGAATAGGAATAGAGAAAGGATGTGTGTGACCTGTAAAGTGTTTTAGTGGTAATAGAGAGTGTTTGAGATTGATTGTGCGTTGTCGTGCTGGATTAGTTCTATTATTGACCGTTGGCGCCATAGTTGCGTTTCTCACGCGAACAACCACCCCCACATTCAAGCCCCATACCATTTTAGTTTTTTTTGTGTTCCCCATCACCACCACCACCACCAATACTAGGAAAAGTTGGTGAAATTTATCACGAAATATGATTTACTTATAAACGAAAACTTGAACATTTTAACCTCTCCAATTTTCGCTTTTGTACTATTTCTCTTCTTTTTGTTGGTTGTTTTAATGATTTCTCTCCCTATGGATTTCCACCCCAACTATAAATTGAATACGAGGCATTTTCTACAATGGAACATATACGTTGTTTAATTCTTTCTAGGGTGAAATAAAAGGGTGGAAAACTGTGACAATATGAATATGAGTATGTAATAAGGAGCAATCTTTTATGGGCATAATCTAAGGAGATGTAACCGAAGGGATAGTGGAACAAAACAGTCGTTGGTAACAGCCGCAGTGTGGGTTTTTGCGGTAAAGGCTGCGGCAAACGAGCAAGTAATGTTCACGCTGCGCACATTCAAATACTATGTGAAAGGACTATGGTGAATGTGTGAGCCGCTAATGTGATATTTATGAGTCTTTATCGGATACACAAGGCAACCCTTATCCTACTACCCATTGACTATTATTTTATTTTTATCACTATTCGAGAGATACCCACACAAATAATACAACAAGACGATGGGAAAACGACGGCGCCCTCGCGCTTTCTCAGCTGACTGGAAAGAATCATTATTGTAAAATTACTAAAAGTAACATTAAAGTCCGAGGGGATCACTTTACATGAATATATAACAGTGTGACGACAACAAGACTACTAGCAAAAGGATATTATGGGGAAAACACAAGGACCGTGCATCATTTTTATGTGTATGTGCGGTCGAAAGGCCGGAGAGAAAAAGACTTGAACGTATATACTGTAAAGCAGCCATGCATGTAAAATATGTAAATAACCATATCTGCAACCTCGCATGTCACATAAAATATAGGCCGACCGTCTTGATTTCCAACAAACGTATCCTTAAATTATATAAAAAAATAACAATTTTCAATTAAAATTCTAAATTTAGAAAAACCACAAGAATTTTACTAACCCTGTAGAATAAACAAAACCTACACAAGTAATGGCAATGGTGATAAATTTAAAAAGGTAAAGTTCACCACAACTCAAGCCAAGTTTGTCCCTTAAGCGTACACATTTATCTGTGTTTTACTGGCTTTATGCAAAAGAATTCGCATTTTATGAAGGCATAAAATTCCAACAATTTCTCTACAACGACATCGATTCGGTGGACCTTTTCTGAATTGAAATATTCAGTTATTTTTTGATTCATGACCCGTCTTACTGTTGCGACATTAAATAAACAATCATCGGCTAGTCTATTAAAAGCTTGTATAAAACAAAGCGAAACTACCAAGTACAGACAATTCGTTGGAGTGGAATCAATGTGCATACTGTCTATAGGGATTATATTAGGGGTTGCAACGATAATTCAATAAAAACCCCCTTTGGGATATTAGCGACAATACTACTGGGAATTGTACAATTCTAGATACATTTTTTTTTACTTTATTAAATCCTCAACTTTCTACAAACTCTAAAATGGAACTAGCGTGTAATTGTGACAGATTAGTAAGGGTTGAATTTTCCACTCATACTTTCCCACAATTCCACACTATTGGGGTGGAATTGTGGGGAAATTAGAGGGCTTGTTATTGTCGATGACGGTTTTTTTCTTTGTTTACTTAATAAGAACATAGCGTTTTCTATAAAGAAATCTTTATAGCTGTCAGAGAGTTTTTGAATTCTGGTAAGTTTTCTCCATTATTTGACGTTTCAAATCAGACACTCATTCGTCGTCTTTCTCACTTATAAATGAAATGTCACCTCGAAGCACACGAATGTCGGAATAAAACTGTGTCTGTCACTTTTATAAAGACCGTCTATTTTCTCCATTTTTCCCCAGTCTGTTCTTCTTATATAGAGTTTTAAAAAGATTTGTTATACTTGACTTCCAAGTATTTTAACTATAAATCCGTTATAAAACGTTGATTTCAATTTATGATGGTCTATTTGGAAATGGACACGAATTGTTGAAATTTTCATATTACATTGTAACAATTTCTCAAACAATTTTGATGAATGTAAAAAATATTTAATACTGGATGGTTTAAATATAATGATATGGTGCTTTTCTGGCTGTTAAGCCAGTTAGGACACAAATCTCTCGAGGCTTACTGTGCTCAACTCTAGGATAATATCCAATTATAGGGAGCTATTTACTCATGCGTTATCTCATTAGTGGCGTAAGCTGCACATGTGAACTGACGATAGGGGTGAAAAAAATTAGAAAAAAACAATGACAACGAAACCATTTCTCTAGTAAATATGAAACATTTTCAATTATAACGCTATTGTTTCATTTCCCAGTGTTATCAAAGATAGTAAACATATAAAGTACACACTTGAGAAATTATCACTTGTTCATTGTTAGGAGGAAACGTTGTCTCTTCAACGACAACCCATTATTGACTAGTCGTTTTGGGGGTGGAAAAAGAAACGTAAATCTTTTCATACAACTAATCGAATAAGTGTTTTAGTTTGAATGGAATAATATTATATGTGTGTATGTCTGTATGTGATTAGTATGCCCTATACAGAGTTCTTTAGTGAAATAATAGCATAAAGTCCTTTGACTATGGCATGTCGAATTCAGTTCTTTGTCCTGACTTTACGAGGCGTGAAGCTCAAGCGAGTGCTTTCCCCATCACCATCACTACCACCACCACCGCCACCACCATCAACTCTTACTAAATACATAAAGTTACACGCGATACAGGATTAATAGCGATACTTATATCTACCATTATATGCAAAACACAAATGTCTTATTGTCATTTCATCTCTGTTATAATAAAGAATTTTATCATAAAGTTTTGAATAACAATGCAAAATACTCATTTATCATGAAATACTAAACTGCTATGCGCCCCTTTAATTAGCTCACTAAACTACCATTTTCAGCTTCAGTTATAATAGCACGATAAAAAGAAAATATGAATGGAAAAAATTAACTGGACAATTTTCCCCTTTCGTTCTTTAAACGATTTGATTAATTACAGCATTTTAGCTCAATTATCTCGATAAAGTCAGAATTTAGCCTCAAGATAATTGTCGCAGGGATGTTTATTGCAGCCAGACATAGTTCTGTTAAAGTTTAAACCATCGAAATGGGGAAAGATTTGTCTCGTTCTTGGTTTTCATTTTTATTTTCTTTCGATTCTTTAAATGCATCGCCATTATTAACATTCGAAAAGCAATATAAACGTTGTCAATAGAATATTTGTAGATAATCAAAATTCAGAGCACGTACCAGCTGCTTGTAACATCGAACGATGGGGGTCTGGTTGTTATACAGGGGTTGTTGGAATCTGAATGAAAAGTGCCCCAAACGAGACACACTTACAACAACTTAAAACCAAACCACCCTTCCATTTCTGATTTGATATTCTCATTTCTTATAACAATCGCTCTATCTCGTTTCATCTTGGAAGAGGAAAAAAAACATGCAAAAATACCAAGAATTGCTCCCCATTTATGGAAGTTTCGCGATGCTGTGCCAGTTTACATGTATTATATTTTCTTATAAAGTAAAATAACAAGCCTTAAAGTTAAAATTATTATACTTTTAAGTGAAATGTACACAACGAATTGGGAGGGAAAAGAGGCACAACTTTCGAAGAATTCCTCTTCAGTAGTAAACATCCCCTTAATTATGTAGATACACGTTCAGGCTAGTAAATTAATTTTACCACCTGCCACCTGGAAATTTGCTCGAAAATTATGTATCAAAATTGATGATTTCCGGCAGTGGATGAATAAAAAAAATCGAGAAAGAGTGAGAAAGAAAACAAAACATCCCCTTATCTCCATTAAATTTCCTTCTAAAAACCTACACAAAGGGTATTAAATAAATACGGGAAGTAATAGCGATAGCGATATAATTTTATGACGAATTATTTTTTAGATGGTGTTGCAAAACGGACGTGGGATATATTTTTTAAAAGCTCGTTATATTATAGAAGAGTTCAACGTGGAAAATTGGAAAGAGCAAATGAAGTTGAAAACGTCACGACTTGAATACTCAATGTATGCAAATTTATCTGGTTTTAGAACTATAACAGACACAAAAGCATATATTTATAAAATTGTATTGGAAATGTTTAACCCATTTTCTACATCGTTTTTGTAAAACAAAAATTATTGTGAAATGAAGCGAATTCTACACATTGTTAGATTCGTTAAACATAAACAATAAATATTTTCAACGTGAAATTAATGTTTTTTAATTGAAATTCAACGACTGGGACGACGGCAACAAGGGGAAAATGTAATTGGAAAATTATTATAGACACGATTTTCAAAATGTTTGCTTATTGAATTTACCAACTGTTACCAACATAAACATATTGAGAGTTCAACTATATTGATTTTCAACACAACACATATTTGTAACAATAGTTAAAAGAATGGAATAAGAGGGAAAAATGTTGTAATAAGCGAATTTTTCTTGTTTGAAAATCCCAAAGAAACACGGAAATTTCGAAATTGACTAACGGAAGAAGACAAAACGAACGTATCGAGATATAACAATGTCATTGTCTATTTCGTGTACAATTTACCGCTTCACAGCTCGCACACCTGCCTGAATTGAAACTATTTCATTTTTGATTTTTCTAAATATTCTCCGCTACCATCAATAATTATTCGAGAAAATCTTGTATAAATATTTACAGAAATATTTACGTTTTGTTTCGTGTTTGCATGCTGAAATACGATGTAATTTTTTATTTTTAAGCCTCCAAAATGCTTCTTCACTCGAAAGAAATAGCAGTTTCAACACATTGAAGTGATTTTGAAGATCAATGAAGGGTATCGAATTGGCAAACTTGTACGCTTCTACACGATTAATATGAGAATCCTGTAGAACTCCAGTAATCTATTTGCCAGTATTAAACTATTAAACCAATCGCTTTTACTATTACTCGATTACCACTGTGACTGGAAATCTATAAGGCTAACAACTATCGTGTATCTAACCGTTCAAACTTTCCAAGAGATTTTCCACGAAATACAGTTTGTAAATTTCCGACATTTTCAACAACTATTATACTACAATAAATGAAAACGAAGAAATTTCCAATTATTTCGGTATTTACAAAATGAAGATCGTACAAATAAAATTGAAACGATTTGGGGGAAAAATTACCAAGATCCATTTTAAGTAATGAGAAGAGATATTTCTTTACTAGACCGTACTTCCTTCCATCCGTACTACAGGTTCTTTGAAGCGAGACCACATTTTTGATGAGATGAAACCACCTTGACAACTTTGAAGGTACAGCGACCGCCAACTAAATTCGCCAATAATTGACTCAATAAAGCTGGAAGAAGATTAGGAATAATCCGTTTTTGATAAACTTTGATGTAAATTCCATGTTCTTTTAGAGTTTTTAAATTTAATAATTTTAATTTAGAGTTATTTTTGGTGTTCTTAATGGGATGTTCAGTATGTGGGTTGATTTTTCTTCTTTTTTTTGTTGTTGTTGTTGTTGAAGCAGCCCACATCCGGTTGGATGGTAAATAGCCAAAATCGTCGATCTAATGGTGTGGTTGAAAGGATGAATGAAGCGTACAGTGGATACACGTTGAGTGAATCAAAGAAAAAAGGTAAATAATTAAGTCGACTGTATTTGGGTGTGGGGTCTCCGTCTCCTATTTTCTGTGCATACAAACAATATTCCGTCTGCATTGGCATCCGGATGCACTACAACACAGGTAGAAAAATACCTTTTCCTTTCTGTCTGTCTGTCTTTTTAATGTATCTTTCTCCAATCCATTCTATTTTCAAAAATATTTATGTGAGTATGTTCGAGAGACAACAATAATATTTATCGCATTTAAAAGAATTTACAATTGTTACGTGCTTCTGCACTAGATGCAGAGATATATTTTTGCTTTAACAGCAACACCAGTCTTTTCTAATCGAAAATTATAGAGAAATCCATGTAGATTTATTTAGGATACAAAAAAAATATGCCCAGCTGAATTACGAACACAACTGCAATATTTCTCCATTGTTTAAGCGGATTAATTTAAGTATTTAATACGAAAATAAAATAAATTGAATCAATACATTGTTTCTAATGTAATGTTAATATGATATAATCAGATTAACAACTATTGATTCGCATTAAAAACTATTATAAAATATCAAACCCCAGAATATCCAACAAAAAAGAAAGAATAACGGTGCACGGATTTAATAACAAGTGAGGGTTGTTGATTCACACACATGGTGCCCTTTTTTGTATAAAATCCAGCTGACTAGCACCACCACCTATCTTAATTAAAGGTTCTCGATAAGTGGATCAACTCATTTAAATACGACGCCTGTTGGAATATTAATCAGCCTTATTTTAATTAGTTTGCTAGAAAGAGATATGATAAAATACATTAAATAATAAAATACACTATAACGAAAAAATGGAGACGGATGATAATTATCAAAGTTTGGAAAGTAATTACAAAGTTTCAAAGTGAGAAATTCGAGAATGATGTTAGAATTCTATAAATAAAATATGTTTCGATCTAAAGAAAACTAGTCTGGTTATGGCATAAAATCTTATAAATCACACAACTATCTGAAAATCAATATGTAACAACATAAAAGGAATGAGAGAATTTCGCCCTTAAAACCAACAACAACAACAAGAGACTGCGTTATTTAAGACTATAAGACAACAGTCTTTCAACAGGGAAAACTCCAAATTTTTTCCTTCTCAACGTCTGGTAACTATAATTTAGCACCTTTGTACACCTTGATGCGGCTCTGTTCTGCCATATTTTGAACTTGACTTCTCGTTTTTGTTTTTTTGACCGACAAAAACGTAATAACGTGGAACAGACGATTAAATACACTTTTCTCCCGTTGGTAAAGACAAAAAAAACCCTCATTTTAATCCTGAAATTATTGTTTATCCCCAGCGAGTAGCCTTGTTTTTTTTTTATAGTTCCACCTCTTTTACCCCCTATTACTGCTGTTCCATATTAGTGTGTAGTACAATTTAAATTGCCTGCCGCGTGGATGTATTTCCATATAATTGACCACACACTTAATTATACGCTTTTCGAGCACATACACCGCTGCCACTATTCTGGATTTTAAATAAACATACAGGCATGAGGGTTGGTTTTTCCATCGTTATTGTTGGTTAAAACTAAATTACTATAACAAAACTGTCCCAGAGGAACTTATTGGATATTCTTTTATAACAACAACAACAAAAATTGTTTAGATACAAAAGGCTTTATAAATGTTTGACATTTGGGATATTTAGAACGTGAAAAAAAATAACAACCCTCAATTATCCATTTTATCCAAATTTAACCGTAAATCTATATAATGCTATTGTTGTATCTACAAAACAATACTCTCTCTAACGATCGAGGGTTGATTGTCAGAGTAAAAGGGATGTAATTACTAAAACTTTGACGAAGTAGTAGACCCTATACATGTGGCTGACAGTTTTAATTGTTCCCATACAAACACATTCGCATATACGCAAATTATAAGAGGCTTTTTAATTACGGATTAATTAACTAATAACTATTTACCCTTAGGCGGATGGTAACTATAAAAAAAAAACGCTACAACCCTAAGGGAGTATTAGAGGAATTTTCGTTTTGTAAATGTGTAAATTGTGAATTTTTACGATTGTCAACACGTGAAGGTGGAAAAGCGCCTGGAGCATACAATATTGAGAGAGAGATAGATATGATAAATATACCCCAGTGATGTCACCACATATACTCTTCCTGTCTGTTTCGTTCTATAGTAGAAGTTTTAACTTGTTGGAAACTTTCACATGTCCCGGATAGATCTCTAATGGAATTAGATGTCGTAATACGATATGTTACAGGATAAACTTCTAATAAATAAATGTTTTAATAATTTTTTCTCGTCATCTTTGCTGGAAATTGTGTTAACAGTAAAACAAGAAAATAGTCGAAACTAAACTTGGGGAATACGAAAAAGAAAATGTTTAATTAAAAATGTTGTTACGATGGTTTCAAATTTACGCTTACAAAATGAGAAAAATCACTTAAACTTTTTAGTAATCTAAATTAAAACATTTCTGTTGAAGAAAAGTCCTAATTAAATTGTCATTTCACGTTGAAATATGTTCTATTCATTATGTTAAATTTGAATAAAGTCGACGAATTATTTTCTTGTTCATCAACATTTCTAGTGATGCTATTATTAACGTTTCAATATGATGTTTATTTAATATAATTACCAAGTTAATTCAATACTCAATAATTTAATATGCAACCATCGATCAATATTAAACAAAATAGGGCGACAAGGAGGGCCCACCTCTCCTATGTGAAAATTATTGTAATCAAATTATGGCACGCAACATTGTAATTTGTCTCATTTTCTCTAAACGAAAATTTTCGATCGCAATATTAAAACAAAATAATGAACCGAGAAAAAAAATTGAGAAATTTGTTTTTAACTTTTCTGATTAAAGTTCAACTATTGTTATCAGTTGATCATATGCTCTCCATCATGATTAGAAAGTGGTGAAATTATCAGAATTTCCAATTACATTTTTTTTCTGCAAACAACTCCAATGTTATCGTAAATTAGTGCAAACATCAGGAAACAACAACAACAATTGTGAGTTACAGTTTGATTTTCTTATCGATTAATAAATCCTCAACTGAACACAAACAAGTAAAAAATAAATAACCGACAGTCAAGTTCTGTTTGATAAAGTCATTTGTAGCGTGATTTTACAGGGTTAATAAACGAAAAAAAATTATTTTAAATATCACCGGTTCTTCCAGGATAAAACAGCAAATTTCAAGACTCGATGTAAATAAACATCAACAGAATCTTTGAATAATTTAATATCCAACAATCGATTTTAGCAACAATTCGGAAATTAGGGTGGCTTTCATCGAAATAATTCATTATTTCATAATCGCTACTTATACAATGATTGTCACTTATTGTTAGTACGATCCTTTAAATCAACCTAATATCAATGACAACAATGCATTTAACATTAATCTTGATCGTTATAATTTCAATACGGCAACTTTATTTCGTGATTGATTGACTCACTTGATGATGATGATGATAATGATGATGTGTTTGAAAACAAAACGGTAAAAAAAACAACGATAATTGAAATATTACCAAAGCCGATTTGGAATGATTAATATTTTTTTAACGATTACTTTGTTTTCTCATACCTTTTGCCCTTCGTATCTGACAATTTAATAAAAGTAGAGTTAATTTCCTTCTAGGGCAGATTATTATTCGATGATAAGGTGGCGTTTAAACATGCCAGAAACATTTACATAACCAGTTGCTGTTATTTTAAGTCACTATACATAATATACAATACAGTTTCCTGTTCCTTATTTTATGCCCTGTTTAATGTAAAAATAATAATAACAATGACAATTACAGTAATAAAAATAGTTTCATAAAACAAGGAACTTTTCGTACAATTACCCACAAATGACAGAATTTGAGCACATTATACAGTTTTGATTTCTTTTACAAACAACAACAGATTTTCTATTTTGTGTGTGCATGTCATTGTTTATTACGAGTTTTAAATCGCTTCTTTACTTTTTATTCTTATTAATAATGAATGCGAGTTATGCTCATCAAGCATATCGTACAGGCACTCCTTTTAGAAAACGATAAAAGGATGTGATTATAAGACGCTGTGTGTTTTTTCCTCTTTTTCTGATGTCATTTCCTGTGTCTTTGCCTCGCCTTTCCGCCTATACATCTCTCTTTCATTCTACCTCTTATTATTTACAATAATAGCACAATCTGTCCGATTGTGAGTCATTTAGTTGAATATTAATAATGTTATCATGTATTTGTTATTCATGCATTGTTACACGAATAAATGGCATATTTGCTATTAGTCACATTTCAAATATTCCACAAACTATTAGTGCAATATCTCCCATATTTCTCTCAGATATTAAATTCACTGATGAAACCGCCAATGCAACCGAACTAACCACTATCATCCCAGAATCAACCATCAGAAATGAGATTGGAGACAACACAACTATAACACAGTATGCAATCTGCTTACAAAGCATTCTCGTCCCTTGAATGGGGCAAGTAATCGAAAAAAATCCGAAATTCAATAGTTAATAGTCAGTTACAAATAGACAACCACAACAATCATGAAACTTTTATGTTTTTATTTTTTTTTCCGCTAGTGTTGTTATCAAAAATACAATAAAGGTAAAGAGCAGGTGGTATATTGGAATTTGAGCCTTTAAGTGTTTGGGTGGCAATACGCAATTTCACCACTATTTCTATCTTGGTCTAGACATTGTTGGATTGAAACGGCATTTCGAGGGTGGATTTCTTATTTAGAGGAAAACCGCCACTATAACGAACACGACATAAAGACGAGAGGGAAAGAAGATTGTAATTTTTCCATGTCGACACGTTTATAAATTACTACAATTCACTATAAAATTGGAACGAGTATGTATAAGATTCTAAATTTTTATACTCGAATTGTTCGTATGGAAAAAATCTATACATATAAGGCTATAAAAAAGATTCACCAACCAACATACTAACGGGGGAATTTAACGAACCCCTACTGTTTCTCTTTTCATTATTTTTTCCCTCTTGGAAAATAAAATTAAACGTAAATAAACAGTATTCTAACAGTAACCACTAAAACTACTCGTCTTTCATTCTAACGGAATCCTCCATTGAGGGAGATTATGATATTTTTTCATATTCGAAAGTGAAAGAAAAAAATATTGAAAAAAAAACAACGAAATATGTATGCATATAGCGTTAGTTGAAATCTGTGCTATTGCCACGGCTGTTGTATCCGTAAAATAAACGTTTTCATATTTTCATGTGTGAAACGAAGCGCATGTGTCTGTTGTCCAGACGTTCCAAACATTTGGAACATTGTCGAAAGCGACCTTTCTACCATATGCTACCTTGACCCTTTACAATCTGTCTCTGCAGAAGAAAACCAAAAAAATTACACACACAAAAAATCCCATTTTTATAAATAAACCGTGAATTGATCTCCGGATTTTTATATAGAAATCGAATCTTTTTGCATGCTTTATAAGCCATATTTAGCTTGTGATTATAAAACAGCTAGATAGAAAATAGAGAGTAACTGTTCTAGAAGAGATGCCTTAATCAGCTCCTGCTGTTTGAATTATTACGACAGGGTGCGAGACAACGATGCAATACGTTAGTTTTCCACCCTGGGCGACTCTTTTAGAGAAGATCCTGCTGCTTTAGTATAACAAAAGAAAGTGGAGAAATAGTAGAGAATGGAAAAATCACCACCCACTTTTGACAGAAAATATTTACTACCATAAAATTTCTTTAAATTGATTGTCTACATGATGATTCATTTTTTTAATAATTTTTTGCTTCTTCTATCCTGTTAAATGAAGTCAGTCGGTGAATGGAGGGCGGACGAATGTATTCTAAATTGCTCTATTATAAAAGTCATTAGTGCGTATATAATTCGGCTTTATATAGAGTAGAGCGAATGGAGAGAATGAAGAAGAGTTAAGGAAAAGTAAAGTAACTGGTGATGCTGTTTTGGTATCGCTTTCGAGGAGGGATACTTTCGTTATTTTGCCTGTTTGATGGTGACGACGATAAGTATTAAATAAACATATACCCTCTATATACAAACAACAAACAACTTAATAGGGAAAATCCATTTCTTAAACATTCAGGCCTCACTACCCGTCGAAATATTCAAATTAAACTTAACTAACAGAACAAAGAGTCTACGTTGTTTTGTACTATATTGGACTTTGTTAAATTACAACACAATTTCAACCCTAAACAGAGATTACACAGATCCACCCATTTTTCTCTACTGTATTGTTGTGTTTTGTTGAATATAACACTTGGATTTTGGTCAGGTAAAGACTGGACCGGATGCTAAAAGAATTCGTTCCATTCATTCGTAAAATAAGCGGATTGTTGTAGATTTTTTTCCCTTCTATAGTATATAATCACCGGCGGTTACAATTTTCTTATTATTACTACTTCCAAAATTGTATTGAAACCGGTGTCAGAAACCTAACCTTGAAACTTTCTAATTGGATGCCTTTTATAAAGTTACCAAGAAGGTTTTCATTATGCCATAAACTCGTATCGATTTACGTACAACATTATTGTAACAATACAGGAACTTTGCCTCAAAGCACTTGAGTTGATTGATAATTTGCGTAAAAATTCCGCACCAATTCGAAACGCAACTGGGAATTTTTCTAAAGAGAACAGTAGAATCAAAATCGAAATAAAGTAACATATTTTAATCAAATACCCAAATACTCCAAAATACTGAAAAACAACACCCAGAGAATTCACAAAAATGAAAGAAATTTGGAATTGTAAGGTTAGAAATCTCGATACTAACAACATTTGGGGAGTTTTGTTACCAATCTATTTTTAGTGGGCGCGCAGTTTAAAATTTTCAATTTCTATTGGTATTGTATTAATGTTAGTCTTACGTTTATTAAAGATAATCAAAATTGGGGCTTTCAAGCTAGAAATTCTAGTACAATTGATGCAATTATAAAAAAAGTAGAAACTGCGCATACATCCTATTGTTTCTACCCTATTAGCCACGTGTACAAAAGGTATCTGGGGTCATACATTTTTAAATACCAGCAAACGAAACCGACAACTCCTATTACGGACAATGATCCGTCAATTCATGGGGGAGTAGAAGCGTCTTTTTTTCCTCTGTTTCGATCCATTAAATAAACCAAACAAACGTACGAAATTAAATTCAAACAACAATCAATCGTATCAATGACCAATCAAGATATATGTTGATTAATCAGGTGTGGATTATTTTACACAAAAAAAAAAAACAAACAAACAAATAATATAAAACGTATCATTTATAAGGGTGGTAATAAGAAACGATTGGTGGGACCCCAAAAAATCAGTACCCCTAAAATAGTGATGCGGTGGTTACTTGTGAACCAGTGCGCAACGGCAACGACGATGACGATGGGTGAGAACCGAGAGGGGCGCCTGGAGGCGAAACAACAAGGAAAGAGTAGAGTGTCGAGTACAGCCCCTCATTCAGTCAACATTTGACCGTTTCAATGGATATACGCGATGATTGGGGGGCCGTCAATGGTGTGGTAGTAGCGCGATGGTGGTGAACGTAATGCACCCATGGGATTTACCAGTTAATTCGTGCTTTGCGTCTTTTATACAATTTAACCAATTAAAATATAACTAGATGTGATTAATTGAAATAAATTACAATTGTTTATTAGTATAATAAATATTAAAAATTTAAACGAAGAAAAAAACAATGGTGTTGTGTGTGGAAGTAGATTCAAGATTTGCCCGTGTATTGTGGCTAATTTTCCTATCGTTATTACAAGTGTGTGGTGGTTTAGGTGGTAGTTGTCCATCGCCGTGCGTATGCAAATGGAAGGGTGGTAAACAAACGGTTGAATGTATGGAACGTGGTCTAATAACAATACCTGAAAATATCGATGTTGAAACACAGGTATTGGATTTATCTGGAAATAATTTACAAATATTACCACGTGAAACATTCATACGTTTAGGATTGATCAATTTACAACGGATTTATTTGAGAAATTGTCGTATTGGTCAAATTGATGATTTAGCATTTCGTGGTCTAACAAATCTAATAGAATTAGATTTATCACATAATTTATTAACATCAATACCATCTGGTACGTTCCAAGATGTACCATTTTTACGTGATTTAATCTTATCGAATAATCCAATACAAAAGATTGATAGTAATGCATTTGAAACAATACCAGGTTTAATAAAATTAGATTTATCTAATTGTGAAATACAAATTGTTGCACCGAAAGCATTCGAAGGTATAGAAACGTTAGAATCATTAAAATTAAATGGTAATCGTTTAACTGAATTACGTTTACATACAATTGAAATATTAGATCGTTTACATGGTATTGAATTACATGATAATCCATGGTTGTGTGATTGTCGTTTGAGATCAGTAAAAGAATGGTTAATTACAAATAATATACCATCACCGATAGCACCAGTATGCAGTGGTGGTCCAGAACGGGTTATTGATAAAACATTTAACGAATTACATTTAGATGATTTTGCATGTAAACCAGAAATTTTACCGGTAAATCGTTATATTGAGGCAATAAATGGTGAAAATGCAACAATATTATGCCGTGCAAACGCAATACCAATTGCAACAATCAATTGGTATTGGAATGGTAAATTATTATTAAACAACACATCATTCAATTCATTACAAAAAATTTATATTTATGAAGATGGTAAACAAGAGAAACGCAGTATTTTAGTATTAACAAATGCACAAGAGATTAATTCTAGTGAATTTTATTGTGTTGCTGAAAATCGTGCCGGTAATGCTGAAGCCAATTTTACATTACATGTTACAATGCGTGCCGCTGGTATAACATCATTAGGTAATGGACAAATAGCCGGTTTAAGTGTTGCATTAGTAATATTAATTATTTTTATATTATTAACAATATTTGTATTATTGGTACGTTTGAAACGTTTACCATTTACTGAAACGAAAACACCAGGACAAATTGAAGTCGTTACTGTTGTCAATGGTGGAACTGGTGGTATTGCTAATGGTAAAATAACAACACCAACAACAATAACAACAGCAACAGTAACAACAACAAATACAATAACGCCAACAATAAATGAGAATCATGAACGTAATAATAGCAATAATAAACCAGTTGAATTGAATTTTTGTAATCCTGTACAAAAACCACCACGTATGAACGATATACCATATACGACAACAAATTATAATGGTAGTGGTAGTATAATGCCAGCATCTAATTATTTATCACCATCATCCGGTTCTGGTAATAATCCAGATTTAATCAATGATACAAAAATTAATGAAGACACTTGTATGGTTGAAGCAATAGAACGTCCATCTAGTGGTGAATACAGTCGTAATATCGATTCATTATATCCATCAAGTTTATGGGAAACAACACCAAATCATCACAACAGTAACGACAACGAGAATTATAACGTGTCAAGACACTTGAATTATGACGACAAAACACCAATAATTGATGGTATGAGTAATGGTGGATCAATTGAAGAATTGGCATTTAGAAATTTCCAAAACTATCCATCCGATTATGGTCTTCCTATCATCGAACAACAAAAAGATACAACAACATCAACAGCTGCGCAAATTAATTTACCAACAAACGCCAAAACGTTACGTGTGTGGCAGAAAGGCGGTGTCCCAGTCCTGCCACCAGTGACAGCCTTAAAACGGGCACTAACGCATAGTAGAAATTCACCGGATGAAGGCTATCAGGAGGGATGCGGTACTGATGTTTAAAATTCCAAAAAAAAAAACGAAACGAATACGGATGAACGAACGACTGAAGAACGGTTCAAGAAAAAACCCGGTCTCAGTTTTAAAACGGAGATAAAAAACGTCTACAATTTACCAAAGACTGGTTGGTTCCTAATGAAATGAAAAAGACACTCAGAACAGCTCATTCTTTTCAATATTGGAAAATTCTTGTGTTTGTGTGTGTGTTTCTGTGTTGTTATATATAAGAAAAACATAAATTTTCTTTTGGAAATGTGCTGTGAAACGACTGGATTCCCTTCTGTTATTGTTGTTTATTTTTATTTTCTTGTGATAATTTGGAAATTGTTGTAAATATTGTGTATATTGTAGATAAGTCTTGGAAATATTCGGTGATTGGGGTTGAAATTTCCAGGTATTATAAAATAAGAAAAAAGACTGATGATCTTTGTGCATATCTCATATAAATACTTTATATAATCGCTATATTTATTGTTAATCGGATATTTTTTCGCGTGAATCGCTCATTCTTCTAGAGACCCCTATAAACAAATTCTTTTATTAACAAAAATAATTTTAGTACAATCTATTTATTTTCGTAATTTATTGTAAACGTTAAAATAGTTTTAAAAACTAGCCAGATTGTAATAAATTTTGTTGTGTGAAGAAGAAAATAATGGAAAAACAACGTAAATGTTGATAAATATTTACAAGTGTTATAATATTCAATTAAAACAGAAATTAACGGTAATAATAATTCAGTATTCTTAATGTTACCAAGGATTATGTAAATAAATGTGGAAAAATTTAACAGATTTTTTTGGTATAATAAATACTCTGAAAAATGCACATTTATAATGTTATTTATTGACTTTGTTTCATTTAAAAATGGAAGGAAAAATTTTACATTTATACTTGGTGCGTATCAAAATATTGTTTTCCCATTCTTCCCAACAAAACTGTTTTATTTTTGATAAAAGACAAAGATCTTTTACAACTCATTTTTTGATACGCTCGGCTGATTGATGCGGTCAATTGTTGTATCTTCTAGTTTTGATTCTTTTTTTAGTTTTGTGTGTTGAATACAGCCGTGCATTAGTGAAATCGACAACCACGAGAATCTAAAAGCGTAACATTACGTTTTTTTTTCCTCTATTGTTGTTGTTTTTCTACGATTCTTGTGTGAGAGAATTTAACACAAACCTAATTCGTTGAATCAAGATTCTATCGACAGAAGAAACGACTTTTTCCCTACTGTATTCACCTTTCTAATGATGATAGAGAATATTGAAATCTATTTGATTATGAAATTCATCAAGTGCTCCTCGTAAATTCTTGTTATTTTTGCTATAAATATAATCTCCACTGCTTATACAGCAATATACTGGGCTATATTGGAGGTGTTAAATAAATTTCCATATTAATGAGTCAATCAATGCAGGCTTTGTTTCGAGCGTTTGATAGAATAAATATAGTCTCTCGAAATCTCTAATGTACTGACTATTATTGCGAAATTGCTGTTATTCAAAGAACGTTAACAAAATTTTAAAGTCAAACGATCGAAAACAAGCTAGTGCGGATAATTAGGAGATAAGTTCCTTGAATTTTCGTTCAACCAAAATAAATGCCAGTGCGAGAAGGAAAGCTTTAGTTATTTATTTATGACTACATAAAGTTTCCTCTCCAGATGTTGTTGTGTGGTTGACTCCTATAAATTAGTTCTCCTTGTATAATATCTCAGTATTTTATTGTTGATTCTGTTACTATACCTTGAAGACGAGTCGGTCAAGTTAATTAAATCTTAATAAACTCTTCTTTTCTTGTGTAAATCTGACAGGTTTTATAGAAACTAGAAGGAAGTTCCTCTTCTATCGTTTTTTTAAGAGGGTCATAAGTAGGAAGAAATATAAATAGAAGTTCTCGTTTATTAAACAATAAATGCTAACGATGAAATAGGAAAGTTGAATAAATAAGATAATATTAGTTTGTCTTCTGATAAATCAAATATTTAAGGAAACACCCAAACAATACTGCCCACTGGTTTAAAAGACAATAGTGAGCGAATTAAATCGCCTACACTTAAACATTCAATATTAAAATACTGTTTCTAACTTATTTTGTATGAATTTTCAATTTTGTTTAGTGGACTCAATAAAGCCGATTTCATTATGTTTAGAATGAAAGTCGTTTCTTGTATTCAACTTTCAGTATAAAGCAAAAAAAAGAGAGCAAAGGAATACTATAAACGCACGTAATTCCAATATCAAAAAGAAACAAATCAGTTTGAAAGTTCGAAGAAAAGCCACAGCAGATAGCTTGTTATTTGTATGCTATTGTAAAGGATTTGTGATTCTGATTCACTACTATTCTCTCAAATAAAATAAACCTTTTTGTCTAAATGATATTTAAAAACAATCCATTGTTTTATAAATTTAAATCGGATTGTATGCATTTCAAATATTGAAAGTCGAAAATATTTTATATTTTACACAATTTATAACAATTAAGTTCATTAAGAGTGGCTGTATTTGATGTTTTTCTCTTCTTATATCCACGAGAAAAACAGGTGGTGCAATTATAACCGGAATCTGGTTTCTATTGTTCTCATTCAACATATACAAAAAAGAGCACAAAACAAACAAAATCAACTTCCCACCATCCCTCTATAAACAATAGTTTGTTTCATGCACACCACTATATTTCAAAGATAAAAGGAAAAACATATTTATCATTATTATCACGTTTACGTTGACATAACTGTTGGTCAGGTTGTTGAAAGTTCCAAGAGGTGCACGGTAACATGTGCTACCAACACTAACATATATAATGCTGTAGAATTGAAACTGTTGGTGGTGGTGGTAGTTGTATAGTGGCGGATATGATAACATGTTGTTCACCCTTGTTCTATACAAATATTCACAAAATTATATTTTATTTCACAAAACAATTCAAGTAATTCGTTTTCAAATTATTAAACACAATTAAACAAGCTTTTGTTTTAATTATAATTATTGTACAAAGGGGGTGAGTTTGACCTATTTTTTTTATTCATTTATTCGTTGATTTAAATAAAACTGTTGGCCCAAAGCCACATCAATCGAATTTTGATATAACAAAGTCGGTTTTAGCAATAATTATAATGAGCAATCAATTTCGTTTGAATCTACCTAAAATTCTAAGTAATACAACCCTTTGGATTATATTTGTCAATTTTATTCGTTATTATTATTGATCAATATAAAAAGCTTATTGATTGTAACGATATTAATACACATTATGGTGACACGATAAAAAATTTACAAAAAAATGATATTAGTATAAAATCGATGCCTCTTTAGGGTTAACTTAAACTCATATATGTGTTGACAATAAAACTGTCCTATATCTATTTAAATGAACGAATTTAAATAAAAGAATCCCCTGCCATATTAGAAATTCTCGCCCTATTGTCACATGTTGGACACTTTCACAACTTTCCGATTTCAATTAGACTTGAATAAATTTCCAAAGTTGGTGAGAGTGGGATATAAAATCGGAATTTTCATTAGAAATTTACATAGAAATAATTCCAAAATTGAAGAAATCTCATCCGTTTAATATAAAGAATAGACGTAAGTTTCGTTATTTTTTTTTTGTGTTCCTATGTTGGAAGAGGAAGTAGTCCATTACAACAGATGGCAATTAATTTTTTGTTCCCCGTGGTGGTAAAAGTATTGAAAAGGCTTCCATTTACTAAAAGATTTTCTTGTTTCATGTGTACATGCGGGTGGATTATATACACGTGCTCTACACACACATGCATAGTTTAAATGAGCAGAAAAAATGAGCCATTCGTTCATCAACTTTTCTTTTGTTACTTAAAGATCTTTTTACTCACATCATCCTGTCTGAATACAAACGCGATAGAAGGGCGGAAGTAGAAAACTAGATGATGAGAAAATTTTCGTTAAGGGTAGATTTTGTAAGACAAACAAGTGGATGGAGGGGAAACAACTGCTACTTAAAATTAGAGCTTTTGCTTTTCTTATACAAAAACTTCAACCAGTAAGTAGAAGAAGCAGAAGAAGAAGAAAAAAAGATATATTTACTGAAAATTTATGGAGGAAACTTTCTCTATAACTCCTAGAAAATTTCCAGCTTTTATTGCAATTTCGTTATATGAACTCATACAACTTTAATATAACGAAGAATAAGCTTAAAAATGGAAAATCGAGCTGTTTACGGTAAAGAACGACGCCTGACAATGACGACAAGCTAAGCCGAAGCTATTACCAAAATAAACATGTTTTCTTAAAAACCATCATCAACAAGATGACGTCAACGACGACGAAATCATTTTGTATACAAAATGGATTTTCTTGCTTTCGAAACGGAGAAAGTAATACTGTAATTATTTCCCGTATTGGAACTCAATTTTAGCTATATTTAAGAGTAGTAGAATTGGTTGCCTGCAGCTCACTATTGGAAATCGTAACATATACGCAATTTATTTTAAATGCCGCTCCATCCCTTAATAGGACGACAAAAAAACAAAAATACAGTAAAAATTTCAAGTTGTAGAATTAGAAGCAAAAAAATAAATAAGAAATAGCGGATTTATTTAGCGTTCGATAAAAAAAAGACGTTCCAAACAAACAATAATGATCGTAAAATGGATTTTATTTGAGTCGTTATGTTGATTTTAAACATACTTGGCTCAATTTGAAATCCCTAGGATCGAACATATAAAGGATAATTACACTTAGACATCTAAAGATTTGTGGAATAAATGAATAGAATACAATCACTTGTCGTTATTATCATCATCTTTGGTAAATATGCCATTTATATCCGTTTCCGGTCTGTTGGAAATTACATTATCGACCAGGATAAACTTTTGATAGATAGATCGCAGTTAACGTTGTCGTCTAGAACAAGGGGTTGGGGGTTTTGAAGGTAGGTGGTTTTCGTTGGTATAATATAATAGTGGATGGGTAGACTTGTTCGTTATTCTAGTCACGATCAACGGACAGAGTGCCTTGGTTTCTCTATTCAGCCATACTGCTGGACTGTTATTGACCTGGCTAACATCACCACAAATCACAATTTAGATATAGATTACGACAAATACATACCATACACTATACTAGATATGTCTACATATAACTAAACAACAATAAACGATTACCTGGTGTTTTAGTTCTCCAACAATTGTACAAATTTTGGCGTGAAATAGTAATAATCTAGATAGTTGTAGTGGAAAGGTAATACACTCATGTGGATTGGCCTTGCTTCTCCACTAATACACACCTTTCCCCCATTCTACAATGCCCAATTCAATGATGATAATAATAATAACAACACAATACAACTAACAGTTAAAACACACTACTACTAATATAGTAGATTTAGTTTATAAATTTATAATAGTCCCAATTGCGGGTAATAACCCGATTATAGAGTTGATAATGGACGCAATTCAGTGAGCTTTCTGGGAAATTTATGTTTTAAATCTGACAATATACCAATTTACTATGATTATATTTCAATTTCAATCTAAACGGTTTTGCTTGTTTATAATTATCAATTTAAGAAAACAACCATCAAAAGGAGAAAAACTACAAATCAACTCGTTTTTTTTATCGATGTTCTGTTCAGAAAATTCCTAAACGAGAACAAGCATACATTATGTATATTCGACTTTTATTTATCGTGAAACGAGGAAAAAACAAGAATTTATTATGATACGCGTTAACAGGGAAATTTTATATTCCAGACAAGTTTTCTATGTTAAAATTATAGAGACAAGATGACGAGACTAACAGAAAAAAATTAAACATCAAACAATTAAAAACAACTATAAGACTAAAAGTTCTGCACCACCATAATTGCCAACTTTAAACATTATGTTTCATAATTTTTTTTAATTTTTCAAAACTCGAAACAGCTCCATGTTTCCCAGGTAAAATTGTTAGAAAATTGCAAGCATTTCCATTTTTTACCAATTAGATAAAATTGTATAAAGATTGATTTAATTCCATGCATGGATTAAAATAAAATAAAATAAATGTTAGTTTATACGAGTTATGGGCCATTTTATAAGCGATAATAAACAACATACTGTGTAAATTTAAGTATTGATCTACACCACCTCCACAGTTCTCAATTCATATTTTACCCCTTTTTAATCGCTTCTAAACTGAATGATACTAAATAGTGTAAACATCAACTATACCGTAGGTAGAAAGTAGCTTTGAAAAAAATATGTTGGGAAATTATAAAGTTTATAGACTAAGCTGGAAATAAAAGAAACACGCCTATGACAATATGTAGGTAACATAGCTACACCCTTGACATCCTCCACACAACATACTACCGTATATCTACTTATGTAAATTACCTCTGTGAGTTTTGCTATTATTAATGAGCAAAGCTTGATGCATCAAGGCTCTTAAAATATAATAACCAACAAATACAAACGCTATAGCGCATGGTTCACTTGAATATTCCTAGTTCTAATAGCAGCATCTATTATTTCAAGAGCGATTTGAAAAATGTTTCAAAATCTAAAAGAGGGTCCTTGGAGATGATTTTACTAAAATTTGACTCCATAGCTCATCGGAAAGTTGATCAAAAAACCCTCATTTTAGAAAAAGTTGTGATTTTTGAAACTGAGGTAAACACGTCGAATGATTCACAATGACACAAGGAGCCTCTCCACATATTTTGTTTTCATGTTTCTCCGTTTTATTCTAGAATAAACGCAAAGTTTCAGAATAAAATCAATGTGAGGAACTTTTCTGAGTCATTCTAAGCTATTTTTTGTTAGAAACGATCGTTTTTTGGCCAACTATATGATTCAAATTTTGCTCAAATGATCTCTAGGGGATTCCCTATAAATCCTTAAAATATTTTCCCGATCAGTGGTCAAATACTGTGTTGCTATAAGAGCTAGGGATATTTAAATTAAACACGCGGTATAATATGTAGAATTAGATCTCAACTATTGAATTGGAACATTGGGATAATTGATCAAAGATTAAAGAGGCGCTTTTTATGAAATTATCACTCTAGTTTATGCACGTTTTCAATAAAATCAAAAAAAAGTAGCTCGAATGTTCGTGCAACCACCAGAAAAATAAAGTTCGTTGTAAACGACACACACACGTCGATTCAGCGTCTGTGTCGCTTAGACCCCTTCAGATATCCCAGTGATCATCTGAACGGCACGTAGTTAGCGTCAAATACTGATTACAACTGTAGCGCCTTTCAAATCAAATCAAATTTAGTATCAACTACTACAAATAGAATTTCTTTTGTTATTGTTCATGTGTTAGTCGTTTACAGATCTCGGAAATTGTTTGAAAAAAATTAATACTATCGATTAACGAACGATAGCATTTTTTATTAATCATACTTTATTTAATAAAGTCGAATTTCACTCAAAATCATTAATGTAATAGTTAATACAAAGTCTTATTTTTTATTTACTAATACTCTTTATATTTCTGTATCTATTAGCAAATCAATTATTAAATAAAAACGAACAATTACACGAAAGAAAAACCGAATCCGACTTAAAACCATATCCGAAACATGAGATATTTAATACTCAAAATACAGATCGATTATTGATTATAAATTAAAAATTTATAATCTCTACTCTTGAAAAAAATTGTATTTTTGACGGATTTCAAATCAAATCAAATGACTCATCCTAAACTGAAACACGCGAAATTCTCCCTATATTTCACAAAAAGGATCCATAAATGGATAGAAAACACCCCAATATGTATCACAACAAACAATAAAAAAGATTCACTGAATCATGGTGATGACGAATACAATTAAAAATACATAAATATAATAATAGCATAAAGACACTAAAATTTCGAAGGGCACCAGGGGTGAATTATATATCTATACATATACATATAAAACGTACACGGTAAGTTGAAATCGGGCTTAACTTGATTTATGAATAACCGAGGGAAGTTCCCAGTTAGCTAAGCTTTCGTGACAAGTTTTAAAATTGTTAGTTGATGGCAGTCTGCTGTAAAGAACAGAAAAAAAGATAGAAAATTAGGCGATGTGAATTTTCGAAATTTGTCCAGTAACAAATCGAACTTTTCAACAAGAGATTATTTTTGATTTTTATTATATAAAATGAGAAAAATTGTAGTGAATTATTCATAACAGATAATGTATTCAATTCAAATTGTCTTAATATTGGTATGTGAAACCCAAATAGGAATATCTTTTAAACAATATTGTTAGTTGTAATAGAAATGGTTTCTATTAGAATGAAGGCTTTTGGGAGCCAAATATAATTATTCTATAATTGGAATCTATTCCTTTGGGATATTCATTCTAATACAGATAATCAGAATTATCAATAAATTACATTTAAAGTACATTAAAATTCACGAAAAAAATAGGATTATCGTTTGGATAAGCGCGTGCCATTGGGTTTATCTTTGGAATTTGAAACAATTTGATTTTGCAATTTTATTTTTTTAACGAAAAATACTGAGTTTAATTGAATAAATTTGATAACATGCGAGTAACACTTGCAACATTTCATAATAATTTCGTTTGAGATAAAATCAAATAGATGATCGATTAAATTAATTTAATTTAATTTAATTAATAAGTGCACTTGTTATATCAATACTCACGAAAATTTAATGTCAATTTAGATTTGGAAATTTTCCAAAAAAAATTTAATTTTCATGTTGCCTCAGTCATCTTCAAAAATATATTTTTTTAAACGAAACGAATTGTTCTGTACTTGATTTTATCAAGCAAACATCTTGAACTCTTCCGTTGTCTAAAATATTGTAGTTTAAAAAACAAATTGTTATTAACCTGAAGCTATATTTTTCAAATAAAATTGCGCACATCGCTATCATGGTATAAATTACAACAACAACAAACAAGCAAAAAAAGTTTGAAAACAGACTATGATTTTATTTCCAATGTATTTGGAATTAACTGAAAATCAATATTTTCCATTGTACGTTTAGAATGTTAAAAGCAACCGATCTAACAATACAAACGATACAAGTTGAGAGTCGATTGCAATTTTCTTGAACTACTATGACCCAATTGTTGATTTTTTGTATATATAAATCGCAAGACAGACGAAAACAACAACTTTTAAATTTCATAAACTAGTCGAGTTTAAAATGTACTCTAAATTAGAGGAATTTTGTTTAGAACAAACCGTTCTCTAATTGTAGTTGCGTTAATTTCTCAACTGTAAAATTGTTTCGTTAATATGGAAAAAGCTGAATGAAACAAAGGGATGTTTTAATTAAAAAAGACACATTTTATACAGTTTCGATATCAAAAACAATTCTAAAGTGATTATTTCAACGCTGTTTTTATTATCCGTCTAATTTTGGCAAATAATCTTGCTCCTCAAGTCAGAAAATTGCGACTTTTGGAATTCTGTTTTCACCGACTATTTTATAAGGAACATTAAATCTTACAACATTAAAGGATTAAACTGTCAATATTTACAACGTATTAGTAACAATTCTAGTGTTACAAACTTATCTTAATCCACGTTAATCATAAATTAATGTACAAATATAGAAATTATTACTTTTACTATGAAGATAAAAGAACAAAAATCAGCAAGATTTTAGATTTAGATAATTGGGTTAGTCGATTTTGTAGAATTATAAACTTTTGTCATGTTTGGTTGAACACTACCAGATAATGAAGGTATTTGTTAATTTCAAGCAAAACTAATTTAGAAGTTGAATTTCGTTCATTTAAATGTATCTAAAATGAAAATCCATAGCTAATATGGACATATTTCTCTAGTTTATGGAAATCAGAGCGGAACATAAATAGGAAACAATTGTAATAATTAATTAGTAGCTTTCAAGTAAACAAATGAATAAAATTTGTTATATGACTGTAATAATTACGAAAGGAATCCATAAACAAACAACAATAAATATTGCAAATAAAGTTGTAATTAATTTCGAAATTTCTGTTATTATAAAAGAAGGACTATCATGCAAAATACGTATGGATTGAGTTTCTTTTTAAATTTTCAACATAAAGAAAGTTATGTTGACGCAAATTGGATGAAACTTTGGAATTTTTGTCGCCCCATTTCCAGATTCCCACACTTTAAAATCGAATTAGTCAAGTCAAATTTGCTGGATTATATTCATTTCACTGTAAAATAGAATAGTCGTAATTAGAGAAGTCATAATACTCCACTTTACTGTCGATTTTAAGGAAGCTTGCAGTTAAAATTGTCTTTAGAGAATTTTCTAATACTAAAAGCTTCGTATTTTCAATTATAAGAAAATCTCATTTTCTCTAAAATAAAAGAAAAGCGGTCTTCTAGAATCTCTTTTAAATTGACATTATAAAATGTTTCTTATAAAATTCTGGAACAGTACAAAACGAATGAACATTTATAGGAATTGAGGGAAAAATGAAAAACCGAAAGAATGATAAGAATGATTAATAAAATTGATTGTTTTCTAATCTATAAATTTATAAAATTCTAATAATTGGAGAAGTGATATCAAAAATCGAAATAATTAACGATTTGTCTTTATGTTTGTTTTACTTTTGTTTTCTTATCAATCGTATCTTTTTGAGTTTTTGAGAAAATTTTAATAATTGTGATTTTGATAATTTTAGATATTAATTACTCATTTATAAAAAAATGTGCTAATGATGGTCCACTTGTATTTATGTTATCAATAAATTACTTGAAAACGAATATCAATTTTCATATTAGTATACATAAATACTACACCAAAGAACAATTTTCAAAATAATACAAACAACTTTGTTGTCTAAATATTATTTTAGGGGAAACAAAAGGTTAAATTGTCGCAACTAATTTGAAAATTTACACTTCATATTTCCCCAACACAATATCTATGCAAGCATGTAAAATTGGGGAAAAGCTGATATAACATAATTTCCAATTTGGTTTCAAAAGCTGATAAATAAAAGGGCGATAACTGTAAATTTCAAAATGTGTAAGCTCTTTTCCGTGTTTGGCGTAGTATTTTCTATGTTTATTCTTCACGGAGAAAACGAACACGCATCTCTAGAGACAAATCCGGAGAGCAACGAAAGAATAAAATCAATGCGATTTTGAATTCTTTGAATTCAGTACCGGAAAAATGACGTATTTATATTTTATCAATTTGTCGCATGTACATACTTGAAATAGCTCTTATAAAGTGTTAAAAAATTGAATTAGCGTGATAAATATATCGCAATCTAAGAAAGAGATGATAATAATCAGGAAAAATCAAAAACAATATCGGAAATAAGTCCACCTCACAAGTGCTGTCTCTTAAAGTTCATGGTTAATGCTTTTTTCATTTTCATAGTCCACTTTCAAATTTTAAAATTACGATTGCAGTGAAACTAATTAACGGAACAAGAGACTTTATGATACTTTTTTATATTTAAAATGACAAGATTGAGTAGATGATAAGAGCGTTGAGATATCATTAAACCGAAAAATTTTAATTATAATAAAATTAACAAGAAGAAAAAACATGTATTAGATTTTCGTTTAAACGATTAACTCTAAGCAACAAAACGTTCTTATAATAGCAGCGCAACAATTTAAACTTGATTAACTCTTAGAGTATGCTATTAGTTTCAGTTATTATATGGAAGTGTAGTGAATTGTGTACTAAACGACAGAAATATGACGAGATTTATGAGCAAATATTTGATACTCTTTATCATAATCGTATTCGAAGACAAAAGCTTCCATGATGATTGAGTCAGATAACAATAGATACTTGAATCAATTAATTTAGCAACACGTATAACAAAGTCATTAAATTTTTTATCTTGATCATGCTATAGGCGGGTGATTTTGCAGAAAAAAATCAAATATCAAGTATATCAGCAATTCTAATCGAAAAAAATGATTGTTTTCGAGATAAATTCATTCATTTATAAAAATCGTATCAGAAAATATAGTATATAAAAGACAGTAGTTGATAGAGGACAATCAAAATCCGAAAATGTTTCGTAAAATTATTTTCGTTTTTGTAACGATAATTTCACTAGTAAATAGTGCAAAGATTTTGGGTATTTTTGCAACACCAAGTTACAGTCATCAAATTGTCTTTCAACCAATATGGCGTGAATTATCATTAAAAGGTCATGAAGTCACTGTTATAACACCGAACCCAATTAACGATCCAACATTAACGAATCTCACTGAAATCGATGTAAGTTATAGTTATCAAATATGGAATAAATATAGTGTTTCTATAAATGGTGATAAAATTCATTCAACATCTGAAGAATTCAAGACTTTAATTAAAACATATGTAGCAGTAAGTGAATATCAATTAAATCATCCAGAAGTTAAAGATTTGATGTTACGAAGCAATGAAACACAATATGATTTAATATTAATGGAATATTTATGGCCAGTAATGTATGGTTTTAAAGATATTTTCAATTGTCCAATGATTGGAATTACATCAGTTGGTTTAATTGGTGCTGGCTATGATGGTATTGGTAATCCACAACATCCTATATTAGATCCAGCTATAATATTACCATTTTCATCAGATTTAACGTTTAAAGAACGTGTAATTAGTACTGTATTCCAATTATTTTATAGTGCTTCTAACAGATTTAAATTATTACCGAAAGTTAATCAAATAGCGCAAGAATATTTCGGTAATATAAGACCAGTCGAAGAGATTATGAAAGACGTTAGTTTAGTATTAGTGAATACGAATTTGGCTATAAGAAATCCAATCCCAACAGTACCGGCATTTGTTGATATATCCGGCATACATATAAAACCACTTAAAAAACTACCAGAAGATTTACAAAAATTTTTGGATAATGCCAATGAGGGTGTTGTTTATTTCAGTCTAGGTACAAATGTTAAAAGTAATCGTTTAGCAAAAGAGAAATTAGATAAATTATTAGAAACTTTCGCACAATTACCGTATAAAGTTTTATGGAAATTCGAAAATGACCAATTACCAAACAAACCAAAGAATGTCGAAATTCGCAAATGGTTACCACAACAAGACGTATTAAGGCATAAAAATATCAAATTATTTATAACACAAGGTGGTTTACAATCGTTAGATGAAGCTGTACATTTTAAAGTGCCAGTATTAGCAATACCGTTCTTTGGTGATCAACGTTATAATGCTCATTTATTAGTTAAGAAAGGTTTCGGTTTACAATTGAATTTCAATCAATTTACTGTTGATGAATTTAAAAATAAAATCAACGAAATTATAACGAATCCAAAATATAAGAAGACAGTTGAGAAATTATCGAGAATTGCAACAGATCAACCACAAACAGCTTTAGAAAAGTCTATATGGTGGATTGAATATGTTTTACGACATGATGGTGCAGAACATTTGAAATATGCAGCTGTTGATTTACCATCTTATCAGTATTATTTAATTGATGTAATTGCATTCCTTGCATTTGCTATTTTATTAATTTGCTATATATTATTACGCATGTTTAAACCTATTTTGCTATTCTATAATAGTATGAAGAGATTAACAAGATCGGCTTTAACTAAAAGTCATACAGATTGAGTTATTGTTAAATGAAAAAAACAAGTATTTTCATTTTTGTAGAATAAGATCTCATATTATTTATTGTTGATGTGTATTGATATTATTAAAATTGTTTATTAAATTCATCTATTTTTACCCGAATGCTGTAAAATTTTACTATATCATAGTAAATAGAGTTTATATCAAACACTATTTGTAACCTAGTTTTAGAGTCAATACAACGAAACTTAACCACAAAATACAGAGCCGGATAGACTTTGTGTAAGGAGCCCCTTTGGGCAGAGTAAAATACAATCAAACTTGATTGTAATAATATCCGCTATAACGACAACTTTACTATTACGACAAAACTGAGATAATCCGAATACAATGCTATAAAACTTAATCTATTTATAAGTCGTTTGCAACACCTAAACGAAACTTCGTGTATAACGACACAATACCAATCTCAAGATTATACAATAATCGGTTTGACTTTATCAAAATATCCTATTTATTAAAACTTTGAATATAATTAAACCTGGATATTTGGTCAGACAAATAACAAAGAAACGACTTCAATTATTTCCGTTTGTAATTTACAAAATAAAGATGGAGAATTTAGAGTCAACTGTGTCAAGGGTTAATCTCCGTATTTCACTATTTCGTTTCAAATTAACTAAACTTGAAGATTCTTAAATTATAACTAGTTTAAAACTACAATTACAACACCCTAGATACATTTAGTACAAATAGTAAACTTTCAAGAATGATTTCACAAATCTTCCAAATTTCTATGCGACAATAACACAATTCACGTCTCTCATAAAACTTACAATTAGTTAGGCAAAATGTCAACTAAAATTGTTACAGGATCAGGAAAAAAAGGTGGTTAACTTATCCAAATTAACTCGACAATTTGGCTATTAATAGTTTATTTATGAAAATGGTTGATGCAAGCAAAAGCACCAACCTTGATTTGCTCTCTTAAAAAATTAACCAACTGACCTTTTGCGTGTTTAATAGAAATCCAATAAATTTGTTATTATCCGATAGAAGAGTGTTTATCGTTTTCTACACAGAAGCTGTCCAATATAAAAATCTATTATCTAATGATTCTTGCCTCTATACGAATTAGTATTTGCTTTAATAAAATCAATAAGAGTAAATCTGTGCCAACTCAATCATTTTAATTAGCAAGTAGATCTTGTTATCAACACATGTGTGTTGAATTAAACTTGTGTAGTATAATTATGGTGAATATTCCCTAGATTTCAACAGTGACAGTTCTGTTAAAATGAACAAGTTGATTTGAGTAGGAAAATTAAACTACTTTCAAACTGTACTTCTCTTTTTCTCAACAATGAAATGAATACTCAATTACTGAATATTCTTCAAACACTATGAAAGTAATAAAAACTCTTTAGGTAAATTTATAAATAAATTGAGGGCAATAATGTTACGAATCGATCCATCGTTTTCAAACTAAAATCAACTACGTAGAACTAAAATCGGTCTAAAGGGAGATATTGGAGCTTGAAGTGAATTTAAAGCATCCCTGAACATGTCACCATACTGTTGTTTTATTTAATACAATCGAAAATCCCCATATTAGACTATCAACAATTATCTCTCTCGTTATGAGCCAAAAGAGGGTTGGATCATTAATTGTATAACTTTAAATGTTTCTATTTCAATTTTATTTTAAACGTTCCTTGAACAATTAGCATATGGAATTATTTGGAAAGTTGGGAGACAAATTTTCTACCATTAAAACAACAATTGGATACTCGAATGATAATTTTATCCTATGGAAAGATATCGATCGTTAACGGTTTTTTTTTAGGGGCAATCGATTTAAGTCCGCATGTCGTTTACACGATAGATTCATTATTCTTGGTGTTGGCAATCGTTAAGAAACTTTTCGTTCGGACGGTTTAAAAAAGAATCAAGTTAAGAATAAATTTATAATGGCGGTAATTCAATTTTAATTAACACAAATTTAAAGAAATTGTCTTGTTGTTAAAGTTCTTTATTTAACATTTAAATGGCAGTATGCCAGAAACGTGTTCTTAGTTGAAAATCGAAGTCGATTCAAGCGAAAACTAAAGAACCACTTTAAAGACTCTCCACTACTGCCACCACCACCATCACTACCACACCATCAGCACCCTTAGAGCCAAAGTTTAGTAATTACTGCAGTGTAGAACAGTTTTTAGGTAGCTCCTGTCAAATAGACGCTGGCGTTGTCGAGGGTAACGACAACAACCCACCACCCTACCGCCTACCGAATTAGTTGATTCCTTCGATTAGTTTGGTGACACTTTGGATGTAATTGGCAATGTTAGTAATCATGATGATGATGATGATGATGGTTTTTGGTGCGTCTGTTTTATAACAATAATGGATTGTATTCTATCTATCTTTGTCTGACTTATATTTTAATCATTGTTGTCATTAAATCCTTGATAATTTCAGAAATTATATTTGAACTAAATGTAAATTTCGCTGATTGTAATAAAGGATTATTGTGTTATGAATGAATGGCGCCTGTTTTTTTCTCCTCTACTGGATTAAGCATATTTGTTTGAAATATCCCAGAGGAGCTACTTTGTTCTCTATTAAAACAATTCCAAAACAGTTATATAGCATTATAGTATTCACAACTGATAATAAAATAAAACTAGACCCGTGTGATTCATTATCAGTTTCTATTATTAGACTTTCCTCTATTTATATATAAATAAATAATACGAATAAAATGGGGAAAAATAATATAAAATAAAATCTCTTCACACATTCTCTCATATTATCTCATATTCGTACAAATGTGTTGTTCTTCGTTCATAATTTCCAAAAACCACATAAACCTACAATATACAGTAGATACAAAATATAGAAAGACAAACAGATGCGATTATCCCACAATAGCAATAAAATCACAAAATAACAAGAACAAGCATACTATATTGTTCCAGTTTTGTTTCTAATATTCCAAACAATCTTATCTAATATATTATCAAATTGGAGTGTTGTTAATTTATTTTGTGTACCGCATCTTTTTTCCCCTAAACAACAAACATGGATTGTTGATTAAATATTGATTGAAACACTGAAAGTTGATTCAAAATAAAAAAAAAAAGTAGTGAAAGAGGGTGAGGACTTTTATCCAGTCTTCCAACTTTAAAATGTACTAATTTTCAAGAATACCTTCGTTCCACTAAATACGCCAGTTGTTGAATTCTTATCAACATAAAAAGCGGATTAAATGTAAAAGTCTGGCCAATAATTTCAAACGAAAAGTTTCTAAAGCTTTAAAAAAACAACACCTATTTATGAATCTTGCAAACAATTTAAAATATTCAGAATAGAATGAATAGTATTATAAAATTGAAATTTTGAATATCAATCTAAAATTTGATTTCGAATAAAGCTATAAAGTTACAAATCACCTTTATCAACCGATATGCTTATAGAAATGTATCTAAGCAAGACTATATAAACACAAATAAAAGAAACGATAAAACTTTTATATTCCAAAAAGATTCGTACACTGAAACACAAAGATAGAAAGAAAAGAGTACTGGAACAAGTCGGGATTAAGAGAATTGAGGTTTATCAACTAGAAGGGGTATCAAATTGATAATTAACAAGTTATATTTTTGTATATTGCGAATAAAAACAAAATTAACCGAATTTTTCAAATATTTTCATACAACACTTTCAATTATTTCAGTTGGAATCACCCCTTTTGTTAGAGAAAAATCATTAGGTTCAGTAGGTGTAGTAAAAGGGGCAAAACGAATTAAATGAAATGAAGAAAACATATAACGATGACAAAGCTTTATGAGTTAAACTATTTGTAACAACAACTGGTGGAAATTGTTTCAAGACAATGAAACAACTTCCGCCCCCATAACAAACAATGCTTTTATCCAAAACAATCAAATATAATTAAAAATTTATACATGCTTATCACTATTTTTAACACTTTTAGAGAATTACAAATCGTTTATTGTGGTTTGGTCTTATCTTTTCTAGATAATATTGCCAATTTATATTATGCTGACCGTAGTCTAGTCTACAATTGTATTGTTAATATGATGGCGGTAAAGGTAAAGGTGTTGAGAAATTGTATTGCCTTGTTTAATACTTGGAAGCGATAAAATAGTGAACACCTCTATAGAACGACAAAAGCAGTAACCAAAGGCCATATAAATCTCACTTCTAGTTTCGTGTCTAGAATTTCAACTGTTATGTTAACCTATCATCCCGATATAACATTTTTTTCGCCTCCACCAATAGTCATTTTCTCGCACTAAATATAACACCCTATAAAAAGAATAGACGAAAAAAAAAACAACTATCAACACGATTATGATTATAATGAAATGAATTTCCGTAATAAGATAGTTGAAAATGAGATTAGATGGATAAGAGTGAATATTTGAATAAAACTGCTTAAATCCCTCCTCTTTTTTCATTCACTCATTGTCTCCTTCTCTGTTCTCTATAATGATATGATCTGCCCTAAAATGAGACTATTTGAGTTCATTGCTTCGAGATTTATTCGTAAAGCGAACATGGAAATAAGCAAAAGAGAAAGACTAAAATCGAAGACCTTCCAACTTCCTGATGTTTCCAATCACAAGCGATTTTATTTCCTGTAGAGAAAAAGAAATATTATAACATTATGCTAATTTTTTCGGATGGAATATAACAGATGAAAATCCTTTAACGAATCAAAAAGCACAGACGTAACCCACCTTCAATAGCATGGAATAATAATTTTTCTCTTTCTACAATTCATTAATTCGTTCATTCATAATTATAAATGAGGCTTATGTGAAATGTCACGTAAAGTTCAACAATAATCCCAACTCTTCTGTTCCACAAATATACGAAATATAAATCATAATATACGATAACATTTTGAGTAATTATTTAATAAAAGACTTAAGAGTCGGTAGAATTTAGTTGTCCCTGCTGGCAATTATTTTTACAACTCGAAAGGTTTACGTTTACGACACGCTAAAACAGTTCAAGTTATTTGTCGCGTTTTATTTCATCGAAGCAAATCGCAGAAATCATTGGTTTTTATTGAGTGAACAGTAATCGTAAATGTCACCCTCTCATTGTTGTTTCATTGAACTGATAAATAATCAATATTTGTTCATTTTTATAATCCCTAGGTGGAGAGGTATTTCTATACGATTATCACACCAATCTGTTTAAATGAGATTAATGAGTGTAAGGGTGTGCTGTGTTGTTTTTTTTTTCGCCCGTTTTCCGTTACTGACACTCAAACAGCTACCGATCAAACTAATAAATTGGTACGGCAAATGGTCAGGGTCGCGTGAAATTAGTCCTATAATAGTAATAAGAATGCAATGCGCGACTACTAATCCACCATTTCTTTCGTCTAATTTTGTAAATCCGCCCCAGAGTATGCTGATGTCGCGCCAGAACGAAACTCCTGGCTTTGCATATAAAACATTCCAAACGATTCAATTTCAACCAGGGAATAAATGCGTTATATTCCAGGAAAATTAGAAAGTGAATTGCACACTGAAGGGCTCTAACTGCAAAAAAATATTGATGCTATTATTATCTTTTTAGTGTAGTAGTAGTAGTAATAGTAACATAGTAAAATTGGTTAATTATCGTTGAGAGAAGTGGTTAACATCCCTTGTAGATGTCGTCGAAATGTGATGATTCCTGTCTATAGAGGTGTAATAATAGCCAAACATAGCACACGTGATGAATTCGTTGCATTAAGACGTAGGAAACTTGAAATTTAGCCATCAGTTTTGCTCGCTACATTACTCTATTCGCGTTCATTTTGCATAACCTGTTTGAGGGGTAAAAGTAAGGAGGATGGGTATTATTCTACCACTACCACCACTATATTCTCTATACCACTATTTTAGGCGATTTGTTGTTCAAGTTTTATATAAGCTTATCATCCTCTCATCGTTTCTATAAACTTTAAAATTATGTAACATGATGATATAGTATCAACGTGAGAACATTGATGAAATAGGACGATACGACAGAATCTAACATCATTAAGTACTATTCAACTTATTAACAACTTTACAAAAGTTTTGCTTAAAAAAACGAAAATTAATGGTCTGTATCATACACTTTTAGCAAACTACTTGAAAGCGTATAAGAAAAACTAACTAGAATTTTTGATTATTTTCGCCATATTTCATGAACGAAAATTATCAATGATGGGTGGTTTACAGAAAATACGGATTTAGGGATAGTGATTTATAGTTTACACACCAATAACTGTCATTATTTACGTGTTAGTGTATATTTTCAGTTAGCAACAAACATAAGAACAATAGTCTGAAATAGAGCAACCCCTAATCTGATAAGAAACGAAATGCCTACCTATAATTCAGTCAGTTTGTTGAAATGAAATACACAAATGTACAAGAATTGGGTTGCATTTGAGAGAATAATTCATTTCAATTGACGATTCTCTATTGCTAATAAATATCAACTCAATTCTAAACTTTTTTCTTTCTTCTTTTTTCCACCAATGTAAATAATCTCAATTGAAAAAAACCAACGTAAAGAAGATAAACTAGTGGGAAGAAAAACTCGTTGGGATAAATAAGTGTAAGTGACAGTGGAATTGTTGAAATATTGTTGAAATCTATTCAACTACTTGACTAGATTTGGGCTTTTCTCTCCATTCCAACAACTATTTCGGTATCGTATTCTTTTTTGGAAAAGACATAGACATATTGCCGACTAGAATTAGGCGTATCTTGCCTGTATACTGTGGGTGAATACGAGAAACATAAACTTGTAAATTTCCATACATATTGAAAAAAATAATTAAATAAATAGAGAAATATAGCAGAAATCAAAATATGATTAATAAAAGAAAAAAATACGATTAGATTTTCGTATAAGGTAGATTTAATGAAGTAATTGTAATGCATAGGCAGGTGCTAGCGTGTGACGAAGAATCATCTAGAAGAGTTGATGAACAATTTTCTTCTCATCTCAAACAAAGTTCAATGTGGAAAGTTCAAAATACAAACAAAATCCCGACACAATTTGCATGTTCTTCAGTTGATACACTATGAATTAATTACAGTGTCATATTATTGTATGTTGTACATGTGTAGGTATCAATCCTTACTTCTAACAAATAAATCACTATCAAGTCTATTGTTATTGCAGAAAAAGATGAATATGGAATAGAATTTTTAGCGAAAATTCTAATTAAACTCATTTGAATTTATATTTCAATTAAATGATAAAAAAACAGAACTGGAAGAATGAAAACGATTCCAATTCTCTACCGGTATTAACCCGACAAGAATTATGGAATTCTTGTTATTAAACATCTCTATAAACTATTTATATGTAAACCTTGATTATTACCCGAATATACAATCTCAATATTGGATCTAACAGGGAAATAGAGATAGAGATACACGCATAGAAAGTGTTAGATATACCAGCAGTAACAACACAAGGTATATATTTTGTTAATCATGCATACAATAAGAGCTGTATGTGACATATTGCGATAAGCTTACGCACTATAGAGACGTTCTCTAATTGACTCAAAGATCTTAAACACCCAGCTTGTGTATCCCTACGAAAATTCCACAATTACAGCAGGACCACATTCGGAAACAACAGAGAATGTTTCCATAATTTAATATAATGCGGAAAATTTATTTTGATTTCTCACACTCCAACATTAATTCTAAATAGTAAAGAACAATAGTTAAAATTCAACATCAATCCCTATTAACTAAAAGCGGCTGTTCTTGCCGGCTATAAATAAATAAAACGATGAAAATTGCAACAAACTATTGTCGTGTATTATTGATTGAATATCGAATGAAAGTCGAACTTTTCTAGGAACTGATACAAACTTCATGTACTTAATTAAAATAAATCTAATTTAACTCGTGTCAATTCTACCATTAATTTCAAGTATTGAAGCAAAATAGAGGAAATATCGTGACGGTTGATTTCTATGGAAAATCTACATTTTTAAAATCGTCTTATTCGTATTTCCTTTTATTGATATAATGATTTATTTAAAAAACAAACAGGCTAGCTTTTTAATGAATCATTAACGTTAAAAACACACTAATTAGAAAATAATAACCATTACAAATTGTAGTAATACTAATTCTAGAGAATATAGGTGAGTTGTAATCGATAAACTACAATTTCTAACTAGTAAAACTTCAAGTTTGAAAGGGTTCAACCTTCAAGTTATTTAAGACATGAACTACCATTATATAACTATAAGTTATTAAAATAGAAAATTTTAATGACAGTGAGGTATGGCAAACCGGTAAACTCCTTAGTTGATTCGCACGTATGCTAAATACACCCCTGAGTTTCAAACTTTGTTAGATGGTAATACAATCATTCCCAAGAGGTGTTTATACGATAACTACTACCAATGATAAACTCATAATGTAAATGACCCACCCACATTTTACACAGCTATATCCAATCTATTTCTAATGTTCATTTCTCTTTCAGCTATATTAATGAATTGTATGAAAGGAAAAAGTAGAAGTAGAAAAAAAATGGACGAATATCCGTGTGACAGGTAACGTTGTGAGTTCCCTCTGGATATTCTCACACCCTCGGCTTGTAACAACTGTTTGTCTGGAAGTTTGCGTGGTTTTAAATGGCCACCAGCATACGGTGTACATTTTTTGAAAGAAAACTTGAGAAATGGTGGTGTGAGTGAGAACAAACTGTTTCTGTGTAAATTGCCATTTGTCACAATTTCGCTAGCAGCTGGTGCAGGCTACCATTACCCTTTTCGAAATGCCCTAACAGTATTAAAATAAAAACCAATGATCTCTTTCAAACAGTTATTACCAAACATTATCGATAGAAATTATTATAATTGTAAACAGATGAAGTAATAGAAGACGGCAAAGAAGGCGAGAATTGTTAAAATTATATAAAATTTAGAAGAGAACCACCGAAAATCGCCCCATTATTTTGAATTATAGTTATGTGAAAAAGTGCGTTGGAAAAGTTTGTGTTATAGTTGGAAAGAACATTGCCAGTGTTAATTCGTAGAAGAAATAAAAATAATTCTAGTAGATTTATTGTTGTTGAAGAATATGCAATGTAATTTTGCACTTTGCACTCGTATAAAACTTTGTAAAAATCTTTATCCTAAGGGCGTTATTCAAGTTGAATGTTTCAAATAAATCATCTTTAATAAGCCTCTCTTTGCTTTGTGTATTTATTAAAGACACACGTTCTAGTTTTAAATGAATCATCCCTCCTATCTTTCGCCTATTTTAGATTTAAATTAATGTATTGGAGATTGGCCTGTCTTGGTTACGTATTTAATTAGAGTATAGTGGACAGTTAAATTATTAGTTGGAGGAGAGACCCAAGAACCATTAATAAAATGTAAAATAGATTCATTAGTTGTTCAAAGATTGTCGACAATACTTTATTGTAAAATTAACAATAGTAGTACATGTGAATGGTGAAGTGAAATTTAATTGTAATTATTGAAAATGGGCCTTTACATTTTAGTAATGTGTAAAATGAAGTTGAATTGGATGAGATGTTGGTTGGAGAAGTTAAAGGAATCTTTACAAACTCTAAGCAGCATACGAGACTCGTCCCTAGCGATATGATAGGCAAATGTGGGCTTGTAAAGCGTGCGTGTAGCAGACAAGCAACCAAGCAGCAAACTCTGATAAGACTGACACAGCATCCCTTTCTCATTCACTCTATCTCCCTTTCTCTTATTATATTAGAACTTACTCTCTTCTCATAATACTCTATAGAAAGAGAAAACACACTACAAACTCTAACACACTCAAGTCTTTACCATTTTCCACCATTCTAATTTACATATAGACGTTCTTACAAGTAAGAAATTCGGATATGCCAACATTGAATTTATATTTAAAATCCAACCGAGTTTATAATTTTAATCTCCGGTTACAATTTCTTATCAGAAATTTTCTTTTACTTATCTCTGTATGGTTGTAATTTTGTCTTTATTTCAACAAAAACTGTTTAAAATGTTTGCCCTATATTTCACTCAATTTCTTTATAAAAGAAAACTTGAAATTTAACCCCTTAAATCTACCAACACTGCCATCAATGTAAAACTTAATTAATCTTGTTCAGATATAGCTTTGAACGTATTTCGTAAAATTTTCATAAAGTAAAATGGTTCGTATGAAAGTCATAAATCAAAATTTCGATGCATTGAAGGTCGTCATCGTCGTCGCCGGTATGAGAGAAATGATTACGGGTGAGTTAATAAATAACTTGTAAGATCCATTAACGTAAAACGAAAATTAATAGAGCTTCGTTTGCACCTAACTCATACTCTAAAAATCATTCCACTAACCCTTCTTCTTTTATAGGTGTAGTAATATCGTCATCATTCAACTGGAATTATTATAGCAAACACGATTTTGCAATCAATTTATTTGCTGACCGTTGCAAATATTCCAAATACGTCATTTACAATTTAAAGGATCAAAGCATAGAATAAGCTTTAAACAACTTATTTTGGCAGTCTTTCTATAAATCGACAAAACGAAAATGTTGCAAAAAAGATCGTATAGATGAAATTTGAAATTCACCAAAACCTAACAGAAGAAGAGAAACAAAGTTGAGAAGAAATATAACTACTTATAACTTGGTAGGCATACATCTTTTCAATTTAAGACCATACCACAGAAATAAAAAACAAACAAAACATAAAACAATGAAAAATAACACGTTTTAAAAATGAAAATGGGTTTATAAAAATTATTTGAATAATTTTTGCAATTATTTTCAATAAAATCAAAATTTGAATAATTTTTCATTATTATGTTAATATTGGTGGATGCGCCGGGCAGTAAATTGAGATAAATATTGTTCTGCTGAAATTTTCATATTTTTGTCGATTAATATCCAGTAAATTGGCTAATGAAGTGACAGGCCGTTTATATTTAAAATAATAATGAAATTGACTGATATTTTAAATTATGCGTGCATTTCCAACCAACATAATATTTTGTATGTAAACTCACAGATTTCAACAATATTTCTGCTATAATAATATTGGAAATTGTGATATTACTTTAAAACATTTCTATTGGCAAGTAAGAAAAACCGTCAAACTACTTGAATATGGATAAAAAGATAAATCAAACAACCAGTTCATTTGATCTCTTTCCATCGATAGAAATCGCTAGCAACCTACCACCACTCTATTGAAACCATTCAATCAATTGGAAATACTCTACCATTTAGATTAGTGGTAGTTCTGAAAAAAGAAACGAATGATGGCAGTAATGGTAAACCACGAAAATCGTTTGCCAACAACTCAACCATCAAATTATACTAAATACTATTAGTATTTCAAAAGAGAAGAAAAAAATGAAAGACTCTACACCCATACAAAGATTTATTTTAAGAAATCAAAAATAAATCACGAGATTTTTCAATCCAATAAACCATAAAAATTGATTAGGTCATAAATAGAGGGATAGATATCAAGTGAGGGTAGTTATCATGATTAATATTGTATACAGGGATGTATATACGGCTGTCTGTCTATCTAGCTGTCTGTTGGTCTGGACGTTGATGGTAAAACGGGTGGCACATAGTGGTAGAAAGGACGATATATCAGATCGCATCTAAGCATTCCGATCTCACTCGAAATCAATTCTCTTCGCCCGTATTGTGTCTAAAACTACCACCCCCACTACCACCGCCATCACCACCAACAACACCCTTCCAAGAGATTTATATCCAAAAGACCCTCTTTCCAAAAGTTGTCTCAACATTGGCTAGAAATACGAGTTGTTCCGCAAATCACCATCACTAGACATTGTTGAATCGACGACGTCTGTAGACTGTTTAATAATTTTAGTCGACAATACAGCATTGTTGAAAATAATACAAAAAAAAAGAAAACAGTAAAACCACTTGACAATTTCTGCATTGACATATGGAACAAAAGAATCACATTATTATACAAGAGTTTAGCTATTTGTCTTCAATAATTTAAAACAATTACTCCATTTGCATTTTCTATATAGCTGCAGCTTTAGAGTTTGTTCCTTTTAATAATTAAACTTTTATCTCTGCTCGTTAGTGGATCAATTTGCGGTAGTAATGGAAACAACAAAGAAAAAATATAGGTACACAAAGAAAAAAAAATGTAAATGAGGAAAACATGGAGAATTATATATTTATATTTAGAATGTCGTGTAAAAGAACAGACACAATAAATGTAAACATATTTGTCATAATGTGTTTTTTTTTAACACACATTTATACAAACGATGGTAGAGCGGATGAAGAAAAATAAATTAGAAACAGAAAAATACCACCATTTACAATTAATGTCATTACTAATGATTTGAATGTATTCTTCCCTTTCTTTTTTCTTTTTTATAACATGGTCTAATTTCAATGTTTTTTCCTTCGTTTGAAAGATGAAGAAAATGAGGGGATGGACGGGTAGAAAAAATGATACTCTGACAACGACAATATGGACGATGGAGGTGGTCTCATTACGTCTCGTAACAACAACATTATACTATAAAAGACGGAAAAAGAAAATTCGTCCATGAACAATAAATGACACCGACAAACATTTTTCAAAAGCTCCTTTACGAAATACGACCCAAGTGTTGTGTTGTTCTCATTTCAACATTGAAATATTACTACAGAAGCGAAAGAAGGAGAGAAAATAGAAAAGTGTGGTGTAACAAGAAAAATGGCAATATACAAGCAAAGTTGACGTAGTTGTAATAGTAGTCCAGATTTTTTATTTTGTCATTTACGAAAATGATGAAAATATGTTCAAATTTCCTTAAAAATTACACGAAACCAAAATCTTTTGAATAAAAACAGAGAAAAACCTGCGTTATTAGAAAAACATTATTCAGTTGAAGATGACAATCGTTGAAGCTAAAATTGCTCACGTTCTCCTTCAAATTTGGTCCCTGCGGATGTGATGCGATTAATAAAATATGCAAAACAAACAGCACACACAGAAGAAAATGTAGGAAAAAAAGAAAGAAATAGCAGGAGGAAAATCATGAAAATCAAATGACATTTTAGATTCTACCGTGAAAATGGCATCGTCAACATTGTCATCGTTTCTAAGCATAAAATCCAACAACCTATTACATATATATTCGAAAAATGCACTAGTAACACACTGTTTATTTATTTATTTATTCTTGATCGATGTCTTGTTTCGAAAAAGATTGAACAAATAACGGACAAAATGAAATTTTCCTCAACTTTATCCAATTACTCTCTTATTATAGATTTGGCATTAGATTCTGACATAATCCTATTAGTTGCTGTCATTGTCATTTTGTCTTTTCAGAATAAAGACGAGATGGAAATAAGATAACGACAGTGGAGAGATAGAAATAAAAAAAAAATTAGCAACGTCCTCGTTGTTTGCCTGTACTAGACTCGTTACAGAAACATGTTAATGGATCTTGAAAAGTAATCTTAAGCCATTATAACGGATATTTTCGGTAAAACCTAGAATACAACGCTATATTCAGAAATACAAGCAGAAAAGTAAACACAGTTCTCTATTATGTCTGTACATTTAAACTACATGTTTGTTTTGGGGCGAACTTAAAATTTGCTCTAATTAATTGTAAAATGTTGAATTTATTGGAAATTTATTTAAGAGCTTGTCGAAAATGCTGTAAAAAATAACAACAAAAAAAAAAGAAGGACAATAACAACAACACAAAACACGAACGTTGTGTATGTTGTTTGAGACGACATCGTATTCACCCTTGGGAAACATTTAAGCTTTGTTTGCTTTATCAAACTCTTCCCGTTCGTTTTTGCTTCTCTTTCTTCAACTCACTGTCTATATATTGCCTTTACTAGATTTGAAAGTAACAATTCAACTTTTAAATCTTATTCCTCAGGAATGTGAATGACGTGTACTTTAGTTCAACCGATAAGTCAATGGAGTTGGAAGCTCTTATGTATAAACAACCGTATATAATAAAAATCCCTCTAATGTAGTTCTGTTGTTATTTTTCCTTTACTTGTGTATATTTTATACCGATTATTTTCATCTACAAGAGCACTTTATTGTGAATATTATTAAATATAACAAGGATAATACAATATTTAGAATTACGATCCTGTTGAAAACTTACAACAAAAAATTAACGAATAACTTTTTTCTTTCAAGTGTATTAAACTGTATAAAGATCCGAACAATTTACTAAATGGCAGGAATAAATTTATTTAAACACAACATAAATTTTAAAATAACGCCGTTAATGTTAGATCTCTCCTTCATAGAAGAAAATTCTTAAATTTATCGCAATTATTACAATTTGTTTTCATGGGAAAAAAAGCGAAAAAACATCAACATCATCGTAATAAACAATAACGACAATGTCTGAAATAATTCAATTTAATTTTATTAAACGTATCAACCACACCCTATTTGGATGTAAAATTTATTCATTACTATCAACGAATGACTTCATTTATGCAAGAATTTCCTTCTATAACAACAATAAGAGAAAAATCAATCTCTGTCTTTTCGCATCATATTTGTAAAGCATTAACACAACAAATGACAGGTGTAATTATTTACTTCCTGGTATTCCCTTTATATCTACCCTTAGATGATTTGTTATTAATTTAAGAGAATACTACAAAACAGAATTCAACTTGTACATAAAACAATAATAAAGTTTCGTACATTCTAACAGAAACCTGATGGCAACTCTAACCAACCAATGTAATCTAAATTAATTTAGAGAGTAAAAGTTCTACCACTTTTGATATATTGAATCTTTTATATAGAATGAAGATTAAATGGGAACGTATTTGAAATCTATTAATCTTAAGAAAATTTCCCTTACATCAATAATTAGAGTAGCATTGGAATTGTAAATTGTATTCAAATACATTTAATTAGCTACCAACCGTATGCCTGTACTAGTAGCATTTAATTTATGTAACAGTCTGTCTTCTATACGTATAAATTTAATACTACCATGTAAACATTTTTGATTTATGGACCATTTGTTATATTATAGTTGAAAGCAAAATTTATTGACGTTTAAAATGAAAATGGGAAAGAATACAAGATGAAAGAAAGTAAGTATATTCCCTTTTGTAGATGTTATATAATAAGGTATATGTGTACATGATCAATATGTAGTGTTGCCCTCGAATATCAAGATACATCAAAATCTCTAAGTAGCTGGTTATAAATATTATATTTCATGCGTGTTCAGGATACATAATAGTAATAATATTCAATTTCATAATACGATAACGGAAAACGGAAAAGAACAAGATGACTGGAAAAAAAGAATAAAAGAAAATCAGAAAGAAGAAGAAAATCCTTTTTACCCCAACATCTGGACGCAAACTACATTTTAATTTGTTAAGGGTTGGAATAGAAATCTTGTATACATGTACCTGATTCAATTATAATCAAGCTTGATGGTTGTTGGCCTTTTCCCGACCTTCCCAATAGAATAAAAATTTGTTCAATATACGAAAAACGACCCTATTTAAACTTTATCAGTATATGAAACTGAAATTGACATCATATTGAAACTTTAGAATGTAAATTGAGTTTAACAAGTAGTAACTATTTTAAATATCAAAATAATCGTTGTAACAACAACAAAACAACTTTTACAAATATAAATAAAGTATGGCAAAAAGTTATTTTAACAAATCTGGAGTAAAATCCAGATTAAATTTATTTGTAAATATTTCTTTACCGCTATTTACTTTCAATAATTCCTATATTTTTTTCTGATGAAAAAATAGAAAAACATACCTGTAGGTACATTTATCAACGAAAAGATATGGATTTTTCTTTTCTTATTATTAGTTTTACAAATATTCTTGAAACGACAAACAGAAAATTGGAACTCTATAAGGAATTGAAATGCACCATTTTAATATCCAAGAAAAATTTAAATTATGCATTATTAAAGAAATTCAAAATTTAACGTTTATAAAGTCTTTTATCAGGAACACAAAGAAAGCTTTGTTAAAGAGTTAAAATTCCAAGTCTACCTATTTTCCAAAAGAGCCTAAAAAAATCACAATATTTCACTTATCAAACGATGTCAAAAATGTGATTTTTGATTGTGAAAGATTTAATTTTGTTGCAAATTTGATTCAATATGAAAACCAACACAAAAACTTTGACATATTTCCATTGAAACAAGGCAACAAGCGAGTAAAAATGAACTAAATGACCATTAAACATAAGACAGACAGTAAGATTTTTCCTTTGAGACTGACAATATAAATGATAATATTTTTTTGCTATATAAGTCTTGTCTGATAATAAGTTGAAGAAATATAAACAGTAAAGCAAATGAAGAGAATTCTTATTAAATATTAAATAACAAACCAAAAATAAACATTGTGTCCCTTTTTTAACAAACAAATAGAGTAATTCTAGAATTTTATTCAGAACATAATAATAATATGTAACCTTCTAAATACTCCAATTACAAATTATTTACTCAGCTTTTAACAGATGATATAATTATCCATTACGACTAAACAGGTGAATTTCAAATGTTCGATTTGTATTTATAATTGTCACTTTTTTTAAATAGTTCATCTAATTTGACAAATTCAAAATTTTTATCTCGGATAAACTCTATTCATATATTGATCGTAACATATCTAATTTCACTCAGTTTATTTAGTTCCACCGAATGAAATTATGTTTATAGAAAATTAATTTGTAATATAAAAAGGAGACTAAATATTTGAAATTTATGATACAAAACCAATACCGCACTGTCTGATAGATTAAAAATTGCTATTTTAGTAAATTTGTCGTCTCAACATCACACGGTCATACGCAATCATATTGTTTCGAAAGATAAATATGCTAACTGATAAATTACTAAAATACTAAAAAAATTAATCGAAGATATAAAGAATAAATCAGTACGTTATAGTGGAAACATGACAGAAGGAAGAAAATTCAGCTTCCTAGTCATACCAATTTAAATTCGTAGAAAATGTAGTGTCAAATTTCAGCAAAATATTATAATGGTTGTATGCTTCTTGTTATAATAATGTTACAAACTAGATTTTTCAATGATTGAGTATAATATAAAAATATAAGTTGAGTAAAATTTCAAGTATAACAATCAATCTCAGTCAAAATCTAAATAGAAATTGAAAAATTGTTATCAACATGACAAGTTTAATAACGAATAGCTTTTAGTATTATATAATATGTGTTCAGTTTGAATTAGAGAAACAATTCAACCCGTAAGTTTCAAACTGAACATGTTTTAACATAAACCGGATGAAACAAAATGATAAATCTCTAATGTTATTCTCGACGACGTTGACATCATGGTCAACATTGTCGTCGAATCTAACCAAGAATGAGGTCGAATAGTTTATGTTGCAAATGACCACTATTAATAAAACGAGAAGCAAAAAATCAAATGTCGAAAAAATATCGCAATTGTCGCTTCATTTAATCAGCCTAAAACCAAACAGACATTTGAAACGTTTATACAGTGAGTGGAAATCGGTAAAAAATTCTGTTAAAAACCACCAACAATCGATTGGGATACTATCAAACTTGAAGCTCGTCATATTTAAAAATTTAAACAATGTCAAATGTGACTTTAAACAACGGAAACTTTTTGAAACGAGAACAAGAAACAATAAAGAATTCCATCTCATCATCTCTCGTATAATCAATAAGAGAATTGTTGGTTGAGAGTTATAAAAAAGACGCCTAACGAAGTAAATTTCGTTCCCTTGTTCATAGCAAATATTGACATGACCGTTACTGTTAAAGAATTTCTCAATTCATCAACATTGGAATTAAAACGATCGAAACGTTATATTCTATTGTTCTACAATTTGTTATTCGATTCAATATTTGAATAATTAAAATCGACTCACCTTTTGGACAATGAATTCTGGATTAATACCAAGTTCTGTAAATCAAAAACAATAACAAGTTGTATAAAGTTGCATAAAATTAAGTAATTAATTAAAATTATGAATAGAAAGGTTTTGACTTTGAAAAAACAACTGTCAAATACACTTCTGTATTTATAGGATTGGAATAATAACTGCTCGATTTAAATCAAAACTTGTAAAAACTTTTTTTATTCAATCTTCTTGGACTATAAAAAAAATCCTCCCCAAATTACTTTTTCCAATCTAACGAACATCATTTTATAAGAATAAAACATTTAAAACTTTCTTTTTATTGTTGTTGTATTTGATTGGAAAAATTTAGTCTTACCTTCAAGTAACGGTGGTTCATCTTCAAACTCACCACCACTACCACCACCAACATTACTACCCATAAAATCCTGTTGTTGCATCTGACCCATATAAGAAACAGATGGATCCAAATAGGGATTTGATCCATAAATATTTTTGTTATCCATTGCACCATTATCGATTAAATTTGGATTTGTTGCTGGTGTTGTTGTATCAAACGATTGGAAATTTCTAAAATTAAAAACACCGTGTTTCAGTTGAAATTTTCCAAATGATTGATAGAAAAGAATACATCCTCTAATCATCGGTATTGTTACTATTGTTAAATAGAAAAAAGCAAGCGTATCTATTGGAAAAATGTTAATATTGGAAAATTTTTAATGAACACTAATCTCCAATTGATGGATTGGCATGATGAAATGATTATAGTTGCACAGATATTTGTAATAACAATTCAAGCAAAAAACCTGCTTCAATTTGAATTACAATTTTTAATTTAAATTAAAAATTTTAAAAGAAACAACTAGATAATAGTTCAAACAACACAAACATTGGTATATTCAAACAAAGATAATAACTAACATTAGAGAAATTTGAAATAATGCCCGTGAAAAGAATAAAATTTTCAAATAAAAACACAACTTTTCCATCTATACTATGTCATTTTTATTTCACCTAAAAAAGATAATAAACCAGAATTTATATGGAAACATTCCGTAATGTAAATAAATAAATAAAAAACTCCAAAATAGCAATAAATTAATTAAATCATTGACAATAAAAGTAGGAATATGATGGTAATTACGTTAATTATTAATCGGGATTTTAATAAGTTAACTTTACGTGTAATTTGTAATAAAGAAGGAAACAATAGGATTCATTATTTAGAAAATTCAATTTTACGAAAATTATACACGTTCAATTCCAAATTAAATCCATATTGTAGTAATTGCAGTGTTATTGTTGAAAATTCTCTATTATTATGTGATTTTCTTTGCCCTAAAATAGAACTTTTCAACTTTAAAATTTCAGATAATGTAGAGAATTTATAATAATATTTAAAGAACGATCAATATTTAATATGAGAATAAATAATTAAAAATTCGTGGATTTAATTAGGAAAGCACAGGATAATCAGACAAGTGTCAGAATATTTGCCAGCACCTGATAATAATTTAAAATGATTTCATTATAGAATATTTTATTAGAACAACTAATGTAATATTTCTGCCCAGATCAATCGAACTAAAACTGGGAAATTATATAAGGCAATTCTATTCCTTCACAAAGATCTACTCTAACTAATTACATGGAAGAATTTACTTGATAACTGTTTTTTATTTCAGATAATTTCGGAGATTTTTTAAGCTCAGGTATAAATTATTCATACTTTTATGTGGGTAGATTATTAAAACAATTTTACAATTATATTAGAGTAATTATTAGGAAACTGGAGTAAAAAACTATAAAGAAGCATAATAAAGTAGTAGATTGTTATAACAGAGTTCTATTATAGTAATAAAATTTGAAACTATATTGTGTCGTAATCGATCATTTGAAATTTTATATTCTAATAAAACTTTAAACAACTGATCATTGTTAGAACATCAATAGACTTATTCTACATCCTTTCAAAGATAATGTTTTTTCCTCTATCAAACTAAACAATAACCAAGATGGATACAGTAGAGGACCGTACTTATTGTTCGAAAACGACCTCGGTCACACTAACCCACTTTGACCTAGAATGAATAACACATACACAATGATAGATGAATGTATGGGACAATGAGAAATGCTACTCTATATCGTTTTCAACTAGGCTATTTCCTGGTTTCATTTGAAATTTAATCCAGAATTCTTACGTGAAACTGTACACACAAATATATTCTATACAAAGAGGCCCAATGAGACATCCAACACCTAGTATCGGAAATCTACATAATTCTTCTCTAATAGAAAACGAACAGTAAAAGCTTTGACAAAAATCTAATACTTCAATAAAGAGAAACATTAATACAACGGCATGATAAGAATATTTCGATTGAAACAAATTATTGATTATTCCGACAAAACTAAATGAAATATAAATTGTTTTTTTTGTTATAATTCTTTTTTTACGGTACAAATGTTTTTTCTAACTGAAACTTTCATTGGCAAAGTTGATATTTATATCAATTCATCCAGATTGTAGAAGATTTGAGTTTGTAAAGCCTCTTTTCTCAAGCCATTCAAATCAAGGTGGGTGAAACATAACAAAAAAGAAGTACTAATAATAAAGATGGCATAAAAAACAAATATAATGAATATAATTAAAAAATAATTTTATAAAAAAAGCTATTATAGAAGGTGAATTTCAGAAGGCTTATCAGGCAAGTGTTTCTAACCAAATTCTCCTTTTTAATTAAAAAAGCTCCTCAATAGACTATAGAGATTTTCATTAAAAGGCGATAATATCTTTGAAAGTTTACAATAAACGAAGAAGTCGACAATATATTCAAAATAACGAACGTATATAGAAGATCGAAGAAACAAGAAACACCACAATAAAAGTATCACATCAGCAAATATCGAGGTAAATTAATGAAGGTATCTTAATTAATGGAAGCAGACGGTTAGAAAAATTAAAATAATTGAAAGATTCAATTGACGACAATAATTGATCAAGTTATAATTATAATTAAATCCCCATTAGTTTAACAAAAATAATCGATCGAATCGTTCCTTCAATTTTACCTACAAAATTAGGTGTAATTATCCGAAAAATGTATTGCTAATAAGTCGCTAAACTTGAGAAATACCGAAATACTTACAATTCCGTTTGTTCAGGTATTTCAAAATTGTAACTACCATCTTGTTGTGATTGTTGTTGTAATTGATCGAAATTCCAATAATTTCCATAAGGATCTTGACCAATTTGTCCCGACATTCTGAAACGGAAAAAATATCTCAGAAATTCTACGATCCTGAAAAGTGGTTATTTTGGTTATATTAAAAACGCCATCTAGTAATGATTAGCTGTAACTATACTGAAATTGAAAAAGTTGTCTACGTAGATATGATTATCAACATAACCTACAATGAAAAAACTATTTTGTTTTAAATAAAACGTATACTTACATAAAATTGTTCTAATTATTTCAGGAATGATTATATTGAAATTGTTATAATTGATTTTCAATTGTCAACAAATTAAGGTTAACCTGTTGTAAAAATTAGAATTGCAGATAACAGTGTGGCCAATTGAAGAACAAATAATAGATTTCTAATTACAATTCACTATTTACAAATTCTGTGTGAAATTCTGTAAATTATCTTTTTTCTAGTATTTGAACTAGTAAACAAATATAATCATTAAAAAAATGTAGGGAATTTATTTTTATAGAATCAATGATGGTAGAACGTAAAGTACGCACTGTTGCCAGATTTCGCTAATTTTCAAGTACTCATTAATATTAATGATCATCGATAGATGGCGCTTTATTGATTAAAGATCAATTTAAACTTAAATATTTAAAAAGCTCCCTTAATTTAGAGATAATTCTATAATTCCCCATGATATAAAAGAAATCCCTTTTCATTTTCATTGAAATAACGATCTAGTGTTCACAAAAAGAGGGTTATAACCTACTAGATTTATTAAAAATTAGAATTTCGAAAATTTTATTATTTAACTTACTGTTTAAACATCATTGCTATCGATAAAAGCTGATTCCATCTTTTAATATAAAACCTACAATTCAAAGGATTTATAAATAATTGTGTAATTATCACAAAACTACCAATTTTAAACACACGTGTTCAAAGGGAAATCAAAACTTTCCAATTACAATTTTTGCCTTACAGGATAAGCTTTTTCTTTTTAAAACAAAGACATTTAAATAAAATACTGATTATTGCACAGAAACAAATAAAATGACTGAATTTTTATATAGGTAAAATATAAGAAACAACTACTAAAACTAATCGAAAATTAAAATAATTACAAACAGGAGTTTAACTGCAAATTAAGTAACGTTAAAGTAAATTAATCCTGTTAGTAATAATGAGCAGTCTTTTTTGTTTCTTGAATAAAATTAACAATAAAAAAACAGCTTTAATTCGAGAAAAGCTGCATTATAATACTGAGATTCGAATACGACTGTCATATTTTCGGTATTTCTTTTAGTTTAATTTTATTATCACAGTCTTTAATCCAAAGATTTTTTCGAAATACAGGTTCTACTTTGAATACGATTCATTCAATTCCTTTATTTTAAGATAAACTTTGATAATTAAATAGGTAGAAAAGATTTACATTAGTGCTCATTTCATTAATTTTAATCAAATCGAATAGCTTTTAAAATCTAATTGAAACGTTCTCTAAATTAATTCAATTGAAAGGTACTAAAGATAATGAATATCTTAGAGTTGAAAGAACAAGAAACACAATACATTCAAAATTTGGAAATAAAAAATTACAATAAAAAATTCAAAGGAATTGAATAAATCAAGTACAAAGCTTAGTCTGTAAAATATAAATGGCAGTCGTACTCTAGCAAGTTTTCCTAAAATGAAAAAAAATGAAGCGGTTCTTTTCAGTCGTATTCTACAACATTTTGATGATTCATTCATCTTTAGTTGTCTGTTTTCTAATAAACATGTGATAGAATTTTAAAGAATTATAAAGATTCTATTGATTTAAAATGATGTCATGGGAACAGATCTACAAAGTCACAGAATACGACGAACAGTCGTATTCTCTAACTTATAACTGAATTGGTTGCCAGTGCTGGAAATTAACAATCTCTTGAATAACGTCTTTTTTCAATTATGAATGAGATAGATCTATTTAAAGAGACTGTAGATTTTCAGCGTTGTCATAGTAATGAATCGCCAAAAAGTTAGAGAATACGACTGGTTGTTTTAAATAAAGAAGAGTGGAAGATTGTTCTAACATCAAAATAGATCGAAAAAATATCCGATATCTCATCGATATTAGAAAAATAATGACAGATTGAAGTTGTGTATATTTAAATCTAGTGATGCGTGTGATATTCAGTCGTATTCTGTAATTTTGTACATCCCTTAACAAGACAACGCTGTAGATCAACAATATTCTCCTTAATTTCATTGTTTCTATTAATTTGGTCAATTTTGTATGTACCGTTACTTTGTAAATATTTGATAATTAAACTCGAAATAAATAATTAATAAAAACTAATGCCATTTACTTTAACGGAAATAGAAACAGAGCTTGGAGAAAAATTGTCAACTTTGGTCATTTTTTTTTTCGGAAAACTAACATACTTTTCTGGATAATTTGGAAAGCGGTTTCAATTTGCTCATATGCTGTGGAAAATTATTGACAAATTGAGATTATTGGCTAAATTATAGGGAAAATATGTAATTTTTTAATAAAAAACACATACCCCAAGATGCTCTTTAAATCTGAATTCAATTGGAATTTTTCAAAATAGAATACGTCTTCGGGTGCTCCTTAAAATACTGCTTCTAATGGTATTTGAGTCATTACAATATAACATCAAACAAGCGAGATATCGGTCATTCAATATTGGTAATTTAGGGGCACCGAATCGAAAAAAATGTAATTATATATTATGCATTTGTATATTAATTTCCGTTATATGTCCGCTTAAAAACGCAGAAACAGTGATCAAATCTTGCGGAAATTCCGCACAGATCTCTAATAGCAACAATATAAAATTGTAGTTGACCAAATTAATAGAAATAATGGATCTACAAGGTTGTGACGGTAGCGGATCTATAAAAAGTTACAGAATACGACTGATTAAAAAAATGTTAGTTATCGTTTATAGAAACTTTTATAAATTAATATATTTTTTATGTTTTTTATTGTGTGCAGATAGATCTGATGAAGTAGTGAAACGTCGTTCACACAAATTACATTGATATGGTTTTTCACCAGTATGTATCCTAATGTGTACTTTTAATGATGATGATTGTGTAAATTTTTTACCGCATGTGATACAAGCATACGGTTTCTCGCCAGTATGTGTACGCATATGTTTTTGTAAATATTGTTGTCTTGTAAATTGTCGATCACATATTGTACATGTTGATAGATTTTCACCAGTATGTGTACGTGTATGTTCTTGTAAATATGCTGCTGTTGTGAATTTCTTATCGCATGTAATACATGTAAATTTCTCACCTGTATGTTTCATCATATGTGTTTGTAATTCAGATGCATAATTACATATTTTATTGCATATATTACATTTATATGGTTGTTTGCCAGTATGTTCACGCATATGTACAGTTAATTGTGATGAATGTGTAAATTTTGCATCGCATACTTTACAACAAACTTTCTCGCCTGTATGTTTACGCATATGTACATTTAAATGTGACGATTGTGTAAATGATTTATTGCATATATTACACGAATATGGACGTTCACCTGTATGAGTTTTAATATGTGAATTTAAAATATACGTACTAGCGAATTTTTTACCACACGTAATACAATTAAACGGTTTCTCACCAGTATGTGTACGCATATGTACTTTTAAATCGGCTGCTGTTAAACAACGACGATCACAACATGTACAAGCATACGGTTTATCGCCCGTATGCGATTTCATATGCATTGTTAATTCACCTTTTATTGTAAATCGTTTATTACAAATAGCACATTGAAATGGTTTCTCACCTGTATGTCGACGTATATGTTCACGTAAATGTGACGAATGATAGAAACGTTTAACGCAATATTTACATTCGAACGGTTTCTCACCGGTATGTGTACGCATATGTATACGTAAATTGGCATTTTTACGATAATTTTTACCACAAATTGTACAATTAAACGGTTTTAAATCATGATTTTGATGGTGATTATCAATTGAATTTGTTTTATTGTTTAATAATAACGAATTTGGTGTCGGTGGACGACATTGTATACCTGTTGTACGTTTTATAACTTGACGAAATTGTTGTTGGGGTTGTTGAATTTGTTGAATATGTTGTAAAGTTTGTTCTTGTTGGCTAATATCTTGAATTGTTTGTAATTCTGTTTCTTGTATCGTTGATTCTTGAGTCTGTGTGTTCAAAAAACCTAAAATTTTCGATAATTATTCGATTTTTATTAGAATATTTAATTAAAATTACCTGCATTTGTAACTTCACATTCCGGTGTACTACTTCTAGGACTCAATTGATCGCTCTTCTGTAAATCATCGTCGTTATCCAAGAAATGTTTTAAATGTAAATATTCAGCATTCTGCGGTTCTTCAATGTTTATCGGTAAATCCTCTTGAGTACCATTCTCTGTTGTCGCAGTTGTCGTTGTAGTTGTTTCGCTAGTTGCCAATACAAATTCGAATTTTGTTGGTGTTGTTAATTGCCGATTATTAACTTGTTTCATTTCTTCCTGTTCTTGTTGTAAATGACTTATGTACTTATTTAACGTATGATCTGATTGTAAACAAATATTCTTAAAATCATAAGCTACACGCAATCTTTCTATACATGTTGAACATATCAATGATGGCAAGCCCTCCTTTAACCACATCTAAAATTTGATAATTGAATTTCAAATTGGAGATAAATAATTTAGATGGGAAAACGTACAATTTCTGACACACACGATGACAATTTATCGCAGAACTTTATTGAATCTGTATCTTGAGCACTTGTCGGTGTTAATGAACAATCTATACGTAAACAGGCACGACAACAATCTGCCACATTTATTATATTTTCCATTATAACTACATTTGTGTATTTTACACCGAAATCTATCGATTCTGACATAAATTTATTCAATTAACAATTTCTAAACAAAAAAGAAAAATATAACCTCTCAACAAATATTGAGTTAACAGCATTACCAACAGTTGAATAGTTAAATTACTACATGCTAGTTTTAAGAACAACGCCATCTATTATCAGGATTGAAAATAAGGTTCGATAAAATAATTGTTTTAAAAAAATTTATTCCTTAATAATACAAGTTACGCTGACAAAACGCAAGCTCCACCAACTGCCTTTATTTTAGCGACAGCTGATTTTGAAAAGAATTTCGCTTTTACTATAACCGGTTGGTTGGGGATACGGCCCTTACCAAGTAACTTGTAGTATCCCTGTAAACAATACATAAAATTATAGATCCAATTGATTTTTTTCAAATTTAATAATTATTCGTTTGAATAGATCAGTGTTTAAATAAATAAAGACATTCAACAGCGATTTCAGTCCGCCCGTCTAATTATCATCATTTCAAAAATTAAAAAATAGTTTAGAATAAAACTTACAGCTCTGATAATATCGATAACTGGAGCTTTGCCTTCTGGATGGTCTTTGTATTTTAGTCTTGTTTGTTCACTAACAAGAGTCCATAGTCTGTCTAAATTAATAGCCGGAGACCATTTCGTGTTCCTTCTCAAATGGTAATTCCTCATACCCAACTATAAATTAAACATAATTTATAAATACAGCAACACAATAGAATATTCAACGTACTTTTCCAAAGTAACCCGGATGGTATTTGTCGAAGTTGATACGGTGATGGTGCAGACCACCAGCGTTACCACGACCACCAGGATGTTTACGGTGTTTACCTAAAAATCAAACTGAAAAATTAATTGAATTTTTAGTAAATCCTTTAAATTTACATACCTACACGACCATGTCCATGGCTCACATGGCCTCTCAACTTCCTTGTCTTCTTCTTATGGGTCGACTGGAATTTTCAACAAGACACAAAAAGTTAGGTTAGATTTATAATTTCGCAAAATTATAAATAAATACTTGAAATAAACTGAAGGAATTATTAAAGAGATGATCGACAGTAATTGTAGCATAATTTTAATTAACGATGACTTAAATAATTGAAGATATTTTAAGATTAAAAGAACAAGAATAACTCACCATGTTCCCACTGGCTTCTGGGACAAAATGGAAGAGGTTACAAATCACGCGTTGCCAACATAGCCAACTAAAAATCTACACACAAGTCGCTGTTGCCAGATTTCTCAAACAGTAACCGAGTATAAATTTTATCAATCAAACAAAAATAACACACCAAAATACTACCGAAATATTTTTGAATAATTATTTAATTTTAGTTGTACGTAGAATATAATTTGTTAATAATTTTTTGAATTTGCATGTGGTTTTGGTATAGGTGTCATATTGACAACATTGGCATTTAGTGAAATTTATTTGGTGTTTTTACCATCTTAGTGTGGTATTACTGCGTTTGACAACCGTTGAATGTGAGGTTATATGGTTGTGTTATTGGGGTGAAATTGTAATTGTTGAAATTTCCCTTAAAAATGGATTTCCAAAATCGTCCAGGTGGTAAAACCGGCGGCGGTGGTGTGGCCTCATGGTCGGAAACGAATCGTGACCGTCGTGAACGTTTACGCCAATTAGCATTGGAAACAATCGATTTACAGAAAGACCCCTACTTTATGAAAAATCATTTAGGGTCGTATGAGTGTAAATTATGCTTAACCCTACACAATAATGAGGGTAGTTATTTAGCGCATACGCAAGGTAAAAAACATCAGGCAAATCTAGCCCGACGTGCCGCTAAAGAAGCGAAAGATGCCCCAACGTTGTTGGCACCAGAGAAGCCACGTGTAGAACCGAAGAAATTCGTCAAAATCGGCCGTCCTGGTTATCGTGTAACAAAACAACGCGATCCAGAAACTGGACAACAAAGTCTTTTATTTCAAATTGATTATCCGGAAATTTCTGATAATGTAATACCGCGGCATCGTTTTATGTCGGCATACGAACAAAAAATTGAACCACCGGATCGTAAATGGCAATATTTATTATTCGCTGCTGAACCGTACGAGACGATTGCCTTTAAAGTGCCAAGTCGTGAAGTTGAGAAAACCGACAATAAATTCTGGACGCATTGGAATAAAGATACGAAACAATTCTTTTTACAATTCGCCTTCAAGAACGAAGCCAAGAAAGCCACAGCGATTATAACACGACCGAATTTGATCAGCGGCGTGCCGCCACCACCGATGCTGCCGGTACCACCACCGCCACGTCCGCCGATGTTCAATGCCATACCGCCACCGCCACCATTGATGGGGACTGTACTGCCAGTACCGCCACCGCCACATTAATTTTTCTAATAGAATTAATTGTATTGATTTAACAATAAATGATTATTGTAATAAAAACTTTTATTAGATCGCTTTATACTCGTGCGACTTTCACGGGGTTTCTATTAACAAACTCTTATTGTTCGTTTACTTTTAGATAAAATTTTAAATGGAATACTGTTTGAAATAAAGTTTCTTGTGTTAGAAAGAAAAACAAACCTGTCAAACACTTGTCTATTATTGAAAAGCGCCATGAAAGACAAATATACGTTGAGTAAAGTCAATTTTACAGCCGAATGGTCAACAATTTTCTACATTAAAGAATAAAAAAATATTTTGGACTAATTCTTTAATAACAAATAAATCTCTGGAAATTTACGAAATCTCCGATAAAGCCGGAAATTCTTGTATCACCATTAACACAGAGTTATCAATTTGAAAATATAGGAATTGTGTGCGATTTCCGCTTGATTGTAAAACAACTTGAATATTTTCGTGTTCGACTCTTATCAACAAAAATTATAAAGGATGGCTTCCAAATCAACAATGAGAAATAAATAAACAGAAACAATATCATTGTTATCTCGACATCCAGAGACGTTCAAGTTGCGTTTCAATACAATCTAACAAATTTCGTCTCTTTCCCGCTTGTTCAAACCAAATTCTTCCATTTCCGTCTAACAATAAAATAACAACAAATAACCAGAATATTTGAAAAGTTTGTATAGCGTATTCGAACAAGTTACACCTACTTTTCCAGTTTGCGTACAACTGTGGCTGTGTATAGTGAGGCGAATTTCGCGGATTAACTCAGAAATAACGCACAGGCATTCCCAGTTATGTAAATCGATTGTTTTAAGTATTTTTTAACTGGTACATGATGGATTATTTTAGTGTTTGTGTTTTAGTGTTAAGTTTAGTGTTATATGGTAGGTTTATTGCTTTAATCGCAAAAATATAACAAAATTTTCGGCATTTTTCGACAATTTTGTCGAAATCAAATTATTGATTCGTGTTTTATTAATTTGTGTTTGTTAATATTCGGGGAATTCGAGAAATTTTATTTGTCGTTTAAATATTCGAGATATCGAAATTTTGTCAATAATGGAAAGTAAAAGTGCTATATAAATTTCTCTATTGATTTCTCCAATATTGCTTTAAAAATATAATTTATAGGTGTGTTTTAATCGCAATTTATCAATAATAATCGCCGATTATCAATTAACTAATTGACAAGAGTTGGGGATAATTAGCAAATGGATTCAGGATGTAATCCGGGATTAATTCTTTGTTTTCTTTTATTTTTGGGCGAAATGTGAGTCATTTCTAAACAATAATTCTGTGTCTTCTCTCATCTTTCCATCACGTTTTTATTACACACATACCTGGAGAGAAAATGACTAATCGAGTGGATCAAGGTGTTTTTATTTATACTGTATTGCGACATACTACGTTTTATTTACCGTTCAAACAACGCGGATAAATACGATTGAATCTGAAATTCACCAAAAATCAATTGATTTGTTTAGTTACAATCCTTGTTAATAGTTATAATTAAACGTTTTTGTTCATTTATTATTCTAAATAAATTATTTTCTTGCCTCTTCGAAGAATTAATCGTAGTATTTCCCATTTTACAATTAACTTTTAGTCGAGTTATTTGTTAATCTATTCACGTTTTTTCGTCTTTTACACAATTTTGGACGTATTAAACAACTTTCTAATCAGCCACATTATCCGATATTAATTTTCTCGGTATTCGATCGGGAAATTTTCCAATTTGCAAAGTAGTAAATAGATCAAGATCGTCCGATAAGGACGTTAAAACAGGAAAATTCATATACGTACATTTATGCGGCGACAAGGTCTCAAATACTTGTTCTTGAACGAGTTATTTCGCGCAATATTTCTTCCTAATTTGCATCAATTAAAAGTCAAGTGAGGGAAATCGAATAAAATTATAGTTGTAGTAATAATTTGGTCTTTGGAGGGTTGTTTTTTGTTATTTTTCGAATAAATTGAAATAGTGGATGTCCTCCGGTGGGATAGATGCATTTTTTTGCGCGAGAATGGTCTCAATTTATTATTGCGCCCTTTCTTCTGATATCTATAAATAAGATTGTAGTCTGTTAAAGTTTAACACTTTGTTATACCACATCCTTCCTAATTTAACTGTTTTCTTTGTAAACAAATCAAATATCTTATCTTCATTTTTTTTTAATTTATAAACAGAAAAAGCACTTATTGGTTTTCCCTGGAAAATAAATGATACAATATTTTTAATTATTATTACTACTAAATTAATGACATAAATTTGAAATAACGACAAGTAGTTTGCGTTTTCTTTGATATTTACAACGAATAATTCTTATCAGTAGAGCCTAGTAGAGTAATAGTTTTCAGTTTAAATTTTGGTGAACCACTACATCCTTCCTATGACGATTAATTTGGTATTTTGTACTTTTCCATTTCTGTTATTTTCCAAAAATTGAAGAATTTTGGTTATTTCTGTTACTGTACTCTCTCTATTTAACAAGTTCATTGCATCAAGGATGTATTCGAACGGATTTGAGTAGGCTTCCATTTCCTATTGATATAAAATTCGAAACAAATCAACAACAATTTTTATAAAATTGAAACGTATTCTTTCTGTTAATAGACTCAATCGATGGATTACGAACAACCGATATAAAACCAGTAATTGATAAAAAATATGTGGAGACAATTAAGGATACTGGCGATAATTTTACTGTGATATGTTTTGGACACACTCCCCTAGAATGGATACCACCCAAAATTCCAGTAATAATCCATCAATTATGCATAATTGTCGCTAATCTATCGATTTTATTAGGAAGAATACCAAGATTGGACTAAGATTACTGTTAAAGATATTCAATCACCTAGGAAGGATTATTTGTACGCGAAACAATTATTTTTAGAGAACCTCACATTCCCATTTGTCGGCTATTACACGTGTCGTGTGCATGGTATGACCGAGGATAACGAACGGACATCATCGAAAATTTATCTGTTCATTAGAGGTATCTTGTTAGATTGTTTCCAATTGAATTATTGATTGGTTTTATTGACTAGATGAAGAACAGTTATCTGTTGATAACGTCGATATTCAACTATTGTATGCTATCCAATACAAAACGGTAACTATCCCATGTAGGCCCACATCACCTGATGTTGATGTAGAATTGACGCGAAACAATGGCGAAAAGGTAAATCCCTTTGTTTCCGTTCACTATTATTCTATAAAATTAGATTAGACCAAACGAATTGTAAATACAGCTAATTAGAGTTTCCGTAATATGAATAATGCTTTGTACATATTTCTGCTTATTTTGTTAACATTTTTATTATTGATTAATATAATGCGGAACCTCTACTGCATTGTCTAATATCTTCCCTTATTTTGGTGGTTTGTCAATAACAACTTTCGGTTTGTACAAAGTTGAATTAACTACCGAAAGTGGGTTTAGATCTCCTTCAAACATTTACTAACAATTAGTTTAAAACGGCCAAAAAATTTCTAATAGCAAACAAAGATTGTTAACAATGTACCCGTTGATGGTATCATCTATCGGTATAATCCACATTATGGTTTCCTAACAAACGATACAGAAGCTGTTGGGGACAAAATTTTGATATGTAAATACCAACGAGATGGCAAAACTAGCACAACACTCTATGTCCTAGCTACCGAACGTAAGTTCCAATTAGAATTAATTTAATTTTTGTTAATTATTTTACAGATAGACGCCACCTATGACCCGAAAACTGGATTTGAATTTTACATTGACGATTTAAGCTACGAAGACCACTATATTTGCTATTTTAAATATAAAAATTACGAAAAACAACAATTTTTCTATGTTAGAGTTAGTCGTAAGTAATCGATGTTGTTTGTTGCCTCTCTGGTGGTGTCTTTTTACTCTTCTTTACTGTTTTAAAATTATCCAGTTTCGGTGGTGGTTTGGTGCTTTTTCTGTCTTCTCTCCTAACTAAATTTTGTAATATCGTCGACTATTTTACTGAAATTGTTCCATAGTTTTAGTTATTTCGATTTCAAGACCTGTAATCGAAGAAATCTCCGGTGGACATACAATTGTCGGTCAACAGCTAAAATTGATCTGCAAAGTGAATTGTTCGGCTAGGGTGTCGATCGAGTGGGTGACCCCAACAGGACCTCCGGATGTAAGTACAAAAACCATCCAGAATTCGAACAAAACTGCCCAAAATCTAAAGAATTCGACTCTAAATTCATTGGAAGTGTCAAAATATCCTGCTTACATCGACTTAAAACCAAAATTCGGCAGATAATCGTTCAGTTGAGTGAAAAACTTTTCAAAATTTAGTTCAAAACACTAATTGTATTAAAAGAATTTATTCTTAAAGCAGAGAAAGCCTTTTAATGCCCAAAGTTGATGCTTTCAGAAGAGAATGGACTAATGTAAAACAATAAATTTGCACACACTTCTGTTCTTTCAAAATGTGTTCCATCAGTCCTCTATAAATAGAATTCTAAACACAATTCATTAAAATTTGAATAGTTTTCTTCAAAATAACTTAAAGTACTCGGCTTTCCTTGTAAAATATTGCACGTTTCCGAATACTATTTGAATTTCCCCCGTCTATAAATTGCAGCCGAATCGCATGAATGTCTCCCTATTGATGAATCCGCTGGATCTGGGAACGTACATGCAAAATCTGACAATCAACGAGGCCCGTTTGGAAGATAAAGGTGTTTATTATTGTAAAGTAACAGCACAGGATCGTACCAGTTCTAATTCAATTAACGTTACAATTTTTGATGTCGACGAACATTTCATCGAATTAATGGAAGAGAACGATATTTATGAGATTTCTGAAACTATAACGAACGATACTAAACCAATATCGTGGCGTATACTTGTAAAAGGTCATCCCGAACCGAAATTATTCTGGTTGAATAATAGAAATCAAACAATACCGAACGGGGAGACACGGAAATATATCGTTAATAACCAGGCTAAAAATGAAGCTGTATTGACAATAAAGAATATAACAATCAATGATTACGGGAATTATACGTTGATTGCGAGGAATGAGTATGAGACCAAACATGTGTCGTTATTTTTGAATCTAACCGATAAACCCTCGGTGCATATTGAAAGCGATGAATTTCTCTTCATTAATAAACCAACATTGATTAAGTGTGTCGCTAGAGCTCATCCAAAACCGCAAATTTTTTGGCATTATAAACCGTGCCGCCACAACAATTGCACCTTCATTACGGTAATTAATTCGAAATAAAGTGATTTTTAATTGTTGATTGAATACTTTTAGATGAGAGAATCGCACTCTAAATCGGAAGATTTACAATTAACATCGTTTCTAACGCTTAAAATCAATCAAACAGGTGTTGTAAAATGTACCGCAAATAACTCTCTTGGTAGCGATGAAGCAATCCAACAAATTCACGTTTCTGGTAGTTATTTCAACGCAATATTCTCCCTTTTTTAATTAAAACAATTCGTTGTAGACGTCGAAAACGGTTTGGATATATTCGGAATGCCGGATGGTGTGGTTTTTGACCAACGAAAGAACCAAATGATTGTTGCTAGAAATGACTATTTTAAAATGATTTGTGGTGCTTCTGTTGAGAATTACACAGATGCTATTCAATGGTATTACAATAATAAGCCGATAAAAGCTAGCGATGGTTGTTGATTTCGAGATTTAGTAATAATCGTTCTAATAATTATTAATTTTCAGATTATAATTTGCATAATAGTCGAACCTCGTACAGTTATCGAGTATTGCTCGAGATTAATTCAATGCAAACACACAATGATGGAATGTATAGTTGTCGAATACGGACTAAACAGGGTAATTGGATTAATGAGAATGTTACGATTATTGTTGCAGGTATTTCAATAGAATTTCTCTTCCATTAATAGAAGAATTTATCCTCCTTTCTGCTATTATAGAACCAACAAAACCATTTATCAACAACACGAATTTAAAGAAAGATATTGAAACCGTATGGCCGAAACCTTTAGAGCTCTATTGTATTGTAACCGGTATACCTCGACCTTCCATTATTTGGTACAAGGTAAAGTTCTACACAAATTTTCGATGAGTTTCATTTATTAATTGCACAATAAATAGAACGGCGAGGTGTTCCAATTACCAGCGAACGGACGTATCAAACCAATCGATCGAAATCAACATTTACGTTTCTCGTATACTGAACCGAACGATGAGGGCAATTATAAATGTGAAGCATCAAATCGAATTGGCAGGACCTCCAGGCAGATCAACTTGAAAATTTCCAGTAATTATTCCGTTTTAATCGATAATCAGTTGGTTTAATTGAATGAATTTTGTAGATAAAGAGGCCGATTATACTATGTTGTTAATAGGTTTGTCTATACTTTTTGGAATATTATTATTTATTGCAGTGTTGTTTATAATAAGAAAAATTCGTTCCGAACGCAAATTACAAAAAGAGTTGGAAATTGCCGGTTTGGCGCACTTTGAACGTGGCGCAATTGAAAATCTAAATCCAGATTTAGCTGTTGACGATCAAGCTGAACTATTACCGTACGACAAGAAATGGGAATTTCCGATCGAAAAATTGAAATTAGGCAAACAATTAGGCTCGGGTGCTTTTGGTGTTGTTTTAAAAGGTGAAGCTTACGGTATTATACCTGGCGAAGATAAAACTACAGTTGCTGTGAAGATGTGCAAAAAGAACGCCGATTATACGTACATTAAAGCATTGGCATCCGAATTGAAGATTATGGTGCATCTGGGGAAGCATTTAAATGTCGTTAATTTGTTGGGCGCTTGTACCAAGAACGTTGCCAAAAGTAGGTAATCAACTTAACTTTTAGAGCTACTAATTTCTCGACGTTTCCAGGAGAGTTGCTCGTAATCGTCGAGTTTTGCCGCTTTGGTAACCTGCACAATTACCTTCTACGCCACCGAGACAATTTCATCGATCAAGTCGACCCAAAAACTGAAGAAATCGACTTTGCAATCGGCCAAGACTTATTAGAACGTACTTATTCGGTATCGAGCAGTAAAAGTAATCCACAATCGCCAAATCTCAAATATGCGGCCTTATCATTTTCAAACAATAGTAATAATATACCGCACGCAATGGCGGATTATCGTGGTAAAAATTATAGTGGTGTTACAGCTGTAACTGATACAACATTAGTTACATCGTCCGGTGCTATCGGTAGTGAAGGTATGGTGATTAGTAATAATAGCGTACAGCCGGAATGGCGGTCGAATTATCACGGTGATTACAATCGAGGCGTTGTCCGGCCCATTTGTACAAAAGATCTCCTAACATGGACCTTTCAAGTATCACGAGGGATGGAATATTTAGCGTCACGTAAAGTCCTACATGGGGATCTAGCGGCGCGGAATATCCTACTAGCTGATAACAACGTGGTGAAAATTTGCGATTTTGGCTTGGCTAAAAGCATGTATAAGAGCAACAATTACAAGAAACGTGGAGATGTTTGTTATATTTATAAATATAAGAGTTCTATTACTAATTTAATCTACCACAGGGTCCATTACCGGTTAAATGGATGGCGATAGAATCGATCCGTGATCGGGTTTTTTCCACCCAATCAGACGTCTGGTCGTTTGGAATTGTCCTATGGGAATTCTTCTCGTTAGCCCGCACTCCTTACCCAGGCATGGAAGCCGATGAGCATCTTTACAACAAACTCCTTGACGGTTATCGTATGGAATCGCCGCAATACGCGCCGAAAGAAGTCTACAAAATGATGGTGGATTGTTGGCGTGCTAAACCAGCACAACGGCCGACATTTACAAATCTAGCCGAACGTATCGGTTCAATGTTAGAAGACAGTGTCCGTAAACACTACATTGATCTAAATGATCCTTACTTAATGATGAATACACAACGTATTGAGAACGGTGAAAACGACTATTTAGCCATGTTAAGTCCACCAGACTATGATAAATTCTCTCAACCATCACCACACGATTATGTTAATGATATTCAAGTGAATGATAATAATAGTGATGGTTATTTGTGTATGAAACCGGTGGAAATTTTCAGTCCACGACCGGACGATGGACGTATCTTTGATTTTAATGATGTGAAAAACAAAAAGAATGCGACTGAAAGTGGAAATTTAACAGAAATGGTGCCAATGTTGCGGCAAACATCGGTCAACGATTCGGATAATGAATCGACATGCAATAGTCCGAGCAGTTTCTCGAATCCTTCCTATCATCTACCGCCGATCATTGAACGTTGTGATAAGGATATTGTAAAGGGCAGTGATAATTATGTGAATATGCCGGAGAATAAGATCAAACAGGAGAAGATTTCAACGAAAATCGATAATGATAAAGCACACCATTATGTGAATAATAACAGTCGTGATTGGGAGAGTGTTAAAGTGTAATTAGAATAGGCAGTACAATTAGTTTTAGTCATTCAAACGTGCCAAAGATGCCTTAATGCGGACAATTCTTTATTCGGATACTGTAAGGAATATTGTGCAGTTGATTCACCCGTTTTCCGGTCAAGGCTTGTTTCTCGTGTCTCCATTCCATTTCCGTCGATAAATTTTCGAAAACTTGCACCGATTTGGGGATATTGAAATCCAAAAATTGCGCAATTCTCCATAAATTCACGAAATTCTTCTTTAGCCAATAGTATGGTATTAGTAGACATACTGTGGGTGTTATTGCGACAAAATCGCGATTTTTATGATTCTCACCGATATTGAAACAGGCCGATTTACTTTGTTGATAAATCTGTAAAATACAACAAATTAATCTAAGTTCAACAAGAAACATAAACAATACTTTAACGTAATGTTGTTTAATTTTCCCATTTTTCAATTTCCTTCGTACTAATTCCAATATTTCACAGCATCCATCAATAATGAAATAAACAAACGTTGTTTCACCGTAACTATCATTTAAGACTAATTCGTCTTCCTTATAGGTTTTGATTTTCGATAATTCACAACAATTTTCGATTTGTTCATCACTCCAATCTTTAAAATAATCAATCCCAAGCAACATGCCTTTTATTTTAATAGAATTATCAAAATCCATCCATAAACGTGTTTTATACAGCAAAATGAAACGATAAACTGGAAATGTTTGATCGATTTGAAACCCCAAAACGACTCACTTTTCTCCATTTCCTGATCATTTTCTAATCGATTTCGCACACGATTGCTTGAAATTAATGAATCAACTTCAGCATTATTTAAGTTTCGATGGAATTCGCATTGTATTTTGTATTATGGCTAGCTCATTATGTTCTACTACTCGAACGTTGAGAGCAATTAAAACTCGATTCGAGGAGCAATCGTTCAATTCTAATATTGGGGGTAATTTTATAGCCAATTTACTGGAATTTACCCTCTTTAGAATCGAAGGTAGATGCGTATACTTCAACTTGGCAATTCAATTATAAGGGACCGGCCGTTTTTTTTATTTGTTGAGTCGAATTATAGTCTCAAATATTTCATTATTCACGCTAACAAAGAGCTTTTAAATGTCCATTGATTACTCTATTCCTGGTAGAAAACACGATACACCTACATTAGTGATAAGCGTGATAACCATCACAACGTAGAGTTAATACATTATTTGTTATTTATCGCCCCATTCTACACGTTTTCTGTAATTAAAACCGCAATTCAATACTGAAATAACCGAAAATCTGGCATTGGATTCGTGAATTTTCCGAAAATACTTACATACATTGATTTATCGTCAAACGTTTTCATGTGTTGCTCAAAGTTTCGATTCAATGATTTTCCAGTTAACTGGACCAGTTAATACAGAACGATACAAGATACAATCAACTGATGCTGAAATTTTACATTTGAATCTTTGTTGTTGGGACAAATTTCCTTGTCTGTTTTTCAGTAAAAAAATAGTTGTGACATAACGTTGAGAGAGTTCTGGAAAATGGAAATTTTTATTTATTCACAATCGTCGTTTAGAATTATTCAAAATAATGTTCTAATAAAAGATGAGGCTTTCAACGTGCACTCAACTTGGTGGAATATTTTCAAATGTACGGCTCTTCCAGCTTATTGTTGTTTAGAAATGTATAAAGTCGTATTCATTATGAATTATTTTCTATATGCATACATAATAGCTAAATAAATAAATAAATACATTTGAATAAAGTTGTTGTGGGTGGTTTTAAATAAAACAACATTATCCGGCGAAATTCGGGCTGATTTAAATCAAAAATTACGCCTTTCCTTGACATATAGCTCTATATATTTCAATACATAAATAACAATATTTCTTACGTTTAACATGTATAATTACGGTGTACATTTACAATAATATTATACTATAAGTACGTACAGCGATTTGTGTGTAGCACAAATTCCACAATTTCATTACAATTTTTTTTTATTTTATAATATTTGTTTAATTAATCCATTCATTAATGGTATAAAACATACTCGTGCATAATGGACATTCTAATTATTTACAACCAATACAACTCATTCATTCGTTCATTCTTACATTTATTCAATCAATTAAAAATATTGTGGAATTTTTGAAGAAATTGGCGTTGATTATTGTTTTAGAAAAATAATTTCTGGGAGACGAATTGACTCACAATTGACCAACATTTTGGCAATATTTATACAAAGACACGCCCGGCTTTATTATTATAATTATTAATAAATTTTGTAGTCAAGACAGTTAACATGCGTCCATCAATTGGAGAATTTTCGGTTTGTTTTTATGAATATTGAAGGTGTACATAATTAAAACAATTAACAACAAGAGTATAACTTTGCCAAAAATCAGTCAGAACTTCACGTCTTCTGTTGGCCGTTCTCGAAGCCTTGCATCAATGTCTCTATTATAAACTTGATGGTGATCTTGTAGATGTTTTGAACATTGTCCGTATACCGGTCGCCTAGCGTTGTCTCGACGGCAGTCAAGAACGGCTGTTCAATTTTCTAAAATCAAACAGTATTAGTTTAAAAATTACGAGAATTTGCAAATTACCCAGAAATATTCCGGTTTGAAGCCGGGTATACGGCGATGAGAGGCACCGACTTGGTGTAAAAATGCAAAAAAAGCATCCAAATTATCCAAACTCTTGATACCTTCATCCAATGTATTCATAACAGTACTGGCGTGTTCGGCTAATTCTAAACTATTCACTTGATCCTCTTTGGTCTTCAATTCTCGAAATTTATCAAACAATTCCAGTAATTCGGAGTGTTCTTCGAATAATCTGTAACAAAATCAATATGAAACTCAATTGATATAGAAATCTAATGAAAACTTTGATTTGTGAAGAAAGAACGGAATAATTGGGAAAACACTCAACTCTGGTAATTGGGTCACAACCTTGGGATGATTTCCGAAAAAAATCTATACTCTATTACAGTTGCTTTGAACTATAAATAACCGCCATTATCTGATAAGAATACAATTAATGAAACAACTTGAGGAAATAGACTTTATCTGTTCGTACCGATTGCACGCTAATGAATTATTAAACTAATTCAAAAAGTATTGATTTGTTTAAAAAATCGCCCGGCGCCTCCACCATTTTTACACCGAATTCAGTAACAGGTATTCGGACGCCTTGTAAATCTTTCATTATTAAATATTTATAATGGAAAAATTACTATGGGCTTATTATTCGGTTCAAAATAGATAAACTGTGGGGATTCTCATTTAGAATCCAGTTTAATTTGCAATGAGAATAATGAAAGACAATACACAACGATATACGAGTTTAAAAGCGGATTATATTAACACCTACATGATCCACACATATCGGATTAATTCACTCTACAATATTCACATTAATTATCTCAAGAGTTGTGGAAAAGTCTCAAAGTAAACCTGTAGGATTCGTATTTTGTACGTTTAAATACGAACAAAATAATTTTACTTTAATCACACGAGGTAGTTGTTAATTAGTATCAAATTCAACAGAATTGTTTGTTGCAGATAATTATTTTCCACGAAATTGGAAGAAATACAGTGGTTTCCACGATATTCAAGCTACAACAAAAATAACATTTCTATTTTGTTCAGCTCCATAAAGATGCTCGTTTTACCGAGAAATGTTTACATGTTCCCTATCTAAATTCCTGATTTTTATCAAAAATTCCGCAGTCAATAAAACTACAGGAATTTCAATCATTCTAAATTTAAGTCCTGGCAATCGGAAGAATTTTAAATTAATAATAGCAAATTTAATAATTCTATTCTATTGTTGAACAAACAATTCTCAAGCAACTAGTTTTATTCAATTTGAAATTTTGTTTTATATAAGACACCTTAATTAATGGCGGAAAGTTAAATTAGTGGCGTTTTAAATTAGAGTATGTTGTAGTGGAGAAATTTCCACGACTCCAATGTTGCTCATATATTAATTTTAATGTTTTATTTTAAATTATCTTGAAAAACAGCGATGTAAAATTGTAAAATTTAAATTAAACTGGAAATATGATAAATTTGTAAGTTATTTTTAAATAAATAAAAGCAATTATTGTGTTGTAATAAGTAATTAACGACTGAATGCGCGCTTATTCAATTCTCTAATTATTGGAATTGATTAGTTTTAGAAAATTGTTTTTTTTATTGTTGGAGATAATAAATATAGAAACAATAATTTGGGAGAATTATTAGAAATATAGGCGTCGTGTGGATGAGAGAAATTCAACAAAATTTCCAATTCATTACTCACAAATTCATTTACTTGACAAGAGATGTGGGCTCTTTTATTCAACTAACTAGAGCTGTTGGAACAAGGGATAGAATTCAAAAGAATTGCCTTTTAAAAAGGTGAAAGATTGAGCACAGCTTAGCAAATAAATCTACGTTGCACTGAAAGTGTCCCAAACAAATCGGTTTTTATAGGAGTCTAATTTCGCATAATTCCCCGAAAGATGACCCATTGTGCAACAAGTTGAATTTATTTCACCCTTTTAATATTGTTTGATACTTTTATCCAGACTTTATTATAAAGACAAAGAGGCAAAATAACGAAAAAGATAATCGGCATTATTTTCAACTTGTTAGTAAATTCATGCAAATTTTCTTTGAAATTTATCTTAATTAGCCCGAAATTCCACCCGGAATATGTTTGAAACGTTTTTAAAATTTCCATCACAAACAGACTTGTTAGGGGGTGAATTCTAAATAATCGAAACAATTCGTCTTTATTTCAGTTGTAACAAAAATCAACTGTACAACAATGTTAACACAGAGTCGGGTGAGGACAAGTATTGATCCTGAAATGGACTTTTAGCGTTTTTTTGCACTTTTCCTACAACTGAATTGAATACAAATAACACCGATTGTCTGTTGGAATTGTTATTTCGACCAAATATCCGATGCCCCGAATATTTCAACAAACAATAAGATTTTCATTGGAGGACCTGGAAAAATTGTGATTAACGAACATCGGATATTTTGGCTGATGCTAGAGCGAAATATGCAAAAAGTCATTTATTATTGCCGAAAATCAACCGTTTTTTTCTAATAGACTACCATAAATCACCCCCAACACGGCGAATAAGTTGTCTGTTTTTTGAATGATTCGATATAGTTAAAACTGAATAAAGTTGGTGGAGTTTTTATGGTGGTAACCCTTTTACTGGCGAGCTCTATTCCAGCCTGTTAAGATTGTAGAGAAATTTGACGAGAAGTCTTCAGGGTAATAAAATGAGATGTAGAAGCGTTTAAGTACGATGAGTTTCTATCGGCTGCCAGTTTATAAAGTTTTTATCCATGTTTTTGCAATTCTCCTCTCATTTTTTTTTTTTTTTATACACAAAGTTAGTCTTCTTATGTAACCATCGAAATCATCCTTGGGGGATGCCAGCAGGCAATTTTCTATATCAACGGATAAGCAGAGTTGACAATACAATGTGACCTATTCCATATTTCCATTAGAGGATTATCATTTGTGGTTATCCTATCAATTTGACTAATGACAATATAGTAAATGGCAATAAACTAATATGAAATGACTGCAAGGCCTCATCATGGATTTCACTAAACCGATATTAATTAATTAATTAGACTATTATGATTTTATAAGTTTTTTACTTCATAAATTTATCGATCGATTATGAGGAATGGATGAACGTCACGACGCCTCTTCAATTTCATTTAATCGCCCCATAAAACGATAATTTAAATTCGTATATTACACATAAATATTCTCTTATCGTAGCAAATTTAATGATTTAGCAAATATTCACGCACCAACAATAGAAAACAAAAACAGTAATAAAATATTAGATAAAAATTAAAAATCAATTAGAAATTATTGATGCTAATTAAAATACAATTTTATCTCTGTTATATAAATACGACAGAATTTCCCAAGTTTTGGAATTTGCACAAAAATTATGGCATCTTCTATCAAACGCCTTGTGTCACTTATTATTGCTTGTTTGTTTCTTAAACAAGCTATTTCACAAAAACCAGGTAGGTTGTATTATTATTATAATTATAATCAATAAGAATCCAACAAATTTTCGTATTCTTTCAGACGATTTTAAGACGTTTTCATGTAAAACATTACTGAAAAAATTACCAGCTCATGAAGAAACACAAATGGGTAAACCTGTTGATTCTAGGCCTGTACCTTCGTCAGGCAGCTTTTTCTATCACAATCAAGGCCTAGGTAATGCCAACAATAATGCCAACAGAAAAACCAATACGAACGCCAACGTCAAGCCCATACCTGCCGCCGATAAAAACAACAAACCAGATTCGGCTGATAAGATCCTTAATGTTGTTAAAAATGTATACGATTCGTTTCTGGTGAAGAATGTCTTCCTTGGATTCTTAGATATGTTGGAGAAATCGATTGACATTGTCTCATCGTAAAGAAAGTCGTATTAAATTCTATCAAATTCCAATTGTTGTAAATTTTTATCCCTCTTCCCCTCGAATCGATCCTTGATGCTTTATTAGAACGTTTTTAGGGTGAAATTGCTTCTGTACACCTTTCAAGTTCCAGTCACTTTGGCCCTTTTATATGGTCAGATGATTTAATGGATTTACCCCCTTTGGAACCCTATTTATAATATCTGGCAGAGAGGTAGACTGTTAATGATTAAAATCGTGATATTCAAAGGTGTTTAACGGTTCTAACAATGCCAGTAATTTGAATCGAATTTATTATTTATTGTAAATCTAGGCTTGAATGATTCATTCCAACTCTTGTAATTTATTATAGATTATTATTTTACGCTATTCGAATTGTTCATTATTGCACATTTTTCCTCGCCTAAACTGACAATATCGTAGGGATTAAGCAAATCTTCCAGTCTTTGAGATCGTCGAAATCGCATAATTTGCTTTGAATTGGATTCGTCGATTGGCGTGATTCGTTGGTATTGTTGAACATTTAACGATAATCATAACGGAATTGGGGGCGACTTCCTGTTGAAACTGTTCGATAAACTTTACTGGAGAGATTTCGAAAGTATCGAAACTATTCAGGTGGCATCTTTTAATCAAACTAACAGGGCCGGATGCAACCCCCAAAAGAGTACAGATAGAAATTTTCCACTTATACATCCTGTTTAATGAAATGTGAAGCATTTTTATGGGGAAATGTGGAATGTGTAGCCGCAATTAACCCAAATTTGGTGTAATTAAAAAAGTCTCCAAACAGTAATCGTCCAGGGCCCCGGACTGGACAATTTTAGCAGCGCATTGAAGAAAATTTTCGACTATCAATGATCATGTGGAAATTGTTGATTGTTATAAAAATAAATCGAGTTTTATTTGTTTTTCTGTTTAGAAAGTCTAAATTCCGTACAGGTCATCGAGCGTAAACTGCACTTATCTTCTGTATATTCGCAACAAAATCCATTTATGATTTAATCAATCTCTGTATTATTGCAATCGATAGTTGATGAATTTGAATCGAATATTGAAGATCAGAAATTCTTATTCTATTCGATGGTGCGGAGGCGACATTACAACAATGCAATACCATTCAAATCTTTTGCAAACAATAAAATTCTAATCAATTAATCATCTTTAAAATTATCATTCCATTGTTACAATACTGTTGAACAAATCGCTAACTATATTTAAACAAACAAATATAAAAATATTTTAGTTAAAGTCAATCAGTTTCCTAACAAAATTCAACAATTACGCTTGTACCTTGAAAATGTTATCATTGAAAACAATCGCAATTCCTTTATTAATAATTTTAATAACACACATCTACCTAACAAAATCGGAAGACGGTAAGTGAATTTAAAATTAACAAACATCGCATAAAAATCAATAAATCGCAAATTAGATTTAGCGTATCTTGATGAGCGTCTCGTCAATACACGAGAGGGTGACATTGAACCCAACGGGCAGGTTCATCTTGAAGAACCTATCGGTGAGACAAGACAAGCTAAACTATCCCATGTCCACCATAGAATTGGTGCTGAACCAGGACAATTTCACGATAGCGATGTTGGGACTAATAGTAGGGGAGCATTCGATGTTGGATTCGATTTGCTGAAGGGAATATTTGACAAATTCAAAATCGTATTGAATGCTGTTATGGCGTTGGCCAAGACTTTCTTCAAATAATGGTTGTAAATTATATTAATTCGAAATAGAGACGATAAAAGAAATCGAATAAATTCCAGTAATAAGCCTTGTTTTATTTAACAATAAATCCTAGTCGGTTTTACGATTGTACTCACGTTCCACAGACAAATAAAAGTTGAGTTGGAGTGTTGGCGTTAATCGTTAGGCCATCTAAAGCTCGAGTTTCATTATTAGTTACTGCTTGATTTTCGGGTGTACTGTATAAATGTCACAAGTTGAAGAAGAATATTTCAGGATAAGTGACGCTTTCAATTTGGATAACAAAAGACATTAAATTCAACGATTATAATTCAGGTATTGTTATCCTTGTGTGGTCGCCAAACAAGGGCCGCAATTGTCTAAAAAATAGCCCTGACTGTAATTAATTCTAGTCATATTTTGCGCGCAATTATATCTCATCACCAGCATTGAGGACGTTTTAATTAACTCCAAGTAACAAGCTTTATTATTGAAAATTTACATAGAAATTGTGTATTTTGATCAGATGCAACTTTTATAAGTTCTTTAGCAATCGGTCGGGTTTTAATAAATAATTCTTTGATTAACTAACTGCACATAAAAGTTCGATTTTGAATTAATTATACGTCCAAATTTGGATAAATGAATTAGTATTCTGGCTACGATTTGAATGGGAAATCGGACGTCATTGCATACCATTCCGATAAATAATGTAAATTATGGGAAATTCGTATTTACTCACTTTAAAAACATGCAAACCCCCGTCGATTCCATGGCCCTACTGATGCCCTTCCATGAGGCCAACATGTTGTATTTCTGTTTGGCTGTTAAAGGTAGACGCGGATCGACAGGGGCCGGTGTTGATGGATTTTTGTTAGTGTTTTGGCCGCCACCGCCGCCAGTACTGCTGCTCGCTAATTTCCCCAATTTGCACCCCATTATATTTCGGTTTAGGCGGATGTATTAAACGCACAAACACCCCGACTCAAATTGATCGATTGGAAATTTTTTGATCAACCAAACACCAACACACAGTCACCACCGTCATTATCATCACAATCACCACAATACTGCTATTGCTCCATTGGTTTGCACCAAGTTGTTAATTGGATTGTCACTTGAATTTAATACACAGCTCACCTGGCCGGTGTTGTGATCGTTTTCCCTTCTCCGTCTCCTATTTATTTATTCGCAATCTTGCTGTCCTTGTTTGAATTTTCCGTTATTTATCCACTTGCTATTTTCGATTTAAGCTGGAAAATTTTTGAAAATAAACTAAAGTGTTTGTTTAACCAACCAATACGCTGTTAAATACACAAATATGATCAAAATAATTGAACAGATTGAGATAGTTGCCATTTGAATGTGTTTATATTTAAATCCTACCAATATTGTTGCACGTTATCTTAATAACAACGTTTCATTTCAAGCAGAACGAAAATTCTCAAGTTCTACATGGAACACTTGAGTTATTAAAAAAAGTTTATATTTCGCTACAGGAGTTTCTGTTGATTTATTTTCACCATATTTCGAATTTGTAAAATTAATCAAAACGTGATCTCTTATTCGACTATAAACAACAACAAAGAAAAACAAATTAATCAATTTATGCTGTAATAAACGAGAAAAATAAACCGTAAAACAATTGTAAAATAAATTGAATTTATAAGAAAATAAATGAAAATCGTGTTTATTTCCATTTGGGAGACGTAGCTTTTTTTATTTCGTGAAATAGTTCGTTAGACAAGCAAATAAACAAATTTCTTTCGAATCATATTGATTGGAAATTGCAAAAGAAATCGCCGATTTCAGGTATCTCCTTTAACGATCCTAATTTAGAAACCCATCGAGATAATAATCCGATGATTAAAGCGGCGGGATCTTTGTATTGATTTAAAAATATTCCCGGATTTTGTAGCCAGAAGGGGAAATTTTCAAATCTTACTCATCGCTAAATCGATTCGCCTCTCCATTCCTCCATAGTCACTCTAAACAAATCACTCTGCTGGACGTCTTCAAGTGGTACTTAGTATAGGCAACACCGTGTTTCTTTACAATTATTTGTTTATGATTTGTGTTGCCTATCTTTTGTACTGAAAGCACAAGCCTGAACTGAAATCCTCAACTCGGTTTTTCCTTTTTCCATCGGTTGGACGCATGCGTCCCGACGCCTAGACACACTTTTCCCTTGCATTAGAATGCTGAAATGGTTAGGCTGTATCTACAGATATAACCGCTACAATATAGAGGAGGACAGGTAGTTAAATATTGATTTCGTCATTGTTCCGAATATACTCATCTATATTTTTCCAACTGAAATCAACCACATTGTTGTCTCAATCTACCAGCTTTAATGGGACATACTGTATAAATTAGAGGTAAATCAAATCGGGAAATACTCCTCAAAATTGTTGCAAAAGCCCAGTTTCTTTCAGGACTTGAAGTGGACAAACATTAATCGATTAATGTAAATAATCGTAGAATCCACCTTTGGAAGAATCCAAAAGAATCCCCCCATCGTTATTAGGTCAACCACTTTCATTATCATTGTCAATATTTATCTCCATAAGGGTAGAATAACATTTGCGCACTTTGACACAGTTTTTCTACACTTGTACTCGATTCAAATAGTTTCTTTCCAGGTATTTTCAATAATTTTCCTTCGTGTCTATCGAAATTTGTTTTATTTAAAATTCCACAACGTCTACTATCGGTATGTCCATAAATTTACCTTGCATGGTTCAGTGATTTAGCAGGTGTTTTATTTTATTTGTTATTATTTTTTCTTTTGGACGTTGATTTGAGAAGACAGTGGAGATTTTCTCGAAAATATCGCGTGACTAGTAGTAGTTTGACTCTTCTTGGTCTATTTTCGAAAAAAAAAACAATTTAATCAAAAATCGCCCCTATAGGCCTCAAAGTATATGTTACCATAACAGAATCGGAAGCAGATTTTTTTCGAATTTATTTCAACAAAAATAGAATAAAAACAGAAACAGAAGAAATGAATTAACAGATACAGAAAAAACTTGGAGTGAAATTATCAACTTTTCGGCAATTTTCTGGATAACTAACAGGCTTACTGAAAGATCTGGAAAAAACTTTCAATCTTCTATCTACTATGGGAAAAGCATTCACAAAATCGATAATATTTCCTAAATTAATGGGAAAACTGTGCAAAATTTTTGGAAAATACGTGCCCCAAGATTTTCCTTTGTGTCTTAACGTTCAGTTGGATTTTTCATAAAAAGGATTTTTTTCTGGTATTCCTTAAAATGCTCTTTCTAATGCTGCTATATTCGTTACAATATAATGTCAAGTAATGGAAATATCGATGATTGAATATTGGTATTTTTTCGACTCTCTATGGAAGAAAAAGACGAAACTTGGGCACTCCAGTTTCTGTCAATTTTCCTAAAAACTAACAAACCTATTGAAAAAATTCTTGAATATTCGGAAAGCCCTTTCAATTTGTTATATACACTGAGAAAATTATTGGAAAATAGATAATATTTACAAAATTATAGAGGAAAATGTGGAAAAATTAGAAAAACTGTAACTCAAAATTTAGTTCAAATTTTCGGAAACCAAAAATGCTCGTGAATACTCCATGAAATGCTCTTTTTAATGCTGCTACATTCCTTACAATATCTCTTCAAGCAAGGAGATATTGATTGTCAAATACTGGCATATTAGTAAAAACGTCCGCAAACAGACACAGAACTCAAATTTTTCGGAAATTCCGCATTTACGGAACCAGAAACAGAGATTTAAACGCACATATTATATGGAAAATTGCTGAAAATAGTAGTGGCATTTTATAAATTGATTTCGTCCAATTTCCATAATTCCATTCGATAAAAATTCCGACACGATGAAAATTTTCCATATTTACGAAAATGTTGGTAAATTATGCGCAAATAAATCGGCACTTACATAAGGATTTTAAGGGTGATTGTCCGATTCTATTTGCTTTATTTCACTCACAATCTCGATAAATCTGCATAGTTTGTGGATTTGATTTGTTACATATTTCCCTGTCGTTTAGAATTCGGGTGTAGACTGGATACAGGTCCGGTTTCAGTATTTGTAAATCTTTAATGTGAGCAATTTGCGGATTTTTTAAAGGGTTGATTGTCGTAAATCCGCTCCTGTTGTTCGTATCAAATTTCATTCGTCTTCTCAAACTTTGCGTCTCTATAGTGTTAGACAAACAATACAACGTGTATCAGTTGACAATGCTTTTAATCCTTCACGTGCGTACTCGAGATGAATTGCCCTTTTCTTATCACTGTTTAACTGATAAGAATATTGATGTTTGACTGATTTATCATTGTAGTTAAAAAACAACAGTACAAGAATTGTTGTAGCCTCTAGATAAGGATGTATTTAACATTCAATCCACAGATGACAAGAAATAGGGGATGAAATTGCATACAGACAGGAAGTAAAATACAGCACCGCCACTTCTCTATATATACTTCAAACAACATAGAAAAAGCGTGAGAACATTCTCAAGTGGTTGTATATTCAACTTATGCATGTGTTATAAGAGGGATTCTATTTCCGCCCCCATATACACATATATTATATCCGCCACCACCTCATCGCCCCAATGTTGAAGATCACATAAATATTTACGTAAAATCGTGTGGAAACTGGAGATGTAGATACGTTTTCGAATTAATTTAGGAATATTCGGGGGTAGATTTTCAATTTAATCATCCACCAATCAACGGACGTATTCTTCTGAAATAGACGGCAATCAAATGGGAATTCATCTCGCTTTTATGACGGTAATTATCGTGTTTTTCAAACTTTTAATATTTGTAACAGACAAGACGAATATTTAAAACCAGACGAGATTAGATTTCTCTTTTCGTATAACCAATATGACATCCATTAATAACAGATTTATTTATAAACAGCGACAACAACACCGAATCTGTTTTGTTTACACGTTTATCGTGGATATTTATCGTGTTTATAGGGCTTTTTGATGGTTAATAAAGAAAATAGAACAGATTTTAGTGGGGCGTAACAATAGCGGGGTCGTCCCCCGGTGTTGTTTAATATATTGGATTGTCTTCTCCAGTCTTCATCGTCTTTACAAACTGAGCAGTAGTGGGTTCAGTGCTTGTACTTTCGCCTCAAGCCAAGCAATTTTCGTATCGACAATTCTTCGGTAATCGAATGACAATCATTCACCGAATCGGACGATGAAAATTGTCAAAATCACCAGTGATTATCGTGTTTTTTCGTGTGTTAATAATCGAAAATTACGCGTTTAAAATTAACAACAATGTAACAAGTAAGTGTTCTAATTTTAATTAACAATATCCTAATTTTCAGCAACTATTCTAAGAATATTTCACCCACAGAATGGGTTGTAGGATTATTCAAATTTGGTGTAATTTATGTGTAACTAACGAGCATTCACAAGAAAGAGCGATATTTTACTTTATAATAAAACAGAATTTCACAATAGAAATATTCCGTTATAACAAAAACAGAAAATTGCACATGTATTTTATTATCAAAATTCATTACGACTAATTCACCTTTTAATTTACGGTTTTGTTGTGAAAATTGCTGAAAATCGCGACTATTTCACATACAAATCGTGTCGTAATTCACAATTTAATAACGAATTAAATTGAGGAAATAGCAGCGTTATTGCAATAAAAATTGGGAAATCTTTTGAAAAAAACCCGCCTCTATAGGAGATTGGAGGGTGCTTGAAAACTAATTAAATTTCAATAGAACCAATTCGCGATCTTACGGAAATTTCGTTGGAGTTTAATTAGTGTTGTAGGGGCAGAAAAAATCCAGCGGAAATCAGCATCCGGTCACTTGTTGTTGCTTTAAATCTTGACCTTGTTCATTGTGGATTTTTCTTGAATCTACCACCATCACGAAGAACAACACCAGGTGTATGTTTGGTGATTTTTCTTCTTACAAATCCTGAACGAAATCGTAATAAATCCGTTAAAGGTCATTGTATTTATTGTTTTATTCTCGTATAATATCAACTGTACATTCTTCAGAGTCATGTGTATGACGTGCTGATTATCAAATTCAACTGAAATCCACGTTTATGTCTCTGTCTTGCTCACTAATTCGTTCGAAATATTAGAAAACCGACTGGAATAACAATCAAAATTAGATTAACAATACAGTTTAAAAGGCTCAAATTGGCCACCCCGCTCTATACCAATTAATGTTATTAATTAATAGATTGTGGCACGATCTTGAAACGAACATTACACGCAAGTAATCCAACATTAATGCGTATAATTATAGGTAGAATAACGTGCGTACATTCACTTGTAGTTTTTATGACAAATAATCGAACAGAGAAAATTAATTATAACTAGAAATAAAAGCGACAATTTCCGGGAATTCAACATATTAAATAAGCCATTTGTGAGCTTCTTTTGCGCTTTAATTAACGATAAAAATATTTGATGTCGTTCGTTGTAGCATCTCCAATAAATTACAACAACAATGATATGAACAGAACAATAAAACATAAATCTTGTACGTGTCAAGGGAGCTTTCAGTCTCTACCAATGATGGCTAAATTATCGTTGAGAAAACACTGAAATTGGAAAACTTTCAGTTGAAAATGGCGCTATCTATCGTTGGATAGATGAACTTAACGAATTTTGTTGTAGAGATCTGATTATCGTGCCGAAATGAGGTTGATTATTTTGAAATTTTGTTGCAGATTGGTTTTGATGTAATCATAATGCAAACGAAGAATATTAATATTGAACGAGCCCCCAACAACGAGGTGAGTCTATTAGTGGATGATTCTTTTTTTCGATAAAAACAATTAAGAGCACCTACAAAAAATTAGATTTCAGTGAACTCGAACGTCTAGATTTCTATACTAAATCGTCTGTAACAAAAGCAAGGACGAGTATAGTCTCTTCCAAAAGAGGTGCGGTTATGAAAATTATGATAAATTATACTCTCTCTTTAGTTACCCACAAACAAACACAATGATGCATGTGTGTGAATCATTTTTATACGAAATTCTCAACTTTTGTTAAACGCATTCCAATTTTATTTTTTAATCTAGTAGACATATGGAATTCAGTTAATTGTAGGATTGCTATGTTCCAGAAGACTACAGGATCGTTAATAATACAGCAACAACACCACCGAAACGAACCGCCTGAAGCGTTACAAACAGGCAATGGTGGAGCACCACCGTTACCACCCAGGACAGCTATTATTTTTACCCCTTTACCGGCTACTACAACCACAACAAAATTACCAGGTAATAACGAAATATTCTCGTGTTTCGACGCAATTCCCAGTTTTTTAAATCGATTTCAGTCGATTTTAGCGCTTGATCTAGCATTGAAATCGCCGAGTTTTATGCCGTTTAAGCTATAATAAATGAGCTATTATGAATGTTGACGGTGGAAAATCACCATTTATGGACGATTACAGTTTTTTTGTGGGGAATTCAAGTTTATTAACAGCTAGTCGGTTGTTCGATTGGCCGTTAAAGTCGCCGAATTTTACAATAGTTTTGCGCAATTATAGCTAATTGTATTGTTGAAATATGCGAGACTTTCATCACGTTTGCTTCCTTAATGTGATTGATGATGTTTTCTCTTTTGTTGTGATAATCTATCAAACGTTATTTCTATGAGTGATGTTTTAAAAGTCTCAACATACACATGATTTCTTTCTATTTTTGTTTCAAACATTTTTACTAACTTTGGACATTCCTCCTCATCAGTTTCCTTCGTTGGTTGTCTCGATACCGACCGAACAACAACGATTCGATAATGTTGTTCTACGATCAATGCGTGCATGTATGTTGACGACGTTGTTTGTTTCTTTCATCAATTGTGTAAAGAAAAGTTAAGAAATTAATTAAAAGAAATTCAATTTTCTTTAATTAAAAACAATAAGAAATGTGTTTATGATTGTTTGAAACGAAAATTAACCCACAATTCAACTCAAGACATTCTCAACAATTGTGTTATAAATAATAATTGTTGTATTGATAATTAAAACGAAAAGTTTGAAGAAAACTGGATCAAATCTTCGCCGATAACGGTAAGATTGTTTGGAAATTTGTGAAAATTAAGTTTGACGAATAAACGAGAGAACAGTTGTTGCCGGAAATTTCAACGATCGTCCCGAACAGGTGCTCGACTTTTTACAACCAGTCCCCAAATTGAGTCCGACGAAACTTTACGTTGTTCATCAATAAATTCGAGTTAAAGGTCGCTTTAAATGCTGCCCACATACTGACATTTCAGCCTCTATTAATGCTTGATTGTTTTTAATAATTGTTCTGCCTTTATGACAAGAGTTGTTATCGACATCTGTCTGTATTGTTTCGTGTTTTAATAAATGCGTCAATTTCATTTAATCAATGTAAATAAGCCACAACATATGCACGATTGTGTATGCTGCATATACAAAAATGACAAACAATTTTTTTGTTCGTCCAATAAGAAAAGTAAATAAGAATCGTGTGAACGTGAAAAGGATTCACGCCTGGTTAATTCATGAACTTCATGAAATTTTAACGTGTTCCTACGTTTCTGTCCTGGTAGAGTTTATTTCCAACTACGATCACTAATTAGAAAAGAAATCATAAAATTAACGATAATTATCGGAATGAGAATCGATCATTTATTAAGACTGAATATCAACTACACACATATATAGAATAGTTGAGGAATGTAGAATCGTTATATCCATTTCAAGTTTTTCAGATTTTTACAGTCAACTTGTCGACGACTCTCTAGTGTCGTTTCCTTTATTTATGTCATCTATATCCAGTTGAAAATTACTAATCGTTACAATTTTCTTTGATATTCCTTCAACAATGCGCATTTGTATTATTTTCGAAATTTACTACAGGAAATTGCCAATAATACATGCCGCATTATAGGCGACTTTAATAGTGCGTTAGACCGGCAACTTGTGTAATTATCCTTCGGAAAAAACAACGCACGATCATGAGAAAATATGAAAGAATCCTCGCTTTATAAATAGAATTAAATCATTGTTTTGTGTTAATCGATTTTTACTGTTATTTTCGAACAATATGCGATAATTTATTCCGAAAAAATGGATATTTTTCGTTGTTGATTGTATTTGAATTACTGTACGCCAATAGAACCGTAACATATGTAAGAATATAGAAGAGAGGCCCCTTAACTTCCCGTTTTTCTAATCTATAAAGATCAGTAAAGCAACAACTCTCTCTCCCACCTACTACATCATAATTCTTTTTAACTGTGAAAGAAATAAACTGAAAAAACAATACAATATACATCCGTTAGTTTGGCAGTCAGTCGGTGGTAGAAACGAGTACAACATCTAGATGTGTAATTAGAAATACTTTTACTTTACAACAGCAATAAAAGTGTGAATTTCTCTTAAAAATTCGTGTTAAATAATGCCACCGTTTGATGGCAACAGGACGTACAGTACGTCAGGTGAAACACGGGGAACGTTTACGAAGATCCCAGAATTCTTTAAATCCCCTAATTAGTCCCGACGATAGTCAATTAAAACAAAATGAAGGTGTTGCGAAAATTATCAAAACTAGCACTTTTGGTAATTGTGATTCTTTTAATAGTGAAAGAAACCCGTTATGCTCTAATTGTAAGGATTCTCCATAATTTTGTTGTAGTTGAGGTGGAAGGTTATGGGCCCTATAAGCCAGTACCGCCACCAAAACCGTACCCTCAACAGGCTGGACAAACGCCGCCCCCTTATAGAATGCCACCATATCCCTTGTATAACGAGCCGAATATACCAGGGGCTGCAGGTCTTGTAGATTCACCACAACAACAACAACCAGTGCAACCACAGCAACAACCTACAACTGGAATTAACCAAGGACTTCATACCCATTCGAATAAATTTCCGGTAGGTTATCTAAATGATTAGCAATTTCCTTTAAAATTAATCCTGAATAATGTCAATATGATTAAAGTTGTTATAAATAACAGGAAGTTATAGATTTTCATATTTTATGAAGATATTGTAGGTCTATCGGTAGTGCGTTACGACAGTCGGTTTTTTTAAATAGTTTAACACTTGCAATGGGCTTTCTAATACGATATTCATCTATTCTTATTGTTATTTGTAGATTACTTGCAATAATGAGAATGTTCCCATGTGTACCTATGGCAGCAATACAATTTCGTCATGATATTTAAAATACAATTACGAAGAAAACTCACGAAAGCAACCAATTAAGACAATTTAAAGAAAAATCCAAAAAGCGTCACACAATACACCGAAATAACACGAATTTTAATAATAATCACATGATAACGATAATAAGAGGTAGTGTTAGACGAGTTCATTCACATCTTTGGATAGTCTGCACGCTCCTCTTAGGCGCGCACTCACCATAAACAATAATCAAAATTTCCACGTTTATAATCGAATTAATTAAACGTTGATTGTCTGTATTGTTCTCTTCTAGATTGAGCGTGAAGTGATCCTATCGAATACCGATAAAAATTCGAAAATACCAATACTACACGATTATAAGAAACGTACAACGAAAGGTGGTGCTATAATAGCGCCCGATATACCGCCGAAACAAATGGCAGCTTGGACACAACAACAACAACAACAAATTTTAAGTCCGGATCAAGTAAGTTTGAATTTTTTATCGATGGGCAAGGTCGAAATTTTAACAAAAACGATTTGTTTTTCGTATCGTTTTTAATAAGCCGATCACGTCAAATTTTGAACACGCGATTATAACAAGTTTCGTCGTATAAGTACAGGCACATTGCCTTTTATAACTCCAGCATTTTAATTTGGTTTATAGTTCGTTTTTGAGAAGGATTCGAAACAACAACGAATGGGTGTGAACGTTTCAATTTATCGTTTCCTAGATAATTTTTCACTTTGTAGTTTTCCAAACGATTATTATTACACTGCATTTTTGTTGATTGAATATTCAATAATTTCAATAAATTATCAATAAATTCTCTTTTGATATTGTCGAAAGACAGTGTAAACCAACAAAAAGAAGAAAGAAAGACATATAAAGCTCAACGACTTGCAATTAAAATGCTATGTAATATCCGTTCTTTACTTAATGCATTCTAATAAGCTCTTTATTATTTATAAAACAAACAACCAATTAAAATGTTACACTTGTTTATTGTTATTGCTTATAATTCTTACTATAGTTGTTCGACTGGATTTCCCAAGAAAGATATTATCTATACAGTATTGTTTATTATTCCGGATAGATGGCAGTCTTATACCGCGAATTGAGCATGAAACGTTTCGTCTTTCAGTTTTCGTTAGTATTGTTTCAATTGTGCCAACAATACAACGTAAAATATGGTCGAATTTGCTCTAAATTACGATACTGTAAGTTGTGAAAATCCCCAATTTCTCCCATTAAAATTCCCCATTAAAACCTTAATAATTTAAAGTCGATTCTATTCTAGAATCATTCAGGAATGGTCCAGACGACCGGCCAGTCGCAGCCCCAACAACAACAGGATAACGGGCCGGTTTATCGAACGAATTATCATCCAGGACAGGAGTATTACAACAGTTCGACAGGAGCGGTGCCCAGACAGTCGTGGCACGGTCCCGATCCTAATAAACCGGCCCCAAGGCCTTATCCGGCCCAACAACAACAATCGGAAGAAATGGCGCAAATTGACAGTGGTAGTAACAATAATAATAAAGATAATAGTAAGGAAAATCAACAGAAACCTGCAAAGACAATGACTAAGACTTATCATACGATAAAAGATATGATTTCGAGTAAATTTAAGAGTAACTCTAATAATAGTGGTAGTAACAATAACAGTAATAACAACAATAATAGGGAAGTGGATGAGAAAAATGAAGAAGCCGGTTTGAATAACGTTACAGAAGAATTGAGACGTAGCCAAAGGAATATTAATGAAGATTTACAAGAGAAGAAACAAACTGATCATGGTATTTACGGTAAACCACGAATTGATCAATACAATCAACACATGATGTTAGTACAACAAGCCCAAATCAATCAACAAATTAAAATCCAACAACAATATCAACAACAATTGATACAAGCTAGATCGCAAGAGATGTTAGCCACAACAACAACAACACCGAGAGCAGATGAACAAATTTACTACCAACAAAGTTATGGTGCAACGCCACAACGGCCGACAAATCGATTTATACCAAATCAGAATTATTCACAACAAATGAAACGCAGTGCACAACAAATCGAACGTGACAGTCTAAGACAGAAGAGTTTCGAAGCGCGCCGTGCCGCGTCCCACCCGCAATTAACCTACGAGGATGAGACTTGCAAACCGGATCAGGACCATCATCGGCCGCAGCCGCAACAATCAAGACGCGGTTCGCACGGTAATTTAGTTGAAGCAACCCAACAAATCGCCCAAAATCAAGATAAAGACAGTGATGATGGTGGTTTTTTGGAGCGCAACAATCGTCACGACGACCAGAATAAAGATGATGATTCTGGTAAATTAGCGGAAACTCTACAGGGTACACCGCGTAAGAAATTAGAGGGTGAAATCGGTAAAATCGAGGGTGTCTATAATGTTGGCCAACGCAGTGTTAAAACGGATGATTTGAATAAGAAACAATCAGGATCGGGGGCTAGTTCGGATTATGATAAGACTGGAGGTCAGTCGTCTTCGAATGCGGATTCTGGCCGGGGTAGTGCTGCTTATAGTAGCGGCCGGCGTGCTCCTATCAACGAAACTGATAATTACGCGAAGAACGATCAAGATTCGGAATGGGTGGATATTGTAGAGAGCGAATTGCGGCACATTTTGGAACCTAAATTGCACGAATTATCGTTGCATGGTACCGGTAGTGGTAACAATCGGCCGAATTCTACTTTAAGTGAGAGCATATCATCGATGACGCCGCCGTTACCGCCGTTATCACCAGGCGATGAGCAATCATCGCCGAATATAACCCCGAGAAATTCCGGCCGTTATGGCAAACACATCAGTAATAGTCTACCTTATGGCAGTAAACCGGATTATGATGGGTACAATAAAGCCAAATTGCATCCAGCTTCATCGTCGAGGGAGCAACAGAAATGGCACAACGGTAATGCTCCGAATCAGAAGCATCGAAGTGCTAAGAAATTCGATTATAACGCAATCTTACGCGGGAAACAAAGTGAGTTCTCTTGATTACAAATAAACGAGTTAAATTGACGATTTTGTTGCAGTTTTCGGATTAGATACGACTGATTTAACATCAACAACGACACGATCTTTGGATTTAGAATCGATGCTGGACGGCCAGACCGATTCCGAAGTTGATTTGAGCACAGCCGATGCTCGGACGATACGCAAACAATTAGAAGGCCTAGAAACGATGTATTCGGAAGTATTAAAATTGTTGGGCGTGAAGAAATCATTAAATTCGCGCTACCAACCGTCCGATCCGCGTTTCAATAAACGCCGCTGTTACGGCAGCATGTCATCATTGCCCTCCAGTTCGGTTAGTAGCCGTCCAATTCGCGATAAACGGCGCAGCAATATCTACGATGACCGTAAGAAGGTCCGCGATCTGCGTGGGATCAATAAACGATTTCAACGTTTAGAATCGCACGTGGTTACTTTGGCTAGAAGTGTAGCGCACTTATCGTCGGAGATGCGGACGCAACATTTGATGATCCAAGAAATGGAAAATATCCGAACGGAAATTGCCGCATTGCGTACGCAGACGAATATGTTGAATGTACGCTCGCAATCGATCCAACGGTCGGCGAATACATCGAAGGAATTGCCGACGTTGGCAAATCCGACTAGGGTTAAGAAATTGACAAAGTTTTTTGGCGATGAGCCGCCTTTACTCCGGCTGTTTCTCAGGAAATTGGGCTACGAAGTAAGTTATTCACAATTTCAACAAACGCAATTAATCCTGTTTGGTTTCCAGAAATACGCAACTGTTTTCGAAAACGAACGCATCGGCATGGTCGAATTGCCGTATCTGAGCGAGGAGCGTCTGCAGAAAATGGGCGTACCGTTAGGGCCGCGTCTTCGTATCATGCAAGAGGCTCAGATTTCCGTTTGTAAAGAGAATACGTTGTGTATTGTGTAGATTAGTTCGTTTACAAATCAGGCAGGTATTTTAACGAATTTTTTAATTAAATTAATTAGTAATTTAAGATTATTTATTATAATTTCCAATATTGTTGTAATTTTAAGTTTAATGTCTGATTAGAAGGTGATTGTAGTAAATGGCGGCTCAGAAAAGATCTCTACTGTGTAAATTTCTTTTAAATATTCGATAATTATACGTTCAATTTGATTATATTAGAATTGTAAATAGTTGTAAAATATTTGTAAAATTGCCAACAATACCAAAGAATTGTTCTTTGTATTTGATATGGATTTTGATTATGGGTCTTTCTATAAAATTATCACAATAAACTTGATTTAATTAAAACAAAACCCGGTTTATTTTGACGCGAATGGTAGTCCTCTTGATAACTGGTGGTGTCAGGTCAAAAGCCACGTCGAGATTACCAAATCTAAAATAAACACCACTATTGAGATAGACATTTAGACTACTTTCGAATAAAAAAATGTAGTAATTTGACAGGAATTTATTGAGACGTTACGACATAAACGACAATTGTTGGTTGTTTTAACAATTTCTCTAACAATGCCCGATTTGTGCAGATTGAATTTGCAGAACACGAAAAATCAACGAGATATTCAACAGTCTATCAGTTTCGTTAAAACAATAATAACCACAGCAAACAAATTTCGAGATTACTTCTAAACTATAAAATAAATACAATTAATAACAAATATAACGAAAAATATACAAACAATACAAAATAAACTAGAACAGAGTATATATTTTTGAGTTAAATAAATGTGCTTTCTATACTTTTTTAATTTTTTTCATTGTTTTTAAATTCGGCAATACGAAATTAGCAATATTCACATTTTCGAAAAATATCGTTATCAATATTTATTGTTATTATTATTATTAAAAGTCAAGTCTTTCGAGTGGTAGTTTTATAAATAAAGATATGAACAAAATTTGGGGGATAAGGTCGACAGAAATAATCCGAAATTATTTCGGTTCGTTGAAGGACATTTCCATTTGAACACCGGTCACACCGCCCAAACCACCCTGTTTGGCCACCAAAGAATTCCTTCTATATGTACTTGAATCAGCACTTGGTTTCCTACGACTCAAATGTCTCTCCACCCATTTCAGCATTGTTAGAACGGAATCGGTTGATGGAAGACGACGTTCAGCAGCCGTCCGGATAATATTCGAACTTGTTACGCGGAAAGTAGCCGCCATACCTTTCAATGCCTTAAAATACAATTGGATAATTGAAGAAATTTCGAAAATATTTACGAATTTACCTGCATTGCATCCTCATCGGTAGCATCGTCACCAGCGTAAATAATTCGAATCCGTTCGCTCCAATCAACACCGAAAGCTGTACGTAAAATATAAATAGAGGCTCTACCTTTATTCCATTGTACTGGTGGTTTGGCTTCAATTGCCATATGGGCTTTGCAGGCTTTAAAACCGCCCTCTTCAATCATCTGTCTGGCTTGTTCTTCTAATTGTGGCCGTAAATGGACTGGTGTTTCACGGAAATGAAATGTTAATAAAGCACCTTTATTCTCAACCCATGCCCCATCACGACAGACTTTCTCTTGTAAATTTCGTAATAATTCACCGACTTTACCTTGTAATTCTTCCGGCATTGGATGGACGAATTTCGTACCATCTGGATGTAGAATTTCTAAACCGTGATTACCAGCATAGGTTATACCTTCAATACCGACCATTTCTTTAACATTATTAACATTCCTGCCCGATATAATAGCGATATAAACATCGGAAATATTCGATAATCTTTGTAAGACGTGTTTAGTCTCAACTGGTAGGATAGCTAAATCTGGATGTGGTGCTATTGGTGCTAAAGTACCATCATAATCCAATAATAATGCCAATTTATGTGTATTACCGATATATTTAGCTAGATATTCATCGAAATCGTCCAATGTAACAGCCGGCATTGATACTGTACCAATATCATCGTGATCTTCTTGTGTAACTAACGAACCCATCGCTGCTAAGAACGATTTCGTCCAATAATTGACATCGTTTAATTTTTCACGTCTTCTTAGATAATTCATACGTAGAACACGTTCATCTTCTGGCATTGTTAAAGCACGATGTAAAACTTCTGAAGCATCATCAATTTCATATGGATTACAAAATAGTGCTTCGTGCATTGTTTCACCAGCACCGGCAAATGGTGATACAATTAAAACACCCGGTGGTGTATTAATTTGACAAGCAACGAATTCTTTTGCAACTAAATTCATACCATCACGTAACGGTGTAACTAAACCAACGGCTGCATCACGATAGAATGCTGCTAATTCATCTTGACTAACACAACCGTAAATGTAGCGTATTGGCGACCAATTCGGTGTTGTAAATCTACCATTAATACGTCCAACTAATTGGTCCATTTCCTCTTTTAAATCTTTATATTCTTTAACATCAGTACGTGATGGTACCGAGATTTGTAATAAAGATACATGTTCAATATGTTCTGGATGTTTCTCTAATAATTTCTCGAATGATAATAGACGATGTACTAAACCTTTTGTATAATCTAAACGATCAACGCCCAATATAATTTTTTGATTTGTTGCTAATACTTTGGGTGCTTTCTCAGCTAATTCAACAAAACGTTCATATGGTATACCGATTGGTAATGGACGTACACGTACTGTACGTCCACCATGTTCAACTAATAAATTTTTACGATCAACACGACAACCTAAATTCCTTTGACAACAATCAACAAAATTCAAACAATAATCGGTTATATGAAAACCGACTAGATCACAAGCTAAGATACCTTGTAAAATTTCATCACCCCATGGGAATAAACGGAATATATCCCATGGTGGGAATGGAATGTGTAGAAAAAAGCCTAATTTACATAGAATATCTTCTTCTTCGGCTACTTGACGTACTGTATTACCACTTAACATTAGATGATAATCATGGATCCATATTAATGGAATGTCTTCAGATTTTTGATGTTTTGGTAAAGTACGCAATGCTCTTAATGTACAATCAGCAAATTCTTTATTCGCTTTCACATAAGCTCGCCAATAATCACCTTTAAAACTGGCACGATCAGGCATTGAATGGAATAACGGCCAAAATGTTGCATTACAACAACCATTGTAATAAGAATCGAAAATAGCCTCATCCATATAAACGGCTACTACCTAACAACAAAACGAGTAATATAAAAATTATATTCCCCAAAAAGTACAAACCTTCTCCGATTTTAGACCAGCAGTCGGTGTAATATCACTAGGATCGGATTCTGGGATCGGTTCGTTTGAATCTTTCAAATGGATACCGGGCCAACCGACCCATAAACCATTACCATTGATTACAACAGGCGCTACAGCTGTCACCAAACCACCAGCACTCGATTTCCGTACTAATTTACCATCAGCGTTACGTTTCAGTACGAATGGTAGCCGATTAGAGACTACAATCATACTACCAGACGACATAACAACATCTAAACAATTAGAAAGAAATAATTATAATCAATTTTTAGGATAAATAGAATAGAATAGAATAGAATACCAGGAGAAATGATAATTTCGACCGTCATTTTCTAATTAACAAAATTTCAATATTTCCTCTTTACTGATTTGTTATGATTAATTAAATATTCATCATCTAGATTTTATGAACGAAACACATAAATAAACAAATTTCAATTTATATTTTTAATTGTACACCCCATTAAGTTATGATAGAAACTGAGTAAATTAATATATGGTGATACGAATTTAAATTATAAAATGGACAAAGATCGCCTTTACACGGACGTAAAAGGTCAAGAGAAGTTTATCAAATATAAAATAAAGAAACTTATATGGTGGTCAAATCATTGAATGATATCCCATCATGTTTGTTTTCAATTCTACTATATTATTTCTCGTTTTGTCTCATCATAAATCCATCTCTTTCTCATTTTATATTTCTATTATTATAAATAATAATATTAATAATAAATGAACAAGATCATGTTGCAATAAACTGCTTTAAACTGGTAGTTTTGGACGATCTTCTTCGTGCATTCTTCTAAAATGCTCCATCGGCTTCTTTTGAAAAATCTTTTTTTTTATCAAAAAAATGCAAAATCTAATTGACGTCAATTAAAGAAATTTATTATTGAATTGCAATCCACACATTTCCAACGTGATTATAATTAAGCAATAACAGCTGTTATCAAAATAATTCTTCAAAAAAACCCAAATTAATGCTTGTAATTTTGTTATTTACTAATTTTCCTCAAACATTCCATTGAAAAAATTGTTAAAATAGTTCACATTATTCCTATTGTTTAGAATAAATAAAGTAGAATTCGTTAGAAATGAAAATCGGTTCTTATAAATATTGTTTTCTTTTTTCAATATCAAAACAATGATAACCGAGCATGAAAAGTAGAGCATCATTATGGCATATTAAATTAAAAAAAAAAACATTTATTTTTATCGTGAAGAAACTTCTAGATTGCTCCTTCTAGAAGAAATATACAATATTGGCAATTGACATACAAACATCATCTCAAATTTCATCAGGGTTGCATAAATAGCTCTTTAGAGTGCAAGCAAGCATTAAAATTGCTTAGAAACAAAGAATTAAAGTTTCAAAATTGATCTGATCTCTTCTTTCTGAGCGATGAAATTCATTAGAAACTGAAGATTCTCTTCAAATGGAGGCACAATAGTATCGCTTTTGTGAGTTTAGGCTTGTTGAAAAGTGATGATTTGGATCGTTATCATCTTAGAAACATGGGCTAGAAGTTGAGAATTCTGAAGTGTCTAAATCCAGACTCTCATCATCTTTCAAACCAATTGACGAGAAATTTGAAAGTTGGGAATCTTCCAGATCGAATTTGACTGTCGTATAGATTTAATACAGTTCAATGAGTAATGGAGATAAAAATAAACGAATAAAATACAATGAAACGATAATTGATAAACGTCTATATGAAGGATTGAATAAACCGAGCTAATCTTCTATTTTAATGGGTAATATTTGAAAATATCACCCATAAAGATTAGCTATTTTAATCGATATAATCCGACTATAATGTATTGATTGTTCCCGTAAAATTTCAATTTAAACATACAGCCGTATTCTCTAACTTTTTGGTGATTCGTTACTATAACAACGCTGCTTTGAACAGATCTTTCATATGCATAAATAAAGAGTTTACTTAAAAGAGAGCTAATCTGCAGAGTTATATAACCAATCATCAAAAAGTTATACGACTGATAGAATCGGGAATTAATGCAATTTATAAAAGCAATTCAATCAAAATGTGTTAAGAAACAACAAGATCAAGTCACATATTTGATTAATTTTAGATTACACGTTACGTGAAGATATCCAACGATATTGACAATGATTTAATTACGTATACAATGAGAAACAAGAGTAATCGAATCGAATTGTCGACAATTTGAAATGTGACACGTGTAAACATTAATTTGGTGGACTCATTGAGAATTCCATCAATATTTCGCCGATTAAATGGTTGTATTCTGGAAAGTTACCAGTTTCATTAAAAAACTAAAACTAAATGCGTATAAATGTGTCGTTTCAGAATGCGACTCAACATTTATTTACTATAAAAGTTCAAAGAATTAATAAACAATAATAATACTCTGACCTTTTTGTTGAAATTATTGAAAATGTGGTTGATTTCTAAATAGAAAAAAGTCTAAAAGTTTTTCAATTTATCCAAGTATTTTTATTGATAAACGTAAATATTTGGATCAAATACGCAATTCTGATATAGAACGATAAAAGTGAAAAGAAATCGAGAAAAAAATGCTGCATAATAAATCAATAACGGCTGTTATTTACAAATTTCCTATAAATAAAACGTTCAAATTCCTCTACTTGTTATTCATTTTAATTCTGTACCGACTAGACTTTATCAATTAAAAAACTGATAATCTTATAGATGACATTTCGCCAACAAAACAATTTTTTAATGAATGGGGGAAAAGAAAATTTATTGCCACAATTATCGACTTAAAAACAAACATTGAACTAATTATTGTTTCAAACAAAAATTATAATTTGGAAAACCTTAAAGAAATTTGATTAAAAAATCGAAATCGTCCCAATTGAAGATTATTTTGCTAATTGTTATCAAATTTTTGTGATAATCATGCAATTATTTGAAAATATTTGACATGCGAACTTATCAATTAATTAAAATGCAAAAATGAATATTCTGAATGATTATACAAAATTAATAAACACGAAGGGACGATTTTTTTTAATTACTGACGTATAATTTGTTAATTTGAGTTGAATTAAGACAAACAAACAGGAAATTTACCTAAAACTTTATATTCGTCTAAATCGGGGATGTAGGTTTGATCGAATCTTTTCAACCAAGTTTGCATTATTTCTATCGCTCAACAATTGTTATTAAAGTGGTAATTCTAATTAACCAGCTAATTGAAATCGAATCATTTAAATGAGGATGGTGGTGTGTTAATTGTGAAAAAATTTGGCACTCTAAAGTGGAAATCTATCAGTCAATTCAAGGAGATTGATTTCTAAAAATATCAATATTGACCAAATTCTAAAAGAAACAATTCATAAATTATTTATTGTTGTTGACTAGGAAAATTCGGAGATTTTCCGCATAAATAAGCGAATTTTAAATATTACAAATTGAAATTTAAATCCCACGTGAACGTATCATGAAATAAACGTGATGTTTTTAAAAAGAGACCAACTACAATACGAAAATAACAGCGAAAAAATTGACAATACGCCAATATTTTTTTAATTGACATGATTGTCAATAATTGTATGTTGACGGAAAAATTTTATCAGTTGAATTATTTACAAAAAAATCAATATATCAAATTTTCCACCAATTTTACCACTCAATCAACGTCATTTTTATTGTCAATACTGTTATAATTATTACAACAATAAAAAATATATTATCGAGATTGAACAAAATTTCCATAATGTGATACATAAAACAGCCGGTTCCGCCTATAAAATTTCAGATTTTCCTGTAAGGCTGTCGCTCGAAGTTAACGGTAACATTCAATCCTCCATAAAAAATAATTCGCAAGGATAACTCAAAAACGACAAAAGATATCGAAATGGGACATATCTTATTCGATTCAAAATTCAATTTTGTACGGTTGTTACCCCATGGATTTGGAAAATCCAACCGAATTTTCCGACAATTGCGAAAAACCGCAATTTTAGTCAAAAAAGTGTGCTAACATTCGGTAGTACAAGTGCCTCTATAATCAATCAAATCAAATGAAACACGTATAGATAGATCGAGAATAGTTAAGGCTTCTTGATCAACCCATTCCCGTTTAATTTTCTTTTCCGTTTTTCCGAAATAGCACATTCTAAGTAATTCAGTAGATGATGTGATGTGGTTTCGTGATTTATGATTGGCTAGACGAAGGTGAGGGCAACTTGATTGTTTCTCGACGGATTTCTCATACGTCCATCGAACGAAGATTGTAAATTTACAAAGAAAGGAGGAAAATGCGAACTGCCTCTCGAACGAGACTCATAATCGTCAAAAATAACAATGAGTAAAGAGAGTCAATCGAACAAAATTAAATAAAGCCACCTGTGAGTTAAATATTAGCGCTAATCCTTGATTAATTAACAATAAATCTATTAATTTCTGCCCTTGACTGGCTGATTTTATTGCTATTGTAATTTCCCAGATGGTATTCATTGTTTAAAGGATTAATGCCAATAGTAAGCATGATAGATGCGTGATCAATAATTATCCGTACCTAATCCTACATGAATTTTGCACGTGACTTTTCTATTTAAATGAAACTATCTTGTCGTGATAGACATTGTATAGATATTGAAAGTTTCCTGAAAATCACGCTAAACTTTTAACGATATCAGATGGTTTTTCAATAATTTCAAAACAAAAATTTAACTTCCAATACATTTAAAGTTCGAAAATTTTAGCGACTCCAAAGCTGGATTTGTTTCAACATCAAAAACAAGTTTGTAAGTCAATTAGGGCTTCACCAAAGGTGGAATTTATCCAATTATAGGACAGCAAATTCGAAATAAACGTAAAAAGTCGACAGTCAACAATCCGATTAGGGCTAAGATTAACGTTTACCAAGAAATTTCATAAATTAATTAAAATGATTTCGGTTTAATTAAGCAGTAAACGATTAACGTAGAAGCTTTGACGGAAATCCACCGTTTCCTTTAATTTTCCTTAAATTTAAATCGATTTAAGTACTTGATACGAATTAGATCAAGTAGATTTTAGAAAAATCTACGAAATTGAATTTGGAAAATACAAAATTTTAATCAAACTAAAACCATTACGAACAGCCTCGTATTAATTTACGACTTGTTTTATCGGATTTCCTTCGAAAGAACCGTTGTTGATTACATTGGGCTACTTCATTAGCGTTCATTTAAAAATAGAACAGGTGAAATTCGTAAAATTAAATCGCAAGCTTGCCGTTTTCTTCGATATTTTTAACACGTTACGACCTTGTTGGTGTAAAATTTATTAAAATTATGACAAAACGTTAAATTGTCACGTTTACAAATCGTGATAATTAAAACGCCGAATATCGTTCATAATTTCCGGTTGAAGATTTTGACAATTCTAGAATTCCATACAAAATTGGAATTTTAGTGATTTTGATAATTTAATTTATTGCACAATTAAAACGTTGATAATTTTCTAGAAGTTGATAATTGTTGAATTTTTGTGAATAAAGGTGGGGGGCATAAACAAATAGGTCAAGTTCAATATTGAGGTAGGTTGCAAATAAACAATTTTCCTTTCGTTTAACATTTTCACAAAAATAGGGCACCATATCTACTTACTCTCGAAATTATTCTCTGATGGTACTCGTGGAAGGCGCCGCCACAGGCCCATTGTGAGCTTTTCCAATATCCAAGCGAACAACACGTGCTATTTTATAGAACCCTTCCGAGATATAATTGTCGTTTTCTTTATTTTCTTGATCCAACAACCAGAACTAGATGACAATTCTTGTTAATTTTATATACCGGCCGGCAATCCACAATTCCCAGTTTCACTATAACGAGAATTTTACCAAGTGTCTGTTTAGTTGATGATTGAGCGTGCGCGAAAGGTGCTTCGGAAAATTACCAAACCCTAAAACCGATCGAATATACACGCAAACACATACGCGATTATCCTTTGGACTTATCGGGGATTAAGTTTAGGGTAATAATTGTGTGTTGAATGGGGATGATTTGAGTGCAACACGACTATCATTCAGATTTGTTAGCCAACTGTGGCTCTTCTATTCTCATCTCAAATTAATGAATTGGAAAGTACACTTTGTTATTGAACATTGTAAACAATTAATTTGTACGATAACATCAGACAATGGATTATATTTGCAAATGATTTTGATAATTTTTCAACGTTTCTTTGTGACAATTCTATGGGATTGTCTAACGAAAATTTATGACAATTCCTGTCAACTACTCACATACCAAAAAATTGTGACAATATTTATTTATGTTGTGTACTCTATTTTAAATGATAACGTATTTAATAAACAATTAATTACTGATAAGACGATTTAAGACACAATCAAAATTGCTGAGAAAGAACACTAAAGTATCACGCGATGGAAATTCGTTAGAATCGCAATAGATGGCGGGCATCTACATCGATAGAAATCGAGCTTTTGTTGGTTGTCTAACCTAAATTTGTAAGTGTTAGATTTTCAAAAATTATAACTAAACTAAATTCAAGCTTCTGCTATAAACTTGTGAAATCATATTTTAGATTATCTGATTCATTACTTTAAAATTTGTAGTTTACTGATACTAACCTATAAGAGAAAAATTGGTGTTAACAGTTGTACCAACAGAAAATAACATTCTAGTTCTTTGTCTTACACTTTAAGATTATCAATTGTTAGTGACTTTTGGAACATTACGTTGGGTACTTTAAAGTGACATTTTAAAACTATAATATAAACGTAGATTTAGTTTAAATCTAGCAAGCTTTGGTTTAATTATACGGAGCTTATTTTAATCAATATTTAGTATTGTTTAATTTATTCGAATTTTCCTTCGTAATTGAAGCTTCTTTGATGGATTTCTACCTATTGTATCACATAAATTCACGTTTCTATTATAAAATTCTAGAATCACTTTAGGTTGGCTGATGTTCCAAAAGTTACTAGATTTGTAAGCAGTTGTACCAATAGAAAATCTGACTCCATCTCTTTCTTTCTCAAAAGTTAAGGTTGTAGCCAACTAGAAGCGATGCCACCGGTCTATTAAAAAAGGTAACAGACAACCCTATTTTGTAGTAAAAACAACTTAAATAAGCTTTAACCGTATAATAAATGAAAAAGAAAAATTACACAGATAATTGAACGAGCATTACTCAACATTATTATCTCTAAATACTCAATTTTGGAAAATAACTAACAATAAGGCACATATTACTCAAATCTGTTGTTAAATTCAAACAAAGTTGAAAAATAAGATTTAACACTTAATTTTTGTCGTCGGGTAATCACCGGGATGATTTTACTAGCAAAACTTCCAAATTAACAGGGAAATCTCAAAATTCACTCACAATTTCAAAATTTAATTAGTATAAACTCTAATTTCCACTTAAAATGCGGACTTAACGATTTAAACTTTCTAAGTTTTACTCAAATTATTCGCGGATTTTAATAAAATTCACTTTGGACTTTTATTTTCCAAGAGCGAGTTTCGGTCTTTAACTTTCTATTAACTCCAAACGCGAATTTGTATCTTAAAACTTCAACTTTCTTCTAACTCCGAAATTTCTCAAACAAAATCTATTTTTTAAAGGCCAGTTTAGGTCTTAAAACTGAATTTTCCGCGGATATTCCGCTTTTATAGGTCAATCCCTGTAACTGCCCTCACTCTAATTCTAGGGTCCCCCCAGACCAAAACCGGAATTTGTTGACCAATTACAGTCAAAATGACATAAGAAAAGGCGTTACTAAACTAAAGATCTCTTGAAAAATCGGTACAATTAAGATTTCTTCAATAACATATGCAAATAAGTTATCATCTCTTTAAAATTGTAGCTTTGTTGCAAATGCTTTTAGACGGCTTTTTCGTGTTGTTCTCGATTTTCAAGTCTTACGATTAGGTAAATACACAGAATACAATGTTGCACGATATACTGCATAGGGCATCTATACTATTACACTAATATTCCATATCGGTCATTTTGAAGATTACAGTATCTGGACTTACAAGGTTAGTGACTTTTGAAATGTTAAATTGGATAACCTTCTTTTATGTTTAATAGAAATATTTTACCAAATAAATAGTTCGAAACTGGTCCTGCGAAAATAATAAATCAAATAAATTATTCAAATTACAAAATGTTTCGGTCTAAAATACGTCAGAAATAGTTTTGATGGATGGAAGAGAGGACGTAGCAGGGGAGAATTAGCGAAATAAGGTGAATTAGCGCATCCAACTGGGGTAAGAGTCTCTTTAAAGTTTGATTTTTATCTCTAGCAGGATTATTTTTCTCACGATTTTTCAAACAAAACTATAGCTGCCTGAACTTTGTAACTACAAGCCAAATGTGTGGTTTTAAATTAAAAATTAGCTGTAAAATCAAACATGTCAATTCCATCAATACTCAACTGTATTTATAAATAATTCTGAGGCAGAACTTCGATCGTTTCTGGTTAAATTTTCGTTGATTTGTACGGATAAAGAAAATGTGCGAGACAGGTGGACGAGTTTGGTCTGACAATGAGTTATTAAAATATTCATTGTTGTTTTAAGTAGACTTGACAGAAAAGAATTCGTTAGGCTGGATGATTGGTACTTCTATTTATCTAACGGGCGGATTCTACCCTTAAATATTTAATGCTATAGGTTTTCATTAATAATTAAAAATTCTGTTAGAATTGACTCTTCTCAAGAGTCGATTTATTGCAAATTTATCGACAATCTTTCAATCAACTCTGCCTACTTGTTTGTTTTCAATTTATTCCCCTCGTATATATTCGGAGATTCCGCAATTATAAACATCTAAGCTAAAAATAAAATAGAACCACCAGTTTTATAATCAATACATTAAAGTCTTGATTGGGAAGAAGAACGGCGGATAACAACTGACCGGAAATTGGGAAACAATTCAAACGAACAAGATAATAATTTTCCAGAGCGTTCCTCCTTGAGAACACACACACTCAAACACACAAAGCATCCTCGCAACCGACAATCCATTTTATTTTCATCTGAATTGTTTTTATTCTTTTCCTATTCATCATCAACATTGAATGAATTCTATTGAAAGCAGAGGTTGAAGAAGATTATTGCAGCCTTCCTATTCATCAACACAATTTCCATTGACTCGTGGATTTTTCTTCGGTTATTGTTGTTGTTATCCTACCTCGTACGAGCTTTTTCAATTTATTTAAACAGAAATTCATTTATAGAAAAGTAGTGGAAGTAAAACAACAATTAACAAAACAACAATCGAGAATTTATTTATTCATTTATTAAGTGTTGTCGAAATAAAAACAAATATTTACAATTACAAGCGAATTTCCTATTTGTTGAATTCACAAATCCGACAATTAATTTCAACGAATTGTCGGATTTGACGAGCTTTAGAGAGGCAAAACTATTCGAATTTCTGTACTATGCATTGATTAAGACAACGTTCGGGCGATTTTAATGGTTTTTAATCGCCCTTTATAATCGACTTATTGTCAGTCTCCAAATAGATTTGAGTTTTTCCCCCGAAATCTCCAATACATTTCGAATTATATTGGAGATTTTATTAACAGAATTATTTAATATCCAGCAACATACAATAAATATTGGCACATTAGGAAAACAGCACATATATTTTTATGTCTTTTATATTATTGTTAATTATGATTTTGTATCGAATACAATTTGGTTAAATTCGTTGGTATTTACAAATAAATCGAATTAATTGAGGAAATTGATTAGTTTAATAGTGATAAATATAGAAGATTTGCCCTTTGGAACTACAATTTATCTTTTTTTGTTAATTTATTTAGTTTTCAAGTGAAATGATATGATGATTTTATACACAATTATCCAAATTTTCTGTTATTATTACTATTATCGTATTTATTCATTTAAATAATGAATAAATTACCAATAATAACAAGAATAGTTAATTAAAATGAATGTACGTATGTTGTGTGGTGAAGAATATAGCCCGGTTCGCTCTTTTTTACTATTTTTTCTTATAACAATAAATTGAAATTATTATCAACATAAATTATTTAAAAATCTTGATGTGTAGATTACAGAAAAATTCATTAAAATTAGAATAAACTGTTGTGATGTTGTTAAATGATTAAAATTAATTGCTGAATTTAATGTATGGAACGTATAAACGTTACTATAATCACTTAAACCAGCTGGATTTCTTGTAGCTGCTCTAATTGCGTATTTAGTTGACGGTGTTAAATCCTCTAATTGATAACTATTATCTATAAAAAACAAAAAAAAAACGATTATTTAAAAAAATCGGCAAATAAAGAGAAACTTGACAAATTCCTCAGGTGTATGCAAGTTATGTTCAAATATTCAAATAAATTGTAATAACGAAGTCTCACGTTGAGATTATCACATTAGGTAGATTATTCGATTCGTGGAAGAGCTTTTTAAAGAAGCTCGTCTATTATTCAGTTCAATTCGAGAGTAATCTTGAGAGTAGTCCGTATTTGACAGGTGGACCGAAATTAACAAGGACACAATTCCAGTAAAATTGAGCGTTGTATCTCTGCAATATTTTAATAAATAACCCGTATCAGTTTACCTTTTGTAACATTAAAATCGACCATCTGCCAATCATCCGATTCAACATCTCTATATTGTAAACGATATCCGACAGTTTCCATTCCAGGTATCTCATTTTCAATATCATTAGTTCGAATTGTAGTCTTCTTTGGTCCATGTATAACTAAATCTAATAGTTTCGAACTGGCATCTCTTAAAATTATACTAGCCGGTGGTGATGGTTTAAAGCCTTCATCTAAACTGAAATGTTTCTCTAAACGTCCATACGGATTCGTTGCTATACATCTATATTCACCGAATGTTTTACGATCGGTTATATGCAATTGTAATATTGATATATCATTGGATATATTGAAGATTCGTCCAGTTAATTGTTTGTTATTGCGATCGGACGTTGAACGATGCCATTCGAATCTTGGACTAGGATCGGCGATAACAATACAAGTTAAATTCACTGTACCGTTTATATAACCGTAAGCTTGTTCGTGTTGGGCGTAAGTTGGCAATGGGAATACCGGTTTATCTGCAATCATAAAAAGATAATTGGGAAATTTGAAGATTTTTAGAGGAAAACTGTCAAGAACAAAACATTTAATTAGAATCATTGTCGGTTATAATTTCCGTCAATCTTTAGCTACAATAACAACATTTTGTAGAACGACACGTTCCATTTGTAAGGGTGGCAATTAGATTAGATGAAGATAGAAATGGGGAAAAAATCGGGCATTCTACTATATTGTTATTTGTTTTGACGTTATTTGATGAGATTTACGGCTACCGGAGGCAACCTATGCACTGTGAAGTGGAACGAATCCACGAATTGTAGTGCCACTAGATCAAAATAAGAGTAGCCAAGAGAGGATGGAATAAAAAAGCTACATAGAAAGTAGAAGAGTAGGAAATTTATCACCGTTCGTCGTTTAGAATAGATGAAATAAGTGTGAAAGGTAGAATAAAGTGCTTTCTTATCATTGAAAGACAGACATTCTGAGGTGATAACATTAAGTTGATATGGGTGAAACCGACACCTGGTATCTTTACTATATTAGAAAATTACTAGTTAATGTTCTGTAACTAACATAAATCATTTAGTAGGGAAACTGTCTATTTTCAAATTCCATACATTAAACTAACTAAGTTAGTAATAGGGAATCTCGTTTAAAATCCTTATTTGATTCTAGAAAATCTACGGACGATAATTGATGATATTTTAGAATTTATTTATAGATTGATATTGGAACTTTTACTCAATTAAATTAGCATGAGAGACGTAATGTCACCGACAGTAATTGCTTTATTAAGTAAAACTGTGCTTTTCCACTACACCATTACCGTCTATTCTCATACAAGTTTACTCTATTAAATAGTTGAACATAGAGGTATAGTGTTTAGGGCTTAATTAATGCCTACATGTACAATATACACACATGCTGGATTTATTCCCTATGGTTCCGAAACAACAAATTTATCGAGTTTGTTGTTTTCAAACAACAACAACATGAATACATTCGGGCAGGTGTACAACATTAGAAATACACCGCCTTATTGTTGTTTCCCTCCTTTGAACACAAACGATTCAAACAACTATTCCAATAAATCTAACATTGTCGATACGCTTTAATACTTTGAAAGTCTTCTATGTCTCTACATATAACAATTGACATGTATTGATTTCGTCTCTTGTGTTACTTACGTTAAAGATCTTCTTCCGTTTATTAAACATTGAATTTTCCAATCTTATATTAATGTGATTTAATTAGGCCAGAACGGAATTATTTAGCTTTAATGCGGCTGCTATTTTCAACGAAATCAACGCTGTTGGATTATTGAAAAATCCAAGAGAAATCCACTAATGCTAATTCCAGTAGTTACAAAATATTCATAAAGTTGAGTAAAATTGTATGAAAATAATGAACAGTAATACAACAGTAGTGATATGACCGTTGATATTGAAACTGATACAAAATTCTAGATTCTCATTGTTGGTAAAATTTAATGAGTCTCTTTTGATCTAACTGTTACAGTCTGTTGATTTTCGTTATTTTTCAAACATAATTCTAATATTTCACACTCGATGCATCGCTTTGTTTGAATTTTCTCAAATATTTTCCACAATTAAAAGAGTTTTTGAAAAATAATTGTGTCCGGCGCATCCACCAAAATTCGCAATTATTTAAAAATGAACACACTTCTTTGTTCGTTTTCTCAATTATTGGAAAATCGAAATGGTGGTATTCGATTCACACGACTACTAGCAAAACGTCCAATACAAAGTTGTTTTATATTGCGAAAAGTTTTATTATAATTCCTAATTTCCTATTGAATATTCACAAGAACATTGGCATTAATTAAATGTTTCTCGATCCTCCATGATCAATAGTTGGCCATACAATAATCTGTCTTGCTTGTTCTTAGAAGGACAAAGTTATGAGACAAAGTTCTTTACGTACAAATACGGCCAGCCTTTCTAGACTTGTGGCCCGCAGCGGCCATAAAGAGATCTTAATCGACCCGATACTAATTGCATATTCTTGTACTAGAGGATTTCATTACGAGAACACTCGGATTCTAACACAAACGGAAAAAATTCAGCTTAATTCTCATTAAAATCGGAATTAATTGGTGTAGTTGAGAATTCTTAAATTCCATCAATTTAATTCTTTATTTTTAGATTCTTTTGTATTATTCAACGATAAATGTGTGTATGTTACACGAATCGGTTGTAATGTTTGTTCAACATTTGTTCCACATGTCGCCCAGTTTACATTGTGTCCGTATTGCGCTTTGGTGGCAGGAAACTGATGGGACCAGTTCAGTTTAGAAATGCTTTGACTTCGAAAACTCGACTGCATTATCAGCTAAATTAATCCAAAAGTTACAATTTTAGCTGCATGTTTTACTATTGTGTACTATTTATTTGTTTAGTGCATAGTCGGAAAGATTCGAATATCGGTGACAATTTGTACTGGTTTTATTTTGAAACAATTTCAAATAGCGATGAATTTTACTAATTTCCGCATCACTGTTTTTTGTATTTAATTCAGGTTTTGTATAGGGAAATGTACTTTGAAAACTACACTAGAATTTTAATATGTTTTTGAACAGTGTAGTTTAGATGCAACACCCGGATTTTTCCTTGTACGATTACACTTTCCTTATTTTCTTTTATAAAATACTTAATCGGATGAAAGATGGCCTTTATTATAGCGCTAGTCATGCATTTAAATGCTTGATTCATTTTCTATCGTTTTTCACAAGTTTTCTCGTATCTTTTCGTCTTTTCGAGATTTAAATAGCAAACTAGTCTAGAATCCTGAACATACCGTGAATATTTCAATATTGTAAAACATTAAATGAATTAACCGAACGGAATTATTAAAGATGCATGGAGAAATGTAAAGAATTAAAAGAAAATTTCAATTTTACAGGGTATAAACTGCACTGTATATAAATTTTAACAAAATTGCTATCGTAATTTTAATAAATTAGAAGTCTATTTAATATTCTTTAACATACCTGAAACAGTCTGTAAATATAAAAGGAGGAATATGATAGGAACGTTGAAAGTTTTAATAACACGCTAAAGCACTGGAAATATAAAAATAGTAAATTTGGCGGATGCGCCGAGATAGAATTTCAAATATCCTTTGATTTACAATTAATACTTAATGATAGGGTTTAAATTATCAATTTACTACATGGAGATAATCCGTTGAGAAGCATTCGTAAGAGAGTATTAAGGGGTTCACATCTTTCCGGTATTGATTATTAGAAATTACGCATCATTAGGATCCCATTAGCCGTTAATAAAGCTTATCTATAGCGTAAACAATCTAAATATACTAATTGTAATGTAATTCTGTATGTGTCGTCTTGAATTTTGTCTAAACTCGGTAGCGTTAAATCGAGTTGTACACCAATTCTATTCAATTTAAAAGCATCTACAAGACAACAACAACAAAGGTATACTTACGTAAGACGCGTAGTTTTATTTTACGATCAACCACCATTCCTGTACTCATTTGAATAGCTGAGCAGGTATACGTTTTACTATCATTTCGATTGACGTTTTTTATCAATAAACCATCACCCATTACAGTGAATTTATCTTTATCTATAACAGAAAAGTCGCAAAGAGGTACAACGATTGAATTTCAATCGAATTATCTCTACACAATTGATTTTGGTTTAAATTTAATTTTGTTGTTTGTAAAATTTCGCAATAATGGAATGTTCTCGATTCAATATTAACGGTAATAAATTATCGACATATTCAGTTACAAATTTGAAACATACCAAACATTACATACCTGATATATTACCATCTTCAACTGACCAAATGACATTACCGCCACGTACCTCACAACGTAATGTTACATCTTTACCTTCAATACCATTCTGTGTCATTGCCGTATCCATAAACGTTAACGGCGCTACAAAATAATTTATGTAAAAAAATGGTGTATTGTAAGAGTTATTAGAGCACATAAAAACGTATAATCCAATAAAGATTTATCGGTAATAAAACGTATGATGGGTTTGAGGTTTGGATGGGAATTTCCCGATTAATTCTATAAATTTTTATATGTAATAAGAGTAAATATTAGACGTACACACAAACAGATTTAGAGACAAGGAAATAATTGTCTTATGCAAACGATTTAGTTTTGGGATTATTGGAAATTCAGACCCTACTCATTGAACTTGACATAATTGTGTCAATAATGAACGTAGCGATCTAATCAACTCAAAATAACTGTGGTAATTCGCAAACAAAGTGAATAATTAATCCATTAAATACAGTTTGTGTAAATATTTCATCAAATATTGAAACTATCCTATTTCCTATGTCAATTCGTGTAAAATTCCAGTAATTGTTTATCGAAGAATTCCCAAAATTTTCGCAACTAAATTACACTTAAATTAAATAAATGGAGATTAATGTGAATGTATAGTTGACAATTCTAACGACTTGCGCCTCTATCACTGCTGTTCCATCCCCGCAAAAAGACCACAATAAATAATAATAATGGCATGAATTTCAACATTTTGCAACAATCTAACCGGGTTAACAATTGTGTAAATAACATATGGAACGTGATGTAAATTCATAAAGGAATTCAACTCGACTATCCATCTTTGTTTGTACTACAGTTCGGGGTGTAGATATTTTAGTGTTGCTAGCTATCAACTTAATCATAATTTCTAATACATCTGTACTTGTAGCTATTCGATCGAATAAGACCCGCAAAAACATTGTTGTATTTGATAATAATAACAATAATAGCGTGTAGATTCAGTAATGTTCCTTGACAGATTTTGATAGATGATTTCAACGGAGAACTACTTACTTTCTATGGTTAGATTGAATGTGCGTTTTTCATTACCAGCTGAACAGACGTACGTCCCGGCATCTTCAGCCACGGTTTGATTGAACACAATAGCCGTACCGTACGATGATGTCTGTACATAAGGCCGGGTTTTCACGCCGAGCAAACCTTTCGGACCACGCCATGTAACCGATTGTCCAGCCTCATCTTTGCACAATACAACGAACGTTTGATTCAACAATTTCGTCGCCGATTCCAGCGTTATACGCAAACTGATTACGTACGGCAGTACTGCAACAAACAGAAGAATTAGTTCAATCGATACGAGAAATAAAATTTTCAAGTATCGTTCGAATCATGAGGGAATATTTCGATGGGAGTGGATGCATCTTTACGTATAAAGTTTTCAAATTTTCCGCATTTTCGATCGATAAAGTTGCTCGTTTATAACCATCGTGTAGTCGAGTTGAAAGATTAATTATTTCTGTTTAGATGGATGTCATCAATTCCGACAAAAACTTGAATCATTCTCGAATTCAACACAACAATCGTAATGTAGTTTAACAACAATAACTTCCAATTATTCGTTTGAAAATGGGAAAATACATCAACTCTATAATCGTATTTTTATTTCTGTAATTTAATGTAATGATTTGGAGTTTTATAAATATTCTCATTGTTGCCGTTATGTTGAAAAATAAAATCGTAGTACAAAACAGAAATGATACAGTAAACGAGACGCGATAAAAGCCATCCTGTTTCCTCTAGCTTCGTCTTCCGTTCAGACTTTTCGTCTGCTTGTAAGCAAAACGCTCTATTTCGTAGAAATATGGACAATAAAATTGATTCTTTTATTAGACTATTGAAATGTACGAATTGTTGTTGTTAATTAATAATTCATTGATAGTTCTATATTTAATTCATATGTCAGGATCTGCAACAAGGGTTACATCTATTAAATAAAATGATGGAAGGTTGGAACGTGACAGTTTTCTGGAAATAAAAAATCAAAACTCTTTTAGTCAAACAACATAAAACAGATCAGTGTATTGTCATGTTTTATTCAAAAGCTATCGCCAGAGACAAATCTACAGTTGTGCTCTCATTCGAATTAGTGTTAATCAAATTAAACCAATTGAATAACAATACAACGAATAGAATATTGATTCGATTTCGCATCGGCAATAGTTTATTAACATTACAATATCCATCTGTTTTGAATCGATACAGATCAGAAAGTCGTTTTGAAAAAGGCATTTTCATCAGCTTTACGTTCTAAATGACGGTAAATTGGATACTTGAACGGCTGTTCGATATATTAGATTCTAATATTGGGGATTTCGTACAACGTGAAAATGGTGAAAATTCGTTATTAATGTTTTATAGTTGAAATATGGTTTTTACGATCCATTTATGTAAAAATTCACTCTTTTTTCTCACTTTATTAAGCACGAGAATTTTTTAAAAATCTGTAAAATCCACTTCAATATAAATTCGAGTAGAATAAAATTTTATGCTAGTGAGTGAGTAATAACCGAAACGTTAGTTTGCGGATATCGTTTAAATTACTAGGAAAATTTATTAGAGAGTTGTACGAAAATCAACCAAATTTAGTAGAAATTGCAAACTAGATAACAAAACTCATCTTTTATAGTGGTTATAAATAAGACGATAACAGAAAGCCCCATCGGTTTTGTTGACAATTTATATAAAATTGAAGTTTAATTTCTATCAATCATAACTTGTTTGTCAGTACTGGTGGATAAATAAGTTTGCATCGACAAGCTTTAACGAGAACTTCGGTAAGTTTAAGAAAAGTAATAACGAGAAAAATTCGCATCCTTAAGAAATTCCCCAACAATCTTAAAACAAAGTTAAACCGAGACACTTTTATACGATTACAATAAAACATTTTGGAGATTTCTAAAGAAACTCGGTTTGTTACTAATTATATCAACGTAAACAAAAACAAAGTTTACACGTTAACTAACAGTAAAACCGCTAAGTAGCTAACAAATTTAACACCTGACTAACAATTCTGTCTTCTTTTTGTTACAGAGATCGACATCGGACGCGAAACTTTAGCAGCATTATCGCCATTCGACGAAGAATTGGCTTGTAGACTTCTTGAATAAAAAAATTGACATCTTACAGGATGAAAGTAGCCGACAAATCCCTCCTTTATCTAACAACAGAAGCTTCAGTTTTGTTACTATTGTTATACTACGAAGTTTCCGTATTCTATTCGTGTATATTGCACGAATTGTATTCGAAAAACGATGCGAAATTCGGGGTAAAGTCGTGCTTCTTTGCGAAACTAAAAAGGTGCGTGTACAATAGACATCTGGTTTTGACATACGGGGGTCGTATTCAAACAATCGACCGGTTGTCTACATTTCCTAGCGATTAATAAAGTTTTAAATTCGCGTGTATTGTCGAGTAATTTTGGTGGAGGCGCCGGGTAAATTTTAATCAAATTTTTTCTCGCTAATCATGCGGTATTTATGTTGTTAGAACTTTGATAAAGTTTGCTTATATTCATTAAATCACTGATACAATCGTTGAAGTTTGATAATTGGCGTCAAAGGAGTTTTGTTTTTTTCCAATAATCTCTAAGGTATAAGTTTGGTGTAGGCGCTGAGTAGGCAGAAAGCTGAATAATTTCGTTCCCTTTTAATTAGTATTTACAAACTCAACAATTCTATCTGATTTGACTGCAAAATATTCAAGAAAGTCACGTTAATATCTAGGGAAATGTGCACGGCTATATGACAAAAATAACGAGAGAGAGGCACGAAGAGAAATAGTACGGTTAAACTTTGTTCGAAGCTTAGTCGTAAGCTTCCACTTAATTAACTATAGATATTTAGTAATAGCCCAGTTACAAGTTTACATTCTCGTCATATTTGTCTTAAGCTTCGATGTGGAACTTTTATTGCATCCATTAATAATGATGATACAGCATATTTACGGATATATTTTCAACTTAAACTAGCCGTTTGTTGTCATATTGTTGCTATCATGGGGGACAAACTTTTGACTTGATACGATAGAATTAACCACTCGAGTACAAACACGTACTGTTTATTTATTTGTGTCTTCATTTTTTAAACGCTCCTCCAAAACAATTTATCTCCATTTGCTGTATTATTTCTTATTCAACAATAGAACTTAATCTAGGATTAGAGTCAATCGAGTGTAGTTCTTATAAGCGCTTATCAGAAGATTTACTCTCCGATCTTCCCTGCGCCATTAATTATAATCTATTTCGACTATCTAGTTTTATTTTATTATATAGTTGTGGTAAACTTCAAAGTTAAAACGCTGAAACGATTCTGTGCCTCGTTGAACCAAGTAATTACTGATGTAAAATGAAAGGAAAACCAACCAACGCTATAGCCACCATCGACTTTCCAACAACGAATAAGAAGAATTTCCATTAATGTCGTTAACAACGAAAATAGTTTAGAATTGGGAGCGAGAAATTGCAGATAATTCTCCACAAAAGACAATTCTACCAATCAACTTAATCGAATTAAAAGATTGTTGGAAATTTGAAATTTTATCAATCGAACAAAATAATTCCAATTATTTAACAAAATCGAAACAATTCTGTAGTGTATTTACCAAAAATAAATAGAATACCCCTGTGGAATTCGATGGAAGTTAACAAAACAATTACCACCATTTGTTCGGGAATTTGGTTTCGAGGGTTAGTTATCCGGGCTCCTACACGGTTTCCATTCGATTCTATGGCTGCATCATCTGGCAATACAGATCTCAATTTCATTCAGTCACATTACAAACATCATCATCCCAATAAAAACAAGCTAAATGTAATTCTTATTTTTTCCCCAATATTTTGTAGGAAATATGAGTGGTTGGTTTAATACATTGGCTAGCTTTTTAAAGCTTAACGATCCCATCCTCTACTCGTATGACAGTGTCAGATCGTTGTCCTTGATAAAAATCATGACAAACCGTCCAGTCGACGGCCAGTTTATATCCAACGGATATTTTTCGGGACAGTTATGAATTTTTAACTTGTCAGATCTGCATTTATGGTGAAAAACTGAAAACTGTTCATAAATTATAAGAAAAAAACACATACAAAAGTGACATGGGAGCGAGAAAAAATAACTGATAAAAAATTACATTGCCAGAATCTGTAAATTCATCTCTTTAAAATTGCCAAGAGTGTAAGCGTGTTGTTTATTGTTACATATAAAAGTCAGTTGTTGCCTGATGTTCTATGACATGTAGGATGTTTATTTGATGCGTGACGATGAGAGTGGTTTAAATAATTTGTAACAAAATGTGCACAGCACATAACACTAGCAGGAACAAGCGATAAATGCACTTGCTTTATAATTGTAAATTTCCATTCATCGCTATTTTATTCCACCCTCAACGACACAACTGGCCCAACTTGTTTATTCTGCCTGTAATGTTTGTATTGGACATTATTACTACTATTCTACCCCATGGTTTTGGAGTATACAGATTACGAATCATATTAGAATATTGCTGTTTGTGTTATCAACAAATCGATAGTTATCTATCCGTTGTGGTATTTTTACTAAAATTTGTTTATTCTAGCGGGCAAACATGACTGTAACATAAATCGGGCACAGCTTTTTCAAATAAAGAAATTTAATTAAACATGAATTGCTCGCTAACAGATTGGAACACTTCCAACTTTCCAGTTAAAGGAAAAAATTAAATTTAATTGGCACAAATCGTACAATCAACCGACAATAAGCCCAATTTCTGTTAGTTTAATTGTAGGGAAAAGACGAAGTTTTCTACCTCCATCAATATTTTACTCCTTCAAATCCCTTGTCTGTTGTTGTGAATGGTAAAAGTATAAATTCTAAAATCTTGACAGATTATCGATAAACAGTAAGGGAATTTTTATAAAAATGAAAGAAACACGATATTCTCGTTAAGGTATAGAAATGCGGAAATTTTCGGCGAAATTTGTACAAACAACAGGCAAAAAGTAGAAGGAACAATAAATCAGAACTAGTTTTATCATATTCCTTTCGTAGCCAAGTTATACGACTTGATCAAAGCTATAGAATATGTAATAGAGTCGAATTCGAAGACAGGAAGAAGAAAAAATTTAAAATCGAATCTAAAATCGTACAAAATCTAAAATTAAATCTGCCTCTAAATAAAGAAATATTTCAACTGCCAGTTCTGGTAATCAACGTAAATCTCGCAACTTATTCTTCTCGCTTCCATTCCTCACAATGTAACAAACACCGATCCAGTTTCTTGCTGCAATTTCAAAAGAATTCTAATTAAATAAATGACTTGATTTAAAAAAAAAATCCAACACAATGCGAACAATTATTTCGAATAAACTGCTATATTTTATTTAGAGATAGTAATAAAGTGATAATCGAGAGCAATGAAGAAAAATCAAAGCTGAATGACGAGAAATTCTCAAAAGACTTGAATTAAAATGGAATAAAAAACGATAAACGAGCATTCAATTGAGCTGAATTTGAATGAGTTGATTCAATCTAAGTGGTGGCTTTGGTATACGTTTCTGGTCTCAAATTCTAATGCTGATTATTTAAAAAACTCCAAATTGAATTTGTTTTTTCAATATAAAAGTTAACATTGAAAACGTGTCTGTTCGGTTTGAACAACAATTTCACAGAGATCCTTATCGGTATGGGGAGATAATAAGAGATTTTGATTGTGGATAAGAAAATATCCAATTTTTTGTCGGTTTCAGGCAAGATTACTCTTGAATTGTAGACGAACCATTAACTTCAAATACACGGCTTTTATTTATTATAAAAGTTGGGGTTCTTTAAAGACAAATACCGCTGTAGAGATCGAAAATATCCAATTACCGTATGTTTTTACATTCAAAGGATTTTTTCCGGTAGCAAAATTTTATATCAATTCCATTTTCGATTCGACTGTCGGTTAGATGGAATGTTCGAATTTATGCATATCCGCAAAATTGTTTTTTGAAAAAAACAATAAAAATATTTGAAATATTGGCAAAATAAATAAACAGATATTACATTTTCTAGACTGAAAAAGAGAATAACTACGGGAGTGTATTTGTCGATAAAATTTAGGATTATACTAAATTCCACAATTTAGCTACTGGAGGAAATCACCCTTGAACGAAACAACAACGATAAGGGATGAAACCGTTTTAAAATACGCTGCCATATCTTTGATCCACTTGTATTACCTGTCCAATCACAGTGGGGCATTTTTCTTTGAACAACTCTAATTATAGGTGGATTACTAGAATAAATTCTCGAATGGGAAATTGAATTTAGAGTTCTTTTAATCTGAAAAATAATCCTTTGATGTCATTACTCTACAGTTAGCCAAAAAGGATAGCCTTTTATCTTTACGTTGTAACAATCAGATAAATATTCGGGGCTGTTTTAGTGGAAAATTTGCCTTCTTATCTTCAACATTTTATTTCTCAAAATGAATTTTGTGTTTTACACAAAAAGAAACCACCACCACCATTGACCCCATTCTGTTTTTAATTAAAAACTTAAATTCAGACTAAATTGTTATTAACGATGGAAAACAACTAGAACATAACGATGAAAAAGAAATTCAAAGATAGTTTCCCTTTAAAATTGTTTTAACAATAAATGGTAAGCATATAATCAATACTGTTAATTTTCAAGATTCTTTTCTACATCGTTGCTTGTAGTTTTAATAATTCGATGTTTGCCCAAGAAATTATTTCGTTAACAAACGTATTAAAAACGCCCATCAAAAGAATCATTTCTTGATCTTCTCTCAAATTTTGCCTTTTTTATGGGTGTTTTTGTAAAACTTCCAAGCTTTGTTGCGCAAATACAGATGAATACTTACCGAAAATCATCGTGAAATAGATGGAGAGACAGATATGGACGTCTTTGATTCCCTTCATGTTTGGATCTGGAAAAAATAAAATAAAGATCCCATTGAATACATTAAGATTAGCTTTGATTAAATATCGATTTTATCTTCAATAAAGTGCACATAACCGATTTTTCCTTTGATCTATCAACTCACTAACAAACTGTACAGTTCAATAATTCGTATCAACTAAATAGTGAATTAAAGCGAGTTATAATTTCGTTATTATTTCAAGCGACAAGATGATTAATCATCTTCCCCAACTGTTATAATTCTAATATACAGAATTTAAACCTGATTTTCTTGAGTTTATCCGGTGAAATTTACCGGATATTTTCGTCGAAATTTAGGGATTTTTAACAAATAAACATCGAAAAGATAAAGAAATGCCTCGAAGGTTCCAACTTTGCTTATAGAAATTCCACAGCGCGTCAGGTATTATGTTAATAACGAAAATTTTGTTTGATTTGAAAATATAAAAGTTGCAGGATTATAACAATTGTCAAGTGTCAAACAAAATTTCAGGCTTTTGTTGTGATATTTCAGTATTTACCTTGTGAAAACTCTGAATTTTTGCATCGATTAGAACTTTTAATCCCCCCTTTCAGTTATTCTCTCGGCTCTTATCTTTGACTATACAGCCGATAAGACGTCTTGTTGTCCGTTTTATCAGTAATTTTCATTTATGCTATTCCTCGATTGACCCGGTTATCTACTAAACAAACAATTACTAATATTGATTCGAAATTGCCACCCTCTAATTCTTCAGTTTCATTACAACATCTCTTTTCATCCAATCGAACGGAACAAACTGTAAGAATCGGCGAACATTTGTACCAATTACACCATTTCCTCCTATTGTCACGTTCATTGTATGTTCAATGTTTTAGTCTCTGATTTCACCAGAAAGCTTTCACGGAATTCCACATTCACCCTTCGTCTTTTATTAACTCTATTCAATTTTTTCGCCCATTCGTCCGACTTTTTTATCGGCCACACTGCGATTACAACGGAAATTAATTTGATAATACAATCACAAATTATGATACACCATTCACAATATGTGGATTCAATGTAATTTACCCCATGTTAATTGAAATTATTGTCCCCACAATTCGGTTTGTTTTGCAATGAAAGGCTAAATGAAATTGTAGTAGGTTTTAATGAAAAAATTGTCGGGGTGCTGCAAACTCCCCTTTTGTGTAAACTTAATTGATTAAGTCTCTACTGCGGTTGCTACAGGCACCCGATAAGACACACAATAACTTGAATATCTTTTCGAAAACAATATAGGGCTTTAATGAAATAGAAAGTGGCGATACAGTTTTGTTATTATTTGTGGTAAAAAATTACAAAATTGAGTTTTCTGTGTCTCTAGAGGGGTTGAATAATAAAAAAGCTGATCAAAGTGAATTTGTACATACACCGAGAAAGGGGTTCCATAAGTAAATTTACCAATAAAATTTTTATTCAAACCGCAATCGCCACACACAAAAAAAGAGTAAATAACAGAAATCAAAGCATAATCTTCTTAGAGATTTAGTGGTTGCGTATTTTGTTCAACTTCCTTACAACTAGAATGGGAATTCCATGTAGTGGCAGTAACAGTAAGGGTTGTTTTAGTTCAGTTTCGGTCCTATCCTAGAGATCCTGTCAATCCAATCAACACAAAGTTAAAGTAAATTTTTTCCGGCATCCCGGGTCGATCTAAAAAATGGGACACACAAGAAAAAGTAAGTAAATTTTCTAGCAGAAAGTTTATTCGCTTTTATTTCCGATAGAAACGGGGGGAACCCGTTGAAGTAAATTCCTTTACGCCACTGCAACAGCAGACGGGGACGGTGTGTTGGATTTTCGTCCTGTCAAACGTCAATAACTTGATAGAGGCTATTAGATTGAGCCTGGTATTTGGAAGATCGACTCTTATTTACTCCAAATAGCACCATATTGACCATCCAGAGTTTTAGAAGAGGGAATTTCTATTCGGTCATCGATCATTTATTTGATCTCGCTTTAATTAATTCCGATATCAATTCTACCGAAATTGAAAATTACAACCATTGTACAAACAATATTAGGGAAGCATAATGCAAAGGTAGTTTCTAAGGTGGGGTTTTAATGAATATTTATCGTGGGCTAAATTGTAGGGAAAAATCAAGTAAAGGCGCCACTCCTATGTTTGTCCGAACGTCTATCATGTTCAAATTGAGTCGTATAAATGTGAATGTAAACAGGGAATGGGGTCGTATTGTGGGAAATATTGAACCCTAACCTTCGTATAATTGAAACCAATAAAACTATCGGAAATTATCACGTACGCTCAATCAATTCGATGACTGTCTGACCCTTTCAATTGGTCGCCGGACTTTCACAAACGGAACTTTTTAAACGACTTCTAGTCGAATTTCCAGTAATATCAATGGAATGTAGTAAACTTTGTACATATTTAACAACATTGACCGCAACGACAGGCGCGACCCATATCCGTGTTCTGCGGTATAAAGGGCGGCTTCCACAATCGACCCATGCTTAATTTCGGATTCATTTAAGAATTGTGTACAAGTTTTAATGGGTGGAATTTCTTCTATTCCATTTCTACATTAATTTCGCTGAATTTTAGAGAAAATCCAATCGGATTTCTTCGAGTCGCAGGAAAATATGTAGAGATCCCAGTAATTACGGCAATTTCTCCAAGAAAATTCCATTAAAAAATCGACATTTTCGCTGATTTCCCAGTGTAAATACGTTAATAGAATTCGTCAGGGATGCTTCATTAAAATCTCAAGACGTTCTAGATATTCTTGTTCTAATCCTGTCACCAGTTTATGTACATACTTATGTAATTTTCTTCAGCTAGGGGATGTTTCAGGTCACTAAACTTCCAACCCTTTTACATTCTTAATGAAACATAAAACCGAGTATAAATGAAACGAAATTGTTGCCCATTATTATCATCCATATACAAATTTAATTAGTTTTAATTCAATTTATTGTAGAAATTGTTAATTATTTTTCGGTTCAATTTCATAAAGAATACCTAACAAATTTTGACGCTACGCTAAATAATTCCTCTATAGACTTGCATTAAATGGATATAAATGGCTCTAGCATTGAATTATTTAACAGAAAACAATAAAGAGGATACTACAAGTAATCTATCTCGTTGTCTCGTTGTCGACAGATTAGTTTTCTCTTCGAAAATAATGAAATTATCTCGATAAATGAATTATAACAAAAAACCCAAAACTCAAAATCTAAATCCCATATAATAATAACAATAATGATTAGGATGATATTTCGGGAAAATTTCGATCAGATCCAAAATGATATAAAATGAATAATTAGTGGAAAAATTTAGAATTCTCATCTTTTATTTAATTTTATTTAAATTTTCGAAGAATTTAAAACTTGACCTCTTTGATTTCTCTCAGTTTATCTTCTATTTTTAAACATTTTTCATTATTTAAGTACATCATTTTACAACCAATTATTCATTTTATATTATTTTGGATCTGATGATGGGAAATTTTCCGAAATCCTGCTAATTATTATTGTTATTATTATATGGAATTTTGATTTTGAGTTTTGAGCTTGAATGGATTCTTCGTTTCAAAATATTATCTCGATAAATTCATGCACAAGTTTTATTGTTGCCTCGTCCAACGAGTATTTTTGTGTCTTAATTGATTAAAATCGAATTTGTTATAAAGCGAATTGGATTTCTGATTTCAGAAAGGTTAAATGAATAAATGGAACTTGGTATACTTTTACAATATTGTTGTTCGGCTTTCGGGTAGGTAATAATAGAAAAGGCTTCACTTTTATTACAATTCCGATCTATACGAAACCTGATGAATTCAATAATAATATCGATCAAATTTATTTTTTCATTTAATTATCGTGAATTTATCGTGGTTGTTAATATAATCAACAAGTTTACAAGTTTATGTAACTTACCCGTACTTTTCCTATATTCTATAGAACAAACAATTCCACTTAATTAACCATTATACTCCATAAATTACTCGTGTTAATTAATTAATTTAAACACAACACGTACAATTGGAGCCACTTTAAAAGTTTCAAACGGTACTATTTTACAAGTGTTGCTTCTAATTGGTTTATAATTTCCTTTTAAAGAAATTTACCAGATTTGAACCGTCCGCTATTGGGTTTATTCGGTATAAAAAAACCACCGGCCGATTCGTTTATAAAGAAGGAAAACTGTCCAGGACAGAATGATGATCGGTCCTGTGTAGCGTTCTCGTTGTTGGATGCGGTGGTGGTAGCGGTGGTGGCGCGCGCGAAATTATACTGGCGCCACATGGACCAAAAACTGGCAAGAAAGAGAGGAGTCTCTAGGAAAACTGTTCCACAACATCGATTGTACATGTTTGTTGATATTTTATTAGTATTTAGGGTCATATTTCGTTCTATTTGTTGATTAATTCGACATGGTGTTGTTGAATTCGAACACATCCTGCTTATTTCTATTATCATTAATATAATTATCTTTCTAACAAGGACAGTTGTATTCGCTTTATTTGTTGTAAATTAAAGGGAGTTTATCCAATTGTATGTATGGTACGTTGGGAAATCGATAAAATTCAGGGTGGAATTTTTCAAAACGCGCCCCAGAAAAATCAACTTTATATGCGACAAACTGGCCTTTGAATATTGACCAGTTTTTATTAGTCTGAACCGATCAAAAGTCGCTAAACTAACACGAAGAAATCGTCGTTGGAAAACTTGCAATTGCAGAAAAGTTTCCAATGATCGTTTTATAAATTCGTCATAGAAAAGTAATCATCTAGTCGTACAACGATCTCTTTAATTTACCTTGTCGACTTCCTGCATGTTTCTTATCGGTTTGCATGCGACACCCAATTATTCTCAAATGCAAATGACTTTAAAATTAATGAAATTATTATACTTTAAAGCCCTTAAACTCGAACCGTTGTAATAACAATTTTACTGATTGTTAACGACCCGGGGGAAATTCTAGAAAAATAATTGACCCAATTATCAATGGAACATTTTGAGTAAAAACAACGCATTCTCGTCGCGCTCGATCAATCACCAACTTTAAAGAAAATCCACAGACTCGATAAAAGTGACACTTTTAATATTGCTTTGATACAATCTTGACAGCTGCCATTCTTCGGATTTCCCGTCTCTCCTGTTGGTTTAATTTGTACTGTTCCTATTAAAAATAAACATCAACTGATCACCACGCATTCTCGATAATAAATTCCGGTGATTATTTATTTTCGCTTTTTTATATAGCCCTGTACTGAAACTTTTTTAATTTTCCACCGATATGTAACCGGCGTATGTCACAAGAAAAACGTTATTTGAAAAGATAAACCAATCATTCGGGATTTATTACGAATTTTCTACACGAATATTAAACTGATTAAACGTATAAATACTATTGAATGTGATTTATTTACATTTTTTCTATGATGAGTTAAAATGTCCGCTTCGATTGGGCTCTATTTACAATTTTGTAAAACAACCAATAAAGCTTTCAATGTTGCCTGTTGTAATGACAAGACATCAAAGATGTTTCAGTATTGTATTCTATTAATTATCAAGTATGTTCCACTAGTTTCCATCAGAAAGCTCTACAATAACTAATATATTGATGAAACTTGCAACAACAAGTAATAAAAAAAATTCTATACTAGAAATTCGTAGAGTGAACTAGCTTGAGGGAATTGAATCAATCTAGACCACCAAAACTAATAAGCGCTTCAATTTAAATTTTGTCCATACTAGAGATATTATAACAGCATTATTTAGATGCCACAAGAAATTCAACTATCCAAATAAGAGTTCTAGTTATCTTCTTGATTGCTTTTAATTTAATCGGTCTGTGGATTATTCAACAAATCTATTAAAACTTGCCGGCAAACTTCTAGCATGTTCACAATTACAGTTTCAGCAGTTTTGTCGTCAGAAAAATTTGTTTGGTTTCCATCAAAAGTTTGGGCAACACAATGAACGACACAATTTCGAATTATGCGTTAATTTTCATGTTATTATTGAGGTTTTTTTGGAATTGCCATCAATTAGGAAATGTGTGCTCCATTAAACTACAGTCGGGTAATTTAAATCCGATGGTCATTAATAAATTTTCTTTGTTTTGAATCCTGTAAAAGTTGCGTTTATAGTGAGCCACCATGCAATATTCGCATTATTTTCCGCTTTTCGTTAAAACCATCACATATGAGGTTTTCTATTAATCTTTCAAACCTTCTATTTTCGTTGAAAATCATGCAAATTCACCGACCGTCCCGAGAGTAGACGCATTTGCGGGCCGAAAGGCAAAGCATCTTTGATTATCGATCCAATTACCAATTTACAGTCGAGGGGTAGATTAATGTGATAAGAAAATTCCTTATTTTCGTCATCAGTTTATCAGTTGGTTAATTAGCGCCTCCACCATTTTTCCACGTTAATCCACCAACATTGCAGTCAATTATACCGGCGGATTAAAATAACGCCTGTTTTGGACGCGGTTTATATTTATAAAATCCTTCATCTTTCTCTTATACGTTTAATATAATTATAATTCCACTTCTGTTGTTTATGGAAAAGTATTCCACCTGGATTTAATTTGAACAAAATATAAATCAAGAATGAACGAATCGGGAAGAGACAAGCGCTAAAATATAAATCATCGAGGGAATTTCATATTGCATTTATAATTTCGTGTGTCGGTTATTCCACAAATAATAATAATAATGATATTTACAAAGATTTGGAAGCAAATTAAAGTTCTATATAGAAGAGAAAATGGGGCAAATTTTGATCGATATTGTCGTATCGGTTGCCAACAATAAAAGCAAACAATTACACGAAATAAAATAATCAGAATTGAGTTTAAAAGTGGAAACTTGACGAATTTTCCAGCAATATGATGGTTGCTATTTGACTACCAAATCAGTTCTGTTGGAATCGCCGTTTAAAACGATTTAATGAAATATTCTCAAGCGTAAAAATAAACGTAGAAAACGGTTGAGCGATAGAGGATAAGTCTATTTTGATGTTCTAATTCACCTTGTAGCCAAAAATCTGGAAATTGTAACGATTCACAAGGATGTTGTCGAGGGGGTGATGGTTCACTGGGACATTGTGGCGTCTATATTGGCGCCGGCAGCGTCGACGTCTCCACGGCGCCAAACTAGTTTCATCCCCAAGTTGAGACTACTCTCCAGTACCTAAACTTACAACAATAACAACGAATACTGAAATACTGGTCTAGTTTTTTGTCCTTTTATCGATCGTATTGTTAGTTTAGGGGAAATTCAGGTGTTTCTTTATCTGGGTATTTATTTATTGGTTTTAGATCTAGATGGGGATTTGTTGGGCGATGATTGTAGAAAATGGCAGTTTTGGGAGATATAAATTTGAACCGGTTGTTTACCAACAACATAACACAAAAACTCGTCTTTTATTACTCTAGAAACCACGAAATTTTATATAAATAACGCCCATATTCTCAATTTATAATAATGATTAATGTGTTTATTCCTTTCGTCAACAATTCCATCACGAAAAAACCGATAACAATAGACTTGAACAATCCAAGAGAATGTTTATATTATAATTAAACCCAACCAGGATTAATTTTGACAATTCCACTAAGTATTAATAATAAATGATGGGATCTGTATGAACAATAAGCACACGAAACTTACTACAACTTGTATTACAGACATTTGTTGGAATGATGCTTGAATAGAGGAAATTTGCTTTAGGGTAAACTACACAACAACAACCACAACACTATCTGATTAACGACAAATTCTAGAAAATTCCGAATCTTCTGGATTTGTTTATGACCATCGATAATCTTAAGTTTAATCTGAATAAATATTTATGGACAACCGTCTGTGAGGAATCGGGATTAGAGGATTAATTCCAGGTAAGTTGTAGCCTTTGATGAATTTCCAGGAGAATTAGGGGATGAATTTCGATTATACATGCAGCAATTGGCTTTATCGATAATTAAAGCGGCGTCCATCATTCGCAAATCGCTCGATGAGTACATATCGATGTTCGATTAATAATTCCGTAATTACACAAATCCATTATTCTATTAATTATGGTAATTTATCAAGTACAATATGTGCTTCGGTCCAATTCCGCTCTTGTTCTTTTATTTAATATTCACAAAGTTGTGAATATATCACTATACTCGATAGTTTTTGTTGCGCACGGATGGTTTATATTGAAAATATGTGAATATTGAGAGTAATATATTGTAGAGAAATATATGGAAAATAGAGATATCTTACTAGTTCCGACATATTCCAATACACAATTTCTTTACAAAGTCGTTTATTTCAAAAAGGGGAAAACAAGCGCCACAAGAAAACGGCAAAATTGCGCCAATTTATTGACACAATTCAAACTTCGATGAAAGCGTTACAAAGTTAAATTTGGGGAATCAAATAAAGAGGATATTAAAGTTTGTCTGTTTACCTAAAGGGATAATTAACACACCAAAATCGCGTAAAATATTTTAATCAGCATCACAAAAAACCCAATCTTCGTCAACATCGATCAAGTGTTTGATAGATCGTCTCCTAGATTTCCTCGTAATCAAATGGAAATCAACGAATTCATCATCGGACGTTGTTATCTCTTCGTGTTTTTGATAATTCCGATCGTTCGACACAATCATATTGTCGTCAATATTCCAATTTTCTTCTTCTATAAGAAAAGGCCGATTAGAAACCTCATTAAAATCCTGATAATCTGAAGATACGGAACTGGATTTCGATTGGTGTTGATAATTATCGTCCAAATCTTCCAAAATTCGTCGACCATCGAAACGCGTTGTATCTTTTATAAAATCACGCAAATTACACTTTTTCTCTTCGTAATTTTTCAGTGTTGTTGTATCGAAATAATTCATCTCGAAATCGATAAATTCAATCTGTTGTTGTTGTAAATTATCAGGGAATTGTTCGAAATTATTATAATAGAAATCTAATAATAATAATTGTTTCGATTGGAATGTTCGTTGTAGAATTGATATAACATTGGATGAACATTTTAATATTTTTAAACGTTCCAATTCGAATAATTCATCAGGTAAACAACTAATTAAATTATTCGATGCATCCAATAATTCTAAATTGATTAAATATTTTATATCGGACAATAGCCACGATAATTCACAATTTACTAAATGCAATTCAACTAATTGTTCAAACCAAAATAACGATTTCGGTATTATCGATAATAATAAATGATTTAAATTCAATACTCTTAAATTAATTAGATTCAAATTATAGAAAATCTCGTCGAAATTGTTAAATAAATTGTCTATGCTTTTATTGCGTTGCGTATTACTCAAATCTAAATGGACTAAATGTTTACAATTTTTCAAAAACACCAAATCTCTATCGGTCAAACCACAACAACTCAACTCTAAATATTGCAAATTATTTAAACTTCGTGTAATTTTCAATTGATTCACTCGATTACAATTGAAGACTAATTTCTGCAAATTAATCGACGATTGTCCATTCAAACACCATTCGGGTATACTTTTAAACGAATTATTATTCAATTTTAATATTTGTAAATTTTGACAACACGCTGGCTCTATGTCGAAATTCCACAATTTATTGTGCGATAAATCGACAATTTCCAACAATTTAAAATTCGAATATAAACAACCTGGAATTTCAACTAATTGATTATTCGATAAATTCAGTTCTTTTAATTGTTGTAATTGCCGAAATACTGGTTGGAATTCAATTAAATTACAATTAATTAACTGTAAACTTGTTAATTGTCCTAATTGTAGTCCACATAATTGTTTAATATTGATTAACGAGTAATTATCTTGAATTATTTGCACTTTCTCCTCACTTTCTTTAATAATTTTATAATTGCCATGGGAATCTAACAAATCGAACGAAAGAAAATTGAGGTTATGTCTACGAATTAAGTTTTAAATTGTATTTTTCGTTAATTATTGTTAATTACCTTGATTGTTGTTCATTAGAATTCGATAATTTCGTATATTTCAATTAAAAAAACTAATAATTACAATGCAAACGGACACAATGCAATTTGTGCAACATTATAGGTTATGTTCGCTTTGATTCTATTTAAAATAAAATTCTCATAATTTTAAATCAAAATTGAATTATTGTTAACAAATAATGAAAATCTAACTCATAAAATCCACATTTTGATTGTAATTAAGGACAATTATTTTGGGGTTTAATTGAAATTCAAGCAATCACTTTGAAGTGTCCAATGGAGGGAAATTTGAAATCTACAATTAATGGACGGAAAAGCGGAATTATTTCAGAGATTTCTCAAAAATCCCGAAATTAATTGTAAGTTTATTGAAATTGTTACATTGTCGATTATTTTTGTTGTAATAAGGGTAAGATTACAAGAGAAGTGTAGAAATAGAAATTTATAGGTTATGTTATTATTGAAACAATTTTTTGTAATTTCTCGTTAAATATTTAATTTCTATTCAGAAATAATAATATTTTACAACGAAATAAAGATTTACGTTATAATACATAAAAATTACGGCTTTTTCAATAAATTTCGTTTCAGCCAATCAAATTGCGGCATAAAATGCGGAAAATTTGAATCATTGACGATTTTTATTTATAATAAATTACAAGCGTACATTTTAATTAATTAATCACTTCAGTTTGCTGAAATTCATTAAATTTGGTAATTGTGTATATTTCCTTCAAAGAATTAATAAATTTTGATGATCATCCTACAAAATTATAGGTTATATTTTATTAAACAGTAGTTCATCAAATTGTTCATAAACATTAACTATCATCGAATTATTAATTGGCCCACAATTAAAACAATTACTGGCTTTTTGTGTTAATTAGCGTTCGACCAATCAAATAAGCGTACCAATAGAGGGAAATTTAAATATGCTTAATGTTTTTGTTGTAAAATTTCTCGTCAAATTGAACTTCAAAGAAACGTTGAATCAATCTCTAAGTGCTCGATAAAATTGAATATTCCCGTGGGATTTCATCCGTATTCTTTTTTTAAGGTTTTTTAAGGTGTGATAGTAAAATCCCAATGGAAAATGTCTCTCTAAGACCAATTTATCTATCTAGTTCAAGTCACGTCCAAATCAAAATTGTTCTCAAACTAAACAGGTAGAATTTTGTGTATTTTTATTTCTATTCTTCCATACAGTCGATTCTTGTTCCTGATTTATATCTGGAGATGCTGTCTAGCAGCAGTCTTGTCGAGTTTTGCTTCGTTTTCTTCTATTACATCTGCTTTTCTAGTCGACTATGTGCTAGAGGAACTTATGTAGAAACGCTTCTCGTAAATTAGATTTAATTGTAATTTTTTGGCTAAACGATTAAGAATAGCGAAAAATTTGGGAGCAAATTGGACAATCTTGCCGAGCTTTAAAGGCTGACTTGTAGTAAAAGGTCACGTATTCGGCATTTCTCCAACAACTGTTCCAAATTGTTACACTCGCCTCTCTAAACGTCTCAACAACTTTCAACAAAGACCATTTTTTAAAAGCAATGATAGTGATGATACAACAGATGTCGACGTTAAGACATATTCTTTATGAAAACAAAAAGGATATTAATCAAAATAACAAACGAAACGTGCCTGCAAACTATTGGAATAAAATTTGAAAACAGAAAAAAGTTGTTTGCCACGCATCCCTGGCGGGGATCGAACCCACGACCTTTGGATTAGAAGTCCAACGCGCTATCCTCTGCGCCACAGGGACATGCAATATAATCAATTTTGGAAGGTATTTCAACCAAATTAAAAATAAACAAATTTTAACAATAATAACGATCGAAAATTGCGTTATAAATAAATGAATAATCTATTTCTGTAAGTAATTTTTAGTTGACGTTAATAATAAGCGTCGAAATTTGCAATATCGTCGTATATTCAAGAGATACAATTGGAATTAAACGAATCGCTCAAATTCCTTGGAAGCAACAAATAATTAAAATTCTCAATCCTGTTCGTCCTTTTTTCGCATCTCGACTCCACGACAGGCCTCTATAAAAGAACGAATTCCTTAGATGAGACGACAAGATTCGCAATTTATAGCCGACGAGGATCTTAATTGTGTGTACGTATACACCAAGGTGGAATAGAAATTCTACTGGTGGTCCAAGTGTATCGCATCAGGTGAAATATCCCACGGGACCAATTGAAGTTGGAGTATTTCTAGTTATGGCTACAATGGAATTAATCTCACGTAGTTTATTGCATTACACATTCGAAACTTTACACGTATGGGACTTATTGGCAATTAATCACGTTGATAAAATTTAAATTAGATTAGAAGTACAAATATATGGGGCTGTCAGTCTCGATGACTCTTTTCGGAATTCTCGATTCCAGTTACTTCTGTGTTCATTCAATCGAAAATTTAGAAGTACACAATTGAAAAACGATTTTTAGAAGTTGGCTAGTTTAGAAAACGAAATAGAAATAAAAATTATTAAATAATTTCTTTGGGGCGATTAGAGAGCTGCCATTGAAATTGACTACCAACTTTGAAAAAATAATCCGATATTTCGTCACCCAAAGTAGTTAGGAAATATCCATTTCCCCACTATTTTTTATACCAAAATGAGTATTTCCAACGCAAAGTAGTAGAATCTATTTCTAATTGGTTTAAATATTTGTAAAATTGATTTTCAAATATGGAATTATAGCATAAAATGGTGGTTAATGGAGGATGTAAACTGGAATAACCGAATACAACTCGCCTTTCAACAACATTTAATTCGATTTATAATCATTTTTATTTCACTGAATTCATTTATATTAACTAGAATTAATGGTAAAATACTAGTGATCAATTAGAGCATCAAAAACTCTATTTTTGGCTGGGATCTTCCCAAAAATAAAAATTAAATACAACAAGATTTAAATAAATTTACAGCAACAAAAAATCATAATACTAGAAAGAATCTATTTATCTTTTTTATCTTCAACAACCTCTTGATTCGGTTGATTTTCAATAGCATTATTTGTACTCTCCTCACTATAACCAAATTCATTCTTTCTAGTTTTATCAACTGGGTAGATCCAGCGTTGATATAAAAATATTAAAAATACAATATCGTCACGGAAACAACCTATACGATACATTGTTGGCATCTTTATAACAAAAGCAAACATATCATCAATAAAGGTATTCAAAAATTTATAAGTTAACATTCTCCATGGTAAATGTGCAACAGATTTCAATTTGTAATTAATGAATAATTGTGGTGTCATCATTATAAAACCGAAAGTTAATAAATAACCGTATAATAAGTCTAAAACGAACGAATACCAACCTTTATGTTCTAAATAAATTAAAGCATAAATACTGTAACATATCAATAATGGGAAACATAACCATGAGAGATATTTAAATGCTAAATTGTCGTAATATTTTGTACTGCTTTCAACATATGAGCCTTTATCTTTCATTACAATACGACCGTTTTCTATTTTAATATCTACAACTTTATAAATTTTCCACAATTCGATACCTAGACCGATGAAACAACTAACACGAACTAGTGTATTAGTTTCGTTATCCAATACGTATAACAATACAACTAAAGATTGGAATACACCGAAAAATACGCTACGTACAGATAGACCTTCTAGGGAATTACGATTATTCCAAAATTGTATATCGTTTTTAAACGCTAACAGTTCGAATATTGAATGCAATATTGATACGAATATCGTTATCGATAGCAAATACGGATTCGTATCCATTAAAGTTTCTTTTAATGTATCCTGTTCATCATCTGTAGCGTCTTGTTCTTTATTATCACCCCAAATATTCCACATTTGATGCATATTTTGAGCCGCATACAATTGCCATTTAAATAAACTTAACGGTTGATAGGATAAACGTAATTTAAAAGTATCATTTAACGGTTTATAATCACGTGCCATATTCCAAAAATCATTCCCATACAATATCGGTTTATAATATTTACCATCATTTGTGAATTTTATAAATTGATCTAATGGTGCAGGTACACTACCGTAAGTCCAACTGGTCTGATCCGTAACTAGATTTATTGTAAAATTCGGATGCCAATGCGATACAATTTTACCATCTTCAACTTCAATTTTTTCACTACTTCCAGTTAATAGATTTTTAGTACCGCTGGATTTTAGTTTTTTATACCTACAATTATAATGTAAATAAAATAGATTAAGTAATCTTTAAATAAATACCTGTTTAATTGTTTTGTAAATCGTGTTATTTGGTTTTTAGCGTAATTACTCGAATTCGGATCAGGACTTTGACCTCTTTTCGTTACAAAAACATGCAAATACAACGAACCATTATTGCGCATATGTTCGGTAACTGGTAGATCTTTCTCGATAGAATAACACCCATCGTTGTTGATCCCAGAATTCCAATCGCCGTAAACCAAACCGTCTTTATACCAAAATAAGTTTTCAATAGAGAAGCTCTTCATTATCGGTTCCTCGCTTATATAGACATGTAATGCTAGTGGTGTACCATCGTTGAACATGTTTTTGGCTACTGTTGATGGTATATTGGTACCATTTTGTGGTTGTGGTGTTTGTGATGGACGTCGAAATAATGACGTTATGAAATAAATAATCAACGCACGTACTATCAACGATTTAGTTATTGAAAAAAACGATTCCATTGTTGTTGGTTGACGTTGGGGTGGTGGTTGTTGGGATGCAGATGACGATGACGGTGGACTTTCTTGCTGAATATTCGAAAGAAAATTATCAATTTTGAGGTTATGTTAATTAAATTTTTATTTACCGTTTGGTTTTCTGTTTTCGGTACTAAAGCACCGGTATTTTCTGTAATTTCAACCATTGTCTTGGTCCTGTGAAAATTTTTATGAATTTTCACGGAAAAATCGATTTCTTTCTAAATTACAACTTGATACTCACTTTGAAATTTTATAATGTTGGCTATCTTGAATTTGGGGATATTTAGGGATTTTATTGTCATGTGACGGTTACGTTGGCTGTTCAAGCGGCCATCTTGTGGCAGTAGTGCGAAATAACTTCCAAGAACGCCATCGAAAATTTAAAAACTCGCAAATTTGGCTGTTTTAATTACGATTATTGTTAATATAAACCAGAAAACTTGTGTTTTATTACAATAATGTAATCAAATTAGTGTTTGTGTCGAGAAGAATTTTCGTAATACAGCCGTCATCAATAATTAAAATCGGGTAAGTTCAAAATATCTCAACTTACTTGTTTTAATAACTCTACCATTGGGTTTAATATAAATTCGTGCAAATTGTGTTGAAAAATCTGATTTTTTTCACAATTATTATACCCAAATATTCGTCCAAATTAAACAATTTTTTTCTAAACCGTTGCCACCATTGTTTCCTAACGCGCCATCTACTGTAAACCGTCTCAATTATTTTGAAAAAATTGCGGTAATTTCAAATACCTTTTAATTATGTCCAATTATTTCGAATCGTTAAACCAAAAAGCGGAAAAATTGGGTAAAAATCCGTTGATTACTTAATTATATACAACAAATTATAACAAATTTTTATATAAACTGTAAGTTTTCGACATTAATCATCAGTTGTATTTTGTGAATTGTGTGTAATTGTTGGTTTTTTAGTGGAGATGATGTTAATAAAATTGGTAAGTTTTCAATTAAATAATTAATGTAAATCATTTACAGTTATCTTTTACAGTTTTGGTTAACTATCGGTTTGTTATTATCATTAATAAGATTTGATTGTAGTGGGTATTATTATAAGACAAAAATTCCATATGAAATACCGCAAAGAATGTATTATGAATTTTGGCCAAAATTACAGTCAATTAATAACAAAGACTATAAAGTTTACGAAAATCAAATGGATGATTATGAGATGATGTCACATTTTCAAAAAGTAGCAAATTTTAATAAACAAAAACCATTACAATCTACAAAAACTCCAACATTTTACAAGTTTTTACAACAAAATTCGAATCGTCCAACGTATCAGTTTCCAAAAATGACAAATTTATGGACAAATAAACCGATTATTAATCAGAATTATTATAAAGACTACACAACACCGGTTAATTTTAAATACACTAGAATTCCAGAAACGGATACTTATAGTTTTCCTATAAAACACCAACAGTTGACGAATTTTAAGGATAATTCGTATAATTTTGAAGATGTAAAAGAAATATCTCCACCTAGTATATCCTGGAATAATCAACTAGAAAATAATTATCAAATAAATCCAGAGGGAATATCAAACTTTGATACGTCTAATTATAATCCAGCATACGATTATAATCAAAATAATTATGCTAACAAAGATATAGTTTATGATAATAATAATTATAATAACGAGCATATTACCACGGAACCAATAATTGATCAAAATATCGTTGTTGATAACAATAGTGGGAAAAATCTCGAATTATGATTACAATATAAATCCAACAAACGTACCGACTACTACCAATCCACCGGATAAACTTCAGTACTATCATTATTTTCCTAATGAACAAAGTTTTGTTAAAATTAACAGCAATAACAATGTTAATTCTAAAATAACGGAAACGATAAAACCACAACAACCGGCAATTAATCAAGATCTTAATGCAAATTTCGAGGATAAAGATAATAAAGCGCCGAATGTTGATTATAATCAACCGTTAAAAACTGGAATACTTCCTGATTATCGTAAAAAACCCATAGAAATATCCAATTTAAAAACGAACAATCAATTTAAAACAACCAAATATACTTTAATGTTTAATAATAGTGATATTAAACCGACAGAAATGACTAAAACAAAACCGAAAATCAATCAAAATATACTTGATGCGGATATAAAAGACGATAATATTGAAACGTATGTTTATAGTAAATTTGAACCGATGCGATTAACAAAAAAGAAGAAAGTTAATTTGAAGGATATCCAAAGAAGAACGTCAATTAAACGCCAAATTCCTACTGATTATATTATTTATATTACAGAAAGAATTTTAGATTAATTGTTTTTAATGTTTTTGAATTATGTTTTTAATAAACTATTGTTTTCTTTTAATTTTCAGTTGTAATTGCTACCTGAAAAAGACTCTATTGTTTGTTTTATAATTTGTTGGAAAGTATGCTTGAGATATTAATAAAGTCCATAATTTGTTTGTCCTAAATGATTAATCAACTTCAGTTTAATTACTGTCGCTCTAATAATTTTTTTAATGGAGTTTTCAGTTTACTTTGACGGCGATAATTATTCTGAATGTTTTTGTTTTTCAGTTGAAATACACTAAAATACAGAAAATTTACCAACAGTTTTATAAAATAGATGTTCGTTGGCATTCAATCAAATTAAGTTCATCGTTGTTTTCGTTCAAAAAAAAATGTAAAACATAATTTTTTCACTGTTAGTCTAGAAAAGAGGTTTTTGATCTAAAATCGTGTCAACTAAATCAGCGGGATTTTTTTCTGTTGGCTTGAAATTGTTGTAAAATATGATAGTATCATACAAGTGATCATCTGTGAAGACATCGATTTATTAAGAATTTGTTGTAATTTTTCAAACAATTCCAAGAAATCTCAAATTAATGTAGTATAAATCGTAATTATGATTTATTTTAGTATCGTTTCATCGCGCCAATAAAGCTGATTATTAGAAATTTATATGTGGAAACATTGTAGGAGAGTGTTTTTTTTGGAATTGTAGCACTTTTGGATACATTTTCGTGTTGCAAATTGAAAAACTAACGCTCTCTGAAAACAGAATTACGATTGTACATTTTTGAATACTATCTATAGGACTATACTCACTTTATATTTTAAATAATCCCAATTTTAACCAATCAATTTCGTTGTAATAACGTTAAAAACTACAGTTACATTACAAATAACTGCATTTAATATAACAGGTGAGTGACTAGGTAACAATTAGAAATAATGACGTCTTCTCTAAATCGTGTATTTCCTTAGAATCGTTTTTTTCAGCTTCGCCTTTTAAACATCTGGACGTTCCATGTATATCGATGTAGTTATAGTTTACAAGGATTTGGATTGATTCCAAAACAACCAGACATCAACCATTACCAGATATTATTATTATTACTATCATCATTATTACTATTATTACATATTATTAATACGGGGAAAAATCGGAGAATTGACTTTATATTAAAATATCAGAAAGCGGTGTCCGTTTTTTAATTCTCGCTGATTTATTTTACCCGGTGTTCATTCAATTAATTTTAATGTCAAATTTATCACTGATATGAAAATGTATGTTATGATTTTTATTTAAGCTTTTAAGTGAAAAAACGTTCATAAAATTCTGCCTAAAGTGTTGATATATGAACGATGTTTTGATATTTTTAGCACAGAGTATCTAATTTTCTACACGAAAATTAATTTAAGACATTTATTTTTATACAAAGACACCAATTTGGTTGGTCCAACAATAGCTGCATTTTCTGCTCACCCAAACAGAAGTTTCAAGACAAATCTGAAAGAATCATTTTCAGGGATTTATATACAAAGAACGGCTCCTTAATTCGACAAAGATAATGCTGCTAGAAACTCACTTCAGTTAGAAATAAGAAATTGATTTAAATGAAGAGTTTCTTTGGTAATATCAGTTGGAATAAAAATTTTATGATTGACACAGAACATCGAAATAGGCTCGTAATAATTCTAGTAATAGCCAGGTTCGTTGGGAAAATCTAAGGATTGCAAAAGTTCGAAGGAATGTTTCTATAAAAATCCAGATTTAGCAAACGATAAAATCTAATTAATCATATAAAATACAGGTGAATTATCGAAATTATTTTATAAAAACCTGTTTATTCTGATAGTAGGATACGTCTGTAGAGATATCCGTGGTCGTGTCGCAGGCTAATGTTAAATCTCCATCGCTGAATGTTTCAATTTGATTTTCGTTAATCTTCTTCATTTTCTTCACATGTTTTGTAACAACAGGCAATGAAACCAATTTTTTGATCGATGTTGGTAAATTTGGACCATCAATATCAGTTTGTACGATTTTCTTCGATGGTTTATATTTTGATATTGGTAGATCATTTGACATATTCGTCACAATTGGTGGTCTAATTACATTTTCCTCTATTCGTACATTACTATTTGTTTGCATATTTTGTCGTAATAGTGTTGTTGGTGTATTTTTTATATATAAAGCTACTGGACTGACAATATCGCGAAAATTATAATTTTTCATATTCGGTGTACGTTTTGTTAACGTTTTAGGTGTTTTAAATTTTTCAACACTAGCAGTTGGTGATCGTTCTCGAATATATTCAGCTACCGGACTGACAACATAATCGTATTTTTTTAATTGCGGTATTCTTGTCCGAACATCATCGTTTCTCTCAACACGATGAATTATATTGTTTGATGGTAATTGTAATTCTTTTAGAGCATTCTCCATTTCTTCTAAAGTATCATTGAAAGCATATGAATTATTATCTGTTGAGTAATTCGTGGTGTGATTACTAATCTCTTCAACGTCCGAACAAAGATCGATAGTTTCGATAGTAGAATTCGAGTATTTCCCTTGAAGAGTTGATAGTTTTTCTTGTTTAACCAATAATAATCTACTATCATCTTCATTCTCTTTATCACTACTGATATCAATAATATCATCTTTATTTATCTTACCAGAATGTTCTATTTGTTTTTCATCATAAACATCGTCACTAATTGTACTATTATTTGATAATTGATCGGATGTATTAACTTCATCACCGGCTGTTTTAAAAGAATTCCCATCAATATGTGAATTTTCACCATAAATACTATCATTAGTTGTTCTAAAAGTGATATTTTGAGTCGTATCAATATCGCCACTTTCTGATTCTCTATTAGCGCTTTCTTCGGCTGTATGATAGATGGAATTGTTGAAATTATCATTTCTAGATTCGGGATCACTAAAATTACATGTTTTTCTTTAAAATTTTCCACAAATAATTGAAAATACAAACATAAACTTACTCAATACTATGCCGATTTTTAACCAAACGTTTCGTCGATAACGCCTTTTTTATTTCCCTCAATGTCAATGGACCCCATGCTATTTCTTCATCACTATCATAATAAGCTTCCATCGTAATTAGGCCACAATTAAGAAAATAATTAAAAATTAGGTAGAAACGAAAGAACAGTAACAAACAAGACTTTAAACGGACTCCAATTCAAACTGATACCAACGTTGTCATATCAACACAAATGTCAAGAACTAATATAACGAAATGTTTATGATAATTAAATTAAATGATGAAATTATCGAAAGAATTCCACAAATTATAAATATTTGTTAATCGAATTTTTAAATTCTATTTGTTTATCTTTTAATGTTTATTTGTTTTTAAACAAGCTATCTGGCAACGTTCAATTTTTAATTGACAGCCAATTGGCACACCTGTTACGATTCAAAAGCGCCAATTTTAAAACAAATAACCGACAATAATCCAAAAATAAGAATTACTGTTAATTTTAAATATAAAAATATATTTAAACTGATATTATTGCGTGTCGCAAAAGTTGATAAATACTCCCGGAAAGCTTAAAGTAAGGGTGATGTGGAATTATCGTTTTATAGTCTGTTCGGATATAGCTTGTTTCTCAATAAATAAACCGAAAAATGGTTTTGAAATTATAAAGTCTGCAATCATCGTTCATTTAGCTGGTGTTATTTTTTGTCTTTAATGCTCTTCTCTTCTGTCTGAATAAGAATGAATCATTATTCTTTACAGAAAATTTTCAATGACGATTTCTCTGCCACGGAAACATAGCCAATCTATCTAAATTTAAAACATATAACTTCACTTATAGATATACATATATCAGCTCTATAAATAAACAAAAATTTTCAGTTGCATATCGAATTTGTTATAGGAGAATTGTAATGACGTCAGTGGATTATAAAGAGAAAAGGCCGATGAGAAAATTCACCATCATTTGGGGATTTTCTTTTATTGCTATTGACTGACCGTTAGGTCAATATTCTCGCTATAAATCTCCGAGAAAAACCATTCAATGTTATTGTAATATTTTATTTATTTATTTTTATTAGATTTGAAATAAATAAGGACGAGATGGAGAGCGTTCGTTGCGTTTGTTTATTCGAATGATTAGTGAAAAATGGAAAGTCCATTATAATTTAACGTAATTTTCTTTGATCTGGACGGATTTTCGAAGGGGAAGATCATGGTTTTAATCAGAGATTTTCACAATTATCGTCTTAAAAATAACATAACCAGATGGCGCGTTGATAAAATACATCTTCAACACTCTAAAAATATGAACTGAAATGTATACACAAAAATCAGCTCTTAAATTATCTTTAACCTCTAATTAACACGATTTTTTCTGTTTGCCATATGTTATTATCTTTTACAAACAAGAAAATTCAAAATTTCCTTCACAGTTTGTCGATGATTGTTTAGAGACTCTTGACGCTTTTATCGAGCAACCTGCTGTGTCTTATTTATTTAATCCGAGAAAATTAGTCCATATCTACTTATTATAACGAAAGAGAGGAAGAATTGTTGAAATCGATAATAGTTAATTGATTTGATGTTGGCTATAATTTCAGTATTCATTTGCCAATAAAGCCATGCGGAATTATAAGGATTCTGACACGTGGTTTTATCGAAATTGATGACAAACAAACAAACATCAGATGATTTGTACCAGAAATTTATATCGAAATTCAATAAGGCTTGCTTAATTTGAAGATACTCTACAAGAAAAATCTAAATAGTCAATGATTCATGTTGTAAATACGTAAAAGAGTCTTTTTATTTTGGAATTAGTCACGGATATTTCCTGGACACTGACAATTTCATTTAATTTTTTACGGAATTGTTGAAAGATATTTGCAGAAAAATACAATTTGACTTGTTTTTGAAATTTGTTAATAATTAGTCTTTCTATCACTATTAACAATTCTTAATGGCAACAAGGAAATACACGATTTTTCTTTTAATGTTTTTCAAAACATTGGCCAAATGGAGCGAGATAGAATATAGTGGACGCAAGATGATTATATATTCTCTCTTACTTTCACAAGCCAAAAAATCAAATCACTGAAACCTTTTCAGTTTCAGTTCAACTCGGTACCGATAACTACATGTGCTACTGAAAATAAATACAAGTTTGTGTTATATTATCGATGAATTCTTTTATACAATTTTCTAAATCAATTAATAATTGAATTGTGATGATCAATTTTTTGTGAAAGTGTAGATTTTCTAGTGATGTAATTTTGATTTTATTTCTGATAAATTAAACAATGATAACAGTAGCTAGAAATGATTTAGAAGTGACAACTAGTGCTTCTTTCAAATCGTACATGGGTGTTGAAAGTACCACACAATATGTACACAAAACAAAAACGATGGGTAATTCTCTTATTATTACACTAGAAAACTATTATTTTATCATCCCAATCATCATTATCGTTATTATCATTATCATAAAAGAAGTAAAAAAAAACAACAAGAGACTGAAGATCATGCCAAATATTTCTAAAGTCGAGTTGATTGACATAAAGATATTTATTTTGAAAAGAACTTTTCCGTGACAAAGCAAGTAATAATAATACTAATAATAATAATAATAAAGATACGTGACAGTATTCAAGTAAATTACGGGAATTTTCCCATCACCATAAGGCAAGCTTTCGAATTTTCTCTAAACGATTTTTCGCCTCTCAATTTATAACTCTTTTTTGTTCCCTCTAAGTTTCTCCACACTTAATTCCTACAAGTGCACGAAAATCAAATCTAAATTTATTCATCAAAACCACATTTTCAGCTGCCAACCTTTTCTCTATACAGTTAATTTTAGAAAATAAAACACGTAATGTGCGCTGTTCACAATTGTGACCAGTCTTAAAATAAGTTAAACACGTATATAAAAAGAAGTAAATTAAACGGTTTTTTGAATGACACAATAATTATGTCTTTATTATAAATGAAACTTTATAAAGTATAAAATTATAAATCCAATCGTCAATCCGTTAATTACACACGAATCTTTTACAACAGGAAGGCGGAAAAACCGGCATAAAATGACACGTTTCAAAGCCAATTTTCCGCAATGGTATTGTTATCGACACATCTATCATGTTATTGTAATTGGGCAAAACTTGTACAAGATCGAATATAAGAAAAAAGCACTTAATCACTCATAGAGTTACTTTGAAGTAGCGAATTCCGTCATTGAGTGCCTTGAAACTTTTTCCATCATTGACGTCATTGCCGCTTTTATTTTATTGTTATCAAAACAAATTAGAGCTTATTACTGAAAATCTATCGAAACAAATAACAATAACAATAAAAATTTGTTTCATTGTTGTTTCTTTATTTTTGAATTTCACGAAATGTGGTGCTATCTCGTGGAATTCCATTCAAATTAGAATTTCAGGAAGTTTCAGGAGTTGTACGGTGCTGCCACTGTTGTAATCAAATGAACTAAACTCTGTAATTCTATCCAATCTGAATTTGTGTTTGAAAATTTTCAATTATTTCCAAAAGAGTGTTTGTTTTTGTTCGCATTTTTTCCTGAAACAAGAAAAGTTATTCGCTTCGGATAGATGTCAGTAGAGTTGCAATCGCTTTCAGGAAGTATTCCAATTTCAGTTCAATTTATTTTCCTTGAGTTTCGATGATTGTTTTTGTAATTGAAGTTGTACAAATTTTTCTGTTGTTGTTATTGCTGAAGGCCGTTGGGAAAGAAAATGTTTTCATGTAAAATATTTCGACTGAATTCGACACTTTAATTCTAAACATTTCAACAAATCAAACAGCAACAATTTTTTATTTATTTACACGTTTTCTTCTTTTTTGTTACACTTTGTTTTATAAATTATCGATTTGCTGTGTGATGATAAATTTAGAAATTATTGTTAGAAATACATTTTTTCTTCTTCAAAATAATCCAAATTTATGGTTTATTAAATCTGAAAATTTTCACAGTTGTTGAAGCTAGAATTTTTAGATTGATTCGTTAATTTAGGCCGCTATAAATGAAATTACTGTTTGACTATTTTTAACGGGAAAACCAGCAGTACTTGGAGAGGAATTTTCGAATTTAACTCAATTTTTTTGTTTTAACTTCATTATTAATAGTGGTAATAATATTTCATTAATGGTCTGTGCATAATTTTATTAGCGATTTGATAGATTTTTAGAAAAAAAAAACTGTTTGCAGGTCTCAATACTGGGCGATTTTTGTAATTTTCTTATAACTTATCGGTCAGACTTAAGTACATTTTTTATTTTACGACAATTATAATATGCACCAATTTTTCTCATAATAATTCTACAATATTTATCTTTATTTTGCTAACTCTGTCTAGTTCGATAGGTGTCTCTTGCCAAATGGGATATTTTTGTTTCCAAGTAGCCGCTACTTTGCTCTCTGTGGTGTGTCGCTCGTCAGTGTTGAGTGGCTAACCAAGTGGACTTAAACTGACCGTGTCTCCTTACTAATTTTGCCTGAAATAATCATAATGATTTCCTAATAAAATATACAACATCGTTTTCCTTACGCCACAAAAAATCTCCCATCTTCTAGGCAATTATTGGTGTGATTTGTTTGTAAAACAAACATCATGCAATTTTGTGTTGTTAATATCGCTTGTGTACAAATATCTACTGCAATCTATGATGAAATCAACCCTAATTGTTCGACTAAATACAACGAAATTTTATCTAATTTACCCTAATGTGCGCGATGAAATTATTTAAATATCCACGAACCCACGCTTCGTAAAACTTAAAAGAAGGTTTGCCAAGAGATAGTTTCAATTTTAGATTATAATTCGCTATATAATTCTCTTCTAACCGCTTATTGTTTCTTAACACGATTTTTTTCTTTCGTTTCGATGTAATATGGCGGAACGTTCGCATCATAATCGTTTGAAAGCAATTGGTCGTAGTTCATCAACTGAAAGTACTGAATATTCATTAACAATGGGTCGATCTGTATCAAAGAAAAAGAAGAAACCAAAAGAACGTTGGTTGTTGACAAGGAAAACATGGCGATATATGGCCGATGCTGGACGTAAATTAATACCAGATGGTGTACAAAATCGTCCAGAGGATATACCGAAGATTGAAGCCTATTTCCAAGAAGTTTGCAAAAAAGAGCCAAAGTTTCTATTATGGCGGAAAAATTCGTATCCAGGCGCGTTGGGATTTCGGAAAAAACGTAAAGATCACCATCAACAGAAAGGTGGCAGTTGCAGGAAAGCTTGTTCAGCTGATCAAGTCGATCTGGATGTTAAATTAGAAAGACCAAAGAATTTAACATTAGTACCTAGTGGTAGTGGGAAATTTGATTTACAAAAATTAAAATACGATTTTTTAAATAAACCACCATCACCTGTTAATTATCTACCTGGTGTTACGCAAAAAGAAAATCAAGAGGAACAATTATTAAACATGTTGGAACAATATTTGAATTTAACAGAAAAATCAAAAGGTATCGATTTTAAATATCAAGATCTTATCGATAGATTACAGAAACATTTAAATTTGGTTGGGCACAGTTCTCAAACATTTCCAAACTATCAACCGGGATCAGTACACTTTCAAGGTGATCACGTACAAAAATCTTTATATGAAACATTAAATCGTTATTTTAGTCAATCAACAAATCGCGACAAAATCATCTCTGATCTGTTAACCGATCGGAAGGCATTAGAAAAATTATATTTTCAATTGCGGCAAACTAAAGGCTTCCGCGGTAGTCGTGGTGGTACCGGTTATCAACAATCATCATCGAATTATGGCAACACTAGCGGTTCAACAGATGGTGGTTATCATTATAAAAAATTCGAATTTAGTAACCCACCACCGTTGATAGAAATTGAAAGTGAAACACCTGAAATAGTGTATCATGATTGGGCGACACAGACTATAACAATACCGGAGAATGTATTGAATGAGATTGAGGAGAAATATAAGAAATCTTTGGAGAAACAAGACGAAGAGGAGCGTCGTGAAAATCGTCCAATGATAGTACGTCGTCGAAGTAGTGTAGATAATGATGATGTTTCACAATCGGTCAGTGATACAATTAAACGTTATTTACGTATGGCACGTAAAAAGAGTGTCGATACTGATAAAGTTGATCGCTTCAAACGTGTTAATTATGATCGTAATTTGCGCAATATCAAACCAAAAGGTGAAATCACCAAACCGGGCGATGATGATGGTTTGAATAAAGGTTGTCAAACGGACGACGATTGGATTTTACGCTATCGTGATTTAAAATTCGATCAATACTATGATAATGATTATGATGAAAGTCGTTTATCCAGTTCACGTAGTAGTATCGATCACAGTATCTTCTATGATAATGATAATAATAATAATAACACAAATAAATCATCACCAACTTCACCACCATCAACAACAAAATCACACTCATTTTTAAGTCATTTATTACACGGTGGTAAACATGATAAATCTAATTCTTCAGCTGTTACGACAACTACAACAACTTCTACTAGTGGTGGCGGTGGTGGTGCTGGTGGTGGTGCTAGTAGTGGTACTACTAACAATACAAGTGGTACTAGTGGTATTAGTGTTGTGCAAAAATCAAAATCATCATCCAGTGTTATGCACCATGGTAGCCGTTTGATGGCCAAAAAGATATTCAAATCACGATCGAAGAGCCAAACTCGACCGACACAAGCCGCCTGCAGCTGGACACCTCAGGTAAAGATTTTTTAATCAACTTTTGCACCATATTGTATTCAAAAATTTTGGCCAGATAAATTAAAAAGTTTCAGCACTTTCAATATTTACAGTCAGGCCTCTCCCTGTTATCATCACTTTCATTTTTCTTCGAACAAAAAATAAGCTTTTGCATATTTTAGTTCTTCGTCTTATCGTTGAAAATGTTATTGTTTATAAAACGTAATACGATACGCTGTGGTCCTCTTGGTAAAATGTTTGACTTTTCTGAAAACGGTTTTCTAGTAAAATTAATGAACTGTAACTGTGCTAGTCGGTTAATTGTATATTCCTTTAAATATATGTGTTATAACCTATATATAAATATTTCTAGTTATGTATACATAAGTGGGGAAAAAAGGCGAAAAACTGTGGAAATATTGTGTTGGCGCAAGAGAAAAAGACAGAAATAGTTTGTAGATGTTGTATTTAAAACATTACATTATATAAAAATAGAAAATCTGTTCAATATCACTGTGATCTAATTTTCGTCATTTTTCCCCTCACTCACTGAAACCACACAACAAGTAGAATAAATGAGAAAAAGTGCTTAGAATACAGAATCAGAGACTAATCTTCTCTCGTCTGTTCGGCATTTACAAAAAAGAGTGTATTTTAATTGTTTTTTAATAGCTAACACTTAACATTTGCCAAAATCAATAAAATCAACTTTACCGATTTATTGTTTTTTAAGCAAATCGTACAAGATTTTCTACAAATTTTCACTCTTGTTTTCAGAAAATTTATGGCAAAAAAAGTTTCAATAATCTCAATCATAAGTCACTCAAATAATCCAAAATAAACAAAGACAAACCGACGGCTTAGAATTTTCTATATATTTTTTTTTTTTGATCAAAATAGAACTCGACAATTTTCTGTAAACATCTCACTTCACCAATTCGGATAAGTTACAAGCCTCTTAATATTGAAAGCAAAAATGTTTTTTATATTGAGAAAAAAATCGCATTTTGTTTAGAAGCGTATGTCCAAATGAACAGATTGATTCAGATGATGACAAGTATGGCGCCATCTATTTAAGTGATTTGTTTATTTTTCAGGGTGGTTGCACATGGACTAATCTGACAGGTCGTCAAGTGGTGCTAAACGATACCCAATTGGTTCACTTAACTGAAATCGAACGGAAAGTCCTACAAAAGGTTGCTTTAGCTAAATTACAAGCCTTAAATTTAGGGGTTGCCGTCAAAGTACCTTCAGGTAATTCTAATGTTTGACAAATTATTCACTTTTATAATGGTTTGTTTCTTAAAGATACGGTTAGTAGTGCTGGTGCTGCAAGTAAGCCAAAACGGCGTCCATATCTCCTCAAACGCAAGGCGATTACAACGACAATTTTCGATACGAATCGGAAAGATAGTGGCGATAAAGGTAAGTTAGATGTCTTGGGAATATTTTTAAAGTGAAAGAATCAAAATGTTTAACAGCTCGTAAACATAGCTGTCGCGTTTTATTGAGTAACAGGTATTTAAACAGTTGAGAATTCTAAGAAATCTAATTTGAAAGTAATCCAATCCGACCGTCTCTCGTCTTCCTTATCCTTCCAGAAAGTCTGTTTGTTTTTTCTTTTTCTAACAATTTTTTTTTGTCGATAATGTATAGCATATTTTTGTATTGAAAATTTTGACAAACTGTTTTGACACAAGGAATTTCGATGTACATAAATAGAACATCGACTAAATTTAGAAACACTTCGCACAGTTATTTAAAACAAAACAAAATCCACTTATATACACATACACTTGTACGATATAAATTCTGTTATTAAATTTTTTCTTATTGTTTTTCTTTTGAAAGATGGTAGCACTGGTGGCTTAGTTTTCGGGATTCCTCTGACACAATGCGTGGAAAATGACCGATTATCGAGGACAACATTACGAACAAATTCTGGCCATAATAATAACAACAATCATAATGAAGAGGCTGTGATTGGACGACACGTTACTAGATCGAGTTTTAGTTCATTGATTGATAATAATACCCGGGTTGGTGATGAGGTGAGATATTTTTAGATTTCAATCTGTTATTATTGGTGAGGCAAGAAAAGAGAATTAAAATGCCAACTATTTAGCGAATTCAGAAATTGTGACGAAATTGTCACATTTTTTTTTTGAATCATTCCAACCACATAATAAACACCAATCAAAATTTTAACTCTTAATTTTTTCTCTCTCCTAGAAGCTTTGTTGATTATCCAAATTTAGTTTGTAATGTAAACAGAACGTTATTAAAACAGACAAAATTTTCTAAAAATAATCCAACGTCTTCTTGTCGTTATTATTATAATTAATAATATTTTTGAGACAATAAGTTGGAGTGTATGGCAAGGATTTTACCTTGGACGTATTCGTTTTTGGATCGGTCAGGGTCGAGATGTACGTGACGGTTTTCCTTATATTTTTAAAGTAATTCCCTCAAAAATTTTTATACAAAAAATCGAAAACTGGGTTATACGATTTGTTTAGAAAAATAAAATACGTTCGTATTTTTGGATGATTGCAGGTAAATTTAATTATTTTTTTGTGTATTTTTTGGCACGCGAACAATTTTATAAAATAGTCTAGTCGTTGAGTTGAAAGATATTCAAAAATATAACACAGACGGGTCATGTTTTCGTTTATATCGAATGCCCGGCTGCAAATTAGAAAGAAAAGAAAAATTTCATCCAACTAGTAAGGCGAAATGTCAAGGGGCGTTTTTACTAGTCGTAGTACGGCCAGTTTAAAATTTTGTTGTTTGTACAAAACAAACGTTTGTTTTGATTTTCTTTAGAAAAACGAGTAAAAATAAAAGAATTGTACTGTTGAGAAATTTATTAGAAAGTTCAATTAAATCGAAAAAAAACCCAAATGAAAAAATTGGATTAAATTGTCGACACTTACGACTAATTCATAAGACTTACTAAAATACCAAAAGTATGGGGAAGTTGTTCATAAATTTTATTTTTATTTACTGTAAATACTCAACATCTGTACCAAGATAAATAAAAGCTAAATCTACCGCTCTTCATTTTTCCTCATCTACAAATAACAAGTGGCCCGAATTGCTACTAACAACAACAACAACCGCAGATACTTTCAAAAGACAAAAATTTTTAGCACATTTTTATTATTCCACTAATTACAGGGTGGTTCCTGTGAGAATCTACTGAGTCGTGAACGTATAATCGGCAGTGTTCCTGGTCAATTAGACACATTATCTTGCAGTTCAACAGCTGATTTAACTACAACAACAACGCCAATTAATAGTGGATTAGTCCATGAAGAAGAAGCCTCAGTGCCAAATATATTGAATGAATGTTTCCGTCATTTACAACAACACGGCTTACATACGTTGGGCATATTTCGTGTCAGTACATCAAAGAAACGTATCCGACAATTACGTGAAGATTTCGATTGTGGCAAAGAAACAACACTAGATGAAGACCAATGTCCACATGATGTTGCAACATTATTGAAAGAGTACCTAAGAGATTTGCCTGATCCGTTATTATGTCGTGAATTGTATCATGCTTTTGTTCAAACGCAAAGTAGGTGAAAATTTGTGTTTTATAATATTGTTGATTATTTTTGTATAAATTTAAGGGATACGTAATCGACGATTACAATTAGAAGCGTTACAACATTTACTACAATTATTACCACCAGCAAATCGTGATACATTATATGCATTACTCAGTTTCTTATCGTTAGTTGCTAAGAATGCTGAGGATTCAACGAATGAATCTGGTGACTCTATAACAGGAAATCGTATGGATTCAAATAATTTAGCAACAGTATTTGCACCAAATATTTTACATTGCATTAAAGCTGGTGCATCTAAAGATATAACAAATGATCCACGTCCAGAAGATCGCATTGATATTATCAATGTTGTACGTACATTAATTGATCATTATCAAAGTTTATTTACAATTTCAGCTGACTTATTAGATGAGATTTATGTACATATGATGGATTCACATCCTGATGTTTTAGATCAATTATTGAACAAAATAGATGCAATTGCTGCAGCAGCTGATGAGTAAGTTGAAATTTTGTAATATCCCAAACTTTGACTAACAAAACCGGAGCGATAGAAAAGGCAAAAATTTTGCATGTTAAATTGCTAAAATTTAAGCGATTTAGATTACTTTTTGAGTATAAATCTAAGTTTTTAGATACTGGAATCAGTCATATTTCGTTCAAGGAAAATTATTGATTTTTGGATCCAAATTTTGAAACATTGTCATCATTAACTGCAAGTTTCTTAACCGAATTGTGAAAAAACCAAAAAGTTTAGGCATTTTTATTGAATTTTGCTAGGGTATAAAATTCTCGAATTTAAAACTACATTTTGAAATACTCATCTATTAATTAATTTTGCTATTTGAAAACAACTTTTAGTCAATTAATCTTCAATATTCATCCAGATTTAAACAAGTTTAGATCCTAAATTATGATACAATTTTCAACAAATTTGGCTAGCAATTCATTTTGAGACTTTTAAGACTCCTAAAGCCCAAAATTTGAGACATTTCTGCTTTTGTTATTATCAGGTGGACCATTCGAAAGGATATAGTTTAGAGATAAGTCCTATTATGTTTAAAATGTTCTCTGGAGACCCCGGTACAAATTTTCAAAATATTTCTTGAATCGCTAAGAGGACTTGTTTTTAAACAACCCCACGAGCCGGTCCTGTTGATTAACACTTAGAATAAGTACTCCTCCTTCTAGCCTCATTGTAATAAGTACCTCTTTAAAATCACTAAAGTCATAGCTACTTATCGAATGATTAATTACAACAACCATATGCCAACCTAAATGATTGAGTTCCTAGTGGCCAAATTCCGAGTGTACTCAATTATTTATTTATTTATTCTATTTCGATTGTTTTTTTGTTAGATCAGTTGAAGAAGTGGATAGTGAAAGTTACTCAGCACCATGGAGTCCAACTGAGAATCATCCAGTGATTGAAGAACGTAAACGTACTTATTCCCGTGAAGAATGTTTACATGAAGCGGCAGCAACTGGTGGTCCAAATATTAGTATGAGAGTACGACATCGTGATAAATCGAATCGTCGAAAACGTGATGAATCAACAAATCGACGTTCACGTAAAGATGATGGTATCTCATCAGCAATTAATATTATATCACGTATACGTGGCCAGAAAGATGATGATTATCATTATAATAAAACACGATCATCATCAATAGAAAGTACAAGTTCAACACATACAGATAGTGATTTGAATCGTATACAAGCGAGAAATTTAGCAACGAATGATGAACGCAGAAAATCATCACCTTATCTATTGGATGATAGTGGTGTAATAACGGCTAGTTTAACAATACCAGTACAACCATTGAATGTAGATGATGACATTCCGTATATTGAAGATGCTGATAGTGGTCGTCAACAATTAACAATTGGTTTAGTACGTAATACAAGTGGAATTCCGGCTGTACCGCCACGTCGACGACAACGTTCAATTAGTGGTAGTGATTCATCAATCAGTGGATTACCACCAGTTACGACACAATACGATTCAGCTGTTGGTTCATCGATGACACAAAGCAGTACAGCTGATATTGGTACATACAGTTCACCACCATCATGGGGCTCAACACCACCAACATCACCAGATAGTCATACATCAGCCAATTATATACCAGAAGATCAATTAGGTAGTAAAGTACAGAAACAAATCGTACAAAAAACATCGCCGATTTTACAAAAAGTCAGTTTTTCATCGGCACAAGAGATCCAACAGGTCCGCCAAAAAGGACAAAATACCGAAATCCACAAGAGTTTTAGTGCAACATCATTTGAACCGCACCGAGCATTACGAATATTGGGGGCGCCGTTTTACGATCGAAAACTGAAGATTTTGAACGTATCACAAAAACCGAATCGAAAACTAAAACTACTACAACTACAACTACTACCAATTCGGAAAAGAAGAAATATACGAAACGACGGTACACAGATTCCCGACATCCCACACGTCATATACCGGACTCTGAAAGTTTAGAAAGTAAAAATCATCAAGAAATTAAAGAAGAAAAAGGTGTGACTACCCAACAAACAGGACCAGTGTATAAAAGACGTGAATTAATATCGAGTGTACCATCGAAATAACACAAAAATCAACCAACAACAATAGAATGTGTTCAAAACTTTAAGAACTCTAAACGGAAAACAACAAGTGATAAATGTCCATTAGATCTAGTCTAAAACTAGTCAAAACTAAAAACAAATTGTTATCTATTTTTTAAGAATGCATGTAAAAATTGTGATGTGTGTTGACAAAACGAATTAATAATAAAACCGGAGAAATTGCTTTATTTAATTAAATAATAGAAGGTTTTCTTTAAAACAAACGTAATTAATAAAAGTCACTAATGTTATTCAAGATATATTTATCAGATTTATCACAACTGGTTCACTGTGAAAAAAATTATTGCAGATATTTACACGGCCGTTATTAATCCATTAATGGTGATGATAGGGATTGATTGTCTCTAAAAAGCCTACCCCGTACCCTTAAATTCTTGCCTGACCTTCGAACAAAGAAAACAACAATATACTCCACCTACACGAATTTCATCCACTTGCCTTAAATGGCCTAGTTGAATAAGTGGAGTTTACACGAATTAATAAAATATATATAATGAATAACACAATAAAAATAGTTAAAAAAATAGTTTTTGAATTAAAAATGGACGGATAATTATATACAATTATAAGATTGATTATTTACAAAAAAATAAACAAGGCCTCCAATCACCTTGTTCTTTATGTCTTCAAAATATTAAGTGCAATATTTTTGTACTTTTGTTGTTCTGTTATTTCAATTACTGATTAGACTTCGGTGCTGTGCGTCTGGATTCGTACTTTCTTCGTACTACCGTTCCGCGACAATGTCGGCGAAGTACCGGAAAATCCCGGATTCTGTATCCCTAAACCATCCTTGGGTTTGGGTTTTTTCAAACTCGATCGTAATGGCGAGCGTGTCGCTGACGACGAACCAACGGTTGAACCATTCGTCGATCCCACAGTCGTCGACGTTGTCTGCATCGAGACCATACTACCGTTTGAGGCAGTCGGTAAATACGGTTTACCACTAGCGTCAGTCATCGATACTCCAGTACCTGAAAGACACAATTTTCGTTTATTTATTAGAAAATTTCGGCGAGTTCGGCACGATTACCGTGTTCTCGAAATCCGATATTTGGGTAAGTTGTCGCCTCCACTGGCACCGGTACACGTGTCGGATCGCCGCCTTCACGCCTTGAAAAAAGCACATCGTAAATTGATGTGACGAATAAGATGGCAGTTAGAAGTATCACCAAGATCTAAAATTCGATTTAATTGAGCCGGTTTGGATTTTATAAGGAATTTGAGTTACTTGTAAATAAAATCCTGGACCTCTGGTAATTTGGAAACCACTATTTTCACTATCTGTTTGTAAAGCGAAAAGACCAGCTGTAGCGATCGATAATAATGCTGCAAGTGAAATTCGAAATTTTAATGAATTTATAATAAATAAACATTAAAGGAATATACATGCTGTTTGTGTTTATTCTAAAACTTTATTTATCAAATAAACAAAGGACACACACAAATATACGCAGAAAACGGACCTTTATAGAGGAACCCACACATATAAATTCATTATTTCGATTGCAGTCTTAGAATTCAAAAGAATTACACAAATTCTATGGCAACAAAAGTAGTCACAATTTAATTCAAATCCAATCGATACAAGCTCCAGAGCTATTTACAACGCACAAGAAAAAACATAAATTCAGACTATAAATGGATATAAAAGTCTAAATCTATCAGTAAAATTACTATCACCAAGAATTCTTCGACAATTACTAAGTGTTGAAATTTGGAATATTAAGGTTAGATAATTTAATAAAGAAATTGGTTGTACCAACTCATTTTTTGAAAAGCGCTCAATTCAGAATTTCGAATTTGGCCAATAGACCAGAAGTAGGTTGATAGCCAAATTCCCTGCTTTTGGTGTCTAAATTATCTAACCTTACAATTCTAATTGATAAGGTTTGAGTCTTATTCGTGTGCCCCTAGGGTGTAGCAAAATTTTGAAGAATCACTGGATTATTTGTATAGGTAATTAATTATTTATTTATTTTGTTGATTATAAATTAAAATATGCTGTTTTCAAAAAACATCTCATTTGAGTCATTTTTTTAAGATTTCGGGGTTAGAAATTTATACAAACAATAACAAAAAATTTAGCATTCTTTTTCTAAAAATTAAAAAAGGTAAAATATGTCTCAGATTTCGTGTAAGATATGGGGTTCCAAAAAATTTCGCTTCTGTTACGGCTCTGCTTTCAAGCTGTAGTAGACTCATCAGATAGTAAAATTACGAAATCAAATACCGCGTTTACGGTTTTCTAGCATAAACATTGAAACATTTATCGAATTACCGACTAATTGGATTGCGAAAAACACCAAACAGTTATTTATTCATAACCCAACTTGTAGAAAACAAAAAGACCCTTCCATTATACCGGGCTAGTAAATGTTATTGTAGCCATTCCAGGGATGCTCGTTGGAAAATTCCAATTATTTCTATGTTTTCAATTAAAATTATCTATGCATACGTGCTATAACAATGTTTCTCTATGCTTATAATAGAATAGTAACCCTCGACCTGTCTAGTGTAATTTTCTTTAAAAAATAAAATAAAATAATAATCGTAAATCCTCTTTTAATCTCCCCATTAAAAACAGGCCGGTGTAAAGCCAGCTGATTATTGTAAAAAATTGTAAAAATAGATGTAATTACTGAAATTTATACGAACAAACAAAATAAATTAGAACGGGAGAGTTGCGATTATTATTTCGTAGAGTATCACGAAAATAACGTTAAATTTTATTGGTTAATAAAATTCTGTTTATTTTATTTTTTAATAAAAATCTTAACGTTTGTTGTTTCTCGAAAATACGTACTGAAATTAGCGAGAATTAAACGACGATGTATCGAAGAAAATTGCATAATTGCAACGAATTAAAAAAATGAGTTATTACAACCTTGGGAACCGATTGAAATTGAATGTATTTTGATATTTTCCGCAACCATATCCAGGAAATTGTTTGTTTTATCGTAGAAAATTACATCAAACACCCATTATCGTTGTTTTAAAATTTAATCCATTAATTAATTGTAAAAATATTTTAATAATTCACTTACTTGCAAGTAAAGCTAAAGCTAATTTTGCAATAACAACAAGACTATATTTCATCACAATTTTCTCTTTCGAACTCAACATGGCCATTTGGATGACACTTAATATACAAAATATTCCTAAAATGCAAACACCCATTGCACCAACAACACCCGACGCCCATACTGCAACTATAATACCGAAAATTCCACAATTAATGCAACAAATAAAACAATAAAATTACTCACTTGACGGCCGGAAACGGGAAGAATCCTTGTTGCAACGCTCCCTATTGTAGAGGAGTAGTTTGCACGTTTTCCATGGACCGAAATATCCACGTTCATCGCCTGGTAGTGCTAGCAATGACAAGAGAAACGAATCAAATTACACCCACGATAAAAAATCTAATGAGCAATTGTCTATCTTTCATATTTTTTATCCATGTAGAGTTAGAAAAATATTCCCATGGGTGTTTATTTCGAATAGAGTTTCCCTCTACGAATTTAATTTTATTTAAGATCAATGATTAACCCTGAATAATGGGACATTTTGGCAAATTTATAACGTCTCTCATGTATATCAAGGGATGTATTATAATTTTAATTGAATATCCCCCCGGTTGTTGGAATGGGGATCGATTATCATTAACAATACTTTATAAAGGCGAGATTTTCCTTGAATACTCGTATTTTAATAAATCCTCTTATTGATAAATTCATGTCATTTTTAAGACGAGGAAAGAAAAGAAATATTTTGAAAAAATTCTACAAGATTGGTTCAATATCACACAAAAAAGCGAGAAAGATGATAAATAATTAATTTTCGATATTAAAGTTTTCCCATTAACTGAAATATTGACTGATTATCGAAAAAATGGAACCTATATAATGCTTAAATTAAACCATTAAGGTTATAAAATTACAACCTTTAATTTTATAAAATCACGATAATAATAATGATGATTTGAGGCCAGATTTCTTTATAAAGTTCATCAACCCAACTCTCTCCAACGAATCGAATAAGACGCCTCCACTATTCTTCCGTTTCAATCTGACAACTAATCTTTAAATACCTGTTGTCTTGTTAAAAGTCTACAACTTATAACAACGAGTAGGAAAAAATTTGAAAAATCATATTGGACCGTTTAAAAATAAAACATTTCAAGGTTTTTGAACTTGACAATGTAGTTTTAACCAAATAATAATGATAAAAAAATAGTAACAACTGTTATGCAACATGGTAAAGTTGACTACTTGGACGAATAACAATGAAGAAGAAAAAATGGATAATCGTGGGATATTTCCCAGCATAAACAGTTAAAAGTTGACAGTAGAATTAATGGTATTCTGTACAAGCCTCGATCTTGGCCTTTATCGCCAATTATCGCCCAATTTTGCAACTCAATTCGAGTTTAGCAAACCACAATTCTGGGTTTTTTTGCGAAAAAACAGATCCGAATGCTAAAGCTCTTCATGCTTCGGCTTCTTATTGGGTTTAGTGAAGTTTTTGTGGCTCGATGAAATTTTTGCCGGGATTTTTGTAACGCTCCACTTGGAAAGCTTCAAGAAACTCGGCTAGTATCGGTTTTAATTAAATTCTAAATTTAGAATAACTATACGTGTTAACGAGAAAGTACGTGTACAGAATTGTGGATCAGTTTGGGGAAAACCTTTGATCAATTCGCGAAATATCCACTAAAAATGAAGCATTTCAGGGAGAATTAATAAAAAATTACAATACAATTAATTGTAATTTACCGAATATTACAATGGACTAATTTTGATAGATCACTATGCTATTGTTTGATTTTTATTATCATCGTCACCATTTCTATGGATATAAATACATTTTTTATTATCTATTTTTTATTATCTAAATTAACTAAATTCGGCCAGTTTTTGTAACAGACAATTTAAATAAAACCGACAATTTGGAGGCAGACAAAAGCCTCCAATTTAAAATTAACAGAGACCTCTAAAAGAAACCCTATCAAATTTAGATTGCGCTTTTTTCCAATCTAGCAAAATTTGGTAAAACCGAACGGGGCTTCCTCAACACCCCCAGTTTTATTTAAATTTGCTCGATTGAATCTATGCGATAATTGTGAGTTCAAATACACAAAATACGGAATAAATTTACAGTGTTGTGTTTAGTAGAACGGAAATTCCGTTCACATTCACACACACAAGGCGCGTATACAAAACATAATAAAAATGGAGTGAAATAAAATGCAGAACAGATGAGAAGAAAAGACCGGAAACTGTCACTTTCCCACAATCGAAAAAGGAAAAATGTATTGGAAAATAAAAATAAATGGACAAAAGATAAAAAGTCAGAAATTTTATTTTTTTGAATACAAATACAAAAGGAAAATTGAATGGAAAATTGGGATTCCATAGAGAAAAGATTTCATCGCTACCGGGCAGACATAAAAGACAGCTTTGAGGAAGAACTGCGAACGTTTCCACTTATTTGAAAATACCACAAATGTGTGTAAGCGACGTTGATTACAGGAAGATTTTTGGTTATAAATTCTTAGCCTTTAAGTTATTCGATAAAACGAAACAATCAAGGCCAGAATTGAGCGGAACATTTCAATTATTCATCGATGAAATATTCACTGGCGTACTTTCTTTTTATAATCAATAGAATAAACAGATAACTGTAGATAATTTTTGAATTGCAACAACAAAAACAACAATTATCAATTATACGTGCTGCATATTTTCGGATTATCGCCACAGGAATATTAATTGCATTAAATCAATCTACAAGGAAGGCACTTCAAATAGAAACCCACTAGAATTAAGGGTTGTTATCTGAATTCTCTATGTATCGATTAAAAACACCTCACCGGTATTTTTGTGCATTTCAAATGACTCATTTATACGACGTAGAAATAACACGTCTGTCACAATTTTCCTAATTGAAAACTGGTTAAAACTGAAATTTATTGAGATTGAATCGGAATTATTGGTATTTAAATGGTAGCAGGGGGTCGTACAGGTGTGTTCCACCTGACCGATAATGGTCAACAACCTTAAATGTCAATGCAGGCATTTTTCCAACTTCCTTTATTAGTTGATTTGATAATTCGTGAATGAGGAAATGGATGAAAAACGTACATCTTTGATTAAATTGGAACGTTCGGTGTACGAGTGGAGGCCTTGGATTCTCAAAGTCAACCACTCAGAAAATAATGATATTAATTTTAATTCTCTACAATTTAATGATTTTCTCATAATTAACAATCATTTCTATTGTCTTGATTTTCTATAACTAGATGTGGCAAAAATTCCGTTAATAATTTAAAAAAATACAACAATTGGAAATTTTATTATTTTTTAACCTACTTTTTTATTGTAAATAAAATAATTGACTATTACTATTATTAATTAATAATAATAATGATAATGATAGAGGTCAGTTGAGTATACAGATTGTGGGTGGTTTTCGATAAAATCCCCGGCTTGTATATGCGTAAATCTCCGATATTCCCAACTTACCATTACCGTAAGGGCTATCGAAATATCCCCACATAGGTATACCGACAGCAGTAGCGCCAACAACAAAACAAATAAAACCCAAAACGGCAACACATGTTGAATATAAAGGTTTCACCTCCGCCATAATCCTATCATGAGTAATAACAACAACAACAAATCATGATCATTTGTTGTTTCGATTGGTGAAAAATGTTCGCTATTGTTGTAAATTCACACATACACACCAACACTATTTGCACATACACAGTGATTTTGTTGTTAATAATTTGAAAATGGCGTTATTTTTCGAAAATATAGAGCGCATGACGATTTTCCAAAGCCACAATATCGAATAATCGAAAAAACTACTCGTCGAATTTTCCACTAGACAAACAACACCTCTAAATCGATACACTTGTTTATTTGGTGCACATGTAAAAGAAAATCGACGCCTACCGCCCGTTTTTGCTGTAATTTTCGTTTTTTTGTTTTATTGTCGGTAATTTTGAAAAATTCGAAAATTACAGGAATTTCCAATAGAAAAACAATGTTTTAAGGGGTGGTAGTAGTGGCGGTTGTTGTTATTATTGTTGTTATGGTAAAGATGCGCGAGTTTTATTATTACGTGGTTTTAATCCAACTAAAGACCAGTTTTCTAATGGAACGACGTGTACACCTTCGTCGAGGTGTGCCGCCACCACGGCCACAACAACGTTCCATACGGACGGCCGGCCAGCCGGATGGATGGAAGGGGGCCACGTAGACAACACACAACGAGAGGATCGTGCACACATAAATATTATTTAAAATTGCAGTTATACCAGTCGTCTTTTTTAAATTGTTTGAATTGTTTCTGAACGACAAACAAGAAATTAAAACCCGCCTAAAATAATTTGCATTTTAACGACCATAATATCAACGAAATTCAAACAATATAAACGAAAACATATCGATATTTGATTTGATATTAAATAACAAGCGAACCTTGCCCGAAATATCCCGTTTCCTGCCAAAGCCAAGTATCCCGAAAGAACCCGCTATCATCCCACTTTTCAAATTATTCTCTTTATTAAAAATATCGTTTAATATTTAAAAATGATTGACATGTAATTAATAAAAGGAAAGGCATCGCAATTTAGACGATTTTTTAAATAAATCAACACGATTTAACAGTTGTAGTTGACTGATTTAAATACGATGACGATTCGTTTACAATTACTGTAAATATACAACGAGTACCTCCAAATAACGCGAATTCTTGTCTGAAGGCCAGAAAATTCCAAATAAACCCCAAAACGAATGACTCAAATGACAGGCTACTAATTGCATGTTCCACAAATAAAAACTCGTCTGAGAAAACTGCTTCAACAATTCTTAATAAAGCTCCGAATTTCATTTCCTTCGTTTATTATCACTATTTCCTGAAATAACAAAACACAATCTTACTTTACGACACGGCAGATACCTCCAGAGTACACGTATTGTGCAAAAATCGCGTTGAAATAACGAAGACACAATTTTACAACGTGCTGTTTTATTACGCGAACGATACTTTAATAGTTTTGTGCAAAAAATCGGCTCTATTAGCAGACTAATTTAGAGGAAAAATAGAGACTGTAATGGTGAAAGATGAGCTGCGATTGGTAAATAGACAACACGTCTTTCGATATGATGGATTTGTAGCGTTAAAATTTGCTCAGTTTCTTATCAGTGGTTGATTGATGAAATCCGTTAGAAATATCGATGCATTATTAAATGGATACGTTATATTTAATACATAGATACACAATAGATATCTATAAGGTCTATTTTCTAACCAAATAACAACTTATAGGTCAGTGACTTGTACGTCAAGGCTATGTTTAAATCCATTCACTATTGCGATTTATTGGGAGGGCATAGTGAACAAAAATTTGTTGAGAAAACAGTTACAAAAAGTGTTTGGAACTATTTCGGTGTTATTTATTAATTTATAAAACGATAAACGAAATAGAAATGAATAATTGATGACTCTTGGGCAATTAAAGCAAACATTATTATTTAATTTAAAGAAGCAACAACATGTGTTATTCTTTGAAAGGTAAACAAGAATTAACGCAATCACAAATTAGTAATAATTGTGAAAATTTACAGCCCTCCAGATTTGAGGAGCTCTTTTTTCAAAATAACCAGATTTTAGAAATACAACTATCAAGACCATAAATATCCTTCTTTTGGCTCAATATTTGATGATTTACGATCCAAATGTTATGAAATTTTCAATAAAAGTCCAAAGATTTGCCTGAGAAAAGTGCCGAAAAGTGAATCAACACGTTAGTTGTCGCTTCAATAAATTAAACGAGCCTCATTGTCAGTTTGAAATCCCACTTGGGCTTAAAATCGAGAATGGTTAATTAATCGGAGACGATAAGCCCAATAATCGGTCTGCCATTTCAAATAAAGCACCAACAATTGATTTTAGTTCCCTTTAACTGTGTGGAGGAAAGATGGAAAAGTCAATCGCAGTTCTTATCTTTTAGAATCACAATTAAGTTACCAATACACCGATGAAGCTTTTGTTTTCTGTTATCAATATTTAAATAATTCTCATTTGATTCTGTCTGATATCGGGCTAATAGGCCAAATAGAAGCCTTCTCCATTTTTTGTGTCGTTCAGGTTTATTGGGAATTCTACCATTGAAGTTCATCTGTCTTGAAGTAATTACGACTGTCTGCTGTAATTATAACAAGAATACACCCTAGAATTGTAAATAAAATGGAATTCTAGTCAGTTTCTATCAGAATAAATTAAAATATTTTCTCTTAGAGTATAACAAAAGGAATTTCTACCGAAATATTCAACGAAATTTTAATAATAATAAGCTCAATTAAAATCGTAATAATGATGTTGATTATATCGTTTATTCATCATTATTACCATAGGTAATTTTCAGCGTGTTCCTAATTTGTTTTTATAATTACAAGTGGCAAAGTTCAAAAATGTATCATCCGAAATTAGAATCAATTAGATTATTAAATAATACGTGTTTGTATTGTTTCGTTATAGAATTTGGTCAAATTTCGGGAGTGAAAAGCTCTATTCGAGCGATTAATTCTTCTGTAGGGGCACTTAATCTGCAGAAGTTTCAATCTAAAATCTGTCAATTATTGGTCTCTATTTTCAATTCTAGTCCATTCTTAAGTCAGAATAGAAACGTGCCGTTAACACTATTGTTTTACCCTCTTACGTCAAACAGTCAACATATATGTATATAACTCTATCTATCTTTATTTCAATTATACACAGACAAATCTTTCTGTCTTGTTGCACTATTTGTTTCACATAGATAACGTAATGAGTTTTACAATTTTCTACAGCGTAATTTTTCATGTTGTTATGCAAATAACTGGGCAAATGGTGGAAGGAAGCAAAAACTGATAGGAGATAAATGGCTAAAGTGGGTGCCGGGTGGATGACTTCACAATTTCCCCCATTCAAAAAAATTCCTACCGTAAATTTTCAATATTTCTTCCGTTTAGTCCAAGAATAATACAACAGCGTGGGCTGGCACTAAATTCCGATAGTAGAATTTAATTTATAAGAATTTTTGTCTCAATGTTTGTTCAGTCGAAATTTACGCGACATTGTTGGAGCATTTCACTTATATTGCTGTTTATTGACGAAGACTTCGTTTTAAAAATGCATCAAGCCAACGCCGAAACTGACGCGATGTGTTCTTTTATGGTCTTCAAGTCTGAGGACAAATTGGCGACACTTTCAAGATACTGCAGCGTACGATAGAGAACATTATTTGCCACCTTGGGAGCCTTACAGAGAACGAGGGCACGATCGTTAGTCGGCGTGAAAAATAAGTAAACATTCCTCCCCATTCGATAATGTTATCGGAGATTTTTTGTTGCTTCGAATGGGTCGCTATAAAACGAATTTCTCCGATTGCCAATCAACGCAGAAATTAATTTCACGATTATTCGACTTTCTTTACAGTGTCATCGTGAAAAACGTGCATGTTATTATGGATTTTGGGGTATTGTCTACCACTAGAGACTGTAATATTTGTTAGATGAATAAATTTATCGCTCCCCTACGATATTAATTTTGCATTAGACAAGATGTCAGTTTTTTCTCTCCCTTTCTTATCGAGATAGCGTTAATATTTTGTGAAAATTAACTAAGCCGAAGAGGTTGTAGGCGTTTAGAATCCTCCATAGAAGAGCAAACCCTATTCAACGTACTGATAAATGCTTTCCAAACAATCACGCAATTGTTGCATTTTCTTATCAGTAATCCACATATGAGCTGCTCAAGTTTATATTATGGGTAATTGTATCAACTTTAATCGATGCCAGTATTTTTATGTCGTCTCCAGAGTAGAGACTTGTTGGTATTTTCCTGGCAGTTCTCCGTTGTGATCTTTTCCGAACAATAAAGCTCAACATTTCTATGTTCATTTTATTTATCGGAAGTTCGCTTTCACTAGTTATAAAATTGGCAATCAATTTTAACCAGAGAACATATCACTAAAAAAAAATAGTCATTTGGTCGATATTATTGGTGAAGTTTTAATAATTAGAATCGATTCTGGCTTAAATATTGGAGTACTTTGTGATTACTTTAAAGCTTACGTAGAAGTCAATAAAAGTTTTACTAGTGTTTTGTAATAATTAAACTAGACTCCGTTGTGTATTTGAGTAATTACTTTTAGGAATTTGGGTTGAATAAAAATACGGAAATATTAGGCCAAGTGATATATTTAGTTAATATTGACAGAATCACTTCAATGTTGTACCCTTCTCAACATATAGAAATATTTAAATATCTTAGTTAACTAACAACAAATACTGTTAGCACGTTTTTTTTTTGTATTTAGCTTTTTTCTTGAATTTATTTCAAACATACATACATCTATACATAGTTACATAATTACAATAGAGTATTTAAATATATAGATTCGTTTAAAATTAGATAAATCCAGACATGCATCCCCATTAAGGGTGTGGCTGGAAGGACCTTTAATGGGGGGGCAGCTGGTGGTAATGGATACGTATCGCTCCTCATCAATTTTTTTGTTGGAATTAAATAAATAGTTAATGGAATTCATGAGAATTGATGAGGAGTATTTTCTTGTGATTTTTTAGTATTTTCGTTGATTTATTTATTAAAGAATCATTTTAATTAAAGAGAATAATCAAAATAAACAATGTAGGGTTGTAATCTCTTAGCCAGGAAACGCGTCGGTTTGTTATTTAGATAGAATTTTATATCAACGCCAGACTGTATATATGTTTTGATAAAATTTCTTTTATTTGTGAAATCTCCACAAACAGAACAGAAAAAAATAAAATGGACAATAATGTCATGTATTTTAACATTTTGTTTGCTTTTTTAGTGAAAAATTAAATGAAATTTAACGGAAAATATAATGTGTCTGGCGTGTTGTTGTTACTGTTGTTTTAACAATGAACGTGTTAATTTTCGATATTTAACCCCATTTTTGGAACAGACCCATCCGTTGGCATCGGCAATTCGAGCCCCATAAATTACACCGACAGGAGCTGTTATAACAACAATCGTTCGGGCGATGATCACAATTGCCACCTCTTCTGATACAAGCACGTCTGAAAAGGTAAATTAAGGAAGAACGTCTGGAAGAGAAAAAAATTAGAAGAAGAATCAACTTACAACCACATCGACTCGAAATTTATCCATTTACAAATAAACATAATCAAAGCTAAATCTATATCCATTGAAATTAAAATAAAATAAAATAAAACAGTCCACAACACACTGACTAGCTACAACTGCCACCAAAGTTACGCCAAATTTACATATTATTACCGAGGCAAAAATTGGGAATTTTCAATAATTGAATTTGCGAAAATTATGGAAACTTTTTGTAATAATATGTAGATTGCCGACTACTCGTTAACGATGTGGTTACAAGAGCTTTTAGGGTAGTCCTATTGAACTTAAAACACTTAAACACCGTAACTGATAAACTTCCACAAAGGGAATTTTTAACCCTTATCTCAAAATAATACAACAACAAACATGTAACCCGATCAAGCTTTGTGGAGCTTAATAAAGAGCCGCTATTGGAATTTATGAGTTCTTAACTTAACCAATTGCCAAGAAAGCTGACTATAACGGCCTATATACTCCCTTGTACTTACTTCTGTGCTGATTGTAATAAGCGATCAATAGCGTTTTCATTATAATCATCCTCTGACGGTGGCAGTACGTCATCTGTGAACAATAAAACTTGAATAATTCAAAATTCGAACAAACAACCGGCTGAAATAAAGCTCGAATATTTACTAGAAAATGTACTCAAATTTAATAAAGTTATTATTGTTGAGTAGTTTAAAGAGCAAATTAATGTTCCAGTGTCATTTTGTCAACGACTGGAATTAGATTTCGTATAAATTCTGTTTTAAAATCACGAAAACGTGATTTGTAAGCAAATACAATTCATCCGGCGCCTCCGCCAATTTTCACCAAGTTCTCAAATTGTATTTAATATTTTTTAAATTAAGAAGAAAACATTGAAAATTCAAAAAAAAAATAATGAACTTTCTCCAACTTTAACAGAATTTATTCTTAGCGAGAAAACTCGATGTAATTTCCTAACGTGTAAATTTTCATATAGAACGAACTTTCTTTCAAAAAAGTGCGACTAAAGCAAAATGTACAGTCGTTTTTGTCTGTTTGCGTATTTAGTGTTGAATTTCCCGTGGGCAGTTTTTTCTATTACCAACTTTTATGGAACTGTGGCAAAACTAAGTCTATAATCGGATTTGTATGATGTGGACTCTATCCAGTTTAGGGGTCAAATAGAATTAATACTGACAAGATTTGAGAAATCGGTGAGTTATTGTGGCGAGTATCAAAGCATAAATTTCAAAGTTATTGCTGTATCTGCAAGAATGAACACACCGCAACAATAGATCGGTACAAAGACGAGGTTTCTCTATCGAATTCCACCTGGATATATTTCCAACTGATAGATTGTAAAAGTAGATACATTGAGTTGAAATTGATCCCTGAGTTGTTGCTCTTTTTCCAGACTATTTAAAACGGTTAATGCTAAACAGTGTTCAATTTCCACAAGAATACAAAGTATAGGATATAGTCTTATCAGTAAATGCATCGCAAATGGATCTCGATAGATTGATTCGAGTATTAAAAACTTCTATTTCACATGGAAAAGTAATTGAGATGGAGAAGTTCTATGTTGTAGTTTCTTATAAGTCTTAGAAAAAATTCTGAATAACACAGACACGATTTAATCTGCTGCTTTAACTATAAGAAAGTTTCAAGATTCCTATTGTGGTTGTCTTGAATAGCTATAGAAGTACGATAACAACCCCTGCGTAATTTGATCTTTCAAATTATTTACAAAAGCTTATCGTCAAGTGGCGTTGTCAATTCTAATGATAATGATGGCGATACACGCTCAATTTACGACACTATTCAACTGATCTTGATTAAATCTTTAGATGTTGGCAAATTACACTGTACATCAAATGTTGATTTCTGATTGAACTAACACAAAAAAATTTCACATTAGCTGAAATTTATTTCTGATTTTAATCCAATAACAAAGAGCGAAAACTGGAAAATTGTTACCAAAACAACAAATTAACGGAAATTACACAAATGGGCTTCCTTTTCTATATATAGAAATAAAAGCATCGACTCGCACAATTTAGCGCAATGAAATATTGAAAATTTAAGGATTCCCCGCGCATCCACCATTTTTAGTCAATATAATTTGAGAAACTTTGGGGTTTATTCGTTCTTTTCTTTTAGAACTTTTCAAGTTTCCCGTAATACCACAAGAGACACCTGTAAGCCGGCAATTTATTTCAATTCAAATTTTATCCGTTTAATGTTATATTCTCGGCGAATAATAAAATTATTAATGTGGTTGCGCTTCTAACGAATACAAAGAGTTACAGTTTTCATATAAATAAAGTCGGTGTTAAAGAGACATCGCGGAAACAACTCACGTTTACTTCACCGTATGTGTGTCTTTTATAATTAATTCATCTAGAGAAATCTTTTATTATTATTCAGGATTAATTAAACTTTAAATTAGATCCAGTTTTTTTAGTATTAGAGATAAGAAATTCGATTTACAACGGAATTTCTGTGATAATACCGTTAAGGTGACTGATTCTAATTCAAAGGAAAGCGAAAGGGAAGAATTCCATCAATCTGTCGTTTCGATAAAGATGCCTGTTGCGTATCGCTACAGGCGCGTGCCAAGCTTTCTTCTATTCTCTACTCTATGATGGATTACCGTGAAAATTCACAGAAAGCCCATTATCTTGATGTCTATATCGATAAACTATCGATAAGAAATTAACTTTTGTTATCTGCATTAAAGAAGATTGATCGACATTCTAATATTTTAATATTTTTTTTTATCTCCAAGCGAGAATCAATAGTAACGATCGAATTTATAATTCCGAACATATGTTCGAACTTATTACGAAATGCACGAGTTTTATAGAAAATTCGTTCAACTTACCGTCGTCTAGATAAGGTCCAGCTTTTGCCGTCGGCAATAATTCAACAAAAACTAAAACAATACAGGATGCCAAAATCAACCAAGTGTACTTCATCGTATTCGAGTTTGTTAAAATTCAAATTCGATTAAACGACAGCACGTAATCGTCTAGATTATTGTCGATATTATTGTTGTTGCTGCTACTATCAGATGTTGATGTTGAATGGGGCGTCCCCTGATCCAGTGGCGCGGTTATACTGCAGACAGTGGACGACGCCTCCTACAAAAAGGGCATGCGTTTCGGCGCCCACGACAAGAAATTATACGTTGACGTTGATCGCGATAATGACAAGAATTCGAGAGTCCTGTTGCATATTGGCTATTAATCAACATCACTTGCACGTTAAAATTATTAAATTTGTCGACAATAGGGTTTGATTGAACCAACAAGAACTTTACAATAATCGAATCAAAATAAATTCGGTATTGATGCTTCGAATTTAATAGACGCTGACGAGACAAATTATGAATGAAACACGAACTTATCTAATTGATTCCCTAGTCGATTTTGCCACAAGATCGTCCCAATAGTCGCCGGAATTGGATTATTGCCGAAATTCCCAATAAATTATACAGGGATTAGATTTTTCGAGAGACAACACAAAAATGTATTCGTACACGTGTACTTGTAGGCATTATCGGAATTTATGGTGCGTCAGGTAAATATAGAGTTAGAATTATTGAAAAATACGTGGGATATTCGTTAGCCTATAAATTCAACTTGTATTGGAATGTCGTGTAATTAAATCGCGTCTCTTGAGACATGTCGTATTATAGTTATGACAATCTTTAATCTAAAATTGTATAAAATACATGAGACTTTCGAATCGATTTTCGTTAACGTCACCACACTAGAAAATTGTGGATGAAAGTTCGAAAATTGTACAATTCTCTAGAAATTCGTTTGAGATTTGCGCGAAAATTGTGGAAGTTTAATTATGAATACAGCGAAATTTGAAAGGCCATTAATATTCTTAATTTGCTTACGATTTAAGTGAATTTAGAAAATGGGGTTTAGGCGTAAATTCAATTCATAATCAACACTGTTACGGATCCGATGCATCTAAAGTCTCGTTGAAAACAAAAAATTCTATTTGGCGAGTGAATGAACCAAGTGGAGCGTTCATGTAGCCCGCAGGTAGACACCCAAATTTTCATTTTGAAGCCGAGTTATCACTAAATTATTAGAGCACGACAGTTATTTGAAAACTTCAAGATTTGATAAAGATCTAAATAGATTTGGAACTAATAACGCAAATCTCAGTACCTTGAGGAAATTTTAATAAAATTTGATCTTTCGTCTTCAATTTCATCACGTTTCCCACTGCCATCGATACAGAAAGAAAATTTAATAAGATTTCATTTTTCGATGCTTTTCCGGCTTGTAGTCGTCATCCATTGTTATTAATCATTTCTAGGGAAAGTATGGAAGATAAAAAGACTGAAATTGAAATTGCCAATTAAGGGAACTTATGTCGTATTCTTCTCGTTAAAAGAATATTGCATTGTAATTTATAACAACAATACTAAATTATTTCTCTCTGTAATCATCAATAGAACTTCCGATCGATTGCTACCAAAACAACAACAAAAAACAAACTAATCAAGAATTCATTCCGATATTAATCAATTTGTTTCAATTGTATCAAAATTGATTATCTGCCACTGCATTGCTGGTAATTCCTCCAATATGCCCCCAGAGGCGATGGGATTTTAATTTTGTAGAAATGGTGGATGCGCCGGGCGATTTCACTTTTATTTTCTTCCTCCTAATATTATCTTGACCAATCATCTACCACCAAAATAATTAATAGAGGACATGTTATAATATACGAAACTCCATTTGGATTAATATTGAGTGACAAAGGTGTATATGCAGGATTATATCTAATCTCGAAATGTATGAATTTCTACCAAATAATTCCATTAATTATCAATTAAAATTGTACGTTTCGTAACAATCAATAAATCTTGCATAAACACCGAAATTATAAGACACAAGTCACGTTCTTCTAAATAAATCAACGTTGCAAAGTTTAATCGTTGACGTATCGTTATTGTTATCAGAATTCTAATTTATATTTGCAAAATAAGTCGTCAATCGTTTTATTTGAAAGGCTTATTGGTAACGACGGTAATCGGATTTTACTGTCCCGTCTGTTTTGAGTGGCCGCTCATAAAGACTTTATCATTATGACTACAAGAGAAAAGCTCCACTATATGGGTTTTTAGAACGATCCAGCTACAATAGAGATTATTTCCAACCAACTGACATTAAAATCAACCGAAGAATATACTGGAAAAGAGCACTCGTTTCATCATTTTTATCTTTATTGTTAACAATTGTTTCAAGTTTTTAATTAATGATAGAAATCAGTCTAGACAACTAGGACTTTTTTATAGCGAAATTAATAATACTGCAACACAGCCGATAACTATTCAAGCGCAATAGAATTTAGGAAAATCTCATATACCGCATTTCGAATTTTTCCCATATTTTCTACGTAGATCCTTGACCAATTGATTGTAAATTTTCGAATTCTCGCGACGATATTGGGATTGTTTCAGCTTTTTATTGTGATATTTCTTGATTCCAGGCCAATGTACCATGAAGACACCATCCAGAATCATGAAATTATAACCGATAAGGCACATTTCCAACATCTGTAATGTTTGAATCTACCGCCAATTTTGACAAGTTCACCGCACAACCAACAGATGTCGCCAATACTATTCAATACTTGTTAATAAATTGTGACATTCATTCTAATTAACATCAATTCTAGTTAATTATTATTTAATTTGAAATTGTTTTATTCTAGTTAACGTTAGGTAGTTTTGGATATTTGAGAAAAATTTGGCGGTTAGATTGCGGCGACATCTATTGTTTGGTTGCTGTGGTAAGTATAATTGAGCGCGAATTTCGAACTTGCCTGGCTCATTTTGTCTTGAACGCCCTCCCAGGACATGTTTTCGTTATACAACGGTTCATCTTTCGTGCCAATATAGATCGGTTCCCATCGTTGATATGGATATTCTCTTTTAACGGTAATAAAAGGCTAAAATTTTAATGTTTTAATGGTATTTTAGGAGAGAATTTGTAAAATTACCACCTTTACTGTATTTGTATTCGATTCAATCCAGCTGGTGATACCGGGAAATTTCTGGCAATGTGTGCAAATATATCTATGAAAATAGACAGCACGTTCGTTTTTAATTAAAAATAGTAGTTGTTGTTTATTTAGCGGTATTGTAAAATCGATAATTTCAAAAATAGGCACCACAAAAACTAGGGACGGATCATTTTTGTTATAATCAACATTATTGTAATTGTAAATGTTGAAAAAATTCATGAAATTCGTTGCTAAATTTCTGCTAGGTATTAATTGTACATCGGCAACAATAACCTGTTCAGTTTCAGCCAGATTCCTGGCCACATTCCGACAGACATTTATCGGATATTTTAAATTGTTCAAATAGCGGAACGTCTGAAATTGCCTTGAATCGGATATTTTACAATTCGCCGTCTTGCCTATCAAATTGCGTAAATACGGCGGTGAATTTATCGGAAATACGAAATGTAATGAGATCTTCGACATTTCCGGCAAACATTGACAGAAATGTTGTAGTTGTTGTACAGCTAGATCTGCATCGAAATCAGGAACAAAAGCCGCCACGCTAATCGGACCGTCCCAGAATCTGGAATCAAAAAAGTTAGACGAAGAATTGTTAAATTTTCGTGCAGACCTTGCGATTTCGGCGAGATAATTGATAAAATCGACGGTAATGTGCGTGGCATAGGTAAGTTGAGGCAAATCCGCTAATTTACCTTCGATTATGTTATAGAGGACACGATAAGGGCTCGATTCATCTTGTTCGGGCGGGTAACTTAAATCTACATCGTTATAGAAAAAACTCTCAGGAAGACTGTAGCGAAAATTGCAGTAACTTTCATTTAGTTGAAGCTCTGATAAGTAATCACCAGGTACTTTGTTAACATTTAAATGGAAATGATCGAAATCATCGTGGAAGATTAATGAATAATTCAAAATCAATAGGGAACAACATAAAAATGTGAACAAGAATAGGATTTTCAATATACTAAACATGATTTAAATTTGAAAAATTGAGAGAAATTAAAAAGGTTTTATTGGAAAACATCACGTGTTTACTTCAGGAAAATATACACAAAACTACGGTAACACACCCTAACGGTGGAAATTCGTACGATTTATTGCAGTGTAGTTGCGGTGGAATTGGGCGCAATAGAAGGAAAATCAATACGGGAAATTTTCCATACGACAATATTTAAACCATTGAAATGAAAATGCCACCAATTTCCATCAAAATCAATAATTTTAATCTCATTTTATTGTTAAAACGCAACTCAATTTGATTTTTCTTTTTAATTAGTAAAAGGTTGGGTTTTTATTATTGTTGGTTGATAGGGGCGGCAGTTGACTATCATTAATGCTCATTTTTCTTTTGTAAGAACGATGACAGTTTATCAATGGCAGTGGCACGAAAATAGGAGCGTCACGACGCCACCACCGCTCCCATTTGTTTTCTAATATAGAGTAGAACAAAGCGTCGCGATGGTGTGTCACCGTTATTACCATCACCACCATCAATACCGCTGATAATGGATTGATTCAAAATTTTGGTTATGAATAAATTTCCGAGATGTACAATTAAAGTTACACCATTATATCAGAGGATTCCATTAGAACAATACGGTAATTTATTTATTTGTTGTTATAGTCGATAATTATCGATCGATTTCAGGTGAAAGCCGATCGAGAAAGGCGCATTTTTGTTATCATAGCGGCGTTAAAGTGAGTCCTACTATTAATTATTTTGTTGTTAATTAATGGATAAATTCTATAGGTGATTGGATCGGAAATGTACGAACCGGTGATGGATCGCTGTCCGAACAATTCGAAATATTGTCCGACAAATCAAACAAGTAGGAATGATTTGAAACCGCCGGAAAAGCCACCGAGACGATTAAAATTGAAACGGAACATATCCCAGGAAGGTACGTATTATTTTAAAAAACGTAGTAACAATAAATAATTGTTTGATTAATGATAATTTTATATAATGCTACGATTAACAATCAAAAGAGAAACAGGACCGGATTTTAAGTATCACTGATCGTTAAATTAATGCCTCTAGACTACAACAAATTTAACGATGTTTGTATCAGTCCAGTCCTGTATTTGGTTGTTAAATTATTATATAATTATCTAATTTATTTGTAATGGTACGCAAGCGTATTGTAGTCATTGCTAGTAAGTTTTCCAACACGAAAAATACCACAATTATGTTGAAACTGGTTTATTATTTGATTAATTCGAGGAGAAATGATAAAATTCGTGTTACAGTACCAACAATGAACTGTGATAATAACAAGATGAGAAATCTGCCACCGCAACAACCACCATCGCCACCACCGACAACAACAACCACCATCTCCTCAGAAGATGTACGTGTCGATATTGATAATATCAATTTAGAAACGAATTACAACAACCAAAAAAATATTATCATTACTAATAATAATAATAACAATACGAGTAGATTAATTAGTAAATCGGTACAAACGACACATTTGATACCATACCGTTTGAGATTTTGGCCACGTGCAACATGTGATAAGAAATGTGATCCAAATGAGGCAAATTGCTGTTCAGCAATCCGTATCACATGTATTTGTCGTATTGTCAGCCAATGGTTATTGTCACAAATTGGTTTGACGATTGTTGTTATCATTTGGGCGTTATTGGGCGCTTTGGCTTTCTACCACACAGAAGGTGAGCTTTTTATTCCATTCTACAATGGGGGAATCAAAATCGATTCAATTTATTTTTTGTATCCTCTTATAATAGAATTAATTTTGAAGAATTGTTTGTTTTCCGTGTTGTAAATTTGTCCGTGTCGTATAAACAATCGATAATTTATTATTATTATATATGATTGCCATTGTGTTGGATATTTTTGTTGTTAATTATACCGTACGTACGTAATATCGATCTTTTGCTTCAAATAGAATTAATGACATCACAAATTTACGATGATTGTTGCTTTATTAATAAATTAGGCACGTTAAATTCGATCACGTAGGAGCAATTTTCCGAAAATGCAAGCCAATATTGACGAATTGAGGCCAAATAAAGTCGCTAATGATAAAGCCCCAATTCGATTTTCGAGAAATCAAACTGGAATCGACATAAAAATTGATAAGTTTATTTAAAAGTAGTATAGAATCGATTATATTTAGTAATATCTAGTTAATTGGATGATATTTTCAAAAAATCAGCCCTTAATTGTCGGATAAAACTGCCCACAGGGGAGGTTTACATTAAACTCTACCTACATACTGAAAATGATCAGATTTCGTAATGTCTGGTAGCTAAAACTGTGCTCCAGTTCTAGAACACCCATTTAGGTCTTGCATGATAATCAAAAATCGTAAATTTAAGTTATTTTTATATGATAGGAACGATTTAAATGATTTTAAAACAATTTTTGAATAAATTTGAAATTTGTGTCTTAAATTATCAATTTTTGGGCAAAACTCTGCTAGAGAATTACGTAAAAGTGCCAATCAATCATTTTAATTTGGATTTTAAGCTTGGATTTTGCAAACAAAATAATAGAATATTTTAATTTAAAGTTAGTTTTCTTTTATAGGAAGGATTTAAGGCATAAAATATAAAAGTGAGAATTTAGACAATTTTTCCCATATTTTTGGTCAATTTTTGGAATGAACTCTTGGCTAGATTTTAAGATTACCAGTGTTTCACCTCATGGCAACTACTATTATTTGGCTAGCAATTTCAAATTACATAGGGTCCCTGAAGATTAAAACTTGAACCTTGTAGCTTACCGTGTAGTTGGTCAAATAACGCTCGTTTCCAACAGTGTCGCGATTTTCAAAAATGAGCCACGAACGTAAAACCACTCAGAATGGCTCAAAAATTCTCTCCACATATTTTTTGAGTGTTCCTCTAGCGTATTCCAGAATAAAACGGTGGAAAACGATAAAAATGAGTTATTTAACGTGTGCAACCCGTTTTTGGAAATCGTGACATGGTCAGGAATGAGCGTTTTCCGACCAACTTTCGACTGACAAGGAAACATTCGCCGGTGTTCCCCTCCGATTTTAATGAAATTTGCATATGTTATTCTCCATCGAATTCTAAGAGATGCATGTTTTTTTTATCGACGGAAAAACATATCTAGGGGGTGAAATCGCCACTCAAAGTTTAGACTCAAACGGGGTACTTTTTAAGTTTCGCATACTTCCGGTTGAAATATTCAAACGGGACAAACGGTATTATTCTCAGGGTGAAAAATAATGTAGAAGTCTATTGTTTGCATATAGAAATGTTCATTAGGGTAGAAGTTATAAGGGTTGAAAGTAAGAAAATTACTATAATTCAAAAACTAATCATCGGATTTTGACGAAACTAAAGTCATTCGAAAAAAGACAAAAAAGTAGGAGAAACCTGTTTTTGGATTTTTTCGAAATATTACGTTTAGGGGGTAACCAGCCGTCAAGCATATCTATACGCATCAGAAAAAAAATTCACTATTCTTATTATTTTTATGTTTTAGTTCATAAATAGTGCTTTTGATCAATTTTCAGTACTTGGGGCACAAAATAATATTATTTTCTTTGTTGCCTACCCTTTTAATTTTCATACTGAACGTTATTTTTTATACGAGTATAGATACTACAATAATTATTATTGTATTATAACTTTCGAATATATTTTTTCTAGAATTATTCTAAAACTTATTTGTTGTCACTATCAAAGTTCAATTATTTATATTTTTAATGTCAATTCACCCCCTATAGAGTTTTCCTATAAATGTCGTGAAAGTTATATTTTTCAACAATAATTGATTTCGTGAAAGCACAATGGCTAGTATTTGTTTTATAAAAATTTAGCAAATTTCAACACTTATGTCTGTTGTACGATTTATTTATTTATTATAATTCCAAGGGCATTTTGCGCCACATTTTTCTCAATAACAAAATAATATGCTAAAATTTGATTAATATCAGTGTATTTCTTTCGCATCGTTATTTGCTTATTGCAAGGTAATTCAATTAAACCTTATTAACATTTAAAATATGAATAATTGGATGTCGATAGAGGAAATAAATTAGTTTTAGAACAGATCTAGAAAAAATATATCGCAAAATAATAATTATTTTAGTATCTATACTCACATAAACAAAAATGTCCAACTTGAAAATTGAATAGGTATGCAACATATGAAGAAAATACTATTGTTATGTGCCCCAACTGTTGAAAATTGATGGAAAAGCACTATTTATGAATTAAAACATAAAGATTATAAGAATAGTAAAGTTTTTTTTCTGATCCATTCAAATATGGTTGAGAGGTGGTTACCCCCTAAACGTAATATTTCGAAAAAATCCAAAAACAGGTTTCTCCCACTTTTTTGTCTTCTTTCGAATGACATTAGTTTCGTCAAAATCCGATGAATAGTTTTTGAATTATAGTAATTTTCTTACTTTTAACCCTTATAACTTCTACCCTAATTAACATTTCGATCTGCAAACAATGGGCTTCTACATTATTTTTCACCCTGAGAATAATGCCGTTTGTCCCGTTTGAATATTTCAACCGGAAGTATGCGAAACTTAAAAAGTACCCCGTTTGAGTCTAAACTTTGAGTGGCGATTTCACCCCCTAGATATGTTTTTCCGCCGATAAAAAAAACATGCATCTCTTAGAATTCGATGGAGAATAACATCCAAATTTCATTAAAATCGAAGGGGGACACCTGGGAATGTTTCCTTGTGAGTTACGCGGCCAAAATTTTGGCATAACAACTCATAGATCGAGATGAAACACTTGGTATTTGTCCCAAATCATCGATTTTTAGCAAAATTTTGCTAGTGAATTACGAAAGCTGTCTCCAACTAGAAAATTAATTCTTAACGAATATGTCAACGGAATTTAATCGGATTATTTTATAAATTGTAATTTCTATAGGACACAAAATCGTCTCGGATTTAGCCTAATTGAAATTCCCAACATATTCTCGTGTATTCATCTATATAACCCGCTTTTTTAACTTCAATACACAATAAACGAAGCATAGAATCAATAAAATATAATACAGAAGCTGACCTAGCTCTTCGCACTGATTGAATTCGAACCAACCTGATTTAATAAACAGCGATTCGTATTTCATGTAATTCTATATGTTGTAACCAGCTGGAGAAATATTGAATTTCAGGACAATGTTGACGCTTTCATAGCCGATCTTTTCCTTCATATAATCGAAAAGTATTTCAACAGATGCTAAAAGGGAGCGTTTCTCCTGTAGGAGTGGCCTTAATTGAATTTTCACCAGTTTATTTACGATATTTGGTCGATATTATAACAAGTAGTGCCAGGGTTACAACTGTAATTACGTTTCACTTGTACGGAATAGTTGGGTAGTTCGTTGGAAGTTTTGAAATGAAATTCGGAAAGTTTACAGCTTTATTTCGGCACGAATTGCGAGTATTTTAATGAAATTAAAAAGTTTATTTGTAAAATTTAATATTTCAAATGCAGAAGTCACTGTTTTAATCAGGGTAATTGTGGCGATTACATTAGTAAAATGGTTTAGATTTTTATTATTCAAGTTGGATAAACTGTAAAAGTTGAATAAATTGCGAAACTTTACCATAATAGAGCCGAATTCAGGTTGTATTTTTCTGTTTATCAATTCCATTGACCGCAATGCGTTATAATTTGGAAACTTTCAAACAAAATTGTAGGGCCACGTGAATTAGAACAGTCTAACAAGTTAGTCAAACTACAAAACGATTTGTCGATACAATTAGCAACAATACTACGACAAACCGACGAATATAAAGAAGAATGGTATAACACGATTAGTAAATACATGAAGAAACATGAATCATTATTATTAGAAGCAGTTAGTGCCGGTTATGGTGAAGGTGGTAATGGTAGTATTTGGACATATCCCGGCTGTATTTTATTCGCCGTTTCCCTATTGACGACATTAGGTAAAACGACACCAAGTCTCGTTAAATTGATCCCAATCGGGATCAATTTACTTCAATCGACTACAAAATTATTGATTTTGTAGGTTTCGGTGCACCAGTACCACGGACACCATTGGGACGCGGTTCGGCCGTTCTATTCGCCGCAATCGGAATCCCACTGCACTTCTTATTGATATTGAACATGGGCAATTTGGGCGCTGTTAAATTACAACAATTAGCATATCGGCATTGCGATTCATTGAGCGATATACCAACAATACCGCAACCGAGATGGTTGAAATTATTTCCAATTATTTCGATATTATTCTACTATATTTTCGGTGTTATCATATTCGGTATAATACGACAGCACGATTTCATCGATTCGTTAATGTTCCCGTTGAATTTCACCGCGGCCGGTGGTGTTGCACAACAATACGGCTATATGCGCATCACTTACGCTATTTATTTAGAATTTGCTGTAACATTAGCCGCTTTAGTGTTGTCGTTAATTCAAGCTTCCGCGACTAGAGGTATTGTTGATATTGGCTTGAAATTGGGATTATTAACAAATACCTAAGTGCCTTTCATTTAATTCTATGTTTAAATCTACATTAATTGCTTGATTTTGACAATAAAATCAACGGGCGATTCGAATTGTTCCTTTCCGTGCAATTATCAACAAGTGGAGCGTTGATCGGACGTAAATTCCCTCCAATATTACAATTTTATCAATAGTCAATTAGAATTACAGTACTCTTTAACTTTTTGGCGAGTTGTTGCTATGACAATTCTAGAAAAAGAAAAGAATAAAAATTGCCATGGTAACAAATCGCCAAAAAGTTCTAGAATACCGTTAGAAATGTGTCGACGTGTTGTATTAGCTTTATAACCAGCCTATTTCTTAAAACCTATAGATGTATTCTTTAACAGAGATTGTCTCGATCTTGATTTCTATTTTTGTGTTTTGTCGATTTGCAACACATTTCCTCTATAAATTTTAGCACAATTTTTGTTGTTGCAAAAATAGAGATGTAGATAGAGATGATTATTTCTGGGCAATACTAATACCGTCCAACGCCTGCTTTCAGTGATGTGATGTGAAAAATGCCTTTATTTTTATCATTGTTGCATTTTAATAATTTATTTATCATTTTTAATTTATTGATCTCATTATTCGGTTTATTGTTGAAAATTTTATCATCTGTTACGATTTGAATGAAATATATTTATTTGTTTAATAAACCATATAAATAAAAGCTAAAATTTCTATATTTTATAACGTTTCCTTAGAAGTGTGTAAAAACAAGTAAAAACTGACGAACAATTCATTTATTTTCTAATGAAAATTCAAGTTCGAAAGGGCATTTCAGGCTGTATAACACGGATTATAGTTCTGGAAATGTGGAAATTTTGAAAATCTGGAAGCGTTTTTCTAAATTTTCCCCCACAACTCAGTTTATATCACTGAATATGGGGTTTAGTCGATAGCAAACTGAAAGAGCTTTCCAATCGAGCCGGTAGTTTTCCGGAAAATTAAGAAAAATGGCAAGTTTGTTGAAGGTTTTCTTCCATATTTTTAAACATAGAGAATTACATTTTCGGAAAACTTATACAAGGGGAAATTCATTATCCATTTTCACCTGTTAAACATGATTGTTTTGCATCAGGTTTCCACTTTTTTACCGACTTCTACCCCTGTCCCTTGAGATTTGCTTTTGGAAATCCCCCAAATCTTCTATTTGGTAACTGGCAAGGTTAAACAAATCATTCGATGAGTTTTCCGTTTATTTAGTTTCTTTTATAATAATAACAATGACTAAATTATTCTACGAATTACGGCATTTTTTGCCGTTTATTCCGTTTCAGAATCACTATCTTCAACTATATCTTTATTTTTTTTATTTGTTGTATTATCATTAGTTGCCTTACCTTCCAATATCGATTTGAGGGCATCGAATAATTGGCCTTTATCGTTCGACACATAACTTTTACTACCTAAAATTGAAAAATACCTTTATTTATTTAACAACAAAACATCCGATTTAATTGTTTATTAAGTTTTGTATTTACACAATAAAACTTATTCAAACTAACGTGTTTTTTTTTTGTTTTTGTTTTTGTATCTACTATTAACCAAATAACGCAGATTTAATTTTTGATAGCAGACTTTGTTTTTCTCCATCTTGGGATTTGGCTGATGAACCTGCCAGAGGCATATCATCCTTTGTGCCTATCAAAATAACAACAGAAAAAGTTAACCAAATCCCACAAAGTTGCTATCAATTTGTGTTCTAATTGATCAAATTTTTCTTATAAAAATAAATAAATTTACCCACCATCTGTTTTAGTTGTAACCCCGAAAATTTGTCCAGGTGTATCCGTTTCTAATTCAGCATAAGCTTGTGCCAAAGCTTTCTGTTTTGCATTCAAATGTTTCGGTACGATAATTCTAAACATCACATAATGATCACCATAACCGTAACCATTTAATTTCTTCATACCTTTACCGGATAAACGTATTCGAGTGTGCGACGATGTCCCTGGCATTACCTAAATAGACTCTTATTACATTTCGATTATTGTCATTAATATTGATAGCAATATACTTGAATTGTGTGGTCTTCATATAAACCTTCGATACGAATTGTACCGCCTAGTAGAGCTTGTGAAATGGAAATATCCGCTTCTGTATGTACATCGGCGCCGTCACGTTTAAAATAATTCGATTTCTCTACTTTAAAAGTTACGAATAATTCCTTATTTCCAACAGACATTCGAACAGTTTGCCCATCCTCAATACCTAAACCATAAAATCAATATAATCTGATTTTATTTCAAATAAGAATTTTAATTACCGGCAGGTACAGGAACTGTAACTTTTTTCCTCTGTACCGTTGAACCTTTACCTTCACATTCCACACATTTATGTTTAATAAACATCCTTGTACCCTGACAATATCGGCATGTTGATCTCATAATAAACGGTCCACGTGTCACCGTTTCCATACCAGTACCATCACAATGTGTACACCTGGTGGCTTTCGTTCCCGGTTCACAACGCGATCCTCTACATTTCGGACAAGTATCAACAACATTAACATTGATGTCCTTATTTAAACCGCGTGCAGCTTGTTGAAATGTCAATTTTACTACAACTTCTTGGGCTTGTCCGAAACCGTATGTCGATTCAGCAAAATCATCGAATGATTGTTCACGACCGAAATCACCGAAAATCCTACGGAATAGTTCTTCCGGATCTATCGTCGATTGATATTGCCAACTTTCAGCAAAACCTTGAGGACCAGCTCCACGTCCATCACCAGCACCACCCATACCGCTCATTTGATCGGCTGTAGCGCCCCATGTATCGAATTGTTTCCGTTTTTGTTCATCACCTAAAATCTAACACAGAACTACAGTAATAACGCCATCTATTATACCACCTTTAAACTATTATTTGAAATTCGTTTTTTTTTTTTAATTGTTGCCATTTCAATTACAAGATATTTACTTCGTAAGCTTCTGAGACTTCTTGAAATTTCTTTGGAGCATCTGGATCGTTTTTATTGACATCAGGGTGATATTTTTTCGCTAATTTATAATAAGCCTTCTTAATTTCAGCACTAGATGCATTTCTACTAACGCCTAATATTTGGTAATAATCCTTATTAGCTTGAAAAACTGAATTTAAATGGAATTCTCGATATCCTATCGCTGGAACTGTAACAGAAATTAAAAGTGAGGTTAAGTCACACACGGGCAATTATTCGCTTATTATCAAAATATATAATTGATTAACCGACTTTATGTGATAACAAATGTCTAATTATGATAAGTTCTGATTGATTATTGTGTAATCAATGAGTATCAATTAGTATTAAGCAATAGAATATAAGACTCACATTTTCTAGTTAAATTACTTGTGATTGTTAAATTTACAATATTTGGTCGATGACACTGCAGACAATGATGTAGAAGTCTTGTTGAAACTTTGTGATATTGTGGTATTATCAAATTATTTAAATTTCTTGTAGTCAAAATACCAAAAAGACTTCTAACACTTGCCATTTTTTCATACGAAAAAGAACCGATGATGTAGTGACATTTATAATGTCGTTCAAAAATTGGCAACATTGTTATCACCAGAACTTACTAAATGTAGCTGACACCATTGCAATACTGTTTTCCATAATTTTCCGATCGGTTAGAAAAATTTTCGATTTTCTCAACGTGAGTTTCTAAGAAATTTTAGGTAATCGCAAATTAAATTAAATTTGACTTTTTATTAATTACTTATTAAAAATTCGCAGTGACATTTATGACTTCATACAAATGTTGGCGACATTGTTTTCATTCGAGTTGCCGCGAAATTTAAAATGAATCCTACAACTCTACACAAAATAAGCAGCAAGTTGAGACATTTTATCTTTCGGTTTCGGCCGACTTCTACCCCGTCCACGTCCCGCACCCCGTTTAAATCCACCAGTATTACGCTGTTTAAAACTACTATTAACTATAGTTTTGGGTTTTTCAACCAAATTCAAGAAATCTTTCGTACAGAAAATACAACCCTTCAATTCAGTTAATTGATTCGGTAATTTGCTTTTATCAATTTTATACTCAACGTTAACGAATTGGGCACCACAATCACAAGTTTCCGATAGAACCGATAATTTTTGTGCATTCTCAAATAAATTGACGATAATATCGCATCTGAAATAAATTGAAAATTAATAAATTTGAGTATAATTGGAGAGAAATCCAACCTAGTGCAACTCAATTTCCATTTAGGTGCCGAGGATTGATCCAAAACTAAAACTCCCGGTTCACAATTGATACAACTACAGACTCCATTCGTGTTGAGACCGTAAGGACAAGTGGGGTGTGTACAGGAAGTACACCCCATGCCTTTTCTCATATCACTAAAATTATCATTGTTAGTAAAGTGATTGGATAGATTTTAATAGAATTACTTGAACGGTGGGTGGTTATAACAATACGGACAGAAGACGTAACTTTTGCCTTTTGTACCAGCCGAATATGTTAACAATTCGAAATCATCGAGCGGACATTTCAATTCTTTGAACAATTTCACTGTGCCATTTTGGGGTAAACTGTAAGTTTCATCGCATTGCGGACAGTGTAAACGTTGCGGTTTTGCTTGGACTAATTTCATATACCGCCGACATTTGCCACATCTTCAATTAATTACGATTATAAATATTTACAAATTATAGAATTGTACCTGCAATAAGCCCTCCCCGAGGCGCTCAATGGCGAGAATGATACTTCAAACAACTGATCCATACTATCAATATTTTTAAACGAAATATTGAAATTTCAAACGAAATATCTCGACAGTATGGTTCAAAACATCGTTAAAATTCGCTTTACCTAACGCTATTAAATTTAGTTGTTCTTCCACAGCTGAACGCATTGTCGGCAATACTAACTCAACGTCGATTTTTTGGTAGCCGTGAACTAAGACTATACCTAAAGTTGTCGGTTTTAAACGACGTCCGCTTATTATTTGAACATAATTTCTTTGACAAATATTGTTGATATGCACCGGAATTGAAGCGTCTGTACCAATACCGTGTTTCTCCATTAACGTAATCAATTCAGCTTCCGTTAGATAATCAGGCGGTGTAGTTTGTTGTTCGATTAAATTGATATCTTTGATTTGTACTGATTCGTTTTCGGTGAAATTCGGAACAATCTCATTACGATCTAACGCCTAAAATCACGTAATTTTTTATAGAAATAGATGATTTTAATTGATGAATTACAAGCCAAGTCATCACTGATGTAAATCCGGGATCAACTAATGCTTTGCCGGTTACAGTGAAAATTTCATCATCCACACTTAACGTGGTTGTTGTACTTAAATATTTACAATCTTTAGCTAATGTACCGATAAAATGTCGTGTTATAAATTCGTATAATTTCCAAGCGTCCCCATCTAAATCGAATTTGGTTGCCGGTTTTGTCGGTGTGATCGGTGGATGATCACCAACATCACGACCTTGTCTAGGCCGATTTACGCCTTTATTTAAGACTTTCTTCGCTTCTTCGCCCCAATCTGTACTATTTTGTTGTTGTCTCAATACACCTCTTTAATTGATAATTATTGTAGAATATTTCTAGAATTATTGATGAATAAAACTTACAATAAATCGAAATTTTCAGGGTACATAGTAGTCTCAGTTCTCGGATAACTGATATAACCTTGCGTGTATAATTTTTCAGCGATTTGCATGGCGTGATGTGGCCCCATACCCAAGCCAGAACTAGCGATTCTCATCAATTCAACCGTATTTAAAGCAATCGGACGATGTTTAGTTTTCTCTTTCGAAACAATACTCAATACTGTTGCGGTTTTTTGATCGCGGATCTTCTGATAGAATAAATTCGCTACATCTTTATCGAAACATCGGACACGTTGCCAATCTAAATTAACATCATCTCCATTATTTGTGATTACTGTGACCCGAACAAACCAATACGGTTCTGGTTTGAAAGTTTGTATTTGATCATGGCGTTGTACACAGAAACCTAAAGTGGGTGTTTGACAAGGCCCATAACTGATTAACGATGCGTCCAAATCGCCGTATTTGCCTTGGAAGAATTTCGTTTGGAAACGTGTAAAAGCACAACCGATTCGTAAATCTAATTCTTGACGAGCGTCCACACTTCTTGCTTCATTCTCGTTCGGATACGCTAGAAATTCTACGATTTTAATCGACTATCATTAGGAATTATTTGAAAGAATACAGAGATTATTGAAGGCTGCTTTTATATCTTTCTCGGTAATTGCAGAGAATTTCGCCCGATAAGTTATCTGATTCGAGAAGACGTTCCCACGTAAACTACGTGCAACACAACCCATTACTTCAAAACAAATATTTTCACCTTCTTTATCACAATCCAACCATAATACTAAATTATCACAATTGCGTGCTTCTTGGCCGAGAAACTGCGGCATTCGTAATTTCGCTGTTGTTTCCTTCTTTTCAATCGGACATGTGAACAATTCAACCGGATCGACACGGTCCCAATTGTTGTATTTCGAATGGAAATCAACACCCATTACATGGCCACAAACTGAGGTCATTTTAAAACGTGCCGTTTGCTGGAGAAATGTACCATTCCATTCGTGGACGGCACAAACGCCATTCATTCCTTAAAAATTATAAATTTGTGGAAAATAATCTAAAATGTTTTGAACGAATTGTACCTTTCCGAGTTGAATTCGAACCATTACTCAAAATATTAGCCAACGAGGCGGCTAATGATGGTTTTTCAGCTACCATTAAAACAGTTCGCATTGTTGACAATAATTTATAAACAATTAATTTAACAAATTTACAATTATTGACAGTTTTGGAAAATCTAACCTTGCTTGTCCAATGAGGTAGAGGGGAGCTTCTATCTCATTGTGCTTGTTCAATGAGGTACCTAGAGTGCGCATGCCCTATACTTGTATAAGACCAATTTGGTCCTCATATGGGGAAATTTTGACAGTTAGTCCTCACTCTTTCTAACTTATGAATGTGTTGTTCAATAGGGACCTCCTTTTCTCAAGACTTGATCGATCATGGCTTGAGAAAAGGAAGGTGATATGTTGGTGTCGTTTCTGTTGAAACGAGACCAACATATCGATTTATCCAAGATGTCTGCCATTATACGTGGACACGTTTTTTGACCGGATGCGCACTCTAGGTACCTCATTGTGCTTGATCAATGAGGTATATAGAGTGCGCATCCCCTATACTTGTATAAGACCAATTTGGTCATCATATGGGGAAATTTTGACAGTTGTTCCTCACTCTCTCTAACTTATGAGTGTGTCGTTCAATAGGGACCTCCTTTTCTCAAGCTTTGGTCGACCAAAGCTTGAGAAAAGGAAGGCGATATGTTGGTGTCGTTTTAACATTGTAGTTCAATGGAAAAATCAGTAGATGTCACCTTTATAGTTGCAAAAGACCGAAAACTTTCAACAGTTTTTGTGGTTGCTTATTGAAAATTAATCTAAGCTGAAAATCACCTGAAATTTGATAAAGACCTATTTTTAAAGTCTATAATGCAAAATCATCTTTTCAAATCTCCATGACTTTTCTGTAAATTTCCAATTGTTGAATAGAAAAGTAATAAATGTGCTTCTTTCCACACCACCTGTGAGGTAAAGCACATGGTGCGTTTTTTTTATAGTGGTATCCCCTGTAGGCCTAATCCACTATGGTATTGGATATATCCATGCTACATAATAATTATTTGCAACAAAGTAAAAATTAATTAGTTACAAAGCTATTGTCACCATCATATCATTGCGCAGGAAGTGATGTAGTCAATGCATCATTGTCACAATAATAACCTCAAACAATCAGCGAAGATATATGCGTTAGACATCCTCACGATATGCGAATTACCTATCGCAATCTCTCGCTCCGAAAACCGCACAATCCGTGAAAATATTTGAGCATTATTAGAGCGACTAGCAAGACAACCACACCACAAACTGCACAGTCATATGACGGAGTCAATGCTTGGAAAATTGCAAAGTGATAGCTATCTGAAATAAAGGAAAAATTGATTACTTACGAAGCTATTGTCACAGTCTTATCATTGCACAATAAGTGATGAAGTCAATGCATTATTGTCACAATAATAACCTCAAACAATCAGCAAAGATATATGCGTTAGACATCCTCACGATATGCGAATTACCTATCGCAATCTCTCGCTCCGAAAACCGCACAATCCGTGAAAATATTTGAGCATTATTAGAGCGACTAGCCAAAAGACCACACCACAAACTGCACAGTCATACGACGGAGTCAATGCTTGGAAAATCGCGAAGTGATAGTTCTCTGAAATAAAGTAGAAATTGATTACTTATGAAGCTATTGTCACCATCATATCATTGCACAGTAAGTGATGAAGTCAATGCATCATTGCCACAGTAATAACCTCAAACAATCAGCAAAGATATATGCGGTAGACATCCTCACGATATGCGAATTACCTATCGCAATCTCTCGCTCCGAAAACCGCACAACCCGTGAAAATATTTGAGCATTATTAGAGCGACTAGCAAGAAGACCACACCACACACTGCACAGTCATACGACGGAGTCAATGCTTGGAAAATTGCAAAGTGATAGCTATCTGAAATGAAGGAAAAATTGATTACTTACGAAGCTATTGTCACAGTCTTATCATTGCACAGGAAATGATGAAGTCAATGCATCATTGCCACAGTAATAACCTCAAACAATCAGCAAAGATATATGCGTTAGACATCCTCACGATATGCGAATTACCTATCGCAATCTCTCGCTCCGAAAACCGCACAATCCGTGAAAATATTTGAGCATTATTAGAGCGACTAGCCAAAAGACCACACCACAAACTGCACAGTCATACGACGGAGTCAATGCTTGGCTAATCGCGACAACTGAACCTAGTAGTAGCGGTGGATCTATCCAATACCATCAATGCCAATACCTATAAACTAACAGACCAACACAAAACACTACAACATTAACCCAGCTAATTCTATGTTAGTAGGATTTCATGCAATAGGAATGGCCATTCCCCGGGGAAGGATAATGGGAAATTTCAAGGGATTGAAGCTGATGACGCTGGCAGACAATCTGAAACATAAGAAACATTTTTTCGTTAAAAATAACATGCATGTAAATACATGCATAAATGTTCTGAAAAAAAAAAGTTTAATTAGAAACATACATTTAAAAAATTACCTGAAAAAAAATTATTACATATTATGAGATTTCAAGGGAAAGAATGATGGGGGGTTGTGTACGTTGATGTACCTAACAAGTACCTAACAAGGGCCTAACAAGTGCCTAACAAGTTCCTAATGCGCGTTCCCTCCTATACCTACAATCGCGTTTGTTCATTTACCGAACCGAACCGAACCGAACCGAACCGATGTTATTTTATATCCCGTTTTCATCTTGGGATATCCCGACTTGAAACGATCGCGAAGTAAATCAAAAAAGTACTTACCCCTCTGCTACAACGCCTCCTGTCCCTCGCTGTTCGGACCTACTGTAATAGAACAGAAAAAAAAACCGTTAGTAACTGAAAAATTATTTAACTTGAAAAATTATTTTAATTATGATTAAATTTATAAACCAAGAATCCATTACACAAATATGGGATTAAATTATTAACGAAATAGAGCAGAAAACTCATTTTTGATTAGAGTTTTTTGTTCAATTTCATTATTAATTACGATTTTTCAAATATTTCAACTTACCCTTTCGTTGACTTCTTATCGCCCAAATCCAAGGGATGACTTACTGCTCACTCCTTTGTCCAGATTGGCACCAACAGAAGCACTAACACCAACACTTTGTTTTAAACACGTACGTAAAGTTATTTTTAAATTTTCAAAACGGTAACACCAACACTTTGTTTTAGAAATCGCATTAATTTATTATTAAATTTTGTAAACGACAACACTTCAACGTTCAACAAAATACGAGGCACTTTGTTTTAAAAAATACGTGAATTATTGAATTTTAGAAACGGTAGCGCTTCAACGGGGGCATCAAAATACGCGTCACTTTGTTTTAAAAATCGCGAGAATTTATTATTAAATTAAACAAAACCGATTTCACGACCGATTTTCGAAACGGTGTTAACATCTCGACGATGAAAATTCTAATGAACAAAAGGCAGGCACTGACAAGATTCGAAAATGGCGTCAAGTAATCATTCCTTTGTTGTATTCTTATCAAAAATTGGAAAAAAGTTGTTTGGCCGTACGTACAGGAGTACGTAACTTGTAATCGTGCCGTTTTTAAACCGCAAAAAACAAGATAACTTGAAAGCGTTAGTTTACGTAACGCTAAAATTATAAAATTCTAGAATATTGTAGATTTTGTAAATAATAAATTTAAATATAATATTCAAATATTTTGTATTTACCGTGATTTCTACCAAATTTCTAGCTCTAAATAGTTTGAAAATAAGTTTAGATTGTTTAAAAATTTTTCCCTGATACTTTTGTTGCAAAATTAAATAAAGAATAATCGCAAAAATTATAGTATTGTAAAACACAGAATGGTTAACTAACAATTAAGTCCCAAAGTAGTAGTAGTAATAGGGTCTAAATTAGCATCATATTCTATAAAATGATGCAAATTGAGAAACATACGAACATACCGCGTGTTTCAATTAAATGTTGCTATCTCTAAGCATGAACGATTTGAAAAATTCAAGGGGGTTTTTAGAAGAGGTTCCTTGGAGATCATTTTATCAAAATTTGAACCCCGTAGCTCATTTGGAAGTTGGTCAAAGTTTTAGACAAGGTTGCGATTCTTGAAACCGAGATTATTTGTGCCAATATTATACACCTAATTTTATACAACCAGCAATACGTATTTACATTAGTTTAGATGCAAACCACCAGTTCACCAATTGTCGATGAACTACTTCAATTCGTTTGCGTCTCCACTATCCAAGATGTCTGCCACCATAGGTGGACACGTTTTTTGACAGGAGGATCACTCTACTACCTCATTGTGCTTGATTGTGACTTAACCTATAAATCAAAATTTTGACAAATAGTGACAACGTTGCCAAACTGTCAATTCTGATTTCGCCGATTAATGGTTCAGTAAAATAAAAATAAACATAAAAACTCACATAAAATGAAAATAAACATTGCCACGAGACAAGAAATTTGATGTGAAATCTCCCATTTAAGTCTCCTTTGTTATTCAACTCTAGCAAAACCTTTATTATATAGTATTGCCCAATTTAGCTAGTGTATTATTAGTTGCATAACTACCAGAAATTTTATTAACCTAATGTATTGAATGTTCCATCGAAATCTACCCCTGGATAAATTCCATATTTTCGGCTAATAAATTAATATTTCTATTGTTACAACAAATAATATCGAGGCTTATTTAGAGAAGAGATAGTTTTGGTTAGTCCAAAGTCTAATATTTGGGTTCTAATTAAAGAAATTCTCAAATAAATTACAGCATTTGTTTATATTGTTTTTGTGTTAGAATTTCTCCAATTAATTAAATTTGATTTGCTCTAATAAACAAATAAACACCCGTATGACTTATATGTGTACGACCTGAATAACGTCTAGTCAACTTATTGATTGAATTCTGTTGCGAACAGGTCAAGGATAATATAGAAGATTATATCAATATATTTATCTTATTTTTCTTAAATTTCCAATAAATTACATATGCAATATTTATAGTAAAGAAAAATTAACGATATTTATCAAAAATAGAGTAGTAAGGGTCAATTTTTTATCATTAGTGGGGCCATAGAATTCTTTCAATCTTATTCAAACTATAAATAATTAATAGTAATTATGCAATCGGCTCTAATTATAAAACACAGGAAATTCGATGACAAACAATAAAAAGACCCTCGAAAATAAGGTGATTTTTCAATCTCATTGTCCGATTTCTTATCATTTCGCGATTATAGTGAGATTCCTGTCCTCTTTATTGTGAAATTTTCTTTTTAGTTTTACAATAACGCCTCGCATGCGCTTCTCCATTAGAATTTTCATTTGTGTTTCAAAAATAATACACACACCGGCTTTAGATTTCTCGACGAGTTGACGACTTTAGTGCGGCGTAAATTCTTGACTTGTTCAGTCACACATCGTGAAATCGCCCAAAAAAATCGGAGACTTCTAAAGAAAAACTAGCTCGAAACGTGCAAAAGATTGTGTAAGTACACGTGTATTTTTTTTAATGGTTTATACTTAAATTGAGTACAAAAATCATTAAGTAAATAATACAATCGACAACGGAACGATAAAAAATAGTCGGGTTTTTTAAGTTTATTTACAAGTGTTATGTAAAATAATTTCCTTGACATCAATTATAATGCACCGATTCTTGCGTTTTTCTCTAATGGATCGGATAAAATTATAATTAGTGTAATTGTGACGAAATCCAGTCTATTTCCATTTGAATGTCCTTAATTAGTTTCGTTAATATAATCGAAATATTCTTATTACTGTTATTGTTGTCGTCATTATCATATCGCTATTATTATTTTTTTTGAATTATTGTGTGATTTCGTCCGAAGTTCGAATCAACAAATTAATCGTGAATCCATATTTTCAATAACAAACAAAGTCCATATCCTTTAACGTAATTGTCTTAATGACAATCGATTTTTGTGGAGTTCTTATCGAAAAATTTCCACGTAAAATAATGGAAATAGACAATTTAAACAAAATTATTCTAAACACGTTTCTAATAAATCGTGATTAGGATTTATTATAATCAATATTTGTTGATATAATTGAAAAATTTCGACTTCTTTACGGTGCACGACGTCCCTATTTTGACATTGCCAATTTCGAGCAATTCTCAATTAAAGGTCGTAGAAATTGTATCACGCGATAGAGATTATTTTCATTAATTTCAACTTAATTATTTTTCGAAAATTCCCGGTAATTATCGATAATTGGCAGTAATCACCTGTATTTTTCTTCGATTAGTAAAAAAGCACGAAACCTTGACCTTACAAAACTGGGGCTGTAACAGCTGATTCCCGATCATCAGGCTGTATTGATTTTTTATTCGAGCTCTTCCATTTACTTATCAGTAGAAAAAAATGAAAATGCATTAATTTTGTTGAAAATTTGTTTAAATTCCGATGGGAGAAAAACTGGTTTCGTTTTTATTATTGTTAAATTGTTTATTTATGGAAGACTTTCGAAATTGTTGCAGTTTCTTTAATATTCTTAAACATTTATTATTAGCCAATTTTATCAATGCGACTTACACAATTCAACCCAATTATCCGAAAAGTATAAAGTCTGATCTGTATAATCGCGGGTTTTCGCTGCGGTCGTCCTTAAAAAAATCCGAACCGTTCTGGTAATTGATAAGAAGCCAGATTTTCCAGTTTTCCACCGCCAAAACAACGATTCCAAAAGAGGCCAGAACGAAGGAAATATTCGTAATTTTGATAATGAATCTTGTGTCAGAAGCCTTACTAATGGTATGTGGTCGCCCTGAAATCCCCCAGTAAACGATCGATATTCTGATAATTGATAAGAAACGAGATTTTCCAGCCACGAATGACTGGTTGTATAGCTATAATTGGTTACCTGTCGTTTAAAAATAAGATTTCTACCACAATATACTTTCAAAATAACTATCCGACAATTTTGTTTATTTTGTCTTCTTGTCTTTTTGTACAAAAATATAGAAAGACTTCTTTATAAATTGTTGAAATTATTCGAAATAATTCATATAGAATTCGTGTTCTCCGACCTTAAACATCTAATTACATGTTAGTTTGGTTTTAAATAAAATTAAACATTAAAATGATAGATCTTTCAACATTTATTTATCTAGGCTTCGAGAATCTAGGAGAATGTGCCAATATTATTCTTTTGGCACATTCTCTTCCATACTATCGTTGTGTACCTTTAAAATCTTGAGTATTTTGAGTAATTTAAACAATAAAGCAACAATGTAAGCGAATTTACCTTGAATTTGACTACTTCGGTTTAAATTGACAAGCGTAAATCTTCGATAACCGCAATATACGTCCTAAAAATCAATTCAAGCGTATTGTTGGATTTTTATGGCTATTTTCTTTCAGTGGTTAGCCGCTTATTCGATTATAAACTACCAAATCGAGATGATCTTCCGTTTGGTTGGTACGAAAACGTTCCTCCGTTCAACAATCCCCCTATCATCATTCTGTACGTCAAGATGTAATTTCTCTACAAAAGTCGAATATAAACCAATCCGTAGTGTATTAGTGGCGAATCGTGGCGAAATCGCTGTTCGTGTCTTCCGTGCTTGTACCGAATTAGGCATAAAATCCGTAGCTATCTACTCGAAAGAAGACCGATCGCATATACATCGTCTAAAAGCCGATGAAAGTTATCTAGTTGGTGAAGGCCTACCACCGGTACAAGCCTATTTAAACATACCAGAAATAATAAAAATCTGTAAAGATAACGGAATTGATGCTGTCCATCCTGGTTATGGTTTTCTATCGGAACGTGCCGATTTCGCCCAAGCCGTTATCGATGCTGGTATTCGATTTATTGGCCCAGCACCGCAGGTTGTCCATCAAATGGGCGATAAAGTGGCGGCACGTGAGGCCGCCATTGCTGCCGGTGTACCAATCGTGCCCGGTACTGACGGACCTGTCACCTCAAAAGAAGAAGCAATGGAATTTTGTAACAAACACGGTCTGCCGGTGATTTTCAAAGCTGCTTACGGTGGCGGTGGACGTGGTATGCGTGTTGTTCGGAAAATGGAAGAAGTCGGGGAGAATTTCCAGAGAGCATCGAGTGAAGCTTTGAGTGCTTTTGGCAATGGTGCTATGTTTATTGAGAAATTCATCGAACGTCCACGGCACATTGAAGTTCAATTATTGGGTGATAAGGCTGGTAATGTTGTGCATTTGTTTGAGCGTGATTGTTCGGTACAAAGACGCCATCAGAAAGTTGTGGAAATGGCACCAGCACCACATTTAGATGAGAAAGTGCGGCAACAAATGACCGATTTAGCTGTAAAATTAGCCAGACATGTCGGTTATGAGAATGCTGGAACTGTTGAATTTTTGTGCGATGAAAAGGGCAATTTCTATTTCATTGAAGTCAATGCTCGGCTACAAGTTGAACATACTGTAACTGAAGAGATAACAGGAATCGATTTGGTACAGGCGCAGATTCGAGTTGCTGAAGGCATGACTTTACCGGAAATGGGCATTACACAAGACCGTATCAAACCTGATGTAAACTATTACAATAAATTAACTACTTTAATAGTAATCGAAGAAATTTTAGGGTTTTGCTATTCAATGCCGTGTAACCACAGAAGACCCAGCTAAGAACTTCCAACCGGACACTGGACGTATTGAAGTCTACCGTTCTGGTGAAGGTATGGGCATTCGTCTGGATGGTGCTTCAGGTTTCGCCGGTGCCATCATCTCTCCATATTACGACTCGTTGTTAGTCAAAGTGATTGCCCATTCAAAGGACCTACAATCATCCTGTGCCAAAATGAACCGAGCTCTAAGAGAATTCCGAGTACGTGGCGTCAAAACAAACATACCGTTCTTATTGAATGTTTTAGAAAATCAAAAATTCTTAAATGGTGCCGTTGATACGTACTTCATCGACGAGAATCCGCAACTATTCAAATTTAGTCCAACTCAAAATCGTGCCCAAAAATTATTGAATTATTTAGGGCAAGTACTAGTGAATGGACCACAGACACCGTTGGCTACACCAAATAAACCGGCGGAAATTAAACCGCACGTCCCTGAGGTTTCGCAAGGTAAAAACAATTTCGAAAAGTGAGATTTGCTTGTGTGTTGCTTCATTTTGTTGCAGTGTTTAATTTTATTTATTTGTTGATTAGAATTTTGATTAATATGCACGTATTTTAATTATTTTTTGTTTAACAGAGTACCTGGTGTCGACCCCCAAACAAAAACCAAGTAAAGTATCATTTAGTTTTTATATTTTTTTGCTAACACTTATCGTTAGTTCTGCTTGTTATTAACCCATTTATTAAAAAAATCTCAAATTTAATTTCTATGAAATAACGAAATTTTTCAAAACTAATACATTTGTATTTCCATGAAATAGACGTACAACCACCGAAAGGATTTAGGGATATTTATAAAGAACAAGGTCCTGAAGCTTTCGCCAAAGCTATACGTAACCATAAAGGACTACTATTGATGGACACAACATACCGAGACGCCCACCAATCTCTACTGGCTACCAGAGTTCGAACGCACGATTTATTGAAAATCTCCCCGTTTGTAACGCATAATTTCAGTCAATTGTACTCTTTAGAGAACTGGGGTGGTGCCACATTCGATGTAGCTCTACGTTTCTTACACGAATGTCCATGGGAACGGTTAGAAGAGATGCGTAAAATGATACCAAACATTCCATTCCAAATGCTACTACGTGGCGCTAATGCTGTCGGTTATACGAATTATCCTGATAATGTTGTTTTCAAATTCTGCGAATTAGCGGTACGTTTATCGGGGGATTTTCAGGAATTTTGTGTAATTTTTTGAATTCCAGGTCCAAACAGGGATGGATATTTTCCGTGTTTTCGATTCGTTAAACTATTTACCGAATTTAATTGTTGGAATGGAGGCAGCTGGTAAAGCTGGTGGTATTGTTGAGGCTGCTATTTCGTATTCTGGTGATGTTAGCAATCCTAATAAGAAAAAGTACGATTTGAATTATTATTTGAAGATTGCTGAAGAATTAGTTAAAGCAGGTACTCATGTTTTGGCCATCAAAGATATGGCTGGGCTATTAAAACCGAAAGCTGCCAAGTATGTTGAGTTTATTTTCCAAAAGAGAAAGGTTTTAAATTTTGGTTTTGTTTTCTTCCAGAATGTTGGTTAGTGCCCTTCGTGATAAATATCCAGATCTTCCGATCCATATCCACACGCACGATACTAGCGGCGCCGGCGTCGCTTCAATGCTAGCTTGTGCTGAAGCCGGCGCTGATGTTGTTGACGTGGCTGTTGATTCCATGTCCGGCTTGACCAGTCAACCGAGTATGGGTGCCGTTGTGGCTTCCTTACAAGGCTCCCCATTAGATACAAACTTTGATTTATCGAAAATTAGCGAATATTCAGCGTACTGGGAACAAACACGTACCTTATACGCACCGTTTGAATGCACGACAACAATGAAATCGGGCAATGCTGATGTTTACAATAACGAAATACCCGGTGGCCAATATACAAATCTACAATTCCAAGCGTATTCTCTAGGTCTTGGAGATTTCTTTGAAGACGTCAAAAAAGCCTACGCTGAAGCCAATTTATTATTGGGCGACATTATTAAAGTTACACCATCATCGAAAGTTGTCGGTGATTTAGCACAATTTATGGTGCAGAACAAATTAAAATCGCAAGACGTTTTGGATAAAGCTGAAGAATTATCATTCCCCAAATCGGTAGTGGAGTATTTACAGGGCCATATAGGACAACCTTATGGTGGTTTTCCGGAACCGTTACGTTCGAAAGTTTTACGCGATATGCCACGAATCGATGGCAGGCCTGGTGCTTCTTTACCACCGCTAGAATTCGATAAATTAAAACAAGAATTACAAGAAACTTTCCCGCATGCTAGCGATCGGGATGTAATGTCGGCCGCTCTATATCCGCAAGTAACGAAAGAATATTTAGTCTTCAAAGAGAAATACGGTCCTGTTGATAAATTAGACACAAGAATCTTCTTGGTCGGTCCGAAAGTTGGTGAGGAATTCGAAGCAACTATCGAGAAAGGTAAAACGTTAGGTATTAAAACATTGGCAATGGCTGAAGATTTAACCGAGAGCGGTGATCGTGAAGTATTCTTCGAATTGAACGGCACTTTACGTAGCGTTTTAATTCGCGATAAAGATGCCGGTAAAGAGATTCATGTACATCCGAAAGCTGATAAAACCAATAAGAATCACGTTGGTGCTCCAATGCCCGGTACAGTAATCGATATACGTGTCAAAGTCGGTGATAAAGTTGATAAAGGTACACCGTTAGTTATTCTGTCGGCGATGAAAATGGAGACTGTTGTGCAAAGTCCGGTTGCCGGTATTGTTAAAACGTTAAACGTCGATATGGGTATGAAATTGGAGGCTGAAGATCTATTGATTACTGTTGAATGAAAAAATAGAAGGATCAAATACGAACATCTAGGCTGTGTTTAGTTTTTGGTTCAATTAATTCGATAGGTGTAATAGTTAGAAAAGTTGGACGATTTCATGTAAATAGCTGATTATTTTGTATATAAATATTGTTAAACTGTTTCGTTTTTTTTACATTTTGTTAGCATCTTGTTGATTCCATTTTACATTCGAAATATATTTTTATAGATTTTAAACGTCTTCGACTTATTTCCCAACTGTAATCGTAATATGATTGAAAATTGGAATTAGAATAAAAGCGCCTTTCGAGAATATATTTTTATTTTCCAAGACTAACAAATTGTTGTTTCTCATATAATAGTTAGCTCTCAAAAAAATTACAATAAATGGAATGAATTTGGGGAAGAATTGTGTGAACAAAACGCAAATAGAAATTGTTCCTTAAAAATTACCACACAAATCTATTTTTCCGAACATCAATTTCCTCAACAAACACATACATTATCGGCGATGATTTTATTACTTCACCGTCGTCATATTTATTTCTAATTAATTCCAAAGAGAATTCATATAGAACGGTACAAATCAAAGTTTATGGTTTAAAAGGCACAAGTTGGAAAAATACAAGACTTTTACTATTTCCATTTAAATATTATTACAATTTGGAATGTTGTTTTTAAAATGAAAACACTTCAAACAGAAATATTAGAAACTGAAACAATTTTGGAGATTCGTAGGAGTTTAGATTCACTAAATTTATTTTGTTCAAGTTTGTTAAATTTTCCTGTTGTGTTCATACATTCAGACTAATAGATGAAAACTATCTTAAATAGACTAAATAGGCCGTTTTCTTTCATTAATTTCGCAATTGCCACCCGGTTACTATTACTAAACTTTCCAAAAATTCAATTGAACTTCTTGAAAAACGATAAACTTGCACAGGAAATCAGCAGTCTTAACCTAATATGCTTCTTCACTAATAATTCTAAATAACAACCATTTATATTAACAATTAGTAGCAACAAACACTAGTTAGCAACATCAAGGTTTTTTTGATCTGCACTAAACAGTTTCGAATAATATTCCGATCAAGTTTGGAATATTATTGAAAACTTATTTGAAGAGTTACAGAAAATATAAACGTTACAAAATGAACAATACTCACGAGAAAACAATAATTAAGTAAATTTGGCAACTGGAGTAAGTACTTCACTATATTTGTCATATAAACTTTAATTTAATAAATTATATTTGAAATTCAACAAAATAAAGAGAGTTACATGTACAAGAACTTATTTACAAAAAGTCTTAAGTCGTCTTCAATTGAGTAAAATCAAATTAAAATACAAACAAGCGACGCCAACATCTGCAGTTTTCGTTAACAACAAATTATAAATGACTAGATAACTATACAGATCGGCGAGTGTCATCAACGTTAGTGCAAACGATTAATTTAACGATCTGTATTATTGCTTTAGTTTACTCACAAACGAAATATTAGCAGTAATAATAATAAAAGAGGTAATTTGTTCCTTAAGAGCTACGACAACTGGCACTATCTGTTTGTTCTATTAACTCAAAAAATCGACAAAAATCAAATCTAATCGAACAATAAAAGCAAGCAATTGCTGTATCAATTCGAAAAATTTGTTTTCCTCTTGTTCATCTTCTAAAAACTACTATCACAATAAACGACAAACATCAAATACTAATGTTAATTTTAACAAGATTTTTGTGTATATGTGTGTATAATTATTTGTGTGTGTGTGTGTAATTTTAATTATTCTAACCACTGAAAAAACTTGATTGTCGAAAGATTTTTTGTCTCCAATTGTTAAAATTTCAATCAAATTACGACCACATTAATATTGCACTTGGTTTGAACATAAATGTTCCATCTACCACCATTTTACCATTTTATTCATGAATTTAGATACCATTTTGTTATAAATTCAGACCACACCACTCGTTTCACCATCAACTCGGGCTAATCGCGTCTCAAACTCCTTCTCTAGAGCTGTTTTCGCCTAATAAAACTCATAAATTAGCAACAATTGTAAGTGCTGTTGATTAGTTAGTTACTTTATCCCGACTTTCGATTAAAGCGTCTTTGACGGCTTCGTGTTGCCGTTGCAACTCCTCACGACGAGTCTCGAAAATCTGTCCGAGACGTTCCCGTTCGGTGACACCGCGTCCAACAACAGCCGTCACAGCTTCCCGTTTAACTCGCGTGAATTGTTCACGGTTCCGATGCTTCTTAGCCAACGCCTTCACCTCTTCCCGGTGGTCCGCTTGTAATTTCCGCATTAAATCCGATGTTTCACGTTCAAATTGGTCCTAAATTCAATCCACAAAATTATCTGATTTGTACGATTTAAAACTGTACCTTTAGCGATTTTAACTGGTTGTTTTGGGAGATTTTCATGACTTTCTCTGCAGTGTTGTAGATGATTTCGTGGTATTTTTCCCGTAATTCCTTCTCCTGGATGACGAATTCCCGATTTACGGCCAATAAACGTTCGGAATGGCTGCGTGGTAATGTCGGTTTATCGGTTTCATTCGAACTGGATTCGGGGCCATCAGTGACGCTAGTTAGAGGTTCTGCACTGGGGGATTCTGTTGAAAATACACCACTGACACTGGAAAGATTACCAAAATAATTAATTGAAACTAATTATTTGTGGGGTTGAATGTTTGAACAAAACTGGAACGAATAGATGATCTTCTATTTTGTGTTCTCTTTATTATCCAGTTTTGCCCATAAACATGCTGTATTTGAGCAAAATCTCTAACAATCACAAACGAAAAGAAGAGAAAAATGTGTTGTTTGCGTGCAATTCGTGTTGTTCTTGTTTATTTTTTTGTTGTTATTGTTGGAATAATTGTTGTATTCTTCTGTTTATTGGTCGTGAACAAAATTATGTTAAACAAAAAACTCACCATCTTGCACAAAAGCTCCAAACACCAGTTGGTTGTTCAGAACCACTGGCTTGATTGTCCACCCTTTAATTGTTTGCCAATTTTACGACAAATGAAATTAATTAATTTGCTCAAATAGCAATAATACAAAACAACAAATGAGAAATCATCTATTCATTAAATGGTGGATACACAAAGACAACAAAGCAATGGCACATAATTTTGTTGATACTTACATGTTTTTACTCGACAATCGTTTGACTAGTTTCATGTTGATTAATTTCGAACGTTTCTCCGAGAAATCGCCAGATTTTTGCGATTGAAGCGTCATTTTCTTCTTCTCGTGTTTCTTCCGTAAACTATCCAATTTCTTATCGAGTTCTAAACGTTTCTCTTTCACTAGTTTATTATCGAGAATTTTCTCTAACGGTTCAGCTATAATCTCTTCGAATTTCTCTTCTTTAATCTCCACCGGTTTCACTAATGAATTCAACTCAATCGCTTGACTGATCGTTGGTAGAACTGTTGTTTGAGTTGTCGGTACTGTTGTTGTAGTTGTCATTATTATTGTTGTATTTATCGTTTCATTATCGGTTATATCTAGTGATGTTGTTGGACCGCCGGCAGTTATTGAAGGCCGTTGTATTGGACTACCGTTAGTTTGTTCTTTACTAATTTTCGTTAGGCTATTTTTCTTTTCGGTTTCGATATTTGCATTATCATTCGGTTCCATATCGTCGGTCAATACAGCCAATTGTTGGGCACGTTTCTCTAAATCGCTTTGGTATTTGATTGGGTTCGCTAGGGCTTCCGCAAAGTCGGACAAACGATCCGGTACATAATCTTTTACAACAATCTGTACAAACAGTGTGGCTAATGGTAGTGGTTGGCCAATTTCTGTACGTAAATTAACATGCCGATAACCGGGACATAGACCGACGACTGGTAGAATACGATGGCCGATAAATCTACCAGATTCTTCATAAGCCGCAATCCGAATCGAAGCCAAATCCGGCAATACAACTTTCTTAAAAACAAACGGCTCTTCATCATACACCGGATTTATGCCATTATTCTGTATAACTTTAGTGCGAAATCGTTTCCGTACTGTATCAGCTGGTAAACCGTACATTTCAACTTCAACATACGTACCAACACGTTTATCGGTCAAAAATTGACCACTTATCACAGTCACTTTAACAGTACCAGCTATAATACCATCAACTGTTGATTCAGCAAATGGATAAAAACGACGATCTGTACGCCGCATAAATTCCGGTTTCAATAAATAACCACAACGATAATTATATTCGAATATGCCCAAATTTAATTGCATCGCCAAATCCAACGTTTGATAATTCAATGCCACCAATTGACAACCGGCATTCCAGAAGACCTGCGGCATGAAATTCGACGAATCGAATCGTGTACCAGCTGGATATACACGGCTCAATTGATGTTTATTATAATTTACAAATTGTACCGGATATTCTTTCAATAATGATGTAGCTTGGCGTTCATCAAACGACGACATCTCATAACTGCGATTCTTCTCTAAAAATTATCAAATTATTCGAAATTTATTAAAAATTGTATTATAGAAGACTACTTTTGGCATTTTCAAAACTGGAGAAATGTACAGGTTGTACGTAGTTGACTAGAGCTGAAATTTCAGCACCGGCTTCCGTTTCACTAGCTGCAGCTTTATTATGATCGCCGCCTTCGGAGGGTGCTTCGGATGGTGCATCCGGTTCGATATTCTCACCGTCATCGTCACTGGACGTCTCTTCATCTTCGGTACCTGTTGATTCTTTAGAGCCCTACGAATTGCCATTATGTTGCTAAAATTAAAACAAAAATCCCAATAAAAATCACTAGATTAATACTTGTCTTATTTGTAACGGTGGCGCATGATGGTGTGGTATATCACCATTTCCTGTCGGTTCCGATTGTTGTGCTTCTATTGATGATTGTGCTGTTGCCGCTACTGTTACTGTTGCTGTTGTCGGTGTACTTGTTGCATTACTATTTTTATGGTGGTGCTGATGGTGGTGTTTCTTTTTATTTTTTATGATAATCTTCCGTTTCAATACAGATGGTGGTGGTAGCGGATTTCCAGGTTCTAATTTATACGAATCTAACGGTGCATCTAATAACATCTCGCCGAATATATCACGACAATAATTGGCAATTTTGGCTTGTTGTCGTGGATTACAATGATTCTCGAATGATAAAATTACCGGATAATCCGATGTTTTAAAAGCACTCTCTGCTATTGCTTCCAATACTTCTTTAGCTGGTAATTCCGGGACGAAAGTGTAACCGTGCACGATCACCGGCTCGTCTGTACGTCCATTCCAAAAGTCCAATTCTACACACCTAGAGAGAGAATTTTGAATTTTAATCGATTGAAAATTGGCAAAACTGACCGGCATCCGGCTAGCAGACATTGCCGATACATCTCCACACTGGACCGGCCAGTTAATTGATGTCCAATTAGATAAGTATTGTGCGATGAATTGATAAAATAATGCGCCAACGGATGGTCCATATCGTCGCACAATTCATATTTGGCTGATGCCATTATATTGTTATCCTCGGACATTAAATATCGAAGAAAACCATCGAATGATAACTGGCCCTTTTGTGCATTGTATTTATTCGGTTCGTATTGACTGATAATATCTTTAGCTCTTGTTGTATTGGCGTACGGATGTAGGATTTCGTTTAAACGTGGATCACGTTGGGTTTTATTCAAAAAATCAACAAATTGTGCTGCCGTCATATGTTTCTTTGAACCAACTCTATCAAAAAAAAAAACTATTTGAATATAGGAAAACTTGGATAATTGTTACTAACATTTCATTGAACACTTTTTCGACTTCTGTGCGTTGTGTCAACGTCTTGTAGAACGTGAAGAAATCTTCGAATTGGAATTTTTCCGGATTGATCGTATCGTTTTTACCGTACGGTAGACCACACGATTGCATTACAGTTTCAATACGTTTCTTATCATCTTTATTTTGTGCAAACATTTTGATTATGCTACAAAATTACAATTTAATTAATTTAATCGGATTTATTAGCGGAATTCCTACTTTTTTATTGGTACTTTTCCAGTCTTGTCGGTACTTAATACTAGTTTCGTATAAGCTTTCTCTAAATACAGATTTGTTGTGCCATTGATTTGATTCAAATTATACGCCAATATCATTAGGGCATCCGTCCACAGTCTTGCTATCTCTTTTCTCGTACAACAGAAATTTATAAAATTTATATTAACAAAATCATTGGCACAACATACAGTCACGGTTTTCTCTTCTAACGTATCCTGACTGCCCATTGTTACAATTTGACGTAATTTCGGATCCTAGAACAACACAAAATAACACTCAAAAATTTGAGAATTTCACAAGACACCTGTATAGAAACTACAACAGGAATATTGTAGAGTTTGAATTGCCTCATTTTAATTTAGTGGAATTTCTTAATAATCCCGCGGAAAGTAAAGGTAAAATAATTAAAGTTCTCGTTAAGTTTTATTTAAATACTCTCTTTCAACCGGAGTTTGTCTCTTCGCGATTCTGTCAATTCTAAGAAAATTTGATTCTAGAATGAAAGATGTTCTTCAACTAATTCTATTAAATTCCATCGAAAAGATCAAAGACTTGGTGCATTTTAGTTTGAATGTTGTTGATTCGATAAAAATCCCCGTTTGATGGAATATCCAAACTTGACTGTGTTTTTTTTGTGTATTTTTTATACGATAAATATTAAACTTGAATTGGCTTCAATAAGAAGTCTCGATTACCAATGATTTAAGAGTGCAGCCTCTCTTTTATGTGCCTTGTTTGATTTAAAGCTCTTGGAAATTGAGTTATTTTAGAACATGCACATTCAGTATAATAAAATTAAGTTTCAAACTAGACTTTAAGGGTCTTTTGCAAACTTTCTGCAGTAAAATCTTTTTAACGAACTGTTAAACAAACAATTCTAACGCAAACAAATATTTAAAATGTATATGCAGAAAGCTTCTATAAACAGATATATTCTAGTGTAAATTTCGCAATTTTATGTTAGCTTTATCTGTTATTAAATTTAATTTTTCTCACAACTACATCAATTACAATCGAATTTCGAATAATCTTCGACATCGGTGACATTCAATTTAGAATTTCATAGACTGTAAACATGCAATTAAAATAATGCAATCAATAAATCACCATTCACAAATGAAACATGTAATATTTATAGTATGAGAATCGATTGTGTGCGGTTAAGATTCATGAATTAATCATTGAAAATCTGATTCAATATTTTCTATAGAAACAATACGAAAAACTTGAATCATAGGAAATAATAGAGACGATTTTATTTGTCGAGAAATCGTCAAATAAATTACAACCAATTTTTGGTATACAAAAGGACCGGAAAAATTGTAAGAATTTCGGTTTTTCGATTGAATTACAACAAAAAATTGGAATTATACGAATTTCTATTGCTATTATCTTTAATAAAAGATCTATATTGGAGACATTAGATACGCACGAAAGTTCCGAAGATGGATTGATGTTAAACAAAAACGGGACATGAAAATAGAAACAAATTGATAAAAGTGGCATCTTTTCACCCTGTATAACCGATCAATCAAAATGGGTTCGATAAAAAACGACGGTAAAACACTAAGGGAAACTGATACGTTTCCACAATCAACTAGAAATTGTTAACAGACACTTTGCGGTTAATTAATCGAATCTATTATCGAAAACAAATTGAACCCACCGACTCTAATAATAAACCTCGTAAAATCGACCACAAAAGAAAATAAGAATGATTTTGATTTGGAGAAAAACGGAAATTGTAGGTGTCGAACTATAAAAAATTATGTTACTTTATTAATTTTTCGACTGTTAATAATCTAAATATAACATGCAAATTTGTTTTTCCACCAAGAATTTGTATTGCTCAACCGAAACCATTATTCAGCTTTCCTTCAAAGATAAAAAAAACATATAAAGAAACAGCTGGGGGAAAATAGGGAGGCGTAATTTATGACAATCGGGATTTTTAAAGCAAAACCGACGAACGAAACAATCAAATTTTTGTAAAGTCCCGTATTTCGGGCAAATTTTAATGTATTAAAATTGTTAATCAACAAAATTCATTGGAGTAAATTCTAGAAAATGGTGATGCTAATGATGATGACGGTTTGCGAGGCGTGAAATGAGAAAGAATCACCGGGGTTGTTTGACTTACTTTTCTCGATATATCTCGATTATAAACGACATAATAGGGAGGAGTTTTAATTATAGAAATCCTGGAAAATCTTCTAATAAGATTCTAATTTTCTACATCGTGTTGTAATCATTTGTGGAACGATTTCTAATCAATAACCTTCATTTTAATCGTGACCAGAGAATAACACGTGTTTTTAAAATAACGAAATATAGAAAGGAATTCTATTTCAACTAACATTTGCCAGTATTATTTGAACAGGATTGATGAGAAATTTTATAAATAAATCCAACAGTAATGCTATCGTTGTCGGAAATGATTGTCGAAATTAATCGGCTTGGACATGATTGAATTTTGGTGGAGGCGCCGAGTTAAAATTCAATTTTTCTCTTGTAACTTGAATGATCAACAGTGGCAGTTCTTAGTTGATGAAATTCAAATGATATTTTATCGAAACTTTTAAATTATAAGTAGTGGGAAGAAACGATAGATACTCATTACTTATATCTACCATAAAATATATTGGTGATGATAAAAGTTCCATAAAACCTGTCCAACTGTGTATAAATCAATACGGAAAATTGCTATTTTATTTAGTTATACCGTTATAGCTTTTGAACTTTGAAATCATGCCACTATCGATTTTTGTATTAAAAGCAGTTGCGACCACAATGAAAATGTCATAAATGATTCGGACTGTTTAAAACCTCCTTCTACATTAATTTTGTCGTGATTAATGATGGCTTGACGATTTTATTTAGTTTACAACCGTAAAAAAATAATAGACATTCGTTAATCTAATTATAAGTTGATCGACTAAATTTTCGTGTTGTTAAAGCAGTCTTCGATAAATTTACACGAAACGACACACAAAATAGAAACATAAAAATGTGTGTGTTAAACACGTTATTGCATGTCAGCATGCAATATCTAGTTTGAATGTCAGGGTAGAATTATGGGGGTGTGAATCAACTCCAACCACACAAATGTGGGTGGTTAACGGCTGTCGATTAGGATATTCACTCTAGGCCATTATCCTACTAAATTCCAATTTATTCCTCCACAAGTTTACTTTTTTTCGATATTAGTTTATTAAAATTATCATTTATAAATCCATCAAATTGAAAGCAATTCAATTTTGTCTTGTAACTTGCAGTTTATTTAAAAAGTCGATAATAAAGCTGTCCTGTCCAAGCGAAGATTTCGACATTGTCATTTTACCATTTAATCGGCACGTCTATCAAACTGTTTTCTTTCATCTACCCCCTAGCGCTTTATACGAACAACAAAATTTATTAATAATCGATTAAATATTTTAAAAATAACGTCAAATATTGCGACACCACTGCTACCACTTAACCCGATTCCAAATCGAAAAATCAAACGAGAACGTTAATCACCCCTAGTTTAATCATTCCATAAACGATCTAAACGCTGACACAGCACTATTGGGGCCAACTTTAGCTGTCGTTATTATTAAATCTATCTTAGCATCCAACCACTAAGTCCCAAGAGAACTGAAGATAGAACCCGTATAGAAACCTACAAATTTTCGTACCTTACGATAATAAAAATAGCTCTGTTATTGTTATTAATCGATACTGTCGTTATTAGAAAATGATTAATGATTGTGTAAAGTGTTGTGTGTCTGTTCAATTTCTATTCATTCATCATAATCCGCAATTTAAGTGGCTTCTAATTTGATAATATTTCGTTTTTTAGGAGTTGTTGTCTTAATCGTAATTCAATAATCAAATATTTATTCAATTCAACACTTCTTTAAAATTCGTTTATTTATCTTAAAATTGTAATAAATCACTCGATTGGTTTTTCTAATTAAAAATCGCCTGATCGAATAATAGCAGGTTTAATCGATTCCATTTATAAATGAATGACAGAAATAATCGTATCTTCTTTTGTAAAATCGTTGAAAAGCACTCGATTGAATGGCTGTTTGGATGCAATTTTCCATATTCACACATGCAAAAAGTTTATCTCTTGCTGTTTTTATTACAACATACTGACACTAGAAATACGTATCGGTATTTATTCTTCATCCCCAACAGCTACTACCTATCTCTAGTCTTTGTTTCCAATTTATTTTATTCCTGTAGTTTTACACAAAGAACAAGAGGGACGATAAAATATAAAAGCGAGAAATAAATGAGAACATCACAACTACGATAAATTATGATTTGTATAGCAATAAGGGTAGAAAATAATTGGCAAATATTTCCTCAAAAAGACAAGGATTTTTGGGGTGAAACAGGCACGGACGAAACGAGAAATTGAAATCCCTACTTTATTGATTTTACTGTAAATGAAAAGAATTAATGTTAAAATCAATTAATCTTTTTTGTATAGAGATTTTTTGATGGTCGATGGACATTTCAATCGATGAAATCCAGACGTTTAACTTTGATCATCATCAGTAAAAATTGAAATAAATCGCAACAGATGTGATTCGATTCAACTGATTGATTGACAGACAGACTGGATGAAATAGATGGGAACCAATAAATGTTTATTTATAGAAAAAATAAATAACGGTTTAAACCGATTTGTTTCGCCCACTGTATAAATTGTAATTTAAATTTTACTTTCACCCTTCAATTGTACAAGTAATAATCAACCCCAATAACGCGCCTGTCAGGACCGGCATGAAGAGAAATTTGATGGCTCAACAAAACGAACATTGCAATTATTTTTTTATGGATTTATGGAAAAAATACGAATTTCAATTTGTATAAAACGAACCACTTAAAATACGACGAATTCTTTCCAAATTGATCATTTCGTTAACGATGAAAAAGCCTCAAGAGGAGAGTTATTGCAATGCTCTGAAGACAGGTCAAGTCTTTGCTGTTTTTGCTCATTCGATTCGAATTTCATTTCACGAAATTAATATCGAGCTGTATTTTACGTATCAACAAGTTTAAAGCTAAGCTTTGAGAAGTATCGTTAGTTTTTGAGCCGGTGTCAATCTTATTTATTTGTTACTTGTTCGATATTGAATCACTCCAATATTGTTAGTCCAAAAACCATTAAACTTACTTAAAATCCAGTCATTAAACAAATACGTTCAAAACTTGATAATGGTGCATCGATCTATACTCATTGTCAGCTGATAAAGTAATTGGATTACAGTTGAATATGTTCTTATTATAGGAACAATCAAATCTCACTGGTGCGATTAAAGAGACGGTTAAATATGTGATAATATCTTTGGAATTTTCATTAATTCCAACATTGGAACATCTATTGTTATCCAAATTGGTGAAATTTGCGATAAATTCCAGTTTTACAATTGTGCTTCAAGTGATCTTTTCCAATTCTTTCCCGAAAGGACTCCTCCAACACGAACGATTTAACCCCAATGGAGAGAATTCGTCCAATTTTTATTAACAACAAAGAAAAAAAAAACAGAAAAACCAATTTCGCCAATAAATCGTCCATTATCGTTTAATCTGTACGATGGCAAAGAATCGAGATTTCCTTTTATTCGAAATATTTTCCGATGGAAATAATAAAAATGCAAATCTGTTTCGTTTAGTTTTAAGATGAGCTTCTTGTTTAATTTCAATGATTAATATTTTTCGTTTAAATGGGAAACTCTTGTACATGAAATATAATTAACGACACGCCAATCAACTGGAAAATTCAATTGAATCGCAAATTTTCAACTTTGCATCGATTTTTTTCTTCTCGCCCTATATTGACGGAATTATTCATGAAAATGTCATCAAAATAAGCGATTTTTTTTTAATATTTAACAGAGTCTCGTAAACTTCAACAACGATTGCATTCGCTAGACTGCCGCAAGGACGAAACGAAAATTGTAATTTGCGTTTTTGAACTTACAGAAGAAAGGAGGAATTCCTTTAAACAGTCGGAAATTGTTGTTCAGTTTTTCAGGCGTAAGTCTCCGATTTCTAATCAAATTATTTGTTACGAATTTTAAAAAGAACAACGGGTCTAAGTCGACAAAAAATTGGCAAGAAAATCATTAAATTGATGATCAATGATCGGATTGTATTCCAATTTGTGTCGAATTTCAATTTGAACAAAGGCAGATAATGGGCGAACGAACAAATAATAGCCGATATCAAAATAAAGAATGAATCGTTCAGTATTTCTTACATACAAATTCTATAAATAAAGCCAAATGTTAATTTTCATTCGATAAAATTCGAACAATTCAATCGATAATTGCAAATATAAGCTTTATCAAAGAAATTTCTCAATTTTGCAATACTCGAATGGTAATAATATTGTCATAAACGTAACAAATTGGCTAATAATTAAATCGAGATTTCCGAACCGCACACACAGTTTAATCACTGCTGGAATAATCGGCTTTTTCAAGGGAAATTCAATCAAACTACCGAAACTTGTCTAGCGCAAACGGCTCCACTTTCGAATTAATCCCAATTATTCCGCAAATTTTGTCTGAAACACGAAGACCGAATTCGACAATTTGAATTGAGCGCCCTCAAAAATTCAATGACAAAAGTTACTAGAATTTAGCGCGAAAATCGAATCTCAAAAGTGTCAATTATAGCAAAATTTGAGGTTAGAAATTCGAAAATTTGCAAATTTGAAGCCCACTATTGCTCGGACGCGCGATATACAAATATGTAAATTAATTTACAATACAAAGGCTTGTGAATCTCTGGTGGTTTACTATAATATTAATTCCTACAAAGTAACAAATTTAATTAATATGATAACTAACTGAAGTCTCGTAGTTAGTGTTTCAATTACAACTAACAGACGGATAGATCATACAATAATTGGCAGTTAACAAATAGAAGAATGCTTTTAATTTGAAATCTACACTTTATCTTTATTGTTGATCTTTTATCATCACGTCTCTACAATATCAACTCTCTATTGCATCTAGTTAGTTTCTATTCTTTCATTTTATGTTGTTTTATCCCCTTGATAACAATAAACTTTGCTATTTATAGACCACAAAGGATCTGTATTTATTCCATCTATTGTTATTCTTTTTTCCAATTTTATTTAATAACTCGACTTACCTTTGGTATTTTTGCATAACGGCCAGTTCGTGTATCGCGCACTGTTGCAATATCAAGCAGATCCATTTCATGGTTCTGATCCACCCAGTATAAATAGAAACCATTTTTATCGACACGTAATGTAACAGGTGTTCCGACGCCTGAATCCTGTAATTTAAAAATTGTGGAATTTAATAATTAGTTCAAGGTTTATTAGATTATCAAGAAAATTTCGACAGGACGTCCTGTATATTGATAAAGACTAATCGTAACATATAGGTCACGTGGCAATATTGCAATTATTTTATTTACCAATTATTCTTATCTTAATAACGATAATAATTGTAATAATTGATAATAGAACGGATTTTCAATGTGAATGCCAACAATTTCTCGTATAAACACATGAATATTGATAGAATTATTAAGATTATATTGATTATAGGCGGTATAAGTTGATAGAATCTCGGTGCAGGTGTATTTAAGTGTAAAACTATTGATAAGCGATCCATACGGTCGGCTATAACAGAACTAGTTGATGATAATGGTTATAGAGGGTAACATTCCAGCAACTAGTAATGAATTCGGTTATGAATATTAAATGAAAATAAATATAACAGTCGTTACTTAATGTGATCACTGGTACATGTTGAATTCAATGCTAAATGTCGGCCATTTATTATTCACCACAGCACCACTTTGAATATCATTCCGGTGTCTTTCGTGTAAATATGACATTTATCGATTTCGTTGGGAATTGAGCGGCGGTCGCTGTATATTTGCGATTTTCTTAATTTTTAAAATGGTATAGAGATGAGGGTTGGAATGGAATTGGAAAATGGGCGAATTCATCTTTCCGTCGTTTAAAAATAGACGTCCTATTTGTGTCTGTGGATTTTATTTAATATTCTGCACATTAGCTTGACCTGTATCCGTGGGCGGATCGTATCAACATCATAACTATATTGTTGTTATTATTTATATGAAGATATTGTAAACTTCCCACAACATTGACAATATTAGCCTTATATCCTGTTGTAGTAGATTGGTGGATTATTGAAGGAATCGTTTATTTTCATCGAAATTTTCTAAAGCGAATTGACGTCAACTACCATATTGTATATAAATTTTAAGAAAATAATAAAAAACTCCGCCACTATCTAATAATATTTACATTAAACAGTTTCTTTAATTAAACTATAAATCCAGCGTTAATCACGATATATAAATCTTCAAACTAGACGATATTCTAATTGTTTATAATTAAAATAACTGTTGAAGTATGTAAACTTTAAGCGTTCCACTAATGATAAAATAGAAGGGAGTTGGAAACTTTTCACTCGTCTATCTGTAACACAGACTGAAAGTTGGGGAAAACCAAACCAAAAAAACTACACTCATTCAGCTGAAACGTTAATTACTCGATCGTTCCAACGTCGTTTACTATTATTTCAGTCTGGTTTTCAAACGGAACTGCGATAATAACTGTTTTAACTGAAACTCGAAAAGAAAGCAAATCCGGATCGATTTTTTACTGTAACGGATATCCAGTAATTTGACAATGTGGAACTTTTCTTTTAGTCTAGCGAATCTTTCCATTGAACAAACCGGAAACTATCAAATCCCACCTAATCCCGGATTATTCCTGTACAATATACATACATACAATACGGATTGTTTCGAATATTAGCCGAATACGTCCAGTTTTTGGCTCATCCGGCGAGTCTACTAGGCGTACAATCGAGCTGATTTATGGCCCATTAGATTAGATTTAAAAAAAATACAAATAAATAGAATCATTTATGCGAAAACGCGTGTATCTACAAATGAAATTTAATGCACTACAGTTCAAGAGTTTATTTGCCATCGTATCCTGTACTCGAAAAATCAAATCGGAAATTAAATATTGGATTCTGTTGTATTCTAGACTAGATTGAAATAACGGTAAGTTGATCTTTAGATTGGGGAAATAAGAAAATTGATAGAAACCGATCGTGGAGAATTTAAACATTAGAAACTAGCACAGAAATCGACACTAAACACAGTTTCCTATCATATTTTCCAGCATTATTCAATTTCACGTTTCCATTGATGCGATTGTATTTGGGGAAACGTGATGATCAAATTTTCAGCTTTTTATTCGAGTTTTTCTAGCGAGTTTTGTGTACTCGTTTTTACCCCACATGTTTCATCGTTAATTAAGAATTTATCCCCATAAATTAAATGACTCAACTATCTCACCCACTTGCCGCTATATTTTCGCAAAATAAAATTGCGATAATTTATGGAAATTTTCAAAGAATAGTTTCGCAATTGATTTATTGTAACGGCTTTTCCGATCCGATTCCACTGTTGCTTCAACTTCGAAGAAATTCCCAATTAGATTTCTTCATTCCGATTTAATCTCGAATATTTTCAGAATTATTTGCTATTTAAAAAAAAAACGTTATTTATAAGTTTTCCTTAATGGAATTTCAATTAGAATTTGTAATTGAGTTGATTTTCCATTTTCGGAAAACTTCAACTATCCGGGGAATTGTGCGCTTTTGTTGAATTTTGAAGGGAGAACTTCAAATCTACTTGTGGAATCAACGTTAAAAGTATCAAACTGAATGGTAATTTAAATGTACAGTAATATCGTTGGGAAATTGCAACAAAATACCGTCGACTATCGACTCATTGAATACAAATTAAAACAATAAATAATCCACCTTGTCTAAGTGAATTTACCAAGAATACCAGCGGGAATAAAAAAACTCAATAGTCTATAGATAGAAATAAAAACAAATTTATAAATTCACGTCACATCGTGATATTTGCCAGTCAGTTCCAAAACCGTTTGAGAAATGACAGTTAAATTTACATTCTAACAAAACAACAAAAGTGCAATAAGACAAACTGAACTAATACAACAACACGGCACGTCTATCAAACAGATGGAAAGCGAATTAAAGAAAATAAAAGTTTGACAGGCACAAAAACGAGAGAAAATACAAAAAGGAACAAAACTAAACAGGGAACAGAAGGGATGAATGTTGAATATTCACAAATACACGTCAATCACAGCATGCAATCATTGAAATAAAGAGAATTTTCCTAAAATACAACATGACTAGCAATAACAATTAAAACGAAATCTAATTTCCTTTTGAAAAATCCAACAAAAAGGAGTTGCTATAGGACTTAATTATTAAAACTTACAATCGGGGCTTCCAACAATTAAATGGATGTTGTGCAATGAGTCTGTTTATAATAAAATGGAGAAAGAAAAATTCGAAATTATCTCGTACGAGTTGTGTCGGGTCGTAGAACTCGCCAACCAGATCGAAACTGTTTCCCATTTTGTCACATTCTATTTTCAGTCTTGTCAGCTCTGTTGTTGTTTTTCTTTTATTGAATTTTATAGTAATTTGTAAAATTTACTACAAGTCTTATAGTAAACAAAATTGTTATTTTATACGTGGACGTGTTGTTTTATTCTTAAAGAATTCAATTTTGTTTTTATTGCACAGTCTAGCAGTACCTACAACAGCCAAAATCTGTTCCATTTTACTAATTTTCGAAGATTTTAAATGAAATAGTTTAAAATGCGCAAAATAGAAAAAAACTCGCTCTGCAACTCGCCAGAAGCTTTGAACGATGATTTTTCGCTTAATTTAATTCTTGGAAAGGGCACCTTTTGGTCTACAACATGGACGTATTCGTTTTGGGAAAATTCTGAATTATAGCGGAAAATGTATCGTTTCTTATGAGTTTTTATATTTCCCCCTATAACTTAGCTAATATTTATTTTTCGATAATTCACACTACTTTATTTAGCAACTTAAAAGCTCTTTCTAAATATGCAAGAGGTTTTTCAATAGATTTGCTAGTTTTGCGGGAAATTGGAAGAGGCGAAAATATCTTGAAGACATTTTCGAGCACAATTTTAACGATATTTTCATACAATATGTACATTGTTTTAGTCAGCTAATATTTTTGATTTTCATTATAAAAGATGTTCTCTTTAATATTATTTATTATGTTGACGTCCTGTTTTATTTTTAACGATTTAATTTTGTGTCTTGTTCAAGTAGTTTCCAACAATTGGTAACCGAGCTTTAGTCGATAGACACAATAGAAAATCGGCGATACATCAAGGCCCAACTTTATAAGCTTTCCATTTAAAGTGTATTACCCAGATTGCGCTATACCCAACTCTAGCTTCTACTCCTGTTTCATTACAATATACTAAAATGTTGGCTAAAGTGGTGTGATGAGTTCTAACAAGGCAACATAGAACGTAAATAGATACACTAATTGACTCAGTTTTCTTCCATTTTCTTGTAATAATAACAGTAATGACGAGAATCAAGAGAATATCTTCATCAAAGCAACTAACAAAGATTATAAATCGATTAGAGTAGAACTTCTTTAAACTAAATTGGAGACTGTAGAATTACTTTAATAAGCACAAGACGACCTGAATAAAGCTCGAAAGCTATAAACAACCGTAATCATCTAAATTAACATATGTCAAGACGGACTGTTAATACTGAAAATAAATCTAACACTAAAATAAACGGATTATGGATGGGTTTGTTGAATTTTCAAGTCTCAAGCTGTCAAAAAATCCCAATACAGCCCTGTTTAAACATGATTTATAGTAGAGAAATAGTATGATCAACAGGATATTCATTCGGAAATTATAGAAACTTGAATTAACTTTTGAATTATTGGAAATTGCCGATTCGATTTGGTACGTGATAATTTCAAGATATCACGGTTTTCCAATACAATTAACACTTATTCAATTAGTAGGAAACGAGAAAAAATTGGAAATTTCTATTTATATTGACGGAAAAATCCTGATTTTCCTCACAATTCGAATTAGTGTGTAGGTGTAACAGTCGGAATCACTGTCAGTTCACCTTTGATCTTCTCCATACAAATGTTCAATATACATTTCCAAAAAGACACTAAACAACTATATAAATGTATGTAGTTTCTCGAAACTACCACGTAAAATTTCAATATTCTCTCATGTATAAAACGTATTTTGTATAAAGTATTAGAATGAATAGTCAATGCTACAGTGTAGAAAGATCTTCAGTTTTGATACCAGTTTAAATCGATGTATTAGAGTTATTACAAAAATGTCATAAAAGAAACAGATTTTTTACATTTATTTCAACGCAAACGAAAGCGGAAACAAAAACGAAAAAAAAATGAGTTAACAGAAAGAACATTCAATTTGCTATAGTATGAAAATCATTTAATAATTGTGAAAATTGGCTGAATTATAACGAAAAATATGAAACAAATTAAACAAAACACGTGCTCCACGATCGCCCTCGGTAGTTCAGAAATCAACCGGAATTTTCCACGTTCTTAAAGACTACTCGAAATTCCCTTTCTCATGCTGCTATACGCATTGCAATATCTCATCAAACGAGAGAGATATCGATTATTATGGCATTTTTCAGGCAATATATCGGAAAAAGATGTAAATTGAATCCTCCAATTTCTGTCAATTTTCCGGGAAACTAACAAACCTGTCAGAGGATTCCTTGAAGATCTAAGAAGCTCTTTCAATTTACTTTATACTCGGAGAAAATTGTTGGAAACCGGCAGTATTTGCAAGGTTAATGGGGAAATATGAAAGAAATCGACAAAAAACATGTGTTCCAAAATAGTCCTCTATAATTAAGAATTTAATAGAAAATTTAAAAAGAAAAAACGTCTTCCAAATGCTCTTTCTAATGATATTGGAGTCATTACGATATATCATCAAACAAAATATTAATTTCCGTTTATAATTTTAGGAAAATGCCACAGTTGCAGAAATAGAAACAAACTGTTTGCAGAATTGATTTTTAATGAGCCGAATACAACCAATTCCACCTTATAGTGGCTCAAATTTATTATTTAGCGGTAGATGAAAGGTATAAAAGTAGTAACAAACTGTATAATCATGGTTGATTTAAGTATATCAATAAATTAGGTTGGAATTTAAACAAACAGCAACAAAGGTTTATTAATCAAGTAGAATTTAAATTTAAAGTGCAAGATAAAAGCAAAATGCAAAGTGTTGGATAATTTCCAACCGAAACTATTATAACAATTAACGGTATGAATTGGGCCATTTTCCATGTGAATTTTAATTAGAAATTACAAATTAAAGATACACAAAATGACCGAATATAAAACCGTCTAATTCACGAAATAAAATAATCCATTATCCAAAATAAATTAAAAAGTTACAACAATAATAAGAAAAGTAATAATCGAAGAATTACATAACGACAATATGATTTGAATTTGTTAACCTTGTCTTGTTTCTCGCTTTATTATTATTCTAGCACAATTATAAAATATTGAGTCACTATGAAATCGAAACGTCTATTTCCTCATCAGTTTCATTTTAATAAGAAGTTTCTAATCCAATCATTATAATAATAAACAAACCGACCACAAAATGTGTGCCATTAAACAATCTTTTTTAAGGTTATATTGACATAACCTTAAATAAATTCACGACATTTTAATATTAGCAAAACGTATTTAGAGATTTTCTAATAATGTTGAATTGTAATTCGATCAGCATTTACAAATTGGCACATGTCGAATTCAATTATTTTTCAACAAATAACGTGCAACAGCCGCATTTCATACGATAAATATCGATCTTTATTGGTTATTTTTTCTATACTTTTACGTTATTGTTGTTGTTAAACCGACCTTTCCAGACGGTTATTCCCCGTAATTTTTAGAATTAGAAACAACAACTTGAAGAAGGTCAAATAATTTCCTCTTTTTTCATTCCGATATTAGAAAAGTTGTAAAATTAGCGAAAATGTTGACTAAAACTATCGTTGTTATCGATAATTTCGTGCAACCGTGTATTTCGTGTTATTCTAGTGGGGATGAGATAATAAATATACCACACCACCAATCCGTTCCTTATTTATTATTATCGATAAGATTAATGGGCGTTGTTCGATTTCAAGTACACTAACTAGCCCTTTATTACTCAAATGGACAATTCTGATTGGTGTAAAATAAGGGAAAATTAAAAGAGTTGCAATGGCGTGAAAATAAATAGAATAGGTGTTAACTTGTAATTTTCATTGAATAGGAAATTGTAAAAGCTTTCAATGTTATAATTAGAAATAAATTAAATATTTTCAATATTTAATGTTAATTAGTCAAATGGGTAAAGAAAATGAGAAAATGGAGAAATAACAAAAATAGGTATTTTAAATAGCAATTAGGATTTCAAAGGAACTTATACAGCATGTCCCAGTGCAAATCACACAGACTATACTCGCAGTTGAGTAGGGTTCGGTTTAGCGTGTCGTAGATTGATTCATACACTTGTAAAATACAATAAATGTCAAAGTGGGTAAAATATGAAGTAATCTACGATACTAGAGAATTGAGGCATGGCCAACTATGAGATAAATTACTACTTCGTGTACAAGTACACTATAAAGGGATATGATGTGTTTTTGTTAAGATACTCTGTGGTACACCCGATACAAGTAGGTGCACTTAAAGGGACGTGCTGTATATTTTTGATAAGATAGTCCGAATCGGAGGTAACGGTATTTTAAAGTCGTTGAAAGATCGATAAACTACCCCCAAAAGTCGGCTAACGAAACGAAATTTGTAACAGTAATTGAAAAAGAATTTATTTTCTATTCAGGTATCTGTCGCCTTGACAACTAAAGTGAAAATTTAAATAGAAACGATGTCAAAAAGAACGAACTAAAAATAAATTCAAAAGAATTAATGAACGAACCCCGAAATAATCGAAATAAGAGGAAAAAAGCAGGCAATTAACAATTGAATGGAAGGAATAAAACGAACAAAGTAGGCTATGTAAATTTCGTTTTTGTTGTTTTTCTGGTAATTTACCAAATAATAATAGTAGGCGTTGTTATTTAGATTTTAAGGTTAGATTTTTCAATTAGAACAAATGTTTTTGTGTATATGGGCGAGATAACGAGAATTTATTCAATAAAAGGGTAGTATTCACCCTATTGTTATATGTTCTATCTAATAATTGATCATAAAATATTTATTGGTAATGTTGATGTGACCGTCCATTTCACCCCTGAACAGATTCAACAATGTTCACATAAAAGGGAAAAATCGCGTTTATGGCAGCATTTCAACGGGTAAATTGCAGGCTTAATGGTCGGCTTTTATGTTAAAAAAAATATGAGATATTGTCGCACGTTATTTAATTGAAAACAAACATGTAGAAATTTCAAAATTACACGTGGTAACGCTCACGGGCGTTTCATTAATTGGAAAAATAAAGGAGAAATAACGTCAACATACCTCATCCCATTTGATGAATTTCTCACCATTTTGTAGCGCTTCTGGTACTTGAATTGGTTTGAATGAGATGGCATTCGTTGGGGGCCCTGGGGCCGTTCCGGTCCTGCCCCCCGGCGCTGTTGACATTACTGTTGTTTTTATTTATTAAACGAAATAACCGGATTCTCTCTAAATTCTAATCACACATATTTCAATACACTTTTATCACTATTACTAAATATTATTATTATTAATTTTAACAACAACATCAACAACAATATAACAACAATAACAGTAACTAATAACAATAATTTTGTTTGTTTTTTTCAGTGTAACAACGTGAAATTTTGGTGGTTGTGTTGATTCCGGTGGTGTTCTCGGCTAGGCGGATATTGTTGTTGATGTTGTTGTAACAATATCAGCTCGATAATGAAGAGAGTGTTGTAGAAAGGGAAAACTTGCGTTTGGTCCATTCACTTCAAATTTCTTATCAACAAAACGAAAATTCCACCAGTTTTCCAATTACCACCGTCGGTGAATTTCAATGATAAACGATAATAACAGCATTGATAATGAATATGTTGTTGTTGATGATGTCCAGCACGATATTCGGCCAGACGTCACCATCTTCTATTCGATTTATTTACGAAAAATAACGTTCGAATCTAAACTATTGAATTAAACGATTATTTATCCAGATATGACTACGTTAAATACGGGCTAATGACTGGGCTCTAGTGCTCGCTGAGCTGTTTTACGTTCCGCATAGCCTGTTACTGGGTCCCCCTAGAAAATCCGCGTCCACAGCGCATGCCACCAGAATCGAAATAAATATGTGATACAATACGTGTATATATAAGATAAGAACCACCAATTTTGTTATCTTTGTCGCACTTGTACGTTTTAATACAATAGAGATACATGTGTGTGCGTATCAAAGACGCAGAGATAATATTTTGAAACACTGTTGCACAAAGACATCTTGAACAAAAAAAAAGAATTTATCTCGCTTATTAGAAACCAGAAACAACCCCCCAATATAGAAAACTATCTTATCGGGGGTGTGGGTCGGTGATGGAAAAAGATCGATAGATAAATAGAGAAGAGGGCTCAACACCGCCACCGAAACAAAGGTGGCGGTTGAGGGTAATCGATAATTTTTATTTACAAATTTAACCACAATCTAATCAATTTATTGTTTGAACAATACAATGAACAATTAAAATACGGAAATTGTCTGGCCGAATTCGTTCTCCAATAATTTCTCATCGTGCACTTTGGTTTGTAATAAAACCGTCTCTAATACACCAATCCTGATATCCATGTCGATAATTTCCGATTTGATCTTCGATATTGATTTCTTGATATTCACCAAAGGAGCTGAAATAATCAAACAACAAAATCGAGTTTTAATAATAAATAAAGACTTGTTTGGTGGAACGACCGGACGAAAACAAATCTCTATTCGACTTGTTGATAAATTACAAAAAACGAAAAATATAACAGGTAAACAATTCGCCAAAACAAGCTAAATTATAAATTTCTATTCCCATTCTTTGTGGAAATATTATTAAAAGACCAAAATAATATGCTATAATACCCAAACATTAATTAGATTCCAAGCTAAACTCAAATTTAATTCAATTTAATCTTAAACAAATAACTCTAAAGCAAGTCTTTTTGTATAACAGCCATTTCGCCACTGAAATTCCTCGAAAATATACAAATTTACAGAATCTACAGCTGTATTCTGTAACTGTTTTCATGATTCATTACCATAGCAACGCTCTTTTAAATAAACTTATCTCTTTTCAACTATCCATATGATGACATTTTAAAGACAGACTTAAGCAGTCGTATTCACTAACTTTTTGGCAATTTGTTACTATAACAACTATGAATTCGAACAGAGTTTCTCTCTCACTCTTTTCAATTCCACTAAAAAGAGACAAATATAAAAAGTAGGTTATTCAAAAGAGACTATCAATCTTCAACCAGAAAGTTTTAGAATACAACTGGAACGTTTTATTCGAATATCATAGTAATGAATCGCCATAAAGTTAGAGAATACGACTGATGGTCATTAATTTTGGAAATTTTGATTTATTTTCAAAAAATTTCCAAATTTTGATTTTAAAATAGATTGTTGGTGGAATTTCTACTAAAACGTCTAGACTATCATTGATTATTTGTCAAATGGGAAGATTAATTACTGAACGTAATTAATTATAAAACTAATAGAAAACATGAAATTATCCACATCAACTATCTAGTCTCATCTGAATTGAACTAAATATTAAAACCTTGATGATATTGGTAAATAATCAACAATTAGAAATGAAGTTTCTTTGATAAAAATCACTAATGACTCGCCGTCAATATAGATAACTGTTAATGATGTTTGCCATGTAAATTCACCATCAACGTAATTATTTATAGAAAATTCAATAATAACAGGGTAATCATTAATGATTCATCATTATTAGGTTGAAATATTGGAGAATACTTACTGCCATCAGTCATTGCACTACCCCGTTCTTCCATTTGTTGTTTTACAGTTTCTAAACAATCATTCAATTTTGTTAATTCACGATTCCGTTCAACAACACCACTATTCAAATTCTTATAATTATCTTTAATTTTCGATAATTGGTCCTGTAATAGCCGATAATCGTTCAATATTGTATCCAATTCTCGATTCAAATACTTTTCGCGATTATTAACTTTATCCAAATTAATTGTAATTTCTTTCGATAATTTCTCTAATTGGCTCTTAACAGGCGTTAAAATCTCATCGATATTGTTGTCTAATTGTTTCATTTGTTCTAAATGGGTCCGCCAATCGCGATTATCATTCCTTATGGTGATTTTTAATTTCGGTAAAATACGCTCCAATTCCAATCGCCACGATTCCTCATCGACTGTTATCGGTGTTGTTAAATCATTAAAATCATCGAAATTATTCTTCTGATTCATCGACGATATTTGGTCGATATGGAATAGATTCTCGTCGTCGGAATCGTCCGAATAGGCAGCCATCATCTCTTCTTCAACGCGATCCAAATTTATTTCGCACTCATCGTCGACGATTTCCGCCTCTTCTTCCTTCTCTTCCGGGGCTTTCGGTCTGGATCAATTACAAATTAAAAACTGTAAAATTTAGATCAAATCTAGATACTTTTGCCAGTTGAAATTGGTTTGATTCAGTGCTTGATTGGCTAGATGGTCGAGAATGTAGACGACTTGCTCGCCAACGCCTTGTTTCAATTTATTCGCCGGAAAATCAATTGTAGCCCCCTAAAAATGACCAAATTTAATCACAAATCTATCAATCCGTTTAGACAACATTTTCTTTAGCTATCGTTAGAATTTTCTCGATTGTATCGTTCGGATCGTCGAACTCCTGGGGTGTTTCCATGAATTTACCGAATTTTCGTATCAACCAACACGACAACATTGCAAATAGGTAGAATTGCTCCCCTGGATTCTTTGTGATAACAAAATAATACCTGAATACATCCTTGTAATTAATTATTTGAATTATTAACGAGAACACCTACTTGTGTAGAGGCTTCATTTTGATGCCGCCGAGAAGTTCTTCATAATTCAACAATTTCAATTTCTCCAATAAATCCTCCATTGTGGCGAATGTTGTGAAATTGAAATCTTGTTCTTTATCCGACACAATTTTCGGTTCATTTTTGAACATTTTTGTTGTTATTGTAATTTTTTAAATCAATAACAACAAGATTCAACGAATTGATAATAGGTGTCGCTAGTAAATTTAAGTAACCATGTTGAATTTTTTTCAAATAATGACAGATAGCTGCCGCCACTATCCAATCAACAACATTGCCAAACCGTGAGAATTCCTCTAATTTTAAATAAACATAAATTAAATACCAATCAATTTATAATAATAATCGAATTTTAAGTATTTGTAAATAATTGGGGTGAATAGAGAATAATCGAATATTTTTAGAGTCTAATTGTTGTAATAAAGTTTCAAAAGTTTTGACTTAGGTAAGTTTGGCAATGTGTTCTTTTTCAGTTTTGTGTGTTTGTATGGGTGTATATTTCGTATTTGCCAAGTTGGTGTTTGTCAAAGTTGTAGCGCTCCGCCCCAATTTCCAATCTATACTTCCGTTATTGTTTATTTAAATTAAACCTAAACAAACATTTATAAAGCTAATTATAATCATAATGTAATTAATCGGTTAATTAATTTTTATTTTAATAGAATAAGAATGAACAATTGTGCCAAATATTCTCTAATAATTTCATTTATATTAATTTGTGCCATATATTTAATAAGACTGTGTTTCTCCTATGGGGATGAATTATTGAATGGCAAATATACTGAATTTGATTCATTGTTGGAACAGAATGGTTTATTACAATATAAACAATTGTTTGAAGACAAAGGTGAGATTATATACTCCTATCTTTCTCGAATTTTGCTATTGTTTAACATTATTTTATTATTATTATCATTATTATTGTCATTATCACTATTGGATTTTTTTCATATCATTTATCTCTACTGTCGTCTAGACAAAACAGGGAGAAAGTAATATAAACAAAGGTAATGTCAATAAATATCGTGTAGGTGGGTATAAATATTTACATTTAGAGGATATTTACTCAAAAACGTTTCCATAATCGTTATTTTCCAATAATTCTAATGATTTTGTAATAATTTATTGGAAAATCATCAAGCTTTTGTGTAAAATCGACGAGAATTTCGAATATTATTTTGTTGTTGCAAAACGGCGCATCCACCATTTTTACAAAAATCTTTTACAATATTGTACAGGGTGCTCCACCGTGAGGCGTCTAAGATTTCCTGCACACAAAGAATTCAACTCAACATCCCACTATCGGGGGATATTTTGTCAGTATTAAAAGAACAGGAATAATTTAAAATTCGAGAAAATTCGGTCACTAATAAATAATGTTTGTCTTCAATTCTGTAGAGATTTGTTTACTTTAAAGTGCCTTTATTGTAATTCCTTCGGGATTAATCCAGGATTGAAGTTTACATTTTTAATGTTATATAAATTTTAAAATTGTATTAGCAATTTTCTTCGAGGATAAAATTTAAAATAGACTAAAATGTTGATTTATAGAATTATAGCCGCACCTAAATTGCGCCCCGTTTGAAGGCTATCTATCCATCTATAATAGAAACTTATGAAATATTATCTGTTTAATTAAATATAGTGCAATTAAACTGAATTAAATGCAAATTAAATAGGATAACGTGTCATGTTGTTAGCTATATTCTTATAATAACATCGCAGTCAATTATTGTTAATTACAATTGATTAAACTCATGGTTAAAATTCCATTTAAAGTTTTGTTTTTATTTAAAATTATTTCTAGGAACATTCAATCATTCCTTTTGACGATAAAATTATACTTCCTTTTATTTGAAGCCTACTGAATAATTCTGTATACGTCTAAAAGCCTGAGATTAATCGCATAATCTACGCTAGAAGAGTTCTAAAACAGAATTAAATACACCAGTGTACAAACGTAGTCGTTTAATAAAGCTAATTTTAGTTCAACATTCTCTGAAATGTGCTTTTTCTGCTTAAAAGCTTTGCCCGATTTTTTTCGAAAGCTTAAAAGGTGCTTCATCAAAATTATTATACCTACAACGGGTCATTTTTCAAGTAGTTTAATCTTTAAAAGACAAACTAAAAATCTATACAAGTTGTTAATTTTTCGAATTTAATCTTATTAGGGGTTGTAAATTCAATTTTTTTTTGAAAATTAAAAAGTTCTCTCATCATTTTTAATTTTCGTATTAAATTAAAAACAAGTTATAAAAATGTTAACTAATGTTGAAAAAAACTGGAGGATATAATTTTCAACTTAATTAAGTAGTGAGATACTCAGACCAACGGTATTTTAACCCTAATTGACATTTATACGTTTTGATCCGTTTAACTTTAACGAATACAAAACCGGGATGCAAATCAAGCAGATTAAAGTCTCGTTCTTCCACTTTTTTTTTTAAATAAATTTCCAAAGGGTGAGAAAACTGCTATAAAACCATGTTGAGAAGCAGTAAAATAAATCACGCCATACAAATATTTCTTGTTGTTTGTTAGGGAGAAACTTGTGTGTTGTAAAATAATAAAAATCGGATAGAATATTTTAATAAAAGAAAATGAGTTCTCTAAAGTTCTACTTTTCAAGAGGAATATATGTGCTTTTATCAGAAATAAAAGAAAAAAGAAATCTGCTCGCAAACTCGAAACGTTATCGTATTGACGATTTTGAAGCGAATCTCAGAATTATGAAGTCTCCGATAATCCGTCATTATCAGGCTTTATTATCTCGACTTGATATCTTAACGCAAACTGCGATTTAGATTAAATTATCCGAAGGAAGATTTCTCCACCCTGTCATCTTGTCAACTTTTAATCCACATATTATCCAACCCAAATTTGTGGGATTATTGAAAAAAAAAACTAACAATATCGATCAATTCTTACTCGAAATCTCGCTTAGTTAACACAAATTGCGTCAAGAACCGTTAGACAGACGAGAAAAATTCAAGTATTTGTGCCGCATTAAAAATTCAAATGTGAAATTTCACGTCACGTAATGAAACTTTGAACGGAAATTTAAAATTTCCGTTGAAAAATTAATTTCATCGACGAAGGAAATTTCAAGGATGTTGTTGAATTTGCAGATTTGGCGCATCCACCAATTTCCAACGATATTCAATTAAATTTTAGTTTAGTATTGAAAAAGATTACACAGCTTTTAGAACTTTTAGATCACAATATTGTGTGGAACTTTTTCAATACAAGGAAAATTTTAGAGTTAACGAGAAAAAATAAAGAGTTTATGGTTGGGTTATTGAATAAATAAAATAGTGGAATATTGAACAGTTTTGTTCAATTGTGCAGTTTAAAGGAGACTCTATTCGAGTCACGAATATCGAGTCTGGTTTTAATAAAATCCATATTTTGTAGAATTAACTGGGGGTTAAATTGTGATTGATGATAGAGCACTCCAAGTATAGTTGTCTGTATTTATAAAATCCTTTTATATTAAATATTAAAAATCGGTATTGATTTATCGATTCATTTCGCCTTTAAAAGCTTTTTTCTGTGAACTTAACAACATCATCAACAATGGAAATTGACTGACATAAATGTTGAAAATTCCTGAAAAGATTCCTCTAGTTGAAAACGTGCCAAGCTAGGGTGAACTGTATCGAGTTATGTGACTGATAGTCGTTAGTCTAACACTTTAACGTATCATTTGACTAATGGAACTTATACTGAAATCCCTCGTTATGTAACTATATTATTCCATGATTAAATACGAAACCGCTCCAATTTTCTCATAAAATTAATTACAAAATTACCAAATAATTTACGAGGATCTCTTTGAGCGTTATCCCGATATTGTCAGTTTCACCTTCTTTGTTTTGATATAATCATCGTGATGACTCCCCAGGTGTCGGTCACAGGTGTTTCATTTGTTTTGTATAAATGACGTATATAGCGCAGTCTCACACCCCTTGTAAAATTCGTGTAGAGTGGTGGTGGTTGTGTGTATATGATGGCTCCAGTCGCCCAGGGTAACGTACAAAACCAGCCCCAACATTGCACCAGTCGTCATCGAACATCTAACGAAAACGTGCTGTCGTCGTGTTCTCTACCCCTTTTTTCCAAACAAATAAATCCGTCTCCTCGTTTCACTTTACCCTCTTTTATTTTCTCTTCAATCTCTATTCTGACCTTTAATTTGTATAATTATGTAGACAATGGAAGATGTTATAAATTTATATTATTTCCTCTTAATATTATCATCTATTTCTTTGTTTATTTTGGAATAAAAATTAGGAAAATGTGGGCAGATGATACTGAAATTTGCTCAATCGGCATGACCATGCAGCCGTCCTCTAGTGCCTCTTCTGGTAAGATTTTCAAAAGAAACGGCTTTTCCACACTAGAAAAATCGCGTCATTATTCAAATTCGAATCGATAGCATACAGGCCAAGGATGGTTTTTAATTATTTATAAAACTTCTTAATGCACCCCTATAAAAGTCCTCGGCCTGTATAATTCGATTTTTGACAAAATTTTCATACGCCGATATATGAGAAATCAACCCTCTCCAGAATTAGTAGACGCTAATGATAATGACAAATATAATCTATCTTTGTTTTATTCGTTAAATCAACTTGGATGCGGATTATCATTATAAACAGCGCCAACGTGAAATAAGCACGCTATGTATACATTTTGAATAAATTAAAACTTGAAATTAATTTACATTTAACACGAATCTTGTTACGTTTCAGTATACTGGAAATTTTTGCTTTACTCTATTTTTGTTCGACTCTTAATTCTCGTTTATATAATGCAGTAAATTTGATCAATCTGTGGGGATTTTATCGATAAAGTTTAATAGACTTCATTAATTAGCGCGCTTATACATCAATTTATTCGTGTTTTCTAATTTAAATTAGGCTTAAAATTCGATCAATTCTATTATCGGTAATTTTTAGGGATATCACAATTGGCCCAATGTGGCCAATTAGTTGATTTGCCAGAACTGCCAGCTCCTGATGAACAACGTTTACAGAAAGCAGCTGCCATATTACAACAACGTTTAATATTAAAACAATGGTTAATGAAATATAATTTACAATATTATTATCAACGATTATTAAGTATAGATGTAACCAGTTTAGAAGATGTTTATTGGTTAGAAGATACGAAATCTAAATCGATATTCTTAAAAGATTTCCAACAATGGTCATTAGCTAGACAATCTTTGCCAACATCAAAGCCACATTTAGAACAATTAAAAGCTGATCTTTGGTCGGAAGTTGTAAAATCTAGCAGCCATCAAGACGCCTGGACATGGGGTGAGTTTCCTGTTTTTCCCAATAAAACATCCCCCAATCTTTACAATAATCTAAAGACTAATTCCACTAGTTTATCATCTAGAAATCGAAAAAGCGAGTGACTTTCAAATCAACCGTTTAGTTTCATTATGAATTCATTACGATTAGCTTACATTACAAACCCTCAATCTTAGACGAATTAGTGTCAGTTGTGTTGGTCAAGACGGGGAAGTTTTCAAGGATTTCTACTGTTATTGATTCAATAAAATTGTCGGAAATTGATAGGAATAGAAACGGTCACAATATAACCAATATAATCATCCCTCGAGGCCGTTCGCAATCGTAAAATCGTATACATTTCACCCCACTTGATATCTTTGGGGGAAAAAAAACGAACAGATCCATTGATAATAGATGTGTTGCCAATAAATCTGATTGTTAAAAGTAGAAGCTTTTCTATATCTTCGAATATAAGCGACTTATTCGGTTTTCTTCTGGAATGAAAACCGTGTAGTAACGAAAGAGACAAAGTCGGATTGATATTCTGCATTGAATGCCCCCACTTTTCATTGAAAAAATAATAATGTATTTGTTATTTTTCATGAAATTTTCATTTATTATCACTTTTTTCATACAGGTGGAATGTTGGTTGTTTCCGTTTCCGTGGCTGGTCTTGTGACTTTAGCAGCAATGACCCAACCATCTTTAGCGCCGGAAGCGAAACATTCCTTATTACAATACGTGACTGGAAAATATCTTCTACCATCAAACTGTAAGGTAATCAATTCTATTTATTTATTATCAAGGTAATTAAGTAGTTTAATTTGTAATTTTTAGGTAATTTTCCATTGGTCCGACCCGCATCCCGTTGGACATACCGTCTGTTTTACTGTGCAATTCTATCAACGTAATGGACAGCCTTATCCGATCTGTGATACTGATAATTTCGTCGTAGATGTTTCTGAAGGTACCCGTAAGGTATTCCTCTTCAATCATCTAAATGGATAATCGATAATTAACGAGTTCGTTTTATTTAGATGGTGGTGATAACTGAATTAGGCTCCCCAACGGATCCTAATAGTGGTAATTTAGCTAAAGTTAAATTTACTGTACGCCATGCTGGACAATATCGTATAACAATAATGGTTGGTAATCAACATGTCGCCGGTAGTCCATTTATGAGGACATTTACAGCAGGTCCAGCTTATGCACAACGAACAGTAGTTTTGAGGCATTGCAGTACAGTTGTATGTACAGCTAATGTTGCCCATTTATTATACATCGAACCTAGAGACGAATATGGTAATATTTGTTGTTATAAATCCGATGATAATCCAACTGAAGTGAGTCGTTTTTTTAATTGGAAATCACCCGTAAAGTATCCAAATTTTATAGGGATATGCAGTTAATATCGTTCAATTAGGAAATCGTTCACAAGACTCAAATTTGAATATTGACGATGAGAATTATTCAATAACTCTAGATTATGATTGGCAAATTCAACGAGTTAGTATCCAATTGAAGTTTCTATATGAGGGCTGTTATCACGCAACTATCCATTATAATGGTATCGAATTACATAATGGAGATTTCGATATTATTGTTCTAAACAGTAAGTACTTGAATTTCTAGGAATTATAGTTATTTTCGTTTAATATTTAAAGGTATCGATTCAACTCTAGTCCATAAAAATGTCGCCTCAAAGAACCACAATGTGTGTTATGAAGCAAAATTGATTGGAATTAACGGCGAACGTTTAACGAAACCTAAAAAAATCCTCTGCTACGTTTCACCAAAACAACTCATAATTAAAGAATTAATACTGAAATTTATACCGAAACGAATTTACACGTTTCGATTGTGTCCGTCAACAAAAGTAAGAATTTCAATTGAAACCCTTAAACAATTAAAATTTGTTTATTTCCAGTTTACATTCCGGGCCGAATCGCCAATGAAATTCGGCGAAAGTTTCGGCGGTGTATTCACCGTCGACGATGGCTGTCAGCCGAAAATCGAATTAATATCGAAAGAACGGAACGTAATAGCGGCAACTTTTGCCCAATTTCTATTAAAAAATATGGGTGGTTCTGAAACTTTTAAAGACAAACAAGATTTCTTCTATCATGAAGTACGCAAATACCATCAGAAACATTACCATGAGAAATTATCGATGAAAGTCAATCGTGAGAAACTATTAGAAACGAGTATGAAAGCAACAAAGAACTTTTCGGTATCGGAATGGTGTCGTAATTTCGAAATAACATTCCAAGGTGAACAGGGTATAGATTGGGGTGGTTTACGTCGTGAATGGTTCGAATTGATTTGTGCACAATTGTTCGACGCTAAAAATGGTTTATTTACAAGTTTCCATGAGGGGCAACAATCATTAGTCCATCCGAATCCAAATCGTCCGGCACATTTAAAATTACGCCACTATGAATTCGCCGGTAAAGTCGTCGGGAAATGTTTGTATGAGAGTGCATTAGGTGGTTCTTATCGTCAATTAGTCCGTGCTAGATTCACACGTTCATTTCTAGCACAAGTAATTGGTCTACGCGTACATTACAAATATTTCGAACAAGACGACCCCGATTTGTATTTATCGAAAATTAAATATTTATTAGAGAATGATATCGACCAAATCGATACAGAATTGTATTTCGTTGAAGAACAATACGATCAATCCGGCCAGTTGATTAAAACCGTTGAGTTAATAGCGAACGGTTCGAAAATACGCGTGAAAAATTCGACAAAACTACAATATTTAGATGCTCTAGCCCAATATCGTCTAGCTACAAATATTAAAGATGAAATTGAAGCTTTTTTAAAAGGTTTAAACGAATTAATTCCGGATAATCTCTTGAGTATTTTTGACGAAAACGAATTGGAAGTAAGTGGTGTCTAATTTTGTTGGTATTTAATAAAATTTAACTAATAATATTTGATACTGTGGGCGTTCCAGTTATTACTCTGCGGTACCGGCCAATATAGTATCGCTGATTTTAAACAACACCATGTTGTTAATGGAAATTCATCGGAATTTCGACGTATCGTTGGTTGGTTTTGGGCGGCCGTTAGTAATTTTACACAAGAAGAAATGGCGAGATTGCTACAATTCACAACAGGTTGTTCGCAATTACCACCGGGCGGTTTTAAGGAATTGACGCCGAAATTTCAAATAACCGCAGCTCCTACGTTTGGTAACCTACCAACAGCCCATACTTGGTCAGTAATGCTGGAATTTACTAAAAATTGAACTTATTTTGGTTTTTACAGTTTTAATCAGCTTTGTTTACCGGATTATGATAGTTACGAACATTTCGAGAAGGCTCTCCTGTTGGCAATTAGTGAAGGTACTGAGGGTTTTGGTATGGTTTGATTCTTCCGTATTTGTTTCAGTATTTTTGTGTTTATATCAAATTTTCCACGACGAATACTATTTGTGACGAAAATTAGTACAAAGAATTGTCTCATTTGTAGTGAAATTAGTAAATTAGAAGTATGTTGTCTTGGGACCAGTGTGTTTCAAACATTTCAAAACCAAAAGCTTTTTAACAACAACAAAATAGACAGGTGGATATCGAATAACGCGAAATATTTATTTTTCACCATAAATTATAGTTGTAGAATCACAAATGAGGCGCCGTTTATTGGGCAAATTTCCGAAATAACTTTCAAGTTTTCTTCCACTTCATATTTTTGTTTCATCAGTTTCTTCTTCCTCTGATTTTTGCGTTATTTAATAATCGTCCTGTATATAGGGATTTAGATAAGTAATAATAAAAATTGACAATAGTTGAATAAAAAGACGCCTTTTAGCCAGTAAGTACGCAGGCTCATCACAATAGTGTGATTTGTAGTAGTTTTTGTGTAAATAACTGACTTTGAGTCTCCAATAGCTCCAATAGAAGTTGAAAGCAATGCACATTATCAGTTATTTATTAACAATATAGTTGTATAGTTATAATCTTGTAAATAATAAGAAATATTGGCCTAACACTGATGAAGTTACAAGTGTATGTCCAGTAATTGATCTTTCTAAGGCTGTGTTGAATCACTTCAATGACACAAATTATCAGTTTTTTGTGAGAATTTTAATCACCAACGCACTTCTATTTCTTGTAAAATCTAGTCATATAATCAAAAAATCGCCAATAATAATAGTTTATAGTTTTATTAAATTGTTATTTTACTGATTTTAGTACTTGTGAAAATAGATTGTTAATGAATTTTCAACATGTTTTATTTAACACCTTTAAACTTTACAACAAATATCAAAACAACACGAAATTAAAACGGCGGAACTGCCGGTAACATTAAAAAAACAATTTTTTTATAAAAACTCTTACAAGAAAGCATCCGTACAAAGATCCAAAAATTGTGACAAAGCGAGCATTTTCGTTTATTTTTGTTGATCAAATCCTCCATATTTTTGTTCAACAAATACAAATGATCCTTCAGTACATCGTAATCAACCGTTAGATTTTCGTATTTACTAAAAATAAGGATGAATTAACACAATTTTTGTTTGTTTATTGAATTTACCTCGACAACTCCTCGTATTTTTGTTGGTCGTTTTTCTGTTCATTAAACAGTCGGATTTTTGTATTTTCCAAAATTTCTATATCCTTTTTTAACGATTTCATCGATTCTCGATCAGATGTTATGATCGAATGTTGTGTTGTCAGCTAGAAAATTTCGATAATTACAACCATCTCTTGTCAATAAAACAATTAGTCATATGAATATTTTATTAATTACAACAACAAAAACATAGGGGAAGAATCAAAATATGCACGTATAAATTCATGTTTTTTTCTCCAATAATATTGGAATTCCCCGTACTATACAACACACTTATTATCGACCACCGCAACGATGAATCATTCTTATGAATGAAATTTCCTAAGAGCGATTACAGCATCCCAATGGAAAGCTAGATCAATAATAACAACCCTAGTTTTGCGTTATAAAAACGAAAACACAAGGGTAGAGGATGAATCATGCTTTAACTTCAATATTCCGGGCATAATTCCCGGAATCCGGAACAACTTGTGCGTATGACTCATACGATTTCGTTTGGATAGTGGAACAACAAATATAAAGACCACTTTCATCGAATATAACAATATTGTCAAGGTGAAGACGACAGGTTGGGATTTTTCTTTTAAATTAGCAAACTGATAATTATTATAAACAGGTAGTTTAAGAACCAGATGTTTGTATGTGCCAATCGGAATTACATTTAGTTCGGGAATTACCTGCTTTATAGACGCTGTATTAATTACAATAAAATTATGATTGTGCAATAGTTTAATCCCTGTATTAGTCTAGAAGTTTACACTCTATCAGATAATAATTAACATTGTGCTAAATAATTCTAGCAAATCATATTGCAATAAATATTGCACAAATCAATTTATTCAAAATTTAACATGTCTAAAACTCTATAAGAACCTTGTCAGTATTTGAAGTTTTCGTAGAATTATATTTTTCTATTTCTTATTATCATTAAGTATACTTTTAACATATCTAATAATAATTTATTAAATATTCTTGGAAAATTGTTAATTCAAAGTTGCAAATATAAAAACGTTTGTCTATTAGTATTGCCTCTTATTGTGTTCATAGAAATCAATTAGAGATAAATCGTAAATTACATAAAAATTCAAATTGATAATGGCGTTTAGTAATAACAATAGTAGTAATGATAAGGATAATAAATAAATAAATAAATAAATATATAATAACAAAAGGGAATAAACTACTTTTTGCTACATGGGGAATACCAGTAAAGTTATCATCTTTATTAACATACTACATACTTATTGGCTTGTTCTTTTAAATATCTATCTACCTATTCATCTATCTCTGTTCCACTTAAAATATAAACATTTATTATGAATTCTAAAAATAACTGAAACGGCCTTGACTTGCTATAACTATTTAATTCCATATACATGTGTATTTCACCTGTTATTATCATTATTATTATTTTTGTTGTAAATGTTGTTTTGCAAAACTTGTATAAACTTTCCCTCGTAACCGAAGCTCTTTTCCCAAAACACTACTGACGTTAAACGATCATTTGACGTAATTGTAAAAGATTTAAAAGGCACACCTTCACTTCTCAATCAATATGTTAATAATTCTACCAATGAGAATTTTTTCATACGTCTATGCTGAAGATACGGTAATTTCTAACGAATCGAAAATTATAATCTATTACGATGAAAAATGGAAATTCCAATCATGGAAGAGAAAAAAATGGGGAAAATCAATAATCAGAATATTATATTTTTAATTGTTTAAATGTAAAATTGGTGGATGCGCCAATTGGGAAAAATTCCACATAAACTCCTATTTACAAATGAATTGAGATACAAATAGTTTACCTTATTGTTGAGAATTGTCTCTTTCTCATAAGCCATCTGTAATAATTCTATAGTTTGGGCTAAATCAGTTTCTAATTGTTCGATTTTTGTGCATTTCGTTAGAATTTCATTCTTCTGATTCTCGATTTCGTTCAAATAACGCTGTCGATTGATGTCTAAATCTTGTTTCAAATTCCAATTTGTCTTTATAAATAAATAAACAAATAAATACAAATTTAAAATCTAAGGCAAAATTACTTGTTTTAGCGACTCGTAATCGTTTAGTAGAAATTCAAATTTGATCGACAATGAATTCTTTTCAACCATGAAATTCTCGCATCTTTCACTCTCCGATTTTCGTAAAGTTTTCAATACGTCCACTTGCATCTCCAATTGGGATATCTTAAAATTGTTATAATTAGGATTTTTTTCGTGTTAATAATTAGCGATGACTGTGTATTTTGTAAAAAAGGGGTGACGTTTTGAGTGTTAAATCGGTCGAAAGCCAGGCGTCGGGTTTATTTTCAGATTTGACTCACGCAACGACGGCGATACGGTAGAGACGACAGCCGTCTCATCACTATTATTATTGAAATTTATTATTATCATTATTGTTATTATTCCAATACAAACTATTGTAAATATTATAGAAATGGTGGAATCGTTATTTATAGATTGTTGTGTTGATTTGTGTGTTTAGTTGGTCATCAAACCGACGCCTAGCGTCGCCGATATTCCAGGTGACAAACCAGTTCCTGACGGCGCCTAAATGACTCATGTAACATTATAAGGCGTTCCCTAGTACGGCGCCATGTATATAACAACATACGTCTATATATTAACCATGATGCTTTCAATTTCAATTCTTCATCACTATTACGAGTAATGGTGCGTCGCGACGGCGTCTCTTCAAAAATCAACGGTCTAGGCGTCGCATGCAATCCTAACGGAGTATTACTTGCACATTTCGGTCTAATTAAATTAAAAAAAAACAAACGTTAATAATAAAATAGTAGTTGATTAATTGCTTCAAATCAATAATTAATCGTTTCTAAAATTCGTGTTATTTCCAACGAATTAGAGATAGGTTAGGGAAATAAACAATCGGCTTTTCCCAATAATCGCCCGAGGATAATACTCGTTATTCCATATACAACAACCTCTTCCGATGTATAAATTTTTTGTCACAATATAGAAATAGTTATAATTATTATTGGGAAAAAAAGTGGTAATAATATAATAATAAAGTTGATTTTACGCAATTTTCGAAAGTCCAACTGACGTCATTGAGAAACAATTAAAATTCTTCATACAATCCAACTGCATTTTAACAAGCTGTATACAGCGTACGTTAGAAAACTGGTATCTCTATTGACGTCATATATTAACGCCCCTGAGGCAATGCAATGACCCACAGATCGCAAAGTTGTGTAATAACAAGAAGGCGTCTTCTTGTAATTTCCAAAAACAGGAGGGATAACCGGCCGGCATCTTTTATCATCTTTCTACTACAATGGTTATCAATGAAGCCATTATCAAACTTATTCTGGTTAAATGAATTTTCCCAACCGCAAACGTTGACTTTTCATCAGAATTAACAGCTACCGTGTTGAGCGATTCTTTATTGTAATTTCTTCTTTGGTTGCAATTTACAAAAATTTGAAAAATTTCTAATAACAGGAAATTACGTATTCGATGGTAGTTGCCAAATTTTTTTTTGAACTCGAACCAAATAAATTCCATTCAATAACACCAAACCCACAACTAGATGAACTCTAAATGCATACCTGTTATATTTCACAGTTTTCGTTGGTGTAATTTCGGCGACGCTTTTCGATTTTCGGCTTTTCTTCGATCGATTCACGCGATCATCTTTGAATAATTTCTGCATGACTTGGCTCTTGACCGGCGTTGGTGTGAATTTTCTCGAGGATGGTACAGGAAGACGCCGGTTGAAATCACCACTACCACCACCATGTGTATTCATCTCTAAATTTGTTTAAATAAATAAACACAAATTTGACAATCAATAAATTTGTTTAAACTATTGCAAAATTCACACTTGATTCTAAGCCCACTACCATCATTTATATTATAGTAGAACGTAACCAAATTAGCCGCATTGGCTAAACTAAATTTGAATGACATTTTAGAAGGTTGTCCAATGCAATACACTGATAGTTTCCAGATTATTAATGCGGATTTGTGAGAGAAAAGCAGATAAAATAACAGTTGTACCAACAAAAATATCTTTTTCTCACTTATTTAGACTACCAACTGTTAGTGATTTTTGAAACATTACGTTGGAGAACTTCTAAATATCACTTTAAAATTTCAACTAACTTGTAGAAGAGAAAAGGGAAAATATCTTCATTCTGACAGCTAGTAATACCAATTTAGAATAGCTCGCAGTACTGCCAATCTTGGGATTTTTGAAATATTACCAAAATACCGTTTCAAAACCTTGTAGATAAACTATACTACATTGGCGAGTGAGATCATCTTGAATTCAGTGGACTATAATCACTTTATCACTTTATTTTACGTAAAAAAAATAAACAAAATACTACAGGTATGGTGAAATCCTTGAAATTTTGTTTATAAACAAAAGAAAGACCTTCTATGATAGACTAGAATTAGTAGGAGCAAGATAATTATAGTTTATTTATATTTTATTTCATTGTTTTGTGTCTATTATTTTGCTATAAAAACATCAAAATCAATACTTTTACAAGTTCATCCTTTATATTTTCACTACTAAATGATAAATACACTTGTCTTTAGGTTGGTAATTCAATTTCGGTATTATTTTGAATCTCAAGTGCAGTTGTAAAAATAAACATAATAACCTATAATTTTAAAATATTTGTAATCCTGTTATGAATGATCCATTAATAAACTCTTTAAAATTTAGAAAATTGACCAATTATAAAATTTGATTGTTAATTTTGTTAAAAATCAATTAGAGAATGTCAATATAAAATTTAAATTTCGCGCCAGTTTGATAGGGTTGGTAAGACTTTATCACCAAATTCCAGGAAAACAAACAATGGAATAACGAAAACATGATAGCTTGATTTATTCTATACGAACAAACTTATCTTCAAGTTAAATCGACTAATTACCAATTGATAAAATAAGAAATATTTGTGGACTTTATGATAATTGCGCCCTTTAAAAATTCTCCCCAAAAAGAAAGTTTCAAACTATTTGAAATAGCCAATAATGTGGTTGGATTTTTTTGTTCTCAACTTTTGAATCATGCGCACTTGCTCGAATCGTGACGTTTGGACACGTGACCGCAGCCAACTATGTAGTGGAATAAAAATTTAATTCCATCGGAGTTGAAGATTGTTGGTTGAAGAGAGCGGTTGTGTTGATTTGCGGTTAATTTTGTGTGCGCGTCCAAGTTATTTTCGGCTCAATACACAAACATTTAGAGAATCGTTGTCTTTTTATTTGCATTAAAATCTTATACAATCAACTAATAATTTTCGTCAGAAATTCATTGGAATTAGGAGGTGTTTATTTGTTGGGAATTTGCGCATTTTCAACAATACACCAGTGTTTTTTTTAAATAGTTTTTGCTTCTCTGTAGTGAATGTTGTTGAGTTTTTGTTGTTAGTTGGTTGGTTGTGGCGAAAACGTGCTAAAAACTGTGCGATCAAGTTATGACCTTGGTTATATAGTTGGCAAAAATTCTTGATTGGAACACTGCAAATCATGATGATCTTTGAGGTGAGGATGCTGGCCATTATTTAGCGGTACAGCTTTTTTATCGATTGTTTTTTTTCTGTTGAATATTAGACGAAATAAAAACAGGCTTCATAATTTAGAAGTGTGTAATTCAAAATACAAAAAAACTTGTAATAAAGCGGCACATTCACTATCAGATTTCTATCGCACGCTAGCGTGTTATAGGAATCGTGATTGCAAGACACCCGTTCGCGTATTTTACCCATTTCAAGGGTTGTCCATACACGAACGGGTAAACTTGTTGAACGATTATCAAAAATTAAGGCTTTAAAAGAGCTCTTTTCTGTCAAGGATCTGTTGTAACAAGAGAACCGTCAGTGTTACAAATATAAATAGTCATGGACGAGAACCATTTAGGTGTGTAATAATTGTGTGTTATAATATTTTCTGAGTAGTTTATTTACTATATTTTGGCATGTTTTTGCTGTTCAAATATTTTTACGTTTTTAAAAAGTAATTAGACGAAATTATCTTGTAGAAAGTTGTTGGTATTGTTGTGTGTGTGTAGTTTTGAATATTGTAATTTAGCTTTGTTGTTTGCCTTTCTCAGTTCTAAATTTATCGGTGAATGAACTAAAATATTTTGGCAATGGTTTTGAGACCAAGTTTGCCCCCGCTGCCGCCACTCACCTATCGTGCAAAAAAACCTATTTTTTCAATGCATGATAGTCGCATGTAAACACATAAAGCATAAACGCAATTTGTACGATTCGTTTATGAGTAAAAACGCACAGTTTTCGTTAAAGTGTACACAAAATTACTGCATTCGCGTCCAAAAGTCAACCAAAATTCCATCATTACCCCACAGGGGAATAAGTCAATATAGAAACGTTTAAGTAGCCTGGAGCAAAAATCGTAAGAAAATTTGAAAATTGACCCAAACATTTGGCAATATCAAATTTCAAATTCACCAAGAAAAATGTTCGAATTCTAAGAATTTGATACTATCTCGTGGCGTATGAAACGTGTTTTTTAATATAATTTGGTAGGCCGGTATTTTTACTTGCCTATAAATGTGTCTAGCCTTTTTCGAGATGTTTAAGAATTTTTCAAAAATTCGTTTTCTTTTCAATTCATGATTATCACCATCATAACTTTAATGAGTTTTTAAATAACAAACAAATTAGGAATAAATTACAACAAATTACTTAATTATAGAAAATTTCAAAAAAGGAACCCAATCATTAAATTTTATTAGTTAGAAAAATTGATTTGTTTTCATAGATTATAAATTTCAAAGAACTGGAATTATTTTATTTATATCCACGGCATTAAAGTTTATTTATTCGTTAAACTCTCTATTTGTTCATTTTAATACAACAAAAATATTGAAACACTGGTGCAACTGCTCAATAAACTCAATTGTAAAATAATTTTTGGCTAAAAACTTAAATTCTCGCCAGAAATATCCATCGACTTTAAAATCTAAAAATTTTCCTTTTTGATAAGTAATTGTGTGAAGCACAGCCGGATTAATAAAGCCATGGTGTTTCGATTGTGTGAAGAACAACCGGATATAATCGAACAAATTTAGATAGTTTAATATTAAACAGTAGAATCTTTTTATTTTATAAAAACGCATCTCTCTAACGGAAATTGTTATTATCAAAATTTGATAAGAGATAAAACGTAATTGTAAACAGTTTCTAGCGAATATAACTAGGTAGTAATCAGTGGCAATATAATTTTTTTATAATTTTTATTACTAATAACTAATTTTTGCTTCTTTTCTATATAATTATCTCTCTATTTATCGATTTATTGAACAAGTTAATTGTAAATATTTTTGTTTGTGTTGTAATTTTCTAGATGATGATCATGGCATGCCAGTCGATGAGACGATTAATATAAGTGATGTCAGTAAGTTTCTCTACCATTCATTATTATTCTATTTTATTAGAAATAAAACAAGAAAATTGCAATATTTGTTTTCTAATTTTTAGTTGAAGTTATCGAGACAGATCCGGACTTCAAAGAGTCCACGACAATGTTTAACGGTGGTGGTGAGATCACCCAACCTTCATCATCAAATCAACAACAATCACACCGATCAGTAGCGCATAGTCGCCGGCGATCAGCTTATGTGAAAATTATCGAAGAACCAGCATCGAAAGCTTTACGTTTTCGTTATGAATGCGAAGGTAGATCAGCTGGATCAATACCTGGTGCATCCAGTACACCAGAAAATAAAACATTTCCAGCTATACAAGTGTGTGGCTATCAGGGTAGAGCTGTTGTTGTTGTATCTTGTGTAACGAAAGATAAACCTTATCGGTAAATATGTTTTTTTATAGCTTTGTTAGAGAGAAATTTATTGATGAAATGTTGGATTTTATTATAGACCACATCCTCATAATTTAGTTGGTAGAGAAGGTTGTAAAAAGGGTGTGTGTACGTTAGAAATACCACCGGAAACAATGACCATAACATTCTCTAATTTGGGTATACAATGTGTGAAAAAGAAGGATATTGAGAGTGCTCTTAAAGTTAGAGAAGAGATCAAAGTTGATCCATTTATGAGTAAATTTAATTGTCGTTCTCTCAAAATTTATTGTTAATGTTTTTATGGAATTTTAGCTGGTTTCTCGCATCGAAATCAACCAACTTCTATCGACTTGAATGCTGTCCGATTATGTTTTCAAGTATTTTTAGAAGGTGATACACCTGGTAAATTTACTGTACAATTAAATCCAGTTGTTAGCCAACCCATCTACGATAAGAAAGCAATGTCTGATTTAATTATTGTTAAATTATCTGATTGTGTTAGTTATGTTGATGGTGGTTCTAAAGATATCATCCTACTTTGCGAAAAAGTTTGTATTTTTATTGTAATTTTATTGGGGAATTTGTAATTTTGTTGGTATTTTATAGGTAGCGAAAGAAGATATCCAGATACGTTTCTATGAAGAAAAAGATGGTAAAGAAGTATGGGAAGGTTATGGTGAATTTCAACCAAGTCAAGTCCATAAACAGACAGCAATATGGTTCCGTACACCGCGCTATCATACATTAGATATAACAGAACCTGTTCGCGTCTCTATACAGTTGAAACGTCCATCTGATGGTGCTTGTAGTGAACCATTACCATTCGAATTTTTGCCATTAGATTCAGGTAGGCCGCTATATTGGTCATTTCGACGAAATTTAACGAAAAAGAATAACTACGATTTATTTAGTAGTATATTAGCTAAAGATGCCAAATTTCTAGCTAAAAAACAATTAGGTTTAACATTTTTAAATACAGATAAAACAACACAAAATTCAGAGAATAACAATAATAATCCTGACGAAAATAATCGACAAGTTGTTGTGGAACAACAACAACAACAACAACCAGTTGAAGAGAAACAAAACGAAGAAAAAAGTTTCAATGAAATCATCAATCAAGTAGCCGAATTAGATGAAATCTATTCGGAGAATCAAATAAAACTCTTAAAGAATATCTCGAAAGATGCAGAAGAGAGTTTCGATGATAATCGTACTTATTCTAGTCTACAGTTAGCATTTAAACATCCAGTTGAATTTGCTGAACGTGAATTAGATCTAATTAAATCGCAACAAATCGATTTAAATCAAATGAACAATAAAAGAGAAATTGATAGTGAAAAACCACCGTTGCCGCCGAAACGTGCAAAAAAGATTGAAACTTTTATCGGTGTTGAAACACCGACTGATTCGACAATTAAAATTAGTGATGATGATAAATTAATGAATCGTTCACGTTCATTAAATCTATTACGTCCAAATTCACAACAAAGTTTAGATAAATTACCACCATTACCAACGAATTCTTCAACATTACCAAATCCGAAGAAGAAAGGCTTCTTTTCGAAACTATTTGGGCGTAAAAATAAAACGCCAACAATTAGTCGTGAATCGAGTGCTACACCAATTTTGAGTGTTAAAAATCAAGGCAATTTATCATCAGCATCTTCAACGACAAGTATTCGTATACCATTAAAAGATAATAATGATGATAATAAAAAAGAGGAGAATCGTGTTGAAATTATGGATGTTGATGAAAATAAAAATCTAGATGAATTAACATTAAATTTAGATTTAACAGAAGCTGAACATTACGCTTTATATACAGCAATGGCACCACATGCTACACAAAGTGAATTTGATGAAATGTCAACGTATTATGCACCTGTTGAAGGTGGCAAAATTCTAACGAATAGCGAAATGTTATCGAGATTAGCATCGAAAACTTAATTTTTATTTTACTTTTATTTATTTTATTTATTTTTATTTATAATCATAAATCATATCATGTTGTTGAAAGATATTTGAAGTATTTTTTTTTTTATAGAAACAGGCAAACGAAAAAGGCAAAAATTTGACGATACGACTCTATTAAGACGTTTAGAAGAGAGAATTCGTAAGTTTCTCTTTTTTCAAACAATTTCTTTAATCGGTGGTGGGATCTCATTCATTATCACTATCATTATTATCATAGCACTAATTTTTTATACGATTTTTTATTGTTATAAAGGAATATCGTGTATTGCTAATATTTCGTTATCATCATAACTGGAGGAAGTTTAGGGTGGATTTCAGTTAAAAAAAATTATATTCAAGTACAATTAATTTGTTTTTGGTATATTATTTTGTTGGTCATTTGATCGTTTTATCTCTCTTCTTTTTCCTTAATTCTGTTCTATTAAGGTTGATGTTTACTACAACATTTAGGAAGGTTGAAAGAAAATTGTTTATTTAAAGTGTGTTAATCTGTTCGGAAAGTTTTATATGATGTAGTTAGTGTTTTCTAAAAGAGCTTTATATCTTTGTATTTAAGGCTTTTATTATTAAAGTTTTTCTATAAATTTTGAACTAATTGATAGTTTCTACTTCCCTTTAGTCACGTTTCAGGTGTATCTCCTTTGAAACAGATTAAATAATAAAGGTACATTTAATTAATTATTTAGATGTTTTATCGTGTTATAATTGAATTTCGTTTGGTTTTTTATCCTCCCTTTTCTTTTAATTTTTAATTCATTTTTGCATGACTTGCATGGGTTTTATTGCTTTAATATTTCTATTTATTTTATTAAAATTGGATTAATTTATTTATAATTTTTAGGAACAAATCCATACCTTCTGAACGTACCGATGGAACCAATCAAAGTGGAGCCTCGTGATAAAACACCATCACCGTTTAATTACCAAGGATTGAGTCCGAATTATCAGAACGTATCGCCACAATATATGCCACCAACACCTACACCACCACTTGATCCAACATTTGCATCCCCTAATAATAATAGTAATATACCTACAACAATACTGCCCCCTATATCTAGTGTGATGCAATCACCACAACCTACATGGAATATAGGGGGTGATAGTTGGAATCTACCCCAACAACAACAACAAATACAACAAAATGATCTCATTATGGCTGGGCCTAGCGGTCTACAACAACAACAAAATGTTGAATGGAATGTGTTAGATTTAGATACAAATCAATCTGAATTACGAGTGATAAGTATAAATAGTTCAGAATTAGAAACCCATAATTTATCTGAATCACTAACAAATATTAATTTATCATTTTCTGATATTAATGTACAAGATCAGAACATGTCCGATAGTTTAACACGATTGGCTATCAATACTTTCGAGAAGATTTCTTAAATTTGCTCGATAAATGTTTCTTTATTTTTTTTATGTTTAATAATAATGTTAAGTGCAATTTTGTTGATTTATCGATTGATATTTTTTCTTTATAAAATTTGTACATATTTTTCCAAGTAAGGATTGCTTAATTTATTTATAAGAGATTTTAAAAATCATTGCAATATAAATTGATTCAATTTTATATCATTTTTTTTATATATGTATACATATATTTTATAAAAGGTTGCTTGAAGTTGTGAATTTTTATCAAATAAAGTGATTTGTTTTTAATCTATTTTGAGTTTCCCGCAATTTACAATGATATTTGCCGGTACAGTGGGCTATATTTAGGTCGATTTTATTACTGTCAAATATTTGAGGTTAAGTCAATTTTCTAGTTTTTTAAAAGGTAAAATGCAAGTTGACGATTTACCTTCAATAGACCCCAATGTGGACTACACACAGGTAAGTTTATTGTTAATTTCCGGTAATAAACCTAGAAATTTAATGGAGAATCTTAGATTTTACCGATTCAACAAAAACGCACTATAGCCTTTATAAATCATTTTGTGATGAATACGGTATCGTTTCTCAATAAATTCGCACAATCTTGTGAATCACGTTTGATGGAATTCGAATATAAATTACAAAAAGTCGAGGCCAGTCTTTTAATATTAGAATCACAAGTAAGTTGAATCATCTTTCCAATGATAACACAAATCACAAATCGGCAATTATAGTTGTCATCTATATCAGGTTTAGATAGTGATAAGAGTGATCAAAACGGCAATACGGAGAAAGTCGTACGAGAATCGAGCATTTGTGATTTGCCAGAAGTGCAAGTTGAAGAACACGACCAATCTGAAACGAAACGAACACAAGACCAACGAACTGATGACGGTCCACCGGCTTGTGAAGACGCGCGATTTAAGAAATTCTTTAAAATGTTACAATTCGGCGTACCACCGCCGGCAATTAAACTTAAAATGCAATCGGAAGGAATCGATCCTAATATCCTCGAGTATACTTCAAAATAATCATATAATCAAAATTAATTGATTTTTAAATACTTTCCAGCACTCCAAATACAATAATTCCAGGATATTCCTCAATTAATGAAGATAATTCCAGTGATACTTCATCCAATGTTTCATGATAAATAAACGATTCAGGTTTATTAAATTGTTTTATTTTCTATCACTTTATAAAATAAACAAATTAGAACTGGATCATTTGTCCTTTGCGTTTCTTATCACCGCCAAGTTCGAAATGTTTACATCTTTTCAATGGAATTTGTTTACGGTACTTACACTCGGTACATTCCATACGCAATACGATTTTCTTTGTAGTTTTTGCCTGAAATTATCGTAATTAGGTAGAATTACTACAATATGTGAATTAATGTACCTTTTTACGGAAAATTGGCTTAGTTTGACCACCGAAACCTTGTTGTTTCCTATCGTAACGCCGTCTACCCTGTGAAGCATGACGTTCTTTTGATTTCTTGTATTGAGTTACTTTATGTAACTTGTGTACTTTACATTTTTTACAAAATGTACGACGTTGTTTCGGTACGTTCACCTAGAAGAATACAAATACGTTTTTAAACAAATCCAGCAACAATAATATGACATAACCTCAAATATATAAAATATCTAAAAATTATGATAAATATCTACGGAGAATTAACGAAAACAATCAAAAGAAGACGATCACCATAGAAATTGCGAAAAATATTAATTAAATTGGCAGATGATTAAAGATTTTGTTGAAAATTGAGAAAAACTTACCATTTTGTCGCTTCGACAAGCACGAAAAAGAAGCAGAGATAGATGTCGCTGTTTATTGTTACTTACAGTTACTATTGTTACTAATAGAAAAGCGGGAAATTTTAAATTTTTAAAACCGTAATTTCGTCGATTATTCGAAATAAATCAAATGTAATTCAAATTGAGTCAGTTTCAGTTATCGTTTTGATCAATATTTTTGTTTATTAGGTAATATTGTATTGAATTTGATGAATTATCATTTGGCGGTCGAATTGCGAATAAATTCTCACAGAAATATTTATTTTTGAATAAATATAATTTTTTTCATTAAATCAACATTATATTTGTTAAATGATAAAATATTTTCGTTGTTTATTTAAAATAATATTCAAATAAATTCCAGTGGGAAGAATTTGAATAACGCCTCTAGTGGTAGCATTATTGAAACATCAAAATTTAATCTCGATGAAAATTCAATAAAATTATCTCAAGTCTCGAAACCCTCATTTTACAACAATTAAGAAATAATTACACCAAAATAATAATACCGATGATAATGATTGGTAGTAATTAAAAATTATATGCAATCGACAAATTATAATAGAGTTGATTTTCGTTTAATTATGTTTGTTTAAATGGAGCCGGTTTCTCGTTAATGTACGGTTGGGATCGGTTTGAGCGGCGCCATCTTAATTTTTGAACAAAGCTGGCAAGGAGCCGGTCAGTAGTGTGTTCAACAATCGTCGACATAACTTGTCTTGAAAGAAATAACAAGTAGAGTAAGAGAAGAGGGAAAGAAGGAAAAAAAACTTTATAATCAAGTGATAAAATTAAATTAAATTAAATCATTAAAAATGAGTTCAAAAGAGAATAATGAAGTAGCCGTCGATAAGATCGACAACGATAAAAGTGCGACCGATGGAAAATGTGAATTAAAAGGCACAAAACGAGCGGCAGAGGTAAGTCGATTGTTTTATTTACAAATAACATCACCAAATCGTAGTGTGAATCGCTTTAATTTGTTAATTTAAAACAATTCGCACCGATTTTTCGTGAACAATTGGTGTTTTTCAAACATTCTTTCGTTCATCATAGTTTACTTTGGTTCTTTTTAAGATGACGCTTGTTGCCATGTGAACATACCATTCACTATTACGATTATCTGTTAGATTATATTAAATAATGACTTTCTGTACGTAATTGTGTTAAAAATAATATAGGATTTATAGTAAAAATTATTATCCGCGTGGTTGTATATTGGTAAACATGGGTCCTGAAAGCATCCCGCCAGTTATCGGTATATGAATGAACCTGTGTTAGAGGCTAGCATAGCTTGCTGGATTCAATATGGCGAAATCAATAGTAACTTTGTTATTGCCTTGTATAGAGGCTACTTTGAACTATCGTAATGCAATAACAGTAAATACCCCTAGAAATTTTCTTTTAATTAAAAGAAGAACCATGTTCGTTAATTAATTAACAAAAAAAATTAAAATTCTATTGTTTTTTATTTGATTATTTCGAAATTGTTAATTTTTCTTCGAATAAGAACGCCATGCTGCATGTGTTGTTGTTGTTGACAAACAATTGAAGGTTTTCGCCAACGTTAATTCGATTTATTTATACAAATTCTATATTTGAGATTAATCTTCCTCTAAATTAATTAACAATCACCTATTTTAATTAATTAAAAAATTAATAGAACAAAACATTTGTCATGTTTACAATTAAACTGTTTTTTTGATTTTGTTATCTTTGACCTGAATGTGAGATTGTATGTAGTGTTTTTCCCCATTCTATAATTTAACTTTAGAGGAACATTAGTCTTACTCCCACCCTGTATACAATACGTATGGATACGGCGTCATACTAAGCCTGCCAATATGATCTTGAAATTTACCTTTTCATCTATTTATACAAATTAATTATGGCAATTTTCGTAAATTCCTGTTAACAACAATAGGGGAAAAAACAAGCATTCTCAATCATTTCCGTTATTGTTACTAATTTGAAATTATTTGATGCGTATCATGTATTTTTTTAATCTATCGTCTTATCTCCCACTCTTAGTTTCCGGTCTTTGATTATACTCCTACCACATATACACACATAAAACAGGTATTTTTTCTTCAGTTATTCTTATTAAATCAATTAAAAACATAAAATAGAAATAATACGAATATTGGTCGAGATGAAAATTTGGCGCGCTTTTACTCCCCCTTATCTATAGTACAGCTGTTAGATTTTAACCGCCCTTTTATTTTTAAGGGGTTGTATTTGTTAGTGTTTTTAATCATCTTTATTCTTTCTAAAGGACAAAACTGAAGAAGTAAAAAAAGCGAGGAAAGAGGAGAATGGCGCCGGTTCAGAGGGTGAGGAATTAGATGAAGAAGAAGAAGAATGTGTTGAAGGTGAAGAGGATGAGGATGAAGAAGAAATTCCCGAAGGTGATGATGAAGAATTAGAGGGTGAAGGTTTGTATTTGATTGTTTAACAATTGGTTTGATATGAAAAAAAAAAACAGAAAATTAATATATTTGATGCTGTAGATGAAGACGAAGAAGATGTAGAGGGTGAGGAAGGTGTAGAAGATGAAGAAGAGGATGCATAATGTAATACAAGTGACCGTCAAAAAATTCTAACCACGTGTAAAAAATGTGACGGACTATTTTCTATTATATTTTTTCACTCGATAGTGCAAAGTTTCGAGTTACTTTGTGGCCCAAAGTTTCCCTACAATTTTCTTTTAAGTTTTTTAACTTTTTTTTTTAATTAAAAAAAAATAGTAAAATTTTAGGTTTTGCCTCTTTTTTTTTGTATAACAAATTGTTGAATTTGTTCTATAATAATATTTAGTAATAAATAGAATAAGAGTTAATCCTAATAGGAGCAGGATCTTCTATAATGCTCGGCCACAGGCTACCTCGTGACCTTTGTGCTTTTGAGCAACAACAACAACAATAAATAACAAAAAGAACTGTTCAGTGACCGTGTGTGAACTGCGTGTAATCCGCGGTACCTGACTCTTCTAACTTATTAAAAAACGTATCCCCTTCGATTTGTAAAAAATGTCCATTTTATGTAAAAATAGGTATAAATTTTTTAGATTAAGTTTTTTTTTTTTGTCTCTGATAATAACAGTGTTTTTCTTCTCTTATTTTTAAATTAAACGATAATTGTACAAATGGAGTTTTTGAAAGAAGACGACTAAATGATAATTTACAAACAGCCCATAATAACAATAAGGCTTTCGTTAAGAAGGCCTGCCAAAAAAAGAGTAATAATAAAGAAAAATTAGACAAAAAATATGTTATTTTTTAATTAGAAAACAAGATCGTTATTGTGTAACGACCTATTATTATTAATACGATTGCATATGCACCCTTTATTTTCGTCGATTGCAGAAGGGCAATAAATCGGTATTTTAAAAACTGAAGTAGGCTAAAATAGAAATTAGTCTAAAAATTCGTTTTTAGGTCCATGTGTTTTACCTGTATGTACGATAAAGAAAATCATCAACCATTGTAATTTTTAATTTTTCACATTTTTTTATAAAATTCCATATTTTTTTTGTTATTCTTAACAATGTTGGTCGTTATTTTCTTTTTTTGTAATCACATCTCAAAGTACACTGCCAAACTTTCATTTTAAATTATCTGGGAAACTTCAACGAACATGCGTCGATTCTATTATAGTTCAAGTTGTTTTTATATGGACGTATGTCGTAGATGAATATTTTATTAAACAATATAAAGGATACTATAATTCTGTGCAGATAGAAGAGAGAATCGACACACGTTCTTGACAATACAAATCAAGTTCTCCATATGATTTCTTTTGAAATATTTGGTGACTAATAATTAGAGAATTCATTCCAACTGTTGAAGAAAAGTGGTTGAAGAAAACTCGATGGCGTTTTTATAAGAAAGAAAACTTCCCACCATTAACCTCCCATATATATTTTTACAAAAGAAAGAAAAAGCTAAACAAGAAGAACAGGATTTTTGTCTACTTAATATAACGTTATTAAAAAATTGAATAAAAATAAAAAATAGAGAAAAGTGTGGAAAAACATGTAGAAATTGATTTGTAATAACATTAATGTATGGTTTTTTGAGTGAACTATAAATGATGGATACAATTTGTTTCATACTGGTTTGTTTTATTTATTCCGCTCGAATTGGAAAAATTTAAATACAGTTTGATTGTATCGCTCTTCATTTTCCAGAAATATTATGCTCGTTAGAAATAACTGGAAATAATCAGCGCGTGCTGGAAATCGAAATTTATAAATCAATATTTGAGTAAGAATAGAAGAATCTAGAAGGTGAAATTGGTGTATTTTGTGTTGCCTATGCGTATTAATAGGATTAATCAATATAATCCCATCTCTAAATTTTTAGGGAATTTGGTGGTTTTTATTCGGTTAAGTTGGCGAATTTTTGACATTTTACTGTCATTTGTAGCGCTGAGAGTTTTCATTTGGAAAGTGGATAATTTTAATTTGTTTCCGATAAAATAATGCATTATCTATGATTTTATAAAAATGGATCAAAAGCCTAGTTTAGATCTGGTCTATGCTGCAATTTCGGCGTTATACCACAATCCAAACACTAGTGAAAAAGAACGAGCTTCTCAATGGCTTGGTGATTTACAAAAATCCGTAAGTTCTCTTCATTTTCGATTAAATAAATTAAAATTTTTTATGAATAATCAATCGTTATTTAGGTCCATGCATGGACAATTGCTGACGAATTATTACACCATAAACGTGATCTTGAAAGTTGTTATTTCGGTGCACAAACACTACGTACGAAAATCCATCAATCATTTCACGAATTACCGGTAGAAACGCATTCATCATTGAGGGATTCGCTATTAGAACATATCAGTCAAATTAATGAAGAAACAAATACAGTAATTGTAACACAATTATGTCTAGCATTAGCCGATTTGGCATTACAAATGGTAGCATGGACACATCCAAGTTTAGACCTAATACAACGTTTTTCACAAACAAATATGTGGCCGTTATTAGAAATATTAACTGTATTACCTGAAGAATTAGAAAGTAGGGCCGTAAGGTAAGTTATATTTTATATTCCCCGATAGATGGCGTTATTACTATTGATAGAACTACGACATACGTTTATTGTTTGTTTGTTTGTTTGTATTGTAGATTAGGTGAGAATCGTCGTATTCAAGTTTTGGATGATTTAAAATATTGTGCACCTACAATAAATGAATTTTTGATACATTGTTCAAATACATATGGTAATAATTGGCAAGAAAATGTACAAATTAATGTAAAAATTCTACGTTGTTTTACATCATGGGTATCAGTCGGTGCTATACAATTGAATGATTGTAATGAGAATATTGTAATAACGAAAGCATTCTCTATATTGAATTATCGATCAGAGAATGATAAGCCGCAATTAGTTGGTTCGCTACATGATGCAGCATCCGATTGTATATGTACGTTGTTACAATGTTTAGAAGATAATAATAATCAGCAATATTTAGAAAATTATTTATTTAATAATATAATCAATTTAGAATATGTTTATCATCTGTCTGTAGCAAATGAGGATCAAGAGAAATCGATAAATTATTGTCGTATATTTACCGAATTAGGTGAAACATTTTTAGAGAAAATTATATCGAATAATAATATAAAACAGATAGATTATACGATAAAAATCTTAGATTTAATATTGATATGTTGTGGACATCATGAATATGAAGTTGCTGAGATAACATTCAATTTATGGTATATACTGAGCGAAGAATTATATCAAAAAAACAATAAAGAACTGACTGAAATCTTTCGTCCATATATTGAACGTTTAATAACATCATTATGTCGACATTGTCAAATCGAACCAGATCATGATGGTCTATTAGAAGATGGCGATGATTTTAAAGATTTCCGTTTAAAAGTATCCGATTTAATCAAAGATATTGTTTTTATTGTTGGTAGTAGTAGTTGTTTTCGACAGATGTTTCTAAATTTACAACAACCAAATGCAACATGGGATGCTAGTGAAGCTTCATTATTTATAATGCAAGCTGTTGCTAAAAATGTTCTACCAACCGAAAATGAAGTTGTACCGAAAGTTGTTGAAGCTATCTTAAATCTACCGGAGAATACTCATATTGCCGTTAAACATACATCGATTTTATTGTTGGGCGAATTGTGCGAATGGATCGAGAAACATCCAAATACGCTAGATCCGATATTGAATTTTTTGGTCGTTTGCTTACAACAACCTGGTATAAGTGGAGCATCAACGGTAGCGTTACAAAATATTTGTACTACTTGTAATGAACATATGTCCAGACATATGCCGATATTGTTGCAATTATTACAACAAATCGATACTTTTAATATAACGAATAATGGTGTTATTGGTTTATTAAAAGGTGTATCGGCTATAATTAGTTGTATGGAACACAACGATTTAACGAATGCATTAAGAGAATTGTGTTTAATGCAAATTAATCCGTTGTGTCAGTTAATCGAGCAAAATATCACACCGATTAAGAATACGAAAAGTGATCCTGTATTGTGGTTAGATCGCCTTTCATCGATTCTAAGGCATATTAATGTGAATTTAAATGAAGGCGAAATACACCCGTGTAAACCAGTTGTGTTAGAAGTATGGCCAATATTATCGCGTACATTGGATAAATATCAAAATGATTTACGTATAATGGAACGGTGTTGTCGTAGTGTACGTTTTATGTTGCGTTGTTGTAATCAACAAATTTGCGAATTATTAGAAAGTTTAGTAACACAAATTATACAAATTTATACGATTTATAAACATTCATGTTTTTTATATGTTGGTAGTATATTAGTTGATGAATTCGCTGTAAATCCACAATGTATACAAGGTCTATTAGATATGTTGCAAGCATTCATTGAACCAACATTTCAATTATTACAAGAAGATAACGGTTTACGCAACCATCCAGACACAGTGGATGATTTCTTTCGTTTATGTGCACGTTTTATACAACGTTCACCAATTGAATTTTTGCATAGTAATGCAATTGTACCGATAATACAATGTGGTTTGATGGCTTGTAATTTAGATCATAAAGAAGCCAATACGTCAGTTATGAAATTCTTTTACGATTTAATCAATACTGGAAAATGTGATAAGAAGAATCCCAACTATGAACAACGCAAATTATTAGTAACAAATTTATTAAACCAATTCGGCCAACAATTGATCACAAATCTATTACACGCTTGTGTATTTTATTTACACTCGTATATGTTGAGTGATGTCGCTGATGTTATCATCGAATTATTGGAATTCGATCGTGATATGACCAGTAAATGGTTAGTAACGGCTCTAGATACGTTACCGAAACAGAGTAATGGTGGTATAATGACGGCAACACCACAACAATTAAGTGATATTCATGCCTCAGTTTCTAGGTAAGTTGTTATTTATTTATTTATTATTGTTAATTTTGTTCAAATTTCAGATCGGATACTTCGAAATCTGTCACATATGCCTTGAAGGATCTAACAAGATTTTATCGTTGATTTTTCTTTCTTTGATTTTAAGTTGATTCAGCAAGAGATTTGTGTGTAATTTTCATTTTAGTTAAGTCTAAAGAAATTTTAATAAATTGATTATTGATATTGCATATCAAGTAGTATATACGCGATATTTCTATGAATATTCCGCTTTTTGTAAATAAATCAAGAGCATTCATCGCATTTACAATCTGTACAATATTCCTCTAGTTGAATTATGACGAGGAGATAGAACTGGAGCTCAAGTGGATGAGGTTTTGGCAAATTTTGCTCCAAAATCAAACAAGATTCTGGATTTGGCTATTATTAATAGAAACTAGACGACTTTAGTTTCTACAGGCTCAAATTCTAACAACTTTTTGAGCGTTTTCAACTTCTAGACAATCATAGTTGAACCATTCTTGTGCGTAGAGTCACGAAGTTTTACTTAAATGGTCCTAACTTAGAATATTTGACGATCCAGTTATAGAGGGATTCTCTGGAGACTATTCGAGTAAAATTTGAACCATGTAGCTTATCGGAAATTTGGTTAAAAACGATCGTCTTTGATGGTGTCGCAGTTTTCAAATGGAGCGATAAGTTCAGAATTACTCAAGGATGCTTCTAACATTGGTCTTTTCCGTTTGTCGTTCAAAATAAAAATTCTGGTACAGGATGCAATTGAGAAAAAAATATGGAAGTGATTCAGTTGAAAACCGCAATTTTTTCCCAAAACGAGCGTTTTTTGAACAACTTCCCGATGATCTACAGGGTTCAAATGTTGGTAAAATAAGCTCCAAGGAAACATAAATCTTTCAAATTAATCATCAAATGTGTTTCCATAAGAGCTAGGAGCATTTAGATGGAACAAGAAGTATATGGGTACCATTTTATTAAATAATTCTACATAAAAAACATAATCGATATGTTTATGATAAGTAATAACATCAATATAAGCTTTGAAAATAAAACAAAAACATTAAAATATAGATAAACATAAAAATAAATATAATTATATGAATGTATAGGGGTGAGTGCGTATATGTTTTATTGTGTTGCAACTCAAGATATCTGACTAGAGATTCATCAGACATGATGATTAATTAATGGAGTATCAACTTTATGTTTTACGGTTGATGTACACGGTAATAACCATAATAATGGGTGTTCTCTGCCGCAGACTTCGCTCAATAATACCATTTTTGGTTTGTGCGGACGATATGGTCCTTGATTTTGTACTTGCTCAACTGCTGTTTCATCACCGACAATTGCCTGGATTTGATCGATAAATATCGCCGATACGAACATACCGAACAAAGCGCTTTCCAGTAATAGAATTACACAATGCATTCTACAACAAAATCGAAATAGTTAAATTTACAGAGATTTCTTGAAATTTATACATTCGAGCTTGTTTTATCGGTATATCCTGACTGCATTCTTTACATTCGATCATCCACGAGACAAGCACTAAGACGATTGCGTATAGGGATAGGATTCCAACATAAATTAGAAATTGTATAAAATATTTTTGATTTCGTTCACCGACACAGTTGTTGATCCACGGACAATGGTGGTCCATTCGACGTATACAACGGCGACAAATACGGCAATGATGGGCACGTGGTGGTCGATAAATCTCGCAACGGGTACACACAGTCCAATCAACAAAATCACAGCCGAGAATTGAAACATCTACAAATTCTAACATAAAAATAACGATAATCATCAACTTTTATATTGGAATCACACCTGTTTCTGAGGAATGTAGATCGGAGAAATCGAGCCGACTTGGGAACAATGGTACAGTTCCAGGGTCTGTTATAACTGCGCGAAAATGGGACATACACAGAAGTAAGATGATCGTATTGAACATGACCACGTTGAAAGCACCCCATAAACTGGAATAAAACCGAATTTAACCACTACAACCACCGAAAGAGGCGAACAACCAACCTATTTATCATTGTCTGCAATACAACCCATTTTATTATAACATAATCGGCGTAGAAGACTGCTAAATATGTTACAATAATGCAACAGATGCCACAGGGGTCTTTTACAAACATTTTTCAACATTCAATTTAACATGATCCTACTTTCAGATTAGATTAGATGAAAATCTGCGAATTTCCACCGATTTTCTTCTAGTAAACTGTATTTGTGCTCAATCATAGTAAAAAAACACAAATCTTCGTCAGTAACGCTATCAAATGGCCGGCTAAATCACAAAACCTGATCCGTCAAAACTGTTACAACCACTCCAAATTCTCATCAAATACGCCAAATACCCCAAAAATTGTTTAAAAATCTTACAAATTTATTCTATACAATTAAATAAAGTCGATAAATTACTGTTAAAGTTGTTAAGATCAAATTTTGGTATTTAATCGAGATTTGAGGTTAGTTTGAAATGTCAGATTACAGGCTGGCCACTGCTATGATTCGAAATATTACTAACAATTCCACTAGAATTTGTTTATTGTTTTGTAATTAAGGTATTTACCTAATTTATTTTAATTAAAATAATTTTGATTTCTTTTCAGTAATGTGAATTATTTGATATTAGTTAAGAATGGTGTTCTCAGAGCCTTTATTATTTGCCTTCTGTCTAGTCAGTACCGGGGCTGTTTTATTTTTATTCATCTATTTCGTATCCTTTTATGGTCCATCGGCCGGCTTTATTTAATGAAATTTCCTTAACGTATCCAGGTGATTACTTTATCGGATTTGGAGTGCGATTATTTGAATGCCCAACAATGTTGTAATAAATTGAATCAATGGGTGATACCGAAATTGATAGCGCACTTTTTTTTGGTCTTTCTTCTATTAATACACGGACACTGGATATTAGCTGGATTTAATTTACCAATGGGTATCTGGCTGGTTTACGAAATAGTCCGAGTACCCAGTGGTAATATTGGAGTCTACGATCCAACGGAGATCCATAATCGCGGTCAATTAAAGAAGCACATGCGGGACTGTATGATCAATTTAGGGTATTATTTAACGTTCTTCTTCGCTTATTTATATTGGTAAGTTTAAAAATTTCTCAATTCTAATTATTACTGTTGAATTTTTGTAGTTTGATTGTGGCGTTGTTGAAGGGCGATCCAATTAGCAGGAAAGACGATTATGATGTGGAATTTTAAATTTGTAGTCATTTATAATTAATAAACAGCAATTCAGACAACCAAATTTCAAACTTTATTCATTCACTGGTTTTAAGGGGAGGATTAGAGTATAAAAATTGTTTAAATACATTCATTTGAAGATTTTGCCTTGATTAAATTTCCTTCCATCTTTATCAGTACCAACCCATGAGAAATATTGCGCAATTAATTTCTTCGTTTCCTCCGAATTTGGATCGAGTTTCTTCCAATCGTATGATTCATAATCAATTTGCCAATCGGAACTCAACTAAAAATTGATTAAATTAGTCACGATAAAAGAATGAATTAAAAATAGATTACATTAAAGGCTAAATCTTGACCTCTCCATACCCATATACCAGATATTGTATTGTTATTATCTTCACCAAATACACAAACAGAAGCGAATGCTTGTTTACGCATCTTATCTAAACGTTGATACATACCAGTAATTAAATTACAACTCATAAAGATTTTTGTTAATTCTTGGGGATATTTATATTCACCATACCATATAGAATAATTTTCTGGATCGAATTTCTCCCAAAAATATGGTATAGATTTGGCTTCATCTTCATTTGAATAGAAACGTTTAAAATCGTCCATATTAAATGTGCCTTTTGGTAAATCTTGGAAAGGATCTTTATTTTTCGATTCAGCAGCTAATATTGCTTCAGTTTCATCTAATTCTTCAGGATTTTCTTCGGCTTTTTTCGGTGCTTCTTTCTTTTGTTGTTGCTGTTTCTTTTCTTTCTTATCTTCCTTCTTCTTCTTATCTAATTGGAATACAAATTCACATAAAGTACTCACGAATCGAGCAAACAAAACTTTAACTATCTCAATATTTATTGAAAATTAGATAAGTTTCGTTTGGTTGAGAAATAAAACAAGACTGTACCCACTGGCAATATTTCCAGTGGATTTTTTTAATTTCTAATTTACGTGTTATTTCAACCATTAAAACACTCATGCATTCATTCAAAAACTGATGAAAGATCAACGGAATAGTACAGGGTGTACATTATTTAAGTTCGCAGTAGCCTACGACTCGTGAGCGTAGGTCGGTTCTTATTTCAACTGTGTAATCTGCATTACCGACATCCTCTTGTTTCAACAGATTGTCGGTAATGCAGATTAAACAGTTGAAATAAGAAGCCGAACTACGTTCACGAGGTCATAGGCTAATGCGAGCTTAAATAATGTAGATGATAACGAATAATATAGACGTGCACAATTTAAAATTTTGTCAGTGTTTCACGATATTTCTCCTAGCAGTACCCTGTGACTTTATAAGAGTAAGTCCGCGTCTTGTTGATAACAGATTACTATCGGAACTTATAGAATTTTCATTCAATATTTCATCTCAATAGATTTTAATTCAAGATTTATTTGAGAAATGCTAGAAAGTTAATGACAGAAATTCATGAGTCGGTAATTATAAAGAAACGGGCGCATTCTTCCAGTTATAGTTTACTACGAGGATAAATACCGTGGTATATTTTGATAAATGCCCTACGAAACGACAGACCACAATCAAACTTACTCTTCTTTTTGTTATTTTTTTCCGAAACATTACAATTAGCAGCTTGTAATTTTTGATAAAAACAAATAAGCGTAATAATTATTTTAACAAATAAGCAAAAAATTACCTTCATTTTGTTGGCGAGCTGGAGCTGAAGCGGCAATAGGAGTTTGGCCGATTTTTTCGCACAAATGAACATCGCCCAAAACAGTTTTAAATTGTGGTTGATTAATTAAAGTATCGAACCATCTATTAACATTAACGAATTGTTTACGGAAACTCGGTTCCATTACGTATTTGTACGGATTTAATAAATTACAAGCAACAACAATATCGGCTAAGGTTATACGTTCACCAATTAAATATGTACGCGTTAACAGATGACTATTTAGGATTGTTAAAGATGTTTTTAAGTCGTCACGACCCCGAGCCATTGCCTTACCAAAAAATAAATCCGATTAAAATATCGTTAATTACTGAAAAAATTGTTAGATATTGTCGTGTACCCGGAGGAATATTAAATTCCGCCTAGCTCAGATAATATCGTTAAAAATAATCTGACCTCTGGGATTACGGGACTATCGATGACAATCAATAATTCCGCCTTTAAGAGGTGATTTAAATTGATACAAATTGAGAAAGATACCTCTTCAGATGCTGCATCTTTCTTAATGATTCCTAATATGGGAAATACCCAAGCACAACCAGCTGGTAGCAATTCCGATTCAGCAAAACCAATCCATTGTAAAACTTGGGCTTTATTGAATTCATTAGTGCCACGCAATTGTTCGTTTGCTACATAATAAGCGATGGCATTGCTATCTTGTAAGTATTTACCATCTTTTGATTCGAAAGCCGGCACCTAAAAATACACCAAATTTTGACAGTTCGCACACAATAATAGAAAGTCGAGGAATTTTCTAAAAATTAAATCAATTTCTCGACTTACTTTGCCAGTTGGGAATTTCTTCAAGAATTCCTTCGTCTTGTTGGTTTCGCCAAATACGAAATTTGGGCACAATTTCACATCAGCCTTAGAATATTGGGCAGCAATCAGGGCTTTGGCTGAACGAAAATTGTCAGCATATGAATAGAGAGTCTGAAAATAACAGCAATTTTACACGATTTTCAAATAAATTTCTAGAATTTTATCGATTCTAATTGATGATTATACGATTTCGATTGGATAATTAATGATTGAAACGAATGAAAACTTACTCCAGCAGCCATTCTTGCACAAATCTCCAACTCGAAAGGAACTAACGGGGATTTTCGATTTCTTATATTGGCAATTATTCAATAATCTACGGGGCTGTTGCCACCTCAATTTCTACTACATCATGAAATTCTAAATGGGAATTAAATTGAAAAACCCAAACAAATTTCGCTCGTCTTTTACAATTTGTATAAATCATCCGTAATTTTATTAGAAGAAAATTGATAGAAATCATTAAATACGCCGTATATTAGTAGGTTTGGCATCAATGGTGATTTGGTGTATTTCTAGAAAATTTAGGGAGTTTATTTTTGGTTGGTAGTTGAAATCCCCCTGCGAGTTTCCCTCCAAAAAGTTGACGTTTAGTTTTGTTATCGAAATAGATTGTGAAATTTTTGTGTTTGAGAAAATTTTCAAAGATAAACAAAGAAATGCGATAGAAATGGACGTAATTGTCGATAATTGTACAATTTGCCATCAGACCACACATATTTTGTCACATGACCAGAAAACGCGGAATTTTGTTGGAATTATTCAGCAAATCGTACCAAAGAAGTCTTTAAATATTACAGAAGTAAGAAAGTTTGTTAATATTCGATATAATTTTAAAATATTAATTGTTTTAGTTCGATAAAATTAGTCTAAAGTTATGTTTGATTTGTTGCAAGAAATTGTCGATTGCAAATACTCAAAATGAATTGATTCAGAGTGGAGAGACTGTTGAAAAATTGAAAGCATCTACTGGAGATCGTTGCCAGTTATGCTGTAATGATCAAAATTTGATCAAATTGGAAAATAACTGGAAACTTCAATGGAGTTTCGACAGTACAATTGATAAAAATAAACTATTATGCCTTGATTGTTTCTACTACTTTGATATCGTTACATTTGTTAAAAATGGATTATTTAAAAGTTTTGTAAGTTTAATCGCTGTGAATTCTGTAAAATGTTTGATAAAATCCGTTTATTTCCAGCCGAAACTCGACGTTAATCACAAGAAAAAACATAAAGTCAATAAGTTATTATTAAATTTAGAACCAGTGTCGAAGACTGTTTATAAAATACCGGAAGACGTCTGTAATGATTTGAAATTATATAAAAAACTACCATATATTGATTTAACAGTTAACAACAATAATCACCATTATCGTAATCGCAGTATCGTCCGCCATAAATCGATTAAAATAAAATCAACTAATACGAAATTATCAACACCGAAATTCAAGATTAAATTGAAGAAATCAATGAAGAAAACCCGCAAAGAACGCAAATCGCGCATTGTTAAAATGGAAAACGGCAAAACGGTAATCGGCCATCCACAAAATACATCAACACCAATGAAAATCGATAGTGAAATCAAAAATTTAGATGATGAAACACCGAAATTGAACATCTCCAATAATCTATCGAGACGACTATCGGTCATCTTTGATAACACCACAAATGAAGAGAATTAACTGAAATTTCCAAATATTCCACTTAAATGTAACAGAATTTTTATAGAAACGTTCCGTAAACAAAAATAAAGCATTACTACAGTGAAATTTCTGGATTTCTACTATTCGTAGTTGTTAGTTTCCAAAAATTGAGAACAGTATTCGGCGCTACAATTAACCACTCGATACTCCCAATCGGCTTTATTTAGTGGCGAGAGGTTAACAACACCAATATAGAAAAATATTCGACATAGAGTTTATTTACACACTGGACGCCGGACTAAAAATATTTTCGTTTCAAAATTACAATAAATAAACAAATTTTAAAAGAATCTCTCTAAATAAATAATTGAAAAAAGGGAAATTACATGGAAAAACAACTGTTCCAGAAATTGGGGGCGGTAAGTGGCCATAAACTAAGAAATACTTTAATTAAATTAATGATTAAATCTAGTTGTGTCTATTGTTTTTAGTAGTCATTTGTTTCTAATACCATTCGTCATTTGTTTTATTTGCGATATTTTATGTACTACTCAATTTTTTATTCAAAATTACAAGAAAATTGATCAATTATCGTAAATCTATTTAAATTATCCATAATAACGAGATAATTAGCGAAACTAATGAGGAAAAATTGATTCGATTAGTAGGCTGTGTAATTGTGACACCTGTAATTCAATTAACATGCCTACTTGATTTGATTTATTATAGTAAATTATGTTAAAATATTCGTTAATTTTTCTAATTATAAAAGAAAGTATTTTGAGTAATTAAACAATTAAAAATATATGAATCATTGTGAAATATAATAATTAAGGCCGATATCTTTCGTTCCATAGTAATGAACACTATAGAATATACAATCAAGATGGCATCAATGATTGTTTTTTCTTTCATTTATTTTAGAACAATTGAATGTACGTTTACGTAATTGTAATTCTGTGCCATTTTTCTAATAGAAGGGGTTGAAGATTTGTTAATTTATTGTGTAGTTCCATCTTTGTCGTACTCGTTTTTTGGGTTGTATTGAATCATAGAAGCTACACAAATAAGGTCATATATTGGCTGGTAGTATTGGTGGTAGTAGTGGAATTGGTTGATGATGGTGGTGGTGGTGGCGGCAGCAATCTAAAAATCAATAGCCCATCGTCCTGGTTGTCGGGTGGTGGAGAGAAAACTAAATAGTGTTCTTGTAGTAGTATCAGCGCCGCCACCATTTCCATTTGCATTCTCCAACCCCTGTTGTTTAAGGTGGTTGTAACACGCGTCTATTTAGCCGAATTTCCACCATTATTTGTGGCTTACCCTGAAATTCTACAAGGTTTAATTGTAGTGATTTTGTGCGATATTAAGGGAAAATGCCGATTTTATCGAAATTATTTAGTCTGATGTTTTATGGAGATTATTGATGGAATAGCGAGGAAATGTGGTAAGTTTCCTGTATTTCCACCACTTACAATCGGGATTACTTTTCAACCAATAACGCGCTTAAAAATTCCAGATTTCTTCAAGATTTTCTCTATTTTCCCTTCGCATTTATATTCGATTTATTCAAACGTTGAACCACCCCCTATACAAATATCTACAATATTACAACACAGTTCCCTTGACGTTGATCGATCCTTTTTACCGTCTAAATTGGGGTCTGCGTGTGTTTCAATGAATCGGTAAACCGCCTCCATGGCACCTACCCCTATAGATTTTGCTATTAATAATAATGTAATCGAAGACTTCTAGGTATTTTCGTGTATATATTTTTTTATTGTTGTTGTTTTCCTCCCCCTACTCGCCCGCCGTCTTTACGTATTCGTCGACGGCAGTAGGTATTAAAAGACAGAGTTGAAAAAAAATCGATGAGTCAACCCTTAATTCCAACCTGTCTCGCTTTACCTCTACGCTATTTCTTTCGTGTTTTTGTTTTTGTCTATTGGTATTTATTGGAAAAAGAACAACGTACTTGTTCATTTATTGTTTGTAAATGTCGAAATTTAATTAAAAGTACACCTTGACCTTTCGCCCTTTCGCTTTATCCTCGAATTATCCACCATGGTGGATGTGAAATTTCCTTTAAAAATCTCCCAACCTATTAGAAGATGATTGGTTAATAAAATGAAGGCTAATTGCAATACGATTGGTAAATTTACTAATCTAACGATAAGTGATATTTATCAAGTATCGATAATGTAGTTTTATTGGTTTAAATAAGCTATGAGATTTCTGATTGGTGTATATTACAGTTATATTAATCCAATCAATATAAATGTGGGATTTTATAAAAATTTCCGGTGGTTGTTCTCTTCTAGGTAGAAAGTAATGGTAGTTCAGCCCGGGGATGTTGTGTGGCGAGTTCCACAAAGCACCCCTTGGTTTAATTACAACAACAACAACAATATCGGATTATTGTAATCCATATACATCAATATTAACATTAATACAAAGTATGGCAACTATAACAGCACAACAACAACTTGAACAACACGAAAGACAACAGTTACTACAACAACAACAAGATGATGATATTGATGATGATATTTATCTTGGTATGAAAAAACACGTGAAAAATACTACAATAAATACTACAAATATCAATAATGTTGTGGAAATCAATTCGAATTTTCCAGAAAATGGCTTATTAAGTTATGAAAATCCAAATTATCATTTAGATCCGACACGTTTAGATGATGCTATCAATTCGAATACAAATTTATTTATTGATGATGATGATGACGACGATGAAGATGATGATTTAGATGATAATAACGATATGTTATATCAACAATTAGACGATATGTGTAATATAGGGCATAATATAAAAAACAATCAAAACCAGAATAGCGGGCACGGTCGTAAAACATACGCTGCTTTAGATATTGGTACGATGGGTGTTGATATCAATACTGGACCATTAGCCCATATCACTACCAACATAAACGACAATAAAAGGTACGATTATTGATTTAAACATAAATACACAAATCTACGATGAGATGAATCAATTAAAATAAAATGAAGTGTTTTCATATGGTGTGCGAAATTGATCCTTTAGTAGCCTTAATTAAATCGATAAATATATTGAGATAGATGTTGTTTTGTTGTAGGAATATTGAACGAAATGGAAACCTGCTGGAAAACACGGAAAATTTCCGAACAATTCGAGATAAGTAGGTTTTCCTTTTTATTAATCATTTGTGTTTCGCTATTCATAATTAGAAGAAACTCAAAAGCACATCATATCAAACAATTTCATTATTTCGTTTCCATTCATTTACAATCCATGCATCGTTAACCATCCGCAATAATTGGGGGAATTTTTCAAATTTAATAAAATTTTTTTTGTTAGAAACAATGCTTTCACACGCTCAAACTAATCGGTTTTTGAACCACAAATACGAACGATCACTATAACCGAATTGTTTTCCTTTCAGTATAACCGAGAAAACTACAATAAAGAACAATAAAGACAATCAAATCACCCACATTCCCGGCCAATTAAATAACGATCTGTATGCAATACCGATAAAGAAGAAAACACCGACAACCAAACAACAGAAAGACGAACAAGAAAAAGAATTGTACACACCGGATAAGGAGAGCAGCGATAATGATTTACCACCCGGTTGGGAGAAACACGAAGATAACGATGGGCCGTACTATTGGCATATTAAAAGTGGTACAATCCAACGTGAAGTACCAATAATACCAGATAACGAACAAACAATAACAAAGAATAATTTAATCAATAAAGAGAACGATATATTAATGATGACTTTCGATAATTTCAATTCAAAAATACCGACTACAACAACAGTGACAAGAAGTAATACGAGTTCGGCTTTGGATTTAGAATGCGACGATCGGAAACGCCAGAAAAACGAGATGATATTGAAACGGCGCAGTTATCCAACGAAAGTTGATCAACAATTACCGATACAACAATTACAACCGCCCCAACAACAACAACAGGAAACAACACAAGTAGTAAAAGAACGTCCGATACGTTTCGCTGTCCGGTCCTTAGGTTGGGTGGAAATTGCCGAAGATGATTTAACACCAGAACGTAGTAGTAAAGCTGTAAATAAATGTATTGTTGATTTATCTGTTGGTAAAAATGATTTACTTGATGTTGTTGGTAGATGGGGTGATGTACGATTGTTGGTTTAAATTCGATTTTTGATTTATTTAAAATTATTTTAGGGTAAAGATTTATTCATGGATTTAGATGAGGGTGCTTTGAAATTGATCGATCCGGAAAATCTAACCGTATTGAATACACAACCGATACACACGATTCGAGTTTGGGGGGTTGGTCGCGACAACGGCAGGTGAGTCTACACCTTCAAACTAATCTAATTTATCGATTATTCAATTAATTTGTCTGATTCATGCTAACTTGTGGATAGAGAGAGGTATTTGTGTCTATCGATTCGATTTTATTTGTTTAATGAGAATTTTTCGTTAGGGATTTTGCGTACGTGGCCCGCGATCGTAGTACAAGAAAACACATGTGTCATGTATTCCGTTGCGATATGCCAGCCCGTACAATAGCGAATACATTACGAGATATTTGCAAGAAAATCATGATTGAACGCAGTCTACAACAGAATCTAGCGAAACCGATCGATATTAATGGGAGAAGTCTAGCAACTAGACCGACAAATTTACCGACAGAACATCGACGCTTTACCCGTAACGGTCAATCTTTAGTCAGTACGTCCAACTATAATAATAAAACAAATATAATAAATATATAATAAAACAAATCGAATTTTAGCCCAATCGTTCCCTACACCGATGGAAGAACCAAAGAAAGTTCTACGTGCCCAATATCTCGGTACAACTCAAGTATCCCAAGCTACCGGTATGGAAATTTTGAATGAAGCTATCGATAGATTGGTGGCTTCAGTACCGCCAGAACAATGGCAATTTGTTAATGTTGCCGTAGCACCATCTATGATTTCCATTCAGAGTCCATCTGTAAGTTTAATCTTTCGTAAAACGAAATGATATAATATTTGTTTTGTAGGATGATCGATTGATAGCTGAATGTAGAGTTCGTTATTTATCATTCTTAGGTATTGGCAAAGTAATAAAACATTGCGCTTTTATAATGCATACAGCACAAGATACATTCGTTGCACATGTTTTCTATTGTGAACCATCATCGGGGGCTTTGTGTAAAACCATCGAAGCCGCCTGTAAAGTAAGTATTTAGTAATTTCTACACACGGTCGGTTCTAAAGACAAATCCTATTGGTGAGCGATTCGGACATTTGTAGGGGAATTTCTAAAGTATATTTGAGCAAAATTGGATTTTGTAACTCATCGGGGAGCCGGTCAAAAAACGCCCCTTTTGGACTTTGTCATCAATCAACGACACATAAAACGACTAGTTGTTTTATATTGCAATGAAAATGTTCGAATTGCTTACCAATTAATAGGACTCATGAATGGGCTATTCGGTGGTACTAAAAATAAAAATATCTGAAAATCCAGTAGCAAAATTTGTTGACAATTTCTATCGTAAGTTAGGGCCAAAACTTGTTTAAATCTGAGTGAATTGAAGACTAAAAGTTGCTTTTAAATAGCCAAATTTACTAAAATAAACAATGACTGTTGTTTTACAATTACTCCAAATTCAAAATGTAATGCAATTGTAATTTCAGTTGAGATATCAGAAATGCCTAGACGCCCATCCACAAGGCTTAGAACGTAACAATGCAAACTTACAAACACCGGGTAAAAGTATTGGTGCAGCATTGAAATCAATTGTTGGTTCATTAACTGGACGTAAAGGTCGCAGTACAGACTCTTGAGATACGGTCAAGTCTCTACAGGTAATTTGATCGTCAATAATTCTACAAAAAGAAAACATAAAACAATATTTAATTTAACAGGAATTATGTCTTTTGCCTGTAGAGCGAGAAGTTATAAAACATAAACATCTACAATCACCATTAACACAAAGATATATAACTTCGAGTTCTTCAGCTGATTTCCGTTCATTATCGTCACCAATATTGGAACTGAAACAATTAACTCATTGGGATATGGCACCTTGATTCTATTATTGTTACCATTACCACAATAATGGAATAATAGAGAAAATTTGTACAGATTCTTAGTGAATATGTATGTATAATTACGGCATTTAAACACTTTAGTTAGGGAAAAATAAGCAAATATTAACAACAAATGCTTGTTATATTTCAACAGACACTTAAATCTCTTGGTTCAGTTGAAAAGTATTTGTACATGTTTTGTAGTTGTTTATGATTAATAAGCTTTGCTTTGATTATCAATCAGAACACGTACGGTGTTGAAGACTCATACACACAGTTGTAATCTAAATTGTAAATAATTATAGTTGATGTTATCTAATCTTAACACAACATAATTTAATAATAACAACAATAATAAAGCTTGCTTAATTTAATAATAATTGATAAAATGATAGTGTCGAATTGTCAGCTTTATATAACGAAATGATTCATCGTTATTGAGCTTTCTTGTGTAGACCAATTATAACTAAAATACGTACCAAAAACCGATCAATGTTACTTTATAATTATAATTAAAATTATAAAATTACACATACTCAAATAACAAAATCAATATAAACACGCTTGAAATTTGGTGTAAACGACAATATCATCTGTGTATAGTTTTGTGGAAGTTCCCTTTAAAGACCGAAACAAAGTTAAATAAAAAAATAGAAAATTGTCTTTACACTGTTCACTTGAAACTAGCAATGTTGAAATGTAAATACAGATATGCCTTTCATGTATTTAGACTTTTAAACAAGAATTATGCTTATTTCTCTGATTGTTGTTTTCTCTTTTTTAAAAGTCTGCCTTTTCAATGCAAGAAAAATATCATGTTTTAATTCACTAATCGATATTTTTATAATAAAATAATAATTAATGAATGTATGCAATGGATTGCATAATTAGTTTTAAGTGTCCAAAAATATCAGTCACTGTTAAAGAGTTGTAGTAACAAAAAAATTTTGAAAATTAATAATTCACACTAAAATATCTGCTTATAAATGTATATAGTCGCCAGAAAGTTCCAAGAAAACAACAGTTAAATGTTAAAAACAATTGTCATTTTTTTGAAAAACAACAATTTGTCCAAATAAATTGCATACTCTTATTGTTGTTCTTCATCCTTCTAATTTACGAGGAAATTGAATGAAACCACCATTTTATGAAACTATAGAAAATTCTTTATATAAAATTAATAGAAATCAACACACATGAATTGTTACTATAACTAAGTCAAAAAGTAGACTAAATCAAACTGAACACTTCTGAACAAAACTTAAATTAACTAGTGACGCGGAATTACAAATAATAAAGTAAAAAATCTAACTCCGGATGCGGTGTCTTTTTGATAACTTGGCCCATGATTTGAGCCAATTTATGCGCGTATTGACACGGAGCCGGTACACTAATAGTACCACACCAATTGTAATATAAATGGCACAGTTTGTATGTTAATCTTTGAATATGATCGGCTTTCATTCTCGCTGAATCATATAATACAACATAATGTGTCGGACTGACTGTTCCCTGTCTTGTACTTTGCGGTATTAAATAGAAATCGTATAGATTCCGTTCAGTTATATCACAATCAACGATAGTACCAGCATTCGGATTCTCAATATTACGATCGTTGATTGCAAAAATACGCGTACTTATACGTTTTAAAACAATAATAAAAGTTAGTTTTATATCTAAATTTAATCGACTGATAACGTCTTGGAATTGCTTTAATTCGTATTGTTCAGTATGTGCGAATTGTCCATGACTAACACCATCTCTATAGATAACAACACGTGTCGGATAACATTTGTTTAATATTTTGTACTGTTTTAAGACTGATTCGAATGATTTGATGAAAAAATCACCAATTTCAGCCGTTTGGAATATACCATGACTATACCATTTTGTAATACTGTCATTTATACTTGCAACAAAACCACAAACTGAATTATTCCGTTCTTTACTATGATACACATCTATACCACACACCATTAAACGTTCTAATGGTATCGGGATATGCCATAATGTACCACCCAATTTACAATTGATTTGAAGCATAATTTTTTGAACTACCGATCGTATACGAGTTTGATTTGATAATGTTTTACTTAAGATTACCTGACTCGCTAACGGCATCTCAACTGAACATAATTTCTTGATTGTTGCATAGCGATCATCTCGAATATTAGGGAATATAAACACTGCAACCTATAACAAAATTAATTAATTTAAATTTCATTGTAGAATCGTTTAAATACCTGCGTTTCGCGTTGTGCACTCCTACTGCACATATTCCTCCAAGTTTCATTACGATCATCTTGTAGAATAATCATTTTTGGTTCGTTTATTCGACAACCCATACCGTTTGCTAATTTTAATGCTAATTCGATGAAACTTTGTGTAAATCTACGATCACGTGCCGTACAAAAAATAATCCAATTATTTATATCAATCGGTCCGGTGCATTTACTATCGCCCATATCGCGGTTCCAATCGCCGTTTATTAATCTCTTCTTGTCGCCAAAATGGATGGTTTCTGTTGGTAATTGACGTGCATTCAATTGGATTGTATCCCGTGGTAATTTTAAGCCCCATTCATTTAATATATTTTGAGCTTGTTGATTCTTTTGAATATTCTCAATATAGTTGCGTATAGCTAATTGGCGCTGGGCTGGTGTTAAACGTGTATAACTAGCAACATCCTTCATTACCTGCAATTAATAATTACAATTTTAATCTTGTTTATTTCTAAGAATTATCTTACTTTATGATCTTGACGCATGATATCGGTCATACCAGTTAGATAGCATAATTCTGGGATAAGACAAACCATCTGTTCTAACTTCTCTCCATTGATATTCTTTGGTTTCCGGCTAATAAGTAGCGGTTGCTTATCGTCATTAATACCAAGACCGTAATTATCTTTATAATATTTGATAAATGTAATTTTCGCTCCACCTCTTACATCGAATGAATCTTTCGGCGACATATTCCAAGCAATATCATCAACAATATAAGTTTTATTGTTATATTTGGTTAAAACACAAGCACCAATTAAAGACTGGACAGCAACTTCTTTGTAATTTGTTGGATTGGCTTGCACAATTTCTTCTAATAATTCATAAGCTGTTTGGGTTCGTATAACACGATGTTGTGTATCCAAACAGATAAGTAAACCATTCTCACGTTCCACACAAGATATCGCATATCCTGGGAAAATCTCCAATTTATGTTGTGGTAGAATATATTTCCTTTCTAAATCGAAATAATTACGGCCCATCTGTTTGTACAATAAAATATTCATGATTCTTTTAAATAAAACATTACACACATGTAAAGATTCAGAGAAACGTTTACGACGTTTAAATATCAAAATTACTTTAATTTGTTGTTCTGCAGTTGGTAATTTTGCCATGCATTCTTTGCGAATTTCGCAAATTTGTACCGGTAGACACAACAAACTACCACCATCGTATATTTTTGCCGATTTCAATTTACCGAGTGCTATATTAACAAGTTTTATACGATTCGATTTAGAGTCAACTTCCGGTTGAAAACGAACTTCATACTCATAAACAGCGCGATCTTGCTCGATTACCAATTGTAAATAATTAGCCGAAGCACGTACAGGTTTACCGGTAACACCGCGGAAATAGCACGGCTCTTTGGACTCGGATAGTGTGAGTTTCTCCAAAGCTGTTGTTTCTTCCGGTTGGACAGACGTGCTAGCTGTTGGTACTAATTTCTGTTCAGTACCGACGGATTTTAATTCGCGGAAACGCTTCAAAAATGCAGCACGTCCGCGACATTGTGGCGGTATTTTCTCTTCAGGCTCACCACCATCGCCACCGCCACCAATACCTTTGGATTCTTGTAAGAGTCGGTGTCGTTCAGCAAGTTGTGCTAGAATAGCACCACGGCCACGTGGACCGGACGCAGATGCCCCCTTATCAGTCGACATTTTTCCTTTAATTAAGCCCTAAAACATCCAAATTAATAAAAAAATAATAAAAACAATTATGGTATCAAAACTTACTTTCTAATTAACGAAACTAAAATGGTGGTAATATAAACAATTGAATATCGGTACGAAATCAAAAAAACGCTGATTGGGCAGTCGTGTTAAAAATCTTCAAATTGCTTAAAATTTTATAACTTAAATCGAACATTTTGTACGTTTATTGATAAAAACATGTAAAAATTATAATTTTTACCTCTAAAAAAACAATACATTTAAAAAATATATCAGAAAATAAACAAAACTTTTACACTTGCAGAACAAGTTGCTTCTTGATAGTACTTTTCTATGGTTGGCATTACTGTAACAGCGTTGCCAAACATATTCTAATAATCAGATATAATACAAAACAATTATAATTTGAATCTACACAAATAATGGTTAAACTACGAAAAATTGTCTATAATATCAAAAATTAACATTAGCCTTTAAAATATAATAGTTTCAAATTTATAAAATTTGATTGTTTGCAAGTTGTAAATTTGGCACAGGGGTATTAAGTTAGTGATATTAATTTTATTGGCGATCCTGTTTATACAAATCAAGAGCGGTAAATTCAAAAATAACTTTAAATAAAACCTTTTATTTGTTTGAATTATATAACAATTGCCCAACATATAAATTTATCTAATGTACAATATTTTGTTATAATTATTTAAATATTTTGGAATAGATTTCTTTTTCTTTTTCTAGATAATTCGATTTTTGTTTTATAGCAATTTGTAACAATTTTTTAATATTTTTATCATTTGGTTGTAAATTCTGTGCTATATGTAGATCTTTTAAAGCTTTATCGTACTCTAGTAATGCTAATTTAGCTTGAGCACGTCTATAATAAGCTTTAGCATTTTTACAATTCTTTATAATAACTTCATTACATAAATCGATTGTATTTTTATATTTGTTACGTTTCAATCGTACTGTAGCTAAATTTAATAGAGCATTCAATCTTAATGCTAATATTTTTTCATTATTCGCATCGTTATCATGCAGATATTTATCAATATAGCGTAATGCTTTTATGTATTTACGTTCAGCATCAACAAAATTGTTGTTATTATGGAAAAATTTACCAGAATTCATAATATTCACTATTGCAATTTCCATATCGGCATTGATTAAGTCATTATCCCAATCGTTTGGCCATGGTGGATAAACATCATCGGTACCATCATTCTCGCCAATAAACCACGGTTCGTTCGGTTGAAATTCACCACAATTTTCAATCACAACCGGCTGAAATAATTTAAATTTGTTATTTTTTACAATAGAGGAGTCTTAAAGGAACATACCTCAACTGGAACTTCATTTTCACGTGGCAATTCGGACATTTCTAATAAAATATTGAGCCCCTTCCGAACAATACCGAAAACGACATTTCGACCGTCTAGATGCGGACATGGTACTGTTGTTATGTAAAATTGTGAATTGTTAGAATTCAGGCCGTTATTAGCAAAACCGACCAATCCCTCTCGATCATGCTTGAATAATTTTCAAATTATTTTTAATTTTGTTGAAGTTGTGATTAAAATTTACCAAAATTTCGAAATTCTCATCCTCAAACTGCGAACCATAGATACTTTCACCACCTGAACCATCACCGATTGTAATATCACCACCCTGTATCAAGAAATGTGGAACAACTGTAAAATGAAAAGCAAATCTTGTAAAATTTGATTTTATTTAGTATGATTTTTGGTTTATTTCGTAGTTTTAGTGGGAGTTTTTGCGCCGGTTTCGCGAGTCTCCTCCTTCCGACACGGACAACAACCGCTCTGTTCTTGTTGTTCTTGTAAAATTCGGAATTTCTGACATGAATTACATGAAATCGGCGGTGAATTCAACCAGTTGATTAAACGATTACATTGTTGTTGGATTTTTGATGGTGTATCGTACAATTCAGCCTCCCATCCGGCTAATTTATTCTCTTGTTTATCACCTGTATCAAGAATATAAGCTACACGAAATCTGACACGGATTTTCTCTACTTTCGCCGAACAATTACAGCAAGTTTTACGTTCGCTTAAACCGTAATCAGACCATTGTTTTCGTAGAAAATTGAAATCTTTTCGCCACTCTTCCAATGACTTTGGATCGTATCCGCTGGAATTACTGCCAGAACAATTTTTACAACAGGGCATTGCTTTTTGTACGGGTTACAAAAAATTTTGTAATTTGTTTTGACAAGTAAACAATAAAAAACAAAAATTGTTAGTAACCGTTTCTGTTATTTACCTCTATGGATTTTTGAATTTTTATAACACAACGGTTTACCACTTCGACCAATTCCTTTCTCGCCTGTACATAAAGCACGAAAATTCTCCACCGATTTAGGCACAATATTCTTGAATAATTCGATAACAATACGACCAGCTGTAAATCAACGGTTGGTATGTAAACAATGGGAGAATAATAAGCAAATCTACCTTTAGCAGGTCCAAATCGCAAGTCTAGATAAACAACAGCATTCTCCGTCATTTTTATATCGTCAATTCTTGCTAAATTCCACTATTAATCATTAAAATCTTCAAAAAAACAACCAATAAATAAATCAAAACATCTTTTAAAATGATCACAATCACTCAAATTAATCACATCCCTCAAATGACACTAAACAAATCTACCAATAGCAATGCAGGTAAATGTGTAGTTTACGGGCTTTTGCTAATATTTACCCGATCGTTATGAAATTTCACGTATAGCATCAAAATCACTCATACCATTCAATTCTGACTGCGCCTTATCGAAATTTTGGCCCTAAAATCCTTAAAAAGACCTTTTATCTTGATCAATTACAGCGACTAGATTCACAATTTGACGTTTATCTGACAGAGTTGCCGCTCAAAATTGACATTTATTTGACAGTGTTGCCACACACTCGTGAGATTTGTTTTATAGTATTGTCACTCGGGTGATGCACAATGAGTTATCTAGAGTGCGCATCCGGTCAAAAAACGTGACTACGTATGTTGGCAGACATCTTGGATATGTTGATATGTTGGTGTCGTTTTAACAGAAACGACACCAACATATCGCCTTCCTTTTCTCAAGCCATGATCGATCACGGCTTGAGAAAAGGAGATCCCTATTGAACGACACACTCATAAGTTAGAGAGAGTGAAGACTAACTGTCAAAATTTTCCCATATGAGGACCAAATTGGTCTTATACAAGTATAGGGGATGCGCACTCTGTATACCTCATTGGTGATGCATCAACCTAGAGTCGGTATAGGCAACACAACTTACACAATACATAATCGAACTCAATTCTTTTAAAAATACTTTCAGAAGTAATAATACCATCTAATATCAAAGCAGGAATAACAATTTAACCAATTTCAATTAACAATAAATTATAAACACACTTTAAATAAATGATTAAATGACAACACTGTCAAACAAATTTCAAATTTGAGCGGCAACTCAATTTTTGATAAGATTCAATTAAATCCTAGCTTCTTTAACACAATAGATGCAATAGTACAACGGTATCTCACTCCGTAGTTGGTTATGCCTTCATGTCGTAGATTATTCCATATAATTGTAAAATAGATTTGCGATTTGTTAATGTAATTTTCAAATAGGCGAACAAAGCTAAGACATTATTGAGATAAACAGAGCCAACCGCGAGGTAAATTACCGTTGTTCAACCTGTATAAAAAGTAAATAAAAAAAGTAATATATAAAAGTAAATAATAAATTAATATTTTAACACTTTGATATTAATTGTTCTCTAAACAATCTTTTTTAATGAAGCGTAACCTACATCGATTTCGAATAATTTATAAAATTTACAAAGCTCCATGGGGCCACAATTATTAATTACTTTATTACATGTAAAAGTGAAGATTAGTGAATTCTACATGTTCTTTTTTTTAATTAATCGATATGAATCCCGTTTTCCCCACTTTTTTCCTAATTAGAGGAACGATTATTTAAATAGCAGTTGAGAATTTTTTGATTTTCTTCCAATTTTATTACATGTAGTGATCAAGTTTGCATATAAACATATTTCCAATGTAAATACATATTGGTTTTCTCTAACTTTGTGGCGATTCGGTACCATGGCAACTCTATAAAGACTGTTTTATTCTTGTCAATTTGATAGAATTGTAAAGAATAAGACAGAACTTCTGTCTAAAGAGAATATTGATTTCCAATATTATCATGGTAATGATTCTTCTTAAAATTATAGAATACAACGGATAATTACAATTTTATTATATGTAGTGATCGAATTCTCATACAAACATATAATTATAGGTACTCTAATTTCAAACTAGGAGGAGGGATTAAAAATTTTCACGCTTTCTATTGGTTATTTCCACAACTCAATTGATAGTACTCTCATATATATATTTTATTATGCAATGACTCTTAATTCATCAAATCATACAAGTGAATTAACATGTGAGTGAGTGAGTGAGTGAGTTGCATACACTATTTTCTTTACGACTAGTTGCAAGTTAAACGATAAAATTCTTCATTTTGACAATAAAACTCCAACACCAAATGACAAATTTGTCGCGTTAGCGATTAAACGTCAAACTAATAATGTATCCATGGTTACCAGGCAAAATGCTACGCTGATATTGGTTAATTTACCCGTTGTAGAATGGAGAATCTGTACTGGAACAAAACCATTCCAATACAGCTTGCGAACATAAAATGATGCTATTCCAATGTGGGAATAGCGAAAATGTATTACTTGGTAATTAGAAGAACGTAATGCTCATCGTGGAACTAAATATGTTGGATTTAAGGCAGAAACCGTGTCGAAAATTTTCGAATTTACAACCAAAACAATCTAGTTTTTATTTCTAGTGACTGTATAAGTCCAGCTTTGGCTATTATTCCTTCTGATTTAAAAAGTGGTTTAACTAGTGCAATACATAAATTTGGTAGAATTAGATTTAAATTTAAATTTTGAATACTTAAATTTATCAACTTTTTATCTAAATCAATATTAATATTTTTAGTGATGGATTCTTTGCAAGAATCTACAAATAAAATGGACAAAAAGATATAATTGTTATGTGACTTGTTCCTTAATAATCTTTAAAACCAACGAAAAGCGATATTATAGAATGTGCTCCACGGGCAACCTGAAAAATAATTTTCCAAACAACCAATTGAAATAATCAAGAAGAATTCAATAACGAATACTCAACTGCTAGGCCTAATACATAATTGACTGAATAATTTTCGGAAAATTTAACTGTAATTTTCTTCTGGGCACATGTCATCAAAATTAAATAAATTCGTCGATTTTCAATATTCATATTGTACCAATCGACTTGTTGCAAGAAATAATTGTAGTCCTCAGTCTTAAAGAAGCGAATCTCGATAAGCAGATAGTACTAAATTATTTTAATTGCTACTTACAACAGTTTCTATAGATTGTCCTGACATTACAGTAGTTACAGCTGTCATTAAGATGCTCAAACTCAATGCGGGTACATAACGATAATCATAAGAAAAAGACGTATCCTTTAAAAAGAAAATTATTGATTTTCGTTTTTTTTTCTATAAAATGTATACATTGTGACCGAAGAGAAGCGCATAATGCAAACAACTTTATTCTTTATCAAAATTTCGAAAAACGTCGGGACAGGTGGTTTTTTATTTTTTTAATTGTTTTTTTGTGGTAGAATTAAAACGACTTTACCACTTACCATCGCGAAGAAATGGCATCATCATTAATTTTTTTAAAGTAGAAATTGCATTTTTGAATTTTTTTCCTGGAAGAGCATATTTTGCTGTGTTTAGACATGTGTAAGTTGTATGGTTCGAAAATTTTTGAGAAAAAAATTGGTGAAATTTCTAAGATTTTCTGTCGTTGCAATATTGTTGCATCAGCATGGCATACACAGAACTCAATACCTCTGAATAAGCATTACAAGCATTGATTTACTAAAGGATCAAATAGCCATAGGTTGAAAATTTGACATAATTATAAACAAACATGGCGGATTAAATTATCAAAAATAAAATGAGAAGTTTGGATGATTGTTAACAATGGAGATGATATGGACCAATAAAGAGACTAAATGCATTTCAATTTTACTCCACCATTCATCTCCATTGTTAGCAATCATCCAAATTTCTCATTTTATTTTTGACAATTAAATCCGTCAAGTTTGTCTGCAGTTATGTCAAATATTCAACCTATGCCTACTTTATCCACCGGTAAATCAATGCTTATAATGCTTACTCGTAGGTATTGTGTTTTTCAATTACTATGCTGATGCATGTCAATTGTAATGACTGAAAGTCTTGCAAACTTCAGCAACTTTTTTTCAAAATATTTCCTATGTAACCGCCTACAATTTTTACATGTCTAAACGCAGAAAAATATGCTCTCCCAGAAAATAAATTCAAAAATAAGGATTCTAATATTAAAAAATTGATGATGATGGTATTTCTTCGCGATGGTAAGTGGTAGCGTTATTTTGAACGCATCACAAATAGGCAATTAAAAATAAAAAGTCTTGGCGTTTTTCGAAATTTTGATAAATAAAGTTATTTGCATTATGCGCTTCTTTTCGATTACAGTGTATATTTACCATTGCTGTTATACAATAACCAGCACTTGTGATAGTTAGTAAACCACAAATAGAAAAATAAACGATATAATTCGACATCTTGTTAACTTGCTTATGAGTTACTCTGTAAAATTAATTAATTTTCTTTCAGTTTTTAGACAAAATATGCAAATAAATAATTTACGATATCAATTCCTGGTGTCTTTTAACAAAACCAATCAGTTTCAGTTTGATTTGTTTTTGGTATTCGTGATTTTCTGTCAATCTGCTTTGAAGAACATTATGATTTTCTCCTCTCGTGATATCGCCAATTAAATCAATCAACATCCAATTTTGATATTTGAGTTGTTGCGTATAATAAATAATTTGATAGGTCGGTGCTAGCGCAATAACATTAATAGCAAAGGTGCATTTATAAATATTCGTTAATATATTCGAATATTCTGGGTAGTAATCAGTGAAAAATTTGACCGACAGAAATGTTGTGTAATCACAACGATTGAAAATAGCTATAGAAAAATGGACGAAGATTCCAAGAATTGTATTGATAATTGTGAAAACGGAAACAATTTTAATTTCTCTTCTAATTTTTCTTTTCGTTATGTCGCTTGCATTGTCAATCGGCCACATTTTGATCTCTTTAAACAAATTTTCAACCAATTTTGGATCAATCAAAAACATAATAGCGCTCAATATCGGCTAAAAATTTCACATAAAAATTATTATTAGAAATTCCTTCAGATTTTAATTAAATCAACAATCCTTACGTAAAACATTCCAAAAAACGCTGGTGAATACTGAATGAATTCTGAAACACTCAACTCGTTCACAAATAAATTAATTTGAATCATTTGACACGAAAGTTGTATTATTAGAAAGAATACCAAGAGAATTTTCATAAAATAAAATTGAAAAAGCGATGATCCCAGAAATTTGACGATAATTAAACTATCCCGATTCGTTAATTCGTTCCACAAATGTTCCATTTTGGATATTTTCACCAAAGAGTCTAAACTACAACTAACGAATTTTCTGTCTCTCAAATGAAGTCGTTTTCATCCACCCAATTTATGAATTTATTTATTTATTGATAGACATTTAGTAAAATTACTAAATTTCGGTTAATGTGAACGTAAATAATTGACCAAGGTTGGTGTAGATTTCTGATACTATCAATCGATGGGGGCCTCGAAACGTATCCACGAAAATATTGATTGTATCTGTAATTCTTCTAATTAAAATACTTATGATTCTAATTGAAGATAAACCGAAAAAAGTTCATATCGGAAAACTATTACTTTACTAAATTTGATAGTGATCACTTGGGGTCAGGTAATGACGACTTTGTATATACAAGGCTCGGAATGGAAATTTTCACAAACCGGAATGCAATTTTGATGATTCAAGAGCGATAATTTACCAAATAAAAAATAATTAGAAGTAATTATTAATAAAAACAAATAGATTGTTAACATGAATTAATATACAGAAGCACAAACATAAATCTAAGGAGACACCAATTATTTGATGAGCGATTTGAAGAATTTTTCAAGGATTTATAGGAGGGTCCTTGGAGATCATTTTACTTAAATTTGAACCCTTTAACTCATTGGGAAGTTGGTCAAAAAATGCTCGTTTTAAAAAAGTTTACAATTTTTGAAGCCGAAATAAACACTTCAAATGACTCAAGACTACCCGCTACATATTTTTCCCATTTTTGTCTATTTTGTTCTACAATAATCGTTAAACCTTCCTTCCATTCCAGTATAAAATTGAGAAATCGAATAAAATCATTGTTGGGGGCATCTTTGAGTCATTCTAAGCCATTTTATGTGTGTTGAAAGCCGCAAAATCATCAGAAACGATCGTACTTTAATTAGAAGCTCTAAATATGCGACCAGTGATACTTTCATAGCAGATTGCATCACTGGCGACAATTTTTTCAACACCCATACAAGGAATATTATTTGTTACAACGTTCTCAAAAATATCATACTTGATATCCTGGCCGCTGCTCTTTGTTTAATTTAAAAGCATGTTTGATATGGGCCCAGTGAGCTGTAAACGCTATATCATAACCGCCAAAAGTGGAAAAAAACTGGATGGGATATTTTAGGAAAAGGTTACGTGTGCATTTTAATAGGGTGGATTAACTATGGTGAAAATTTTACTATTTCCACGGAAGAAAAAAGAATGGGAAACGGTAGAACCCATTTCATTTTTACCATAGAATCTAAATATGGAATAAAAAATATACCATTCCATTTAAAATAAGAAAGTAGGGTACACTTCCCTATACATCGGGGGTTGATAGAACAACGAAAATATTTTCCAGATGTAGTTCAAGTGGAAAAACGGGTGAATACCAAATTTCAGAATCTTTCATCAATTTGAACTTCTTAGTGTCGGTTGTACCGTTCGATGTCAAATACACAGTGTCAAAGCTTAATATCGAATTAAATTCAATTTTTTCGTGAATTCATAGCATTTTGACATTGTGTTAGTTTGACATGATGTTAAATTCGATTGGCGTTGTTAAATCCGCTGTTAAATGAAAAAATGGTGACTTGATGTCAAACTTTTTGTCAAATTAATTGAGCCTGAATGTTCAATTGTCTGTCAAATTTGTTTAACAGTGCAATTCGTTGACAACGATGTTAAATTTTAATGTTAAAAATGACGTAACACAAAAACATGGACGACGTTGTTAAATTTTGACACGATGTTAACGGATTGAGGATTTGACATCGAACGGTGCAACCGATCCTTATACTTCTAATAGGCCAACCACTTGGCTCACTCTGTATATAGCGTGGTGTGAATATTATATGGTGGAACCGCGCGCATGATTTTCCATCTCTCTCGCACAATTTGACGTCATCTTGGTCATGTCAACATAACCTATAGAAGACTGCTTGTATGATTTTTTTTTTAATAAAATAATAATTTTTCAAAAATTTGAAAACTGTCGAACATTATATTACCACATAATTACCAAATTACCACAACAATTAATTATTATTAGTACTATTAATTTTTATAAGTGAAAACAGTGCTAGAAAATCAACTCGAATTTTTGCGATAATTCAGGCAATTTTCAAAATATCACAAAAAGGGCTTCGCATTCCCCTCGGCTTTTGTATCAGCTTTCGAATGAGGGGTTGATCAATGCTGTAAAATAAAAACTGTGTCCAAATTCTTATATCTCCTCCCAGACATTTTCTTAATTTTCCGTAAAACTAACCGTGGAATTGGAAAATTTCTTGAAGGTTTAAAAAGAACTTTTTGTTTGCTATCTAACAGTGCAAGGATTTTTGCAAAATAATCAAAATTGCCCAAGTTATAAGAGAATATACCAGAAATTGTACAAAAATACGAAAAAAACATGTTGTTAGATTTTCATCTGTAATTCCAAATTTATATCAACATTTTAAAAAACGGAATGAACCGTTGGAGGCTTCAAGAAGTGCTCTTTCCGATAATCTATCTGCAGTTGTCGTAGTCTCAAGAACAAGCGAAAAATCGCGAGTTACAAATTCACAGTTTCATTAGTTAAAATTATCACAGCTACTCTTCTAACTTAAATGTTATTTTTGACCAAAATGACGTCATGCGCAAAACGTACCAAAATATGACATCTGCGCTGTTCCACCATATAATATTCACACCACGGGCTCATTGACAAATAGGGACAGTAGGGATTTTTAGTTTGTCACGTTTATCAAGTTGTAGAAAGTTCGATGTTAGTTTTCTTATTTTCACAATAAACCTATCTTAAATTAACTTCCAACAAATATCTCAACAAATAATTGCAACAATTAGAGTAAGTACCTTTGAAATCCACCTATTTTTATTTATTATTTAGATATAATTAACAGTTGTTTGACGGAACATAACCTCAAAATTCCATAACTTCTACACATTCATTGTTTTTTACATTTCCATAAACAATCACAAATAATGAAAGTATTGAAAAATATAAGCGATAAATTACCAAAATCTGTAAAGAAAATCTATTTGCCCAATCCAAATAAGAAACGTACAGTGATTAAACATGAAAAACCACCACCACGTGCGCCGAGCTTTGAAATCAAAAGAGGACCACGTTTTAACGAATTCAATATTCAAATGTTATCGAAACCGATATACGAACAAATCTTTAAAGGTTTACAACCAAAGAAGGCGGATCGTTTAAAGGTTGAAAATTGCCAAAAGAATCTAAACACACACAGTATTAATACCAGTGAACAAACCAATAATATAATTGACGATGTTGATTTAAAATTACCACCAATTTATGGCGAGGACTTGGAGGAACATTTCTATATAATCGGCGAACAACAATTAAAACCGTACCGTAACTTAATTCAAGAATTATTAAAAGAAAACTCACCGGAACCACCGAAAGATTGGGTGATGCAATCAGGTTTTTAAACAAATTTCAAAAATTTTGTACAAATTTTGAATTGATTAAATTGTAGGATGGACACGTTATGAACCTGGTAAAGCGCCAGAAAGCGTCGATTTTCCACAAGAACAAGCGTTAGTTTTCGACATTGAAGTTTGCATGAAATCCGGTAAATTAGCAACGATTGCAACGGCTTGTAGCAGTAAAGCTTGGTATGGTTGGGTGAATCAATCGCTAATTGACGGTACAAGTAAAGCGATAACGTCACATCAATATTCGATTAATGATCTAATACCGATTGAGAGTCGTATCGGTGATAATAATCACACTAAATTGAATGATTATATGCGTAAACCGAAGATAATAATCGGTCATAACGTATCGTTTGACCGTGCGCGTATTAAAGAACAATATTGGTTAAAACGTACAGGTACTCGATTTTTAGATACAATGAGTCTTCATGTTTGTATAAGCGGTTTAACGAGTTATCAACGGGCGATTTTAAAATCCGGTGAAGAATTACCAGAAGATCAAGATTGGAAACAGTACAGTTCGTTAAATAGTCTCGATCAAGTCTACAAATTATATTGTAACAAAGCTTTAGAAAAAGAGACACGTAATCTATTTATTGATGGTGATTTGCAAGAGATTCGTGAAAATTTCCAAAAAGTCATGAACTATTGCTGTAACGATGTAATTGCCACTTTTAACGTTTTAGATCGAATTTTTCCGTTATTTTTAGAACGTTTTTCACATCCTGTAACATTAGCCGGTATGTTAGAATTGAGTACGGCATATTTACCGATTAATGCGAATTGGAATCGTTATTTGTTGAATTGCGAACAAACTTACGATGATTTAAATATTGAAAATAAACTATTATTAACACGCCGTGCTGATCAAGCTTGCCAATTATTACACGATGAACAATACAAGAGAGATTTATGGTTATGGGATCAAGATTGGTCGGTTAAGAATCTAGTTTTGAAGAAAATAACACCTAAACAATTAGAAAGAATTGTGGCTGATAATCAACAATCCAAACAAAATACAGATGATGATTATGATGAAGAAGAGGAGAGATTGAAGAAGAAATTCGATTATTTATGGAAAACTCGTCAATTTTTATCGAGGGTTAATAGTTTCCTACCAGGTTATCCGAATTGGTACCGTAAATTATGCGAGAAACCGGGTACAAATCCGGATTGGATACCGGGTCCGATTTTAATAAGTACATCAATGCAAATTACACCGAAATTATTATCGTTGACATGGGAAGGTTATCCTTTGCATTATTTAAGGGAGAAAGGTTGGGGTTTCTTGGTGCCGTTTCAAGAGAATTTCGACGAATCTCGGCAAATACCGTTAGAGGAATTGTTGAAAAAATGCCCATTATTGAGTGATAAAACCGGTTTAGCTTCAACTCCAGAGAGTAATCAGAAAATCTCCGATTTAGTTCAAGAGAATTTGATGCGGAAAGAATATTATTCGCGAGTTAAAAAAGAGAAAACCCCCCTATATAAAGGTACCGGAATTTGGTGCAATACAATATTGGATGATTGTTGTTATTTCTTTAAATTACCCCACAAAAATGGCCCAGCTTATAATGTCGGTAATCCTTTGGCGAAAGATTTCCTAACGAAATTCTCCGAAAATGTTTTATCCGGCGATACCGATATTGCCGAGAAGATTCTAACAATTACAAGAATGTTATCGTATTGGCGTAATAATCGTGATCGTATCTATGATCAAATGATTGTCTGGTTGAATGACGAATACGGTGCGATTTTACCGCAAGTTGTAGTTTGTGGAACGTTAACTCGACGTGCTGTTGAACCGACCTGGATGACTGCATCGAATGCGCATCACGAACGTGTTGGTTCGGAATTGAGGGCAATGATACAAGCACCGAAAGGTTACAATATTGTCGGTGCGGATGTTGATTCACAAGAATTGTGGATTGCTTCGGTGATTGGTGATGCTCACGAGGCGCAAATTCACGGTTGTACTCCATTGGGTTGGATGACGTTAAGTGGTAATAAAGCAAATTTAACAGATATGCACAGTGTTACAGCTAAAGCTGTTGGAATATCACGTGATCACGCTAAAGTGATCAATTATGCAAGAATCTACGGTGCCGGTCAGAATTTCGCTGAACGTTTATTGAAACAATTCAATCCATCAATTGGCGATAATGAAGCACGGATGAAGGCAACGAAAATGTTTAATTTGACTAAAGGCAAACGGATATTCAATTTAAAACCAAACAATTTAAACGAATTCACCAATCAAACGTATAGTAAATGGCAAGCTTTCGAAACGGCGAAAACTTTAGGTAAAAGTTTAGATGAATTATTCGAAAAGCCGAAATGGATTGGTGGTACTGAATCGGCCATGTTTAATTCACTTGAATCGATTGCAAATCAATCCGAACCAACGACACCGTTTTTAAATTGTCGTCTAAGTCGTGCTTTAGAACCGAAAAATTCGACAATAACTGATCGTTTCTTACCCACACGCATCAATTGGGTTGTACAAAGTGGTGCTGTTGATTTTCTACATTTAATGTTGGTTTGTATGAATTGGTTGATGAAAGATAAAGTACGGTTTTGTTTAAGTTTCCATGATGAAATTCGTTATCTAGTGCCAGAACAATACAAGCATCAAGCAGCATTAGCAATGCACTTGACGAATTTATTCACACGTGCCTATTGTTCGATTCGATTAGGTATTTACGATTTACCACAATCTGTGGCGTTCTTTTCGTCGGTAGAAATCGATACTGTTTTACGTAAAGAATCAAAATTCGATTGTAAAACACCATCAAATCCGCACGGTCTTGAAAAAGGCTACAATATACCCAACGGGGAATCATTGGATATTTATCAAGCTATAAAAAAAGCATCTGGAAAATCATCCAAATGGTACACAAATTAATTAGTTTCATTTTTCTTACAGAACAATGTCGAGGGCAACAAAACGTAAACATGTATTGCGTGAAATGCTAAATGATCATGTAGCTTTACCAACCGAACAACAGTTTATTGTTAAAGTTTTAAAAAACCGTGGCAATAATCTACATGAAGTTGCAACGAAAGATGAACAACAATTTCTAGTGTCGATGCCAACGAAATTCCGTAAAACATTTTGGGTACGTCGTGGTAATTATTTATTGGTTGAACCAATCAAAGAAGGTAGAAAAGTTAAAGGTGAAATTGTTAAAATTTTAACCAGTGATGACATTAAATATTATAAACAAGAGAAGCAGTGGCCGATTGAATTCTGTGATAGTAATAGTGATGATAAGCATCATGCTAGTGGTAGTGATGATGAAAGTGATTTAGAACCGAATCCGAATAGAAGAACATTAGAAACTTATGATGATAGTAGTGATACCAGTAGCACTAGTAGTGAATGAAGAATCTATAATTATTGTGTTTATTTATTTCAATCGTTGAATTGTTTGTAATTGAAATCAAAATGTACAGTTTTATTCTCGTACAGTTATTTTGTATCTAAAGTACAACAATAAAATTAATTTTTCTAGAAAATTATTTCAATTACTATGGGTAATTCAAAAATGGCGCTATTTTAGCAAAGATGATTTTAATATTGGTAATTTTGACATTTCATAACATCGAGTCTTCGAACCAATGAGGTGGTAGAATTTGACAAGTATGCAACAGAAAATATAAATTTGTAGCGCCAAATTTAAAAATCGCGTTTCAAATCTCCATGATTCTATAAATGTACAATTGTTGAATAGAAAAGAAATGTGCTTCTTTCCACACCACCTGTGAGGTAAAGCACACGGTGCGTTTTTTTTATAGTGGTATCCCCTGTAGGCCTAATCCACTATGGTATTGGATATATCCACGCTGCATAATAATTGATTTGCAACAAAGTAAAAATTAATTAGTTACGAAGCTATTGTCACCGTCATACCACTGCACAGGAAGTGATGAAGTTAATGCATCATTGTCACAATAATAACCTCAAACAATCAGCGAAGATATATGCGTTAGACATCCTTACGATATGCGAATTACCTATCGCAATCTCTCGCTCCGAAAACCGCACAATCCGTGAAAATATTTGAGCATTATTAGAGCGACTAGCCAAAAAACCACACCACAAACTGCACAGTGATATGCTGGAGTCAATGCTTGGATAATCGCGACAACTGAACCTGCAACGGTGGATATATCCAAAACTACCAATAACAATACCTATAAACAAACAGACAAACACAAAACAACAACATTAACCCACCTAATTGTGTTAGTAAGTTTCATGCAAAAGGAATGGCCATTCCCCGGAGAAGGATAATGGGAAATTTCAAGGGATTGAAACTGATGACCCTCGAAGTCAATCTGAAACTCTGAAACATAAGAAACATATTTTCGTTATAAATACAATGCATGCTATAAAATACAATGCATAAATGTTCTGAAAAAAAGAATGTTCGAATTAGAAAAACACATGCAAAAAATTACCTGAAAAAAATTATTACATGTACACCATTTAGTTGAAGATCCAAAACAAGGCCAGTATCCAGTAGAGAGAGACGATGAAGATTCCTTTTATAATGGGAGAAATCGTTGTTTAAAGACCTACAAAATCCAGCAGTAATAATGAGATTTGAAGGAGAAGAATGATGGGGGGGTTGTACATTGATGTACCTAACAAGTACCTAACAAGGGCCTAACAGGTGCCTAACAAGTACCTAATGCGCGTTGCCTATACCTACAATCCCGTGATGTTTATCACCGAACCGAACCGCAGTTATTTTATATCCCGTTTTTATCTTGGGACATCCCGACGTGGAACGATCGCGTTGTAAATCAAAAAAGTACTTACCCCTCTGCTACAACGCCTCCTGTCCCTCGCTGTTCGGACCTACTGTAATAAGACAAAAAAAAATCCGTTATTAATCGAAAAATGTCAACTTGAGCGATTATTTTTATTATGATTGATCAAATATTTCAACTTACCCTTTCGTTGACTTCTCATCGCCCAAATCCAAGGGATGACTTACTGCTCACTCCTTTGTCCAGGTTGGCACCAACAGAAGCACTAACACCAACACTTTAAACACGTACGTAAAGTTATTTTTAAATTTTCAAAACGCCAACACCAACACTTTGATTTACAAGTCGCGTTAATTTATTATTAAATTTTATAAACGATAGCACTTCAACGTTTAACAAAATACGAGGCACTTTGTTTTAAAAAATACGTGAATTATTGAATTTTAGAAACGGTAGCACTTCAACGGGGACATCAAAATACGCGTCACTTTGTTTTAAAAATCGTGAGAATTTATTATTAAATTAAACAAAACAACCGATTTCACGACTAATTTTTGAAACGGTGTTAACACCTCGACGACGAAAATTCGACTAAACAAAAGACATGTACTGACAAGATTCGAAAATGGAGTCAAGTAATCATTCCTTTGTTGTATTCTTATCAAAAATTGAAAAAAAAGTTGTTTGGCCGTACGTACAAGAGTACGTAACTTGTAATCGTGTCGTTTTTAACCCGCAAAAAACAAGATAACTTGAAAGTGTTAGTTTACGTAACGCTAAAATTATAAAATTCTAGAATATTATAGATTTTGTAAATAATAAATTTAAATATAATGTTTAAATATTTTGTATTTATAGCGATTTCTACCAAATTTCTAGGTCTAAATAGTTTGAAAATTGGATAAGATTGTTTAAATATTTTTCCCTAACACTTTAGCTGCAAAATTATATGAAAAGTAACCGCAAAAATTATAGTATTGTAAAACACGAAATGATTAACTAAGAAAAAGTCCCAAAGTAGATGAATATGGTCTAAATTAGCATCATTTTATAGAAATGATGCTAATTTAGAAACATACGAATATACCGCGTGTTTCAATTAAATGTTGCTAGCTCTAATGGAACCACGTATTATTTGATGAGCGATTTGAAAATAATTTCAAGGATTTATAAGAGGGTCCTTGGGCATCATTTTATCAAAATTTGAACCCTGTAGCTCATCTACAAGTTGGTCAAAAGATGTTCGTTTTAGAAAAGGCTGCGATTTTTGAAACCGATATAAATAGGTCAAGCGACTCGTGGATACTCGCCACATTTTTTTTCATTCTTCTCAATCTTGATATGGAAAAAACGAAGGATTCCTACCGGTTGAAGAATAAAATGGAGAAAAACGAATAAAATCAATGTTGAGAGCTTCTTTGAGTCATTTTGAATCATTTGGTGTGCGTAAATCGCAACATCATTAGAAACGATCGTTTTTTACCAATTTTACGATGTGCTACATGGCTCAAGTTTTGCTTAAATGATCTCCAGAGTGTTCCCTATAAATCCTCAAAATATTTTCCAAATACTAGCTATAAAAACTGGGAACATTTAACAATAAGTGATACATGCGGTACTTTCAAAATGACGTAATTTTGGTTGCCTACCTATGCGTTTAGTGTAATTTGGAACGATATACATAGATGTAGAAAATCTATGATTTGTTTGGATTACTAACAAATACAATGTATGATTTTGTGTTTATTTATTGTAACACTTCCAGTTTAGTCTTTTATTTCTAATTATAATTAATAAATGGACTATTTTATTTATTATTTTTAATAACCTTAACTAAATTCTACCGATTTTAGCTGTCTGCTTCTACCGATTCACTCTAGTATCCGGCAACACTGCTGTGACCATTTGTATTCATATCTATCTTAAGCCATTAAAAATCGGTTAGATATGGTTAATTATCAAATGTAGTAATAAATAATTAGATTAAGAGCAATACTATAAATTTCTGCAATTATCGAAATATTGGCAATCAAAATTGTTGGTTATAATGGGCGAGAAGATTTGTAGGTTATGTTTGAATACAGTTCCGATATTTTATTCATTATTAACACCAAATATTTCGAAAATGTTGGAATCCCTAACATCAATTAAGGTTGAACTCGAAAATGTCTGTCTTTTTTTGGAATAAAATGTTTTAATCAACAGGTAAATGACGATGACGCAGTATCAACAGTGACTTGTACGAAATGTTTATTAAATGTAAAATTAGCCTTTCATATACAACAGAAAATATTGAAAATTGATGGAAAATTGCGCAATTACGCCAACGAGAATAATATAAAGAAGGAAATTGGCGAAATGGTGTTGGATGACAAGAATGAAGCCGTACCGATAATACCAACGGAATCTTTGAAAATTTGCGATAATCAATGTAAAATTTGTGGCATTTCAATTCGAGCGAGTATGATGAATGTACATATACAAGAGCATTTCGAATCGGTGCAAGAATGTAACGGTTGTAATCGCAATTTCAAGAATATCAACGATTATCGCCAACATGCATTAGTTTGTGAACAACACAACGATGAGCAGAAAAACTCGTATGCTTGTGAAAAGTGCGGTAGTAAATTCCGTTACGAATCTTTATATAACTTACATGTGAAAAATCACGACAATTGTACAAACATTGCGAGTGATGATGATGATGATGGGGTTGTTAATGATATGGGTGATGATGGGGTTGTTGATAATGATATCGGTGATGATTATGATGGCGAGAGTAGCGAGAAACGTTTGAATGGACAATATTTTCGTGTAATCATCGACGATAAGATCAGTTATCGTTGTAATGTTTGTTCGAGAGTTTATAAATCGCGTAAACAATTCGCTAAACATACACACGATCGTAAACAATGTCCAGTTTGTAAAGCGAATGTTACTGTCAGTAATTGGAAGAAGCACGTTAGTAATCACAGTTCTGGGCCGCAAATTTGTGAATTATGCGGTGCAACTTTACGCAGTTTGGAAAGTTTAAGAGGACACATGACGCATACACACAGCAAACAACGATACAGATGCGAAGAATGCAATCTAACATTTAAAGTGCACTACAATTATTTGAAACATTGTAAATCGCATACAGGCGAGAAGGATCATATATGCGAACAATGCGGCCGTGGCTTTATCACTAAACATTATCTCAACAAACACATTAAATTGAAACATTTAAAATTACGTCCGCATATTTGTGAATTTTGCCAACGGGGATTTTCTAGTAAGAATGCTTTGCGTACACATCGGCGACAGCATACGAATGAAACACCGTATCGTTGTGAAGTTTGCGGTGAGGGTTTTCGACAGAATGTTTCACTGCGTACACATCGGAAATCGAAACATAATATCATCGAACCGAAGACGTGCGCTTGTGAGATTTGCGGTAAAGAATTTAGTAGTCGACAGGCTATACACAGTCATATGAGATTGCATTGATTTTATCGTTGGGAAATCACGAGTAGATTGACATTATACAGCTATAAACGCATTGAAAACGGTTCGTTTATAGGCGTTTTTATTTATTGTTAAAGTATAGAAAATTCTGGGTATTTTTATTTTTTAAACTGTAAAGTTTATACGAGTTGTTTCGACTTTAAATTTTATTTAGGCATTTCATACAATATTACTAGATCGTTAATTTAAAGTATTGTAGCCAATATGTGACTTTCGGAGTGTTAGAAGGGCTACTGTTTTGTATAATTTAAAAATACAACAATTCAAATAGTCTTGGGCAAAATTTATAAGTCCAAAACAAATACATCCGTAGATCAAAAAATGCCCTTTTCAACGAAATTTCATGCGTCATTCTAGAGATTCAATTAAGGGAGAAATAATCAATCAAAGATTCGCTTTTGTTGAATTGTAGCGCAATTGCTTAATAGGTGGATTAACTGAAAATTGGCTAAACGTGGCGACATTGGTAGAATTTCAGTGGAGCCTATTGGATTTTTGGTGAGATTCTAGCGAATTTCCCTAAAATACAGAAAAGCCCTAAACGTAATTATAAATTTTAATTTAATAAATTTCAATTAATTTCAAGCGAATTCACAAAATCTCATAATTAAAGTTGTTTTAAGAACAAAAATAACTAATATTAATCTATTTATGGACATGGATAGGAAAATTTGTAGGTTATGTTTGGGTAAATTTCCCATCTATTTTTCACTATTAAATACCGATATTTTAGAAATGTTGGCATCTCTAACATCAATTAAGGTATTATCTTGGTACTCGTTAATAAATTTAAAAATAATCATCTTTACTAATTAGGTAACCGAAGATGATGAATTATCGACTGTAACATGTACGAAATGTTTATTAAATTTAAAACTAGCCTTTAATATACAACAGAATATATTGAAAGTTGAAGAGAAATTGCATAGTCGTACTCTAGATTTGGCCAAATTAAAAGCTGAAAATTCTACGGTTATAATCGGTGATAAGAATGATAAGCCTTTGATTAAAAAAATCTGTAATAATCCTTGTAGAATTTGCGGTATTTCCGTTGATGATAAACTAATATCGAAGCATATACGAAAACACTTCGAATCGCTACAAAAATGTAACGAATGTAAGAAAACATTCAAAAATATCCGCGTTTATCGACAACATTTGGATGTATGTCAGGAGAATACGGAAGGGAGGACGTATTCGTGTGAATCTTGTAAATTGAATTTCCGATATGGGTCGTTATATGATCTACACATGAAAAATCATGAAAAAAACCAGACTATCGAAAGAGATGATTCTGTTGTGGATGAATTTCATTGTAATATTTGTTTAAAATCGTTTGATACGGAATTTGAATTGGCGCAACATACACATAATCGTCGTGAATGTCCGATTTGTAAGTCTCAAATATCGCGATACAATTGGAGGAAACATTTGAAAGATCATGCACTCGGTCCACAAGTATGTAAACAGTGCGGTGCAACATTGAAAAGTGTCGAAAGTTTACGTTCACATATGGCACTCAGACACAGTAAAAAATCGTTCACTTGTGAAGACTGTAATTTAACATTTAAAGTGTATCACAATTATTTGAAACATCGTAAATCGCACACAGGCGAGAAGGATCATGTTTGCGAACGTTGTGGTAAATCTTTCATTACTAAATACAATCTAAACAAACATATCAGATTTAAACATTTCAAATTGCGTCCACATGTTTGTGAATTTTGTAAGAGAGCGTTTCTAACGAGGTATGCTCTAAAGACACACCTGAGACAGCATACAAATGAAAAACCATATCGTTGTGAGGTGTGCAATCAAGCATTTCGGCAAAATGTCTCGTTACGGACACATCGTAAATCCATACATAACATCATCGAACCGGCGGCCTGTGCGTGTAAAATCTGCGGAAAGGAATTCAGCAGTATATCAGCAATCCATGGTCATATGCGGTCACATTGAACGATTTTTCATTCAAATCTACCGCTTTCAAACATGTTATTGTGTGGATTTGTCAGATGGCGCTAGTAGTTACGAATCAAGAATTTATATGACGACATTCCGTTGTGTTTTTGTTTATAAATGGATTGAGCAATTCTATTTCAATATATTTTTGATTGTTTAGTAATTTAATACCAACTTTAATTATCAAATAATCCTATTCGTTCAATTTACGAAATTTTGAAAATAAAATGGAGAATAAATTGGCGAATGTAGAATTTGACGAAATCGTCGATATTTTAAAGAAATTTGTTGATTTATTGACAAAACTTGAAAGGAATTATTTTTGTAAAATTGATGAAATTGGCGAATTATTCGATTTAAATTTAGAAATACAATTACAACAGATATCAACTGATAAAATCAAACAGATTTTAATTGATCTGGAAATTTCCGATCGTGTTAATAGAAAAATTATAAATTTATTTATAATTTTACGAAATCGTTTGAATTATGGAACTACTGAAAATTCGCAAGAAATTTTCAATAATTATCGGAAGCTTAAAACGGTTTTAAAACTAACAAAAACATCGAATTTTAGAGAATACTTGAATGATCAAATAATCGTAGAGTTCTTCGTTGAACATTTATTAATAATAATCGAAACCAACCTAAAACAAGACGATTATAGAACAAAAATAACAATATTTAATGTAATTGTAAATATAATCGTTGATTTGAGTAAAGAACGGGATTATCTTCATGTAATAATGGAGAAGATTTTGAAAAAATGCGAACAATTGATTATTAATCACTTCGATATTTACGGGCCTACATTTCAAATAATCTGTTATTATCTCTATATTATAAAACAGTTATGCCAGAATAATATTTCTACGTTGAGAAATTCAATTAATTTTGAAATTATCAAGAATTTTGGACAAAATTTAAAAAATCTCTCCACCATCGAGAATTTAGGGAGTTTAAAATCAATTCTAGACGAAATTATTAATTTTATCGAATTGAACCAGCTTTGTTTAACAAATTTTAATCATTAATAAAAATTTTATAAAAATTCAAAGTTTCAGTTTTAATAGAGGGGCGATCCTAATTTATTGTACGTCAATCAATGAGGTACCTCATTGTGAGGCAGGTAAATATAACCTCAATCTAATATTATCATTCCTTCTTTAGGGCACATTTCCATGCATTTTCCTTTGATGAAAGCCCCCAATTTTTCCATTTTTGGTAAATTATAATTCAGTAGTTGCGAATTTTTCGAAATTAAAATTTTAGCGTCATAAAATTTGAGGTTAGGGAAATCGTAAACTGTCAAAATTTCAGCAACAAAGATAGAAAATATGAATCTAATATATTAAAAAGAGATAGATCTATTACGACGAGAATTTCACCCAAAGCCTGCTAGATATTTTAGCGCTAGACTTTACTTTACTTTACTTTACTTTACTTTACTTTACAACCAATTCAAATTTGCCGCCTTCTATAAGGGATCGGTTGCCATAGAAAATTCAATTGCGAAACTTTTGAAATGACAGTTCTGTGGTTCTGTCAAAATTTCGCGATTGAATCGTGTATCGAGTTTATAAGAAAGTTGAACTGAAAAGTGTGTGTGGAATCACCGATCAGTGAACAGAGTTTTGGTTGACGAGGTGCTGGTTCCTCATTGAATTTTTCAGTGGTGGTGAGATAGCCACGGCTCTTGATTCCCGATTTTGATTTTTATAGTAAGTTAGTTTTTTTTTTTAAACTTGGACTCGTGCATTAATTGTCGACTTCTGATACTAGTCTTTAATATATTTTTCTAATTAATGATTAACTATCCGGAATGTGTCGGGGAAGTTATTAGGCCGGTTCTTAGATTCGGCCCCTTTCAAATTTTTTAATTATTTTTACAGATATCAGTATATCTATTAAATATACTATACTGTTATAAGCGAAACGCTAAAAAATCTAGCAGGCCTTGATTTCACCAAACATAATTTATACTTGACATGTTGCCGGCTCTAAATGGCAAAAATCCGTAGATTTTTGTTTACTTTGGAATTTATTATTGTTTTATAATTTCGCCGGTTATTTTAACTGAATATTGATCTTATACCAGCTCTTTTAATGCTTTCTTGTTTCAATCTATACCAAATATGATTAAATTTGCTTCAAAAATTAGTAAAATTTATATATTAAAAAAAAAAGAATTTGTTGACAATTAAAAGCATTATTTATTCCTATTAAACAAATTTAACATTGCCACATTTTACGGTAATTCTAATAATAATTTTATTCGAACAATCCTTGTTTTATAACAAATAACTTATAACAACAAAACTTAGAAAGCAGAACATGAAGATTATGAAGGGGCAAGTTTAATCTGGCACTATAGAAACATCGAGGTAGTTAGAATTAAAAAGAGTGGCCAAATTGGGGCGACTTGGAATGATTAAAATGCAAAATGTTAAAATTATCAAACGATAAATTAATTGAGAAGACTCGTTAAAATTGAAACAGTAGTTAAATTTAGGATAATTTGGAATATTATTGTAATACTTAGTCCGTAATCAAATCATCCCCTGAAGTAAATTTTTTTCGATTTTTCATTGTTTAATTATAATTTAAAATAAGTACGGTGATATTTTCCACCTCTACTAAATAAATCCTAAAATATGTTTGTCCACAAGTCTAGAATTGGGCTAAATTTATTAAAATTATTGCAAAGTTTGTGTGAAATCAAAATAAATGTTATTTTTTGTTAAAATATGCTCGATTTTCCACTTTAGAACTTTAAAATACAAGAAAAACAATTGGATTTCCTTAAAATCAAGTGAAAGAAATAACCAGAGAAAGGACCTACTGAAAAACCAATGAATATGGCAACATCGCATTTTAGCTTGAATTTGTACTTGTTTTTTTCCTAATTAACCTCACAATTTCTTTTTATTTAAATTATACATAAAATTGAATTTATTATGAAGATTTCCTAGTTTATTGCTAAATTTTGGACTTATAGAAGATAATTTTTCAATAAAATATTGAATAAATACGTGATTGAGTAACTTTCGTGAATTCAGGTAAAAATTGCTGAAATTTACCAACAGTGAGGTTATGTAGTCTTGTTTTCCAGGATGTCCCGTAAATTGTTAAATTTGTCAATTTATATACGACAATTTTCAACAAAACAACATAAAATCCGTCCAGACTGTATAATCGAATGTAAAAACAGCAAATTGAACCATTATAGAACAACCACTTACAAAAAATTTGAACAAATACCGTTAGCATCAAAAGGATGGGCACATTATAAATCTAAAGACGATTATTTCAATATAATGCAACAACCGACAATTTACGAAAGAATACCATTGGAAAACACCGGTATTTCTAATAATATCTTAATTAATAATTTAAAAAATCATTTTAATATAAAAAAATTAACACAGTTTCAATTGGACGCAATTGAGAAGTTTCGGAAAGATTCCCATTTAATGTTAGCTGCTGAAACTGGTTGTGGTAAAACTCTGTGTTATCTGATACCAATAATCGAGAATTTGGTTGATCAACAACATGAAAATGATGAATTAAATACACCTAAAGCTGTGGTTATTGTGCCAAATCGGGAATTGGCCTATCAAATCGCCGATACAGCACAGAAATTGGTAGATAATTTAAATTTGAACGTCGGTATAGTGGTCGGTGGACGTTCGAAGAAATTAATGTTGAATCCTGAATTTAAAAATGTTGATATTTTAATTGGAACACCCGGCGCTTTAGGGAAACTATCAACAGTCGGGATTTATCGTTTGAATCAAGCCAAATATACGATCTTAGATGAAGCTGACACTCTAATTGATGATAGTTTTATTGAGCGAATGGGCGGTATTATCAAAAGATTACCACAATCGAAACTCGTGTTAGTTTCAGCAACTTTACCAAAATCATTACCGCCGATATTAGAATCGATTCAAGACAATTTAAAGCGGTGTATTTCGGATAAATTACATAAACCGTTATTGAATGTACAACAGAGATTTTTACGTTTATCGCAATCGAGTAAACCATCGCATTTATTGCAAATTGCAAAAATTAATAAACAACCTCTATTAGTGTTTACAAATCGCAATGAAACCTGCAATTGGTTAGCTTTATTTCTACGCGAAAACGGTATAGATTGTTCAAATATCAACGGTGATATGAATTATTTCATACGAATTGAACAATGGAATAATTTCATCAACGGCCGAACCCAGATCCTATCCTGTACGGATATCGGTTCAAGAGGTTTAGACACAATCCATGTGCGACATGTTCTAAATTACGATTTCCCACTGTACGCTGCTGATTATCTGCATAGAATTGGTCGTGTTGGTCGTTTAAGTAGCGATGACAATTGTAAAGTGACGAATTTCGTTACTGGATCACGGGAAGTCAATTTGGTTCAACAAGTCGAGGTAACAGTCGTTCAGATTGCGATTCGTTTTAAAATTTGTGATTTTAGATGGCGATTCGGTGTGATCAACCGTTGAAAAATGTCGATGGGAATATTACGAATTTGGTTCAGAGGAAGATCGAGCGGAGGATGCAACAGTTAGCTTAAATTTTTAAATTTTATTCAGTTTGTCGTTGTTTATTAATAAAAATCTAAATTATAAATGTCGATCACTAATTATTAATAAATTCGATATTTTCTTCAGAATCGTCAGATTGAAAGACGAAAATTCGAATATAATTACGTTTTCTTTTTCAATTTTAAATTTTAATGAAATACGGTCGGAATTCGTTCAGGTGCTCCATTAACTATTCAATAATTGCGTTTAGTTCTGAATTTGTGTAAAAATATCCCAGTTTCCCTCTATTTAATTAATTAATAGTTAGAAATATTTAGTAATTGGTTTTAAATCTTTACCGTAATCTGTGGGAACATCTGGATGAATCCCACAATCAAAATTTAAAATTGATACAGTTTATGTTGTTTCTATTTCTTGTGTTTTCAACAAACTAAATAAATAATGAGCTACATTAAACTTAAGAAGAAGCAATGAACAATTATCTTCAGTTGCTTCGAAATATTTCAATATGGAACAAGACAAATTTATTGGATCTATAGCACGAGTGCTAGACGCTTTAGGTTTTAAACCGGATGGAAATTTGAAATATTTACGCATTTTCTTACTGTTTACACCTCTAATTGTTACACTAAATTTGGCAATTTATTTAATAATGCACGGTAATATCACTTACGATGATTTTACAAATACTGTTGAGACAATTTTTACATTCTTACACGTGAGTAATCGTATCATAAATAGGTAAATTTCGAATCTTATGCTGAATTTTTAGGTTTCCGTTAAATATATCGTCCTGATCGTTAACTACCAACGATTTCAATTATTGATTGTAAGAACAAAACAAATGTTCAAAGTGGACGATTTTGACGAAAATCTCAATCATTTGTACAAAACGGAAATAACTAAAATAGCCAAAACTGGTAAAACTTACGCAATCTTGGTCGGTATAATTGTGTCTACAGCTCTATTGAGGCCGATATTCGTGAACGAGCTACCGGTGCTTTTCTACGTTCCAAAATCGGTACCAACTTGGGTTTCGAAAACTTTCAGTAGCGCCGCCTTATTACTAGCTGCAATAGTTATTGTGACTTTCGACGTCCTTTCATTCACTTTAATGTCGTTGTTGATGTTAAAAATGCGAATTCTCAACGAGAACATTACTAATTTGGGCATCGGTGAAGACCCCAATGAGGCTATAGTTTCATACAGATTAAAACAATGGATAAAATCCCATATTGATTTCTATAGGTAATCGATAAATTCGTTTGAATTGTTGATATGGCTCCATTTCAGTTATTTCAAGCTACTCAATTCGATAGTTCGTTGGGCCGTTTTGTTGCAAGTTATAATTTTTATAGTTTCAATGTCGTTTGAGTTACATCTAGCGGTAACTCGAGCTGGTGATTTTACGAATCGATTCAAATCATTTGCTTATATATTGGGAGTTTTGGCACAGCTTTTTGTGATCTACTGTCGGCCAGCTTTCAAATTAACAAAGGAAGTAATTAATGGCATAATTAATGTCAATTTTAATTCATTAATTTGTTGAATTTAAGGCAACGGATACGTTGTTTTATTATTACGATACTCCATGGTGTAATTCGTCAGTATCAATACAAAAGAGTCTATTGGTAATAATGATACGATTACAAAAAGAAACCGTGATTTGTGTCGGTAATGTGATAATTGCTAATTTGGAATTATTCACAAATGTAAATTGGAATGAATTTCGTTATTGTAGTTTTTAATTGCGTTAAAATTTCAGGCTTTCAAAGCTTCATACACTTATTTTACTGCATTACAAGCAATGCAACAAGTCTACACTGAATAATAGAAGTTATACGGCTATGATAACGTAAATTAAAATTTTGGAAAATTTCGATTTCTTGGGTGCACTTTTATCTAAATACACTCAAATTTTCGTGAACAATTAGAATGCAATTATTGATTTGTAAGCACTCGTTGAGTAGTAAAACGATTCGGTTATTGATATTTTAGAATATTTTGTTTAAAGAATCACACTATTATAATTAAAACATTTAGAAAATGAAGATATATTTAAATTATGTGAATATGGCGCCACTGTCTTTGTTATAGTTGTCATAAACACAATGAGATGGCACTAGTGTTGTAGTTATGGAATCCATCGATCGGTAATACAGTTGTCTGTTAATGATGCTTGTAACTTGTCTAAGCTGTGAAATGTCAAGCATATTTGTCAAAAATCGAAGAATTTCCATATATTTTCACAACAAATAGCCCTTTGTATGGCAACTTATGTTGAAAATTTCGGTATTTATCGTAAATTCAATTAATTACCATCTTTACAGATCTAGAATACGATTAAGGTATTGTTTATAAGTAGAAACGATTTTCCCGCATAAACTCTAATGTTAGGTTAAGTTTTTTCTTTCAAGTACTATTTTCATGATAATTCCAACACATTTATTTTTATTTAACGACTTTATTTTTTCAGATTGTGTAATTATTTGAAGTGACGAATATTGTGCTGTCGGTTTTTTGTTTATTCTTCCGATTTTTTCTGTTTGATTTTTTCTTTGTTTAATTGATACAATCGAGTATCGAGTAAGTGTAAATAAAACACGGATAGAAGTGGTGATATGCCTGCAGCTATTGGTGGTGTTAATAACCACTCAAGTAACGAGGAGTGTGGTATTAGGGACGTTTGGGCCCATAATTTAGAAGAAGAATTCCGAACTATAAGACAAGTATTGTATTGCAATTTTCTAAATCGTTTCAATTAAATTCGATTTAAATTCGTAGATTGTCCAGAAATATCATTATGTGGCAATGGATACAGAATTTCCTGGTGTTGTTGCCCGGCCGATTGGTGAATTTAAAAGTTCAGCCGACTACCAATATCAGATGTTAAGGTGTAATGTTGATTTGTTAAGGATAATTCAACTAGGATTAACGTTCCTTGATGATAATGGGAAAACACCAGGTGGTGCTTATACGACATGGCAGTTTAATTTCAAATTTAATCTACAGTAAATTGATAAATTTCGATATGGTATAATTTTGATAATTTTTTAAAAAATTAATTTCTAGGGAAGATATGTACGCCCAAGACAGCATCGATCTGCTAACAAATTCCGGCATCCAATTCAAAAAACATGAAGATGAAGGTATTGAACCATTAGATTTTGCTGAATTGCTGATGACATCTGGAATTGTATTGATGGATAATATAAAATGGCTATCCTTCCATTCCGGTTACGACTTCGGTTATCTAATTAAGTTGTTGACTGACAATCATCTGCCACAAGATGAAAATGATTTCTTCGAATTGTTACGACTTTATTTTCCGGCAATTTACGATGTTAAAGTATATAATTTGCATCATACCAGGTTATTGAACTAAACGCATATAATTTATATGAGAAATCCCCTTATTTGATGAACAATTTAAGACATATTTCAACAATTTATTTTACCAAAATTTGAACCTAGTAGCTCATCGACAAGTGGGTAAAAAACGAGCTAAAATCATCAAGTGATAGAATCATTCAAGTATGCTTCCCATTTTTTTCTCATTTTACTCCATCGTATTCTAGAATAAATAAAATAAATATTTCTACTCGGCTCAGAGTAAAATACAAAAAAAGAAGGTTTTAAGAATCGCAACATGGTCAGAAATGAGCCGTTTTGGTCAACTTTCAAATGAGTTACGATCCTCCTATAAATTCTTGAATATTTTTCAAATTACTCCCCAAATAGGGGGCGTTCATATAAATTATAAATGCTTAGTTCAGCGTTCCTGTATTGAATCTTCAATTTACTAATTGTGTTGTTTTAGTACTTAATGAAGTCTTGTAAGAATTTGAAAGGCGGTCTACAAGAGGTGGCCGAGCAGCTCGACTTGGAACGGATAGGACCCCAGCATCAGGCAGGATCGGATTCGCTACTGACAGGGATGGCGTTCTTCAAAATGAAAGAGGTACATTTTCTCATACAACATAATGAAACTGCGAAAATTTGAATCCTTATAAATTCATTAATCAATCAAACTAAATCCTCTAGTTTAAGATAATCTTTTAGTAGAGGTCAAAATTAGTGATAGGTTTATCGTTCTTAGATGTTTTTCGAGGATACGATTGATGATTCGAAATTCTCCGGCCATCTGTACGGATTAGGGACGTCGTTTGCTGTCAATGGTACTTCAAATAATTACACAGCAGATAATGGTGAAAATACGACATCATGAAATTATTTACGTTTTAATTTGGTGATTGAATAACAACAAATTAATGAAAGTTTCTTGTACATACAATATAATTTCTCTTATTTCTATTCTTTTTTCTTTATTCATTTACTTGTTTATCGGATAGTAAATTTAAAGCGAAATGAGAAAAGAACCTTTACAACTTTCTGCCAGGTAATTTATAAGATTTAATAAGTCAATAAAGTGTACCCATAACGTATTTTTTATTCATAAATCTTTTGTACTGATTTGTTTTAATTGCGTATTAAATTTTGGTACCATTAAAATAGCGTCTTTTTTTATTTATATTCTTTTATTAAACGAAAATTTATAAATCGATTTTGTTATAAAGAAATCGCAATTTACAAAAATACAATAACTTAAATTAAATAAAACAAACTATAATTAAGAAGAATTATGTTATTAAAGCGGAGTGAGAATAAAACAATGACTTGTGTTCAATTTGTTAAAAAAATGGACGTCAATTTTATTGAGCTTTGTATTGTGCTACCGATTACAATTAATTTTCATGGTTTTCCAAGAAAAAAAAAAACAGAAATGCACATTGGTCCTAACTACTGTACAAAAATCTAATATTTACATCATTTTTCATTAAATCAACATCGAAACATGCAAGGCAAGATTTTCTTCAATATTATTTATTACTAATTATTATCGATAATTTTACCTAAATGACAAATTACCCAATTCTTCCATTGTCAGATTAAGACACTCTAAGTACAATTAATTTCTGTAAATATTCTAAACTCCCATTTTAATCACTTGATTGACTGATTAATTAATCAATGAATTAATTAACATGTTTTGGATTGATCGTGAGACAAAAAATACAAATCACAGTTGAATCGACTTCGGCATAATTAAATTAAATCAATCGTCTCAATTAAAAAAAAAAACAAATACCGGCTTTTTAACAACAATAACGCAAGTCTGATCTAGATTTTACAAATATAAACGTACAAGATAGATCAGATATGCGATAGCGCTGCGCTAATAAATCAAATAACAACAATAGTGATATGCTGCCAGAAACATTTGTACATGCACATATGTTGATATAATAAAGAATAAATGTAAAACGGTAAAACGTAGATAATCTTGTTGTACAGTATCGTTTTGTTGTTGTTGATGTTGGTGTGGAAATCGTCCATTTTTATAAAAATAATCCAACATCTCTTCTTTCTCTTGCCAGCGTTCAAATAGCCATTTCGTTAAATTATCAGCTTCCTGTGGTATATCTTTACAATGGTATAAACGGTAAAATAGTCTAGTTTTACAAGGTGGTCGATGGCCGAATACGATTTGTGCTAAATCAATTGGATCACCATTCGGATATGCTATTGTTATATCCAAGATCCATTCGAGTGTTTTCTTTTGATTGATTTCCTCTAAAATTAACAAAATAATTTCAAAAAATTCGTAGAATTAATTAAACAATTAACCAACCGTGGATATTACTGAAGGAATTATTATTAGTGATTGTTTTAGGACCGATTGTTTGTATAATAGCTTGTAAAGCACCAACTCTAGGCAATGAAACATTATTCAATAATGGTAGATTGTTCTTTCGTGCGTATTGTTGTGATATAGCTTTACGTTTACGTAAAAATCCACCTTCTGGAAATAATACTATCCATTTACGATTTACTGGTACATAAGTGTCTAATAAATGTTTGATTAAATTATTAATTGATTTATCACGTTTTGTTTTGCCAGATTCTATAAAGAAATCTTGATGTATTACACTAACAATACCAAAATTTGTATATTTAAATAAACTATCCATAATCCACATTATATTTGGTAAAATTTGTTTATGTGGATTGAATGTTGCCATTAATAATGGTACATCTCCAGTTGATTGATGGTTTGCTATAATTAATGTACGATCATCGGCACATTTCTTAATATCATCACCACATTCAATTACTGTAAAAGTAAAAAGATTACATTATCGATAAACAATAAAAATTCTATACGTATAATTGAAATTATTAAATTTAATTGACACAAGGTCGATGTTATTATCGTTAAAAAAATATCCAGAGTTGATTATAGGAAATAATCAAACAAACATCAAGGATAAATGGAAGAAAGACATCATTTCATATGCCCTTAATAAAGCATGGAAATAGTTAGGAAAATTGTCCAAAAATTGCAAATATTGTTATCAATTAAACAAATTGTTAACATTGAATAATATCAATCTAGTATTTAATCCTTATATCAATCAATTAAAGCCATAAGAAAGAATGATGTGTTAATATTTGGAGATGTCATGGAAGTGTCAAAACGGAAACAGAAGCGAAAACGGAAATAGAAATGGAAAAAATACGAAAATTTCAGGTAAAATTGTCAACGTTTCGCCAATTTTTTGGAAAACTAACAGCTAACCGGGGAATTTCTTAGAAAGACGCTTTAATTTACTAGTACACGCGAGAAAATCAATGAAAAATCAACAATTGACGGGAGAAATATGAGAAAATTAGAGAAAATACAAGCACCAAGATTATCCTCTATAGCTCAGAATTCAATCGGATTCTTTAAAAATAAAATTCATCTTCGGATGTTCCTTTAAATGTTGTTTCCGATAATATCATCAAATAATGAAATATCGATTGTTAAATACTGGAAATTCGAGAAAGATTCACTTTAGGCCTTCAATAAATTCGTATTTTTGTCGTATAATAAATTTCCGTTATATATCCGTTTAGAAAAGCGAACAAACAAATAGGAACAGAAGCGGAGATTTGTAACGTCTCTATTAATATTGTACAATTAAATTATAGGAGTGAAAAATGAATAATTCAAGACTAATTTTCCTGTTTACCTCACAATAAAAGAATCGGTCATTATATTAAAAAGACGCACAATTTTAGTCTATTTACAATGTCGAAATAGTCGAAAATAATAGATATTGTGCTCGACTTTTGTAAAATAACTATACAAACAGAATTTTTAACACACCATTAGAATATAATCAAATAATAAGAGTGATTAACCAATTAATCAATTAAAACAATCTAATATATGAATGGGATTCCTTGAATCGTAACAAATAGACAACAATAAACAATTAAGAATTAATTTGCATTCAAATCGAATATCTATTTTTACCTTCATAACCGGCTGACCAACTCCACATTGACACCATAGCTAACAGCCAATGGAAAAAATATCCTTCTATACGCCAATAAAAATCCGAATTTACTTTACGTAATGGCGATAAGAATACCATCCATAGAACATAAGTTGGTATACAATAGGCATTATTTACTAATATAAAACACAGCCTGAATACAGCTCGTAGAGTTATGTACCATTTCCTGGAAGATCATTAAAACAATAAAAAAAAACTGGAAATTAAATTACAATTTAAGAGTGTCAACATTTCATAATTACGATAAAAAATCAGTTTCTACACAGTTGATGTCAACGAGGCAAGCAAAATCAATCTACCTGTAAATATTTACTTTTGATTACGTCAAAATAAACGTTACGAATAAATCAGAAGCTACAATAAAAACTGCATCATTTATAAATAAATATTACAAATCTGTTAATTTTGATTATATTACCATACGAAAATACCCAGTTTCTTTCTCGATTTGAGATCAAATTTAGTTCAAATAAAGAAACTAACTAGTCCTTAATTTGAACAATTTCCTGACCGACAATCATACAGTTAAATACAATTATTTATTATTGTTGTTATCATTTAAATTTGTGTTCTACTGAACGATATTTTGAGAATATTCCGACACCTTTATCGATATTGATTATAACATTATCAGATCGCAGTGCCAACACCTGTGTAGAATCCGATTTGCCCCACCAAATTATTTTAATTCGAACATTATATAATAAATTTCAATATTATTCTTACTGTTGTATGTGGCGTAAATTATCCATGTTATCTAGTTGGAAAAAACCGATTTGCTCTTCTAAAATCTTCCTTTGATTATTTGTTTCGTTTAACAAATAACTACAAGTACATATCAATTTTTGAGGGGAAAAAGCTAATTTCTGTTTCGAATTCTGTGATTACTGCCAATTAATTTACAATAGTTTTAATAACCTTGTCGGTTATCCAGATTAAAAACAAAAATTCGTGGATAATTCCTCGAACTATTCTTATCACTAAAAATATATATTTATCAACAAATATTGTCTATATTGATGAAAATATTCATTATTCGGTGAACGTATTACATCACAATAATTACACCGATTAATAACAACAATAATAGTGATATAGATGATAATAATGTTGATAATGATGTAACATAATTAAATTATTTTGTCGGTTAATTAATTAAATAAATATAAAGATAACCACATCACTATTTCGATTTAAAATGAACACAAACGTGTAGAATTGTGTGATGAAAATGCCAAATTTGAGTCAAACGCAATCTGTCAAATTTGACAGTATTACGGCGACATCTAGTAGCAACTCGACCAACACAACACAGCTCTCTACTTACCGACCTAAAAATTAAAGTATTCAAGAGTATTTTTAATTTCTTTCCAGAAATTAAACAAAATTGTCTGGCTATGCTTGTGATCGTTAAAAAAAAATAATGAGTAAAAGGCCTTATATTAGAGTTGTAAGTTCTAATACAAGATAGCGCTATTTATGCGTAGTTTATAACTTATACAACCAGTAATACATGTTAGTTATTTTCTATCTGATGTCCCAGTATATTGCAATATAGAAAATTTAAACAGTTTTTAAGAGTCTGTTTTATTTTAAAGAGGTCTTAAATTCGAAATTATTGATTAATTAGTAGAAAAATTCGAGTAGTTGTAGTAATTTGATGTTTACAATCATTTTATTATCAAAATTGTCAAAATTATGGCCCAAAAGGCTCGATTAACAACATACACACAACATTATTTCAAGAAAACCCTAAGGTAGGTATAAGAATCACTAAAGAAAATTGTTAATTATTGGAAATTGAAGGAAAGGAATATGTCCCCTGCCCGGACCTATCTATAGAGACCCTATAAGTTTTCCAACATTTCTAAGATTAGATGACGCCGTTACTGAAAGTTCTAAAGAAAATATCGATTGTTACTTAAATAGAGTGACTATTATTTATTTGTGAATTTCTAATATTAATTTTGGGATTTTAGTTTCGAGAAGGCAATAAGAAAATTGCAAATATCCATTTTAGTGAGCCTCTCGATGCAGATAAGGTAAAAAAGAAGAAAGTATCTGAAACATACACCGAATATCAGTATAATTATTGCGATCAGGGTAATTTTGTTAGTTGAATTAACTATTGATTTAATTGTTAATATTACAGACAAAGAGCGTCAGTTGAAAGAGGAGTTTTTGAGGAATAAAGTGAGATTACCTGAAGATACACATGTACCTTCAACATCCTATCAAAATTCTTTTAGAAATCCCAAGGTGATCTATTCGGGGGATGTTAAATCGCCCCCAGCCAGACCGCCGGGCAACAGTAAGAAGACAACGATTCAATCCATAATTCTACTAATTATAATTTCAGACATACATGAAAGACTTATAGATTTTGAACGTGTTAGTGAATATACGGATAATATCGGAAAATACGGAGAGTTGATTATGAACAAACGATTGATAAATTAGCGAATTTCTCTAAATAACTGTCAAAATTATTGTTTGTTATCAATAAATTCTAAAATATTGACATTCCGTTAAATTGATTGAAATAGTGTCAAAATTCAGGATGGTTTTCGAACAGTTTCATACAACTTATCAAAGCGATTACACCTGGCCTCACGTGAAAACTTACGGATTAAAGTAAATGAAACCAATTAAAGAATAAATCAAACTTTTAATAGATGATTTAATAGATCGGCGGATGCTGCAGAATCGGCGAAAACAGACCAAAATCAGCCACTTTTGGATGCCAAAGTGCATCCGATTAAAGTCGGCGAATGTCCCCAATCGGAAACTAGTCGCTTCAATCAACCCGATGTCTTCTTAGAAAAGGTATTTCGTTAAAATTGTGGTTATAGAGCGTGATTATAGACAATGATTTTTAGTTGAAACAAAAATTCCCTTTTATTTATGAATGTTTACAAGCAACACCGAATCGTGAATTTTTCTCAAGAATAAATCAGGATCGTTTGAAAACAACCTACCGAAAAGATTATTGCGAAATATGTAACTATTCCAACTATAAGTAATGCTATATTTCGATATTAAAATCCTATTATTAGCGCATCTAGATGATAAGCGGCCAAAAGACGATTCGAAGACACCAAAAATACGGTTTTGTGACCGACAATTTACAACAAAACAGGCTCTAATTAGCAAGAGTGTCAGTAAGAAAGCAACGGAAGATAAGAAAAATACAGGCTATTCCGGTATTTGAGAAATTTTTTAAGAGAGTTGATTGAATCGAATTAATTTGCAGAAACACCGACTGGTATGACTGAATATCAAGATGTAATTTCGAAATTAGGCTATATGGTGATGCGCGATAAGATCCTTCACGAGGCTCCCAAATGCTAAGTGATCTGTGACAGTTGTGTCAAAATTATTGTAAATTTAAGATTTCTTCAAAATTCTCCAAATAAAATGACCGTAGACCAAAATACGCTGTTATCAAGCCAAAAAACCGACTATAAATGGCCACAAGTTGTTCCACTTACTCCAAAGTTACTCTCTGTAAAAAATTGGATTTTGTTTTAATTGTTTTCGAATTTCAGACCTACAAAGCCCCCGGAGACGACAAAACCGAAAAATTTCTACGTAACGAAATTGGTCGAACCGTATTGCCACTGCGATGCCCATCTTTACGATCCACAATTGAAGAAATATAAACAATTAAAAGACAAACAACAATATTTGACCAAAGAACTAGAATGTTTGGATAAGCAAATATCGTTGGTTTCCGGTGAAATTTTGGACCATCCATGCGATACTGACGATGAAAAATTGACGACAATCTACCAAATCGACTACAACAAACAAGGCTTTCAGTTGTTGAATCCGGAGAAATTGCACAGCAAATCCGGAATTTCACCGTTCAAAACCGGTGCTTTAATGAAAGGCTACCGAGATCCGACCAAATTCCGGTATTCGACATTCGTGAAGCCGATGATCGACATCTGTCCGGACGTTCATTTCAAACAAAGTAAGTCTTCGATTTTGAATCGCAAGAGCTGAAACTCTGGCGGATTCTATCGTTGCGACTTTGTTTTTGATACTTGGATTCGCTTTTTCTAGCTCCCCAATCGGTGCAGGATTCTACCCCAACAGTGACAGGCCGGTCCGAATATCAGGACACAGTCAGTAAAGTCGGTTGGAAATTAATGGAAACCAGTCAACAATTCGTCGAACCATCACCATCGTCTCGTCGACGTATCGATATCTGTTTATAAATTTTGATGATCATAGCTTTATTCAACAATAAAAACCGCATTTCATCCGTTTCTACCGTTGTAATTTATTTATAATCAGCACTAAAACATGTTCAATTTAATAATAATTACGAATTTAATAATCCTGATAAATGGGTTATACGATAATGGTAAGTTTGTCGATTAATATTCATCGATGATGGAGTAATTTTTAGAAATCAATCTCGAATGTCGAGGGAAACGCCACGAAAACGTTACTTTAACCGCATACTATCCCGATTATAACTCCCAGGGACTAGAGCGAGGCGATGTGGACAAATTGGGGAAAAAATTGCGAACTTTACAGGTATTTCCGGTAAATTTCCAGCAATAAATTCTAATAATTTTCCAACAGGATTACCTAGATGATCGCACAAGTTTCGTTACTTTAGCAATGGACGATCGATTATCACTTCCGTATGGCATTGAAGTCTGTGTACCGGAATTAAATCAGCATTTCGGCCACCGGATCCGTTTACAAGTACGTGATAGTTCGAATGATTTAGACGGTAGTGGCTATAGAAGGGCTGAGATTTGTGTACGTACAGAGATTGATAGCTATGATGTTTCTGTTAATAGACAAGTGGCATTGGTTTTCGTCTAATGGAAGATTTGTTTTAATCATTAATTATTATTGATGAATTATGATGACATTTAGTCTTGAATTATTTTTGGGTGAGATAAATAAAATTGTGTCTTTGAAACTCTATAATGTATCCGTACGTACGTGTAAGTATCCTATTTTGGTACTTGAAAATAAGTTTTGTGAAATAGATTTGTTTGTCACGTTGGCGAATACGTGCATCTTTAATAGATCATGGTGTACAAACAACTCAAATTTGTTACATTGTCAATGTCATTATTGTTTGATCATTGAATTTGTAAACGGAACGATTAAGGAAATTGAAAACTGTCCAATTACACCAGAAATTCGCATTCGAATTGAATTGTTATTCGATAAATTTCCATATCGTGCTTTAGTACTTTTCCTAGAGTAAGCCTAAGACCTAAGCCATGATAATTGCAGTTGGCTTGAATGATAACACACAAAAAGGCACGACAATTGAAAAAGTCGTCAACCTTTCATTCGTTATCAGCAATTATAATTTGGACATTTAAAATAGCAACGCAAAAAGCAACAATTTTTTGATAATAGTTAAAAAAAATTGCAAATACAGTGTTTCGAATTTTCGCAATAATTTATTTACGTTTGTATTTTTATTTAAAAAAAGCAACAATAATTGTTATAATAATCATAATAATAACAATTAAAACAATATTGTAATCAAGTTGGAACTTTTGACTCTTTTTAATTCAAATTGATTCGTTTAATTAAGAAGAATTTAAAATCACTGTACACGAAATTTATTTAACATGATTACATAACTGATGACCAATTTAATCGGTTATAAATGTATGTGTGATGCAAAAAATAGAGAGTTCAAGTTGAATTAACGTCATTTTTCTAGGTTTACAGTGTCAAATCGATTTATACCGGGCGTTCTCAACACGACGACCAATCTGAGGGTAGTTGGCGGCAGTTTTCTTGTTCTTATTTAAATTCAAAAATTAGAGTCTCTAGTTACTCTAATTGTTACACTTGGGCCAAAATAGGATACTGTCTTGTTCTGTTTGTTTGAGTTTAACTGTCAAGTAAACGGATTTAAACGAGACAATTCTTGGTAACTTCAATTGATGCATTTCTGATGTTCATATGAGCTTTTGTGGGGCTCCAAGATTGAAAACAACGCCGGCGATTGGAAGTAGGAATATTTATAGTTATCTTTTCTAATCTTGTGTCACAAGATTAGAAAGAGAAGAGGGTTTTAATTCGTATTGCCAGTACTGTATAGATTGGTGTCTCGGTCTTTGGTTCGAGATGATTCTTCCTACATATTTCGAAAATGGGCACATCTTAGGTCACTCGATGCTTAATATTAACAATTATGCAATTTCTATGGTAGATGGGACGAAAGTTAGGAATTAAATTGGACTGTAATAGAAATCGGCGTCTAGTCGCTTCTACCACTTTACGCCAATTATTGTTAGAGTAGAAAATTATTCGTCAAAAGAGCACAGTACGTGTCACCTCTATTATCTTTAACAATAAATACTAATAAACCTATTAAAGTCCATTAAATTATTAATAGATTGATGATAAGTGCACGTAATTTTCGAATTTGATTTAGAAAATATTTCATTTGCTTTAACGATTTTTTTTAAATATAGAAAATACATTTGTAATAATAATAATGATAATCGTAAAATTGTAGATAATTGATTTTATAATTGTTAAATTATCGAAAATTCCAAAACTGTCATTCGATAGAAATAATTGTGTTTTTATGATAAAATGATACATTGTCTGGCGCTGTGGCTGGTCATTTTTCTTCCAATTTATAAATAAAATATTGTTTAGAGAAAGCAATGACCCTCTGCACTCATTATAAATGTTTATAGTATTATAATAATACAATAATAATAATAATAATAATAACACATTTCTATAATTTCTATAAATATAAAATACCGATTATAATAATCTAGGTATAAAATCTATTCTTGGAAAAACAATACGTTACTATGTCTGGTTGTGAGGACGTTGAGCTTTTTACAATGTAAATAATCCAATTTGTCGCTCAATTCACCAAAAAAAAAAACGCCAACTCTCCCGCATTCAACTCTATTCAGGCGAAATTCGTTGGGATTTTCTATATAAATAATTATTGATGTAATTGTGGAATAAAATCGACAACAAATTCGATAACAGGACGTGCCACAATTTGGAGATTAATGACATATTTATGATCAATACAAAGTTCGTTTTAGGAGAAAATCAGCAGAATTTTTCGTGCAAATTTCACAATAAACGATAAAGTCGATATAGTGTTTTTGATTGGAATTTCGACCAAGTTGAAAGCTCGAAAGCTCCGGCGAATGACCGGCCGACCGTCTGCTTAGGTGACTAAATTCAAATTAATCAATTAGGATTGGAAGAGTACACAGTATTGTGGTGATTTTTAAGTGTATATACATGTGATTTGTTCACTACTATAATGATGATCGTTCTTTATAAATAACATTTGTTTAGTTTATAGTTGTTCAGTTTGTAACAAGTTGCCGTTCTAGATACATTTTAAAATACGGATTGTTTGTAGAATTTTGTAATGATTGGAGTTTCTTTGATATTTTACCAACATTTATTCGGTGATGTCGTTTATAAAATTGATAAAGTTTTGTTGTAAATTGCGCAATTTTACTGGAATGATCATTGGGGACCCAAGGCGACATTCAAGGTAATCAACAAGAATTTTCCAAAAATCCATACAATTGATAAGCACCTGTACCTGTATATTACGCCCAAATACTGGCCATATTTCACAGCTTTTACTCATTTATAACACAATCAAAATTGATTTGTTCCAGATGGATCTCCGTTGGTTATTTTTCATCGTTATTGCGCTACTTTATGGATATCCCTTATGCCAAACTGAGAATTTATCCAACAAACACAACATATCAACAACGAAATATTGCGGTAAACGTCTATCACAAACTCTATCGGCTGTATGCAACGGCATTTACAACACACTCAACAAAAAGTCGAACAGTAAGTCATCAATTATGCTGAATTTTCCAATAAAATAGCAAAATTTTCGTTTAGTCTACGACAATAGTTTCTGGAATGCCCAATTCACATCCGATATCCAGAAAGATGGCGAGTACCCTTTTCGTAGTAAAACTGGTGCAACATCATTGATAACGAGTTTTCGTCGGCGCCGAAAACGTGGTGTTTTCAATGAATGCTGCCAGAAGCCGTGTTCGTATGAAGAATTGGCGTCGTACTGCGGCAAATGATCACCCCCCAAAAAGCACAAAGCAGTGACTTAAATTAAACAGAAATTCTTATTATTCTGTGTATTTACGTTTGTGTATATGTGTCGCGATTCTCTTCTACTTCTCCACTCTTTTTCTTAGTCTTCTCCACTCATTCTTCGATTGTGATTCGTGTACTTTCTAGATCAAAATTTGTGATATTATTATTATTGTTATTATTATTTTAATAGTTAGCTTTTATTGAATCGGAGCGCTTTTTGTTTATTAAAAAAAAATGAACTGCATTAAATACAATCCAAAAAGAACTTGATTATACAGAAAGTTGAAAAGAAAGTCGATTAAAAATTGTGTGGTATTGAACGATTTAAATATATTGACCTTGTGATAAATGCAAATATACTGTACGTTTAGGTAAATTCTTAGCCTGTAAATACATATAAAAAAACAATTATTAAATGTACAACAATAATAAACACAATAATAAATTATATATTTTCACTCGTGTAAAATTCAGTCACCGAAATTATTTTACAGGCGCTAATTCGTGGGATTGCTGGTAGATATTGGTACAATAATCTTCACATAGATCAAAAATACCTAAGGTTATCACAGTAGGTACAGTTCATGGCATCTAGCGAAAAAAATACTAGTAAATATTTATATAAATGATAACATAACATCTAATTAAATTTAATTTCTTCATCGTAATTTAAAACGATTTTATTGCAAAACTATAAATTCCAAAATTCCGATCTATATTAATGATTTTTATCCATTTCCTATAATTATTCCTTGAAATACACAGCTGATAACCCGAAAATCTAGTCAAAATTCAATCCGACACCCATAGCTGTACCGCGCGTCCCCTAATAATGCACCCGTTAAATTTAGTGTTGGAAAGCTTCAATTATCGACGCTTGTTCTAATTTTCGGCCTGTTATCGTCGAATTTATGTTTGAAATTTTGTATGTATCTACAGCGTGCTTGAATTGGGTCATATTTTTGCGTGAATTTGTTTATTTGATAAATAAAACTTACCGATTTGGTGTGTTGAAAACATCCGGGACCATTCAGTTCAACAATATCAACAAGAAAAATTAACCAGACATAATATACCTGATTGTAAGTTCATCGTTATCGCATCTAAAATGATTCCTTAATTAATCCCTTCCTAATTACAGTTTGTTCTAGCTCTTGGGCTACTTATACGAAGTTACAAAGTACAATCGGACGTTCCAACGCATGGGCAAACCTGGCGTGATTTTTGAGCTAAATTCATGATTTTTCGTCCTGATTTTGAGAAGATGCAGCCCTAAATCGCCAATTAACTTACAGTTGAGTTTTTGAGGTCCTAAGGCATTGTTTGCCCAATCGGTTTTTAACGAATCTTGTTCGTAAGTCGATTTTTGAAACACTTGCAGCTAGAACTTACAGTGAGTCAAGAATACTGAATTTGGTAATAGTTTATTATAAATAATTTCAGACAATAAAGCACCAACGTTTAAAGGAAACGGTTTTTATCACAAAGTTTTGCAATTTTGTTTTTCTCTTAAAATTTCAATATTTTTAAACGATATTACATCACATTTTTTTCAAAATTCACGTCAAAAATAACAATAATTATTTTGATTGTTAACATTAAGATAATTTTCTTAGAATCCAACAAATCAAATCAACAATTTGATATTTTTAATTCTAATTCGCTCACTAACACCCTCAATTTCCGGCACTTGTGAATATCTATAATTTACATAAGTGTAATTATTATTACACAATCTTATATAGGTGTAACTGTTGTAAATTGCATACCAAGCCAACCAAAATAAGCCTAAAATTTAAGCAAATAAACCAACAATCTTCTAATTAATCGACTAAAATTACCAACAAAACCGAAATTGATTAAATTTTGGACTTGATCATCTTTCGGTAGATACAGAATCGAATAAGTTGTAACCATTACGAAAATCGGACCAGTAAAATACAGCCATGGCAATAACAACAAATGATTCCGCTAAAAATCAAACAAATTTAGCCAAAATAAAAGTTCTACGATGATCATCACCTTAATTATGCCTGCATATAAGAGAGCGATGACTATAATTTGTAACAAAGTCACTAAAATAATATAAAGGGCTTGATTCAAATCGACCAAGTCTTCAAGATTGATGATATCCATAACGGTTTCATAAGTTCGAAACGTTAAAATCATCTAAATGTAGTTGATTTTGTTAGAAATTTGAGAAGATTTTGATTTTTCTACTCACTAAATGGAAGGTTGCAATTAGAAACGGTAGATAGATTGATGTTTGTTGATTGAATTTCAATAATCGATTAATAAACAACATTTTCGTTACCGATTTGATTCTTTATCGTTCTAACATTACCTATTCATAAATGATAGAAATACTGAATTATTGATATGTATCATCGATTATTTTATCTTATCAGAGGGGAAACTTACAACAAATAGATAAGATTGTGTTCTATATTTATAGGGAGAGGCATTTCCACAAAACAGATTTAGTAGGTTTCCCAGAATTTGGCTAAAAATTATACCATCGCTCGAAATTATTCAATCTTTATGTTATTCGAAACCTTATTGTTGTGAAGATTTAGAAATTAATGAAGAATTAGTAAAGAAAAGTTACAAAATAAAACAAAATTTATCTAATTTCCGATCGTACAAATCTACGTCACATGCAACCCTCTCATTATACATTTCGAATGGAAGTTACCCTAAATTGTTTAACAAAAAGTCAACTCTATCCTATAATTTCAGATTTATTCGGTTTTATAAGAGAAATATGAGCAAATTTATATTAAATTCTACACAATTTGGTAATGGTATCGGTTAAGATTGCCAGTTCAGTATATTCCCATTATTTCAAAATATTTGCAATTCTTATGCAACCAAGTCTACGTAGACTACCGCACTGAATCAACTTGATCGATTTAAACAGACAATGAAAGTTTCTGGAAAAAAATCGGCCGATTCCATTCAACGATTGATTAAAACTTGAATTGGTTGAAAATTAAATTAGTTTCTATTAGCGCTTTAATTTTCCAATTTGCGATTATTATCAATACCTTGAACTTTAGCAAACTGGTATAAATACCATCATAGTTTCGGAATCTTGAAACAAATATCTGAAAATAGTCATTACAGTTCTTATGAAAGTTTAACAGGCATGCTCGATTGTAGCCTAGCTTATCAATAATTCAATCTATCAAATATCAGACTGAAAAAGGTCAAGCGAAGGTATTGTGAGAAGATTAACATATAAACATAATTTATGATTATCGATTGATAGCCAGATCAATGTATTCGTTTCAATAAAACTTCCATTAATCAATGCGTATATAGTGGCGTTATCTTGTCCAATTTTAAGTGCACAATTAAGACCCGTATCCATTGCTTTAGACAACGTATAAAGCACACGAACACAGTGGTGGCGACGTTTTTTCCCGTCACCCCATTAGAAAATCGATCGTTTAGACAAAGAAAACGAATGTTTGTAACGTGGTAGGGTTGTATTCAATCATAACCCAACGTGCTTCCACTACACCACCACCATTATCAATAATAACAAGTGACCTAAACGAAAATTCGGTTTAATTGAAAAAAATGATTGATTACAAAACAACACCAACACCGACACCAACCACCGGTAATGAAACTCTTCTAGATCGTGTTCCATCCGCCACTAATGAAAATACAATTTCGCTCACATGGTTGTGGGAGATAATCGTACGAACAAAACGTCTACCTGGTGAGTTTTATTCAAATTATTAACGCGATAGATTAATTTTGTTGATTGTTAGAAAATTTGGATGCTAAAGTTTTATTTTTGGTACTCCGCGACCGGCTTAGAAATCCAGAACGGGAAGTCCGCCAGAATGCTCTACGCGTTCTAGCCGATTTAATACCGGTAGTCGATCAAAACAATTTAGATGATTATATGGAGATTTTGTTTCAAGATTTGATTGTTAATTTATCCTACCCGGCTCCGGCTGTGCGTAAAGGCGCTATAGATGTGGTCCGGATCCATCTCAAACATACTCAACAGCCGAACGAGATTTTTAAGAAATTTCTAACGGCAATACCGCGAGATAATCACCTAATTTTAGGCTTAATATTAGCAACACCGTATTTGGTTAATATTAACGGTATCAGTCGTGAGATGTTGGTGTTTGTTCTACAACAACTAACCGAAGGTATCAAACAGGAATTCCTTAAAGAAGCCTCATTGAATTCGTTGGTGAAAATACGGAAACGACTCGGTAAAGAACAGTTTAATTCCCTACTAGATTCGGGAACTATTCGAGAATTTGAAGAGATGTGTAAAGTGGAGAATCTAATTCTAGAATCAACTAGTGATAATGTAATTTTGGAGACGGAAATTACTCTAGATGCGGGTCCGGCGATCACTATGCAAATTCATGAAGAAACAAGATCAACGATGAACGAATTTAGTGATAGTGATGACGATTTCAGGTGAGTTGTCTCGATTAGTTTTCAAAAATTTTAACCATAAATTTACAGAAAACACCGTCCGTTTGTTCAAATGTTAACTGATGATAGTGAAAGTGATGTTTTATTGAATCGTAGTCCGAGAAAAGTGCATTTCGGTGGTGAAATTGTAAAAATGCGCACACCAGAAAGTGACAGTAATCAACCCAGTGATGATAACGATGTCCAGACATCATTGATTATCGATCGTCCGACTAGTATTAAAATAACAGTGAGTGATAAAATCGCCGCTATAAAGACACGTCACAAAAGTTTGATACCAGTCAGGATAACGACAGGATCATATCCGACGTCGCCTAGGAAAGAATTGGTGATGAATAAACGTCTGCATAGATCGGCGCCGGAATTGAGGAGGAATCAAAAATCGAAAATACCATTGAGACATCGACAAACAATCCAAAAAACCCAAATCGATCGCAACAACAACAATGATAAAAATACGAATCCAATGAGCCATAGGGATGTTGAAATATTACACAATTTGTCCCGAAGTCCGGTTCCAATAAAGGAGAGTGAAGCTGAAAAATTGATCGTTTACAACAGTTTTCAGGTGTGTAATGATGACGTAAAGAAGGAAAAGGATCCAATTCTGCGGCGTATTATTGATAATCTACAAGAAAAGGTAAATATAAAATAGGTCATTGGGAAAATATTTGCATTTCTAGCAAAGATTTAGCGTGATAAAATACATTAATTATCAACAATTATTCCAAATGATACCCAACCCTGTTTCATAATTACATAAAAAGTGTCATTGCCCTTATTTTACTATTTTATTATTCAAATAAACTAAATGACACATATTGATTGTGTACATTTGTAAAAATTCCAACTATACCAGTAACCATATAATAATAATAATAAAAATAACACGTAAAAGATTGTACGATATTAAGGGTTGGAAAATTTAGGACATTAACCTTTTTTTGCTTGTCTTGAAATCTGTCACAATTGTATTTTTATTATAATTGGACACGTTTCGTTTTCTAGGACATTCGTATTCAAAGTCGTAATTTGGATGAGTTGCTTGTTTTATTCAAAGAAAATTCGATAATTGTAACACAGGACAACATTGAACCACTTTTGCATGCTTTATTCTTATGCGAAACCAACTATCGACTACAGAATCGAGTACATGTATGTATAATTTAACTCTCGATTATGTATACGGGGCCGGCCAGGCGAATTTATAGGGATCTTTCGATTTTAACTACCACCTGTTTCACTTAAATCGTCCTAACTCTTATCCGATAAGCAGTTTGAAAAATATATAGATTTATAGGGACTTCCTGGGGATTATTTCAGCAAAATTCGAACTTTGTAGCTCATCGAAAAGTTATCAAACAATCAATCACGGTTTTCCTGAATGGGTCAGGTAAATAAAGTGACTCAAAGATGCTCCTTTTTCACTTTTCTCCGAGAAGGAATGTTTCGCTTTTATTCTAGAATTGAGGAAAATAAAAAATATATTCAACGAATTTTTTGACCAACTTCCTGATGAGTTACACGGTTCAACTTTTGACTAACTGATCCTATAGACTTTAAAATATTTTTCAAATAATAGGTTTTTCCATAAGAAGAACCATTTAAGTGAAACATGCGGTATTTTGTTCAGTTTGTTGCATTTAGAGCAACTTTTAGAGACATTAAAGCAATGCACGATCAGTTTTTAGTGCCAAAACTAAGACTCTTACTCAATTTTTTGACCAACTCCACTCTTAGATCAAAACCGAAACAATTCAGAAAATTACCCTTGCTTTTCTCCCCAATCCAGGAGCTCCTCCAGTTCATCATTACAACCACCGACCGACAACTCCTCTACGACTCTATGCAACTCTTCGGCAACAATTTAGTAAAAATCGAATCATCGCAAAGTATCCGTTTGAGTCTACAATTAATGGAGAGAACATCACCACGTCGATTTTTCGATCAATTAGCAATCACCGAACCAAAAGAACGCGTGTTACAAATTCTAATAGCAGCATCACGAATTTTCCCCAGTTCAGATGTTGATATAAATCGGGGTGTACAACTAGCTTTTGATGGTATGAAAGATACAGGACGTGCTGTTAAACAAGCAGCACTGGAAGTTTTAGCTAGTTTGGCGCAAATTATCGGTAATAGTAGAATTTTGGAGATTATTAAAAATATCGCTAAGGATCGTGACGATTATCAAGAACTTCTACGAATCATTCGAACCAGGTAGGGATTTAATTAATCATCGGGTTTGTTTTGATGATTTCAATTTTATAGATTATCAAGGAAACAATTACCAATGGTGGATGTTAACGGTAATATCCGTTATTCGAGTCCTAGAGAACAAGAAGAATTGGATTGGTTATGTGGTGGTGTTATCAGTATACGTAAAACAATGTCGTTGAATTCGATTAAATTACCATCGAATAATTATTGGAAATATAATCTACGACATAATTTTGACGTTAACAGTAATCCATCTTATGATTTGGATATTACTAAGAGTTCAAATAGTGTAAGTTTTTTTTAATTTGTCTTTGATTATTTTTTTATATTTCAATACATGCAAATGAATTATTATGACGTCAACTAGCGTCAATCATGCAAAGTTATGCTGTAGACCGGGCGTATTGTCGTCTAGAAAAGGGTGTCATTTGTTAGCCAGTTTGTATTGATCAACCGCTAAACAGTTGCTAAAACAACTACCATTTGATTCATTTTGAAATAAGTGTATTGTTAGAATGTTATTATGTCGATTATATACTCTTCGTCCTTTATCTTTAAACAATTATTTTGCGGTATTAACTCGATTTAATTTAAATCAAATCGTATTTTAACAATTATTGTTGATTTATAGGAAGATTCATCGAATACAACAAGTAAAGAACGAATATGGGCGATAGATGGGACGAATTTCCCCAAACTAGACAACGTCGGTCAAAAAGGTATGAATTTAAACAAATCCTAAATAATTCGAATTATTAATCGGAAATCTTTAGTTTCTCTATATCCGGTGTATGTTCTTGAGGAAAATCAAAAATTCTGCGATAGAAGACGATCAACATCACCACCGAGAAATCGACGTCGTAACGAAACCCAAAAACGTCGAAGTTTCCGGCATAATGATCAATTCCGGAAAAGTTTCTCATCGGAACAAATCTATAATGATAATAATGGTAATCATCGATTAAACGACCAACCGTCATCCTATTCGTTATCGAGTCGATCATCGACAACATCCACAGGATCATCGACGAAAAATAGCGGTGTTTGGTTCAAATCTGGCATACCGATTCCAATCAATACGAATGATACGAAATTGAAATTGCGCTACAATCGCAACCATAACGATGGGTATGCAGGGCCGGTGATTGCTCAGGAAGCTTTCAGGTGAGTGATAAGCGACCATCTCAGCTGATTTTCTGCAATATTGCCAATATTTTATGGTACATACACGCTATATTTAAATTCTGTATTTGCTGTATATTTAATTATCCTACCAGACATTCAGTAGAGCCCAGTAACCTTAATTTAAGAGGTCAATTCACTTTGAAAGATTAAACTTGTGGGGTTTCCTCATGGATAAGAAGCAAATATGCCCGATTTTTAACAAATTGGAAGCCTAGAAACTAGCAATACACGAAAAAATACAGTGGCATACAAGAATTAGGGGTTGCCAATTGTATTATAAAATCCAGTATTATTAATTTATGAGAAAATAGTGCCTTTCTAAATACAACCAATTGAGGATCGAATCTAGCGCTTTTCCTCACTGGGCTATAAAATCAATCAGGTTAATCGTCTAGTTGGAAAAACGGTAAAACTATCGACTTTATAACTGTTCCATTGTCAACATGTGGGTGATAAATATCCTTGCATTCTACGTAAACGATTCACAATATTTCCAGAAAGTGAAAGAAAAATTTCCAAATCGAAAACGTTTCAATATAAACGAACGAAAGAAACGTATCGATTTTCTTAATTGTCAGTGAATTAAATGCGTGAATTATCGATCGTTTTCGTCCTTTATTATGCTGGAATAGATGTGTGAATTTTAATAAGGTCACCCCTATTTTTCTCTATTACCACCTTGGAAAAAAATTCATAAAAATTCCTGTGTTATTATTGCAAGTGGTCAGTTTTCTAATTCAGTATAAGTTACAATAGAAATAGGTAAAGTCGATAAGTAAATGATGACGTTATTGTTATTTTTTCTGCCATCGACCTATGACCGCTCTATAAGAATGGCGGTATTTTGAGGGCAAATGGGTGCGGGGGTGGAGACGCCGGTCAGCTAACAACTAGTAGGTATTATAATCAATGCGACCACCACACTTTGGAATTAGTTTTGAAACAATCGTGTGCCAAAGCTTTTAGTAGACACAAAAAAAAATCAAATCAAATAAATATCGTGAAAAAATGTTGTGTACAAGTCCGGCATTTCTCTCGAAACCGTTCGAAAAATCGTTGAAAACAAACGCATGGACCTCACAAAATAAAAAATGGACAACATGGATGTGTTGTCCATGTTTCAAACGAAAACACGCAGTAGCCCCCGCTGAAGAATCAAGACGAACTTCAGCTACAATATCAATTAAAATAATTGAAGAAAATGATGAAACAACACAGTGAGTCACTCCTAATCAATCCATTTATCGATTTCTCCATTTATAATAATTTATTTTTAATAAACAATATTATTGTATTGTATTACAGGACGAAAATAGAAAATACGGAAGACTCACCTGTAATCAGTCGCGATTCACCCCAACAACCACCAAGTCCTCAACCACCGGCGCCACCACCACCTCGATCGTCAGGTTCTGAATCTTCCGGATATTTCACACCACCACCTGAACACCATCTGAAAGATCAAGTATTAGAACGTTACGTTTCCGAGGAGACTTTGGAGGAAATCAACAATAGCGCCCCATCACCGGAGCCCAACTTTCAAATAATCGCCGATTCCGAAACTGAAAACCATGAAGTAGCTTTCGTTGTATGTTTTCCTTATAATTATGTCGATTTTATTCGATTTTATATGAATTTTCCAGCGTCAATCTTCGGGCAGTTCGGTAGCTTTGAGCGAAGACCCGGAAAAGCGTGAATCGAGTATCGATCAAGTTGATAATGAAGAAGATCATCGAAATAGTCCATTGAGTGGGTTTGATTTTAACGAAAATCGTCGCAGTTTCGATCAGTGTTCCAAATCGCGCTCTGAAGGAAATATAAATTGTATCCTACCGGAAATTGAGCGTAAAAACGTCAATTCTGCCCCACCATTGAACGAAATTATAAATTTTAACGTTGTGCCTTATCGTTATCCGGAATCACCACCACAACAACAACAACAAACCCCAATTCAAACAACACTACCCGGTTCTGTAGCATCATCGGATCAAAATCCGGCGAAACAATCCGATGATGAAGCACCGAAACGTTTGAATCGACGTAGCATTTACTCCAGAGGTTCGTTGAGAAGGAGTCTATCGTCGAAACCGTTGGAAATTCGGCCGTATAGTCGACCGAAAGAAGCTCTGTTGCAAGGTTTAAATCAGATGAATAGTACAGATTGGGAGACGGTGATGCAAGGTTTGAATTGTCTGACTCGATTAGCTCAACACCATCCGGAAGTTCTAGAAGCGCAAATCCATGGAATTTGTTTTGCTTTGGCCAGGAATATCAAGAATTTGCGGTCACAGGTGGCACGGGCGGCTTGTCGGGCTGCCAGTGAGGTGTTTGCGACGAGCCGTAGAGGCATAGATATGGTAAAAATCGATTAATTTCGTCTAATTCTTATTCAATTGTGGTTGATTTTGTAGGAATTGGAAGAATTGGCCGGTCCTCTTTTACAACGTACTGCCGATACGAATAAATTTCTAAGGAGTGACGCTAATGCCGCCTTAGATATAATGAGTTTAAACTTATCAGTACCACGTGTCGTTGCTATTGTTACAAATAAAGGTTCCACACATCAGAATTGTATTGTCCGGGCGGCTGCTGCACGGCTTTTGAGCGATATAGCTGGACGGATTGGTTGCGATAAAGTCTATCAATTGCCGAAGGAAGCAAAGGAGAAATTCTTTATTGTTGGTGCCAATAGTTTAACAGAAGGTAGTTTAGATGTAAGGAAACATGGAAAAACTCTAATGGGTACTTTGTGCAAACATCCACATTTTCATCGGGTACTCGTTGAATCGGTACCACCACATATTATCAGACATATAGCAAAAACACTAAATTCACTTAATTAGATTTTCTTTAATGATAGAAAGGGAATTGGTGCATTCATCGGCATCTTCCAATTATCGGTTTTGTTATTTTCTCTAATGTTTGTAAATTTGAAATGTAATTCGGTTAGCAGAGGAAATGTAGAGTGATTTAATAAAACTGTTATTTCTAACTCATTTTCATTAAACTGGTAATCTAACTCACCCCTTTAATTGTCTTGTTCTAGAATTATCACCAAATTAAGTTATAATTACTCGTTTCTTTTACGTAAAAACTCGAAGTAAACTAGCGTCCTCTATGGGACAGTTCGGTAAATTACCGCAATATTGAGTAGTTTAGTAACATTCGAATAGATGGCGGAAGTTGTAAATGTTCAACAATAATTCCCTGCGATTCCACTTGTGATTTGTTGGAATAATTGCGATTATATATTGTGTGACCAATCGGTAGAGTTGCAGAATTAGGCGCCAATTTTTCAATTTCTATTAGTATTTCAAAATACTTGTTGATACGATTTCTATTCTTTTCTCTATTGTAAGTTCGAATGTATTGATTGGTGGCCGGTCGTTTAAATAATGCATCCGGTTGAATAACAAATTAAGTCGATTGACCGTTTTAAATAGAACTCTCGTTATACTTGCATAGATTATCTAACTAACAAGTATAAGGTAATAGAGACAATAGTCGTGTTATATTATTATTATCATCGTATTGTAAAACACAACATGCAAACAAATTAACGATAGATAAAAGGCGGTAGAGACCGTGAGAAATCAACAACTGGCCATAAAACGTCCACTTTTAAACCAATCAATTATTCACAATTCACAATTATACGTAATTTTATTGTGTTTTATTGTCTCATTGTTATCTGTTTTTCCAATAATACCAATACGTTGGAATTGTGGACTTGTGGAGAATTAATTTTGGTAAAAATCGGTTTCCAGAGACGATCTCTTTGATTAGAGACCGCTTGTATTTTCTAAATAAATCTCGAATTACTCGTATAATGATAATAATAGCAATATTAGTGCGCGGTATATTTGAAAGGATTAAGTTTTTCCTTTTGGTTTTGTGTAAATTCGAAAAAAAATCCGAGATGGTAGTAGTGTGAATAGGAGCGGAACTTGTCGTTAACAAAGACCTAATGTAAGACGAGACGTTAATCAGGAATGGGTGTATAACTAGAGTGAGCAACCAGAGACGGTTACCTTTAACAATCTAATATTGGTATTTAAGATATAAATATTTGATTGACCTGCAAATTTTCTTAAATTCATTGGAAATAATGAGGTGTGTTGAGTTAAACAAGTGGAATTCTCGTTCGTTTTTGCCGATTAATTTGTATTGGATAATCACTAATCATCAACGGTAGCGCCGTATAATAATATCGTATACAGTTAGCCGCCATTGTATAATACCATGCAACGTCATTGTCGACAATGGACAGATAAGCTGACTTGGTATCATTATCTGTACCACCAATCATAAGTGTTAACAAACACACAACATCTATAATCAAGACAGAAAACCGCCCGGTTGTTACAAACAGACAATAATAGTGATGGTTGGTATCTTTGTTGGAATTTACAATTTTATAAATATCGAAATTATTCATCTACCGATCCATCAAATCGTTCCATACAATTAAATTTCGTCTATTGTTTGAATTGTTTGTTGAAGGCAAACATCCACCTGTCTTGTACTTTTTTTTTAATGTGGAAAATATCCGGGATTTTGTCATCAAGCTTTCACTTTAATTAAAGAAAAACCTCGTTAAATACAAACAATACAATAACAAAAGAGAATTGTAATGGCGGCGGCGATATGTAGAGACAGATGAGGTGCGGTAGGACATCATAATACACACATACATAGAAATTATGGCCGCCTTGACGTCTTTTCGACATATAAATACGATTTAATATAATGCAAACTGTGAACATGAATCCCTTTCCGGTCGTCTAGATGACGGCTTTCAGCTGTCGACATGTTACCACAGACCTGTAATTTACACTGAAACCCGGCCATTGTTAAACGAAAATTGACAACAAAGCAATGTCATCATCACCACCACCACCACCACATAGATAAAAACGAATAAAAATCTTACTCGTAAATTACTCAGTATTTCCATCAAATTCGCCCTCATTCCATTTGAATTGTTTGAATAAAATGGAACCTCTCAACTGCAGCTTTTTACAAATTTACCCTTAAGTGGCCGAATGGTGGTTGATGTTTATTCCTTCATTGAAGACTTAATAGTCGAATACTGTCCTTTAATCCGATTAGAATTTAAACGGTCACCCATTCAATTTCGATTGAAATTTTTATTCCGTTTCGTTGAACATTGAGTGTCATTTTTTCCTCTCTTGTTGTTGTAAAGACGGTACAATAAAGGGGCAGTGGTACGGAAAACGCAAGTGACACACTTAGAGCGAATAGAGAAAAGAAAGAAAACAGCATTCTTCATATTCTCTAAATACTTGGAAGGAAATTTTGGTGATTTTTATAAATTGATCATCAATTGAAGGATACAAAATTGCAGCTGTTTCAACGCCTATTTTCGTCCATCGTTCTATCCTTAAATGTATATGTGTGTAATTAATAAAAATGCTATAATTTACTTTGAAATGTGTTAATTTATCTGTTCGTATTTTACGACGCCCTCGACTTTGGCTTTGGTGTTGGTGTTGAGAAAATGACTGGGCGTTAACTGGAATGGATCACGCCCAATATTACGCCAATAGAACTACTGGTTCTGATTCTTGTTAATTTTATGTAAATTACATGAACATTGTAAATTATAATTCGTTTTTTTCTGCTTAATTTTCTCCTTATCTACCAACACAACATAGGTATCTGTTCTACATAAATTATAATCTATCGATGTTAATAAGAGGCATTAATAAATTAGGTTTTTTTTTTGAAACGTTCTAATAATTAAAACAGAACTACTGTTGATTTTATGGTTTATAAATAATTTATTTAGACAGAAAAAAATGAATCGATAATTATCATTGATGTGGAATAAAGTTGACAGATCGACATTCCAACAAGTGTCACTTAATGCACTGTAGCGAAAAAGCACGACTCTATTTTAGTCCCTTATTTAGCCCTTCGATTTGTTAATCAAATTTTTTATTGTTCATTTTAGGCGGTCTTAGCTTAAATTAGAGACTTCTCGCCAAATTAAAGCAAAATTTATTAAAATTTTTGAGTTAAAGTATTCCAAAACTTAGATTTTGAGTTCAAAATTCATGTTATAAAATGATTTGAAGGGTTAAAACCGCTTTGTAGCCAAATTTACCAAAAATTGTCATTTTGAATAGAATCTTCAGACTAAAATTTATTAGAAGTGTTCGAATTTTATTCTAGCTTTCTAGCCATTAGAAGGCAAACTTTGACAAAATGGTTCAAAATTTGTGTTAAAAGTTCAAAAATTTGCTGAAATTGAGTTACTAAAATTCCAAATTATAAAGCTCCTCAAATAAATTGTTAGTCAAAAGTCTTCTTTTCACAAATTTATAACAAATTTTATTAGAGATTTATTAGAAAAACTGTTGCAATCTTAGCTTAAATTTAAAAGTTCTTGCCACTTAGAAATACAATAAAATGCGCTAAAAATCTAAAATACTCCAAAGGCTTTGGATTCTTCTTTCATCAAATTGATGAAAAATTGATAATTTTCAATAGAAATTTTATCTCTAAATTTAGAAGAGTCTAAATTTCATTAATCTGGCTACAAGGAAACCAAATATTAACAAAATTCTTTGAAATTTGAATTGAAATTTTCAAAACTTGATGAAAAATGACACAAACTCCAACTAAAAAGTTACCAAAACTTCAAAAAATAAAGCTGTCCAGATGAACGGTTAACAAAAAGCCTCTTTTTGCAAATTTATGACAATTTTTTTAGGAGTTGATTAGAAAAACTGCCGGGATGGAATTTTTTGAGCAAAAATGAGCTTCAATTTGAGACTTCCCGTTACTTTACAAATTCATTAAAAATTTAAAGTACCCCAAAGCTTACACTTAATCGTCTCTTCTGTAGCCAAATTTACTAAAAACCGAGTTGAAGTATCTGCTTCAAAGCTTACACTTCGAGTTCAAAATTTTTCTTAAAAATTCAAATTTGAAGCGTCAAAAACGTAGCCAAACCGACGGTCTAGACAAAAAACGTTTTAGAATTGGCGACTTTTGTTCCAAAAATTTACTAGAAATAGAAATATACCTAAAGTTTATTCTTCAAGCCTCTTGTAGAGAAGATTCAACAAAATTTGAGGTAAAGTTACTCGAAACAAATTAAAAAGTTACAAAATATAAAACTTCCCCAGATGAACTGTTAATTAATTTCACAAATGTATAACAAATTGTTAGAAATTCGTTAGAAAAACTGCTTTTTATAATTTAAACATGAACTCAACAATTAATATGAAGGTAATCAAGGTGAAAAGAATAAATCCTACAAATAAAACTAACACCTACTTCAAATGCATTATTTCGAACAATTGCCATTAGTATTCACCCTTTTTCTCTTTTATTCTCACACTAAAATACCCCTTATGGCATCTATTTTCACCGTCATCATCATTATCGTTGTTTTCTTCTATTCTTTTTCATCTTTTTCTCCATTAAAGATCGATAATATTCCGTTCCTTTTCTTTCAAAGTTTTGATTGACATTATAAACATGCAAGTAAGTCGAAAAACATTAATCTCAATTAAGTTATCTGAATGATTTTGTAGGGCTTCCGACTGATTGTTCTATTCATTATTAGGTATACAACAACATGTATACATGTGTTTATACAGTGCAAAGCCACTATAATGCCGACACCATGTCAGGTTTCTCTTCCCTAATAACCACAACAATTAATTACAAATTAAAATAAAAAACTTGTAGGCGTTTTGATATTTTGTTACAACTAATTAAAATATTGTTAGAAACAAAGTCAAGTCAAGAATAATTGTCGTCTCGTAGAATCGACAAGTGTTTTCTAGATCAACGGATAATCAACGTTAAAGAGATCAATGTTCGATTGGGAACGACAAGTACAAGTTTATTTCTGTTTGAAAACTTGTATTTTTATGATAAATCATGTAAACTTCCTGAAATTTATTAGAATTTTTCCGAATTGGCTTGATCTTTTTTAAAGTTAAATACACAACAGGTGATACGAGCCGATGAAGTTGTTATTGTTATTGTTGTATAAAAGCTTCAGTATAATATAGAGAGACATGTAAAAGGTGAGAACCGGCGTCCAAGTTGGCCGATAAATTACAATTATCTACTTATAGTGAATGGATATTCAAACGAGAAAAAGACAGCCGACTGGCCTAAACAACAACTTTATTAGCAATACAAAGAAACAAGCCGATCACGAATCTTAAAACTAAAAAAAAAAAAAATTCATGACAGATTATGCGTTTTATATACTTATACTACAACGATTATTAAACTATTATTATCGAAAAAATGGGGGTTAAAAGGGCTATTAATATCGTTCGAATCTAGTGTTGTTGTAGATGTTAATCGGCCGGTTTATCCGTAACGAAAAGGGCCCTATCAATCTAGCTAGCACATTTCCTTTTTGTTGAATAATATCGGAATAGTTTCATATAAAGCTATAACTCTCTCGCTTTTACACACAACTATTACGAATGTTTCCAACGACCAACCAACTATTTATATGGATCTTTTAACAATTGAGTGACAGTCAAAGAAGCCGCCAGATGTACATTTCTTATATGTTGAATTTTTTATTAATGATTTCATATTTTTAATCCTCTCACTCTGTGTTGTTGTTGTTGTTGCTACGGCTCTGAATGTGACCCTTTTCACCTATCATCAACATACCAGGACAAACATCTCATAAATAAATTGTCGACTAATCTAAAACACAATTTCACCCGTTCATTGAAACACTCTCTAATTCCACCACGATTAAAACAAAACCGATAATAACAATAATCTTTGATTATAATCAACTGTCAAGCTAAAAAATTTGGTTCTTAAAATTCTATTGCTTCCTTTATTTCTTAAATATTTACTCTTATTAAAGATATAAACGATAACTTCAACATTGTCAGTTGGAATCATCGATCTTTTTTCGTTTGTTTTCGTTGATCGTTGTCTTATGCGAGATAAAAGCGGTGTTTTTGTTATCGGTCAATTAACTAACGTTGACATACCGAGAGGTTATCCATCAAATTGGATAAAGGGAGATTATCTTGTGTATCAATGGAATTCAGAATTACTACCACAAGAACGAGATAAATTTTGTAAATTAAACATCCAAATATGGCTCTAATTACACTCTATTCGTTCGCTTTAGTAAGCTTCCTCTGCTGCTAGAGCATTCTTCTGACAATCATCATTAGTGAATTTGCAGCTTATTGTGCTTTATAATTCAACATCCTTTTATTTCTATGCAATTTAAATAAATAAAGCTTTACGTCGTGCTTTATTTTTGTTTTCATTTTCTCTCATATACAGGATGATGTCTCTTTTTGTTGTTGTTGTGGTTGTTGTTGAGTTGTCCCCGTGCCGTTGTCCGATACGATTTGAAATATTATCGTCGGACTGGTGTGTAATTTTAATTTGTACTAATAGTGTGGCGGCCGTTACCAAACAATTTGGTGGTCGCCGTTGTACCGTAGGGGTTCTTGAGTTTGCCCAGCAGGCGGGTGCGATCTAGAGACATGTTAACACCGTATTAATATGCACCAAACACGATACAATCGTCCTTTGAACGAAACAACACGGTTCGAATTCCGCACAATCAAATTTAAAATAAAAATTTGGAAAAACTCGTGTCTTTGTTTCATCAATATAAACCATCAATAAATCAACCATATAACATATTTATTGAATATAATTGCTCTAATTATATATAGAAGAAGACAGAGGGTACAATAATATTGTACGGATCTATTTTAATTATAGATCAATGCGTTGTTTTATTTAGTTTCTGTTCAATTGTATTGTGTGTACTTGTTATCGAGTTTGTTGCGGTCACAGGCCAGTAATCATTTTTCTAAAATATTCATAAATTTAATATTGTATTGTTATAGATGGCACGATCAAACTAATTCAACCCCTCGTCAATCCGATAACATCTGCAATAATCCCACACAATTATTGATAATTCACGTACGCATACATTGTTTACAAAAATTGACAAGACCCCATAGAAAATTAAGAAAATTTTAATAAAAACCGATTCAATAGCATGCCTCTAGTTTTTATCTATTTTTATGTTTCGTGTATTTCCCCATGTTTCCAACTCTTATCAAGACAATTTTCATGATTTGTTTAACACTGTTGTTGCTACTACGACAAAACTAAATCAAATCATAAATTTTCATGTCACTCTTTCTAGTATAAAAAACGCAGAAAAAAACTACATAAAACGACTTCAAACAAATTAATTTTAATACAACACCAACATTAATGTCGTAATTTGTGATAAATCACCGAGTAGGGTTCATATCCGAACAAAAATTTTGTCTATTTTTACGGCCAAGTAGATGACCGTGTACTTTAAACTATTGTATTAGTTTTATCATCTTCAAATTAACGAAAATGTTAAAATTTAAATCACAATGGCTCCATAACAGACGAGGCGACATTGGAAAAAATCGTTTCTGTTGAAAAATTCATACAAAACCAGTTATATCTGTGACAATTTGATCGATTTGACTTGACAAAAATCGAAATGAATTATTTATTATTATAGCAACTTTCTCTAGAATGTTGAAAGATTTAAAATTAGCCATCACAGGCAATTAAGCTTCATAATTTCGACTTTTCGACCAACTTAATTTAAATAGACAAACTATAACGTTGGCTAGTATTCTATAATTCAACTAAATAAGTCATCATCACCAACTATAGAGATTCGTTGACAATCAAGCAGATTATTCAACAGATCATTGGCTAAAGTTTCTAATGCGGCGAGTCAGGTTGTTAGAGACGGAGTATAATCGCAAATATTGCGCGTTATTCATTCTTGTCATTGTTATTAAAAATAAATAATGATCAAATCTTTTGTTATTAATACAGTTGTCTTCACGTATTAATGTTGAATGTTGAAATTATGATCGATATTTTCCCTTGATTTTATTTTTCTAATTTATTATTGTTATTATTGTTACGTTTGAATATATTTTATGTACCTATGTATATTATAGAAGTTGAGTTGCGTGTTTAATTCCATTTCTTTTTATTATTATATTTATATAAAATGCAAAATGAAAGAGAGACGACTAATAATAATATCAAGAGGAACACAAACAAGACCTGTTGGGAATCGTAGAAGATCAAGATTGAAATGTCAATTTCCAACCGAGTTCCATACAAATGTTCAAAATAAAAGCAAATCCAACAAGATCTATACAAAACGTTTTATCGTTAATATCTACACTCAATCTAGTCAAAATTCACCGACTTGACTACATTTCAACTACATTACTTCGGAAATTGAGTGATTGTTAGAAAATAAATTGACACTATGGTTATTGTTAAAAAATCTTTCAATAATTTTTCCCATTGTAGCTAGTTGGAGGGTTTTATCGATACTTTTATCGGAATTCTATCAAGCGATATTTTTTATCTGATCCTTTCATTTTTATTAAAGATACCAATAGTGAAGCTATTAGGTGTATTCTTTGTCTGTGTGTGATATTTAAAACTCAAAAGGATACCGACCGCGAAAGGATATCGCCAAATAATATACCGAATTTCAAGTAGAAATACCGACAAAACAACCCTCATCACAGTATTACCGAAGATAAAGGGGCAATCCTGAGACGTGTTACTAGAAAAGCGAAATTAGGCCGTCTATTATTGTTATCAAACTATTAAACTCATTTAGTAATCTGTCAATCAATAATAATGTTAATTAAATTGATAGTTTAAAAGCTCAATTAGAAAGTCTGTTACAATACGTCTATTCTGATTAGATCAGCCTGACTGAAAGTTGATTAAAACTCGGTATTTCGTGTATAAATGAAACAATTGTAATTTCTAATGTATTTACACAATTTTTTTATTTACAAACAATATTTGCACGTTGTCTTCTAGATATTGCTCACTCACATTTAGTTTTAAATAAAAACATTTTTACAATTAAACTAAAATTCAATTAAATTTATTTATCACAGTAACAGGTTTAAGTAGTCCTTCAGGATTCGTTGCTAATCTACTATCAGTTTCTGTTGTTGTTCTTACAGTTGGTCCACAATTTAACGGTATTTGTAGTGGACATTGTGCCATATTCAAGCGTAAATTATTATAAAAATCCACCATTTGTGCCCCATTGTGGCGTAAAACTAAATTATTAGCTGGTGCTATTATCGGTGGTGGTTTCGGTAATATGGGATTTGTGTGCAAGAACGGATTGTAGCGTTGTTGATAAGCTGAAGCGGCAGCCAACATGGACGGATACAAGAACGGTGAATTCAATTGGAGATGATTGTAGAACCCTCCGAATTGCATTGTACGTTTAAAGGCGGCTAAACGAGATCGGGAAGCGGCCGTTGTACGGCGTCTTAATTTCCCCGTATTGCTACCAATGAAAACATCATCAGCTGATGGATCCAACATCCAATAATTACCTTTACCCGGATCGTCATAATGACGGGGTACTTTAACAAAACATTTATTCAAACTCAAATTGTGCCGTATCGAATTCTGCCAGCCTTGTTTATTTTCACGGTAATACGGAAAATTCTTGATTATATACTCGTAAATACCGTTCAATGTTAAACGTTTACCTGGACTATTTCGAATTGCCATCATAATTAAAGCGTTATAACTATATGGGGGTTTTTCGGATGATTTTTTCGATTTATCTACAATAAATGGAGATTACGCAAAATTTTAACGATTTACAAAACGATTACCTTCGTTTGATTCGGGATTTATTGGTGGTTTCTTTGAACAATCCAATGGGGGTGTTTCATCCCCATCACCGGTCACATCTAAATCCGATTCATTATCACTAATCTCCAATGTTGGATTGTTAACATCATTATTATCACTCTCAACACAATCACTATCGTTATCAACAACACTATGATTATCAGATAAAATTGAATTAATTGTAAACGATTTAGATGGTGTTCTATCTTGTGCCATTATAAACTCGATATTTGATTACAAACCACATATTTTATTATTTATAATGGACATTATTGAAGTAGAACAATAAAAAAATCGTCTTTATAATCGTATTAATAATACGGTTATTATAATTGATGATGATCGTAACATGATGGTAGATGGGATCAGAATGAGGAACGTTTAATTTCAACAACTCTCCCATGTATTGTTGTTTTATATGTGGTTGCTTATTTATTCACAGGGTGGGATTATATAAAGTATTGGTTGACGCCTCTTTTATGTTTGTGTTATAAACAGTAACCAATAGTATGAGGGTTATGTAGAAAACGGGTCAGCCCTCGTCCGTTTCACAATTTACAAGCCATTGCTTTAAATAATGGACGTACGTGTCTTTATATAGAAATATTTGATCTACTACATATAAGTGGTCATATGTATAGGGTGTGGTTTGTTATATTATACAATACATAGACACAAACACAAACTTTAAGCAGATGTTTATACACAAGTATTGGTGCTAGCTCTAGAAATTCCCAATTCTAAGTAAGGTATTGGGATGAAATCTCTGTTCGAAAAGAATAGAATTGAATGGAATACCAAGAGGTATCCAAAATTCGCCAAAGTTTTTTGAGTATTCCTAGTAATAGAGGTGACTTCTTGATTACCGTGCGATATTGTTGATTGGCTCGGAAATCTTAGAATTTCTCCAAACATTAATCCATCTGCCTGTCCTGCTGTTTAATTAGCAAATCTACATGGCAGATGTTTTGATTAAGTCCTTGTACAATGTAATTAAGACACATATACACATTATATTGAACATTATTTTATAAAATACGATATTAAATATCCTGTCATATTATTATATTATTTAAGCATGCAAACTACTAATTAACTTTACCTGGAAATTTTAACTTCATTTTAACCTATCCTATAGCCGAAAACTCTCGATTATTATACCTATATGTATAGGTAGGTATGTGTGTATAGTTCTATCTTCTGTTCATATAAATATCTTTAATAAATTAATATCATGAGAATTTAAATATTTAACGCGGCATGTATATTAAACAACCAACAAATTACTGATGTTAATGTCGCTAGTGGTCAATAAAGGATGAAATTTACGGGCGACATGTTAATATAGTTGTCTTTTTTATTGTTTGATCAGATACCGCACTTTATTTTCTTTAACCCCGACGACTGGATGAAAATAATCAACATAATCATCATCATCGCATAGAGAAAGACCGGTTGATCAAGCTTAGTATAGATGAAAATAAATAATGTTAATATTAAATGAAAGAAGAAGAAGAAAATATCCTCTGAAAAGTTTTCAACAAGAAACATCAACGGTGATGATTCTAAAAGCACACCGACAAAAATACCGAAATACATAAATAGTAGTATTATAGTATAGGAAGTTCGTTCGGCTAAAACTACAAAATTACTATAGAAATTTTGAAATTAACCCATCATCAAGTCAAAATTTCTCAAAATTATCCAAATTTTTGTCGAATAAATCAAATAAAAATTTCGATTAGCTGAAAATTGTATTACAAAAGGAAATATGAAAGATGATTCTTTAAGACAGAACATTTATCAGATGTTGAAGTGGCAAACAAAACGAACGTGTAATGTTGTATTGCCAAGATCAAAGGGGCCGATGTTTTACATGAAATTTAATGTAAACAAACAGGAGGCTTGTATGTTTACAGTTGCTACGCTTTTAAATACACATCATGACTCATAAATGAGATGAATTTCACAAAAGAAGGGCTATTTTAATGTGGAAATTCGGCTGCATTCCGCCAATTCTACAACTTGTCTATTTCAATCCGTTTAACTTGACTCAAGTAATTCTTTTATGGAATAAAACCCATTCGAGACGATTTTTATGCGATTTGCGTCCATGACGGATGGACTAGAACAAACGGAAGTACTCCTCTAAACAGTTTGCTTATCTGTTTGCATTTTCAAAGGAATTAAAATATTTATTGATACAGTAGACGAATATCTTTGATGAATTCTTGTTCTGTTAAGTGTTTATAACATGCCAAAATAATCCAACTTTACCAAGCATCAAACGTTCAAACGTTTATTTATTAAAGATTGAAAAGACTTAATCGGCATTTTTAAATAACCAAACATATCATCATAGGAAACAACGTCTTCTATACTCTCTACTCCACCTATTTCTTCTTCCTTTATTTATTTTTATTAATTATTCTTTTAATAGTAGAGTATTATTTTAAACGTTCGTGTCTATACAACGTAATTGACAGTTTTTTTAATAGCAGCGGCTGATGTTATCTACAATCTATTCATTGAACGATACTACCCGTAATTCGTATAAATATTTTAAATTGTGGCGTTATTAATTAATTCGATTTATTTGCACCGATGGATCGGAGAAGACACCCTAAACCGTAACGAATTCATTCGGTTAGAAGAAATGAGACTGTCACCTATCAATTGAAAAAAGGGAATTATTAATCCTTTTCAGTATTAAAAATTTACAACATTTGTATCTCCCAATAGCGTGTCGAATACGGACGAGAATTCAAAGCTTCTATTATTATCATCGATAATGTGTCTACTTCACAATATAACAGTAAAGACATTATGCAAAATTTTCAGGAATGTAAACGTGTCTTTTTTCTATTATTTTTTCTAAAAATCCGGTATATTTGTTGAGAATTGGCTCTTTTGTTGGTACAACTACAGGATATCGGTAGCTTACTGAAAGTCACAGTGGGTAACCGTATTAGACCGTGAAGCAATTTAGATGAAATTTCAACATTTCAAAGAATCCTAGTTTCCCCAAAATTCGCCTTTTGAAACAATATCGAACGATTTCAATTTTGAATTGCGCGCCTTTCAAAGTGAATAACTGGATTCTAGTACCCGATGTCCGAACTCAAATTTTCAGTTTCAATTATCTTAATTTTCATTATTGCATCTGAGTAATTTTCGAATTTTTTAAATTGTTAACTGTTTCAGGAGAAATACAATATTTAAAAGTAATTCAATGATAAAAACCAAACATTTCAAAAATCAATTATTTGTTAAATAAAACAACTAATTTCGATCAAAAATTGACAAAATAGAAAAATAATTACTTACATGTTCAAATAATCCACAAGTTTTTCAAAATATGGCAACAAAACTAAGAAAAACACGAATAAAACTGGCGGTAATTAAACTTGCAATTGGAGGTTAGAAATCGAAATAAATGACAACAGGGATTTTTGATTGTAGAAGTTTGCCAAATTTATTTTTCGAACGGCGCGCAATTCAAAATTTTCAATTTTGATAAATCAATATTGTGCAGTAATAGTGGTCGTTTTGTTGAGGATTTATTGTTGTAATTGTTTCAATAAAAACAAACTGTATGTAGTGGCACATAAATCAATGGTGTTTATTTTAAATAAAATCGTAAAAATTTGTTTTCATTAGATGATTGATAGATAGTGAAACTCTTTGGTTGTATTTTCGGTCAACAATTGCAAACAAGAATGGAATGTTTTGGTCAGAAATCGATTATCTCTTCAACAATGACATGGGTAATAAAAACATCAGTAGTTTTTGGCAATGATGAATCCACTCCACAATAAGGCTGTAAATTAGACAAGAATCCTCTCTATTGTCCACAATAGAAATTGTTAAACTATACTACCTGAAATTCGATGAAAACAAAAACGATGGAAAAAACACATGTTCTAAATACAAGAGGATGATGGTTTGATTCCTGTAAAAGTGTCGTATTTGTGTCGTTGTCAAATAATTGAAATGTTGATTAGTCTCATTTCTATTCTCAAACGTCCCTAGTATCAGCGTCGTCATCAAAACAGCATTTCCAACTTGCATGCGGTTTACGAACAGCATTCAAACCGACTGCTGACTCCAGTCTGTATCAATAATTACACCTCATCTCGTTATTGTAACTGATACAACCTATCAATTTTGGACATTCGTTGATAATGAATCGAAAAAGAAGCTTCAATCGGTTTGAGAAATTCGAAAACTGTTTAAGAATGGTTGTCCAAACTGTATCTTTGATCTAAATGTGTGTTTACAATCATAGAAGGGTGTAAAAAGATTACAAAACTAGCAAGATAGGTGAGCAATAATAACCAGAGTTCGGTTAGTTAAGAAGCTTAAAGACCTCCACGTAGATTGTCGGATTCTCTAATTCTAACCCATCACAATTTCTACAAATGACAGTTGCTTAAAAGTAAGCAGATTACATCACAACCACCCTGAAAACTCAACAATCATCACCGTCAGTAAAGCGAGAAATAAACGGTAAAGATCTCTGTGTTAAAGTCAATAATTGATAGTAACGTACCACTATAAAGACATCAAAGTCTTTCAAAAATGCTACCGTGTTGTCTACGTGAATGTTTAAACATGTATGTGCATTTTGTATGGTGAACTTTGTAGTCGCCGCTCTATATAAAAAGGCCACTCCGCCCCAAAAACGGTTCCACTTTGGCCGCTTTGCCGCTTGATTAATGGTCGTCTTTTCACGAAAAATTCAAAGAGACGAAGACCTGTGTTGATCGTATTTTTGCGGCGAGAATTTCGGATAGAATTGGTATTGTCGGGGTTGTGAAACGAATTCTAAACCATTTACAACAAGTTAATCGAGACTAATTGAAAAATTTTCGAAAGGGACCGCCCACAAGACAACTCTATTTTTTCTATTTAGATTGCTGTGCTGATTGAGTGGCGAGATTCCCTCTTGGACATGTTTTAATTTCGTGTGTTTATCGTTCGATAACGGTGGATGCATATTCGATGGTTGCACTTTAGAAAGTGTTTCTTGTTCTCCACTCATTATTGTTATTTGTCTATTCTTTGTTGTTTTGCTGTCAACTATAAACGATGATGCACATCCTAAATGTTCATCTTTTGTTGTGTCACGTTCACGATCCATTCAAATCTGATCTATATGAAAAACTTTGGAACAATAGACACGTGCCTCAGTTTAAATAAACATTTAATAAGCACACTTTACGCTAAAACTAATACATAAACGCATACAACTACGATTATTTTAGATAAATACATGATGTGATCTCTCTATCACTATCTCAAAAAAAATCAACACCATTGGTGGATGATTTGGTGATTTGTGATAGATTCTCGAACCGAGGGGACAACTATAAAAATCCAACCCCTCTATTTCGGTCTGTCTTTACATTTCTGGCGATGGTGAACCGATTTATCCGTTACGGTGGAGGCATCTAGGCCACAATAGTTCCTAAATATGATTTATGAAATATTTTATTTAAGGCCGCTACCCCAAACAAAACCAAACATACAGTTGAATATCTTTATTTCAGGGGATATGTTTTACATGTATACACACCCTGTGAACATAAGGCACAACACCCTTAGTCGGATGGCGGTTTCACAGCTTTGTCACGCTGCCAGTGCACTAGTCCAGATCCCCTTTTCTATTTCCAAATAAATCACAACTTAATTAAAGGTGATTTTTTCTTAATTATTCAAACAAACAATTATCGATTGTTGAAATCGAGCTAATTACGATTGGAATAAATCTCGGCTAATCGGAAATTTGAGCGTTCAATGGAATAATCACAAAAGCCGTCTCTACACATAATAATAATAATAGAAACATTGTATAAATGTGGGTTACAATTCACTCATCGTTTTAACCTTACGTACTAGTCTATAAAGGCGATATTGTGAAGTTTATGTGGTATTGCCCGAGATTAACACGTATGTTTAATAAATAGCAGGATTTGGCAGCTGTGTGTTCGAGCACTGGTACTATTGTCAGGGTAGTTAACTCCCCACTAAAACTGCAATAGAGGAGAAACGAAAAAGATCCAGTAACCCAATAGAATAGAATCGATTCGAACAAGAATCATCGGTTTGATCATTCAATTCGTACAACTATATAGATTGTATTGTTGTGACACAATACCGCAAACAATTTGTAATAATATCGATGCGCTTTTGAGGTTTGTCGAGCTTTAACGTTAACACTAAACTAAATTTGCTGGAAACTCCCAATTTTTTTATAATTTCCAATAGATAACGTTGCATTTTTCCTGTTCTTGTCCAATAATATTCAATCTTTGCTCAATATTTCCTGTATTCAATGGTGCTTGTCGAGTCGAGAGCTGTAAAGCTCGGAACAAAGACCAGCTACTGTCTTGTACTCAAACACAGACTTATAACAACAAAGACAACAGAATATTGAGAGCATCATTGCAAAATAGCAGGTACGTGATGAATAAACGGCCTTATCAACAATCGTGCCTCTAACAAAAGTCCCAACGACTCTCCAGTTTATTGAAAAACTTAAAAAAAATGTAATAATAACAACAATAATGTTCTACTTATTTGCAATTATTTCTGGCAATAAATACATCACTCTTTTCGAGGCCATCTAACCGGGTCGATTTGTTTCGGACTTCTGTCGATTTTCAAACAATCAATAGAAGCACGGATATTATCTCAAGGGAGCTTATTCCATAATGAACGATAGGCCCAATGGGATGTAGATGTGGGGGGTTTGACGCAAACAATTCTATTGAATATCGGTGATTTCTTCATATTTCCGTTGGATTGTTTCCGAATGTTGCCCAGTCATCCACTGTTAGAAGTTAACTTGTAATTAACAACATCAGCCGACTGGTAACTATGAAAAGACTGCTATCATTCAAACAAATTAATTTGGAATTGTTGATGATAATAAGGGAGAATCTCGAATTTTCAGTTGTCAACTGTAATTTAGCTCAAAAATCTCCAAAGTTCTCTAGTTACGTCTTTCAAGTTGTTACAGTTACAGGTTTTTGCTGTTTTGTTGTTAATTTGATTCTTTTTTTGTGGACGTGTGCTTTTTTTTCTTGTAAACCTTCTGAATAGTTTAATAACAAAGGAACTGTTTTTATTTGTTAGTTGTAGGTCGGTCGGTGCGCATATGTTGCCCTTTATTCAACTTTTATCAGATCTAGTTGATTGTAAAAATCCAGAATAAGCAATTCAATACTTTGTATATTTGTTCATTGTTGGGTTGTTTGTACCCATGTCCGATTATCTTGAACCCAATATTAGGATATTTAGTTACCATTAACTGAAAATCTCCGCATCGATTTTTTTATTGGTAACGTTGTTGCTTTGTAGCGGTCGCAAAATAAATATTTACCCGAAAATTCGGCAATTACACAAAGAACCGGCTCGTTCTAATACCAACCGGAAGGATAAATACCCGTTTATAACTAACTAGCTGGTTTTCAATGATTTTTCGTTCGAATAAATAAACGAAAGAAAGGATTGTGTCCATCAGTTTGTTGTTGAAAACTAATACGATTTAGAAATTTCGAAAAAAAATCCACATAATAATACCCAAACAACGGAACTCTTACGGTTAATGTTAAACACAATATCTATTGGTTTATTAACGATGAACGAATATGTTGTTTTCGGTAAAGATCAAACGTTTCAAGCTATTTAACAGTGAACACATGGCCACCGTGTCAAAACATTGAGCCTCTATTTTAGTGGTTGTTAGTGTTGTTTGTAGTATCGCTTTACCACCCTGTAGACACGATCATGGTGGCAGTTTTGTGGCGGTATTCCTCTAATACTCCAACATTATCAACTGATATGGCACAGAAATATTCACAATGTAGATATTGCTAAAGCTTTCAGGTGGGTGGGCTTACTACCACTCCAAACTATAATACACCCTCTAATCATCTGGAATTTTAACTAAAACGTCAGATGTTCTCTAGATAAATATCACCAAGATTATGGATTAGACGAATTCTAATAAGTTAACGTCTTATTTTCTTGTTCTAATGAATAGTTTCGTTAAATATTTTGAAATAAATCGGGGACAAACAAGATACATCATAGTTGTTCCTAAAAATATACACATAGTGAAGGTAATTTGATATTTTCTGTAAAGAAAGGGGCCGATTGTTGATCTATAACTGGAAGTAACTTGAAATTCAGCTACTTTGTTACGTTTAGACAATGGGCTTTTGACGACCCGAGAGCTCAGTTTCATCGAATGTTGGCATAATTGAGACGTCGTGAGAGTTCTGGCATATTTAACAGACATTTTTTGAATAAATTGTTGATTCCTACAAATTTTCTTATAAAATATCGCAATCTGAACTAGGATTCCAGAAGATGTTCAACTTCCAGTTGAAGTTTTAATGGTCTGTTTGGGATTAACTATGTTGGGAAAAAAAAACATAACCGTATGACAAAGCGCAATTTGTTAAGGTGCATTTAGCTAACTGGTGCGGTTGATTTGAACAGAAAGCCTTTCGTATAGTGATCGTTCAAACGTCAAGAGGGAGAACGGTTTTCCTCTCCACTCTTATTATTATTTGATTTTATTTTAAATCCATCTTGTTCGATAGAATACAAAACACATCATGCCGCGATGTAATAACATTACTTTAATAGCTCAAAGATCAGATAAACAAACGCGATCTATTCAATCGTTTTTACCATCCCGCTCACTAAAAACGTCTTTAGAAAGCGGTCAATCAAAGCCAACACACACATTCTTCGTTTTTTTTTTTCTCCACTGTAGATGTACACTTTGACAATAACACTCTAATATAAAAGATAGTTTCGTATAAATGCAGGAATACCACCCGGGTTTATTTGGTATCGTCCGAAAATTTCATTGAAACAATCAACAATAGTTAATGTTTGTTGTATTTATAAATGGGGCAATCATCTTGCAGACGTGTCCGGGATTTCAAGCGTCTCCACTCAATTGGTCTTGAATTGCGTTGTTGACTTCACATTATCATTCCCCACATCCTGTCCAAGTTTGTTGCACATACATACGACAATAATAGCAACAAATAAACACGTGTATTTATGTGGAAATAGTGGGGATTTCTTTTAAATACCGCTTGTTCGTGATCGATGTCCTCGGATATCACGACATCTTCATAAAAATCTTCTATTAAGCAAAACAACAACAACAAGAAATCTGTCCATGTGATAAATCAAAATGTCATTCTTTGAGTTCTTTGTGGCTACTAGCTGTAGTCTCAAATGGGAATTACTCTGATGGGAAGATTGAAGACATTGCATGCTAAAATTGACAACTTAGAATTTCGATGATGAAGAAAATAAACCAACCGCATTCTTTTACCGTATAGATAGATGTGCGTATGTAAATTCAAGTCACCCTTATTTTCTGACAACAACTGATTTGTATCACCATCTGTTGAATAGAGATTAAAAAATATTTAAGGATTAAATTTAGAAGAAAACACCCCATATATCGGCGTGCAGGTGTGTATTTGTAACAGTTTTTTGAATAGAAGCCTGTTGATATGACAGTGGACTGTCCTCGTCATAACAACCAAACATATCAGTCCAAATCTGACACCTCATTAAAGCGATACAAGACCAGTCTATGGAGTTGTAACTCTGGTATTTGTAGCGTCTATTTTCGGTTAATCAAGGCGAGATATTTTCCTGCAACAATATTGAAAGTTTGTTAAATAGCCTTGAGTGTGTTTGTTATTTAAGCAAACGTCTTTCTTTTGGATAAATCATTGGCGAGATTCAAATCGTGACACCTCAATTGCTGCATTATTTACAATACGAATAAATCTATTGATAAACACCGACACTAATGGTGATTACAAAATATAAATTATTGTAGTCCTCTCGCTATACAATTTAAAAGTCTTTCCATCTTTAATCGGTACACTTGACAGTATTAGTTTTATTCGTTCCACGATTTAAATCAACTTCTTTAAAGCTTCTTCTCGACAATCATCATCAATGGCTACAATTTTGATACTAAAAAAACACCAATTCGATTTATTCCCAATTCAATCACTGTACGAATTTTCTTTTACTTTTTCGCAATCGGACCGTTCCTGTAGTAGGTGTTGATGATGTCCAACAGCGTACAACAGTTAGATATGGGACTATATCGTGTTCGATGTAAATTAATACAGTGTTAACATAACCATTCGCCTGCTGGTATATTCAACAATATCCCGCTGATTGATACCGCCGACCAGTGGTTTCCAATTTTGTTACCTGTCACACTCTACCAGAAAAGTCTCTTCGTCTCTACAACATCATCGTCGATTCGAACCTTTTCACCTCTTTTTCCCATTCCAATGTGATGTATGACAAACATTTCAGACCAAAGAAATAAAATAGAAATTAAATATACGAAAAGGTAGCAGGTGGTTGAGTCTGTTGATAATTGGAAATGTCCAGATGAGCGGAAATTATTCGAGATCATTTGAGAAATCCAAACGGGAATAACACTCATAGGTTTTATTTCGGATTGTGATTCAGCAGTCCAATGGGTTCACGGAAAAGCGGTTTTGAGAGAAAACAGGCGTCCAGAGTTGCAGCCAGGGCCGGATCGGTGGCGATTTACGGAGCATCTTGAGATTTTGCAGGGGAGTCCCCGCGGAATATTTTAACAAAAGTAGCGCTTAAACTGTATATATAAAATGAGTAAAAATAACCCAAAGATCTTCGTTGTTGGTGTTCGTTGAAAATGACGTAAATTGTGATCTTGACCGACTTGTCGGTGAGCTACGGAGTACAACTTTTGCTGAAATGTTTTCTAGAAACCTTCAAATCGGTCTTCGCTTATCAATCAGCAGGACTTATCTTTAAAGTGTATGCTTCTAAGTGGTCTATTTGGTAGTAACAAGAAGTAGTTAAAGTGTCTGAAAATTTGAACTCGAAGAATCTGAAAAGTGCTGTCATAATTTAGGACCAAAACTTCTCAAAATCTGAATAAATATTGAAGATTAATTCGCTGAAAGTTGCTTTAAAATCTGCTAAAATAGATGAATGCTTCAAAAAAGTGAATAAAAGTGTTATCCTTAAATTTGACTAAAAGGCCCTAACTTTCTGCTTTTTTACAATTACGTAGCAAAAATTCAAAAATTCCCTCAAAATAGGAAAAAACCTAAATTTGTATTCAAAAACAATCTACATTGCTTAAATTATAACTATTTTCGATAGGCAAGTAGGAAGGAGGCATTTTCTGTTGCTCCAGCTGATTATACTCAACTTTGATGATTTTGGACGGCTTGACCTGCGACTGGCATTGGAGTGGTCTGGGAAATTTCGAGAAATCCACTCGAATTTCGTGGATATTTGCGCACCGAGTGGCGTGAGAACCCCCAAATAGTTTTTCTGTATGTTTTACGTTTAATAAGATGTTTATCATCGTATGTCGATGAGATTTCGCCTGCTGGGCATCAGCAATTCAAACCAACAATATACATAGATTGAGATTTTTCTGTTAAAATGCTTGTTATGATTTACCCTGTGTGATATCGAGAGTGTAATGATGAATACAACAATAGAATAAATATCGACTTTTGTTATACGAACAGCGGGAGTTGTTCAAATGGAAAAAAACAACGGCAAATATAAGTAGCGTTTTCTATTATTTTGGCTCAATGTTGTATTAACAATAATTCCAATAATTATGATCAACGAAAATTATAGAATAGAGTTCTATTAAAATATTTTGATATGATGATTCATATTTGTGTCGCATCAAAGAAGTCACGTCAACATTTATTTAATGCCTAATTGACCCGCAGGCCAACAGGCCCAAGGCAGCACACCTACGTTCCATTAAACAATTACAACAATACAACAAACATTAACTAATTTACAACAAACAACAACAACAAAATCATCAAAACAACCCCTTTATTTCAAACAAACCATCCGCAATATTAATCGGCCTTGTTTAATTATTATAACAGAATTAACGTCTATTTATTTAGATTGTAATTGTGGTGATTGTCTAATATTTGGAATTGTTGTTTTGATCATTCCAGCATCAATTGGACCCAAAACCGATTAAGGTCTAACTTTAATTGTGTGTAGGTAGTACAACATATGGGAATGTGTCTATCTGTCAGAGGTCAATATTTGTATACAATGTGACCCACACGTTGTTTCCGTGGGATCGGTGGTAGAATATAGACAGTTAAATAGATAGACAGATATATAGATAGATAAATAGATAGATGACCATTTTATTATAAACTCGACTAACTCGCTTAATGATTTCTTTAAATAACTTAATTGAGGCCGTTCTACAAATTTCAACTGTCAATATTAGTGGCGTTTAATTGGCAAGTAATCAACTAGATTATAGCGAAATTTCCCTGCTTGTATCACACAATACTATTGCACAATGGATTTACAGCGAGCTCGTATGATTGAAGGCAATTTAGTCGGGTTATCTTTGATTAAATTCAATATAAATAAATTGACACTCTAAGACTTTAGCGTCTCTAAGCTAGTTGCCTAACGATAAAATCACGTCTGAATATCAACTAAGCGGAACGAATTAAAGAACGTTGTTGTTTAGCAACAACTTGTGTCGATGCAAACAACTCCCGATTAGAATATTGTTGATGATATCTTCGCTTTTTTCGGCCAACTAAAGTGAAATTTATTTATTATTTCAACAACATTACCGAAAAAATCGTCGAGACGAATAGACTAACACAAATTCCCACGATTCTTCGGCTTTTCAACACAGAAAACGTCAAATTCTCGATAAACACAACTGACACTTCGGCAATTCTTTGTGATCATTGAAACTAGTACCGATGATTTCCTTGTAAAAATCGACAAAATCACAAATTAAACAATTAATTAGCATCGCAGGATGTTGTGTCAAGAGTCAAACTTGACTCGTGCTTAATTCTTTGAAATTACAACAAATTCGTCAGCTGTTCTATTATTTTATTGCCCACAATTTATAGTAAGTATACTTGTTTTTTTGTTTTATTATTACTATTACAAATAGAATTAAATAGTTGAATAAGAAAAGTATTGTAATGACAATATACGTCCGGATTGAGAAGAAAGATGAACCGCATCATGGTCAATTGTTTAATTCGGGTTAAATTGAACGGCATTTGGTAGTTTTTAATGGAATGGGCACGAGTTATAATAAATATTATGACCCCACTTCCTCTGCAACCAGCCACCGGCTTAATTGGTTAAGTAAGAAACAACCATGAAATGAAACAATAATAACAACAATAATAATAACGAATTATTGTAGATCTATTTGTAATCATTTTCCAGTCAAGTTGAGAAAAATCTGTAGGAAATTACAATTTGATTCAGTGTGAAACATTAATCATTACATGATTGTATTTAGCGGATGATTAAAGTGATTCATTTCCGCTTTTTTCAATTAGTTTTTATCTATCTTTGTTTGAACTGTACGATATAATTAAACGGACGAAATTTATGAAACAGTCAAATATGTAAGCGAATGAGTTGGATAGATATGGAAGACTTGTTGATGAATGAAACACGGTAATAATTGTACAGTTCAGACTGCTCCGGCAGCTGTGTAACAACCACAAATACACTCGATTATCTCATTAAAGTGTTAAAGAGTTCAAATGTTTACTCGCCCATTCATCAGATGAACATCGTTCTCGAACATGTGATCATGATGATTTTATAGAAGCCATTGGGTGTCCGAATTTTGGCATTTTTGGTCCGTTCTCGTGGTATTTCATTCAAGTTTCAATGGAATTCAAAATTTAGCCTATTTAGGTAGCTTAACTCAGATGAAATTCTCTTCATTCACTCAAGAAATAGCTATTATGTGATTTATATTGAAACGCGAGATTTGAGGAGGTAAAATATACAAAATGAGTCTTTACTAACTCCAAAATCAAGTTGAGAAAATTTATTTTTTCTATGCTTCAAACAGATAAAATGAGTCTAAACGACTTTTTACACTGATGCAACGAATTTTTTATACAATAGAGAGTCTGTGGTTCTTTAGAAAAATAATAGGAATGAAGACCGAAACCAGTGTAAGGTTATTTTTTTAATTTCTCTCCCATAATTTAACCCAAGTCGGTTTAATTGACTGAAATCGCGACCGTAAATAGAATCGATCCTCTTCAATTTCCCAAAAATCTCGCCTAATAGCCCGTAACTCTCGGTTTTTATTGAATTCTGTTTAATTAAAATGGAAATTTTCCTCTTTTCAAATCAACATCAAGTTTATTTTATAGAAACATATGCTAGCCGACGGATATTTGAAAATAACACACCAGAAATCATCACAAACGGGTTCTAATATATATATTTTTCTGATAATAATAATAATATTAATAATAATATTAATACACTATACAAATAACTGAGTACATCACATAATTTCCTGAAAATATTTACATCAATCTTATAATTATTTACAGCAAATATTATATACAAAATAACATTTATATACTTGCAGTATATTCTTTTCCAAAATTTCTAAAAAATGAGATCTTTTGCAAACAGAACCGATCGTTTCTATCATCAACTTTGTCTAGTTAGAACAGTCACTGGTTTGAATAAACTATCCGGACTTGGCCTCGGTTCCGGTGAACTCGACGTACTCGACGGTGATACAGCTTGTTGTTGTGTTGGCAACAATGGGTGTTGTTGTTGTTGTTGTGGTACGGGTATCCGGAAATTCCCGTACAAATCCAGGGGTTGTCTCAAAAACGGCGACGCTGACGCTGGCGATAAATCGCTAGCTCCTGCAGGCGCCGGTGCCAACAGCCGCTCCATATTGAAACCCTGCTGGTGTGCCGGCAATAAAGGCGTCGGTTTCGGTAGTATCGACGCTTGCAGATACGGATTGTAGCGTTGGTAGACCGACGCCGCCAACATTGCCGATGGTGGTGGGTAGAAATTGTACGGCGATGGAAATGGTTGTAAAGGTTGATAGAGAGCACCCAAAGCTATGGTGCGTTTGAAGGCGGCTAAACGCGATCGGGAAGCGGCAGTTGAACGTCGCCGCAATTTCCCCGTTGTACCGCCGATGAAAACATCCTCAGCTGAAGGGTCCAACATCCAATAATTACCTTTACCCGGATCGTCATAATGACGGGGTACTTTTACAAAACATTTATTCAAACTCAAATTGTGCCGTATCGAGTTCTGCCAGCCTTGTTTATTTTCGCGGTAATACGGAAAATTTCTCATAATATACTCGTAAATACCGTTCAATGTTAAACGTTTCTCCGGACTATTCCGAATTGCCATCATAATTAAAGCGTTGTAACTATATGGCGGTTTCTCTTTATTCTTCTTTTCATCATTCGTTTCTTTGTTATCGTTCTCGTCTTGATTGTCTTTGGAACAATCTAACGGTGGTGGTGTACCAGTTACGTCCAAATCGCAATCAGAATCATCGCTTAATTCACCTTCAGATACCTGTGTTTGGGTATTCGTATCGTCTTCCGGTGTCTTTGGTGCTTCTAATGCTGTCTCTGGTAGGATTGAACTGATTGAAAATGACGATTTTAACGGTGTACGAGCCATTGTTGGTATCACTAAAATTGTTTCTTCTCTCTTCACCATATTTACATAACACAACACTTATTTTTAATTATTCTGTAATTGTTTTTTATTTAAATATCGAATTTTCCAACAACTCTCCCACACAACGGTCAACTATCGACTGAGGCATATTTTCAGAACAGAACCAGTTTTGTATTGTGGCCAACTTTAAATAACATCTAGAAAATAGATGAACCAATCTGGTACAACAACCAATCGATGTTTGTGTTGAACTGAAACCACTCCTTACGATGGATAAACTCCACCCGTTTTTCTAACATTATTGTTGTATTTAAATTGGTGGGGGATACACACACCACTATACTGATGTATTAACTTGTTTGCTGACAGAAGAGGGTTGTTTTGTTTGTTTTGTAAATTTCGCTGGTAACATTTGGTAACATTCTACTCCACACATACACACTTAATTTATATTGGTACAACTGGGATGCGGGCATTCATAATATTTTTAAAAATTTCTCAAAACGTTCCATTATTTCCCGTATTTATAACAACCACCTGGTTTTTTCCTAGGTATGTGTTACAATTCTGTGTTAATGACAAAGGTTTGTATTGCAACAATGTAGCGTTGATTTGATCGTTTGTCGAACATATTTGCACAATAAAACGCCTAACAGGCAAAATTTTTGCCACAAAAGGGTGAATTAAAATCGATTTTTGCACCTCAAATAGGAGAGTTTACGTCTACAGTGTGGATAAACTTTGTTGATTGTTATAAAGATTATAAAGTTTATAAATTCATTAATCTAACAGGTAGACGTCCTGTTAACGGTAAATTTTTGCAAAACAGCCTAATCAAAAGCTAATTTTTTTCTTATTTGTTCTTTTATTCGTTAGCAGAAGCCGTTATTTATTCAATTCCATAGAAAATTGCTTCCTCTCTTTTATTTACAATCTATCCAGTTTTAGAATAAATTATTCCGATTATAACTCGATATAATAGGTTTTAATGAATTGTAAATATGGAGACTTTTGAAAATATTAAAATTTCATCAAATTTATGGGTAAATTATGCAATTTTCGTGCACAAATAAGCCCTGCTTGTTGTTCAACTTTCGTCAGCTGGAAAAAATCAAACGAAAACTCACGTCAAAAATAGACAACGTCCAGAAAAATTTACCCAAATTGCCCATTAAAATAATAAATTTCGGTTTATAGTAAATAGTAGCCCATAAAGATTTGAATCAACTGCCAACCTTCAATTTCAAAGACTAGTAACTTTTATATAGAAACGCTTGGTAAAATTTGTACCCTTGCGTTGGTGACACTGGCAAACTAACAATAAGCGATACTCGCTTGTTTATAAATCAAAAATATAACCTCATTTTTTATTTTTGGCGATTTTTTAATTATTTGTAATTAATTACGAATTTATAGCTTTATGTAAGTATATTTAATTGATAAATAATTTGATAATAAATTATTAATTAAATCTGGAAACTTTAGGAATATTAAATTGGGCAAACTTCTAGAAGTCACTCTAAAATTCTGTAATAGAAATTTCAATTCAGTTTATTAGGATAACCATCTAAAACTGCCCTTGAAACATCTACAAAAGTCAATTTTTGGTCCCGTTTACTGTGAGAAGTCGGTCAATTTAAAATAGACAGGGCGTAAAGTTCTGTTAGAGAAATTATCGTTTGCTAATTTTTATCAAACAAACAATCAACGTTAAATTTTCGAAAATTCGCGTTGTTTAAATTTCCAGTCGAATTTTAATAATCTCCTCTATTTCTAAATCGTAAAGACAATAGAATTTACGGTTCGTGCAACAACAAAATTGATACGTCAATTTTTGTAACATCTCTATCCGGTGTTTGTGTGAATACGTGGGGGAAAATCACCCTTCCATCCATAATAATCGCCAATTATCACACGTCTAGTAATAAAATTCGATTATTTATCTGTTATTTGTACGAAATTAAGATGGTTGGAAAATCTTTGATAATTCTCCACCGTTGATGGTCGATAAATAACGTAATTCGATCTGTATCGTATTACAATTTGTGTGATAATATTTATAGTTATTGGCTCCATTGGGATATATTCAAGTCAGTCTCACCTAACAAACATGATCTATAAATGAAGAGGATTTAGGGGTTGAATACACTACCCATTCGGACAGATGTTTGACATCTCCAATTCAATCTTTAATTGACATCCGACTCTTGTACGACTTTATTATCAATTTTTATCGAATCTCGACAATAATAACAATGATAATGAGGGTAGTAATGGTAATAAAAAGAAATCAGATCGTTGATTAAACATAAAGTTAAACCACCAAGCCAGCCTCTAGGCGTATTGTTGTAATCAACAAAATCATACAAAACGAATTAGCGAATTGTTTAATATCAACAGACTGAAAATGGATCTAAATAATACCGAAAAAATATAATAATATTGTGCGGTGGTTCCCAAACTTTAATATTTAATCGATTGGAAATGAGGGTGATTTTACTTTTCAAAAAGAAAAAATAAATATAAAATAGCACTACTTCACACTTGACTTGAACTATAGAGGTTTATATGGGAAATTCAACCCCAATTCGCCCCTCAACCAACACACTACTTATTTCTGTATTTATATTATGGAAGATTCGGTGGAAATTTCGTCGAGAAATAGGTCATTTTTGGCTGAAATAGATGCCACCTTGACCGCATGCGGTTAAGTCGAAAACCATACAGGGGCCATAAATAATAATAAAATTGGACAGTCGATTTTATAGTGAAAATCTAAACAGTAATAAAAGTATATTGCCCCTGTTGTTGTTGTTGTATTTAAACAAATAATACAAGAGAAACAGATCTAGTAGATCGATTGGCCAGAATTCCATTTATTGTAAGATTTCTCGTTTTTGTACACGAAACTTCAATAAAAACAAACCATAAATTGTCGAATATGGCAGAAAACTCAAGTTGGAAAGTCGCAATTACCGGTAGAATATCAACAAATTAATTCCTAAAATTCCGAAAGTCTCGTCTAAATTTCGAGCTATTCAAAACGTATTCCTGTCCGGAACTCGTGTCCTAGCCGATAATTATTGCTTGTCCTTTTATGTAACAACATCGGACACATGTTGCTAACACAATCGACAGATGTGCGCCTTATAGAACCGAAAGAACTTATTTTATTACAACAATTATTGATTGAATTGAAATAATCTTGAAGATTTCGGTGCGGCAGTTTTCGATCCTATTAATGGAACCTAGAGTAAGTCAAAATATCGTGAGAAGTGTTCAATTGAAAATTATAAATGCGGGCTTTGAATTAAACATGAATTTCAATGGTTGTTGTGGAGTATGAATGAATCAAATGGACCCCCATCTCGGCAATTTAGATCAATATCAAACTGTAATGGACATTGTTGAAAATATGCTGGATTTAGGGAATTGTAAACAATAACGACGATACCACAGCATATAAGATGCTTCAACAATTTTATTTTGGTTTATTTTAAGATAATACGATATTTTTTGTTCTTGTCAGGGTGAAACAACCACCTCTATCGTCTCTATTTATTTTTATTGTAGTTACAAATATCCGTATGTTTGGTGATGTCTGGGTTGGATGATCGTGTTTTTCCACTTATTGAATCAATTATATGTCCGCTAAGGGTTGGCAACAATAATGTTAACGTTAAAGTTGTACATTGTCGAGCTCGTTCTGAAAACAAAGAAAAACTCAATCGTATGTTTAAACTAAAACCCACTAATACCGCTGACGATCGAGTTTTTCTTTGAAATACACATACACAAAGATAAAAACAATACACAAACTTAATTTGGCAATTTTTATTAATTATACACCTACCTAAACGACACCTTTCTTGTTTTATCCGATAGAATAGGGTGAAACGAGACTCGTTGACTGTTGAGGGTGCAATTAAATTAATTAATGTAAAAATACACGGATAACGTCCCTTAATGGTCGGCTTAAATCGAAGTGAAAGAGAATGGAAACGAGATTTGGATGAAACAGACTAAATACATATATACACAGATAGGGAGGAAAAAATGAGGAGATTTGTATAAAAGGGGGCACGTTGCGAAAACAGTTGACACGCGACCGAAACAAAACACTATTGGACAACATAACAACGTTGCGATTCTTGTTACAATCTATTGTATTGTGTGTGTGTCCAAATCTAAATAAACAGCAAATAATTATAAGATGATGCGTGTTGTTGAGGGGAACCCCCGCGGTGTATTTTTCACTACACCTAACCAACTGTAGGATGGGAATCGTATTTCGAACAGATCATACCCTGGAGCGTACACCCTTTCATAACAATATAACAATACGATATTGTCGAATTGTTTGAAAAATATTTAAAAAAAAAATCGATTATAACTGATAGACGACGAAAGAAATAAAACAACTCGGCTTTTATGGCTGGGAAAAACTTAACCGATAGATGATTAATGACTGTTGTTTAGTTTCTTTTCCATGGTAGTTAAATAACGAAAATCTAAAAGCTTTGCATAATTTAAAGACTCCCAAATAGTGAATGTTGTTTCTATTCTTTTTACTGTTTGTTCTCTTAAATTTTATGAAATAGACATAAGTCAATTTGATTTACAATTTACGTTTATGTTCTATAATAAAACATTGTTGGTTTACGTTCGGCAATTATGACTTTATGTTACCTTTCCGTTTATTATTGATTCTTCTTTTGTTGTAGAAGTAGTCGTAAAAATGGTTATAATAAGTGTCCTCTATACGTGTACCATTTGCCTCTTCCGGAATTAAACACAATCACCCAGATTTGTTAATTTTTTTGAAACTAGCCTAGATTGAGATGTATTGCATTTTTGTTGTTGTTGTTTTGTTGTCGGCAGATTTGAAAGCACAACAACAAACACCACCATTTATTTCTAGTTTGTGACATTTCGCATTTGCCACGCAGATTACAAGAAAACACGTGGCGTCATCCGTTTTGTGTTGTGCACTATTGTTAATTATCACCTTTTCACCACTACAGCTACCAATGCGGCCATTTTCACAAAATCTGCAGTTTACAATTCGCCGACAAACAGAAAAGTCGATTTTTAAAACAGACAATAAGCAAAGGCCTGCGATGGCCTTGTCATCCACTCGTCAATTCTGCACGAGAGAAATCCTCTTATCCGATAATGAAACCGTTCTGTAACTGAAATTCGGGGTATGTTTGCACAAATAGAAAGGCAGATGAAAGGGAAACACGAAATAAACGAAACCGGACAGGGTGGTGATGATATTCTTTCGAAATTCAACACAAACTCGAACCTGTTATAAACGAAAAAATTCATTTTCAGTAAATAAACCGACTAACAGTGTCAAAATTGCTACTATTCAATTTTACAAACTTTCTGAAACGATTTCACCTAGTATTGTGTCCAAATTGAAAGTAATACTGTCATGCTGTGTGTGGGTCTCAAAACAACCATCCAACCGGAATTGATTGACTTTTGACGATTAAATATTTGCAAAATAATCGGTCAAATCGGCTACAAACCGAAAATACGGTGACTGTTATTGAAACTAGACTGAAATTCGTTCAATAGCCTGTTTGTTGTTCGTTCCCTATTCTGCAGAATGTTACAAAAATATTCCACGAAAACCTCTCAATCATTGGAATATTTTTCCAATTATTTACTATTGACACCAACCAGAACACCTAATTCGTCAAAAAGCTGAACAAGCAAATTGATGGATCGATTGAAACAAACAAGGCAGATTTGGGGCGAAAACTATAAAGAATAAAATTATCAATGTTGTTAACAATTTATTGCTAAAAAACCGCCTTATTTGACAGTTTTAATCGGGGTGGTTGTTGATGGTGGTAGCATTAAGATTCGTTAACTTTTTCCAGCTACAATAACAGTTAATTGGAGTAAATAAGGGTGTTGTGGAAATAGAGCAGTTGAACGTAAATTAATAATGTTGATGAATTTAATGAATGTTGATGTAATTAGAAAGGGTGTCTTAGTTTTTATTACTATTTAAGTATACAATGATTACGTTTGTTGTTATTATTATTATTATTATTAATATTATTTTAGTTGGTTTATAGTGGGAAAAGGAAGTTGGTTGGCGCACCACGATTTGATGAAGATTGTGCGTGTTTAGTGTAATAATCCAGTTCGGATGCGGGTCTATTATATTTATTTATTTCTTTAATAGATATACTGTACTATACTTCAATTTAAAGTTAAACGATACACAATATGTGCCTTTATTGTTAAACAACGTTAAAACGTCTATTTCGAAAATTACACAACAATAGATTTAATTCGACAATAAAACCAAACTATTCTTCTCCAAAATTAACACAATTGTTTATTTATTTATCCAATATTATAACCAATGGAGATGTTTCATTTACTAATTAGTTTAAATTTAGAATCGTCTTTTACCGATATTTGTTGACAACAACAAGTTGACGAAATTCAACAAACACAAATATATCTACTAATGATGTTCTCTATTAACTCTCCTATAAAGAATCCAACATATGACATCTACAATTGGGGTGCTTTAAGCCGCTCATTAAAGTAACATAACCCACCTGGATCCCTCGATAGATATTCGTAAATTAGGATCAACGACGACATCATCCATACTATTGGATTAAGTTGTGGAACTAGAAATAAAATATTCCAGTTTGTATCAACAGGAACTGTACAATATTTCTGTTTAAATTGAATAAAAACATGCATGGAAGATGAAAATAAATAGGGAGAAGGAAAAGTGAAGTTGTCTATGCTAGTTTACAATAGGAAATCACCACAGGAACTACCACATTATTCAAAATTTAATTTATGACAGTAGGTCATAAAATCACAACGAAACCATGTATTTAACAATACAACAATAATAAAAATAGGGCAGATGTCATTCAATATAACACAAAAAGAGACATAAATGGGTTAGAGCGTTGGTAGGGGGTAAGTGTTTATTTATTTGGTTTTTCTATTTTTTACTCGGCATCGTTTCGTTATTATTATTTGTTACTGTTATTATAATATTGTGGCATAGTTGGATTTCTTGTTATCGATAAAATCTAGAAAATCTATAGACAAGCGATTTGTTTTGCTATATTGTTTTCTTTTGAACATAAGAGAAAAGGGCACATCTCGTTAGTAGCGTCAATTGAAGTGGACGGTCGCTTGGTACAAAGTAATTGGATATTGGAGATTGTCAGTAAATACGGTGGATAAAATAGATATAACAAGCCGATGAAATACTAGAACCAAACAAATATAAAGACGAGCGTCTACCATGAAACTTGTAGAAAAGAAAAAATTTTCAACCAGATAGATACAATTACACTTATACAAGTCCATTTAAAAGTTATCGATTTAAAAAAAAATTAATTATGGTAAAATTCGGATTCAAATTTTATTGAATTCGCGCTTTTCAAATAACCAATCAAAATACGAATCTTGCTTGAGAATGCAAATAATGTATAATGTGTTGCCTAACTAGCAAGCAATCGGGGCACTGGAGCAGTAGTGCAACTTAAGAACCAAAATGCCCCTAAACTTTGACAGTTATTCAAGGAAGTAGACTAGAAAACAAAGTCGTTAACCTGAGAATATGTGTTCATTTTATTAATTATCTTCATCTCTCCTATTTTAAAAACGAATTATTCGAAATTCGATAAAATCAGTTGAGAAATAACGATCAAAATGGGTACGTAATAACTTTATCATTCTTATCATAATCAATAAATCTTATCTTATCAAAGGTGTGGTGTATAAATTCCCCACTTTTAATAAACTTTAATTTGCAATTATTAACAACATTAGTCATTGTTGTGTGTGATTTATCAACGATAAAATAATGGCAGATGCACGAACACCACTACAAGAAACATCATTCGATTTCGATCCAAGCGATCTAAATCGATCGAATTTATCAATTTACACTGTTGAATCTGAAAAAAGTTGTTCAAATTACAATTAATTATTTCTTTATTGTTTTATGATTGATTTTAGGTGGTTGTGATTCATGTCTAACTCGAATCCCATACGCAACACTTATAGCAACGATACAATGTGCCTTAGGGGTGGTTATATTCTGTGCAACAATGTATCGTGGGGCCACTTTGGCTGTCTTAATGTTTAGCGATGTGTTCAAAATGCAGTTATTTTGGTAAATCCCCAAAAATCCAATTGGTAATAATTTAATTCGATTTATTTAAGGGTGGATGCTGTTAAGATGACTTTTGTTATAATCGGTGCCTGTATGGGTGCTTTAGGATTAATGATTCTAACAGTTGGCTGTTTGGCAACCGGTGCGACTCGTCATCGTGTTTATAGGGCCTGGCGGTCCCGGGTCGGCGGCCGTATCAGTTGTGCCATCGTAAGTTCAACCTGAAATTAAATTAAATTATGGAATCTGATTAGGGAACTTAGGGCGTAATTAATTTTTAGTAAAGTTTCGACCTACGTTCTCTCAATAGTAATACTCGTTTAATACTGTTATTTTTTCAGTTCATGTGTATAACTTATGTGCTCCAAATAGCTTGGATTCTAATTTTCTGTTTCTTAGTAATTACAACTTTCCTATTTACGATATTTTGGAAAATGTGCACAAATGAACGTGTAGCAACGTTTCAAGATTGTATCGATTTCACACAATTTTGTAAGCCATCTGAAAATACCTCGTATTTTCGTCATTATTAATTATAATTTGAAGATTTCATGTTTCCACAAGGAACAACTCAAGATCACATGAAAGTCTGCGGTGATCATGATGTGAAAGCTTTCTGTAAAGATTATGTTGAGAAAGTTGAAGTTATGTTCATTCTAGCAACTGTAGCATCCGTTCTTGTTATTTTAAGTTTGGTAAATTTGGAAAATTTCAACAGAAAACAAACAATTGTTGATGTAATTAAATTTTAGGTTCATTATTTGATGTGCTTGGCTGCCAATTATGCACATATCCGTGACCATGAGAAATTCCAAGAATTACAAGATTTACAAATGTTAAGCGATACTGATGTGTTTGCCGGAAAAGATCGCTTCTAGGATACAGCCCAGGAGATATATTTACCTGAGATACGTTGGGGTAATGATATCACACCAGTTATAACATGACAGTTAAATAATAACAGTAACAACGCAGGCAGTATATTTCCTGGGTACAGTATTTGATTATTTCTGATTTACTATAAAACAACCGTCCGTTTACTATAATTTTTTCGTAATTAGTGATAAGTCATTCCATTTGTAACAATCGTAAAGAAATAGAAAACATATCGCCTTTGCAAGAAACGGAAAAGTCTGATTTATATATAGAATTTCTATCGAATTGCAGCTAAATTTATTTTGGGTACTTTTATATGGTAGAATATCGCTTTGAATTTCATGAATTATGTAAATTCAAAACGATATTATTTTCATAATCACTAGGATAAAATTCAAATTTGTAACTATAAAAACCATTCTATTGTTACAAATTTAGATTCTATAATCGTATATTTTTTCTATCTTTGTTATATTTATGAATTTTATTTCGAGAATTGATTCAAAGGTTTATTATTGGTTCGGAAGAGAAATTTATGTTGAATCCGCACAAATAAACATTTTTTTTGTATTAAATCTAAATAATTCTTTATCTCCTTTCTTACAAAAATCTTCCAATTTACATAAAAATACAATTTACAAGAATATAAATACAATTAATTGGGAACAAAATGGAAAAACTACGTTTTCTTCTCAACATTTTGTAAATTTTGAATATATTCACGTAATAAATTGGCTAAATGTTGTCGTTTGAATCGCAACGATTCCTTAATGATCAATTCAATCATCTCGATTTGTACGTCCGTATTACCTTTTAATGTTTTTATATTATCGAATAATTCTGTAAAATTTTTACCCGGTCGCCGGACTAGTTTGTGTAAATGTTTCCTAATTTCGTTATTTTGATTATCGATTTCTTCTCGACTTTCCACAATCACCTAAAATTTCAATATTAACATCGAAAATATCTTAATACACTACAGAATACCTTATTTGTTTTTGGCTTAATTTCCGGCTGATTACCGACCGCCATATTATTTGCTTCTTTTAATATCTGCGATATATGTTGTTTTTCATCATTCATTATTGTGCTAGTATAGAAATCGTTTGTATTATTCATAGTGATATTATCTAAGGCACCGGAATTATTATTGTAATTATTAATATTATTAAAGTTATTGTATTGATTCGCAGATATATTACGATTGATAAAATTAACTTCACTTGTATTATTATTATTGTTATATAATGGTAATTCTAATGTTGGTGATGGTGATCTGGAACGCTCACTAACTGATGGACTGTCTAAGCCATTTACTGTGATCAAATTTGGACGTTCGTCGAAACTTGGAAGATCTTTGTCCACGGCACTATACCTGGAACATTAAAGAATCTTTAAATTGGAAATTGTTCTCAATAAACGGAGAAAAATCGCAATTTTTTTAGCAAATTGAAGAAACGAAAACATTTATTTTAATGGTGATAAGCTAGAATTACCATGGTATTGGCGATGGGGCTGGAGAGGGCCGTTCCGGTGTCATCGCCCCACTAGGCCGACGAATCGAGAAGTTCTTCGGTAAAGGTCCGGGTTTACGTTTAACCGGTATCCTACCACCATTATCGGCATTAGGATTTGGTCGTTTATTATTTCTACCAGTACCAGGTGATCCAACTAGATCGATATCAGCTTCATCAACCTAAACAAATCAATTATATTTCTAATTAGTTTAATAATGTTGAAATTACCATCATTCGTTTATCGATTTTAAATGGATTGCCGAACATGTGTTGTCGTACTGGTGCCGATTCAATTTCCCTGAGTTGTGGTGTTTGTCGTTTTAGATATTCTTGATAATTGCCCATTTGCGATATTGGTAATGAATGTTGACTATCTTGGTCTAATGTAATTGAATCCTGCTGCAAGAAATTATTACGCATTCTAACACATTGTTGAATTAAACGATCGCGAGGTATATCGAATGGATTCTTATAATTAATATTGTGTCGATCTTTATCTAATTGTATTAAAAACGTATTTGATTGATCGATGATTTGGTCACGTTGTGCATTGAATTTATCCATCAATAGAGGATGTGTTATTAATTCTTTTTTTAGTTGTACTTTAGGCAATACTCGTATTTGTTCTGTATTATTTTTCATGTTATTTTGAGTATTTTGTCTCAATATAATCTCACTACACAATTTATCTAATTCGGCTTTTGCTTGATTTTTGAGGCGTTTCAAATAATTCGATACTGAATAGCTTAGATTTTCTGTATTTTCCGGAATTAACGTTTGTGCTAAAGCTGCCGGTGTACCCATTCTAGTCAACGCCCGTCGCAATGGACCAGCGTAATAAGCCGGTAATGTTCGTAAATAATTTTGGAATTGTGTACGCCATTCATTCGTCGGTTTCCATCTATGTACTTTTGATAATTCATCTAATAATGGTAATAATACAGGATAATTATATGGCATAACGAATAAATTAACACAACTTAAATTTGTACTAGCTTTTAAATAACCAAACGGATGGCCGACTTCCGAATTTTTATAACTATTAGCAACAAATACTTGCCAACAAGTTTTCGGTTGTTTTCTCGATAAAATAAATTGCGTTAATGGTGATGGTTCTAATTCGTATTTATCAAATGGTAGATTTTCTATAACTAACGGTTCAGAACTTGTACAAGTGAATTTAATATTTGGATGTGCTGTTCTAGCTGGTAATACCGAAGCTGTTACTTCTGGCCAAAATGATTCCGGTATTGGCCAAAAACCAACACAATACTGTTTATTTGCTTTCGGTACATAAATCATTTTTCTACAATTATGCCACGATGTCGACGATTGTAATTGTTGGTTATTATTCGATCTATCATCAAATTCATTCTCTTTAATTCCATTAGTATTATTAATACCACTACTATTACTGTTTTCATCTTTGATATCGTCGATTTTTTCGAATTGTGGCGGCGGTGGATCCGGCCCAATCTTTTCGAAATTTATAACAACCCCATTTTGTACTTTTTGTACTAAACTATCAATACATTGGTTTAACATACGATGTGATGTTATACAATACGAACGTCCACCTGTTACTTCGCACATTGCATCAATTGGACTACTATCGCTCGGTACTAGACCGGTATCGCGTTCAATTGCCGGTGTACCAGTCAAACGTAACACTAAAGCGAATAAACGTTGATCCCATCGGAACGGTTCACGTGTCATCTCCGAACCCGGCACCGGTGAATGCATCGGTAAATTGAACTCCTCCTGGACACCATTTACTAAAAAACAAATCTATCAAAAATCAGCGATAAAACATTAACAGTAAGATTACTTGTGGTCATTTTCCCACCATCTGTAATCAGGACAATAACGGAAGTTTCGAGGAAAAATGGACATCTACCTTGCCCGTACGTATCGATACCTGAAGTCATTCGATTAATATTTAAAATATCGAAGGCTTGTTTTACAGCAACCCCCATTGTTGTCATCGAGTAGCATTGGAGGTTCTTCAATTCGTTCATAAACGTTGCTAGATTCTCCTTCCAACCTGTCATAACAAATTCAAATTTACCGCCTAATTTTATTTAAAATAAACAACAAAATATACCAGCTTTGATATTATTTGGTGTCTCCTCGAACGTTAACAACATATATCTATCGATACGACTGTCCATACTGCGTTGTCGTATTTTAACGAAAGTCTCAACGGCCGATTTGGCGACATCCAATAATGTTGTACGACCACCGATATACGTCCTGAAATGCAGGCAACCAAGTTAACCTCGAAAATTTTTTTCACTTTGTACATAGTAGGCATAGAAACGTTTTTTTTCTTTTTTTAAATATTTACCTTTGGAACATTGACGCCGATGTATCAATTAAAAATACAATAATTGTCATTTTTGTTGTAATTCTCGGTATTATAAAATCGCTCTCGAAAGAATTACATGGATAAAATTATTGTTACTATTATTATTATTATTATTTTAAAAAAGCTCAAATTGTAGCCTCCGCTCTGTACGGAATCTAATTTGACAATGGACATCTTGAATCTTGCTGCGAATTATAAATAGTAGGTCCAAAATCAAGGCGCATTTGAACTACTTCAAAATAAACTGATTAGATAATTAAAACATCAAAAATAATTCCAATTATTGCTAAACAATTCTATAACGTTAATTTATGTGAACGAATATTTGAATTTATGATGAAAAAATCGTTAATTATTATTAATATCAATAGTAGCTCTAATATTGGTGAAAGTAGAAGACAATTACTTTTGGCAGTGCCACATCTGTCAAATGTCGTTAAATCTACAGATACAATAGAAAATAAATAGAACAGATAATTAAGGATGAAAATGTCTTGAAACTTAATTATTATCGTCACAATTTTGTGAGTTATTATTAGTTTTATTATCAATGAATTAATAACATTGGAAAGTTTTAATGCGTAGATTATTTCGGATGAATTTTAATTGGAAAAGAGTTTTGGCAACGTTGCAATAGCATTAAATAAAATGGTCGCGAATTAAATAAGTGTTAATTTCCAACATATTTAACAACAATAATTAAAGAATAAATAACACCGAGTACAAAAATCAATAATTCAATTAAAATGTATTGTGATAATTATCAATTCTATTGAAATCGTTGTTAGGTAAATAATTGAGGTTAATTTGAAAGAGATCGATCGATTTTTTTTGAAGAGAACGAACAATAAGAAGAAAGATGAATAAATTTGCTGATTATTTCGTAATTTGCGGACTAGATTTGAATTCAGGCTTAGAACCCGATAAATATGCAGGTAAATATCACAACTACCCATTATTTTATTTATTAAAATAATTGATTTTTTCCAGAAGATAATTTACATGTTTCACCACTTGAACGTTCTTATAAATGCAAAGTTTTAGCCCATTATCCGGAGAATGTACCGCACAATCCCTTTGACGCTTCAGCTGTATGCATGGTATACAATTGACAATAATTTCTCTGTTGCGTAATCGTTGATTTCTCTTTTTAAATTCCAGTTGTGCTTACCACAGGGCTTAAAATTTCGCACACAAAAACATTCAGTAACCCAAGCCCCGATATTCCATTCGTTTCTAATCACACGTGAAGATGGTAAACGTTGTTACGGTTTCAGTTTGATATTCTATGAAGAAGTCCGCAATCGTGATATTTGTAACGCTATGCAAACTCTACAAGTATCAATTTTAGATATTTGTTGATTTTTTTATATTGAATTGACGTTTTTAGGCGATGTACATAACGGAATTGTCGAGTGGTTTGAAGACACGACCGATACAACAAGTCCAAAATCAAGGGCCACAATCCAGATCTCTACCAAGGCATTTCAAATTAAATCCACATAACCCCAACGGGGCTGCTTTAACTTACTACGATATCTCGAAGGATAAACTGTTTGTATCGAAGAGTATTTGTATAATTTGTCAAGCAGCTTATGTACATGCTGCTAAAATATTCCTGGAAAGTCTCTATAGATGTGTTCCGAAACGGACGAATACTTCAACAGGTCTCTCGTTGGAAAGTTATGTGTTTAATTTAATTTATGAAGTTGAATTGCCACTACCTGGTAGAAGTCTTTTGATTTATTTACCACCGTCAGATCCACAATTACCGTTAAATACTGCCGTTTTACAATGCCCATCACCACCGTTTGAATTACCCCATCTAGATTATCCGTTAAGATTAATGTTTTTATGGTTAGGTGTTGATATCGTTGTACAGATTTTTACTTGTCTCCTATTAGAAAATCAGATTTTATTACGTAGTACAGGTAGTATTTTATTTTTGGTTTTATCTCTTGAGTTTTAATGGGAATTTTCTAGATTGTCAACGGTTAATGGTAGTCGCTGAAGGTTTAACATCGTTATTATTTCCATTCACATGGCCACATGTTTATGTACCAATATTACCAGCATCATTACATCATTTCTTAGATGCACCAGTACCATTTTTAATGGGTTTGTATGCTTCAAGTGAAAATATTAAAGTAGCATCTGAGGCTAGTTTATGTTATGTTGATATCGATAAATGTAAAGTTCAAAGACCTGAAGAAACAGCTGTTTTTCCACATTTAGAAGCTTTCACGGCTGAATTGTGGGCTACATTGGACAAATACGGTGTGCATGTACCCAATTCGGAGAACATAAGGAATACGCAGGTATGATTAGTGTAAACTATTTGTGATTTATTTAAGAGATTTAATGGTTGATTTAGGAATTAATGTCGCGTAGTTGTACGTTGCCAGGCCGGCCACAGAATCGTCGTAAATTATCAATACACGATACTTTGGATAGTGATCGTCCTCCATCACCGCCAGGTTCAGCTCGTTCGGAAGCATTACAACGTATCGCTGATATTGTACGTCGGACTGGTGTAACGTTAGATCAAAACGATACACAACAACAACCGATTGATACCTATATAGAAGATTTACGTTTCAATAATTCAATACGTGAAATATTTTTAAATAGATTTGTACATATATTTCAATCATATGAGAATTTCGTTATATTCCCAAATAATCAAGATAAAGAAGACTGGTTTAATAATCGTGATTCAATGCAAAATTTCGATAAAGCATCTTTTTTGTCGGATCAACCGGAACAACATCGGCATTTTCTATCACGATTTTTAGAATCTCAAATGTTTGCAACATTAATCGATAATAAAATTTTATCGATATGGGGCGAACAAAACAATAATTTATTAATATTTGATAATCGAATTAAATTATTAAAACAACGTTACGGCGGTGAGAATCTAATTAGATCTCTATCATACGAACCGTGCACAACGGCGCATGATACTCAAAAATTATTAGAACGACGATTAACAAATCCCGATTTTGAATCGCCACTACCGCGTGAAGTTTTGGAAAATAAACCGAATTTTTGTCGATATTTCCCTCTATTAGATAAGGAAGTTTTAAATAAAACACCTGTTGTCAATAAAGGCAGTATTCCAAGAGCAAGTGCGTTCCATAAAGGTTTGCCATTCACGAAAACCACAAATTTACAGACGGATAAAACGAATAAAACAGCCACAAATCAGGACATGTCACCGGCTTTAATAGCCCAAGCGAACTGGACTTTTGTTGAAAAATTATTGAAAGACTGTAAAGCGAAAACAAAACGAATGCTATTGGCGAAATTGGGAGCTGAAGGTGTGACATTATCGAGTAATAATGCTACAGATACTTTCGGGGCTGTTGAAGAGACAACTTTAGTTGCTTCGTTGTGTGAATTTTTGGAAAGGGTCTGGTCGCATGGTCTACAAAGGAAACGTGGTAAATCTGCATTATGGTCGCATTTATTGGCGTATGAAGAACTCCATCAACACCATAATAAAATCGATAATAAATATTTAACACCGAATGATATGCCGCGATTATCGACACAAATCGAACAATGGACTGGACGTGATAATAAGAATTACAAAAACGAACTACCACCGTTACCCGATTCGCTACTCTTCGATATAGCGTAATTTATAATTATCGAAATTTATTTGAATTTAATGTGATTTTTATAGGAATATTCAAGCGATGACTGATGTTAAAACAGGGATTGGTATGGCGAAAGCTTGGGTTCGTTTAGCTTTAGAAAAGAAACAATTATCGAAACATCTACGAACTTTACTATCAGATCAAAGTTTATTACGGGGACAATATAAAAGATCGGCATTTTTACGGTGCGAAGAAGAAAGAGAACAATTCTTATACCATTTACTCTCATTGAATGCAGTTGATTATTTTTGCTTCACTAGTACCTACCCTACGACTGGTATTATATTTAATTTTCAATTAGATTAGATTTAATTCCCGATATTCTAGTGATACCTTACAATATTGTGATAGTACCGAATAAAAAGGGCGCAACAACTTCAGCAAACGCTTGGGTGGTTCTATCGGGAACATTATCGGAAACTCGACGTATTCCAGTGCCAAAATCTACGCTAATTTTCGAATATAAACACAAGAATCTTGGTGTTTTAACAACATTAAGAATCGGACACGATAATAGCGGCTTATATGCGAAATGGATGATTGATTACGTTCTAGTCCGCAATGATATAACCGGACATACTTATACGTAATTATTATTAAATTTATTATAATTTAGAATAATTGATATATTATTAGATTTCCGTGTGGTCGTTGGTTGGGTCGTGGTGTCGATGACGGTTCAACTGAACGTCTATTAGTTGGTAATTTAATGCCGAAACAAAACGAAAATGATGAAATTAATCAAACTGGCAGTTTGGGCCGTACACCGCCTCGTTGTCGTTCACCAGGTCTGCCCCGAAATGAATTGAAACCATCACAAATCCAACATATGTTAGGTGATTGTGTTAATAATATAGTTAAATGGCATTATAGAAGAAATTCGGAACGTCATACAACATTAACGGCATTATTATGTGGTGAAAATGGTCTAGTACATTGTTTAGAGAATGTATTTTTGTTAGGTTTTAAATCGGCTCGATTATTCGTCGGTAAAAATTATCTATGGGATTATTTCGTTCGTGTTAAAGAACAATTTGAAATTGAATTAATTGAAGAGAGTACTGGTAATCGTAGTGCAAATAATTTAGAACGGAATCATCAAGAAACTGTAGCTGTATGGCGTTGTTATTGTCATTTAGTTGATGAAATTTTGTATACAAGTAAGGCTTTAGGTAAAGATGGTAAATTCCAATTATTCATCTGTCTCAGCGTTAGGTATTATCGTTAATTTTATTTTTAAATGATACTAAAATTGTTCTATTATAGAGAACATCTATTGCATAGAATGTTGGTACCGATGGCGGCTTGTAAAGTTACACTCGAAATGTACGAAGAGAGCTCATTTTTAAGAAGTCGTAATCTATTGACATTCCTAAGGCAAATTCTATTACCATTGGATGAATTAGATGTTGTTTTAGAGAATTCTGTTACACACGGTATTTCCTCACCTTCAACTCATTAATTGTTCTAGTCGATAATTTTCCTAGTAAATTTACAAAATATTCGTTTATTTTCTCATGTAAATACAATTTTGTAAATTCCTGTACATATGGATATACTTCAAGATATTAGCCAAAATAGAGGAGGCCTATAAATATTGAATTCTTGCCAAAGTTACCAAATTGTTTTTGTCCTGACAAGGCATATCAATTTTTAGTTAGATTAGCAAATTGTTGAGTAGATTTATAGCAGAATTTTGTTGTCTCTCTATTTAATTTAAACTTTTTTTTGTGATACTTTGAACAAATATTAGTTTATTATTGTGATACGCAAACAATTTGTTTTCTACAACATTAGATCAAGTGTTGGAATATATAAATGGTAACCAACCGATATGCCAAAGTAGATAACAACCAATTGTAGACTTATATTGGACGGATATGTTTGTATAAAATAGATAGAATTCGAACGAAATATATAAATATATGATTATAGAAACTGTTCTTAGTAAAATTGTAGTGAAACTTGCCTTATACCTGTTATCTTTTTTTGTAAATCACGATCCAAATAGAACAATTTTTCGATGCCTACAAGATTAAGGAAAAAAAACGAGATGCGACTTTCTGAAGCCTTTAAGCGCTTAAATTTGGTAGCAGTAGAACTTAGAATTATATACGAAGAACATTGTAGAATCGTTATTAACATGAATTGATTGAATTTTCGCCAATTTATGGACTTTATAGTTGGCATATCGACAATAATTTCAGCATTCACTTAAGATAGGTTCCACTGTATTTGGAATCGGGACATTACAGTTATCCGTGCTGGATTAGAGATGGCGCTGTTTCTATTGTTGAGGGAAAATATTAAAATGGCGACTTGAAGTTTGGTGACTGAAATGATATGTCTTAATAATTAAAAACGAATAATTAATTATGTCTAATTTATGTTTAAAACAGTGTTTACATTGTAGTTGTTCTAATTTAAGTGTAGCAAACGTAAATGTTTATTAACGTATAATTTTAACGAGAAGAAATTCAAACTTTTTTGTATGTTTTTGTTATTATTAAAAGAGACATGAAGCCATATTTACGAAATGTGTAATAATACGATTGATAATCTGATATTTTCTCAATGAGAAGTAAGTGTTTATTAATAGTCAAATATAAATTTTATTGTAATTAATTGGGATGATTTAAAAACTTTCATAGATTTTCTAATGGCAAGTCTTCCTATAAAGTGTGTTGTGTTGTAACAAAACCCAGAATCAGAGGTCATAAATTTTCGTGTTTCTCTATAAATTTACTGCACTTCGACTATATTTTCAAAATAAATAGATAACACTTTTGGAATCTTAGATTTTTTTTTAATAAAAAGATCAATCCGAATATCATACGTTGATTATATAAATTAATTTGTAATTATTGTGATGATGACTACAGTCAAGGTTAACAATGGATTAACTCGTTTCTGTTGGAATTTTTGGCGCAATTTTACTTTATTTTAAACCGTTTTCTAGAGAATTTTCTAAAATTGTTCAAGAATTCGTGGAAAATATGAAGTAATCAACACAATAATATCGCAATCAATTGGAAATTACACTCGTTATTTTTCTATCACTCAATACGAATTTTGCAATATTTTTCCAGATATTAATTGTTTACTTTTATATTTTTATATTACTATTGACTATTATTAGTTTAATTGTATTTCGTTATTGTTTTTGTAGATGGGATGGCTAAACAACTAATCCTAGTCCTGCTTAGACATGGATCCTGTGGGGCCATGGTCGGCGTACGCGTCGTATAATCGCCTAGCTGCTGGTGTTCAAGCAGCTAGTTCCAGTTCCAATGAATTACACCATCATCCGCATCATTTACCAACAACAGGTGCATCAGGTGTTACATCAACAACAACTGCTCAACTATTACCCGGTGGTTTCTTATCACCAACACCAGTACCATACGAAACAGTGTTTAGTCCATTATTTCATCATGCTGCTAGTGCTAAACCAACAGCCGCACATTATGTTAATGTTACACAACATCGGGCACAAGCATTGGCACAAGCCCAAGCGGCTGCTGTTGCTGCTAAACAATCCAGTGATGGTGGTAGTGGTGGCGGTGGTGGTGGTGATTATCATCAAACACAGACGGCATTTTTTGAACAGAATTCTGGTGGTGCAGCTGCTGTTGCTGCTGCGGCAGCATGGCAACAAAATAGTCCATTCGGTATATTGCCACATGAGAGTGTTGTTGGTGGTGCTGCAGCTGCTGCATCAACAACACCAACAACAACAACAACAAAAACAACAGCATATGAAAATTTCAATGCTCATTTCGCCGCTGCTCAAAGTTTAAATCATTTAAATTCGCAATTAGAAGCAGTCAAGAATGCTGCAAATCGAGCTCAAAGTCCGCAAGTTTCTAGTGCTGCAACATCAAAATCATCAACACAAACCAATTCAAATGCATTCTTTCAAGGATCTACATCGTTCTCTAATTCGGATAATAATTCAACTACGAACAAGTCTTTCACTTCTAATTCTTCCAATATACAACAATCATGTATTGTTCCAACACCATCTAATACACCATCTTCGAAAGATTATCGAATTCCACAAGGACCTACTCGTGGTTTTCTGGCATCACCTAATAATGCACAAAGAACAATAGAAAAGAATTATCAAACAAAACCAGCTCCTACACAAATCCAAACAAAAGCCCAAACGAAAATCTATCCAGAATTAACGAATCAAACTGAAAGACAAAGAAACAATGAAGAAACTCAAAGTCAATCGTCACCAATCAGTTTTTCAATAATGGATGCACCTGGTCGTTTAAATTATTCCGGTAGTAATTCATCTGGTAAAAGACCACCACAATTTCAACATACAAATTATCGACATTTTACACAACAAAATTCACAATCTGAACAAGATTTTCAACGGCCTAAAAGCGGTTCGGATTATAATAATTCAAATGGTCCGGATTGTAGTGTTGTTATACCAAGACGGCCGAGTCCGTTACAAGCTCATTCACAAGCGTCACCATTAGGACATGCCCCAAGTCCGGCATATCCAATGTATAATAGTCCGATGAATTCGATTTCATCACCACAACAGAGTTCTAGTAATCAAGTTACACCACCATCACCATTGGATGTTACAGTACCTCGGCCGAATTCTCAATCGAATAATGTGGCTTATCCATCGGTGATTACTAGAGCTTTAAATAATGATAAAAGTTTTACTGAGCGTTATGAACGATCACAACAACAAAACAATCAAAATTGTTGGGATGATCGACAGAATGCTAATAGAAAATATCAAAATCAAACAAATCAATCTACTTATAATTCAACTAACAGTATTGAAATAGCCAGGAATGAACAGGGTCAACAAAGAGTAACTGGATTAACGTTAAATGAACGACAACAAGCTTATTTCGATACGAATTCAAGCCACCAAGTAGCATTACAAGATTTGTCGAGTTGTAGAGGTGATCCGATGAGTATTGTTAAAAATTTACAACAACAAAGTTGTCAAGTTCCTCAAATTGATGTTAAACAAGAAGTTAAAGTACCAGCAAAACGTCGGAAAAGTACAGAAAAATTACCAACATTACAAGTGAATGATGTACAAGGTAGAATACCACCACCAGCTCATACATCCGGTTCAAATCAACAACAAAACGGTGCCTATTTCGATTTTGATCGTTGGAATTTACCACCGCCATCATCGAAAATTTTCTCAACACAAACAATACATCAACAACATCAAAGTTTGATGGTACCGCATCCACATGGCCATCATCCACCACCACCATTACCATATTTTGCACCATTTCATCTACCACCGCATCCAGCTGAATTTCCTTCATCGGTTGATTTACCATCGATATCATCGTATGCGGACCAAAATACACAAAATCAATATCACCATCATCATCAACAACAACAACAACAACAGCATCAACAACAACAACAACAGGCACAACAGCAACAACAACAACAAGAAAATCAACCGAAAGTTGTCGTTCCAAATATTGAAGAAGAGTTGAATTTCTTAGCACAAAGTACTCCAAGCACAGTTTCAAGACCAACAAATAGTGTAAATAAACCGTTAATACCGAGCAAACCCAATGATAAACAAACAAGTGCTGGTGCCGGATTTATGAGTAGTTATTTGAAATTTTTACAAGGTGAAAGAGATAATTCTCCACCACCTGGTTCTCGAACAAATCGTAAACAAACGACGTGGAATAAAACTAAACAAATTGATGAAAAATCGTCGGAAACTAACGGAATGATACAACAACAACAGGTAGCTCCACCACCAGCACCACCGCCACCACCGATACCACCACCAATAATAACCCGATTATCATCACAAGGTGATCCACAAGATGATCCACGTTATTTCCCATTGCCGAAAGAACGTAAACGTAATAGTTTTGATGATTCTGATGATGGTATTAGTTCAGATGATGATTTTTTTAATAATACAAAATTACCATTTCAATCGAAAATCAATCAAAATAAAGATAAAACGAATCGTCGTCGAAAAACGAATTCAACTGAACGTACAATAAAACGTTCGAAACGTTCAAAACAGGATCGTTATACAGATGGTAAAGATGATAATAGTATTGAAAATATACCAAGACGTGAATTAAGTAAACGTGCAGCAAAAGAGAAAACGAATTTACAAAATTTAATTAAAAATGATGATGATATTGAGGAGCCGTTAGAATTTCAAGATTCCGATTCAGATCCGGCTTGGACACCGCAAGCTAAAGAGGATGATGATGATAATCTAGCAAAGAAATCCAAGAAAAGTAAATATCGGATTTAATTAATAGTTTCGGATTAACAATTTTGATTTATCTCCCTAGATTCGTCGAAGAAGAAACGGAATCTTATCACTGCTGCTGCTCAAGGCGCCGGCATTCAAGAAATTGACGGTTATATTAGTGATCAAAGTACAAAGAAAAGTAGTGATTATAATTTAAAGTCTATAATTCGATTAATTTATGATAATTTTTAGCCAAGAATAAACAAAATAGCCCTCCTACTTTAGAAGATAATATAGCAGCTTCTATACCGAACAATACAACTCTCTCTACTACCGATGATAATACGTTTAAGGTATTTTAATATTTATTCGTGATTAATTAGTAAATAGTTATTTTATTTGGATAATTAGCCAGGTGAATTTCTTATAATTAAATCGGAAGTCCAAGCGGAATGGCCGGTATTGTGGCGAGTTGATGGTAGAATGTTATTACAGAAATTCGAACCATTTGAACAGAATGGTGTTACTTTATATAAGAATATTTCAATGGTAAATTAGAGATTTATCCATTTTTTCGATGTTAATTATTTTTAATTTTAGTACACATCGTGGACACCTGAAAATAAAAATCAATACATGTCCGTACCAGTTCGACTTAAATCTCACAATCAATTAGAAACAATTGTTGAATATTTACGAAATGAAATCGTTATAATTGATAGTGAATATAAAGAGAAATGTATGAAAGAGAATGAAATTTATCAGGACAATTTTGAAGTTTATATACAAACGTTAATATCGCAGGCTTTGGATAGTAATTTTCTAACGGAAATCTTTCAAGAGAAAGGTAAATTTTTGTTAGTCATACAAGGGGAATTCCTACGTGGTTTATTCAATTCTTTATCTACTTTTTATTGTAATTGAATGAAACATATTTCGGGGATTTACAATCATATTCTCTAACTTTTTAACAATTACTATGATCACTGAAGATCGAGAGACTGTTTTATTCTTGTCGCTTTTCAGTAATACATTGATGGAATTCTAAAGAGTGAGACAGATTTTCTATAAGCGAGACTGTCGTTTGTTATCGTTGTCCGTAACAAATTATTGAAAAATTAGAGAATATTGTTATTAAAGATGTTACGGATCTCTGTTTCTGCTTCCGCAAGATTACGGAATTCTGTTTCTGCTAAAACAACGTTTGTTTTGACTAATTCCAATTGAATTCTGAATTACAGACGATAATTTGGGAGCGTGTGTTTTCTTTTCAATTTTTTCATCATAGTAAATATCGATTTTTCAATGATTTTTTCAAAATTTATAGTAATTCGAAAGAGCTTTTCAAATCTCCAAGAAATTCTTCAATAAGTTGCTAGTTTTTCAGAAAATTAACAGATAAATGTTTTTGTTTCGGAATCTAAAAATTGCCAAATTTTAATCATCGATATATCCCTTGTTTGAAGACATATTGCCACGAATATAGTAGCATTAGATAGAGCATTTTAAGGAGTAGTTAAGACGACAATCTTGGAGCATGTGTTTTGTTATATTTTTTCAAATTTCGCCCTACAATTTAGAAAATCTTACCAAATTTCCAATGATTTTCTAACAGAATAAAGCAAAATGGAAGAGCTTTTCCGATTTACAAGAAATTTTTTAATCGTTTTGTTAGTTTTCCGGAAAATTGGCAAAAAGTTTACTCTTCCGCTTCCGTTTCCGCTATACTACTTCCGTGAAGTTTCTATTAAAAACATTTGTTTTAGACGAGTATTTCTTATCGAATGTGAAGACAATTGATGATATTACCGAGAATAAAAAACGAAAATTGATGTCGTTATTGAGATGGCCACCATCAGTCCAAGCAGCTGTTTGTACATGGCCATGTTTCAATGTAATCCGTGAAGTTAATGAAACTGGTATACAAATGAAGAATTGTACAGCATGCGGACAACATGAAATCTCTGTGCGTGTTTTAATGTATGGACAACCGTATAATTCAACAACATTAGAAGGTTGCCAGCCAGATCCGAAAGCAATGAATGAGAAAGTAAATGTTTTCTATGAAATTACAAAATCGATCTTGTTTTAATTTGTTTTATTTTAGAATTTCTTAATGTGCCGGACGTGTGCAAACCGTGTTGAACTTTCTAATAGAGTGACACATCAAAAATATTTAATGTATATTGAATGTGCTAAACGTGTAAGTGAGAAACGGTCTACAGATCCTAGTAAAGATACAACGTGTATATTAAATGAACTATTGGCTGATGAAAATTGGCTAAATCAGGTATTTATTAATTATATTCATCAATATCATCAATTAAATTGTTTTAATTTTAGTTGTTTTACGAGGTGCGAACCCATTGGGCTGAAATCGACTGCATTGAATACAGTTTAAGATTAAAGAATAATTCGGTGTTTATGCCGCACTGATATATTTTTCTTTTTTATATAAATTTATATGAAAGGAAATTTTTACTCTTATTTTGTGAAGAATTTGTGGTTTCATGGACTTTTTAAATATCAAAATTATTGTATATATTGGATGAGAGTTTATATATAAAAGTGTATTAACTATTAATTATGTAATTAATATAGTTTAGATATAGTTTTCTTCATTATTATTATTTTTTCTAATTAGTACGGTTGTTCACCACGTCATGCTGTGCAGTTATATTTCTTGTTTGTGCTCGCCATTTTATTTTAATATGTAAAAACATGAAAAAAAACGTGATATTGTTTATGTTTTTAACTCGCATTGGTTATTTCAACAGAGCACGTCAATAAAATATTACCATTTGTACCCGAGACTATTTTTGCAACACCCTACAAATTATTGTGCGTTAGATAAGTTCTACTGTATTTTATCCATATTTCAAATTTCCCGCATCGTGTACGTGCAGCATCGAGTTCCGGCCCGGCTAGCCAATCGCATAACAGTTATGGCGATTTCCGTTCCATTAGTCAGTCTATATGAATGGAGGTATTCTATTCGTTTTGATTGTCAGGTTAAAAACGAAACGTTTCTTTATCAATAATTTCTAAACAAATATAAAATTAATTTCTTTGTATTATTTGGAGCCCTTGCCTATAGTCAGTGGGGGTTATTATTATTTAGTGTTCATTAAATTTAGTTTTAATAGAAGAGGAAATATAGTAAAGAAAATGCCATCAGCGGCTAACGTCAAAATTGATAAGCAAGTTTCACCGGAAAATGCCCTAACTGAATCGACTTCAAGTAATAACAGCACTAGTAATCCTACTAGTAATATTAGTAGTAATTCGGCACCGTTGAAGCAGGTTATTACATTAGTTGAACATAAAATTAGGAATTTGGAGAAGCGAAAGGTGAGTTGAATTGAAGAACGACTGCGGCACATTAACGCCTCCCCCTTTGTGCTCCCCGTACGTGCAATCGAACACATGTTTCTTGTAAATTAATATAAAACTAGGTTGCCACTGATAGGCGTTGTAATTATTGGATGCTTTAATTTACCCGACAATAAACATTTACATTATCGCCGGTCTAAATTGGTATAAGTGTTCTAGAAATTGAACATCAAGTGCTAAAGATTTATCCTTGAATTTCAAATTAATTAACCAATTTCATGATAAATGTCTTGATTATTTCTCTATTTTAGGCTAAATTGGAGACGTATCGCGATTTACAAAATGCTGGAAAAGAATTGAATTCGGATCAAAAGAATGCTGTAGCTAAATACAATGAAGTCTTACAAACATTAGAATTTGCTCGAGATATTTATAAACAGTTCCTAGGTATATCTGTATTACATGAGAAAGAGGCTAAGAAACAAGCTAAAAAGGAGGCTGCATTAAAAAATCAAACTGAATTGGCTCGTTTAAGGGAAATTCTTTTAGTACAAGATGCATTGAATCAAATGGGCAATGAAACGGTACGTGAAGACTTCTTACACGGACGTAATGGTGCAGCTCAATTAAGTGAAGCCGATTTAAAGTAATTATTTAAATAATTGTTTGAATGTTTTTAATAATTTTTTTGTTTATTGATAGATTGTTGGACGATTTATATCCAGCAGTTACACCGAAACATGAAGCTGGAAATCCGACAGCTTTTACCAATGAAGTTCAAGCTGCTGCTGAGCATTTACTTGCTGTTGTTGATGGTAAACCGAAAGAAGTATTCGGTGGTACTTATAGTCAAATAAAAGAGATTCTAGGCAAAATTCACGAAAGTGGCTATTTTGATCAAGTTCCGGTAATTAATTTAGCTTTAATATTTATTAAATTTAACATATTTTCCCTAAATTATAGCAAACTTTTGAAGCTTACGAAGAAGGTTTTGAGGCGGAAACATCTGAAACACCTCAAGTAGAACCAGTTTTGAATCATCCAACAATTCCACCACCACAAGATTCAACTCAACCTTTACCACCAATAGAGAACCTTACAATTGAACAAATACCAATTCAGATGATTAAACCAAATCAATTGGAAGCGATTGTAGTTGAACAACAACAAGCATTTTTTCAACAACCACCGCAACCGCAACAACCACCTCAACCCCCTCAACCACCACAACAACCAACCCCACAACCACCAAGACCTATAACTGAGATGCTTGGTGGTACTGGAAGTTTCTTTTTCTTGCAAGATTCAGAAATTGATACACCACCAGAACAGATACCGTCTCAAACATTTACTAATCAAAATTATGTTAATACAGGAGCTGTAGCTCCGACGGTTCCACCACCACAAATAACGACATTGCCATTATTCCAAAATATTCCGACGAATTTACCGCCACCGCCGACACCACAACAACCACCTCAACCACAACCAACAGTGGTACCACCACCAGTTGCAGTAACACCACCACAAATACCTCCAATTAATCCGAATACGAATATTGGAAAGAATGGTTTGGATGAATTACAACCACCACAGCAATCGTTGCAAAGAAAACCACAAACTGATGAGGTGACGCACAAAGCGCAAGGATCCACTGGTGCAAATCGACATAGACCAAATAATCAATCGTATTATCAGAATAATAATGGTTATAACAATAATAATAATAACAATAATAGGCCTAGGCAAAATAGGAATCCACCTAGGTCTACCAATCGACATAACTGAATATTGAGATTAAAATGCCCGGTTATTCTAGTTTGGATTTGATGAAGATTATTGTCATTAATTAAATATTTAATTATTATTTTTGTCTCATCTAAATTTATTGTATAAACAACAGAAGTCAATTGTATTTTCGAATAGTCGACAGTGAAGGGTTTTTTTCGAAAAAAAAACCATTTCTGCTTTTCACAGCAAGATAGCCTCAAATAGAATTAAGTATATAGAATTCCAATTAAATTATGATTTATGTATATAATTTTATTTGTGTAATTTAAACGTAAACAAAAAGAAAACACGGTTATCTTTCGTTTGTTAATCCAATAAGACTATGGAAACTTTCTGGGAAATTGCATTTTCAGTTTCTTTACCTTTTCAGTATATTTTTTGGTTAGAATTTTTAAAATGTAAATTATTTAGTATTGGCTTTTGACAAGGATTATTTTTAACTCATTTTTAATTTCAATTAATAAATGCCGATATTATTCATCAATCTGGATTTTCTTATACTGAATCCAAAGAAATCGACTCCTTTAATCCGTAAATGTATCACCCAACGATTGAGTAATATTTGTATGATTATTAATTGCATTATCTTATCTATCTAGTATAGTGTTTACGAAAAAAGTTTATTGCAGTTTTAACCTAAATTTCGACGAAAATGGCTCAAAATTTACACGAATTTACTTGTTATTTTTGCCACAAGACCATAAATAACGAAACTGAAATGGTAATTTTTCATCAACATTTGAAAATAACTTTCTAACGAGAATTTTCAGGGGCACATCTCAGTTTGTGGTAGTGTTCTAGTTCCGTGTCCCAATAAATGCGGTTCGTATGTACCTAGAAGTGATTTACAAAAACACAGGAGGGAATGTGTTAATCAAGCTAATAAAACTACGACAAGACTGACTACAACTACCGATTATGTTGAAAGTTTCGATGGTACCGAACCAAATACTCGATCTTTAGGTAAATCTTTAATTTAATTCACTTACAATAAAATATAAATTGATCTACTTATAGACCGAAGATTAGACTCAACTACTAGGAATTTAAAGGAGTCACTCAATAGATTACAAGACGAATTGAAGAAACTCAATCTAAGATTATTGAATTTCGAACAGAATCGTGCAGAAGATCACGGACAGGCTGCAATGTCTCAAATTCAACATTATAGAATGATGCAAATGCAACACAAACAGGAATTAGAACGGATCAAATATCAACAACAATCGATATACGAGTGGAAGAAAGCAATCGATTTACAATTAGAAAATTTGCAACACTCCCTCGATATGTTACAGAACTCAAAACACGAACGCGATACTCATCTAATGTCGTTTCAACGGAAATTAATGGAAATGAATCAAATCCAATTGGATATCGATGCAATTCATGATCTTATACGAAAACATCACAATATCAACACACAAACAGCTCTAGAATTCACAAATAAATTGGATGAATTTAAAGATTTCGCCCAACAAGAGAATACAACAACTACAACATTATTGAATGAACAGAAAACAACTCTTGAAAAAATCCAAAATGATATCGCTGAAATTGATGATGTACTTAACGAACACAAAGCTAAACACACCGGTATTGTGTTTGATTTGAAGACGACAACGCAAATTGCATTAGAAACGTCCGAGAAATTGGAAATCCAAGAGCGCCAATTCAACGAAATCAAACGGAATTTAGAACAAATGAGACTCGATTTGGAGATTTTAGAAGATTTGGTTTCCAATGATGATCATAATAACAATAAGGGTGCGCCGACTAGAAATCCCGGGCATATTGTATGGAAAATCGACGATTTTAATAAGAAATTGTCCGCTGCAGAGGAACTGGAAACTGTGCTGAAGAGTCCAATTTTTTACACTCAAGAGTTTGGATATAAAATTCGAGTAAATTTCGTGAATGTTTTAATTTTTTTTAAGTTGAAATTTAATCAGATTTTAGCCCATTTGAACGGCTTGAAAAAGTGGAAAGATCGCTATTGTTTGCTATCGATACATGTACTAAAAGGTGAATATGACGATTTGCTAAAATGGCCTTGTCATATTGAAGGAACTGTTATTTTGCGCGATTTGGAAGATTTAGAGGATGTTAGTAAATTTATTTATTTTTTAAATTATTATTTATTTTCTGTTGATTATAGCCGAAGAATTTCTCGAAATATATTTCCGCGAAACGACAAACCGGCGACGAAGAAAACGGTGAGCCCCAGGAGTCATCATCGAGTTATATCTTCATTCCTCATGCAACATTAATGAAATCGAGATATTTGAAAAATGATAGAATTTATCTTGAAATTAGAATCAAATCAAATCAGAAGAGCACAGAAACATCACTATAGTTGTAGTTTTAGTTGAATAATTATTTATTTGAAGAGAATTACTCTGGGTAAGTTTGTTTATTTTAAAATTAATAGGGTAATTATATAAATCGGTCCGATTTAAGTAGTGCATCTTTTTATAAAATCACAGGGAATTTAGTTTTTATATCCCGCCAGTTTCATTTGAATTGTCTTAGCTTTTAGAAAAAAAATTGAAGATTTATAGGGAACCCCTGGAGATCATTTGAGCAAAATTTGACCCCTGTAGCTCATCGGAAAGTTGTTCGAAACGATCGTTTCTGATGATGTGGTTTTTGAAAACTTCTAACACCGAATTTCTGTGTTTTATTCTAGAATGTTTCGCGTTTATTTTACAATATAGCGGAGAAAAAAAATTGAGTCAGGGAGTTATTTGACATGCTTGGCTCGGTTTCGAATATCGCAAGTTAGCGATGGGCTCAAATTTTGCTAAAATGACCTTCAAAGCTCCTATAAATCCTTCAAATATTTTTCAAATCGCTTATCAAATAATAGCTGTTTCAATAAATGAAGATAAGAATTAATCATTAATTAATCAATTAATATTCAATAAAAAATTAATACTTTTTATTACAAAAATGTAATCATAACAAATAGTAATAATTATGGTTGTTGTTTCGTCAACGGTCGTCCTAAGTATAGAATTTAAATGATAAAACGGCCACTAGTACAAAAAAAAACTGTAATACTTACGATTTCCACTCAAAAGTAAATTATCAATTTTAAGCGCTGGTATTTCAAATGATAAAGTCCAAATAAATGAGAGTATCAGTGTTACAATAAAATGACCACACCATGCATAAAACTAAAATTTAAAACAATTAAAAAATTAATAATTTATATAATTTATATAGTGATATTACCATTGTATAATCACTAAAATAAATGGAAGTTCTTGTTATTGCAATGAAATACATTTCAATCAAAAGATGAAGTATATACATGCAATACGATAAACGTCCACCAATTTGAAGAATAGGTCTTGATAATATCCAATTAATAAAACCTATAAATAAAAATATAAATAAATCGAATGGACAATTAAAGCGAATTTACCTCCATAACCGGAATGGCATGAAAATACAATCCATCCTATACAAGCACACCAAATTGGCTTATATAAACCCGTATATAAAATGGTTTTTGTGTTATCAGTATTTACAATCACATCACTTCTGTAAATAACTACAGTTAACATAAGTACTAAGACGACAATCCAAATGATGAAGTTTTGTAGCTGAAATTAAAAAAAATCAATCTCCAAATATTAAATTAACACATTTATGAAGTACAAAAATCTAACAAATAAGGCTTATTTCAAGTATACCTTAGTGAATGGGTAGCGTTTGTCTTTAGTTGTTAATAAAATCATACCCCCTAGTATTCCTATAAGAAAATCTAAAATTTTCGAATGTGTACTGTATGTACTGCGAAAAGAAAAACAATTAATTGTAAATTAAATAAATTCTAATATGAATTACTTATCCTTTCCGATATCTCCAAAATTTAAAGCGATTGGTAGAATTATAAAAAACACTATTACTACACCAAAACTTATAAACACCTGTTTTAAATAATTCTGATAATATAGTGCAATAGGTATTAGAAATAATGGTGCTACAATAAACATTTGCATATCCGCTGATAAATACCAACTATGATCTAAACACTGAAATTAATAAAATTATCACTCAACAATAATTACATGTACTAATATTCATTTACGATATTATCATAATTAACATAATTTTGGATATAAAGAAAGAATGTCCACCAATATTTACGGCACGAACTCAGCGTATAATTTGTAGACAATTGATATACGGGTCCTGAACCCAATTTGTCAAAAATAGTTATCATTATGAAGTATGCTACAGCTAAAGCCGGCGTTATTCTAGAATAATACGAATATTCTGTTTATTTGCTACGAAAAATTGAATTGTTTACCGTAAATAGCGATGGAGTATCATTGATGGTATTCCACGTATTTGTGTTAAATAATCTGTATCGCGATTCTTCCTCATATGACCGGAAACCAAAAGGAGACCACTAATGAAGAAGAAAGTATCCACGGCTATACATCCTGCTTGTATATATTGAGTATACCATTGTTTACCCCACTAGAAAATAAAATTATCTAACAACCACCCGATTTGAAGACTATTTGTATTTACATTAACAGCATCGTCTTTATTCAAAACCGGTAAATTCGTATAAATTCCACTACCGTGAAACGCCATAACCCACATCATACTGATGAAACGTAATCCATTCAAACATGTAATTTGTCCACTGTTGTTTCTGCTAATATGCAACAAATTCCTGCCATTTGTTAAATACGAAAATGTCAAAAATATAGGGTGTTTAGTTTCTGAAATTTCCAAATATTTCAACTTAAATTTTGGAAAATCTTAAAATTGTACCTCTTTCTGTATAATACAAGAAAACATCATAACTTGTGGACGCGATGATTAAAATAAGAATGATCACTAAAACTACACTACAAAAGGAAAAATTAAGTGAACGAGTGATAAAATTAATGAATAATTTACATAAAAGCTATTTCACCAGCACTGTAATCTTTATTTGTTTCAATAGTGAAACAACCCATCATATCCAGGAATTGAGTTATAACATTCGATTCACTGACAATATACGAAGCACCAAGTTCTTCAGGTGTACATTGATCAGGTACACAAACAGACAATAATGTAGTTACCATTCCTGTACCAAGATTTTTGACGTAATTATAATCTTTTATTAATGAATCATTCAAATTAACAATTTGTTGTTTAAATTTTTGATCTGTCGTTATGAATGGATTTATAACAGCCATACCACCGGGACAATGTTTACCCAAAATTTTTCCATCCGTATCTTCATATTGAACACTTAAACACTCGTCGTAATTCCCTAAATCCATATTACTACTATAAAGCATTCCAGTTATTGGATATTTGGACGAGGCATCGTATACTATCGATTAAAATAATCAGTTTAATTATAACAAATTAAAGTATACTTACACTTCCATAATAAAGCCGTTTTGTTACAGACAATTTTTAATTGTTTTAGACAATTTTCAGAAATATTATTCGTTTGATTTTCGATAGTTTTACAAATTTCAAATCCACAACAATTCGTTATAAGAAATATTGCAATAATTATGGTTTGTTTCATGTTTCACAATTATATGCAGTAGTTGACAATATAGTATGATTTTATACGATATAATTTGATGATAGGATATTTTTTATGTCCAAAATTGGCAATCTTCAGATAGAGAGGGTAACACTTGGAATTATAATTATATTGGTAGTAATGTTTTTATGATTTTTATTTGCAATTGAACTTCGTAAATGGCTAGTGACACTAATACTTCACCTTCTATAAACAAAATTACACAAAAACAAAATACTTGTGGTAAAATGAAAAAAACTAAGATAATTGACGTAATTGTGATTCAATAATTGATATTTATTAGTCATTAATTACAACTACTATATAGTTCAGTCTTTATATAAAAATCGAATCACAATGAAATTTGCTATTGTTTAATGAATGTATGAACAGATCGATTATGGGCTTGTTTGTCAAGCCAGTATTGGGTTTTTCATCAGTTATTGTCAAATTGTTCTTAATTTTTGATTAAAACTGGACATTTTCCACTGATTCAATTTCTAGATTATTTTATTGCGTCTCACCTAGTACCTTTACAAATCAGTTGCTCGTTATCCCATAGATAACTAAATTAATACAAACGAAATTTGTATTTAATTGTAAGTTAAATCAATCTAATGATTATTTTAATGCTGTTTTGTACGAAGTTTTCATCAATAAACCTCAAGATGGTTCCTTTGGTTGCAATTCTATCGAATTTAACATGAAACTTCATGAATCTTACCTTTTTGAAGAATTCCAAAATACTGATAAGCCGTACACAAGCTAAAATTTAAAATAACATGCAATGTATTTATTGTATTGTATAATAATGACGGGACTAGAATGGGTTTTTACGGATTTTTATTAACAATAACTCATTGTATATCATATCTACACCACTTAAGGTGAATATAATCCATTAAAAATAACAATCAAGCGATTTTATAGTGAAAATAGTACCAAATTTATGTTATAGCTCTCTTAATTTAGATTGTCAGCCATATCACACGTGTGTCAAGTGGTATGAATATCGAGACTTTTCGTTATAAGGAAACAGGGGAAATCCGGGCAAAATATTTGAATACGCCTAGAAACGAAATTAGAAAACTGATCATTTTATAAATTAATACATGATCACAATAGTATTGCCTGTAAAATCATTGTGTTTGTATACTAAAAACACAAAAAATTTTGCCCTACTAGTAGAGAAAAATGGGGTACTCTTTTCGACAAGAAATAACGACAGATTGCAAGGGGTGCGGCGAGTTGAAACAAAGTAAGGTCCCTGGGTTTGACAGGAAACGTGAGGTCGGGCGTTGTCGTGAAGCAGTCTTCTTCTTCGGCGGTTCTGGATAGTCCGCCTGAGTTGCCTTAGAGTTCCACGAAATCAACCAGCAGTATCATTGCTCAAACCCTGGATCTTTTGACATGCTCCACCCGCCGTACAGTCCGGATCTCACGGCTAGCAATTATTGCTTGTTCCCGAAGTTGAAGGAACACTTGAGTGTCCAACGCTTTCGGGGGGATGATAAAGTCAAAGACGAAGTGAAACGCTTGGCGACGAATTGGGTTACAAACATTGGAGCAACGTCTACAAAAATGCGTAGAAAACGATGGCGATTTTGTTGAAAAATAGAGTAAAATAAACAATTTTGTCTATTTGTAAAATTGATAGGAACCTTATTTCTGGATCAACCTTTGTAAATTTGCTAAATTTCGATTTAACTCTAATTGTAAATTCAAAATACTTAAATTTATCAATTGTTAAGTTTTGTAAATCAAATAATTAAGGAGTGTAACGATAGTTCAATTTTATATAAAATTAGTCAGAAACACCAGTGTATGTATGTATGTGTGACGAAAGCTGATCATTGTATTGTTTATCTATTTATTTATTAGTTAGTTGTTTTTACTATCAGTCCGTAATTATTTATTGTTTTCCCCAAAACTATATCAGAAATTGATAAGAAGCGAAAAAATCAACATTAAATATGATGGAAGCAATGGGAATAGGGATAATTTAATTTACAAATATTTTCTGAGTGGAAACAGTAAACAGTTCTGATAATTTACAATTAAAAAGAAAATTACATATTTAGCTTAGCAAAACTTAAGACTGTCGCTCGAAGTGAACGGTAACACTCAATCCCCCATAAGAAACAATGAGAAATAATTCGCTAGGACAGATAAATAGCGACAGTAAATATCGAAATGAGACATATCCCATTCGATTCAAAATTCAATTTTGTACGGTCGTTGCTCCATGAAATTTGGAAAATCAAACGGAATTTTCTGATAATTGCAAAAAAACGCATTTTTACTCAAAAAAAGTGTGTTAATATTCAGTAGTATACGTGCCCATATAATCAATAAAATGAAATGAAACACATATAGGTAGATCAAGAAAAGTTCAGGCTTCTGGGCCAACCCATTCTCATTTTAATTTTTCGGAAAACAGCGTCTAAAATGATCAAGTTGATTGTTTCTCGACTGATTTCTCATACGTCTATCGAACGAAGATTGTAAATTTACAAAGAAAGGGAAAAATGCGAACTGTAGGCAAATACATCAGAATTCAAAAGCAAGATGGTTGTAATAAAGAGCATTTATTATCGATTGATTTATGCATGTACATAAGTAGTGATTATATGTGATTTGTGCTTGAAGTACAAATTATACTTACTGTATGTACAATGCTATTTCAACTCGCAGTAGCTCATGACTTTGTGAACGTAGGTCAGCTTTTTGTTTCGGCTTAGTAGTCTTCATTACCAACAAGCTGTTGTCGGTAATGCAGATCACAGTCCTGAAGTAAATAGCTGACCTACGCTCAAAGTCATAAGCTACTGTGAGCTGAAATAGCATTGTATACCCTGTATAGGTACATAAGGTATAGAATTTTTAATTTTTGAAGTAAATAGTTAAGAGGTATTGAAACCGGCCAAAACCGACATGATAGAATATCCCCCCTCGAACAACCTGAAAATCAATTTCACATACAATAAAAGAAATCTAATAACAATAACAAATATTCATCTGCTAATCCTTACGCATAATTACTTCCCTATAATAAAAAATCTCGACAAAAAGGTCCTCAACTACTAGTAGTTGGGGGGTTTTCGATTTTGTTCGAATTTTTTTACATGCAGTGATCAAGTTTTCATGCAGATATAATTATTTTTCCTAAATTGACACGTGGTGCAATACTTAAATTTGCTAAAATTAGATTTAACGTTAAATTCGGAACACTTAAATTTATCCATTTTTTATCTAAATCAATATCTAATCTAAATTTTAATTTTAATCTAAATCAATATCTGAAGAACTTTTACGTAGATTTCAGTAATGGATTATTGGCAAAAATCTAGAAATAAAATGATCAAAATGACCAAACTATAGATATAGATTTTTTTCCTTAAAAATCCTTAAAACCAGCCAGAACCGACATAACAGAATATCCTCCACGAGCAACCTGAAAAAGAATTTTACAAACAACCAATTGAAACAATCAAAAAAATACAATAACAAATACTCAACTGCTAATCCCAAAGCGTAATTGATTGAATAATTTTCTGAAAATTTAATTGCAATTTTTCTTTGGGCACAGGTCAAAATTATTAAATAAATTTTGCGGTTTTCAATATTCATATTGTACCAGTCGAGTTGTTGCAAGAAATAATAAGCATTGTCAGTCTTAAAAGAGTGAATACCGATCAAAAACTATACTAAATTATTTTAATTGCTACTTACAATAGTTTCTATAGATTGTCCTGCCATTACAGTACTTCCAACTGTCAGGAAGACGCACAGACTCATTATGGGTACATAACGATAATCATAAGAGAAAAACGCATCCTTTAAAAATAAAATTATTCATTATCATTGTTTTATTTTCATCTGTAAAATTTATATGTATATTTACCGTAGCCATCACAAAGATTATACTTGTAACAATCAGTAAACCAGAAACCGAAAAATAAGCAATGTTATTCTTCATCCCGTCAATCTTCTTACGGCCTGCACTGTAAAATTAATTCGTTTTCTCAGTTTTTACTCAGCTTATGCCAATAAATAATTTACGTTAATAATTCCTGATGTCTTTTAACAAAAGCAATAAATTTCAATTTGATTTGTTGTTGATATTCATGATCGTCTATCAAGGTGTTTTGAACAACATCATATTGTTCTCGTCTCATGATATCAGCCAGTAAATCAATTAAAATCCAAATTTGATATTTGAAATGTTGCGTATAATAAATAACTTGATAAGTCTGTGATGTCCCAATAAAAACAACAATCAAAGTACATTTATAAATATTCGTTAAGGGGGAGTGGTAGGCTTGGCCAGTTTTGACCGGCGAAAATATGAATTTCTAACTCGCAATTTCTCGCTCGTCCTTAAAGCTACGACAACCACAAATAGATTTTTGAAAAGGGCATTTCTTATAGCCACTCTTGGTTCTTTCCGTTTTTCAAAATGTTAACGAAAATTTGAATTACAGACGAAAATCTAACAACATGTTTTTTTCGTATTTTTGTACAATTTCTCGTATTTTTGTACAATTTCTCGTATTTTCTCTTATAACTTGGCCAATTTTGATTATTTTGCAAAAATTCTTGTACAGTTAGATGGGAAATAAAAAGTTCTTTCCAAATATTCAAGAAAGTTCCGGAAAAGAAAATTTCTGTACGCTACAACACGTTTTTTTCTACAGTTTTTATCTGACAGCATTGATCAACCCCTTATTCGAAAGCTGATACAAAGGCGGAGTGCAAGATAGAGCCCTTTTTTTGAAATTTTGAAAATTCATTGTTTTCACATATTAAAATTAATTATTTTGCTTTCCACTAAACAGGACAAAATTATCTACCTAACCGTATGTATTTCAAAGCAAAATAATTAATTTTAATATGTGAAAACAATGCCAGAAAAACCAGTTGGTTTTTCCGCAATAACTCAGGCAATTTTCAAAATTTCAAAAAAAGGGCTCTATCTTGCACTCCGCCTTTGTGTCAGCTTTCGAATAAGGGGTTGATCAATGCTGTCAGATAAAAACTGTGGAAAAAAACGTGTTGTAGCGTACAGAAATTTTCTTAATTTTCCGGGAAACTAACAATGGAAACGGAAAATTTCTTGAATATTTGGAAAGAACTTTTTATTTCCCATCTAACTGTACAAGAATTTTTGCAAAATAATCAAAATACGAGAACATGTTGTTAGATTTTCGTCTGTAATTCAAATTTTCGTTAACATTTTGAAAAACGGAAAGAACCAAGAGTGGCTATAAGAAATGCCCTTTTCAAAAATCTATTTGTGGTTGTCGTAGCTTTAAGGACGAGCGAGAAATTGCGAGTTAGAAATTCATATTTTCGCCGGTCAAAACTGGCCAAGCCTACCACTCCCCCTTAATATATTCGAATATTCTGGATAATAATCAATGAAATACTTGATTGCCAAAAATGTTGTGTAATCATAATTATCGAAAATAAAAAAAGCAAAACCAATGAATAATGCAATAACTGTATTGATAATTGTGAAAACGGAAACAATTTTCATTTCCCTTCTAATTTTTCTTTTCGTTGTGTTACTTGCATTGTCAATCGGCAACATATTGATCTCTTTATACAAATTTTCAACCATTTTTGGTTTGATCAATAACATAAAAGCACACAATATCGGCTAGAAATTTCACATAATAATATTTAACGTTATTAGAAATTTCATCATATTTTAATTAAACAAACAATTCTTACATAAAACACTGCGAAAAACGCTGGTGAATACTGAATGAATTGTAAAACACTCAACTCGTTCTTCAATAAATTAATTTGAATCATTTGACACGGAAGTTGTATGATTAGAAACAATACCAAGAGAATTTTCGTAAAATAAAACTGATAAATTGATGATCCCAGAAATTTGACGATAATTAAACCGTCATGTTTCGTTAATTCGTTCCACAAATGTTCCATTTTGGACATTTTCCAAATTTTCTTGACCATTTATTACGCTTGTAATTTTCACTAAACAGTCTAAACTACTACTAACGGATTCTTTTGTTGATGAGACCTTTTATTGCCTTCCAAATGAACTCATTTTCATCCACCCAATTTATGAATATATTTATTAGTTGATAGACATTAAATTCTAATTAAATTACTAAATTTCGGTTAATGTATATGTAAACAGTTGACCCAGGTTGGTGTAGATTTATGATATTATCAGTCGATGGGGGCTTCGAAATGTATCCACGAAAATGTTTATTGTATTTGTAGTTCTTCTATTTACAATACTTGATGCTAATGTAAGATAAACCGAAAAAAGCTCGTATCGGAAAAATATTAGTTTACTAAATTTGATAGTGATCGCTTTGGGTCAGGTAATGATGATTTTGTGCATAGATACGAGGCTCGGAATGGAAATTTCCACGAAATTTGACGATTCAAGAAAGATAATTTACTAAATAAAAAATAATTAGAAGTAGACCTCGAACACTAATTTAAGTTCATACATAGATGAGATAAGGCACATACGAAACCACACAAATTCCAATTACATAGTTTTAATTGAATTTTGTTTTTCAATTTACATCAGGCCCGGTTTCATAATCAATTTAAAGGAACTTTAATTTTCAAGGCTCCTTTAAATAACATTTTATGTTTAGCTTAAATGGTCCTTTAAATCCAACTTTAAATTAAAGTGCCGTTGACGGGATTTTAAAATATTTAAAAGCTCCTTTAACGATTTTGACAACAATTGTCAAAACGACACAAGCTAATATTTAAGATATTTTTTTATTCAAAAAAGGAGTACATGTAGTTCAAGCTATGACAAAAATGCCCAAAATAAAAAAATTGACAACAATTAAATCTAGAATTACACCAAGTAGTATTCAGAAGACTGTTGCGATTTTCAAAAACGAACTACACATGCAAGATGCTTGAGAATCACTCGAAAATCCTTCCATTTTTCTCTATTTTAAAATTAAATGAAAATGTTTCGCTTTTTTTTCGAGAATGCAGTGAAGAAAATTTTCAAAAAATCAGTGTGAAACGAATTCTAAAATCATTGGTAGCTCGTTTTTGAAATTGCGGCACCATTAGAAACTAGCACTTTTTTGACCAAATTTTAAATGATTTTTTCTAGAAAATTTCATTAAAATAGTATCTAGGAACTACTGCATAAATCCTTGAGATATTTTTCGAACCATTCGCCCACTAATAATAATTATTTTTGAATTATATTGTCCTAGTTAGCTAGTTTGACAAAAAAATCCGCGCAATAGTATTTCAATCATACCAACATCTCACAATTACGTTAAAGGACCCTTTACGTACAAGAAGCTTGAAAAGTCATTATGAAACAGGTTGATTTTAAAGTTCGATTTAAAGGAAGTTTTAAGCTATAGGAGACTTTTAATAAAGGAGCCTTTAGGCTTCGATTATGAAACTGGTCCTAAGGGCCAGTAAAGTAAGATACTAAAGGTTTCTAATTTTTATTATTTAATTATTATCAATTTATTTTTCAAATAATTGAATATTTTGTGCATTTTAAACATTGACCCAATTAGTTACAAATTCCATCTAGAAATTTGAACACGCCATTGGTTGCGATATAAAAAAACTCCGCCTGGCTGGCGTGGCTAGACACGAACGTGCTTTATCTTAAGTATGCCCTTTAAACTTCTAATTTCTTATTACATCAAACTTGAAGCCACCTTTTTTAAAGATATGTACATTCTTAGAAAATGAATCAAGCTTCTAGTTGGATTATCTTATAAAAATCGTAATAAACCTTAAATGATTATCTTAGAAAATTACTGGATAGTGTGTATAGGAAACTTTGGGTTTTTTATACAAAATAAACTTTTTAAAGCAGTCACTAAATGAATTATTTCTCAATTAGTTAAAGATATACTGAAGAAAAACTGCGTACAAGTCAAAATTAAAGATCAAAATGATTGAAATACAGAATGCCTACTATTTGTTAAATAATTATTCATTACAAACAAATTAATATATTGACTGAGTTGTAAGGGAAAATGAGGAAAAAACATGCTTCTCGATTTTCTTCTGTAACTCAAAATTTCCACATTCTCCAGAGAATATGCAGCTTGAAATGCTCTTTCAAACGAATCCGATAACTTTGAGTAAATGAATTTATTGGAAATTCTATTTTTTTCGAGTTGACCCGGCCAATATAATTTTGACAATTTGTTTTCGAGTTTCTCCAAATTTTCATATCGCGCTTATAATTTTCGCGATAGCAGTCTAAACTACCACTAACGAAGTTTGTGTTGATAAGACATTTTAATCTTCAATCAATAATTCAATAATTAATACAACACAATAATAACACAAATTCTAGTTAATATAAGAGTATCGTCGTTGTATTACCGTTAACGGTAGGAAAAATTAACCATGGTGGTATTTTATTTTATAATTAAAGCATTACGCTCGGATCGACAAGATTAAAATGTTTTAATTTATATTTCTCACTTAGGTTTGGGATTTGTTATCATGAAAAACCAGAATTTTCCATTACATATCGGCCAATAAAATTTTCCAACGAATCGACTAAATCAAACTGGAAACGTAAAACTGAAAGATGTAACGATGCCAATACAAATAAGTTTTAGTTGCCATTTCTGTTTTATTTTAATCAAATTTTCAAACAAAATCGGTTGGTTTAATACGCAAAACAACCGGTACACTAGTACATGGAAGAATTGCTAATTCTGTAACAACTGCAGTAACCAAATTCGGTGGCGTTACATCGTACAACAAATTCAAAATATTTAATTTATCATCATTTTTAATTGTTGTAAACGATACTCGATCATCATCTAAAGTATCAATCGAATTCAATAGGGAATTATCACCTAAAACGCGCAAAAAATCAATAATTAGTCTATAATACAGCCGTATTCTGTAATTGTTTATCAATTTATTACCATAACAACGGTGCAGAGCAAGGCTCTTTTGAATAATCAATTTTATATTTGAGATGGAAGCTCTGTTGATCGCCAACATTGTCATAGTAACGAATCGTAAATAAGTTAGAGAATACGACTGATAGATCGCGAAAACAAACCAATTTCATTATAGACGAACGAATCAGTTTGTACACGTTCGCTAAATTTATAAGTCTCGCATGTTACTAAAACCGGTTTATTGTAAGCTTGGGCAATTAATGCAACTTGTGCTGTACCAATCCGTGACATAACATAACCATTCGTTAATAATGCATGACAACCCAATAGGACTTTTGTCACACGATTCATTACATAATTGATTGCATTTATTTGAATATAACTGCATTTAATACCATCGTTAACTAAACGTTGTAATAATTGTCGACCTTCTAATAATGGCCGTCCATCGACAACAATCACATGGAATTGTTTATTGCCGGCTTTGTGTGCTTCTAACAGTATCCGGCGTATCAACGAAGAACTGTAAAAATTTCGTTAATTTCTTACAATTTAATTAAAACAGTTCGAATTACCATCCGTAAGTCAAGATAATATCGCCATTCGAAATCTTCTCTTGTACTTTCAAACTAATCGCTTCGCTAGCTTTATCAATCTCATCATCTATATAAATATCGATAGAATTGATCAAAAATGAACGCAATTCGTTATTATTACTATTGGTATTGTTATACAATTTGATAGATTCGCGCAATTTCCCTTTAAAATAACGTAAAGCATTCGTCATTGTTACGGCAAACGGACGACAATATTGCAGATATTTAGTGCACGATTGTAATATTAAATCGAAATAATGTACGAATTCTTGTTTCGGTGGTATTTCAATATCTTTAATCAGTATTTTAATCGCTTGCAATAACGCCAAACAACGCGCATTTGAGCCTAATATTGTTTTCATTAAGTATTGATTGCCTAAACGTATAAAAACCGGATGTACATTCCTATAATTGATTAAACTATTCTTATATCCATCGATTCGTTGTAAATTCTCCAAATATAAGTGATTAACTAATTGAATTTTATTTGTTGTTGGAGGTCTGGTTTTTATTGTTGATACTTTCTGGTTTGTCGCCTTTTTAGTTTGAGATTCTTTCGAAATCGTCGTATTCTTCTTATCGTTTGATTGTTTTATTTCTTCAATTTGCTGTTGTTGTTGTTGTTTTTGCTGTTGTTCGTTCTGTGCATTAGCTTTAACTAAACGTTGCGCCTCTTGTTGTTCACGACGTTTCTGTCGCAATTCAGCTTTTGATAATTCTTGTTTATCGTTTTGTTGTTGCAGTTGTAATTTTTGTTCAGCTAATTTCTTCTCCCATTCAAGTTTACGTTTCTGTTTCTCGGTCAATTGTTGTCCTTTATTTGTATCTTTTTCAACCGGTTGTTTTTCTTTAACTTTAAGGGCGCGCCTCTCCTTCTTGTTCAAACCGCTGGTATCCTCTTAAAAGTAGTTCAACGTTATTATTTGCCATATTTTAACAGATACTCACTTTTCTCTGCTACTGGATTCATCTTTTTGAAGAATTGTGCGTTTCAGGAAAAACTGAAATTTTATCAATTTATTTAGTTAGAATCGATGTTAAATGCGGAAAAATTGAAAAAAAAAATGAAATAAAAATATTTTCACACTTTCATCATAACCTAATTTTAAAACTGTCAAAGTAGCGTTAAATTCAAACTAATTGCAGCTCAAATCACAATTTAAACATTGTAGTGTTGATTGCCTAACCATTGATAAAAATTTATCAAAAATTTTGTATTTCACAGCGAAAATAAATAAAATAAACAAAAATTTTATAATCTATCAATAGATTTAATATTATAGAAAATAGTGCCAAAATTCGCACTAAATACAGCGCGGACCACATGCAATATGGTGTATTGTTGGCTGTCTAACTTCAGTTGTTGATAAAATTGACCAAAATTTTTATATTTTACAGTATGGTTCAATAAAATCGCAAATAAAAACTGTAATAGTTTGTTTATAAATTATTATTATAAATATTTCTTTTCATTATATCTGTATGTTATTCTTTATTAAAAAAGCAAAAATAATTCATGAACCGTCCATTATTTCCGGTACGTTATTCACATACGTATAATTTTTTTTCACGCTATTTAACAATGAACACTGTTGTTGATGACGATGATTATTATAATAATGATGTTGATGATAATGATGATGAGAACTAGAAACAAAAAAAAATCGTAATATTCAGTCATTGTCCTCTCTCATTCTTGTATTTGTTGATGAACTTGATTAAATTTAGTAAGAATAGCAAGAAACGTCAATAAAATTCAGGGAAAACCAATATTGTTGATTAGAAGAGGAAAAGGATATGTTGTCCTAATTTTTTAAGCTTTAAATGAACAAGTAACGGTACATGCATCATTGTTGTTATCGTAATATCGTTGCCTAAAGAATGCTTTTTGTATAATTTGTATATGACAAGCATTTAAATAATGGTATTATTATTATTTGTACGGCCATTAAGTACTTTCATTGTCAATACTGCAGGAAAAAATAATCCTATTACCTGCCTAAATGATTAGAAAATTTGACGAAAGCGTAATGGAAATTACTTTACGGAAAATTGAAATCGAATCGATACAACAAAACAAGGTTGGATCAAAGAATTAAGGAACGATTTTAATCAGTTCATGCGTAAAATAAATAATTTGAAAAACCTTTTATAATTATATTAAAATGGACGTGATCTGATTTTACCAAGGATATTTAAGAAGTTAGAAGTGTCGGACAGTTCGCCTTCAGTTATTGTGAAAAATGAAATTGTGTGTACATAGGAGAGGCGAAAAAAACAGATCAAAATTGGCCTAATCTGACCTCGAACTTAGCCTTGACGAAAACGAACGCTATTTAACAGTTTTTCAACTGAAACCGATCTTATAGTAGTGGTATTATTACTGTTGTTTGTATTATATTTTAACCAGTTAGAGAGAAGGCGGAGGCGGTTTGAAAAGGGGAATACAATCGCCCCAACATCATCAACATCACTTTCTTTCGAAACGATGGCGACAACGAAGATCCGCTACATTAAATTGTAATATTACAGGATTGAATAACGAGACCAAATAGCTGTACATAGAGTTTCACGAAATTGAAACCGAAATTATTTATGGACGTTTTGTAGAACAAATAAATGTGTATACGATGTGGCGTAGGTCAGGCAGAATTTTGACAACAAAGGGACCCCTAACAACGACCAAAAAATTGTCGTAAATTTTCATAAAACTGTACAATAAAATTCGATATGGAAACTTTCAATTTTCGTCTATTACAACAAAATTACACAATTCCAGTCCAATAAAATTGCCGATTTTAAAAAAAATTATGGTTGCGCAATTGACGACAACAAGGGTGAGGATCTTTGAAAATGAAAGTAAATTCGAGGACATCCGGCCGTCTACCTGATCTTTTATTGAAACACCCCTATTGGGGGTAGAAATTTAATATTTCAGTACAATTCCCAAAAATTCAACAAGTTTCGTGTCTAATCCACCGTTGAAGTCTCCAATTAAATCGTAATAATTTCCTGAAAAATCGTAATATTTGCTCAAATCTCGAGTTGTATTGACTATTACTTTAAAGAAAAAAGGTTCTTTAAACATTTATCTGTTAAAATCACCATTACAAATATTAATATTTGGAACAAAACCAAATATCCGTTGTTGGAACGAATTCTTGTTAATATTTCTGGTCTTTCTGCTATAAATAAACCATAAGAATCTTGATTTGGTACATATTTTGTTGTTGGTTGAATTCAAACAGTAGCAGAAGTCGAGTTTTATGGTCTCAGAATTACAATAATAGACAAGTTGTTTGTGTACGGTTGGCGAACTGGTGGCCATGGCGTAGCAAATGATTTAAAAGAAGTTCAAAGAAATAAAAAGATGGGAAAGAAATAGACGGATAGAGATAGAATAATTGAATAATCGTTCCATCTCGCTCGTTTTTTTCTCTTCGGTTTAATTCGAGACTTGTGCAGAAACCGGGAAGTATAAGCTTGAAGGCCAATAACCTAGCAAGCTCTTCGGTCAAGACCGTTCTATCTTGTTAGTTTATAATAATTGTTTGCTATTTCAATCCGAGTTGTATAGACGGAGCTAGTTTTTTTTTTCTTCTAAACAATTAACCATATCTGCGGTTTTTTCCAACGTTTTAATTTCGCAATTTTTTCTAATTATTCGACGAGCAACGAGAGAAATCGGCGAACAACAATTCAGGATCAATGTTTGTTCTTGATATTTTCACTGTAAAGACCCTGACCCTTGAAAGAGAATGGTGATTCGATTTATTTACTCGTTTGAAACACTGGATTCTTATAATTATTGGAATCGGAACATCAAGGTGATGGAGAAGAGCAAATAAACGAGGAAATTTTCCAGTTTGAGAAAATATTTTACATAAATTTTTTCGTTTCGAACTTGGAACAACAAAAAAAGACTTGTTGGCGAAGTGTTTGCCAACAGGTCAATGACTGAATGTTACCTGAAAGCATTCAACAATTTCTTTTACTAAACAAAGACAAGCATACACACAAGATGTGAATATTGAAGGAATGATAGCAGATAGAGACAGGCGATGATTGCATAATCGATTTTTCTTTCAAGATTTTTCTATAAACTCGATATAATTTACCGTCAATAAAGGCGATTTGAAAAAGACGAATCTTCATTGGCTAATCTACCATAAATTCACGTTAAATTGAAATAAATAAACAAATAAAAGAAAAATCGTGACACGAAGAAAAATACGAATTAATAGCCTTCAAGGTAGCATTAGCCATCTGTTGAGGATCTTGAACTTCCACGTCTTGTCTGTATAATCATAACAACAACAATCACATCATCCCTCTTTATAAATCAAATAAATTAAAACGAGACAGACATACAAATTGTTTATGTGTGTGTGAAAATTTTGCAAATATTCCCACGATTATTTGTGTATAAATATGTGTGTGTAGGTGTATACACCCATGAGAACTGTTCATTTTTGTAAAACGAGACGAAAAAATACGAACTTCTGGTCTATACCTGGCGGAAAGGAAGCGCCACCTGGTCACCCGGTCGATTTGTTTGTATTTTTAATAGAATAGCCTCGTTCACTATTGATTAAATTGTTCTTAATAGAGAGATGATAGGAAAAAAACTATCAGCTGTACTAGTTTAATTAATAAAACATCTGGACCTCCACGTTTCGAAAAAATACTCAAATTACTTTACATAATTCCTAAAATCAATACCGATCGATAACAACAATTGCAAATAACTGGTTAGCTTTAACTAGAAGAAATTAAATAATAACAAATAATAGTAATGATAGTAATAATAATGTAGGACCGTTATGTATTGATGCAAATTATCCTGCGGTTGGTACTAACAATTGTTTATTTTATAAATGTTTCTGTCCTATTTATTTAAAAATACACACCACGTATCACGTATGTGATACGTGAATTCATCTATTCGAATTGTTTTCATTAATGTTTGTTGCTTTTATTTCTTTCGTTACCTACCTGAATTTTGAGAGATGTGGGAACGTTTTTTCCACCGTCCCTCCGCTCTTCACACTGTATCAAAAATCCATCATTCCAGACTGGATACCACCCTCGATTTTCAGATTTTATCAATATTATTATTGTGTACAGGAATTTTTTTGGGGTAGGTCGGAAATAAAGGGGTGAACAGCTGCTTCCTCACCGATTTTATTCTCAATTAATCTAAAAGATAAAAAAATCGAACAGGTATAGGATACGATTTCCTGTTGGATGTTTTCGGTTTATTTAAAATTCAAAAAATTCAACGATTGTCATCAATTTCACAAAGTCACCAGCTATAAAGTAGACGAATTTATTGCGCAATAGAGTTTTATGGTATTTTTAAAAATTGTTGAAATTTCAGGCCAATCTACGTTTATTGGTGCTTTAATTGGGCTCAATAAAACTGCCTTATTCTTGGAAAAATGGCCGGAATTTTTCAGCTAAATCCGTCATGTTTGCTCTTAAGGATACGATTTAGACACTATCATTTTGAGCAAAATCTCCGAAGCTTAACGAAATTTTTTTTTTACTAGTAAAAGGTTGATATTTGATTTTGAAGCGAAATTCTTGCCAATTTTTATGCATCAGTACAGAAACTAGCTTGAATCAATAACAATGCAGAAGAAGAGCATATTCATTTTAGTGTTGGAATTTTTATAAAGAGCCTTTTTTGAAGTGTGATAATCTTGACTTTTTTTATTGCTACAGACTTTAATTGGGCTCCATAAAACGAATTTATTGTTGGAAAAGTGTTGTGCAAAAGTACTGAAGACGAAGGATTGGAATATAAATCTTCAAAGAAACTGGCAAATAATTAGCGACAGACGCGGAGATTAAGATTTTGAGTATTAAGACACTTTTAGTTGATTTTTGGAACAAATTTTGATATTGAGTCGTTAAAAAAAGATCGAATCATTTTTAGACTCCATTTTTTGACTTCTAGAATGGATTTTACAGGATTTTTGAGCCAAATCTTCGACTCTTACTCGTGTGTTTCATTTTGAGCAAAATCTTCGATGTTCAGATCATAATTTTCAATCAAAGTGATTGAATTATAAAAAGGCCGATATTTAGTCAAGGAACTTCTACTTGACTCAATACTAACAGAGAAAAAGAACACCTCAGAAAGCAAATTTTATGGAGTTACTCTAAATTTGCTTTTTTGACTATCTTTTACAACAAAGTTGCCATTATGAAGATTTTGATGATTATAAGACCTCTTGCAAAATTATCATGTAGCTCTTGGTGCGCCTCAAATTTTTGATTTTTCCAAACGCACAACTTCCTACATAAGCTTTACTGTATTTCCTAACAGGAAGCAATACAAACGCCTCTATCTCTACAAATATCAAGTTATTTTATGGTTTTTAAATTAACTGTAAGTGATTTTATAAGAACAAATAACAGATGCTTGAATTGCGCCATATTGGAACTTACAAATAATAATAATAATAAATTATACTGTAATTATAGTAATTGTAAATTTTATTTAGAAAGAAAAAAGCTAGTCATAGATCTTTGTAATTTTTTTATTTCTGTCTTTCCAGAAGGAACAAAACGAAAAAGAAGAAACACCGTTAAAGTCATAGTTCTGCACACATTGTCGTCATAATCATCACCATCAAGAACAACAACTACAAGGCCATCTGGAATATTTATTCTTTCCAAAAAACCGCTATCCACATACACGTTTAAACCGATTTCACTACCACTCTTCACTTCACTTATTTTGTTGTTGTTGTTGTTGTTATTGATATTCATCAATGATGATGATAAACGGCATAAATGGAACGCTTGGCAAAAAATTTATGATGAAATCGATTAAAATTTCTAATGAAACACCGAGTTTGACCTGTATTTCATTACAATTTTTTTCTACAAATTAATTTACGTATAACAACGAAAAGGTGAAGTTCAATGGAAATTTAATCCACCTACTTTACGATAACGTCACGTCTACATACGCTCATATCTATATCTATCTTTCTTGTATGTATGCCCATACAATTAGAGTTGCCTTATAAAATCTGAGTCATATACATCGGCATCAAAACAGGACATGAATAATTTTTATTAATAACAACGAACGATAATAATCCTGTTGGAATTAACAGTTATTTGTTAAAGGATAATGTTAATTTGGTTTTGGGAACAACAGCAGATCAAGAAAATTCGTTTCCAGTTGAATGGAATGTTGTTCGGAATTGTTCAAGAAAAATTGCGCAATAATAGAAGAGTGAGTGAGTGAGTGAGTGAGTGAGTGAATGCATGCAATCATGGCCACGGTCGCGCTATCGTTTTAGTCGTCATCGTCATCATCATCTACAGGTAGCAATGACCTGTGTTTGCCTAGTGAACCAAACCCGTTCTTCGCCACACCAATCCTCCTGTCGCCAATAATATCGTACCAAGAACGGTGGCGGCGGCAATAACGACGCCACTTAAACTTCAATTAAAGGAAAATTCTGGGAAATTCCATCTTCAGATGAGCTCTTGTGGTTTGTTTTTGGATTTTTCGAATGCGTGATGTAATCGACATTCAACTGGAAAGAGTGCAAAACGAAATCAAAATTTGAATAAAAGCAAGCCTAACTGTTGATGAAATGAACAAGAAGATGAAGACGCCGGCGGAGGAGGAGGAGGAATGATCGCGGTTACTTTCCGATACCCGTTATGTTTGTTGCGTGGTCCGTTTTCTGTGTATGTATGTTACCTGACCGCACCGCTACTACTACCATCATCATCAACAACAACAACAACAACATTATCATCAACATCGTGGACTTTCTGGATGATTTGAATGCATGTGGGCGCGTCAATATCGACCACTAATTCGAGAATTCAACAAGAATCTTGAAGGTGACGAAATAAGAATAATCGTCGATTTTTGTTCGATTATGGACAAGAAAGACGAGTAGAACGTTGGTTCGGTTCATCAAGGCCAATTATGGTGATAAAAATAAAAATTATAGCAAGCTGGAATGAATCCAAATGTCTATAAAACATAAAAAATTTTTGTGAAAGGAAATCTACCAAAAAGTTCAACGACCATTCGGAACGCATTTAGTTGACCGATGTTGGCTTTTTGGAATTACAAATCAAGACATCAGTTCAAACAAGAATATTTATTTATTTATATTTACTAAATTAATTCGAATATTCCGTCCAATTCTATATAAAGAAACTGATAATGACATTGATTCTGTGTTTATTCAAATTCAACCCATTCCATTCTGCAACACTTTTTCGAATAATAGAATCCCTCTCAACTTCTACCTGTATTTACAAAAAAAAATTAAACCACCACCTGTACGATTTTCCCACACCCTGGCCCTTGAATCTTCCCACCGGTCGACAATCCTTCCGCCCTCAACATGCCGGTAAAAGGGCCTCTTAAACCTTCGCTTTTATCGTATACAATAATCCTCGAAGATCGAATATTGTGCAATTCTATAAAATTTACAGATTGTCCCACTTTAATGATTCATATTTACAAAATCCTTAAAGGCAAATGGTTTCGTTAACCTCCTCTACCGGCAATTATTTGAGACGATCATCACGGTCAAGGACTGAATGATGTCGCAATTCTCTTGATGCGGAAGTCGGTGTAACAATCAAATTTTCCAAGTTAATTGTTCATCAAATGATGCAACAGTGGAGCTAGAGAAGAACGTGTTTCGGTTGGAATTCTATTGTTGAAAAATTCTCATACTGAAGTTAGCGGTAGATACCTTACGCGCCGGAAATCTCCAAAATAGAATACGTTTCCGGTGTTTGAAAATTCTGCGAATTTAACCATTGATTTTGCACTAAATCGAGCATATAACTCTTATTACATCATAAACTAGGAGGGTCTATGCATGTATGCATGTATGAATGCATTTGTGGCCTTGTTTCGATTATTATTAATATTATTATTATTGTTCGTATTCAAGAAGGAATTTCCGCATAACAACTCATTTAATTGAAAATATCCTTGCTCTTGGGCGTGTGTTTTCGTCGTTTTTCCATGCGAAATTTTACCGTTTCTAATCTAGATGATGGATCGTTTAAAGAGACCAGCGAGTTGGTCGGAAGCAGTTCTAGACAGTATAGACGAAGACGTTGTGGCTAAACTGGGCAAAAATAAAAGACACCAGATGCAGAATAAGTTCCGCTGTTTACGTGTGTATGTGTGTGTAAATGTTAGCGGAACCTATTAGCGCGCAAATGCTAACGGTACCCAATCTATAGAGCAGCACGTCAGTGCCCGGACTCGCCATTCCGTCAGGTGCAATGAACCTGTTGCTTGGTCCGCGAGCACATCTCCCTGCCCGTCCCCCTCACTCCACACAATACACAAACCCATTCTATTGCAACATATACAAGCAAAATTCAACCTATCATACAAATTGGTCACTGTCACATGTGTATATGGGGCCCCATGTTGGGTCGTTCTACCAACCGAACCGACCAGCCAACCAAACAACAACATTCCATTAATAAACGATTGTTGTTAGTCGAATTGGGGCAATGGAAGTCCACCGAAATCAAACAAATTCGTGGAAATATTTGCACGAACGTGTGGGATTTGGTGATGTTAATGATGAATCATTGCGCAAATTTAGGACAATCTCTTAAAGATTCGCTTATTGTCACCATCAACCAAATATAGACGAAAGAATTACCCCCAACTGTTTGGGTGTTGACTGAAAAATAAAGAACGATGATGGAGAAGAAGAAGAAACGTCTATGATGTTAAATCGAGTGAAAAGTTCAAAACGTCAATGATCTCTGAATTCACTGTGTTGTTATCGACTGCCTTTCCATTCTGCAAAATCTGGAAATTCCTCCATTTTCAATAAGATTTACAACCAACAATACCAACGACAAGTATTATTTTTATCAATAAAACAAATCACGAGTCATCTGGTTAATATACAAGTGAATTGCATTAATTATACCTCTTATCAACGCCACTACCAGCAGCTATTGATAAAAGCCACTATTCTATACAAAAAAAAACAACTTCGAACAATACAAACAAAACTAATCAAATTAAAAACTAAATATGGCCGGCATTTGGTCGCCAATAAACTAACGGTAAAATGGCGAACGGAAGTCTATCGTTGTCGCCATCATTAAAATTAAACCTTTTTGTTTCATTCAAAGCACTTATCCTGGATAAAGTTTAGGAAATGTTCTAATAACGTTACAACAACAATTTGCTTTTAAAAGCTCTTTAAAACAAGTTCCACTCTATTTGTGAATTTGTTAATTCAATTTCTATTGGATTATTCGTTGTTTCTAATTAATTTTCCATTAAATTTTTGGTATTTTCAGTGTGTATTGTGGGCGCAAGATGATTTTCTACAAAATTCCGTAAGAGAGAGACCTCGCGAGGGCCTCACGGAGAATGTTGTTGTTGTTGTTGTTGTTGTTGTCAATGTCAAGGCCATAGAATTATTCCTCCGGGCTTATAAATCTAAAAGTGATCAAATGAAAAGTCACGAGACATTTTAACAGTATTGGGAAGAGGAAAAAACATAAAACAATTATTTTTATAATTTTTCTCTATAATTTTCTATTTTCGTATTTAAACAAAACTGTATAATTTCATCTAGAATTACCGAGATTCCATTATATTTCTCCCTTATAAATATAATTATGTAATTATTACAGATTGATTTGTAATGGTAACAGTAATTAAAATAAGAATGTTGTTGTACTGGTGCTAATCACGCTTATTTTTGCATTAAGAATTCAAAAATCAAGTATAATCTGCATCTATTATTATTATTACGACTTTTTATGGCAATTCGTTCGACTTTGGATTGGAAGAAAAAGTTAACTTTTATTATGTGAAAACACGTAAAACACGAGGAGATTTCAACGATGCGTTACACACAGAATTTGATCAACCGACAAGCGGGACTTCAGAACTTTCAGCCTGTCCAAAATCCCTCTAAATGCCCGAAACTCGAGCCACAATCTTCAGTCTTCAGCAATTCCACAGTGTCATTTGGAGGAGGTAAATAATTGTTTGCCTGAAATTACCTCATTTTCAGGAAATCTTCAATTTTAACTATTATAATAATGAAAATTCAAGTGATTTTCAGTTTTGTGAAAGCGTCAATTTCAGGAAACTTTAATTTATTTGTTGATTTGCTAATTTATTTCTCAGAGACTTCGATGATGTATGAGACCAGAAACTTGAGTCAACGAAGTACAAATTTCCGGATATTAATAAAATTTTCTACAATTTTAAAGGAAACAGAATACTTCTCAACCCTGTACGGGAGCAATTTATACCCTAAATCACTGAATTTCAGGCGATTTCAGGTAAGCCTGAAGAAACTCGAGTTCAGATAGTTTTCAGTCCGGTTTCGGTAAAAACCGGAATATGCGACGTATTCTCCGCACTGGATATTTATTTGAATTTTGAAAGGAGGAAAAGAAGATTTTATTTAAATTCCGTGAAGACTTCAACGATACGTCACCCACGAAACATGGGCTACCAGTTAAATTCCAAAAATTCTCAATTTCCTGATAATAAATATCGTAAAAATCTTGAAAAATTTCATAATTATTACAACAACAACAACAATGCCAGATAACTGGCTGTCATTGAAGTTGAATTTTCTTCAAAGGAAATGTCATAAGTGATTCTATTACATTATTTTGAATAAATTAGAAAAATAAGAGGAAAAAAATCTAAACAAGACAGTTATATGTTGTTGATATTTTTTTATCAATCGAATTATATGTTGTGTGGCTTTAGGGACAGTTCGAGCAAAAAATTTACAAACACATTATGCAAATGTTGAATATTAAACAGGATGTGTACGTGCAAATGAAGAACAATAGACACGATAACTGACAGGTGAGAGAAGAATATTTATTGAGTATCTTTTAAGGGAAATAAGTCGTGGAGTATAATTGTTTTAAATGAATAATTTAATAATTTATTATAGCATAAACAACTATGCCATTGTCAATTTCAAGTATTATTGCAAAAGAACCGGTGTTGAAACATTATGTGGCAACCGTGCCGGTCTTATAGATGTAATTCTAGTCCGTGATCTTGACATTCCTAATTATACATCAAATAATAAAAAAAATCAAGATTGATTCAATTAAAATCCAATTTAATATTCACTGGTGTCCTACACCTGTTTTCGCCGGTTTAAATTCGATAAATTTTCAGTGATTTCAACGTGCAATCAAGCCACATACTAGTTTTTACCGTCTACTAAACATTAATTCTAATTAATTAATTGTATAATTGTTTAATTATTACAATAATTAGATGATTTATGATGGTCGTGGCCCGGTAACAAGTAGAATTATTGCAGACAGTGCACACACATAATGCTTGCGTCTCCTCCAATGCCAAGTTAGTTTGAATAAGGTAGGTATTGTAACCTCAACACAGGTCGGCCTAAACTGGCTGGCACTAGAGGGGGCATAGAGAGGGGCCTCATACAACGGTTCACATCGCCTTTACATCTTGCGGTCATCAGTCTTCAACAGAACTAGATAGGAGGAGCACGTGTCGTCGATTGAGGGACAATATTTTTTTTTTAAAGCGAACTATTTGGATTTTCGTGTAGATATGTGATTGTTTTTTTAAAAAACAGTGCCTAGTGTGTGGTGTTTATTGTTTTATTTCTATAACTGATATTTGGATTAATTATCGATGTGTTAAAAACTTATTTGTTTACAATAGAAATATGCCGAAGATATTTTTAATTAAAAACAGGTTGCACCAGCAACAGTTGCGTTTGCTGGAATCCCAAAATGCAGCAACAACCAAAAATGATCTATTAGGCGAAACAACAACACAACCCCAACCGTTATCGTTGATCGTCCAGAAGAAAGATGGTAAGATTGTTAATTTATCAACAATACACAACCATAAATAGACCTTCATATTCCATCATTTAGAACCGTTAATATTATCGAAAATATAGGAGACAACAACAGTAAATTAACATTGTTGAGATAAAATTTAAAGGCCGAAATAATTCTCACTTTACATGACTAACTGTCTTTTTGTTTGAAATACAACGAATTTCTGAAAATGGACGATCAATGTCGCATAGTTTACAAAACTGTATGTAGATGTGTAGGCCTATACACTTGTCACGTGTCAATATTTATAAACTTGTAGAATCAACAAAGAATTTGTCAATCAATATTGAAAAATAATTGTATATACCGGTACGTTATAGGAGATTTCAACGATAAATCAGACAAGAAACCGACAAGTTTTGTCGGTTTTTTTGTTTTGAAATTGTTGTAATTTCTTTTTACATATCAAGATCAACTCGTTAAGGTCAACCCGTTTGATTGTAATAGTAAATAAACGTGGGATTGTGGAAATATCCCTTAATAAAACCAATCTAATTATTCTCTATATTGTTTTATTCACATTCTAATAGAGATAGAGAATTGTGATAATTGAGACCATAAAAGGGCTCTCTCAGGCCATCAACACCAATTAAAAACGCTAAAGATAAAGAAATTAACCTTGAACATGGTATTATTGTTATAATAATAAAGATAATGCGAAAAATACAAAATCAACCACCACAACTCGCCGAACCATTACAGATTCCAAGGTTAGCCGACCGTGTAATCCAAAAAGAACAATGCTCTATTATATTTTACCTCTTATTCGCTTTGATATTATCCAATCTATGGATGTTTGAACGAAAATCTGTCTATACGTGTAACGAAGGTGCTGCTTTAGAATCGCCAGTTGTAAAAAATTTAGTGAAAAGGGGACAGCTTGCGCAAAGCTTGACCCAACAAAGGCGACAACAATGATGGAATACGTTATTCAACTCAAGGCCAATATTTGTCTATATACTCGAAAATTTCAGACATCCATCTATTTACCTACCTGTTGTTGGTTGTTGTTAACTGTATTCGGTGGTGGAAAATCATCGTGACAAATTAACACTGAACTGATTCACAAAATAGAGTTCAAGGCTATTGCACGATTATTATTTAATCTCTTATACAATAACGTAAAAAGAAAGTGTTCTTCTTTCTCTATCATTCCTTGATTTAAAAATAAGAAAACTTTCTCCCAGATGATGAAAGAAACACAACAACAACAACAACAAAACCTTGATGGTTATCATTTCTAGGTCATAACTAAAGAGAAGAACAACCACCGAAATTTAATTGAATTAAATTGTTTTCACTTTTTAAACACTAGAACAACTAGACCATGAAATAACCCTACAATTAGACATCTCTAGAATCATCGAATTCTTGTACCAAATACAGAAATTTCGAAGGCTCCCCATAATCATCTACAGAATGGCGCAACAAACTTTCATATAAGCAAAATAAACGACAATAAATCTATTTGGCAGTTGAGGTCAATATGGTATTTAGAAGCGGTAATTTATCACTGTGCGAATTAAAATCGATTAATTAACGAAAATTGCGTCGTAAAGATGGCTGGGTGTTTGGAACATTTGGCCACACCTGGAGAGGAGACACGTGAACGATTTAGTCGTGTCCAGTTCACTAACAAATCAATTGGTGTTTTCTGTTTGGTGAATATTCGATTTGAAAAGAAAATGCGAAATAAAAAAAATGTGTCCTTCAATATTTCGACGTTCGACGACCTGATCAAACCACATCTACATACACAAAACGGAGCCCAATTCTAATTTAAAATTCTATCACATGCAAACCTTGACAGTTGAAAAATCCGTTACGATGGTGATGATGGTAATAATAACAATAATAGTGATAATAAAAATTTTATAAGCGGTACTATATGGAAATATCGTTTCGGACAGGAAGTCGAATTTGAATATTGTTATTGTTTTGATTCGCTTCTTTGTTTGAAAATTGAAAGTGATTGACACAATTCCATCCGAAATTAATCCAGTTTGGCCCCTGTTTTAAATCGTCTATAGTTTATCGATTAATAACTATAAGTTTTCTGTCTTTATTATATTTGTTTTAATATGAACGTAATTATTAAAATAATCCTGTTCTAGCCTTGACTTTTACTTGATTATTTCTAAAAAGTTTCGCAATAAATGTCGTCTACAAATAACGGTCTTACCGCTGAACATACCTATACATTAGATAATTTCCTTGTTATATGAGAATGGTGTTGAGAGAGAGACCGCCGCGGCCACATGTCGTTGGAAATTCTTCACGGCCACCACCCTGTTTTTATTATTTTTCCCCCATTATGGCTATCTTGTCTAGATTATAGGTACCGGTTTGTACCCTACAGCAGGTGCTTGACTTCTTCTTCTACACCGTTGTCGTCGTTTCTTCCCAGTTGACCTTCAAAATACTAGCCGCCGTTGGAGGGATCGTTGTTTTTTCCTGCATTACTTTTATATTTTTAATTTATTCAAATTGATTTTTTGCCTTAACCTAGTTTTTTTCGAATTTTTTAGATAAAGATAAGGAAACGGAAGAGAAACAAGATGAACAAACGAACGAAACGAAGAAACAAGACGTATTACCATTACCACCACCGCCGCGTCGATTTATTTCGTCGATATTAGGCGGTGATATACCATATGGTAGTCGGCCTATTATACCGCCTGATAAAAAAATCGTTTTACCGATAGTCAAGAAACCAAATGATGAGGATATACCAAAAGCACCACCTGTCCGACAGTTCTCTGTTATACAACGTACACCAAAAACAACGAAACGTGATGAAGATAAAGATATACGCCTTATAGTCCAGAAACAGCAACAACAACAACAACAACAGGAGCCAGAACAAGAACAACCCATAGATTATCACATACCGAAACGTAAAGACGATACAGAAGACGATGATGAGAAACGTTTGTTATTGCGTGAACAACAACAACAACGCCGGTGTCAGTGTAATAAAATAAATAAGCCTCTAATACGTGCAATTATCGGTAGTACGAATGGTACCCATAAATCACCAAGTATAATAACCGCAGCAGCCGGACATGGGCGGACATCATCGAACGGCCAAAACCAACAACAATCGAATAATTCATCAACATCCTCATCTACATCTTCATCGAGTGGTAATACTAGTGGTGGTACTATTAGTTTTGGTGGTAGTACAGGTGGTAGTGGTGGTGGTTTACTTGGTGGTAGTAGTGGTGGTAATGGTGGTGGTAATCGGGATGGACGGCAAAATTACGGCCCTAGTAGTCCGCCAACTGGTAGTCTACCGCCGTTTTACGAATCGCTGAAGAATAGTAATAATAATGGCCAAAATTATAATGCTAGTAATTTTACGAATTATCTGATACAACAACATCAACAACAACAACACCACCAACAACAACAGATGGAATGTGATACGGGACAAGAACTTGCCAATTTAAGCTTAAATAATAATAATACTAATAATAATAGTCATAATAATGGTCAGAATTCACCGAAGCAATATTCAACGTTACAAAATGCTTCCTATAGTAGCGGTAATGGTATTATAATGAAAGATGAAACAACAGATATTGATTTATATGAAACAACAACGAATCAATTATTATCACAAACAACATACAATAATTGTTATGACGATTCGACATCAATGATGGTAGATATGGTAAATGGTACAATAATAGATCCATTACAATTTACAGCAACATTAACATTTTCAAGTTCAGCTGAACATGCTCTACTTGAAAGTTTAACAGACGGTACAACCGATCTAACAACATTCCTACAGCGTTTACCGAACGATGACAATGACACGAATGATAATGATGATATCGTACCGACAACAACGCAAACAACAACGACTACAACATCGGATATTAGCGATAATTTCAACACATCATATAACCACCAATTCACGAAAATCTACAATGATTACCAACCGACAACGAACAATGATTCGTTACAAATACAATTACACCAACAACAACAACAGCAACAACAACAACAACAAATGCTATCGCCGACTTTATCGTTTAACGGTAATGGTTTAGATTTAGATTCACCGCCACCATCATCAGCGACCATGTCGTCGTTGCCATCACCGGGCGGTGGTAGTTGTTCGTTGGATGGCCACCAATCGCAACAACATAGCGATGGTGGTACAATTAGCCCGCCGGCGGCTAGTGTGACCGGCCGGCGGACGAGCAGTTCGAGTTCGAATGATGTCGCCCCAGCACTACACGGCCGAGTAAATGTTTTACAACACAGGGTAAGCATCTTTGATGCAGGCAAAATTTCAGTCATAGGGGAGGCTTTACTTATAGATTTTCCTAAGATTTGTTGAAATAAGTAAATTTTTTCCTATACTATGTTACTTATTGTGTGTATTATTCACGGTCTAGTTGCCCAAATCAAATTGTATGCTTATATCCCTGAACAACGCACAAAAATGACTATTTTCCATATTGTTCAGTTATTGTTACAGTTGGGTTTACCATCCGAGGTGCAATTGGAGTTTGTCAATGGTGGTCATGGCATAAAGAATCCGTTAGCCAGTCAGGAGGGCATCCGACAAGGACCGGGACGTACTACTAATAATAATAATACTAATAGTAATAATAACGAACATTTGCATGATAAAACCAAAGTAGCATCGATAACGACAGAGGATGGCCAAACGAATTTCTGTTGTCGTATTTGTAATAAAACGTTCGCTCTACAACGTTTATTGAATCGACATATGAAATGCCATTCGGATGTTAAACGGTATCTGTGCACGTTCTGCGGTAAAGGATTCAACGATACGTTCGATTTGAAACGACACACACGGACCCATACAGGTGATATTTGCTACTCGCAAAAATTGCGATATTAATTCTGATTATTGTCAAATTGCAGGCGTACGGCCGTATAAATGTAGTCTTTGCGAGAAATCATTCACGCAACGTTGTTCGTTGGAGTCGCACTGTTTAAAGGTGCATGGTGTCCAACATCAATACGCTTATAAAGAGCGCCGTACAAAAGTCTATGTCTGTGAAGAATGTGGTCATACAACCAGTGAACCAGAGGTGCATTATTTACATTTAAAAGAGAAACATCCATACAGCCCGGCGCTATTGAAATTTTACGATAAACGGCATTTTAAATTTACAAATTCAAATTTTGCTAATATGCTCCTTCAAGTACGTACCTAATTTAATTTATTCACACCTTAATTTATTTTTTTATTTATTATTTTATTCTCTATAAATTTCCGGAATTGGACAAAACGCAACCGTCCCGATTGGACAGAAGATTCGATTTTCAACCGAAATAAAACTCACAAAACGAATAATTTTTAAAACGAAAATCGAATCTAACTGCCAAAATGTCTCCACAATTTTTCCGAATTTGATAAAGAACTGATTCAAATCTTGAATTTCCTTCTGTGATAATTTTAATTTTATTTCTTTTTTTTAAGATTTTTACACAAAAATGTCTCTTTCTACTATTTTTCTTTTTGCATTATTATAGTAATTATCAAGTTATCTGCAGGAAATGGAGAATTTAAGAAGAATTAATTAAAAATAAACGTAAAAATTACACACAAACACAAACACAATAATAAAATTCTTAAATACAAATAAATCGGGTTATATGTGCAATCAGGTGGATGGAACTGGGTCTAATTATAATTTTTATTAATTATAAATAGTAGATTTTTATAAAATTAAGTTTTTTATTTGTTAATTTTTTAATTAATTAACTAAACATCAGTGTTAAAAATGTATATTAATGAAAAGTTATTTAAAATAATGGGACGTAGTTAGAATTTAGAAAATATCAATGGGTTAATGGTACTTGTTCCTATTTATTTTCCCCAATCCTCTTCCACTATCATCAGTCTCTCTTATTGTTAGTATTTTTATATATCTCCTTTATTATTATTAATTATAATTATTTAAAAAGTTGGGTAATATAGATTTTCTGAACTTTAACACGTCCCTTCTGTTTTATTGCTATTTTGATTATTTTTATTATTACTGTTTAATGTTCAATTATTATTATTATTATTATTATTATTATTATTATTATTATTAGTATTCTGGTGCTTCATAGGTTTATTATCGTTTAAACTATGGTGCTACAGAATTTGTTAAATTTTTATTTATAGACGATTCATGGTTGATTTCTATCTTGATCATTAATTTTTATTTATCAAAAATAATAAGAAACAACGAATTCTGCAATAATCTTGTACTTATTATCTTTATTCTTAGTATTATTGTTTTATGTGTAAATAAAAATCAACTCAAAGTACCTTTTTGTCTTGTTGATTTTTTCATTAAATTATTCAAGTTTCAGAACAATTTATACTTCCGTGATTTACTTATTCGACTTATTATTATTATTATTAATATTATTATTATTATTAATCAAAATAATTAAGTAAATGTTGTAGTGCTTGTCTTTAATCAAATGAGATATTTACAATTGTATTTGTAAAGAATGTATTATCTTGATGTTGTTATTTAAAATAAAATTCTATAGATATTTATAAAGTTCGCATTATTTTCCCGCATATTCGCTTAAATTACGTTCGAAAATAGTTGTTTATTAATAACGTTAACCGTGTGGGCTACACTGCGGGCTAATTTGACCAGAAACATGGATAATTAAGAATAAAATTACTCCGTTTCATTTATTTTTACTTCCTATTATTTACCGGTATGATTGAAGCAATAAAAAGGTTTTGAACTGAAATATTTTAAGGATGACTCAGAAATTAACGTGTTAAACCAATTCCCAGAAGCTGCAATTGTAGATCTATTATAAATAGTGCTTCAGATAGTTTCATTAATAGCACTAAAATTGACTGTTGTATAGGCAACACATTAAACACCACTAATATATTTTCTCTATATTGAAATTTTAGTTGTCTATCATTGCTCTTCATAAATAATTATTAAAAATGTTGAATTTTTGGAAATAAAAATAATATTTCCTTTCAGATACAATTTTTGTTAATTAAAATTTCAAATTTGGGAACACCAGTCAAGTTAATTTAGATTGAGTATATAAGACAATGTTGACGTTAGTTTGGCGATTCGTTTTTGATCCGCTAATTGTAGCTCAAACACTCAGCCATCAAAATTTATTAATTAAATAACTTGATTTAATCAATAGTGAATTTCACATGTCAAAATACTTAGAATTTACAACAGAAAAACGATTTTTGTCAAAATAATTGGTAATTATTCTTAAATTTTTAATTGATAATCATAACCTCACAATTTCAACTTAACCTATAAATAATTTTTTCTTTTACATTGCTGTGTGTGCGGTGTTGGTCCGATTGTAGAGCTTATCTAATGATTAAGAAATAAAAACATGTCATCATCACCATCATCAACATCATCATCGATACCGAAATGGCAAATTGTACTGGGTATAGGGGCCGCTGGTGCTATTGGTTTAACAATTTGGTATTATCGCCAACAAAAACAAGACAAAAGCGTAAAGAAAACAATAAAATCGTTCGATAAAATCTCAATTGACGATAGTACTAGTGAAACAACAATTAAAACGAAAGAGGAGAAAGTTAAAGAATTATCACCGTTAGAACAGGCACAAGAGTTTAAAACGAAAGGCAATGAATTGTTTAAAATGGGCAAATACGATGAGGCTATCGATTTTTATAATTTAGCAATTGAAATATGCCCAAAAGAGAACAAAATTGAATTATCAACATATTATCAGAATCGTGCTGCATGTTACGAAAACCTAAAAAGTTACGAAATGGTCATTAAAGATTGTACGAGTGCTATTGAATTGAATCAACGATACGAGAAAGCATTAATGCGTCGTGCAAAAATCTACGAAATTTTAAAAGATTGGGAGAATTGTTTAGATGATATAACCAGTGTTTGTTTGTTACAACAATTCCAAAATCAAACTGCTCTATTGATGGCCGATCGTGTTTTGAAAGAATTGGGCAAGAAACACACACTAGAGGAGATGCAAAATAAAGAATCAATAATGCCATCGCAAACTTTCATAAAAACGTATTTCTCGTCATTTTCGGAAGATCCAGTCTATAAAAAATTATTGGATACAACAACCGAAGAGCCTTTAGGACAGGGAGATTTGCGAGGTTTCCAAAAGGCAAAACTCGCCTTTGCTACGGAGAAATACGATGAAATAATCCCGGCATGTACCGAAGAAATTAACACTTCAGAATCTGAGTCTTTCTATAAAATTGAAGCATTCTCTTTACGGGCATCTTTCTATTTCTTAACAGGACAATTTAAGGAAGCCATCAGTGATTTAACTACAATTATTGATAACGATATTGCCGATATCAAGATTAAAGTGAATGCGTTGATTAAACGTGCATCAATTTTAATGCAACAGGAGAAAGTACAGGAGTGCCTTGATGATTTCAATAAAGCGGCTGAAATTGGTCCTGATATCTCTGATGTTTACCATCATCGTGGACAAATTCAGTTATTGTTAGAACGTACGAAAGAAGCTGTTGCTGATTTCCATAAAGCTGTGGAATTGAATCCAAATTTCCCAATTGCTTATATACAGAAATGCTATTCGGATTATCGTCTAGCAATGCAACAACAAAATGTCGAATTATTAATGGCCAGTTTAGAGGATTTCCGTAAGAGTTTAGAGAAATTTCCGGATTGTATAGAGACTTATGTTTTGTACGGGCAAGTATTGACCGAAAAACAAGATTTCCAACAAGCCGAGAAATGCTACAAGAAAGCCCTAGAGATCGATCCGAAAAATGCGTCAATTTATGTACATAACGGTTTATTGCGTCTACAATGGAAAGGCGATGTAGAAGAAGCTGTACGATTGATGAATGAAGCGATTAAAGTTGATGAAAAATCGGAATTTGCTTATGAAACTTTGGGAACTGTTGAAGTGCAAAGGTTTAATATCTATTTATTATCTCTGATTGATAATCTAATAAGATTCGTTTTTGTTTATAGAGGCAACTTACTGGTGGCAATCGAATTGTTCAATAAAGCAATAAAACTGGCTAAATCCGAAATGGAGATGACACATTTGTTTTCGTTAAGGGATGCGGCAATGTCACAGTTGAAAGTTACAAATCGCCTAGGCATCGATATGCAATTTATTAATAAATCGTAGATTTGTATTTATCCATTCCAGACGAGTCCTATTAAAAATTTGTAGTTATAATTGCGTTTGATTGAATTCGTAAATATGATGGTTTGAGTTTATTTAGAAATCAGCACCTACAACGGAGACGATCTAACCAAAAGTTTAGATTTGAGGTAGATTTTTAGTTCAGTTTTTGGATATTGCACGACTTTATGATCTCATTACATGTTAAAATCTGGTCTGAATTGAAAATATTCAATTCTCTTTGAAAATCACTGAAAAAAGAAGTCAACTTACAATCACCTGAGACTCTATCTAACCCAACAATTGTTGGCAATTTTAGATATAACGGTGTGTTTATTTATTATTTTATTGAATAATTGTTTTCAAAAAGCCCAAAATTTAGCAATAAAATAAAATCTTCATAATAAAATCAATTTAATCTATAATTGAAATAAAAAACAATTTGTGAGGTTAAGCAGGAAATAAACACATTGAGGCAGTAGAGTGCGCTTCGCCCTTACTTGTATAATACCAATTTCATCCTTATATGGGGAAATTTTGGCAGTTGGTCCTCACTCTTTCTAACTTATGAGTGTGAGAAAAGGAAGGCGATATGTTGGTGTCGTTTCAACATTGTAGTTCAATGGAGAAATCAATAGATGTCACCTTTATCGTTGAAATAATACGAAAACTTTCAACAGTTTTTTTAGTTGTTTATAGAAAATTAATCTAAGCTGAAAATCACCTGAAATTTAATAAAGACCTATTTTTAAAGTCTATAATGCAAAATCATCTTTTCAAATCTCCATGATTTTTCTGTAAATTTACAATTGTTGAATAGAAAAGTAATAAATGTGCTTCTTTCCACACCACCTGTGAGGTAAAGCACACGGTGCGTTTTTTTTATAGTGGTATCCCCTGTAGGCCTAATCCACTATGGTATTGGATATATCCATGCTACATAATAATTATTTGCAACAAAGTAAAAATTAATTAGTTACAAAGCTATTGTCACCATCATATCATTGCACAGGAAGTGATGTAGTCAATGTATCATTGTCACAATAATAACCTCAAACAATCAGCGAAGATATATGCGTTAGACATCCTCACGATATGCAAATTACCTATTGCAATCTCTCGCTCCGAAAACCGCACAATCCGTGAAAATATTTGAGCATTATTAGAGCGACTAGCAAAAAGACCACACCACAAACTGCACAGTCATATGACGGAGTCAATGCTTGGAAAATTGCAAAGTGATAGCTATCTGAAATAAAGGAAAAATTGATTACTTACGAAGCTATTGTCACAGTCTTATCATTGCACAATAAGTGATGAAGTCAATGCATTATTGTCACAATAATAACCTCAAACAATCAGCAAAGATATATGCGTTAGACATCCTCACGATATGCGAATTACCTATCGCAATCTCTCGCTCCGAAAACCGCACAATCCGTGAAAATATTTGAGTATTATTAGAGCGACTAGCAAAAAGACCACACCACAAACTGCACAGTGATATGATGGAGTCAATGCTTGGAAAATCGCGACAACTGAACCTGTAGCAGTGCATTTATCCAATACTATCAATACCAATACTTATAAACCAACAGACAAACATAAAACAACACAACATTAACCTGATTCTATGTTAGTAGTATTTCATGCAACAGGAATGGCCATTCCCCGGGGAAGGATAATGGGATATTTCAAGGAATTGAAGCTGATGACCTTCGAAGTCAATCTGAAATTCTGAAACATAAGAAACAAATTTTTGTTATAAACACAATGCATACAAGATACAATGCATAAATGTTCTGAAAAAAATGTTTAATACATTCAAAAAGTTACCTGAAAAATATTACATATTTGCCATTTTGTTGAAGAACCAAAAGTAGACCAGTATCCAAAAGAGGGAGACGATGAAGATTCCTTTTATAATCAGGGAAATCGTTGTTCATAAGGCCTACAAAATCCAGCAGTAATGATGGGAGGGGGTTGCACGTTGATGTACCTAACAAGTGCCTAACAAGTGCCCTAACAGGTGCCTAACAAGTGCCCTAACAAGTTCCCTAACAGGAGCCCTAACAGGTGCCCTAACAAGTTTCTAATGCGCGTTCCCTAAACCTACAATCGCGTATTGTTCATTTACCGAACCGAACCGAACCGATGTTATTCTATATCCCGTTTTCATCTTGTGATATCCCGACTTGGAATGATCGCGATGTAAATCAAAAAAGTACTTACCCCTCTGCTGCAACGCCTCCTGTCCCTCGCTGTTCGGACCTACTGTAATAGAACAGAAAAAAAAAACCGTTAGTAATTGAAAAATTATTTAACTTGAAAAATTATTTTAATTATGATTAAATTTATAAACCAAGAATCCATTACACAAATATGGGATTAAATTATTAACGAAATAGAACAGAAAACTCATTTTTGATTAGAGTTTTTTGTTCAATTTCATTATTAATTACGATTTTTCAAATATTTCAACTTACCCTTTCGTTGACTTCTTATCGCCCAAATCCAAGGGATGACTTACTGCTCACTCCTTCGTCCAGATTGGCACCAACAGAAGCACTAACACCAACACTTTGTTTTAAACACGTACGTAAAGTTATTTTTAAATTTTCAAAACGGTAACACCAACACTTTGTTTTAGAAATCGCATTAATTTATTATTAAATTTTGTAAACGACAACACTTCAACGTTCAACAAAATACGAGGCACTTTGTTTTAAAAAATACGTGAATTATTGAATTTTAGAAACGGTAGCACTTCAACGGGGGCATCAAAATACGCGTCACTTTGTTTTAAAAATCGCGACAATTTATTTTTAAATTAAACAAAACCGATTTCACGACCGATTTTCGAAACGGTGTTAACATCTCGACGACGAAAATTCGAATGAACAAAAGACAGGCACTGACAAGATTCGAAAATAACGTTAAGTAATCATTCCTTTGTTGTATTCTTATCAAAAATTGGAAAAAAGTTGTTTGGCCGTACGTACAGGAGTACGTAACTTGTAATCGTGTCGTTTTTAAACCGCAAAAAACAAGATAACTTAAGTGTTAGTTTACGTAACGCGAAAACTATAAAATTCTAGAATATTGTAGATTTTGTAAATTATAAATTTAAATATAATATTCAAATATTTTGTATTTACGGTGATTTCTATCAAATTTCAAAAAAGTTTGAAAATTGAATAAAATTGTTTAAATATTTTTCCTTGATACTTTAGCCGCAAAATTATATGAAAAGTAACCGAAAAAATTATAGTATTGTAAAACACAGAATGATTAACTAAGTATTAAGTCAAAAAGTAGATTAATAGGGTCTAAATTAGCATCATATTCTATAAAATGATGCTAATTTAGAAACATACGAACATACCGCGTGTTTCAATTAAATCTTGCTATCTCTAAGGAACACGTATTACTTGATAAACGATTTGAAAAATACAAGGATTTATAAGACGTTCCTTGGAGATCATTTTATCAAAATTTGAACCCCGTAGCTCATTTGGAAGTTGTCAAAAAACGCCAGTTTTCGACACGGCTGCGATTCTTGAAACAGATTATTTGTGCCAATATTATACACCTAATTTTATGCAACCAGCAATACTTATTTACATTAGTTTAGATGCAAACCACCAGTTCACCAGTTGTCGATCAACTATTTCAATTCGTTTGCGTCTCCACTATCCAAGATGTCTGCCACCATACGTGACACTTTTTTTACAGGATGATCACTCTACTACCTCATTGAATAAACAATCACATCACATATTCAAGTCAAAATGCAATGTTGCCATATTCACTGATTTTCCAGCAGGTTTTTTCTCTAGTAATTCTTTTCACCTGATTTTAAGAAAATACGACTGTTTTACTTGTAATTTGGAGTTCCAAAGTGGACAAAAGAACATATTTCACCAAAATAACATTTATTTTGATTTTACACAAACTTGGCGATAATTTTAATAAATTTAGAGTACATTTTGACTTGCGGACAAACATATTTTGGAATTTATTCAATAGAGGTGGAAAATATCACCGTATTTATTTCAAATAATAGTTGATCAAAAAATTTGAAAAAAACTACTTCAGTGGATTCATTACAAACCAAATACTACCAGGATAATGTTCCAAATTATTACCAATTTAACTATTGTTTTCAACTCTCAATTGTCTCAATTAATTTATCCTTTGATAATTTTTATATCTCTCATTTTAATAATTCAAAGTCACCCTCAATTTGACCACTGTTTTAAACTCTAATTACTTTAATGTTTTTGCAGTGCCTCATTTAATTTGACCCTTCATAATCTTCATATCTTGCTTCCAATTGTAAGTTGTACTATTTTGTTGTATAAGAGTCAAATCATTTGCTATAAAATAAGGATTGTTGTTCAAATAAAATTATTATTAGACCCCGTCCACACACGGACACATTTTGGAGTCGGCAACAAATTTCTGACGAAAGTGACGACGTACGTCATGTAGGTCTGAATGGTTGTCGACAATATGTTAGAATGTTAACGACGTACGTGACATATGTCGTCGCTTTCGTCAGAAATTTGTTGCCGACTCCAAAATGTGTGGACAAAGTCTTGGAATTACTCAAAAATGTAGCCGAATTTAATTTGTTTGATAGGAATAAATACCTCTTAATTTTCAAAATTTAAATTTTAGTTATTTTTGAAACAACTATAACCTTATTTGCTACAGATTGAAACAAGAAAGCATTAAAAGTGATTGTATAAGGTCAAGATTCAGTTAAAATTGTTAAAATATCCCTAGAAATTATAAAACAACTAAATTAAATAAAAATCTACGGAATTTTGGCATTTAGAGCCGGCAACATCTCAAAAATAAATCCTGCTTGATGAAATTCCAGCCATATTACATCTATCTCTTTTTAATCTATTAAATTCATATTTTCTATCTTTGTTACCGTAATTTTGACAATTTACAATTTGCATAACCTCACATTTTTACGTTTCAAATTTTATTTTCGAAAAATTTACGACTCCAGTATGTTGATTTACCAAAAATGGAAAAATTGGGGATTTTCTTTAAAGGAAAATGTATGGAAATGTGCCCTGACGAAGAAATGAGAATGTAAGTTTGAGGTTATATTTATTTGTCTCTTGATAGACCAGTATCATGGCACTGAAAAGTGATAATACGAATTTATCGTTGGACGATTCGATAAGTTTACTTCAACCGATTGTTAGATTTTATGCACTGCTAAAATTGTGACGATCAACTATTAAATAACTATATTCATATTCCTGAAATTAATTAACAAAACGAGACACTAATGGAAGATAGACCAGAATTTGAAGCTTTATAATCTTCAATATTGGTAATGAAGAAGCCCCACTAAGAGCATTAAATCTTCCGCAATTGTACAAGTATAACATTTATTATGCTTTTATTATCAATAATAATTTGATATTTTAGTAATTCGGTCTTGGAATTAACATTCATTATCGTTAGCAAATATTTGAAACGATTTTGTAAAAATTGGTAGAATTATCATGAAATTTCCGACTTTATTAGAAGCAGTTGCTTCATTACATCTACCTGAAAGTATTTATAACATTGAATTGATTTATTTTAACTTAGCAAAACTTTACTGATGATGTGCCAAGCTAATCATAGTGAAAATTTATATTTTCCGTTAGAAAACTTACAAAATATTCTGATTTATGGCTCACGGAAACAAATCGTCAAAGAATTGAAATAATACAGAATTAACGTTGATGGTAATTGTGCTTATTTCAATAAGAAATGTGCAATTATGAAAACAGCTCCTCCAATACACGAGCGTGTAGTAGAAGACAAATTAAGCAAAGAAACTACAGAATTTATTGTTAGACTGAATTTTTCATAAAATAAACTTTTTACAGAAGAAAAAACTTTCAATGTAAATTTTTGGAAACAATTTGATAAAATGAACAAATTTCTACCAATTTTAACAAAATTTGTTGGTTTTTCTTACAATATACGGGTTCAAGGTGCTTTAAATATTCTTTTGGAGTTGCTTTGGGTGTCTAACGAGTGAAAACTTCACGATAAGTTTAATACATTTCGCGTAATTGTTGACTTATGGGATTGTATATTTTAGGATTTATTTTATATTAATTTGAACACCTTAGCTCACCGGGAAGTTGGTCAGAAAAGTTCATTTTGGAAGGGGTTGCGATTTTTGAAACTCGTCACTTTTTTATCCGTTTTATTCTAAAATAAACGCCAAGTATTTCTACCCGTTCCAGAATAAAATGGAGCAAGAAGAATAAATCAATTTAGGAGCAAATTTGAATCATTCTAAGCCATATTATGTGTGAAATTTTTGAAAGTCAGAATCGTCAGAAACGATCGTTTTTTGACTAACTTCCCATGGCTTAAATTTTACTCGAATGATCTCCAAGTAAATCTATCAAATACTAGCTGTTGTTGTAAGAGCTAGAAACATTTAAGTGAAACACCCGACATAGTAGAATGAAATTTCGTATTTTCGAAAGTCTACAATTGTAAATTTATGGATATGCAGCCTATAAATTATGATTGACTCGAAATATTCAATTTTTTCCACCATATGTTTAATGTGTTGCCTAACTTGTTACTATTGCGAAAACGGTTACGTATACTTCCATGGTCAGTTGATTTTATTACCAACATTGGCAACCAAATAGACCCAACTAACGTCAGAATTTCTCAGAGATTTGCAATTTTCTTTCAAATTTCGAGGCAAAAATCGGAAATCTCATGTTGATTATACAAAAATTAAGCTAAAACGCATAATTTCTGTTTTTAAATAATTATAATTTTGACGCATCTATCTACAATTTAAAAGAATGGCTAAACTTTTACGTACCGCTCATTGACATTTGCCGTTCTCTTATCAATTGTCGTCGTGTTCTGTTTTGTTATCATTCATTTATTTATTTATTGGTGTTATCAAAATTTGAGACGTACATTTTAATTATACACATTAATTATATTCGGCACATTTACTATGTATTGATATTTAAACAAAGTAATCAACTGCTATAATTCTAGAAAATATGGCTGGATTAGATGCTGATAGTAATAGTTGGTGAGTTATTTTTATTTCTATTAGTACGCTCTATTTATAGTAAAACCCGTATGTTTTATAATTAATAAACAATTAAATTCGATGATAGGGTGGCCGATTTAGAGAACGCGTTACTAGAGGAATGTTCAGCGACTGATATTTATTGTATTTGTAAAGGTAAACCATTACCGGAGAGTTTAAGACCGGAAGTTTGGCAGGTACAATTATAAATAAATTCTAATCGATGATTTAACGCAAAAATTTTTCTTTATAGATCTGTCTCGATGTACGCGATAAAGGTAATCAATTGGAACATTTCAACGAGATTTTCGATCTACCGAATCAAACAAGCTTGCGTGAAGATTGCAAAGAGTTTATAACGAAAAAATTGGATAATGACGATTTAGATAAATTGTCAATAATTAGTGATTTAGAATCGATAATAACGTACTATTGTAAGAGTCATAATGTTAAATATCATAGTAATAATGGTTGGTTGGATATTTTATTACCATTGTTAACGTTAAAAATAACAAAATCGGTTATTTATAATATATTTGAAGCTATTATCGATATTTATATACCGCAGAATTTACAACAACACAACAATAACGATGATGGTGATGGTGATAATAATATTGGTATAAATAATGGTAATAATGCATTTAATATATTAAGATTGTTGTTATTGTATCACGATCCGGAATTGTGCTCGTTTTTGGATACAAAACGAATCCAACCGGAGAAATACTGTTTAAAATGGTTCCAAACACTATTCGCTGCAACAAATAATAATCTACAAGTTATAATAAACATGTGGGATTATTATTTCCAACAATCGGATCCGTACTTTATATTTTTTCTATCGTTAATCATTATAATTAATGCAAGAGAACAGATTCTATCGATGAAAATTAACGATAATATCGATAATGATGATGTTGATAATAGAAAGAATGATAATGAGAGAATTATAAATTTCTTACAACAAATGCCGAATAGTTTAGAAATTGATGATGTTCAAGATTTCTGTTCATTAGCACAATATTATTCGAATAAAACACCAACAAGTTTCCGTTCAGATTTATTACAACAACCACAACAACAAATTAATCAACAATTATGTTTACCAGTCAATGTAAATGAATTACTTGAGAATAGTATTGGTGGTAATAATGGTAATAATGGTGGTAGTACTAGTGGTAATAATGGTAATGTACGTTTCTTTTTAATTGATTGTCGTCCAATTGAACAATATAATTCTGGACATTTATCAATTGCCTATCATTTAGATTGTAATTTAATGTTACAAGAACCACAATCTTATCATACAGTTATTCAAGGTTTATTATCAGCACAAAAACAATCGATTTTGTATAATTCGTTAGCCGGTGGTGAACATTTATGTTTCTTAGGTAGTGGTAGAAATGATGAAGATCAATATTTATATATGATAATTGCATCATTCCTGCAAAAACACACACAATACGTATCGATATTGAATGGTGGTTATATATCGTTACACAATTACTTAAATAATAATCATTTGAATGTTAATGAATTTTTAATTGATCATAATCCGAAATTGTGTATAGTTTGTGCACCGTATTATCAACAAAACGTTTATAATCCAACAACAACGACAATTAAAAATAAAAATACAACAATATCGACAACGAGTAGTACAACTGTAACAACACCATCCACATCTAATGATTTATTCGGTAAAATTTCAGCAGTGATGAAAACCAAATCGGCTGATATTAAAGGCAAACTAATGGATTACATTGTAAACCCCAACAACAGTAATAATAACGGTAATACTAATAATAATTCATCGGTAACGAATGAAGATCGTCACGTTTCTAGCACAATTAATGGTAAACGTTATAGAAATGTTGCTCCGGTATTTAGTATTGATGATGAACATGGCAATGTAACAACACGATTTGATGATGACGACTATATTGATAATAAAGATTGTATAAATGATAATAATCGTGAAATTGTCGATATATCAACTATATTAAAAATGCCTGATATTATTGCAAATTTCCATTGTCAAGAAGTCAAAATGAACGGTTTTATGTTTAAAAGTTTATTAATTATAACACAAAATGAATTGATTGTTATTAGAGAATTAGTGAATGATAGAAATAAAGGTGAAATTATTGTTAAACGACCATTATCAGCTATTGTAAAGATTACAGCACGTAAACGACATCCGGATTTAATCACATTTAAATACGGCATGCCGGATGGTGAGAATTTGATTATTACTGATATGGATAGATTTTTAATACCGCATGCTGAAAAAGCAACGAAATTAGTTTCAGAGCAAATATTAAAACAACTAAAATTGAAAGAATAGGTAATTTCGAATAAATTGATTCTTTATCATACATTATTACCATTATCGTTACTGTTATTTATACAATATATGTTAAACAATATAATTGATAGAATTAATTGTAATTTATTTTTATTTTTAAAGTTCAAATAAAAAGTCTAAAATCCATGCTTCAATTTAAATTCAAAAAAACGGCGCTACAATTGGATCAACCAATGAAGTGATCGGCTTCAACACATTGCCAAATTTACTACAGTTTATAGATCTACAGAGCAATGATTTTGATTAAAAATCTCAAATTCTTAGCCAGTTACAATCAGTAGGCTTCACCTCACAGATAATGTGGAAAGAAACTGCTTTTACGCTTCAACAATTGTCTATAATCATGAAAATTATAAAAAAAAAAACAGAAAACTGCAAATTTCAAAAATTGCGCCACAAATGTGTATTGTGTGTTGCATACTCTACCGCAATCATTATGCAACATTTTGTCTATTCTTATGATCATTTAATTTGTAAATTAACCGATTTATTGTTATCATTAATTGATAATTAAATAATGATAAGTTCCAATCAATATTTTTTGTAATTTGAATTTTTGTGGAAATTATTGAATTTTATGCGAGTACATCTGACAGCGTTGCTCTAAATCGTTGATATGCACAGAATCCGGCAATGTCAACTTGTCATTAGTGTCAATTCGAGAATTTTCCGGAAAAATTAAGAAATAAATCCTCAATCATCCGTCAGATTTTCCAGTAATTTCTTATAGAAAATTGCATTTTCAATACAGAAAAATGACAATCCAAACCGGTACTGGTAATAGTAATAGAAACCACAGCACGAAAAATCTTGTCTACAAAGATAAAAGTAAACCGACCGATATCCGGCATAGTAATATCAATGCAGCCAAAGGTAAATATAATTGCCGGAAAAATTACACAAAAATGACAATTTTCCAGTGATTACGTTCAAATTTAATACGAAATTTGTGGATGGAATACGGGAATTGATTGATAATTCGCTTTAAAATTTCAGCTGTTTGTGACGCGATTCGTACGAGCCTCGGGCCCCGTGGGATGGATAAAATGGTAAAAAATCAAAGATAAAACCAATAAAATTAAACAAAATTATCGATTTTAGATCCAATCGAGTAACGGGGAGGTCACTATAACCAACGATGGCGCTACTATTTTGAAACAAATAAACGTTATCCATCCAGCTGCAAAGATGGTGAGATTTTTATAAATTAACGTAAATTGATTGATTAAATTTTATTATTTTAGTTGGTAGAATTGTCAAGAGCTCAAGATGTGGAAGCTGGTGATGGTACAACTTCTGTTGTTGTAATAGCTGGTGCATTATTGGATGCAGCTGAAAAATTGTTAACACGCGGTATACACCCGACTGCAATTTCCGAGTCGTTCCAAAGAGCCGCTGCACATGTTGTTAAAGTATTGTTTGATTATTTGAATTGAATTTATTTATAATTTTATTAATTTTTAGATTTTAACAGAAATATCAACACCGATTCAATTGGATAATCGCGAACAATTAACAAAAAGTGCATCAACTTCATTGAATTCTAAAGTTGTTTCACAACAGTCTTCTCTATTGGCACCGTTAGCTGTTGATGCTGTATTAAAAGTCGTAGAACCAGGTTAATTGTTTATTTAAATTATCGATTCGAATTAAACTCAAATTATTAAACAGGTCGTGAACAGGTGGTGAATTTATCCGATATTAAAGTAATAAGACAACTCGGTGGTACTGTTGAGGATACCGAATTGATCGATGGCGTTGTATTTCCTCATCGTTCAGCTAATATAAACGGTCCGAAACGTATCGAAAAAGCAAAAATTGCTCTAATCCAATTCTGTATATCACCACCAAAAACCGATATGGATCATAATGTTATCGTATCAGATTATGCAGCAATGGATCGTGTATTAAAAGAGGAACGTCAATATATTTTGAATATTATTAAGCAAATTAAAAAGACCGGTTGTACTGTTCTATTGGTACAAAAATCAATTTTACGTGATGCTGTCAGTGATCTAGCTATACATTTCTTAGATAAAATTAAATGTATGGTTGTTAAAGATGTAGAACGTGATGATATTGAATTTGTTTGTAAATCATTGGGTTGTCGTCCGATTGCTTCATTGGATCATTTCGTACCCGAAAATCTTGTAAATGCTGAATTAGTTGAAGAAATCAGTAGTGGTAGTGGACGTATGGTTAAAATAACTGGGATACAAAATGCTGGTAAAACTGTTACATTATTAGTACGCGGTTCAAATAAATTAGTATTAGAAGAGGCTGAACGTTCTATACACGATGCATTATGTGTTATACGTTGTTTAGTACGTAAACCGGCTATAATTGCCGGTGGTGGTTCACCAGAAATACAATTAGCTATAAAATTGAATGAATTAGCTAATAAATTAGAAGATGGTATTGATTCTATATGTTTACGTGCATATGCAAATGCATTAGAAATTATACCGTTTACATTGGCCGAAAATGCCGGTTTAAATCCAATACAAACTGTAACTGAATTAAGAAATCGTCATGCTAACGGCGAATTATCAGCTGGAATTAATGTTCGAAAAGGTACAATTTCCGATATTTTAGAAGAGAATGTCGTCCAACCATTATTGGTTAGTGTTAGTGCGATCAATTTCGCAACGGAAACTGTACGATCCATTCTGAAAATCGACGATATTGTAAGTTGATTTAAAAATATCTCGACTCAATTTGATCGTTATTATTTTCAGGTCAATACAATGTGAAAATTCAACAATTCCGCGTTGCACTACTGCTTTATTCTTTTATTTAACAGCGTGTTAGTATTAAACAATAATTTTCTCATGTTTTGTAGCTTTTACTGTAACAATTCGACTTATTTCAATAAACATTTATACTAATAATTCAAAATTCGGCAATAAAACTGTTATTTGAAAATTAAAGTACCGCAATTCAATGTTCAAATGTGTTAGAGAGAGAAGTACATTTTCTAGACACAACATGGCTGCCTGACAGAAAGCGACCTTCATTTAACAGAAAACAATAAATAATAACAAATGAATGACACTAATCATCAAAATTTTTAGCGCGCCAAATTTAAAAATTTAAATTTGAAGTATTTAATGCTGCCTACCCCTACCAATATAACTGACAGGAGCCTATTTTGTTTGACGTTGGCGTCAAGTTTCAGACACAAAATGGATGCCAATTGCGGTACTTTATACATATAGTGACTTTAATTAATTTTGTCTTGTAGCACCACCTGTTACAATTCGAATTATTTATAGTGTATAATGTGTTGCCTAAAATCAAAGCATAAATGAAAATTAAAAAATATTAATTATTATTATTATTAAATCATTATTATTAGTAGTTGATTATTTGAATCATAGATTTTTAAATATTGCAAATAATTAAAATTGAATGAATCGAAATTATAAACAGGACCTGATCGCACATGTTGAAAAGAACCAACTTCAGGTCAATTACGAATACAGTAATACCAATACTCAAATTTTGTAGTAAATTGATGAATTAAATTAAAATAATTTAGTTTTCCATCAATTTCAGAATATGTTCTTGAGGATACATTTCTGGCTAATTTCTAACGAAATTACGAAAAATTAATTTTATTTGGAAACAAAGTGGCAACGTTGGTCTGAATATAGCTGCAAATGGTGGTCACCTGACGTGACGTCATTGACGTCAGTGTCAAATATTATTTAATTGATCAATTTTGTGTACTGTTTCAATCGTCGAAGATTCGCAGTTAGTTAATAATTATTCTATATATTAATTATTTAATTTTCGATTAAATTATTTAATAGGCGTATTATCGAATAAGTGTTAGAAAATTACTGTGATATATGTTTATAGAACACTGATTTGAAGTGAGTCATAGTTGGGTAAACGAACAGAAAAAATTCATTAAAATCCTCTTAATATTTGATGAAGAATGATTAAAAAGTATCTATTTGAACTGTAGAGTTTAATCAATTCGGTGAGTATTTTTACTGTTAATTAATTTTTGATTTATTGAAGCTTTATCGCTAACCGGACAATATTGCCTATCAATAATAACCTCATTTAATAGTTATTTTATCAGAAATTACAAAAATTTCAGAATACAATAGATAGAAAGAATAATTGAATAGCGAAATTGTTGGAATAAACGAATATGCATTGTTTTATTGTGTCGATTGGTGGAAATTCGTATTTCTTTCTTTCAGGCTATTTATAATTTTGGTTCAATTCGAAATAATTCCATCAATTTTCTCTTTGTTCTCCAAATAAAAAGACAATAATCATCTGTCTAGCGTGGTGGTTTATAATTTGTTCTATTTACGTAATTATTTTCTAAACGAAAGTTTTTTCTACAATTTTGGCTTTTAAACCGCCACAAAATTTAAAGCTTCAACTTTCTCTCAAATTGATTTCTTCCGAAAAATCATCGTATACATCATCGGTAATACCACAAAATTTCCAATGAATAAGCCAATGGAGAATCTTGCTGGAATTTCATTAATTATAATAGTGATTCGATATTTGAAGGTTGATTTGTTTTTCTCTCTAGAAAGGTATAATTTTCGAATTTCATCAATTGAATTAATCAAGAATTTTTAACAGACAAATAAAATTCAAATAGCTTCCTCGACCCTGGCATTATTTGAATTTAAATTAGTTTAAAGTAATCGAATTATGGTTTGTGTAGATTGAATTTTCAATTAAACGATCGAGCAATTTTTATTTTAATTATACCCAAACAAATTTATATAAACTCGATGAGAATAAGAACGATCGTTAAAAATACAGGTTACATTTTTGTATTTAAATCGATTTCCTTGTATTTATCTTATTTTATTTTTCTGTCTGTTATCAACAATATTATTATGAAATCTGTATTACAATACATACTTATATTCCACTTATCAACATTGTTTTTATCATTGTTCATTATTAGCTTGTTTTTTATTGATTTCTTTGTATTCTTTATCTTTTTGTATGGTTTTATTTTTATTGTTTTATCGTGAAACATACCATCTTCTTTTCTATATGACGATGTTAATTTGAAACAAAAAGTGATAAAAAGAGAAAAATTATATAATTTAAACATATTGGAGTCGTGTGCAATTACTGTGTTTGTGTCTTAAATAATTTCTGTCATTTATTATTTAAATACTAATTGTGTTGTGTTGTAGTGGTTCTATTTTATTTTCTTTGATTTCTTTCAATTAACGGTAATAATTATCGTATAATTTATACCATTTTATGTTTTTCGTGTAAAAAATAAACTAACAGAACGATTTAAAGCTGCAATTAACTGTTTCTTAATTTTCTTTAGCCTATAATTGTTCTGTTTATTACTGTTATTTGTTATAAAACTTGGAATTTATAATATTTATTTCTATATTACAACACAATTTATTTATTTTTTATTATTTTTCAAAGTTGAGCAAAATATTTGTTTGATTATTTAAAATTATTTATTTTCGGTTTTTTAGAGTCTAGACCTCTTATCTGGGATTATAATTGTATTAAATTTTAGGTCAACATCCCATTTTTCTCCATAAACCTACTTTATGGTACAAATTTGTTCAATAACATGATTCATTTTTAGTCTCCATTAAAGAAAATTGTTCGTACAATGTTACCTTACAACATACGTTTTTGTACAATTCCATATTGGTGTTGGCAATGAAACTTACATTATTTGGATTGTTGCTACAAAATTCGTTAAAAAATATTGTCATTTGTAGAAGAAAATTGCTTATTCTCTATCAAAGTTACACAAGAAGATTTAATTATCAAGCAATCTAAAATTGTCTAAATGCAAGCTTGTCTTTACGAAAAATTATTCTATTCTATAGATTTTTATCAAATTTATAGTGTACAATATTGATTGACAATTATTTGAAAAATAAAGGTTTTATTTATATTTTGTTCTAGTTCCAAAATGGGGAAGTTTACAGGGAAAAAATGTCGTCTATTATCAATGTTATGGTTAACAACAGTATTCTTTTTCGTCGAAATCGTAGTCGGTTATATAACAAATTCAATGGCATTAGTGGCTGATAGTTTTCATATGTTGAGTGATGTTGCAGCCCTTGTTGTAGCTTTCTTATCAGTAAAGGTATTTAAATTTTAAATATTTCGAATTGTTTTATTAAAAAACGATTATTTGTAGATGTCGCCGAAGAAATGGAAAAAGAATACATTCGGTTGGGCTAGAGCTGAAGTATTAGGAGCTCTTGTTAATGCCGTTTTTCTAGTAGCTTTATGTTTCTCAATTACAGTGGAAGCTTTTAAACGTTTTATTGAAATTGAAACAATTCATGATCCACAATTATTAGTAGCTGTTGGTGGTTTAGGTTTATTAGTGAATGTTATTGGTTTATTTCTATTTCATGGTTAGTTTTTATTTTTGTTTGTTAAAAGAATAATTTTTTTTATTTATTAAATTTTAGAACATGGTAGTTCTCATGGACATTCTCACGGGAAATTATCGCACAGTCGTAATCGTTTAACACAATTGGCAATAACTGATGATAATGAAAATGATCGTACATATTCTGGACCATCGTCACAATCAACAACAACAACACCAGTTGAAAAGGATCAACATAGTCATTCACATCAACATTCATCATCAGGGCAAATGAATATGCGTGGTGTATTTTTACATGTATTATCAGACGCTTTAGGTTCTGTTATTGTTATAATATCAGCATTAGTATTTTGGTTAACACAATGGGAATATCGTTATTATATTGATCCAGCATTAAGTATTGTATTAGTTATTTTAATAATGCATAGTGTATGGCCGTTATTAAGAGATTCAGCATTAATTTTATTACAAACTGTACCAACACATATACAAGTTGATGCGATACAAAGGCGTTTATTAACTAAAGTTGATGGTGTATTAGCTGTACATGAATTTCACGTATGGCAATTAGCCGGTGATAGAATTATAGCATCAGCTCATATAAGGTGATTTATTAAAATTTTCTAAATATTTCAATATCAATTATAATCGAATTATATTAATAGATGTCGTAATTTATCGGAGTATATGAAAATTGCTGAAAAAGTTAAAGAATTCTTCCATAATGAAGGTATACATTCAACAACAATCCAACCGGAATTTATCGATTATCGTGAATATCCGGACAATATCGATGAAGCCGGACAAACTGAAGATTGTGTTTTAGATTGTCCAAAGACTACAAATAGTGAAACTTGTGTTTTGAATACTTGTTGTGGACCATCGAAACATGTAAATTTCAATTCTGACTAATAAAACGATAGTGTCTCATGTAAAATATCACGAAGATGGCCACAATTAGAGCCCAATTTATTTAATTAAAATCGAATTTTGTGTATTGATGTCTTTTTTATTTGTTGTAAAATTAATATTACACGAGACACTGTTTACTGTTTCTAAATGTGCCCCATTTTAAGTCGATTATGTATAGTTTGGATATTAATTTGATTGATTTTAGGGTCGTGATTCTCCGTCCCCTAATACAACGCCGTATATGTGCCGACAACGGGGCAATAGTGTGATGAGTAATTCGCAAGAAATGAACGAGATGGAAAAGGGTGTACTATTAGAAAATAATCTTAGTAATTCATCTAAACAGAAAGACTGTGGTGACTATTCAATCAGGTATCAAGGTTGTGGATCAGATGAACAATTTTGACATTTAGCAACAATAAAATAGGATAGTTTTCGTTTTCATTTGTAATATGAATTTATCAATTTTCAAGTATTGTTGGTTGAAATTTCGACGAGACAAGAAACAAGCACAATTGTGATCGATTTCATTTTATAAACAATCTTAATAAAGAATAGTATCGGTTACCAATTATGGTATTCTAAAATAGAATTTAATAACAAATACAAAATATTACTTAACATGTTTTTATCTATTCAGAAATTGTTGATTGAATCAATGTTTACATATTGTGTATATTCTAGTCTTACATTTGAAACATCACAGTTTACAATTACAAAATAACGAAAAAATCTCAGTATGTAAATAGAAATAATTATTTTTATGAAATAGATAACGTGTAAATAGGTCGAAATTCAATTGATTAAATTAGAAATAAAAAAGAATCTGTACTTATGACCTGATAACAAATGATGTAAATATTGTGTTTGTTTTTTGCAATTACCTTGTTCATTTTTTAGACGAAACCACCCGGGTGTTTTAAAGAAATAATTTTCTACAAAATTAAATCACAGTCAAAATGTGCATTCTATAAAACTTTTAAATTAAAGGAAGACTATCATTAATACATCCAGTGAGCATTTATCTTAAATTGACTTAAATCCGAAATTATCTAAAATTTGTTGATCTGTGTTCCATTGAAACGTGGAAGACATCAAGAACACGAATTTCTCTAATTTTGTTTAACACGATGCGACGATGGGAACGTATCGACAATACTCAAAGCAATACCGAGTTGGGCTGCATAATACGTGGGCATAATGAACGCCTGAAATCAACGATTTCAATAGAAATTTTAATTTTATTGAAACAAATACCTGGGCATGGTCGATTTCGAATCGGAATCGATGAACACCGATGATAAAATCGGAAATTACAAACAATACAGCTCCGATACATGCGGACAGTTTGCTCCATGTGGAGATGTTACCGCAGAATATGCGGGCAATAGCTCGCCACAACATTCCGGTCAAAATCGACGTGTAGATGGGTACGCCGAGCAGGAGGACACCAACGAGGCCCGGCATTAGGAACCACACACCGACCAAATTAACCAAGTAGAGAATGGTGGCTAATGGTAGAAATAGTGGTTTTAAGCCGAACGCTGACAGGTACGAACAGTGTCCTATAGCGAACGATAGCATGCCCAATTCGAAATAATTCGGCCAAATTAGGCACGCATCACCGATACAGCAGAAAATCAAACCGACCAATATACGACGTAAGTATTTATATCTGAAAATGAAACGTGTTGGTTTTTTTTTAATCGGAATATTTTTGGAAATTTTTCAACGTACTCGTCACCAAAACTCATACCATATAATACAACAAATAACACCAAACTGAGTATTGGTAAACACTTTAAAATTGTCGCTAGAATTGACGGTTGATCATCGGGTAGAAAAACAACGAAATATATGGCGACAGTTTTGAAGAATGGCACTAATTTAGGGCCCACACTTTTCACCTAGAACAGAAACACCAGAAATACAATCAACTTAAAGGTATTTGACTCGGATTCTAGTGCAATGTACTCGGATCTTTACACAAAGTTCCAATAAATTTGACACTTTTTGGCGATAAACGCTAGGAATTGCACCGTTCAAAGTGTCAAATTTAACTGAAACGCCTTGTATACGTCCAGTTTTAATCGATAAAGGCGAAACTTATTGATTAATTTAATTATGCATAACTGCTTTATTTACCCGTATTGTTGATCAAAACCTGAAATTTCATCGTATCTATTAATATTCGTATCTGTTTATTAAATCAATACTGTGTTGTGATATCTACGTTGAAAAATAAAAATGTCAATGATAACTTACAATTTGCGTGATATAGTTCATTGTGTTCTACGTTATTGTCGATCCTTTTTTTTTAACAATCTAATTAAACGTTTATTGGTGTTATAAATAATATTGTTTACAAATTTCAAGGTGAAGGTCGGACTACATCTATCTAAAATATCCAATAGGTGCGATGTTGTTGCTCTATTAAAACAAATCCATTCATATCCAATGAATCACTGTATTAGAATAATTGTTTATTAATTAATCGAGCCAATTAATTTCTATTATAGTGGATTTTATTGATTTTTTTTCGATAAGAAACACCATATGTTGGCTATTGTAACTCTATTCGACTACTGAACAAAGCCACAAAGCACAAGGATCAGGATCTCGCGATTGTTTGTATCAAAATACAAATACGTTAAGGATATACGCATGCTCATCGCTGATTATTTTCTGCAATTATCAAACTATAATTTTTATTGTTATTGAAATGATTGCCAATAAACACGAGGCATTTGCAATAAAACAAATGGATATTAAATCAACTCCCCCAATAAAAATGACAACTATCGATATTTTCCGAAATTGCTCAATTGATCCTATCGAATTCGATCCGGTGAAATTTCCCGGATTGAACTTGATGGAGACGTGAAAGTTCGTGTCGAGGTGAGCATGGACGTTTTTACAAATCGTCCTTGTTCAGTTGTATTTATTACAGTACAAATTTGATTAATTCTATTAAATGAAGACGTATAATTTACCTTTATCTTCGGTTTATATCGAATTATAAAAGGAAATTGTAATGTTCTTTCATTGTTTTGAAACTATCATAAATATTTACAATTGCTAAGTAATTGTTGATAAAATTTTACAAAGTTCATTTTTACGCTATACTCGGTCTATTCGAACTCTAACAACTTGTATTTAAAATCATCGAGAGCCCCTATAAATAAATTTGGCAATAAGACCAAAGATTCTCTTGATTTTATATTTATTTCAAGCAAACAAAGGGTAAATCGAATATTCCACAATATAAGGGAGAGTTTCGCTATTATTAACGTATAAAATTACTCTAATAGGATTTTACCCACCGACTTTAACAATAAAGCAATTGAAAATAAGGTCAATTAGATTATATGAACTGTTTTTAAGCTCTTCGTATTGTTTAATCGTAAGCAATCACCTTAGCAACAGTCGATTTTAACTGATTTTGCGTATTTCTGTTTTGCTTTACTAATTTTTAGATTTCGTATTTATCAATTAATTTATTGTTGGTTTTGATAATAGAAGTCTATCTATCGTTATCTCTGAAATTGATAAGAATGTATTTAGTTTTGTCCACATTATCCACGTTATCAATTTTTCAATAAACTTTACAGTGAATAATTTTCAGCGTCTTTCAGTAATTTTCTAGACTTCCAGTTACTAAATATGGTTAAAAATAGGCTTTAAATTTGTTTAAAAAATCGAAAGCTATTAATATTAATTTGTATACATTTAACTTGATTGAAGGCTGTTAAATTATTAACCGTATACGTGCTAATTTTAGCTTTACAAATTGGTTATTTTCTGGTCAAAATCTAATGATAAGCTATAAACAACGTTAAATTAAATTTAAACAAATATAATGACTGTTTTTTGATGTTATAAAATTAGCTCTTTATGCGCACATGGGGAGCTAGATTATCCTGTAATTCCCGTATTACTAATTAATTAATTTTCAATTACTTTTTAATCACTCTTTTCCTTTATAAAACAGAAAAAACCCAATTATCTAGGTATTATTATAAAATATATAATTATTAGTACGCGACATCCTGGAATCTGCTTTTTTTTCTCGTACTGAAACCATCATTTAGTGTTTGTTTAATTGGCGAAGGACAGGAAACGGATTTTACTATAAAATTATGCTCATTGTTCTATTAAGATTTATATTAGAATCAGCGGTTTATAAGAAATCACTCATTTTAAAGTAACAATAAAAAGATGAAGTCTTTGTTCGTTTTCTGTGTTTTTATAGCTGTTGCATTTGCGGTAAGTCTAATTTTAAGATTGCACAATATTTTTTCTATATTGTGCCATTCAGTTGGACGAGGAGATTGTGAAAGAAATGAGGGCAGCTTTTATGGAGAATCTGAAAAAATGTACAACTGAAGAGAATGCAAGTCCCGGTATATGCAATTTTTAATCCTCAATTTTTATTACTAAATTATTATTTTTTGTGTATTAAAAGATGATGTAGCGTCTCTAGAACAGCACACCGTTCCTGCTACCCCTGAAGGTAAATGCGTCATCTTCTGTTTGCATAAAATCTACAAAATTGTAAGTATTGAATTGAGATCCTCTTTGAAATTGCAACGAAATACGAATTTGTAGCAAGACGAAACTGGTGCTATTGATCGTGAAGGTAGCCAACAATTAATGGACATAATCAAGGATTTAGATGCTGATATTCATGGCAAAATGGTGACTGTTTTCGAAAAATGTGCAGATGGTAAAAATACTCAAATTATTCAGTTGTATTCTACAACTTTTTGGTGATTCGTGTAAATGACAACGCTCGATCTCTTCAATGTCGATCTGTAGTGCTGTCATAGTAACGAATCGCCGACAAGTTCGAGAATACGACCATTTTAATTGTACTTTTAAATTCAGTACCAAATGACGGAAATCCATGTGATACAGCTGCAAATTTTGTAAATTGCGCAATTACCGAAGCTAAAGCTGTAAGATTTTTTCAGTAAATCTAAATGACAATAAAAGAGATTCAATTTGGGTATTTCTAGGTTGGACTGGAAGAGGACTTTCTACCATAATCAACTCACAATTAATTCCCGTGACGTAGTTATAAATAAATAATGCTTGAGAATTCGTTCATGTTTTCCTTTTATTTTCAATAAATTAAACTGAATTATCCATAAATTACTGAGTAAATTTTGAGCGTGATACTTGAAACTATCAACAATTATTTCCTGAATAAATTCCTTGCATTGTTCCTAAAATTGTGAAATAACAGAACGATATGCAATATCGATACCTAAAATCGAAATAAATGAAATAATTTGATAAGTTTTTGTGGAAAAATTAATCCGATTAACGCTTCTAAATAATTCTAAATCAACTAGAACATTACCAACAGTTTCTCCTTGTAAATGTGTCATGTTTAAGAGACTTTTCTGTGTTGATAACGAAGCATTTTGCCATGAAGTATCATAGAAATACAGTGCGGTTTTAATTGTCTTAAATAGGTGAACATTCCCCCCCAAATTCCCAGTAAATTTTCCAGACTTTAATCTCAAACTATCTTCAAAATAATCTGCCAGCTTTCAAATAAGCCCTGGTTCAATTGTACGTAAAAAAATTAAATTAGAATATCTAAACGTTTGATTAATTTTCCGGAAAACTCAATGCGATCGGAAAATTTCTGGCAAATTTGGAAGGCGCTTTTAATTTGCCACGTGTTATGTGAAATTCATTAGAAAATAAGCAATATTTGCGAAGTTATGAATGCTAAAAACATGCTTTTATATTTCTTTCTGTAATTCTAGATTATATCCGAATTTCCAAAAACCAGACATCAACTGCCCTGCTGCTTGAAATGCTCTTTCAAATGCCGTTTAGATCATTAAAATCCGTTGAAAAATAAACGAGTAGGGTTGTTTTGAAAAGTAATTTATTTTCTTGCCCGACTGATGCGGGCCCTTAGAAGCATCGCCACTCTGGAAACTTCCAAACTAAATTCCTTCAGTTCGAATAATTGCAAGATAAGCGATAGAAATGTAACTTTAAAAAGTGAAAATTTCAAATTTTAATGACCCAACTAGCGATCTAACTAAATTATAACCGTTTCAAAGCTTCAGTTTGAATAATTCATACTTTGTGACAATTGCGATTCATTAAGCAAACCAAATCAATATTTAAGTGGTAAATAGGAATAAATTCGGCTAGAAAATCAATTGACTAAATTGTTTTAACGCAACGTCCCAACGCTGGTGATTTTCGCTAAAATTACCCCTAATTTTTGAGACGAAATTGATTTAAACGATAAATCAAACAATGCGTTAATAGTGAGAAATCTTTATTTCGCAATTCTAAAACAATTATTTAATGCATTTTAATAAAATATTCAATAATAATAAATGATAATAATTAATAATAAGATGATAATAATAATAATAAAGGAACCCCGAAGTTTCTAACGAAAATTGTTTTTATTTTTTGTATTTAATCTTAATTATCCTTCAATCCTCTCAATATACACGACGTTTTTTCTTACAGACACCATAGGGTCTGACTTGTTTTCTATATACGTATATACAACTTTGATATCAATTATTAATTAATTAATCAATCAATTAATTAATTCAATTATTTACACAAAAATAATGCAACAAATAAATACAAACAGAAGAATAATACCAATCTATATCTATACATTTAATAAAACTAGATTTGATTATTTACCATAATCTAAACTATAATAAGGAAATTAATTAATAATAAATGATAATAAAAGATGAATGATATTAGTAAGAAATTGGATCTACTTGTCTAAATTTTTAAAAATTCTTTTATATTTCTTTAAGATCATCAATCTATCTTTTGGAATTTAGAATAATTACGGTAAAGAAATTATTAAAAGATGCGACACAATTATTATCTCTTAAAATCCGACTAAACGCCTAAAATTGATTGAAAGACGAACAAAATTTGTGTAACTTTTGATAGATTTCTGTTATTAGTTTTTGTCACGTTTTTTTTTTTAATTATTTAATTCTTGTCTCAACTAACACCGATTAATTAATTAATTAAAATCTCTGAGCGATTCATCAAATCGAGTAATTTCTAACGACAAATATAACTCTTATTTACAAGTACACTCGATTTTCTTTAAAATATGTGTTTATATTTTATAGTGAGTATGTTGAATTTTTTAGACTAAAATTGCAGTAGCTTTAAATGAATCGAAACACGATTTTTAACAATTTTTTGTTTCTTTTTTATCTAATTAGTTTTGTTTTTGTTTCGCTAAAATTTTAATTTAATAGAATCATTATTGCGTTCAATATTTTTTTAAAAAATACTACAATCAATTCTCCAATTCATCTTTGAATTCCTGTCCCGCATTATCACCACTTGATTCTGCAACATTGGATCACAGCACAACGTTCGTGATGTATTTTTAGAAAGACGAGAATGGCTTTAAGAAAGGAAACAATGTTTCTTAAAGGACTAGCACCTTTTTTGCTTTGTTGCTTAATTGGTTTTCTTTGAATTCTCACAACCGTAGTTGACATATTTTATTAGCAATAACAAGAATAACGAAGAAACAAGTCAGTCGGTTTATTATTTGTTATCATTTTTTTTTCGTAAAAGTTTATTGTACATCAGTCGATTTTTCTCCATTTTGATTTGTTTTTGATTTGTTTCTAAAGTGCTTTGACCCAAGCTGCCGGTACCCATTGTGGTTCCCGTTCTAAACTGTTAATCTCACTCAATAACTGATGGTACGCCCGTTCTGTATCGTTATTGATGATGATCATGTCGAAAAAGTGGCCGTATTTGTCCTCCATCTCGCGAGCTTTCTCGATAATATCCTTCAATTCTTCCTCCTATAAAATTCCTTAATTTTAAAACAATTTCTAGGAGAGATTAATCGTAGTACCTTATAAGCTTCACCGTTGCGAATTTTCTTTTGGCGCAACTTCTCAAGACTAGGCGGCGCAACGAATACAACATACGGCTTTAAATCTGACGTTCTTAATATCTTCAAACTTTGCGGATGTAGATTTAGAACGCAAATTTTCCCAGAATTAACAACAGATCTAATTGCATCTAATGATGTACCGTAATATGCTTTCTCATATTCACCATGCTCTACGAATTTTCGAGATAAAATATCGGCCTCAAATTGGGCTCTTGTAATGAAATGGTAATCTTGACCGTCGACTTCGTTCTCTTTCCGTGCCCGGGAAGTATCTAAATTTGTAAAGAAACGCATTAAAAATTAATAACAAATAAATTTGTAACGTACGTGGAATGGCAGCAGCGAATCGTTCCGAATCCTCCATCAGTCTTTGTCTTAATTCATGTCGTCCAATATTCGGCGGCCCAATCAACACGATCGGCCGTTTATTATTAGCTCTAGGATAATACAACGAGACCTCTTCATAAGTTAATATCTCTTCAGGATCGTGTTCATCGATGGTGTTCGAATAGATAGGATAGCCGCCTTCAGAATAGGCGCCTTTCCGTTTTTTACGTTTCGCCGTTTTGCCACAGAGTAGTGTTGATGATTTCCTTTGTGGTTTCGACATACGTTCCTCGGCTGCCAGTCTCATGCTCTCCCTATAATGTTGGAATGATTGTGAAGGCACCAAACCGGCCAATGTTTGATCTTCTTCACCTTCCCGATACGCTTGCCACCAATTCGGATCTTCTTGACTGATTATATGCAAGACATCACCTTTCTGAAAACTGATACCTAATTCACGACACGGTATGTACATATCCTCCTCTGGATCGTAATCGAAATGAGCACGGACGTGTAGTACTTGATCACGTCCGTTATACGATCTGGATTGTGATGATGCTGGTATTATTAGGAATGTTAATGTACCTTCCATTGTTTGCAATATATCACAGACAGCATTTACACTTTTACCGCGCATCTCTATACCGTTTACTTCTAAAATTTCATCACCTTCATGTAGGAGACCGCTTTTATCAGCAGCACCACCGCGTACAACACGCCCAATAACAACAGCATCACCCTCATTCCGAACGGTTGCCCCCAAAGGTTCCGTACTCTTTTCGATTTTGATTATTTTGATATTCTCTTCGTTTGTGAATTTTTGTTTTTGATTTGATTTATTATCGTTTTGTTGCGGTGATTGTTTATCGTCGTTCGTTGGTGTTGTTGAATCTGATGGTAAAATTGATGCAACTCCATCGTGCGCTACCATAAGCGCCTCTAATTCATACCCTGTTAATAAACTAACCAATTCAACAGCATAAGCACTTTGCGTATTCGCTAAGGCATCTAAACAGTCTCGCAACGCTTGTTGAGCGATCGGTGACGGCCTTGGTTGGGTACGTAAACGTACCGATTGAACTTTATTGTGTACTGATAGAGCACGTCCGAATTGTGGTGATAATAGTACCGATTGTACTGCAGCTATACGTCCATCTAAACCACTTAAACCGCCACCACCGGTGCCGAATTTTTTTAGTTGTAATTGGAGCCGTTGCACAGATGCTACCAAATCACCATAACCTGTATGGATTGTGGAAAATTATTTAGAAAATAATTAAATCGATAGAAAAATAAAACAAAATAGACCACAAGGTCTTTGTGTAATTGAAATTCTCGTCTATTTTTGAATAATAACATAAACGACGACGCCGGCAATAACAAATAAAAGAAGTTTCCAATAAGAATGATGGCATTGCATTAAATTTCTTGGAAAATAGTTCGGGAAAAACAGCAACCGATAAATTTACAAATTAAATTACCTGAATTGTAAACAAAATAGAATTTACAATCGTATTTTCTATAATAGATAGAAAAAATAATCGCATCCGGTCATATTCCGGAAACAACGCCATTTGTTGAATTGTACGCAATGTTATGCACCATCCGCTAACTGTATAGAATTTATCGAAAATTATCGGGTTTTTTCAATACATACCGTATACAGTATGGACGACCTCCTTTTCAGCAGACGCTGCCGGAGTTGTCGACCTACTAGATGCTGTATCTTGTTGTTGTTGTTCATCTTCTACTGTAAATGCATCATTTATTGCACCCTGTGGTTTGCTCTCTAAAGCTTGTAATTTCCGTGAGCCACGTAATGAACGATTTAAAAATTCATTTTGGGCAGCGATACGATCCTCTTCTTCTTTACGTTTCCGGATTTGCTCCTGGAAATTAACACAAACAACACTTAGACTCATTTATAGAACTACCTCCTCACTTTAATATCATAATTATTAAAGTCTTCACAATGCTGTATTGCTTTCATCGCTAATAAAATGCATAGTACTGAATAATGACACAATGTACACAAAGGAGCGATAATAAAAATTAAAAAAAAAAAATTTAACTACAGGTAAATCAATAAAACAACAAAGATACGTGTATATAGGTTGAACTGTAAGCGGAATAGAGATAGAACGATTCAAGTTTCAATGTTTTTAAGTGTAGACTGTACTTTTCCCCACTACAACACCCACCTATACAGGTATATACAACTAAATAAACGTAAATATAGATAATGACGCATAATCCACGAAATAATTAACATTAATGACCACCAAGATCACCTGATTCGGCACCTATAGAGCTACCATAGTGTACATACCTGGTATTTTTTAATACTATCAAGTTGTTCACGTGTCGGTTCCGTAACTGTGCTATTTTGTGGTGTTGGCGTTGTTATCACCGTTGTTGTCGTTGTTGTAATTGTTGACGTTACCATTATATTATTATTATTGTTGATACGGGCCGGTAATTGTGGTGCTGGTGTTTTATTAACAATCCGTCCATCTTTCTCGATTTTCAAATGATCCCGCGGCGGTGGTACCGGTTTTGTTGTTGTTGTTGTAGTTGGTGTTGTTATTGTCGTCGTTGCTGTTACTGTTGTTGTTAATGGTGGTGGCGGTGGTGCTGATATTGGGGTACCATTAACACCACTCTGGAAAGATTCCCGAAATTATACCAGAATTTGGAAAATTTACAATTATTATTATTAGAAGAGAATTTCGAATCGATCAGAGGAAGCTGATTGTTCCACTAGTTGATAGTTCAAAATAGACCCAAAACAATAATGTGAAAATAGAATAGAGAGATAAATGTGCTACTGATTGGCAGTTCTACTGTTAATTGTTTGTTCATGTTAAAAAATAATAATAGTATAGGGACTAAATATAGAATTTCTATTGTTGTTATTATAATTAATATAGGAACTTCTAGCGTCAATCGTTGTTTATTATTTCATTTTATTTTTACCTTTACGGTAGGGTATTTAGGTGGTGTTTTTTTCCTTTCAACAAAATTATCAGGTACATCAATCGCTCGTTCTTGATTAACATCAACTGGACGTTCCTGACCATCACTATGGAACGTCACTCCTAATAAACGATCGTATCCCACCTATAATTTTTTAATTTAGAACGGGAACAAAGAAAGCAACAAAAATCAAACAAAATTAAAGAATCGACCCAATAACGGACAATCCAAACTGTTTCCGATTAGCTCAGAAGTAGGAAAACTTCCCTACTCTCTTTCACGTGTATTACACCCAACACCCTATACACTTATTGTTCTTTTTAAGGCTTACTGTAATCCTTGTAAGTTAATAATGCACTCCACAAGGCTTGATTACTCTCTATGGAAATTGTTGCAATAAAAATCACTCCACAATTATGACGGGAAATATAAACATCCATGCGAGAAGTTTCAGGAAAAAGTATCTTTAAAGAGGGCGTAAAGTGCAAAACGGCATAAAAACACTAAAGTGAAAGATTTTTTAACTTTTCATCGCTTTTACGCTGAAGTTTCACGTCCTTAGAATCAAATTGAGCGGATATTTGTCAACATTTGACCGATTCAAGGCAACTTTCACACCGTACAACCTCTTTAAAAGTCTGTTTTTACATGAAAATCTCCTTTTCTTGATAATTTCCCTTGGAATTGAGCAGTTTCTCATATGGACTACACAACTACTGTTTGTATTGTGAAATATTCATTTCTGCAGGCAATTTGGGTAGCAAACTTTGAAAGACCCTCTACTAAAGTTTGATATTTATTGATCTTTAACAGTTAGCGTATAGAGAGGTCATTTCAACTAAAAATAAATCCCCAATTGCTGTTAAATTAACTGTAAAACCGATACTATTTGTTAAAATGTCAAATTATCGACGATTGATTAGATGGTTAATTAGTTGTGATAAACTAGAACAATTATTGGGAATTTTTGTAATTATTGTTTTATTTTCACCGGTTTAATTCGAGACATTCTACAATTTCTGTTCTTCAATACACGCTACAACCGGAAATAATTTGGGTCACCCTTCTGTGTAAAAGTTCTTTCTCTATCATTTCCAATCACTCAACGATTTAAATTTCCACCGTAATAATTAATCAATGTTTACGATAATTAACCGCCAGCTATAGTTTGAGGAAGGTAATTAAATTAAAAAAATAGATTACAACTTTCTAAGATAGAATTTGTGGATGGATTTTTTAATAGTTGTGAAAGAAATTCTTTAGAAAATTAATATTAATGCTCTTTTCGGTGCTATGCAACATTTAATAACAATGTTATAAATTGTAGTAAAACGTAATAAATTCCAATGATAGTATAGAAATTTATTGGAAATCTGGGGAAATCTGTACCTGTAAGATGGGCTTCGGTGGCGGATACCGTGGCGGTGTTTTATTTCTTGCTATAAACGTATCAGGCACATCAACAGCCATTTCACGATGTGGTCCATTATCATTATTACTACTAGCCAACATCATAACCATATTGTTATAATCGATATTAACATCTAAATCGTCTGGTGGTAGCTTTTTCACCGGATCCAGATCGCCGTCCAGCACAACAATGCTGCTACCGGATCTGCGACGTGGCCTATAAATAAACATTCACGACTTACAAAGGCAAATAAGAACGAAAAAACGACGATAAATAAATAAACACAATTTCAGAATCGTATACATGACGAATGAGTAATCAGTAAAGAAGTTCAGGTAGAATTCTAGAGAAACTTAAAAGAAAGTTGGACGCGTTTAAATATTTAACAATAAAGCTGAAACTTGTGATCAATTACTGTACATAGTATTTCTCTCAATTACGGCTCATTATAAATGGATGTTTCTCCAATTTATCGGTAGATTCTTTAGAGAATTTCACTTTTAAACTAGATATCTCACCAGTAGAGTTTCAAAATCCTCATTTTGAATTTTCTGGTCGGCAAATCACTTAACACACATCACAAATTAGAAGAAAACCACCCCCAATTTCCGCCGAATTAACGAAACTATCCACCTGTTATCCAGACAAAGTTCTTCAGAAAACTGAACACAACGATATAATGCAAGTTGTCTGTATGTATACAATTGGGTGTGCTAGTCAGGTATAAGGAAATTAGTTTCGAACACAACAACAACTAGTTCTTATATAGAATTCTATAGAATGTTTCGATATTTTCTTCTAATTGACCAAACAAATATTACAGGCATTCCATTCATCTTACACTGACTGCGTACCTGTGGAATACAGGTAAGTATTATGAGTTGTTGTTGTTATTTCTAGTATTATAGTCGAAGAAAACGAGAGATGTCCGTGGGGAAATTGTTCAACCAGAACTTTCCTACCATCACGGTCACTTGTGAATTTTTCTCCAATTGTAAAGAATATTTACCTGTAATGTTCTCATTTTGTTTATTTTCCACAATGAAAACGTATACAAGAGGAAAACATACAAATACATTTATACCAATCGGGAATTCAATATTTTCGTTCGATAAACTGGATTGGATTTAAAATAATAATAGTGGGTGTATAAGTTGAAAAATGCAAAGAATTCCATCAGGAAAATGGGCCCAGGTACAATTGGGATCTTTGATAGAAAAAATTGAGACACACCTGTCTGTGGAACACAATGAAAACTCCCACAATATTTCCGTTCGTTTCTCCATCCTTTGCACTGATTAAAATTTTAAATGTTCCAACGAAAAAATTACAATAACATCACGTGGAAGTATCGAAGGATTTTTAGCTTGCAATTAAAGAATTGAGGCCATATTGGGTTTAAAATTGTATTATGTTAAAACTGTATGCTTCTAGAAAATAATGATTTTATTATTAGTTTTTATGTAAATGTGTTTTATAAAACAGGAAAGAGACAGCGTGTGTGTTGAGAATTACAAGAGTTCTGTTTGTATACCGGTTGAATTTTAATCAAATTTTGATGTTTCATCTCAACGATTTTTCCTTTCTATTATTGTTATTGTTATTGAAATGATACTAGATCTGTTTAAATCTACAGGAGTGGCGAGACAACTGGAAACACCCCAAAATCTGTATACCTATTTAAAAATTCGCTACTGTGAATTTGACTGAGCAAATTCAGTTATATTTACCTGTTTTCAGACTCAACGCCCAATTTATTGTTATTATTGCTTTCAACAATAGCTGTAGTCTTCAATTTATTGTCTTCAGCGCCGATTAATAGCTCGGTACGTCCATTCTGGAAGGGTGATGAAGCCCGGCGATCGTTTAAATTTCTTATATCTAAATTTTGTTGTGGACTCTCTAATAATGTCTTCTGATAATTATCAACTGTACTAGTTGCACGTACATCATTCGCCACTATTTTATTCTGCTGTTGATTATTTAGAATTAAATCTTGATTGGCTGGTGTATCAGGGCCGTTCGACAACAATTTCGGTGTTGTATTTATCTCTTTCGATGCAACAACTGAGATTGTATTCGATATAACATTACCACCGCCGCCACCACCACCACCACCACCACCGCTAATACCCTCCGATTTACGATTATTATTTAGATTTTCAGTAGCCGTTAATGATGTCACATAAATCGGTGTGTTGTTGATGAAGCCGTTCAATTCTTCACTAGATGTAGTTTGTTGGTTCAACTGAAATAATAACAAGGAAAAATTAATTTTGTGAAACTCCAATGGATTAAATTTCCGGTCTTTTAGGGGTTTGTTGATGGTCTTTAATTTATGCATATAGGCGCCAATTTTACTAACATTAACCAGATCTAGGGTAGAATTTTTCCAGTTTGTAGAATTTCAGTTGTAGTCAACAAGAGAAAGAGGGTAGGAGTTTTGAGACGAACCAGACTGTTAACTGTAAACCTTAAGTGGATAGTTTTGTTTGGGACAAGACGAGAGATTTTTGAAATTCTGTCACGATAAGTAAATAATGTCAAGGCTGAAATGTTTCAATCACACGACAATCTTCTAATGGAAAAAAATATACCTAATTATAAAGCAATAGTAAAAATAATGAACTTAATAGAAAATTTGCGGTAAAAAGAAAAAATCCAAACATCGATTTTCCTTTTACCTGTTGTGAAAGTTTGGTCATGTCGACGGGCTTGACTCGTTTGAGCGCCGTGAGTCGTTCCAGACGCTCTTGAGCCTGTTGTTCCACAGCAATAACGAAGGCATCCTGTACGTTACCGGCACACAAATCCAAATCTACCGCTGTAACAGAAACAGACAAAGAAGAAGAAAATAGAATTTGTACACATTCAAAACAATTCCACGACAACTAATTTATAAACAAACAACATTAAAAAAAGGGTGATAATAGTGATAATAGAATAAGCGCCATTTATGGACAACCACAACAGATAAGCCCTATAGTGTTGCCTAAAACCCACTCGAACATGAATATAATCACCCTTGACGTGGAATTCTTACAAGTCTTGAGAAATTAAAACCACAAAAAGCCAAACGAAAATTGTTTGTATTTCCTACAACAAGGATCACTTTACAAAAGAAAATTCAATTTTCCAACGGTACAAATCAAAAGTCAAATAGTGGTCATGTTAGGTCGAATGAAAGTCTCTCAGCAGTCCGGCCATGCTTCTGGTTCAGTGTGGTTTCGATGATAAGATTGCTCTGTTGTGTATGGCAAAAGGGGCACCCAGGTGTGGGTTCGGTGACCGCTAACTGTACTGGTCTCGCCCCAACACTGCTCTCTAGTTGTGAAATTAAATTCCTGATCCCATTATTGCGTTAGTCACACAATCTATAACAATTATTATTGTTGTTATTGAAGTATTTCCCCCAATCATCCCCTTTGACCTGTTGAAGACCTCCAAATAAAGCGAAAGAAACTGATAGTGGATCTACATAAAACCCTTGTCTTGTCGAGTACATCAGTTGTGTTAAAATGCTAAATAGAGGGACGGACGAGATTTGCATGAAATTTGACTTTTAAAAGCTGTATCCACCCATTTAAACGCACACTCGTCTACAGATTTCGTATCAGACACCCTATATTATCATTGAATATTGTTCTAAACTCTCCCATCAACAAAACAACAATCGGAAAAAAACGAATAATGTCGACGTATTTAGATCGTAGTTATTATTCATAGACTTTCGTCACTTTCTCATTATTGTTCTAAATGTAGATGCATTGTGAATTTTGTGAAACGAGCAAACTAATGAACGAATTGAGGAACTAAGAGAAATTTCCACTAATCATGCCAGAATACTAATTCTGACAATTATACACCACTACCTATCGATCTTTATATACTTTTAGCCTAGTGAAAGAAATCCGATTAGAATTTCCAGGATAAATACCTACCAAATTTCAGTTGTACTTAATTAGAACAATCTTTTGATACTTTTCAACTGCTCGATTTGATAGAAAACGAAAACTTATAAGCGATCATTAAAGGGGAGATAAATTTTTTTAATTCTCTACAATTGTGTGCCAGTCTTAAGAAATATATCGACCTACTTTTATGTAATGTTCATAATGACAGTCTTCCTACTAAGTAGAATATCCCGAACTCTCGAAAGCTTTCAATATTTTTTTCTCCTATTATTATCTACTATAATAACTGTATTCGGATTGAAGTAGAATTTTCTTCGATCATTTCAAATTGGCATAAAACCTTTTTAATGATCTTCCAGAGAATTTTCCTCTAATTAATAACGGTGCAATAGCAAGGAAAATTGAACGAGTTACTATATAGTTTTTAATGACTTTCCACTCCTGTCTTTATAATAAATCAAAATTAACTTGATTGCAATTTATTAAAATTTACCACACTTGAATCAATAGTTTGGAGAACTCGTCTTTTCAAACGGCAATAAACTAATTAAGTTTTTACAGAACGTTCAATTATAGTAATTGAAAAGGCCATCCATTTCGACAAATTCGAAAAATCAAAGCTTCCTTTCCACTAGAAGTCGCAATTTTCGATTTGTAAAGAATGACAAAACCGTATAAAAGCGAGCTTTGTCAATTTTACCGGATTTATACCAGATCTACTTCCGTTATTGATAAAGTTCTGAGTCTTATCAATTTCGAATTTTTACTCTAAATAGTCCAATATGAGCGTACTTTAGTTTTGAAATCACAGAATACGGAAGTAGCCGTCCTATTCTCGACACACTGTAAATTAACCGTAAACGTGGAATTTTTATAATGAATCATGCAAGAAATTATCGAATTCTATGTTGTTATTTTATAATTAAACAATTAAAAAACTTAGTCATTTCCAACAATAGTAAACAATTTGAAGAATACACTGTAGTATTACGAAACAGCTTGTTAGTTGATTAAAAACGGTTAGTCAAGTTCGATTCGCACCACTATAATGTCTCTAAAGATGCGATTAATAAATCCACACTTCTTCCGACATAACGGCTAGTTTCCAACAAGATAAATTAATTGATCCTGTTTTATTTTGAGAAACTAGAAAATCCACCCAATTCTATTCAACAAAAAAGTATTTTTTTTGTATGAGTATAGCGTGACATTACAAGTGTAAATAAATATCCGGTACCTCCTATTATTATTATTAGTGATTCTCTGTTTTATAGAAGAATTTCGAAAAAAATTACCGTATTTCCGGTCAATTTTCTAAATGTCTATAATCGTTAAAATAACCATTGTTCTACTATTTGGAATTATTGTTTTTTCGGTAATTTTTTCTCTATCGACTGCATTATAGGATGACGAAGATGGAAATTTGCTCCAACAACAACAACCGCGTATTATAAACGCAAAACCAACCGAAATCCAATGTTTAAAAGCAGCTAGTCTCTCTCTCACTAGTTAGCCTTGACTTCGAGTTCAAATATGTCTTTAAAAGAAAAAAATTACTTATAGAAAATTATTTTACAGTGTATGTGTGGGGGGAAATTCGTCAATACATGTGGGATTTTCCGATAATTCCCCATTATCAAGTCTAATTAGAAAAATTAGCGTATTAAATGTAGGCAATTAGGTCATTAATGGAATGTTTGCCAATGTTGATTTATACAAAAATTGTTGCATAATTGTAATAAACATCAACAATAGTGTTGAAATAGTGGCGTTATTTGTAGGAAAATCAACGGGGGAGATGTATGCGAAATTATTGGATTAAACCTTGCGGTCATGTTGGTTTTTTCTAACGAAAATAGAATTAATCATCCGAGTAGAATCTCGCCACATACCTGCAATAATTAATCAAGGCATCTAATTAATTAGCAGTAAATCCGTTTAAAATATTGCCATATGCACTAAACACGCCTACACAGGATTTATACACAACACAAATTAATCACACACTGATTATTTTTAAGGAATTTATAGACTTCTGAACGGGGCTAGATCACAAAATATGGTTGGATTGAATTCACGATTCGTGGATAGATTCGCGTATCGCGCTACTATTACTATACGACAACAACTACAACAGTACAGTTTTTATTATGGTTTGATCAAAAGCCAACAACACACGTCTATACACTACCATACAAACAAAAATTTACCTTTACCTGTTCGCTATATCGAATACAAACGACTATTAACGAAGCACTAAATTTAATTAGTGATTTCATATAGAAACAAATCGTACTATCGAATAATCATTAGAAAAATTGAAACATTACAGCAATAAGGGGGCGTATTTCATTACTATTGAATTACAAAAAAAAGCAACACGGTAATAACTCACCTAAACGCGCCCCACTACGTCTCTTTACCCTTAAACATATCGTTCTTGATCGTATACACTGAAAATTCAAATTGTGATTAGCTGAAAATTATAGTAAATTTCAGGAATTGGTTGTACCTGATGTATGTGATTGATAACTTCAGCATGACAAGCGTCTTCTAAAGTTTTCCCATTCACCTCCAAGATCTCGTCACCGACTTCCAGATTATCGTTATCAGCTGGTGAACCTGTAATAAAATAAATAAATAAATAAATCATTATAGAAAAACCATGTTGATAAATTACCATAGAGCTTAATCTTCTTATCTTTAGTTTCAGCTAGAATTATCACATAACCACCTAAATCCACCATGATTTAAAAATTTTCGATTTGTTTTTTATTATTATTATTATTAATATTATTATAAATAGGGGTAGATTTATAGAATTAGGATTGTTTTAAGTTCTCGTATTTTATCACGAATTTTCGGATACGTTTAACATTGTGCGTATGGTGGAAGAAATTTACAAGGTAGATAACGGAAAATGTTTAAATTAGAAACTTATTAGTGCTTAATGGAAGATCCTTTAGTTTCTTCTCTTTCTTCTCCTTATTATTATTGTTGTTATTATCAACGAATCTCAGGTACTAAAAACGTAAATTCTCTTTAAATAGTCCAAATGCACGAAATATTTCCACCATTTGAAACGTTTTTTCTGTCCCATTATCGTATTTAACAATTTACCATCACTGGTTATTGCCATTTTTCAATAAAAAAAATACCACATTCTCCTACTGTTATTTATTTAAAATTTTATCTTTTACCATAACTATTGTTATGTGGAAATGATTTGTTTTAATAATTGATAAGATTGTAAAATTACAATAACACGAGTCATTCTTATTTCTTGCTTATCGTTTTAAATGAGAGAAGAGAAAAAAATGTAAATATTCTTTTAAGAACAACCACGAGAACACGACGACGGGTGTGGATTGCTATCCTCTGAGGCAGAGGAATAATTTTCAGGATCAATAAGGGTCCATCCAGAATCCAGCAACTATGCGCTCCCCACTTTCCAAACTGGACAAGTTCAGGAGACAGTCGCATTCAATAAAAACATATCATCAATCAATTATTCGCAACTCTTCAACAATATTATAGAAATTAATGATAGAAATTTGTTGATTAAAAGGAAATTCCACAAGTTATTGAAAATTAACCGAAAATTGGTTTTAAATCAAAAATTGACGCCTATATGTCGACAACCAATGATACACAAATTTCCGGGGAGTTTAGTTTGAACCGTGGTCGCAACAATAATGTAGCGCTGTTCAAAGCTCGAAAGCTCGATTTTTGGGCTTTTTCAGGGAAATTTTTCAAATTATTGTCAAATTTTTTGAATAATATCGATTTTTGTTGTAAAAATGGCTTTGTTATAGATTTTAATTTGGAAATTGGCGAATTTTCAGGAATATTTGCCGCAATTCTTTGGTAGATGTCGCTTTTTATTCTGGTTTTGTTTGTTTTTACCCTTAAAACCTAGTTCCCTACTCATTTATCAGCTGTCTTTCACGGCAAACCCCCAAATATTGCCAATGGTTTTTATAATTTTGGTAGTTTTCTAAAATTATTTAAAAAACCGGAAAAATGTCGATTGTTTGTGAGGAGATTTTTGATGAAAATAGCCACCCTTCCGTTGACGGTAAGTTGATTTTTATTATTGAATTGTCCTTTCAAATTTTAATCATTACAAACGGGAACTAATTGTTAGAAATTCGGGATTATGCAAAGAAAATCGGTATAGATCCGGATACGGAACCGGAGCTTTTACCATTAGCTGCAGAAGGTCTAATGGAGGCTCTACCGGCCGGCTGGAAGCCTTGGTAAATTGGAAAATTCTCATTTTAAACTCAATTATAGACGTTTTTCTTTTCAATCGACATTAGTTATGATGACAACCGGAAATGCTACTATTATTACAATAATCTAACGGGGAAGACACAATGGGAACATCCATTAGACGATGTTTATCGTGGTTTAGTCAAGAAAGTCCGTACAGAAAGTCAAAGTTTAAGTTTAGCCGCTGGTGAACAAACAGAGGATGCAACATTCAATCAAGAATTGCCAAGTTTCGATGAACCACATCCAAAGAAACTGGAACAACCATTGTCAACAAGAAAATTAGCTCCATTAAGTCCACATAAACTACTCAAACAAAGATCAGATGAACAATTATTAAAAACACATAAAACAGCGCTGTTTAGTTGTAGTTTTGATGAGAAAATTGAAGTGGATAGATTTAAGACAAATCCGGAATTGACGGTGGCCGGAGGTGGTGCAATGTTCCTTAAAACAAACACACAGAAGAAAAATACAGAACAAACAATACCGAGTCCGATTCGGAATGAACCGAAGGGTATTTTACGCGAACGTAACTGTTTCGAAATATCGAAAAGTATGGATTTTGATAAGCTACCATCGGAAAAATCGGAGAAAGATGAGGACGATAAGAAAAGTGTCCGTTTCAATCTCGACACAAACACAGATATCGCCTTCACATTCTCCGATAAAAGCCTGAGCGATCATGATGATGACAATGACGACGATATAGCGAGTGATAAGAACAATATTATTAACGTAAAAATTGATAATAAACTAAATAAGACAAGATTTACGGTATTTCCAGTTAAAGAAATCGATAACAATTCGAATAATTTAAAATTAATAAAACCGAATCCCACTGATTTCTTACAAGTTAGTGATGATTCAAACGATGACAATTCCGATGAAATTCAACAAAAATCGAAGAGACTTGAAGAGAAAGCCGAGAAACGAATGGAAAAACTCAAACAAAACTTATGGGAGGAGAAGAACGACGAACTGATTAAATTTCGCAATGATTTACAACAATCACAAGACGGCGAATTTGAGCGGATTTTAATAAAAACCAAACAAGAGTACGAGGAGAAGATCAAAAACGAATTAGAGAATTTACGTATCGAGATGGAGAATCGGAAATTGGGTACATTGAAAGAAGAACGGTCGAAATTCGATGGAAAACTTGACGAAGAACAACGACAATTACAACAAAAATTCGATGATAACGTTAAGAAAATGCAGGAAGATTACGATAATAAAAGAGAAGAATTAGAGAAATATTACGAAGAGAAATTAGTGGAAATTGAGAAAGATTTAGCTGAAAAAGTCGAAAAAACAACGCGACGAATTGATTTTAATTAACAATTCAGATATAGAACAATTAAAACAAAATCATACAATAATTATCGAACAATTAAAACGTGATTTTAAAGTTGAAGAAGATTGTTTAAGGCGCGAACATAAAAATTCGGTACAAGAATTAAAAAATCAATTAGCACACGAACAACAACTATTACAAGACAACGACGATTATAAGAATCGCAATTACGAAAAAATACGTTGTGAGAAACGTTTATTAGAAGACAAATATCGTTGTTTAAAAGAGAAATATTTACGTTTGAAAACCGACGTGAAATTATCGATTGAGAAACGGAATAAACGGAAAGAACAAAGTGCTGCTACAACTACGGGATCTGAAACTGAAAAAAGCCATTCTACCAATAAAGATAAGTACGTTAATTTTATTGCAATTAAAATTATTTGATATTTTTTTAATGTAGAACACCATTAAATTCGCCGTTACGTAAACCACCGACACCTAAACATAATCGTCCAGAACATCGAACTACCCGCCAATTAATTATTCAAGATTTAGAATCCTCGTTTAGCGATAAAAGTGATGATAAGAATAATAAAACAAACGATTATGATTCGTCTGATAATAATAGTGCGAATCCGGGTAGGAGTCGTAAACGGATTTTTTCACGATTAAAAAGCTCATCAACATCTCGTATAAATAACAATAATAGTAATAACAACAATAACAATAATATTGGGGTAAAAAGTCGTCGGAATTATACGCAACAGCAACAACAGCGTTCTTGTTCGCCGGTTGAAAATCTACGCAGACAACTACAGAAATTAGAAGACTTAGAAGATCAATTTCCACAGCCGACAGCCCAAACGAACAACGATTGCAACGATACATACCATTTACGTTATCCGTTTAGTGATGGACAGAAATTCGATAAAGGTAGTTCAGAATTGGAATTCTTCCGTCATCGTATCCATTTAGAAAGAGATTCGATTAAACGTGCAAAAGAAAGTTTGCGTAATCAGAAATCGCTATTCCAACAACGACAGAAAGAATTGAAATTGAAACACGGTTCAATGGCACGACACACATTCCAACAATTATGTCAAGTAAGTCATACGATTCGATAATAATTTTAATTTTTGTATAAATATTTGATTAGGAGGAGAAAGAATTGACCGATATGGAAGTGTCGTTGCACCGTACTCGAAGTTTATTGGGTGAGAAAGTGATCCGTTTAAGACATTTAGAACAATCGTTACAAAGGGCAACAATGACCACAACAGCCACCGAAAATCGCCAAGATGATACAACATTAAGTGATCTATCATCGCACAGCGCCAGTTCTGGTATAAGTTCAACAGAATTTGCCACGGCTGATGGTGTTTTCAATAAAAATCATCTACAAGAATCGTCCGAGATTATACAAAGTTTAGAGAATTTAAATTCGGAAATACGCGAAATTTGGGATGTTCTACGTAAACAACAACAACAACACACTGGAGCTATAGCTGCAGGTATTAATTAATTAAACGAAAAATATTCGAGTATAAAATCGATTCCTTATCAATTGGCTATTTGCATGTTGAAAATTTCTTTCCACAGTACCAATACCATCACCATTTATCTACCCAGACTTAGGCTGGCCGCTGTTAGCAGGGTCAACAACACAACAAACACCAGGAGCAACAACATCAGTAGCACCACCATCGATACCGACATTAGCTGACCGTTTGCACAATTATCGTCAACAAGTGGCATTAGCAAATGCACAAAGTACAATGGTAACGCATGCTACAAATCAACAAGGCGCAACGACAACTCTAGTTGAACGTACAAGAAACCTACGACATTGGTTAAGACAGGCTGGTATTGAGAATAATTTAGAGAGTGGTAGTAATACACCACAGGCTACACTTTAAATCGCGCACATATAGATAATATAAATAATTCTATAATAATCGACAATTTAAGGTTTTAAAATTTTACGAAATCCTATATCATTCAACTTCTGCTTCTCTTCCGCTGATATCAACACCGAATCAATTCAAGAATCGAACAATCCAATAATCTACTCAAAGGTTCTTTATACTTCATCTTGTAGACTTAAATATGCATAACTCCTGGAACCTGGAACTCAGTCAACATTAAGATAGTAATGATGCCAAAATACCTATAGATGTTAGAAAATTTTAACGTATTTATATTACGGACAGTTTTCAACCAATTATACAGTACACGTTAATAAAATCAAGACAAATTTTGTACGAGTCTTCAGTTGGTGGAAAACTATTTTAAATTTCTTTTGAATGGATACAAAAATTAAAATCGAGTCAAAATTTTGTGATAGAATGAAATTTTAACAAACGACTGATAAATTCAGTAAAAAATTAGTGAAATTGTGATAAATGGTTTTATTCTATTCTTTTCTAACGTACGGCATAAATGCCAAGCAATATCTATAACTTCGATTTGCCTTCTTGACATTTTCTACAATTATTTCCATCAATTCTTTAAATTTTAATAACATTAATTTTTTCTAATCACTGTATTGTAAGACTAATAGTGCCAATCAAACTTATATTTGCTACTTGTTAAAAAAATATAATAAAGGACGAAATCATTGTTAATAGATATAAATTCTAGTCATTGTGTGATTGTTCTCCAACTAAATGCACAAGAAAATCTTGTAAGGGTACAAATAAACTCATGTTTTAAATCAAAGATTTTTCACATTATTTTTATTTTGTAGTTATCTTATTAAAAAAATTATAACGCAATTACACCAGATTTAAGTGCTTTACGTTCTTTTGCTTTAACCTGTGCAGCAATACGATCTAGATCACGTCTACCTTGTTGTGTTAATTCACGTCCACCATTTGCGTTCTTTTGGATCAATTTCAAAGCTTCTAAACTTTGTAATGTTTTACGGGCTATACTGCCAGCTGAACGACAGAAATGACTCGGTTTTGTACCATTACGTTTACGTGAACCGAAAATTTTCGTCACCGAACCAACACCAATTGGTGAACGCATATAAATATGACGTACAACAGCAGCACAACGTGTGTAATACCAATCGGGATCGTAGGGTGCCAACTCTTTAGCACGGGATGTTTTTACTAAATCTACCCATTCAGGGACACGCAATTTGCCCGTTCTACAATCAATAAAACAGTAAAAATTGGGTTATGTTGCGGGAGTAATAAATCACTTACTTTTTCAAAAATTGGGAGAAAGCTTTAACGAATTTGTGTTGATCGACGTCTTTAAGCGTCACAGACGGCATTTTACTGTAAAACAACAATATAAAATATCAATTCTGATAGTGACGAGTTAGTGAGGTTAGGTTGCCATGCTTTTATACAAATCGAAATAAAACCTCAATTTATCGACAACTATACGAAAATAATCGTAAATTTTGCACAATAATCAAAATAATTGGTGAAATTATTATAAAATTAGCTAAAAATAACTGAAAAAAGGCTGAAAATACTACAAACCTGGTTCACTCACTCGTTGACGGCGGAAAAGAGAGCCGCAATGCACTCTGGGAAGCAATCGAGGTTGTCAGATTTCCACCCAAAAAATTTACCAAACATCAACTGATAGTAAATAAATTATAAATTCGATTATTTATTATTAATAAAACCATAATTTTATAATGAAAAGCCATAAGTTTTGAAATTAGATATTTTTCTTTCATTTATACCATTTGCAACTAAATTGGCGATAAAATTTGGCAACTAAGCTAGTACCGTTGCAGGAAATTGACAATGGCGCAAATTTTAAAAACTTTTATTTATAAAATTATAAAATTTGTACATTTATTTGGTTGAATTCTTCAAATTTATAAATACTTTAGTGCACCGTAAATTGGTACATATTTCATTTATAAAATTACTAATATAGACATCTTTCTCTGATTTCTTCGATTCGAACAGTATCACTAAATAAATATTTGGCTCAACTGTAGCTAAAATATACGTGCATTGCCCCTGTGAACTGAATTTGTAAATAATTCGATCGATTATTGATAATTCTTCAGCCGTCTCTTGGATCATTTTTAGAATCGTCTCTAATTGTGGTGGACTTCTCTGAAATTTCTTTAAATTAAAATAAAATTAATTAATATTCGAATATAAATACCGGGGGATAGGAGACTATAATGGGGAAACTATCATAATCTGTAGTATCACAACTAACTTGATTGTCTGATAAGAGGATAACGCAAGCTGCCTCGTATTTACGTTGAAAACTCACCATTCTACAATCCAAATTAATCGATTGAAGTGTTAACGTAATTTGAAAAATATTTAAAAGTTACTTCTGATAGTGGTCGTGATGTAAACGGGCACACAACGTCCTCATATCGCTCGGCGTTGTCTGTTGTGCCAAAGTATCGTGAAAATAAAGACTGAATTTACTTAAAACGGCACCTTTCAATTTTTGTAGCCACTGTATAAGTGCAGGTAAGGCGTTATTTTTTAGAAAATTCAATTTCCACGACTCACGATTCGGTATTTTCCCCTCCCATAACGACAATCTTGTGTGAGCCCCGTGTATTAAAGCTAGAGATGGTAGAAATTGTAAACGTTGTAATTCGGCTAATGCTTTAAATAACTGTTGTAGAATCTCAATTTCCAACATAAAAACCGCTTTACACGGCGTTAAACTGATATCGGTGAATTCTAAAGTGTGTTTCTCTATTAAAGTCTCTATATAACTTTGGATATCATTGTAAATATAGATTCTATTTATACCAAGCGAATAAATACGTTCGTATAGATCGATCATATTGATTTTAGCATTGATATATTGGTAAATGTTTAAACAATAATTTTGGACCCTTGTATCTTGTTGTACTCGAAAGTTGTTCTCCCATTTTTTCAAATCAGATTTCATCGACTCAAAAACTGAACGTAAAGAATTCTGAAAACATCAATACTTTACTAAATAGACAATCATACTATTGATCATCAATGGATTACGTCTTTACGTAAAAATCCTTTGTTTTTCTGCTGTAAAAAACCTAAATCTACATAGCTCTTCTCAGCTAATATTAATTGTTGTAGAAAGTTTAGGAACAATGCCCACAATTGTACATTATTTACTTTTATTGTCTCTTTTTCTTTCTCCTAAAATAAGCAGCAATAAAACAGCTTTTAATTTGAAATTTTATAAACGTTAGTGTACGAACCACATGTTCTTTAGCTTTATCGTAACTCATCTGAGAGATATGGGTGAAATATGTGTGTAAAAATTGGTCGTCTCGTTCCATTTCTTCCTTTAATTAGTTTAATAATTTGTTAATAAAAGAAATTATAATAATTTTAAGATATTGTTTATTTACAGGTTAAAGTTTAGTAAACAATACACACGATAACTATTGATGACTATAGTATGTTATTAGCACTGTTGCCAAATTAATAATTCCGTGAAGACATAAATATAATTAAATATTTCGACTCAAAAAAATTATTATGTTTTTATTTTATTATAAATTATTATTATATTATTCATTATTATAGAAATTACTAATTATTAGAGTTTTATTATTTTTTCTAGTAGTGTAACAAGACATATCTGGTAACCTGTGAAACTTATACTGAACTTAAGCGGTAAGTTAACCTAAAAGTTTGACATTTTAATAAGACTGGTATTTGCAGCTCTAATATGATTTTTTTAAATTATTATTATTTTATTGTAAAATTTATTTATATTTTGATTATTCAAAGAATTAGAGTCTTCGTAAAATAATGATAAGTTTCTGTACATATCTCTAAATACCCCAATTTGATAAAATTCGTATAAATTGTGTAATGAGGGTAATTTTTTAACACAATAATTGGCTCAATTACTATTAAAAATAATTATTTTTTACATTTTAATACTATCTGATATTAATTTATTTTAATTTTTATTGATTGAATGTTTCGAATTTGAAATTAATAAAAACTAAGAGGAACGAATAAGCACCAAGGACACAAATAAAAGCACAGTTATTTAATAGTTTTTTAATGTGATACATTTTTAAATAATTAATAAATAATGGTGCAATTACATTAGTAAACTTTTATTTACTAAACCTGCTAGGCTTGCAAGTTTAGTGGTGTTTAGTTGTGTAAACGGCATAAAAGGGCCCTACATTTTTGACAACATTTTTGTATTTAAAAACAAGTTAAACTAGATATTTGGCTGTATAAACATACGATATTCAGTGTTTAGATACTTTCTGAAAGTTTAGGAGTGTATTAAAGATTTTATAAACTTTTGAGAGTTTATCGATACACAAATTTATTAAAATAGCTAAACTTTCGAGTCAGTATAAGCAAGACACGACATTTTTTTCTAAAATTTAGCTAAACTTTAGTGCGTAAACCTAATCTTAAGATAGAATATATAGTCAAACTAACTAAACGTAAAAAGAAACTAGAAACTATTATCGACATTACCCATTAAATTTTAATTAAGCGGAGAATGTGATGAAATTGAATAGGATGCAAATAATTGTTTCCCTTTTTTCGTTTATCGATGTGCCTATTAACCAGTTGAATGTGTGCACAAAGTCAACCTGAATTTTCATTGAAATTACCGATATTTTTAACATACGAACCCCAAGTAGTTCTGTATTAGGTTCTCTTTAAGTAAATTTAACTGTCCTATATGATGTTATAGTGATATCTTAAAATGGTTATTCGTACATTAAACAATACGGTTCAATTATTTTTAACAATAACTCCACTCCCCATTTAACATTAATTTGTTACATATGATCAGAATTTTTATCAATTGATAGTTCTATTATTAAAACTGATAAAAACTGAGACGACTGAATAAGCACCACGGACAATCTGAAAATTAATTATAAATCATTTTTAGCTGTGAAAACGAATCAATTAAAAATACTCAACTGCTAATCCCAGTGCGTAATTAAATGAATAATTTTCGGTAAATTTGATTTTAAGAGGTTTTTGAATATAGGTCAACATGATCAAATATAGTTTACGATTTTTAAGATCCATCGTATACCAATTGATTTGTTGAATGGCTCCATTTAAATCATCAAACTGAAAATTGAATTTTTAGAATTATTTCGATAATTATAAGAATTTTTCAATAATTTACAGCAGTTTCAATGGATTGTCCTGCCATTATATGTGCTACAAATGTTGTCATCGAAACGGCAAAGACTGCTGGTACGTATCGATAATCGTATTGCTTATCCAATGATCCCTATAAAATTGAATTATTTTTAATATTCTAAGTATTTATTATTGTTAATTATTGTAATTTACCGTAAATAATAGACAAATTACGCTCATAACTACTAATAATCCACAGATTCCGAAACTGGGGATGTAATTTGATACTTGTTTGATCTTTCGTGTACCATTTCTGTAAAATTAAATCTCTTTAAAATAATTTTCAAAAATACAAACTTTAAATTAATTTGTTAATTACATTATGATTTCTTGATGACGTTTAATAATGCTAACCAAAACACATTTAATTTCTTTCTGATATTCCACGTCATCTATTAATCTTTCTGTAGAACAATCACGTTCTTCAAATTTCTTTATTTCATTAATTTGATCAATCAACATGAGGACTTGATATTTATAATGTTGCGTACAATAAATCACTTGATACGAAGGTGCTATAAATGCAGTTACTGATGCAAAAACAAGACTACCTTTATAAATATGCGTTAAAATATACGAATATCCCGGCCAATAGTCATCAAAATATTTAATTATCAAAAATGTATCAAAATCGTGAGCATTGCATACCATAACTAGAACACTTGAAATAAATGTAGCAGATGTATTGATAATTGTAAAAAATGAAGCAATTTTTGCTTCTTTACAAATCTTCATTCTTGTTGTTTCATTAGCCATCTCGACTGGCCATATGTTGATCTCTTCAAATAAATTTTGAACAAGTTCCGGGTCTATCAGCAATATAAATGCAGCTAATATTGGCTACAACAATTGATTAGATTAGTTTAATTATTCAACAAAATTGATTGATTATTACATAGAATACGAAAGCGAAAAAAGGCATATATTGAATGAATTGATGTAAATCTGACCCATTGACAAATAGGAAAATTTGGATAACTTGCGATGAAATTTGTATTAATAGAAATAAAAATAATAACACTTTAATGGGATAATATTGATAAATTGAAGATGAAATAAACTTCACGATTATTAAACAATTTTTTTTCGTCAACTTATTCCACAGACGCTCCATCTTCTTGAGGTATCTTCAGAAATTTCAGCGCTCTGTCTTGTTGATCACAAACACGAAAACGATCTAAGAAACGAATAAGTCGACCACTTTATTTTATACCCTATTTTTTTCTTCAATAATTGATTAATTATTTACTAAACATTAGATATTTTCTTTCTGGGTAATGTTTTTACTTTACGTACTTCTAATGATAATATTCCTTCTAATGATAATAATATATCAAATTTATTAATTCACGATTTAGTCGAGGCCAAGGTCTTTTTTTTGGTAAATGAAATTAATTAATGAATCAATAGGTATGTATTATTTATATTTAGGGAACATATTTTTATTTTGTATATCTACTAATTATTAAAAATAATAGTTGTACTCAATATCTATTTAGGTCGAAATGATCCTATAAGAGAACCATAATGAAATCTTACAATATTTCAGTGCTCTAATAGAAATTTTACGAAAAAACAACAAAATGCTTTCTGTAATAGTATTATAAAGAAAGCTTGATATTGAATCTTATAAGCTGCTATAATAATTGTCTATTGAAAAGACATTAAGGTTTAGTGACTATTTTTATCATCCTCTAAGCCCGTGTAAATTGTTGAATAAGTGCTAACAATAAGATAATTTTTTCAAATAGCAAATAGACATAGTGAAGTCAGTAGTAACAATGTAAATAGATTACTTTTAACATTAATAAAGCACATTATATTAATAGTAATTTGCCATAAAATATTGTAACCTTATAATAGTCTACCGAATAAACATACATTGCAGTTCGGTCGATATTGACGCTCCTTAAAGCTCATGTAAATAGAGAAATAAATGTTAAAACAACAATTCCTTCAAATAGCAAATATACATGTGTGACAGTGCGACAACAATAGAAAACAATTATTTTTAATATAACACTATTTAGCATTCACTAACAGCTGTGAATGTTTATTGATCAACTAGTATTTTATTACTGTCAAAAGTGATAAAAACTGAGACGACTGAATAAGCACCACGGACAATCTGAAAATTAATGACAAAGAATTTTTAACTGCAAAAACGAATAACTTAAAAATACTCAACTGCTAATCCCAATACGTAATTAATCGAATAATTTTCGGTAAATTTGATTTTAAGAGGTTTTTGAATATAGGTCAACATGATCAAATATAGTTTACGATTTTTAAGATCCATCGTATACCAATTGATTTGTTGAATGGCTCCATTTAAATCATCAAACTGGAAATTGAATTTTTAGAATTAAGTATTTCGATAATTAGACTAAGTTGCCTAATTCGTACCACCTCCTAAATCGTACCACCATTCTTTTATTGTTAAAAATATGGGATAAAGTGCATTACCAGTGAAATTAAATAAGTGAAATCAATTGTGAATTTTATTTTTTCTAAAGTAAAGTTTTTTAACTGACCCCAGATTGCACTTTATCCCGTTTTTTTTAACAATAAAAGTGCTACAATTTAGGAGGTGGTACAAATTAGGTGATTTTATCCTATAAGAATTTTTCAATAATTTACAGCAGTTTCAATGGATTGTCCTGCCATAATAAGTGCTACAAATGTTGCCATCGAAACTGTAAAGACTGTCGGCACGTACCGATAATCGTATTGATTACCCAATGATCCCTATAAAATTAAATTATTTTTAATGTTCTAAGTATTTATTATTGTTAATTGTTGTAATTTACCGTAAATAATAGACAAACGACGCTCATAACTACTAATAATCCACAGATTCCGAAACCGGGGATGTAATTTGATATTTGTTTGATTTTTTGTGTACCATTTCTGTAAAATTAAATATCTTTAAAATAATTTTCAAAAATACAAAAATTAAATTAATTAGTTAATTACATTACGATTTCTTGATGACGTTTAATAATGCTAACCAAAACACATTTAATTTCTTTCTGATATTCCACGTCATCTATTAATCTTTCTGTAGAACAATCACGTTCTTCAAATTTCTTTATTTCATTAATTTGATCAATCAACATGAGGACTTGATATTTATAATGTTGCGTACAATAAATCACTTGATACGAATGTGCTATAAATGCAGTTACTGATGCAAAAACAAGACTACCTTTAAATATTTGTGTTAAAATATACGAATATCCCGGCCAATAATTATCAAAATATTTAATTATCAAAAATGTATCATAATCGTGAGCATTGCATACCATAGCTAGAACACTTGTAATAAATGTAGCAGATGTATTGATAATTGTAAAAAATGAAGTAATTTTTGCTTCTTTACAAATCTTCATTCTTGTTGTTTCATTACCGTTCTCGACTGGCCATATGTTGATCTCTTCAAATAAATTTTGAGCAACTTTCGGTTCTATCAGCAATACAAGTGCAGCAAATATTGCCTACAATAATTAATATGATTAGTTTAATTATTCAACAAAATTGATTGATTATTATACATAGAATGGGAAAGCGAAAAGAGGCATATATTGAATGAATTGATGTAAATCTGACCCATTGACAAACAGGAAAATTTGGATAACTTGCGATGAAATTTGTATTAATAGAAATAAAAATAATAGCACTTTAATGGGATAATATTGGTAAATTGAAGATGAAATAAACTTCACGATTATTAAACAGTCTTTTTTCGTCAACTTATTCCACAGATGCTCCATTTTCTTGGGGTATCTTCAGAAATTTCAGCGCTCTGTCTTGTTGATCACAAACACGAAAACGATCTAAGAAACGAATAAGTCGACCACTTTATTTTATACCCTATTTTTTCTTCAATAATTGATTAATTATTTAGACATTCGATATTTTCTTTCTGGGTAATGTTTTCAGTTTAGGTACCTCTAATGATAATATTCCTCCTAATGATAATAATATATCAAATTTATTAATTCACGATTTAGTCGAGGCCAAGGTCTTTTTTTGGTAAATGAAATTAATTAATGAATCAATAGGTATTTATTATTTATATTTAGGGAACATATTTTTATTTTGTATATCTACTAATTATTAAAACTAATAGTTGTACTCAATATTTATTTAGGTCGAAATGATCCTATAAAAGAACCATAATGAAATCTTACAATATTTCAGTGTCTCTAATAGAAATTTTACAAAAAAACAACAAAATGCTTTCTGTAATAGTATTATAAAGAAAGATTGTCCTCTAAATTGCAAATAAATTAATAATATTTTGATAAGCGAATAGCCAAGAGGTTCTAAATTTGAGTCCGAATTAACGTTTAAGAAATTTAAAATTGATTATTCGTATATTAAAATATACACTTTATCTTAATACTGCACTTATATTAATACTACACTTTATATTATTACTATCTTGTCATTGAATCTTATAAGCTCCTATAATAATTGTTTATTGAAAAGACATTAAAATTCAGTGAATATTTTTAATCATCCGCTAAATTGATTTAAATTGTTGAATAAGTGCCAAGATAATAATTCTTTCAAACAGTGGAATTCGATTATTTTTAAAAATAATAATAACACCATTTAGCATTCATTGATAGGTGTGAACATAATGTTCATTGAATATTTTTATTATGATCAAAAGTGAAGAAAACTGAGACGAATGAATAAGCACCACGGACAACTGCTAATCCCAATGCGTAATTAATCGAATAATTTTCTGTAAATTTGATTTTCAACGGTTTTTGAATATAGATCAACATGATCGTATATATTTTACGATTTTTAAGATCCATCGTATACCAATTGATATGTTGAATGGTTATATTTAAATCATCAATCTACAAGTTGAATTTTAGAGATATTATAGAAATTCTACAAATAATTTACAGTAGTTTCAATAGACTGTCCTGTTATTATAAGCTATCGCTTATAATAACAATAATAATAATGTTCTCATCAAGGCTGCGAATATTGACGGTATACACTGCCCGCCACCTTGTAGTCAAACCGCCCAAAACTCCTATTAATTGTCGAGTGATTGGAAACAAATTTTAAGGATTTATAGGGGGGTCCCTGGTGCACATTTCAGTGAAAGTTGGACCATGTAGCTCCTTGGGAAATGAGTGATATCAAATCTCACTTTTGAATACGCAACAATAGGCAAGAGGGTTTTTCACACATTAAAAGTGTTGAATTAATGCGATACATTCGTAACATTTTGGTTTTTGCAATTTGCCGTTAAGACGTCGAAAAAAATTAAAAAAGGTACGATCTGAGCTTGGCCGTGAAAAAATTGAAATGCAAAAGTCGCTCGCCTCCCTTTGTCGGTAACAGTAGTTTTGTATCAAGTTTTAAACCAGTGTTTCTCAACAGTCGATCTGGTAAATTCTTTTAATCCGCAAATCGATTTAACAAGATCAAAGTGAAATATTCCATATCCACAATGTAAGAAATGTGTCCTTGGTGAAAAATGAAGGGTCCTTAATAAATTAATAAATAATTTACATGGTCGGCACTTCCAGAACGTTTGAAAACCACTGGTGTAGTCTCTTAATGTTTATTTATTTAAAGAAAAACAAGCCTACAATACGTGACCCTAACAATAAATAATTGTCGACACATGTTTATTTTTTTTTTCTTCGGGACAAACGAGATAAAGGAATTTAATGAAATAAAGATAGAATTTAGATCTCGTTATTTTTTAACGAAAAATGCATTTCCGATGCCCCATCGGTTAAACACAAACGAATATTATTTGTGGTTCTAGTAGGTGACGTATCGATAGTACACGATTGTTTTTACTAGTAAGTTGATACAAAGTCTAAAAATTGCAATAAAAATAAACAATAGAAAAGAAGGGAAGAATCACCGTAATAATTGTAAACAGATCTTTGTGCTGTTACAGCTATTTCAAACGAAATTTTTACGAGAAATTCTAAACGATCTATTGAACTATCCCCAACATTGTTACTCAAAAGTGCCGATTTGTATCAACTTATCTTGAGTAATGAGGTAGTACTACGGTAGCTTTATTATTAATATTAGTATTAGCATTATCATTCTTTTTTTTCACCCTTAAATTTATGGTGTCGCTCTCTTTTAACTGCAAATGGAAAATAAAACAGTGGCTTAATTTTCTTTCTTTAGAGGATCGAATGTCAAGCAGTTTTTCTTAAGTAAACAAATACGATAACATGAACACCCATTAAGATAAGAATTGAACAACTGGGAGGCGAATAACTGGTCACATTTACGATCGATGTACGAGAAACCGGTTTTTCAATTTTTTGCAGAATACAGTGCCAGAAAACCGAAAATAACAGTTTTCCAAGAATCCTCAAGTCATCCTGAGTCCATTTATGTAAAAAACTAATTGGCGAAAATTTTGAGATTTTCGACAAAAATCACTTTTTCCCCAATTTCCCAACGAGCTATAGGGTCCAACTTTCACTGAAATGTGCACCAGGGACCCCCCTATAAATCCTTAAAATTTCTTTCCAATCACTCGACAATTAATAGAAGTTTTGGGCGGTTTGACTACAAGGTGACGGGCACTGTATAACAACAATTTTTTTCTATGGCAACCGATCCTTTATAGAAGGCGGCAAATTTGAATTGGTTGATTACACTATTTTGCCAATTTTGTGCCCTTATTTAATAAAAGAAAAGAACATCGCACATGATGGGTATCGTTTCGGACATAAAAGCACATGCCCTTTCGATTGGTGATATCAAATTAATATGTTATCTTAAATATTTTTCAATCAACCCCCTCCCACTTCCACCCCCGTGGTTTGATTGGCACCAAAAACTAATCAACTCGAGCGGCCACCAAATAGTTTGTGCTGGCCAAATTTGAACTCAATCGGTTAAACCATTTTTGAGTAATCGTTGGAGAAACGACAGACGCACGTACACATACACACACACACACACACACACGCGCGCGCACGCACACATCATGCTAAAAACTTCAAAAACGTGTTCAGGGGACCTCAAAACGTAAAGATCTGGTGAAATCTCGAATTCGAAATTTTGGTCCGAAACTAATAACTTCCCTACCCTCTGGTCGGGGAAGTTAAAAACAACATAACTTTCATTGATTTATATTGATAGGTATATTGAGGATGAAATAAATTTTACGATTAATCCTTTCTTGTCAACTTATTCCACAGTTGCTCCATTATCTTGAGATATCTTCGAAAATTACAACACAATACGAATAAGAACTGTCGAATGAATAAACTGACAGCTTGGGTTTACAGTCAACATTTTTCTTTAATAATTCATTAATTAATAGACATGAGACACGTAATTTCAGTCTAATGTTTTCATTTTAGTTATTGTTAATGGTAAATATGCGACAAATTTACTGATTTAAGATTATCCTGTTTTATAATTAATCCATTTATGCCGTACATTTTTAATTGATTATTATGGATTTTCCAGAAAACTACCTATACGATCGAAGAATTTCTTACAGATTTCAAAAGAATTTTTAATTTGCTACATGCTGCATGAAAACTACTAATAAATAAGCAATATCAGTAAAGTTGTAAGTAGAGATAGGATTTTGCTCCCTAGAAGGAGCAGTTGGAGATCTAATTTTTGAAAAATTTGACAAGAGCGGCACAAGTTTCGATTTTAAACCAGTGTAGTTACTTTATTTAAAAAAATAATAATAATAATAAATTACAATTAAAACCAAAAATTGTGAGTCGTGGCTCTTACAACCACTGAAAATTCGATTGGTCTCTCACCCATACACAACCAACAACTTTTTTTTTGAACTCATTACTATGGCGACACCTACAGAGGGCGCCACGGTATGGCGGCCAACTAGAATTGGTTGACTACACCAGTTGTTTTATCCGTCAACAAACAACAATGGCGAAGCGCTCTGTATCGATAGCAACAGAATTTAGAAAAACAGTCGACCATTTATAATGATCCATTTGACTTAACAACGTCATCGCTAAAACGCAGGTGTTTGATTTTAGCGAAATTTTGACAGATTCAGCTTCCCCTCCATTATTCTCTCATTGTAGTTCGTTTAGGTTAATAAACAGATGATTTATACACAAAAATAAATGAAATATTATTCATAAATTTATAAATCATTTATAATTCTAAATTCATTTACTAATTCTGTTGAATATCAATCATAGAAATTATGTTTATATTTAATATATTACAAGTAAATTGCCGATTATTTGTATTTTCAATCAATTACGCCACTGGTACGTTTTAACAGTTGAAATTTTTATTGTGCGACTGTAGATCCTAACTCTAGTTATAAGTAAGCTTAGGGATCGTGTTCCCGCCTTTAGATGCCGCGCGACAATCGTCTACGTACATCATAGACGTACGTGACTTTCAATTCTTACTGTAATTTCAATTACTAAAACGATAGACCGATTCTCGAACATTGTTGTGTTCGTGCAAGTACTTGAACCCACTCGCTCCGCTTATGAAAATCCAGTAAGAGAGGGGCAACAATCAGCTGCAGTGAACCACTTGTTTATTGTTTATGACGTCGCCCGCTCATTTCATCAACTACGCTGAATGATTATAGCGATCCAACAGTAACGAGTAGAGGGGTTATTCGAATACGGTATCGAGTCGTTATTGTCGATCGCTAACTTGCAATAGAGTTTGGAGGTCACGTGTTTGCCCCAAATTCGGGGCAAAATCCCGCTGCTAGGTTATAAGTGAAAATATTAAAAATATTGCAAGAAAATGTCAAAAAACATGCTTTATGTTTCCTTCTGTAATTCTAAATTACAACCGAATTTTTGAGAATGAAATAGTCCTCGACATGCATATAGGAATGCTTTTCAAATATCGTTTAGATCATTAAATTCCTTTACAAACTAAAAAAAATTCTTTGAACTTTTGCATTTTTGTTTGTTGACTAATTCGAGTCTAATACATAAATTTTAACCTCTTATGGAATAAAATACGTAAAGTTAGATGGCAACTGTCTAAATTCTAAACACTATGCTTAAATGTTTAAAATCGAAAGATTTTCTTGCCAGATTTAGGCTATTTTTTTCCAATAATTAACCCAAAAATGAAAGCGCCTGTAACAGTTAATAACTCCAATATTGACATTTGTAATTTTTACATTTGTTTATCCAAAAATTTAAAATCAAACAGTGCCATTTGTTGCTATTTCCTGGTTTCTGGGGCTACTCCAATATTTCTTCAATATCATACAGGGTGTTATTTAAGTAAGCGATCAACGTTTAAGGGATGGTTGAATGAACTATGAGAATAGTAAATTTGCCAATATTTTCGGTTTTTACGTTCTGTTTAAAGAACTAGAGGATTTTAGAACTAATCAATCACAAGCCGATTCTAATTTCCACAAATACATAAAAATCCGCGTGTGCTATGGAAAAATAAATTGAAATTGTCAGTGACAAGCGTGCTTCAGTGCCGTGCATATTCGAATTTAAATTTTAATAACTTTGTGAAAATGCCATTTTTTACATTTTCTATATATGCTGACATGCATTTGGTTTATGGGGAGGTTGGTCAAAACAGTCGAGCAGCAGTACGAAGATGCAGGGAGCTATGCCCAAATAGGCGTGTACCACACTTCAGTGTTTTCGGTCAGGTTAACCAAAAATTACGCGGATTTGGAACCTTTAACCAAAATAATACATCTTCTGTAGATGTATTATCGTCTTGTTGTTAATGTTGTTTTATTAATATCATTAATTCACCTAATAAATTCGTTTCCCCTGTTATTTTTTCCATTGTTTTGAATTCTATCTTGGGAGACGTCACTGCCTTTAAACGTCAATTTTGTCGAGCCTTTTTTTTATCAGACAACTTTGATTCCATCAAAATCGTAATCACTTTTTATTGGTCTACTTTAAACTTCTTCTGTTACGAAAAAAAAAAGTTTTTTTATTTTCTGCAATTTCGGCTTTTATTCAGCCTTTCCAACATCATGTTACGCGTTGATCGCTTACTTACATAACACCCTGTAGAATAAAGCCAAATTTAAAAATATCAAGATTTAATTAAGCAACAATATCCAATATAACTGATACTCTTGCTCTGTTTTGATACGAAATATCTGTAAAAATGAGGGTTTTATATACTTGAGAACGGTTATTGTGAGTCACTCTTTATTGATGCAAATAGGCTTCAAAAACGTGTATAAAACTCATCTATAAAAACAGTAAACACTACAAAAGAAAACAATTAAGAAAATCTCAGATTTCGCAAAATACACAAGAAATTAAATCGAATTTAATTAGGAATGTAGTACGATAATAACATTAAAGTATATGGCAGGTTAATATAATTTATAAAAATATTTGCATTCGAAATTTGAGAGAATTTTCCAAATTTAGTTAATAAAGTTTGAACGAAAGAACCTGAGCCTTTTTTTAATACATTGTACATTTGAAAAATTGTAACAATTCAAATACTGTTAGTTTAATAGTCAAATTCAAACTTTAGTCGTTGTCAATCGATAATGTGCACACTACTAAAGAGCGAATTCGACCCTATATTGTGAACATTTAAAAATATGTACAATTAGTTAATACGTTAACATTTAGTGTAAATCGTTAATATTTGATTTATTATTGATTTGATTATAACGAACAAATCTACTTGGTGAAAATTGACAATTCCAAGACACATGTAAAATATTTAAAAACCATCTGATTGTTTAATAATAAAAGCACATAATATACACCTACACAAGAATAACAGGCATTCAATTTTGATGACTTATAATAGTTTAGACCTGAAAATATGTATAGGTGCATTTCACATAATAAATCCAAGAAAATTCAAGGCAAAATATAAGGCAAACTTGCAATTAGTTAATTCGAAAACATTCTAAAATCTTATAATAAAAATCTAATACTAAATAAAAAATCGACTAGATTAAAAAAAACTACCAATGTAGCTACCTACGTGTGGAAAAACCTTTAAAAAAACTTAAAACAACTAATTTAAGCTTCAATAAATTTGAATACTGAATGTCACACTAAATATTTATAAAATCAAATTGAGATTGTGGGACATTTAGTATATGTTGAGGCACATTTAAAAATTCGATTATCCGTTTTGTCTCCAAGTTTTTCTATTCACAAGCCAATTTGCCATCAAAACTACTTAATGCAATAGCAAATGCTTGTAATGCACACATTGGATAACGATAATCCATTGTGAAAACATCCTCAGCTATACGTCCAAATTGCATGACAACATATTCGGTATCACTATCGTGTACAATTTGGAAATTTTTAACTGAAGCCTGTGTAACACGACCATGAAAATTTAACACATAGGATTGTGTATCATCATTCCATACAGGTGTTTTATTATGTAATTCAATTAGATTATCCATATTTTTCGATTTCCAACATTCTATTAGAGTCTCACTATCATCCTGTGGATAGATTTTGATACGTTGTTGATCTACCGTCATTCCAGGTAATATAACAGTCATTTTACGTGGCCCTTTAAAGCCCAAAACATTCGTATCGTAGGTGATTGCTGCTAATTCTTGGCGTGGCATATCACCATCTTTAACGTGGCCTTTACGCGATGATACTCCGTTATCGTAGACTGTAAATTGGGTGCCTAACAGATTTGAACGTAATTTACCTGTAAGTTAAAACAATTTATTTCAAAAACAAGATAATTTACGAGACAGGTGAAAGTTAATTATTTGTAATAATCGAAATTTATTATTGCCATAATATAAATCCTTAAACATCTATCATTTCTTTCATAATTACTCATGAAACTTGCAATATTTCTAAGAGTTTAGACTGCGATATCGCTTATAGTTGAACAATTCATTCATAACATGGATTGTTAATAATAATTCGAAGAAAAAATGAGCAGGATTACTTATTAGAATAGTAAAATAGGCAAATGTTTTATTCGATCGATCCTTAATTTAGATTTAGAACATTGCAATATTTCGATGAGTTTAGGCTGCGATACAGTTTGTAGTTGGACAACTCATTCAAAACATGGATTGTAATAATAATTTGAACAAGAAATGAACAGGACTACTGATTATACCGGTGAAATGTGTTTCATTCTATTGTCTATGAAATAAGTCGGGAATTTTAATCGATTGTGGATTTAAATGGAAAACAATCCAAATTTGTGGAAATTTTTCAAATCATTTTTTGATAATTACTCTTAAAAGTCGCAATATTTCGGTTAATTTAGGCTGTAATATCGCTTATAGTTGAACGAATCATTCAAAACATCAATTTTAATGAAATTAGAAGAATAAATGAACAGAACTACTTATAAGACCGGTAATTTGAATCGAAAAATGTTTTACTCTATCATTACTTATCGAATAAGACAGGAATATCAAAACTATCGAAAATTTAGATGGAAAACAAATTTGTAAGACTATTCCAAACCATTTTCTTAATAATCATTCTTGAAACTTTCAATATTTCGATATGAATTGATGCTTATAGTTGAACAATTCATTCAAAACATTGATTTTAGTAATAATTTGAAGCAAGAAACGAATAGAACGACTTATTAGACCGGTAATTTGAATTGGAAAATATGTTTTATCATTACTTATATAAAAGACAGGAATTTCAATTGATTCTAAGTTTAGATAGGAAATAACGCAAATTTGTGAAACTATTCCAAACCAAAGTTGTTAACTCATTAATTAGAATCCGGGTAATTATAAAATACAAGGTAATCTTGAAATTGTTATCGTCAATGTTATATTAAAAAAAAAAAGAAAAACCAACAATATTTGCGTTTTAATTCACGACAAACAAAATTTTTGACGATAATTGTAAATTGAAAAATAGTGTAGACGCTTTATTGTATGCTAATTTACATACAATACAAAACTTACTGGAAACGTTCAGAATTTATATCAGTCAGTAAAATAGTTTTATTTTAGATACAACTATTGATTTCTGTAAAAGAATCTGGAACAGTTGTTAGATCAATAATGAGAACAATCCAAAAAACACATCAAAAAACTACGTTTACGACAACTAATTCGTATTTCTATTTTCAACAAATAAACAAGGTCACTCAACAAATAATTCTATTAATCACGATTCAATTGAATATTCAATACTTAGAATAATAATAAAGCTTACCAACATAAGATTCAGCATTGCGCGACAAATCTGTCGGATCTGTTGATATCAAATAATTGCTAGTTGCGCTCTTTTTACGTTTTCTGGCAGCTAATAGAAAGACTTTTTTACCATAATCGCGTTCTAAATGTAGAAAATACGTCGGATATAGACCACGGTCCATACCTTTACGATCTCGTGTTATACGACATTTATATAAAACTTTCTGTTGTGCCGGTTGTAAAACGAATTTCTCCACATTACCCTCTATATCACCTTCAATCTCATTTGTTGTAGTTGTTGTATTCGTTACATTAGTATTACTATTGTTGATTTGATTGATAATTGTCGATTCGATCGGATTAATTATAAGATTATTGCTATTATTGTTGTTGTTATTCGGTGTTGTTGTGGTTAAAGTTGTTGTAGTTACTGCAACTGGTGATGATTCATCATCTTCAACATCCATTAAATCGCTATTTGTTTTCGTTAAATCTTCAATTACAGTATCTGAAAGAGGGGTATTTCCAATTAATCGGAGATTAAATGAGTCTAATTAATTTACCATCGTCAGGACTGGAAAGTATCGAAATAACTTGATCGGGATTATTATCACGGGCCATACTGTACTGTAAAGGACCATCGTAGCCTGTAATTAGACGAATTTTGTTGGTTTTAATTAGAAATTTTTGGCGTTCTAACCGTGTAATTCACGACGATTGCTGCCACTATTTGTTCTTAAACTTGATGCTGAATTTTTTCTTGTATCGGACGCTTGTATCATGCCTGTAGTCATACGTTTCTGTTTCATTTTCTGTTCCATAATTTGTCGCTAAGGAGAATTATCGAAAAAATAAAGAGAACATTAAATTAATTAAATTACAATATTTATATGAATTATGGATATTTATTGATCTGTCGACAAATTACATTTACATTTATTTGTTCCCTTTAATTATTTATAAAAAATACTTACTTGTTGTTCTAATTTTTGTGTTCTGACATCCATTTCTGTACATTTCTCATTCGTTATTTAATTTATTTACTTGAACTAATTGAATTATCGATTTTTATGATTTTAGTTTAAAATGAAATAAAAATTCCGATAAAACAAACTTTGAACAAATACAATTGAGATACGGTTTGTTTACAGTCACAAAACATGAAAAAAGCTTCGTTACTATACAACCACCACCACTGCCACTCGTATGTTGACCACCACCTGACAACAATGCTTTAAATGCCGTCTACAAAACTAATTGTAGCTCTAAGCTCGACGTTGCCACATAATTGGAAATTACGTCAACGGGTTGATGACGTCATCTCATTTAAATAATATGTTCAAAAATTTTCTGAAATGAGACTAAAATTATCTATTTTATAATTGTGTTAATAAAACATTTAAGATTCATTATATCAAAAAGAAGCTGCAATACAAGTGATGTCAATATAAAATTTCAAAGTTGGATTGAACTTCAGTCTGTGCTTTTTTATTTTTTTACACTTGGTTAAACTCTGCCTTTGCAGTTTAGTGTTAACGTTAACGATATCGCAAATTCGCAACCATAAATTTTATGCATATTATTCTCATTAGATTTCTTATCCACATAAACAAATTTAAAGATAATTAATTTGATTGAATTACGCTATTTTACCAATAAAATTCTGAAATATGGTATATCGTTATTTGTTATATTGCGTTACGTAGCGTTAACGTATTTAGTATACTCACCTGTACGGAAATACGGCAACGTTGTTTTGAGCTTTATTTAGGACATTTGCTTAACCGGCTTTTGATTGGTCGAAACAACGAGTCAATTTCAAAGATCTCCCGCCTCAATTAAATTTTCATCAAAATTTGATAATTATAAAAGTTTGTCCGGTGAACAATCAAAAATTTTCAATATTCATCAATAAAATTTGTCAAATTCGATAAATTACGAGTGAATTAAGCGGAAATTGTGAATTTTTGTATAAGTTTCCGCGACGATAGTGCCTGTATCGGTGACAATATGAACTAAACGGTGACAAAGTTGACCAACGTGTCATAATAAATTCCTCTAATTCGATAACTGTCACAATTTGTGCAAGTTTTTTTCTTGATAATTATTCTCAAAATTAACGATAAATTAATAAAATTACGATGGAATCACAGCCAAGTAAAACAGATATTGAAGCTGTCTTCCATCGGTTACGTGCAATACCAGCAAACAAGGTGAATTTAATATCTATCAATAGTTATAGGTTATGTAGTCCTTGATGTGACGTGTATTTTTTGTTCCAAAAATTAATTAATTATAGATTATTAATTAATAATAATTACAGTTATAATTATTATAATTTCAGATGTGTTTCGATTGTGATGCAAAGAATCCAACATGGGCTAGTGTAACATATGGTGTATTTATCTGTATAGATTGTTCAGCTGTACATCGTAGTTTGGGGGTACATTTAACATTCGTTAGATCAACACAGTTAGATACAAATTGGACTTGGGTACAATTAAGACAAATGCAATTAGGTGGCAATTCAAATGCTATACAATTCTTCAATCAACACAACTGTATAACAACCGATTCACAAAAGAAATATAATTCAAGAGCTGCACAACTATATCGTGAAAAGTTACATCAATTAGCTATCAATTCATTAAAAACAGACACACAGGTGAGTTTCAGTTACATTCAATTATAGTTGTGTGCTTTAATTTCAATAAAAATATTCTTGAGGGGCTTATCCAATAAGGTAAGATTGAAGCTTTGCATCGATCATAGTTAAAATTAAACAATACAAATATTGGCTAACGGTGTGCTTATTTTTGTTTATTTGATTTAACATTTCTACAGTTACACGTTCATCCGCATATTGACGAGACGAATGAGGAGAAAGAAGTGGATTTTTTCAAAGAACACGAGAATTTTACAGTTGAAGACGCCCCTCAACCAGTTTATAATAAAGTACGTTTAGCATGCGATTTTTTTTGAAAAAACTATAACCACAAGAAATCTAATAAGATAAACAAATTTTACATGATATCTTTATTGTTAATAGATTGAAGCATCACAATCGCTCCAACAAGACAATAACAACCCGGAAGAAGGACCGAAAGTTGATTTTACGCCGGCTCAAACGAACGAACCGAGAAAATCAACGATAACTTCACGCAAACCAGCAACAAAAAAATCCGGGGTATTATATTCGATAGATTTTTCTAATTATTAATTAAATTCGATTATATTTAGTTGGGTGTAAAGAAGGGTGGTTTAGGTGCGACTAAAGTTAAAACAAATTTTGCTGAATTGGAACGTGAAGCTGAAATAGCTGAAGAGGCACGTTTACGGGCATTAGAAGAAACAGCAAAAGCGGCTGCATTATCATTAAAAGAACAGGAGGAACGTGAAGCGGCTGTACGTTTAGCATATAAAGATTTAAGTAATGAACAATTAAAGAAAGAGGAGCAATTACGTAAATTAGATCCGAAAAAAGCTGAACAAGTTGAACGTTTAGGAATGGGTGTAGGGGCACGAACGTAATTATATTCTCTATCAGTTTTTATAATCTATTTAACGTTTCTTTTTTTTATATATAGTGGAATTAGTCATTCAGCTTTAAGTGATATGCAAGTAATTGAACAGGAGAATTTACAGCCAACACAAAATACATTGAGTTCGTTAGGAAAATTACGTATATCCGATGATAGTTTCTTTAATGATTTTGATTTACAAGTTATCGATAGTGGTTTTAATATGAACAGGAATAGTAATAAACTTAATTCCTATATATCGGAAAGTAATAATGCTGGAAATAGTAGTATTAGTAGTAGTAATAGTAGTCATGACAATTGGGTGATTATCGATGATCCTGTTGAAAAGCCCAAAACTAGAAGTCCAGGTATTCAATTTTAATTATTTAAAAATACATGAGAAATATCCAAATTTGATTAAATAATTCAATTTCGTTTCAAAAGATAGAACAATTTACTGGAATTTCTCATCAATTTTTGCATTTTTATTACAATTTACATGATAATTAGGCTTCAGATACTTTAAACAATTCGCAAAGTAATCAAATTGAACGTTTATACAGGTGTTGCGAGAATGTTTGTATAACAAGATTAAATAGTTATAAATATTCCATAAATTCAGTGATGACAGTTTAACTTAAATATCGATTTATTTTACACAAATTAATTTTAACTTAATCTTGAAACTTCTAAATTTTTTATTACAACAATTTAGATAATCTTCCTCATTTTTTCCAATGATAATCGGACGTTTATTTCTAATTAGAAAAAGCATTACGCCTACCCGAATCGACATCAGATGAAGCCCAAAAGAAATTCGGTAATGCTAAAGCAATATCCTCAGATCAATTCTTTAATGATCACAGTAACGATTATGAGACTAAAGCGAATTTGAATCGTTTCCAAGGCTCTTCTAGTATATCGTCAGCTGAATTCTTCGGTAACGGTAAAGGTAAGAATTTTATTAGAATAAAGTTTGATTTTTATTGAAATTTCTATTATAAAGAAACGGCAAGTTCGGCAAGTATGTATCAGAATTATGATTTAGAAGATGTTAAAGAAAGTGTCCGACAAGGTGTTACGAAAGTTGCCGGTAAATTGAGTTCGTTAGCAAATGGTGTAGTATCATCGCTCCAGGATCGTTACCGTTATTAGTATTGGGTTTATCAGTTTTTTTTGTGAATAGCACCTGAAAATTTTTATAAAATCACAAATTGTGCCATTTTTATTATTGGTACAATGTTGTTTTCATCAATATTTTATTTTATCCAATCTACGTAATGCTTTATTGAAAATTATATTATTTACTTTGTATCGATTATTTTGGTGAATAAATTTAAGTTTAGCCGTTATTTATGTTTTCTGGACAATTTAAAACCGTTTCCGGTTAAATTTCAAGGATGGTTTATCCATTCTGTCCGCGTAACCTTTTATTTTTTTGACGATAAACAGATTGCGCAATTTGAAATGCCTAATTAATATGACCAAATTTCCAAAACGTTTACCGGTTATTTTTACATTAGATTAAAAACAAGATAAATCATCGATGTTCCATTTTTTCGTTTCTGTTGACAGTTACAACATTGTCCTAGTTTTTAACAATTCGAAAATCCTTCCAATCATGCCTGTGATGTTCAAATCTTTTAATTTGTTGGTAATAAAATCGTTTATTAACTGAAAGTGTGCTGTAATATGTTTTTAATTGAAACAGTTTTCCCTCTGGATAACTAAAAAATTTGGGTCAAACAAATTTCAAATGATGTAATGACTGATGCGGTCAAAAAATAATAATTAGACCATTTCTGGTTCATTTTTATTATGTCTATTGTACGAAATACAGTAAATGTTTTCTAGCATGAGCTAAATAGACAATTAACAAAAATTGTTTTCAGTACTCGTTATTGTTTTATAAAACTGTATGTACTATTACCGTTAATTTAATTGTAAAATTGTCGTTACAGATTATCACAGAACATAATCTAACAATTACGTATATAAATGCTTCAAGCTAGACGGTATTTTAAAAACGATAAAATTCGAAGGTAAGCAGAGTGCGAACGTTTAATTGTCGCGCGTGTGAATTTTAGATAGAAACAGTTTAATGAAAAGACTATTATAACGTACGATCAAAATAAACAGCGAATTGAGGACGTACCGCGTAAATTGATGCGCATTACCAATAAATGTCGCATCTATGTCAATTTTGGTGATTGGCGCGCAATTTACGCGCCACGTTTTCAACTTACCGCCCATTTTGACCGTAAAATTGTTATCGATACAGAAATTTTGGTTTTGATTTGAAGTTACTTGGAGAGATAGAAATATGAAAAAGTTTAACAAAAATTAATGTTTGAAGCGCGATCTTTGATACTAAATTTATCGAAAACTTACATGGAAAATATTTGAGTCGCGGTCTTATCAAAGTAGGATGATTGATTCAGCGCTGCAGGATATTTCAGGAGCGGAATTTGAACAGAAAAATCCAAATTTCCCTTATGTTTTAACTCATTGATAACTGATATTAGCAATCAAAAATGATCGGTATTGGACCTATTGTTATTGCTTCGAATGATCCAATAATCAAATGAACTTTCATCAGTGTTATTTCAGATTAGATTTCCGCGCTATTTTCCTCTCTTTTTGCCTCTCAAAGGCCGAAAAGATTCCCCACTTTATTTTCAAATAAAAACAGATACAGACAAATACAATCCCTGCTATTAACCGTTTGTCTTTTACAAAAGCAGTTCTTCCTTCGACTTGTTATTGTTGGTGTTGGCCGGCCACATCTGCAAAACAACAACACCATCATCGCACGTACAATCAGTAAATCTTGAGCGAAAAATCGATAAATCCATAAACAATGTGAGAGAAGATTCACGAGTGGAGTTTAGTATTTTTTGGGAAATTCAGTGTTATTTTTGGATTAATTATAGTGGAAATTTTGCAAAATCCGCCAGGAATGAGGTGAGATATTCCACTAATTTTTAAAAATTATTGTTGGATTAAAATTAAATTTCTCAAATAGTTCAGATAAACTGAACCAGATAACTAAAGGTGCTGTTACTTTAGAATAATTACCGTGTAACAGTTGCATTATCTGTATTTCTTCTCCAATTTGAACGTATAAATCTATTTAAACAATACAATTATTCAATTATCTATCGAAATAGAAAGTGCATTGTAAAAATTAACAACTTACTGTTAATTGATGTGATTATTTAAACAATCAACAACAAGAAAGCTTTATAAATGACCGACAATGTAAATTTTAATATTGATTTGCAACATCATCGATTCTCTGCAAATAATTTCGACCATTTAAATCTAAAGAATATCGAAATTTTATTACACCTATCATTGATTTGTTACCCAGTAACCTACAATTAAAGAAACGACTATTTTTCTATTAAACTATTACTGTTAACATTCACTTCATCTCGTCTACTTTTTAATTTTTTTTTATAATTTCTAATAGTGTTTATTAGTCCTAGTCATCATCTTTAGTTATTGGAGAAATTTCCGCTCCAATTCCATCAATTTTGCTATTTATACAACCCATTAAAAATGCAATTTGCAAAATTATCTACACGATAAACCGTAATTAAATCGTCTGTTACTGAATTTAGTCAACTGTAGCGAATTTAATAACATCACTCTGTGTCTATGTTGATTTTATTGTAGCACATCCGGTTATGAAAGAGGCGAGATTTTCCAGTTTATTCGTCTTTTGATAATCGTGGTATTGTAGAAGTAAAAGTATACACGCAACTTTACCAATAGTAGCTTAACAAAAAAACAGTACAAATTCTAACAGATTTACAGTTTATTGAATATCATGTAATTTTTATCCAAAATAGAAGAGAATCTCATGAAAGTTGGTCGAACGGAAATACGACTTTATCTGACCTCGAAATATTAATTAATTAAATTTTCTTGGACTTAATCGTGTTTTTCTTTTTTTATACGAAAAGAATTTCGTATAAAATCCAATCTAACGTTACCGTTATAGAAAAACTAATCAATTCCAAATATTAGCGATAGAAAATTTGAATATCGCGCCTAAACTTATGCAACTAAATATACATAATTAAGGCGGGATATTTGAAAATCTAATCGGTCATAGAACCTATCCAATAACGGATTATTGATTCAATTAACGTACAGTTGGCTATAATTACTTGATTGTTGTATAGAATTCGAAGTATTTTAATTAATATTTTTTATATCCTAATTTTAGGCTACAGCCATGGATACCGCTATACGGAGCTCCTTAGCTATACATGAGCTTTTACTGCCAGTAGTAGTTCTTCAGATGTTACAGTGTTTACAGTGTTTGAATAATAAAGAAAAATTCGATAAAAAACGTAAGTATTTGTGAGTTCTATTCGATTAAAAACCACAGAGGAATGGATGATCATTGAGATCTCCATTTTTGGTATAATTATTGTTAGAAAGCTGTAGAGTAGAGAATTCTAGACCAACAACCCCACAATTAATAGAAATTTTTCTGTGAAATTAACGTGCAATTTTAGAGAATTAGATTACGTTTGATAACTAATTGGGTTAATTGGATTAGAGAGGGTTTCTAGAATTTTTCAGTTAATTATTGTCGAATAAAACGAGTCAATCCCGATTTATGATTGCGCTAACGGATATAGAATTGTCTTTTTGGTTCATATATTCGTGGTTCACGTAGGAATAGTCCGGAATGGTCAGGGAAAGTCGTTGACCGTAGCGGTATAATTCTAACAATTTAACAATGTTTTTTTAGTCATTGTTTTATTTGAATTGTTAGAGTTTTTCCTTTCCGTACATTAATTACAGTTACTTTTATTTTTGCACATAAGTCGAGATTTTGACGCAGATGGTGTAATTATTATGCGAAAAAATTGTAACGGTACAAACATTCCATTCGATTTTTGATCTAAAACTGTACTTAATAAAGGTAGATTGGTAGAATATGTCCAGAAGGAACGAGAAAAAAAACGGTTATGCTGGCCTAGATTCTAGTTTGGTGGTTGTGGGCGGAAAAATTCCCTATTGTATCGTAGAATAGACAACAAAAATGTAATAATGAATTTTTTATTTCAGATGAACTGTCAAAGTGTCTTAGTGTTGTTGGTGTTGTCAATAACAATAGTGGTATCAATGCCACCAGAATTAACATCGGCGAAAACTACAACAACAGCCAGGTACAATAATAGTGAAGACAAAGGATTCACAACATTACCTCAATTTTCTGATCAATTATTAGATCGAAATAGAACTAGTCGTAATTTACAAAGTCACGTTTTATTAGCCACTTCTGGTAATATTAACAGTAATAATAATTATAATGATAAGAGTAAATCAATTAAAACTGCGCCAATTTCCACTCTCAATAATTTGCAAGGTAAAAATAGGCTTAAAGTTAAAACGACAACAATACCAACAACAAAAAAATCGGTAAAGAAAGTTAATGCAACTCCTGTCGGTTTAAAGGTTACAAAAAATTCAACAAACGCACTAATAATTCCACCAACAAGACCGCCGTTTAAATTGAAAATTGTTAGAGCGACAACTACCACAACTACAACGACTACAACCACAGTAAGGCCACAAACAAAAATTTGGCCCAATACAAAAATTAAAACGAAAAATGATTTAAATCGCTATCGAAATTATACACAATTAGAATTGACAATAACCAAAAAGCCGTTAGTACACCGGATTGTAACGAAATGGTCGGATGGACCAACTGAAATTAAACAGAATATTTACGATGGTACCATCGTGTACCCTGCACCGAATCCCGAAATTACCTCAAACTCCCCACCGTATTCACTAAGCGATCTATCAACGCCTGTATCACTAGTGCCAAATGCTGATGAAATTTTCGACGAAGTCGTCGAATCATCCCCTGATCAATCTAATCCCAATCCAAATAATCCCATAACAACTTTCAATTTAGACATGCTACCAAATGACGATGCAAATGATGCAAATTCCCCATGTCCCACTGTTCATATCTCCAGTTCAGTATTGACACCGCAACAAAAACAGGAATGTTCCGATTTGAATCTGGTAATAAATTCGCATTACCATCAAAATTCAGCAGATGAACGTTTACCGAACGTACAAACTTATGCTGCTGATCCGCAATCAGCAGCCGGTCAACCACAAGCCAATCCGGTAGTACAACAAGCTCCAGCTGATCCAGCACCGGTTGTTCCACAAGCTGATGCCGGTGGTGCAGCCGGTCCTGGACCTGGTGGCAGTGGCGGTAGTGGCGGCAGCGGTGGTAGCGGTGGCAGTGGTGGTAGTGGCGGTGATAGTCCTTGGTCGTGGCCGGATCTTAAAGGGTTGTTCGATTTTCTCATGTGGGCATTTGATAGATTCGGTGGTCTACTCGGTTTTTTGGGCAATCCCTATTTGTATTTAATCCCAATGGGCTTATCGTTTCTGATAGGATTTCTTAAGATTATATCGTTGTTTCCGTGGTGGCTACCGGCTTTGTTCCTTTATATCGGCGCTAAAGATAACGAGAAATCGCATATAACTCACTATAAACACGTCCATAAGCCAATCCATCATCCAGATGGTTGGTTTTGGGATCATGACTCTAAAAACATGGCGCAATATTGCCGAATATTACCATAATAAACATAGTCGAATTGATCGAGGGGTTACAGTTGAGCAAAGAATTGAGAATTTTTTGAAAAAATACGGGGATGATCGCAGTCAATCGTGGAAGCGGCGTAGACGACATTAGAAATTCAATTTCGAAAAAATCAAATAATGTAAATATATATTCCTAATTATGTGATGTTAATCAGAAAATTGAGGAAAGACTACCTTACCTGTTAATTTATTTATTTATAAAATTATTTATTAAATTGTTTCAATTGTAAAATCGCCATATTGTACTTCTTGTTAAATCTATCTACAAAAAAATAATAAAAATTGTTAAAACTTTTTGAGTTTTTTTCCGAAAATTTTCCAATTATTGTTCTAGATTATCGTCAACATCACCACCACAATCGACAACAACAAAGAAACCACAAATTGGAGACAATTTAAAACGATTATCGAATCAATTAATGGAATTGAATCAAACCATCGATATTATAACATTGGACACAAGAACACCACCGAAAATCAAACAACAAGTTATAAAAAATCAAAAACACAAAAACCAAGAGAATTTCGAAAGTTCACACGCCGGCATTGCAATACCGTTGAACGAAGATGATGTCCATTTAGAAGAGGAGGCGACGAAGAAATTGAATTTTTATAAAATCGAAAAACCAACAACAACCGGCGGTCTATCAACATGGGTGTTTCTAAGCGGACAAACAACATCAACGATAAAACCCCCAAGGAAGCCGATAATTAAACCGATTAATGAAACTCAAAGTAATACCCTCATCGAGACTAATACAAAAATCAAACCGGTATTCAAAAAGAGGGTTACAACAACTAGGAAACCGTTTTCGCCGAAATCTACAAGAAGTACAACTGTAACGCCGGTTACAACAACAACAACACCAACAACCACCATAATTACAACAATTACAACACCTAAATCGAAAGAAACTACCAAATTAACCAAAATTAAAGCATCGATTTTGAACCATGCTGTCAATAAGAAGAATCAAAGTACTACCATTAGCAGTACATCGACGGTAACAACCCCAATACCGAGCACTACTAGATTGGAAAATTCCACAAATCTTTCGGTTGAAGTGAAAGAAGGCGGTACGGATTTGTTGAAAGCGGAAGACAAGAAATCGAAACGTCCGTCAACTAAAAGGAAGAAGAACAAGAACCGCCGCCGCCGGCCCAGCGATAACAAATCCGATAATTCAACGAAAATCGACAAACCTAAAATCAAACCCAAACCGATCGGTACACAATTGTACAATTACCTATCAAGAGAAGTCGTACCAACTGTCGGTATCGGTTTAGCCGGCCTATTAGCAGCAGCTGGTCTAACGTACTTCTTCTACCCGTTCGGCATAGCTAGACGCAGTTACGAAATCGATCGACGTGTTGATAATAACAATAATTATTACTACGACGATTACTCGACCGGTATTGCTGAAGAAGAGGCGATAGGTAAAGTGATAGCTGGTATGCCGGAAAATACCCTATTTGGTAATATTTACAAACAACCAACGTCGCGGAATACAGTGCGATATCCACAACAAGTCGACCATCGAATCTTACAAGGCAACAACAATCCGAGCTATAATTATCAAGAACCATTCGTTGTGGGGAATATTCCGACAACAATACCGCCAACAACCGAGCATGTAACGCCGGTATCGGTACCGGAGCACGGGCCGAGGAGTCTGAAATTGCGCAGAAAACGGAATTCGGAAGTCGACGTTAAAGAGAACGAAATTGATTTTGAAGGTTCAACGTTAACAACAGGGGCAGTTCCAACGACAACTCCGAAATCGGTGGAGAAAACCAAATCGGTGTTTGAGATGTTGGCAGATTTGTTTCGTTTGAAAATACATCTGAGCTTGGAATTGTTACAGAATGCTACCCAGTCAGTTTCTAGATATGTGACACGTGTACAAAACCGTTTCGATCAACATTACAGGAATTCAATAAATCATAATTAATTTTAGATTTTTTTTAATTTACGTACTTTCGTTATTACGATTAAAACAGTTGTAATATCGAAAGTACGTACAGTTTTTGGGTAGGATTCGGGATTTATACCAAAATTAATCTATAGAAGACTGTAACTATTTGTATTTATTTATATCTAATTCTAACTACAGATAAATAAAGCGGAAGCGTTTTATAGAAATTTGAGGAATTTCATTCGATATTCGGATAAATCGCGTTTCCGCCGTTTCTTTCCGTTCATCGCCATCGGTACCAACATGGCCATAGTTGCCGGTATCATGCCGGCCCCAACGGCCGCTAAAAGCGCCGAACTATCCGGTGGATCACGTTTCCTCGTTGCCGTAGTTGTCGTTGATGCTGTTGGTGTTGCCATAATTTCCGTTAATCGTTGCGGTACTCGTTTGTTGTGTTGTTTATTCCTGCGTATCTTCCGTTTCGGTTTCCTTTTAACTTTCTGTTTCTGTAAATATTGATTTTTAGCTTGTTCGACCGTTTGGAATGTTGATTCGACTTGTAATAAACCACCGTGTGAAGTTGTCATATTCACTTTGGAGTTTTTCGATGGTGGTAGTACCGTCAGACGTACTCCTCGATGTGTACCGATAGCTTGCGGTGAATCTTTTAAAGAACGCTGTCGATATTGTGGGTAGCGATAGCCTTTTGTTGTTGATAATAAGACCCATTCACCGTCACCTACAAACGGGTGGGTATTTGGGTGAAGATCAGAGCCTCGTCGGTGGTTCAATTCGGAAGAATCGGGGAAATTCGCCGGTAGACCGTCTGTGATAATATCGCTACGGTCGTGATTATTTTCACAGTCTTCATTCTTGTTGTTTACAGCATAATTGATGTGGACTTTCTGGCCGAAAACTGCTGATGGTTTTGCAAATACTGGACGTCTCTCCGGTTTTGCAGCTGGGAAATAACGATCATAACCGTTCGGTTTTATTGTAACTTCCTCCAAATACGGATCTTGCAGTTTATCCCAAGATGTGGGTTTTGATGGATATTCATCATAATCGTTATCATAAGTCTGTGATAGTTTAGTTGGTGGTTTTTTCGTAGTGTGCCATCTGGAAATTTTCGATACCGACCATGGTATCGGCTCCAAACTCACCCAACCGTCTTTATCATCGTACGGATGTTTGTGTTTTTGAACATTCAACAATCCCATTTTTTCGGCATATCATCGTTATATTTCGATTTCTTTCCTATTTCAATATCATCAAATTTATGCTTCTGTTGTTGATTTTTACGCCGTTTCACTTTATCAGCGTAACTAGTCAGGAATTCTTGTAATGCATCTGGATCTTCTTCGGTACCATGAAAATCGAACGAACGTTGCTCATTTGGCGCTAATTTCGATTCTGTTCTCGTTGTCGTTGTGGTTGAAGGCCATAAAGGCCCGCTATCGATGATCCGAAGTGTATCAACATCTGGGGAATCTGTTGTTGGCGATCTTATCGGAATTATATCACCAAAACACAAACTAATTAAACTAACCGATATTAATAATAACATGTTCACACTAGACGTAATTCAAACTGAATAATCCAACAATCAACACCTCGTAATATAAGTTTCCGTCACAATAATTTCTGGAAATCTGGTACAAACCATCCCTTCTACTGTCCAACCAATACGGAGCAAAATTTTTACAGAACATCATTACAAACGAAGGCAAAGTAAAAAAAAATGACACGCTTCTATAAACCTGTCTCCGTTGAGCATGCAGAAAGATCATTACGAGTAAGCGAGAAACGATTAAAATCAAGGCAAAGAAAGGCTTTCTCCTCTATTAACAATAAAAGATAATTTTTTTCAATAATTTGTTCATATTGTTGTGATTACCGTTATTTCGCAATAATTGCTACCGGTAAAAACCGTTATAATCGATGAAATTGGAAGATTAATCGATATGTTAGAATTACATCCAGGATGGAGATTAATGATTGTTTTGTGGCAATTCTAAATAAATAAAATAATAACAAAAATGACGACCTCTAAATTGTAACAAAATCAAAGAGTGTGACGGTTTTGGTATTATTCTTCCCAAGTATCTGCCAATAACTGGGTTATTTCCACTTGAGTAATCGATCAAAATTTTATTGATAAGAGGATCACTACAGTTCTACTGGCCTATATAATTACGACTTTTTCTTGTTATTATTGTTTCAAACAACAGCAAAAATGTTGATAATAGCTAGAAACTAGTGAAATTATTAATTATAAACAATAAATGAACAAAGAAGAAACATGTTAAAGTTGATGTCGTGACCGAAGAAAGGAGAGCAATTTTAGTGGCACAATTAACCACAATTTTTGTTGTAGTTGGTTTTTCTAACGGTCCGTGTTAATAAACTTTTATTTTTATTGTAAAGGATCCATTCGGAAAGGTATTTAAGATTTCTAAGTGAAAACCAAATAGTTTTTCATTCAACATAATTATTATCGTAATTATTTTTGGACGAACAATGGAAGACTTCTCTCCAATTTATGGGAGACAATCAATTATGAACAGGCATTGAAACTGACGGTTTCTGTCCAGCAGTTTGCCCTTTGCGCCACAACGACGTTATAGTCTTTGTTTCAGTATAGAAATTCAAGCCTTGTTTCCCATAGAAATGCAAATCACCGTGGAAACTGCCACGACTGCCGGTGAAACTGAACATCGGTAATGGAACAGGGATGGGTACGTTTACACCAACTTGTCCAACATCGATCTCATGTACGAATTGTCTAGCATGACTACCATTTGTTGTAAAGATAGCCGTACCGTTTCCATATGGATTCGAGTTGATAATTCGGATAGCTTCATCTAAATTATCAGCGAACATAACGCACAAAACTGGACCGAAGATCTCTTCTTTATAGCACTCGTAATTCGGTTTGACATCAGTTAGTAGAGTTGCACCAACGAAATTACCATTCGGGTACTTTTCCACGACTATATTCCGGCCGTCTAGCGGGCATTTAGCACCCTGTAAGAATTTATTAAATAATCATCGTATAGATAGCTTTAAATAGAATTTAACTTGTTTGATTCCAGATTCGATAAGTTTGAAGATCCTTTGTTTTGCTTGTGGTGAAATAACAGGGCCAATATCCGTGCCAGGTTCATGGCCAGCGTTAACTTTCAACTTTTTCGCACGCTCCACTATTTCCGGTACCCAATTCTTTGCCTCACCCACCAATATTGCAACACTTAACGCCATACAACGTTGACCGGCTGCTCCAAAAGCTGCGCCAATCAACTGATCAATTGTCGCGTCTTTATTGCAATCCGGTAAGACAACGGCATGATTTTTAGCACCCATATTCGATTGGACGCGTTTACCGTTAGCACCACCACGTTCATAAATGTATTTGCCTGCTATATCAGAACCAACGAAGCTTATCGCTTTGATATCGGGTTGGTCGCAGATGAAATTAACAGCGTCATGAGAGCCGTGGATCACCTGGAAATTTTGCAATTAAACCAAATTTTGGCGAAATTCCGACTCACATTAACAACACCAGGTGGGCAACCGACTTCGTTTAAGAGCTCCATCAAGAGCATTGTAGCGCCAGGGTCACGTTCAGACGGTTTAACGATCATCGTATTACCGGCTATTAGAGCTAATGGGAACATCCACAACGGTATCATTGCAGGGAAATTAAACGGACAAATACCGGCAGTTACGCCAATTGGGGTTTTGTATGAAACAATATCCATATCTTTTGAGATATTTTGTAAACTTTCGCCTTGTAGGAGAGTACCAGCGGCACAACTGTGCTCCACAACCTCTAATTTTTGTAGATGAAGATATAAATTTTGCTACATTTTGGTCAATACGGAATACTCACGCAAGCCTCGGATGACATCCCCTTCAGCATCCACTAGAGTTTTACCCTGTTCTAGTGTGATATTCGCTGCTAATTTCTTTAAATCTCTACGTATAACTGATTGTAATTTTAACATTAGTTGCTGACGGGTTAATACTGAAGTTTGTCGCCATTGTTCATAGGCTTTCTGCGACGATTCTAAAGCTGATTGCATTTCATTTTGTGTTGTTTTCGGGACACGCGTTACAACCTCATTTGTTGCAGGATTATGGAGATCGATCCAGTCGTTCGTTTGGGATTCGTGAAATTTCCCATCGATGAACAGTTTCGTTGTTGGTGCTACATTGGAATAGTTGCGTTTCAACAGTGACAAAAACGGTGTCTATAAAGAAAACGATAAATAAGAGCGGTGAAATTCTGAACAAGTCTCTATTTTGATCTTCATATCAATTGTGGCGCAATCGGGTCATAGTTGATCCGACGAGATATTGATCGAGATTACGGCTAGTTTCGAATCGAATTTCGCTATTAGAGAATTATTTTAACTGAGGAGAAAATCAAGAAAATTATTGTGAATTAAACTTGACATACTTTAGTATTTTAATGAGTTAAATAATGGAGAGATGTTATTATTGTTCTTTATAAAAAATAGAGAGTTTTGTGTAGAAAACGATGTGTTTTCTAAAAATAAACGCAGAATTAAAAATAACTCGCTAATGTTGCTTTTACGATAAAATAAACGATAAAATTTGAGGTTAAGTCTACCTGTATCTAAAATAATTGATAATTAACAATAATAATTAAATTCTACTTACCGTTCGTGTGATATTAGCCATAATTTCAATCAATAACAGTCGTAATGATGACTAGAAAGATTCAAATCAACTGAATTACCAATTAAATGATGTAAGCAAAAGGCCCCCACTAGAGTGCTATCAACGAAATTTACATACGGGTTATCATTTAATATTACACAATATTCGATAGAAATTCTTATCAAATATCAGCAAATTTTAACACATTGTAGAAAGAATCAAAGATTCTCAATGTAGACAAATCTGTAGATTATTGAACCGGTTTCAGACAAAATTTGGCGGGAAAATCTACATTGACTCAATGGAAATTCAATTGTTAATAAACAACAATCAAGTGTGAATTTATAATGGAATTTTCCTGTAATTTAATGAACAATAAAATGAATAAATAAATTTTGACCTTTATTTACTGATAACGAGACAACATGGTCAAGTACACGAATTACGAATAGTAACAATATCGTGTGCTTTTAAAAATAAATCACTATTATTTATTATCAAATATGCCTTATTGATACTGTTACTATTCGATTGAAGGAAGTTGTGAATTATCAAAATGACGATAATTGCTGTTTAAACTAATTAAATGACGTAATTTGCGATAATTTCGTATTGTTAGAGTTGAACGGGATGATTGGCGCATCCACCAATTTTACTTCTCGTACAACATTTAAAAACTTTATTTCTAATTTACCAATTATAATATACATTAATTATAAAAAGCCTTAATATAAGGTAAAAATATTTGTACTTTTTTTTAATTGCTATCTTAATATAATAAAACTATTTACAATAAATAAATTTGATGATTGTGGAGAGAAATGGTCTTGAAATCGGGGTAAAAACAGTCTTTGATAATTTAAAAATAATACTTGGATAGAAATAGTTTGGTTATTTTATCAAATCGTTAAACTTTCGGTGTTTGATTTACAACATTTTTCAAGAAACCTACGGATAATCGGCTCGGTGGTGATTGTGTATTATTCGGTTGTTGTGACTCGAAATTATTACTACTAACTGTACATTTAATTGTATGCAAATACGCCTGTCTGTATTGTTTATTCATTGTCACATAAACAACAGGATTAACGCACGCTGATGTATAAATTAATAGATAACAAATCACTTGTAATGGAGCGTGTTCAACGTCCTGATCGAAAATCTTTACGACAGTTATCGGTAGATAACAGACGATGAAACATACGAAAATCACTAATACCATTTTAGTGATTTTCATTTCGCTACGTTTGAAATTGGTTTTTTGTTGTTGCTGTTGTTGAGAATTATTATTAATTGTAGTTGTGTTGTGTTGTTTGAGACGTTGATGCGATTTCTTTACAACTAAATAGATTTTCAAATAGCAAATGACTATAATAATGCACGGTACACCGAAACCTATTAGAAATAGAGTCGATTTTGGACTATTACCATTATCGTCTTCTTTAATCGTACATGTACCTAATTTTTCATCGAGACCATATGTACCTAATACACCTAATAATGTCGGTATTTGTATACAATAACTAAACAACCATATAAAACCGATGAATAAGATTACATTCAATTTCGTATAGATCCTCGGATATAAATGTGGTGAAGCTATTAATATGTAACGATTTAATGAAATTGCAGCTATACTCAATAGTGATATTCCAATAGAACCGTAACGTAATAATGGCACCATTACGCACAGTACATCGCCATGGATCCAAGTACCGTGAAAGAACTGACTCGCTGAAAACGGTAGAACTAGGAAGCAGAACATTAAATCAGACACACATAAACTGTGAAAAGAGAACAATTATAATAAATTTGTTGTTATTATTGTTGTTTTATTAGTTGTATACTTTGCTATAAATGCTGCGGCAACTGTACGAATCTTTGAATTTCGTACCAATGCAATGATTGTTAATAAATTTCCCATAACACCGACGATCATGATGATTAATGTAATTATACCGGCTGCTGTCATCATGGGGCGGGAATATCTGGAAAAACCACAGATAACAGAATTATTGTTTAGTTTTGGTGTTTAAAAAAACAAATTTGACGTAAATTGCTAAAAACGGAAGGATATTGCGACACTGCAGAAATAGAGACGGGGATTTAAGATGAGATTTTGCTAAAAATTGATGATTTACACCAAAAGTTCGTTGAGTTCGGCTGAAAAGTCGACCTTTGCTTAAGGGCAAAACAATTTTATTACCGCCTATTCTACTTAAATGAGTTTCACTCTTATGGAACTTCTTATTAACTGCTGAAAGATTTGAAAAATATTCTAATCATTTATATGAAGGCCGTTGATGATTATACTAAAATTTAATGCCCGTAGCTCATCCGCAAGTTGGTCAAAAAACGCTCGTTTTAGATTTCTTTAACCGCCAAATGACCCCACGCGGTCTTTTTTCATTTTTCCCCATTGTGTTCTGGAATAAAAGCGAAATATTCCTACCGGTTTCAGAACAAAATGGGGAAAAAATTAAAAACCCAATGTTAAGAGATTTTTGACTCATTTGTGAATCATTTTAAGTGGGTAAGAAAACCGCAACATCGTCAGAAACGATCGCTTTTTGGCCAACTTTCCGATGACCTACAAGATTCAAATTTTGCTCAAATAATCTCCCGGGGGTGCCTTATAAAGCCTTAAAATTTCGTTAAAATCGGGTGATAAATAATGTTATTATAAGAGCTAGGCTTATTCAAGCGAATAGGTCACAAAATTTGTTCTCAAACCCGAGAATTCTCATGAAAAAGCCTTCAAAAGATAAAAATCCATAAATGGAAGACTTTGCGTCTAATTATGACAAATTTCTTTAAATTCAATGCGACCTTTAATAGAAATTTGCAAGAATAAAGTCCTTGTTAGACGCCAATATGGGAATTTGACGGAGAAAAGAGGCTCGCTATTAAACTAGTAAGGAAATTAACAATTAAAACAACACAAATACAAAAAGAAATAAATTTTGAATTTAAGCAAAATTTGGGTATTTTAACAGCGAGAAGTACAGAATTTATAATTTAAACCGGTAAAAACCTTGTAGAATAACAAAAACTGGCGTTTATAATAAACACAATTAAAAGACTATTAAAATATTTGTTTAAATTATTCACCTTTCCGCATTTTAAACACACAAGTACAACAACAATAATGATTCATACCTGAATAATTATTTCTTCCAATAATTTACAATAAATACAGAAAAAAACATTCACCAATAAATTAATCACCACTCATTCGACAAGTATTTGAACGATTCGTTTTGAATAAAATTTATTAACTTAATCATCAATTTTAATGATGATATAAGGAAATTTCGCCAAATCAGCCAATCAACCAGGAAATTTAGAATCGAAAGGAAATTGTAATAATAATAATAGCAACAATTTCGTTGCTACAATCAAACGAACTAAACAAATCAATTAAGCTAAATTAAAATCAGCCTCTATAAATAAATTGAAGAGCTTAAATAATACGACAAACAGTCACACTAATAATGAGAATGAAGACAATCGTAATATGAAATTGATATTTTTTTGAAATGTGATGGGGAAAAATTCGAGTTTACAGATGCACAACATGTGCGCCCTAATATAATTTCAAATACATCAAATATGAGTTTGAAAATAAAACAAAAACAGAGGAAGTTGAATTTGTACAATAACAAGAATGATAATAAAAATACATACCGGACTAGATCCGCAAATTGGGATCGGGGCATCTCCTCTTCCATAGTGGCGATTTTTCGAAAAATTCCAAACAGGGGATGGCGTACGATTTGACTGTGCTATCAACAATACGGCCACAATTAAACTGATAAAAATTGGAACAGAATAGTCCCCTTACTGCACTCTAACACTATAGATGTCTATAATATTAAATACATACACATACACAGGATGGTTAAAAATTAATTTTAATTGAAACTAATAAAAACGACAACTACAACGACTATTAAACTGCACAACATTTAACAATACCAGTCTACAAATGTTGTGTGTAAGTGTAGAAAAAGTGAGAGAATAGAATGACCAAAACCCGCATTTATCAGACTTAGTCATTTACTTATTAATCATTGAAAATTATCATCATCATTATTATTATTATTACTATTAGGAAATAGTTGAGCAATTCAAAAAGAAACGTATTTCCGCGAATTTTACAACTTCAACAATACAATCAAATTTTTTCCAAACATGAAAACAAACATTTAAAAAATATTTGTACCTCTCGATTGTATTGGTTTTTGTTAATATTGAATTTATGATAAACGTGTTTTTCTTCTCCCTTCTTTCAAGTCCAGATTGATAACAGTACCGCTACCAAAAAAAAACCACACGAACATCCGCTTTAATGTTTTCAGTTTCCGTTTCTATTATCTTTAACAAATTCGTACGAAGGTGTAAAATTGAAAATTCTTTGGAAATCTAATGGGAAATTATCATTCATGATACAGAATGATTGTCACATGTACAGATTTCATTTCCGGATTGGATTTGTAAAATTTCCTGTCTGTTTTTATTGACGTCACTGCTGCTACTATCATCGGTATTATTATTGTTAGAAATATAAATAAATAAATAAATAAATAAATAAATAAATATATTGGAAAATAGAAGTGACCTCTTTTTCGTTATTAGTCGAATTAAGGAGAAATAATAATAAGAAGTTGGATTAATTGACGCTTGTAAAATTGTCAAAGAGAGGCTGATGTTAACTAATCTGTATTAGTCATAAAAATATGGATGTTAATCATATGAAACAATTTTTTTGGTAATTTGTACAGGACCGGCTTTGTTATTAGTCATGTTGAAGAAAGTTCAAGCTTATTACACAATTTTTAGGGAATGATCTTGGCAATGACTTCAAAAGAGCCCTAAGTTGTTTCTAATAAGGACTTTAGAACTCTTTAACGTCATCAAACGAAGAAGATCGAAGATTTTGGACATACTGCTAAGAAACAACTCATTTGAAGTATAAGAAAATAGTGAAATAGGTTTTCAATTCCGTTCGCCAACTGTGTATATTGAGTAGACTCGAAAAACATTGTAAGAATTCATAGGAAGGTTCTTGGAGATCGTTGTATTAAAATTTGAACCCCGTAGTTCATTGAGAAGTTGGTCAAAAACTCTCGGATATGTCGCCAAATGATTTACAATAACTCAAGGATGCTCTCCACTTTTTCTTATTTTCTCCACTGAATTGTTGAATAAAGGCGAAATATTTCTATTCGTTCTACAATAAAATGGAGAAAAGTGAAAAAAATTTGAAAGGGGCCGAAATCTATGAACCGGCCTAATAACTTCCCCGACACGAGTCCGAGTTTTTAAAAAAAACGAGTACCGTAGCACGAGTTTTTTATACTATTTTTTCTATTCTAGATACTTTATTAAAAAAAAAAACTGACTTACTATAAAAATCAAAATCGGGAATCGAGAACCGTGGCTATCTCACCACCACCGAAAAATTCAATGAGGAACCAGCATCTCGTCAACAAAAACTCTGTTCACTAATCGGTGATTCCACACACACCCTTTTCAGTTCGACTTTCTTACAATTCGATTCACAATTCAATTGCGAAATTTTGACAGAACGACAGAATTGTCATTTGAGCGCGGAATAAAAAGTAGTACGGTAGTCCCAACAAAAACATGGAAAAATTCAAATCATATAGATTGAATTGTCGAGGGAATTATACATTTCTTTTTTAGGAGAAATCAAAATTTATATTATTTTAAAACATTTATTTATTAAAAACGCGCTAACCGAAACACAAAAACCCGCTCAAAAAACCGCTTGAAAACAAATATTCTGAGGTTATGCTTCAAAAATGACAGAAGAATGTAAACAAACGCATAGGATTTTTATGCCTCCAGTGATACCAACAGTAGATATCATTCTGTCTTTATAAACTACCGTTATAAATTTTGCTACGCTTTAAAAATTATGTTGGATAACCTTCTAAACTGTCATTTCAAAATTTCGCAATTGAATCGTGAACAACAACTCTTTTCTATGGCAACCGATCCCTTATAGAAGGCGGCAAATTTGAATTGGTTGACTGAACTATTTTGCCAATTTTGTGCCCTTATTTAAAAAAAGAAAAGAACATTGCACATGATGGGTATCGTTTAGACATAAAAGCACATGCCCTTTCGATTGGTGATATCAAATTAATATGTTATCTTGAATTTTTTTTCAATCAACCCCCTCCCCCTTCCACCCCCGTGGTCCGATTGGCACCAAAAACTAATCAACTCGAACGGCCACCAAATAGTTTGTGCTGACCAAATTTGAACTCAATCGGTTAATCCGTTTTTGAGTAATCGTTGGAGAACCGACAGACTCACACACACACACACACACACACACACACACACACACACACACACACACACACGGACATCAAGCTAAAAACTTCAAAAACGTGTTCAGGGGACCTCAAAACGTAAAGATCTGGTGAAATCTCGAATTCGAAATTTTGGTCCGAAACTAATAACTTCCCCTACCCTCTGGTCGGGGAAGTTAAAAATCAAAGCTACGGGCATCTTTGAACCATTTTGTGAGTGTAACTTGTTAAAAAACGATCGTTTTTGACCAACTTCTCGATGATTTACATTGATAAAAATTTGCGCAAATGGTCTCGATGGGGTTTCCTATAAATCTTTAAAATATTTAACGAACATTTAAATGAAACAGGCGGTATTTCAATTCTATCGAAGACATCTCTTATATTGAGCATTCAACTTGAAACCTAGCAACGATCGATCAAACCGGTCAAAAAATGGACAAAACGTCAAACGTATCGGAAGATTCTGATTCGACTACAGACAGTGATGAAGAAAGCGTCAAAGAACAACAAGTTGAAAAAAAAGTAGAAGAAGAAATTGAAGAAAAAGTAGAAGAAAAAGCAGAAGAAAAAGCAGGAGAAAAAGTAGAAGCAAAAGTAAAAGAGAACGATGCAGATACCGTGGGAGAGGGTAAGCTTAAAAATTCACAATTTCGATTAAATTTTAACTCGAAAAAAATTATAGAAAATGTCGAGGACGAAGAGGAGATTTTTTACGATCCAGCCGAATTCATTTCAGGACCATTCCTGAGCCGAAAATGTACAATGCCTGAAAATATCCTCGAATTTCAGTAACCGTTCAATATTCATGAAAATTTTATTTTATTAATGAATAATTGTAGTTTTTCATTCGGTTTTAATTGTCGGAAATTCTCCAATTTAGTCAATCCAGATACGAATAATCTAGTTTTTGTATCTGGGAATTTCATAAATATCTTCAATGTGGAAACGAAACAATTGAGTTTCCGCCGTACGGCATCAGGTGGTGGTGTTGGTTCGATTAAAATCAACCCAAATCCGATTTATCAACATTTAGCAATAGCTGAGAATTCCTACAGACTCAGAGAACCAATACTTATAATTTATGAATGGCCGGATTTTAAGATAATTCGCGTTCTCAAAGGCTCAGCATCAAACTATTTTAACTATATAGATTACAGGTATAGTAAATCAATTTTAAAACAATCAACTTGACTGATTTGTTGTATTTCTAGCCTGGACGGGGTACTGTTGGCGTCGCAGAGCGGCCAACCTGACTGTTTAATAACAATATGGAAATGGCGCGAGAATAAAATAATATTACGTGTAAAGTCCCATTTAAATGATGTTTATAAGATAAAAATCTCCAATTATTATCGAGGCGATTTAGTAACTTGTGGTTGGATCTCTATAACTACTCATTTATTTTATTTTTCTAATAACAATCCATTTTCAAAGGTGATAATCATATAAAATTTTGGCACGTTTATCGTACATTTACTGGCATCAAATTATACGATAAAATCGGCAAATTCGATAAGACTAAATCGACCAGTATTATCGGCGTATTCCCAATGCCCGATGGCACAGTTTTATCAGGCTGTAGTTGGGGCACTATCCTCTTATGGGAGAACGGTTTAATTAAATTCGAAATTTGCCAAACTAACAATAGACCATGCCATAAATTGCCAATTATACAATTTTATTTCAATCAAAAAACAAACGAATTATGGACGATATCAATGGATGGCCATATCAAATTTTGGTGGTATCGTACAATTGAACAAACCGAAAATCTAACTGGAAGTAAACAAATAATTGAAATCGAACCAAGTTATGATTTTTATATACCAAAAGCTATGTTTATGTGCGTAAGAAAACGCTATAGCGATAACGAACAAGATACAACATATTTTGCACAAGTTCTTATCAATTGAATCTTGTTATCACGAAATTAATTTGATTTAATTCCAGGATGGTAATGGTGGTATTTGGTTGTTAGATCTAAAAAAAGAGATTTCCCTACAAGCACCACCGGTACAATTATATAAATGTCATGGTGGTCGAATTATGGACATTGCAGCATGTCCATGGGGACCTTATCTTATCAGTATCGGAGAGGATGGGAAATTAATCTTATATCAATATAAAGAAAAATCGAAAATCTTCTACCATCAATTCCTATCGAAAGCAACATGTATACTTTGGTTCAACTCTAATGTAATCAAATCGATTCGATTAATTTCCAATTAATTTAATTCAATTGCAGTTATCGCAAACTGGCGATGAATTAATTTTAGGCTTCGATGATGGTGCTTTACGTATTTGTATTTTAACTATCGAAAAATGGAGAAGCGATCTAACAATAGTTCAAGTAATTTCATTGAATTATCCCGGTATTTTGATATTTGTTTTTAAATTTTCCAGATAATAAAGCCACATAAAGCGGCTATAATGAAAATTATAATAAATAAAGACGATACAATTCTGATTACGGCTAGTGAAGATTCAACAATCTTTCTTTTCCAATTAAAATACGACGATTATCCAAGATTGATAGCCATCGGTTTTGTTACATTGCCAAGTCCTGCAACGTATCTAATGTGGCATAATTTAAAAGTAATCCTCGTCTAAATTAATTAATTATTTAATTATTTAAATAAATTCTAGATAAATTCGATTATAATCGGGTGTTTACGTGGCGAAATTGTTGAATTTGATATAACTGACAATATTATCAATATACACAGCATTAAGAGGGCTTCTTTTAATTTAAACCATATAAAATTGAAAATCAGTAAATTTACATCGTGTAAATCACAAATACGTCGCAATAAACAAATTTTAGAATTAAAGGAGCGCAAAATTGACGAATTAAAACGAAAAAGTCTATATTTCGATGATTCTGGTAGATTTATCAATTGAAAATTTCGAACATTTACATACAAATTGTTTTCAGATAGCGAAATTTCTATAGATGAAGAGCAATTAGAGCCGTTATATATACCGAAAATACCCAATAAAATCTTATGGATGCAAATTATTGAACGTGATCGTGATCGTCAACGCGATCGTGATCATGATGATGATGAAGACGAAGAAGGAGAAGAAGAAGATTATAATGTTGGTGATTTGATTGTATTATCAATGGGCGGATATGACAGTGGTTATCTTTACCAATATAAGATAGACGATATCGCACCAGAACCGTACAAATACCATATAATTCCGCATGCTGATGATATCGAAATTTATACATTTGTTTACAAGTAATTCGTGTTTTATTAACGCTTTATATTTTGGTAATTTCAAATTTTTTAATTTCCAGTTATAATAAACAATATTTAATTTTCGCAATGCAATCTGGCGAGATTCGCATAAACAAATTAAAAGATGCGAATTTGAATGATTTGAGCAATTATTGGGAATTATCATTGCACGATAGTAACAATTGTATACCGAAAATATGTTTCAGTTATAACGAACATTACCTTTTCACATGCGGTTATGATGATAATTTGTTTGCATTAAAATTCAATCCGGAAAAATCCGATTATATACCGGAAAAATTCATCAAAAAAATCAAACCACGTAAACATTATCCGAAACCGCTCGAAGATCAACCGCTACACAGTAATCTAACGATTGAAGAAGAGTCTCTAAAGACAGAACAAGATCGTATCGATAAATTGAGCGATAATAGAAAGATGTTGTTTGAAAAATTAGAAATTTTAACTGAACGCTATCTAATTGTGAAAGAACGGAATTTGGGTTTATTGGACAATCAATTCGTTTCACTACCCGTATTAGTGATCGATAAACGTGTTTGTGATTATATCGATAAGAAATTTGAACAAGAATTAGAATCGATTAAAGAACAGAAAGATTACGAATTAGAAAAATCTCAAGTACGTGTCAGGAAATTAAAAGATTATCTTTTGGATTGTTTAGATGTTTATCCGATTACTGTTAAAGCTTTCAATAAAATTTTATATGTTCAATGTTTAACAACAAGAAAACTATCAAATCAACATTACGATTATTTGAATATGGTTGAAGCTAAAATTGCAGAACGCGAACGTAAATATGAGGCTGAAATAAGACGGTAAGTAACGATTTTAATTCTAATTAGAATTTTTTAAACTGATGCTATTTTAGATCTACCGATTCTAAAGGAGAAGCTTCAACAATTCTATCATCAGATTTAAAACAAGAATCAACAGAATCTTTCCTTACCGATTTATCCCAATCGACAATCGAGAGTTGTTTAGGTAATCAATTCAATCGAGCATTAAACAAATACCGTTGTCGCAAAAAAAAGTGGAAAAACAGACAAGAACAGGTAAATAATAATGAAATCTTTATTGTTCTCGTTCTCCTCTTCCTTTTGAATTAGTTTCAATCAAAAATTACATAAACATATCATCATATCCTGGTGGTGGAAAATCATCGTTATCCGGTCGATTGAATCGTCGCGGTGTCTGACGATCCACATCCGGCGGCCGGAACGGATCGAATCGTGCCCCCGGTGGTACACTGCCTGGTGGCAAACCGAAATTCGGTCCGGCTGGATAACGTGGACCTCTTGGTGGGTCCATCAACATTCCACCACCGCCACCAAATCCAGGTGGTTGTATACCAAGAGGATCACGACGTCCAAATGGATATAGATCATGTTGACCGATATTCACCGGTCGTGCTGGTACACGTAATGGATCATCCGGATCTGGTTGTGGTGAAATATCTCGACGTTCACGTTGTCGTTGACGATCAGTTTGACTGGAATTGTCGCGACTTTTCGTTGACGTTATAACTTTATCGATTAACTCTTGTTTTATTGTTGTCATCATATCCGAATGTTTCGGTAACATTTGTCCAATACTACCGGAATGTTGTGCAACTAAATTCGAGTTGAATTGTACAACGGCCGATGTACGTTCATCAATTCGCAACAAATTTATCACCAGACTATCATCTAATTTTGTGCATTTTAAAATGTACAGGCGACCCTGATATAAATATCGTAATGCATATGAATCAGTCCATCCTTTCGGTAATGCCTCAGTCTGTTCTTCATTATTATTGAGTGTTTTCGATTCACCTAAACCAATACATTTGAAACCATTCGAAATTAATACGAAATGCGTAAAGGCCAATAGAATATCATCGTTAGATGTTACATCAGATTCAATACTTTTTACCAATAAATCCCAACCAAATAGACCCGAAGCCATAGCGAAATTGTATTTTTATTGATCTGAAACACGAAAAATTTTGATTTTCAAACTGCAAACAAACACAATGACACAACACAAAAAAGTTAGGTTATGTTTACGCGGACTAGTCCAATTTTAAGCCACACAACTTACCAGAATGCGCACGCAACCAAAAGCTAGTAACATTGCCACATTGCTAATAAAATATACTAAAACTTGTACAAAAATTAAGTTATAATTGTAATTATAAGCCTATTCTATCGTACAAGAGAATAAGTTTGATTTGATTGACTTACGCAACAAGTTCAGGTAAACAATCTAGTGAATTGTGACAACTTTGATGCGTTTGACAACAGTGCATACTAACTTTTATTTATGGTTACTGGCAATACCATACTAGACTACAGCAGGCTCATAATAACAAGACGCAATCATTATTTCTAGAAAAAATCCAGAATTATAGTTTAAATAAACAATAAAAATAATAAAAACATAATATAATAATTACTTACATATATAAATTATATAAATGATAACAAAAAGTTGACTTAAGGGTAGTTAGGCAACTAATCATTCAGATAATTGGCGGTAAATTTAAATTGTTTTTAGTGGAACCAATTTTTGGCGACGAAACCATCGAAAAATGCCAATGCCGCCGAAAATCAAGCCATATTAGAACGAGCAAAAGAAACGATTGGCTATTTTAAATTGAAATCATCCAGTGATTATAATATATCGTCAAAATCTGTATACAAATATAGAGAAATATTACAAGCAAATGAAAAAGTATTATATGTTTGATTTATGTAAAATATTTCTTTAATTGATTATATTGATTGCAGTTGTACGACATGAAACATAATTTTAATTTAAAAGTCTATAAATTACGTGATTCTAAAATAAAACTCTATCAACAATTAGTGGATTTAACAGTAAAAATGCGTGAAATTCAACAAGATTTAGATGAACGAGATCATAGTGAAATCCCAAAAATTGAAAAATTAGAAGATTATGAATGTCCGGAGAAATATTTTGAAATTAATATTAAACTTGATATATCAGAAAAACAAAAAGTTATTGAAAATGATATGAAAATATTACCACAACTAGATTTTGATAGTTACGAAAGACAAATTTTAGAAAATTGCAAAAATGAAACTATTACCAATAAACGGAATATTTTAGATTTAGACTTTGATCAATTATTACAATTATCATCAAATAATCAATTGAATACAAATTGGGAATTAGAGTTGTATCAAAAACGTTATAAACGTAAAATAATTGAACAAAGAGAGATTATTGCTAAAATCAATCAGAAAATTAACGAATTCAATTCGGAATTAATCGAATTAAATGAAGAATCAGTACGGGTTGAAATCAATTCGTTAATCGTTAATCACTTTATATTGACCTTAAATCAAGAGTTGATTGTTTTACGAGATTATGAGCTATTAAAGGCCAGTTTGCGCTATACTATTGCTGAAAAACAAAAAGAATTACTTCTTACTAAAGATTTAATAAATATTTCTAATGAAAATATTCAAAAACACCAACAAGAACATGATAAATTAATGGAAATGAATAGAAATATTTATCAAGAGTATCTACAAACTGTACAAGATAGTCCAAATTTTGCAATATTTCAAGAAGTATTCGAGAGCGGTAAAAGTAGGAAAATTTTAACTATTTTAAAAATTAAATTTATTTATAAGAGAATATTTTAGAGCAAGATACAGAAATTTGTCCAGACGAATTAGATCAGTCGATTTGCGATTTGATTCTAAGTTTACGTACGAAACGTAACGAAATTGAGGCGCAAATTCAAGAGAAATCAGCCACTATTCGTTTATTGAAAGAAAATATCGCGAATTATAACGAACAATTAGCAAACTTGGAGGAATTTTTGAATAAACTACAGGAAGATTTGCTCAGATCTAAAGTATGATTATTTTGTGATTTGTTTAATTTTTCTAACTTATTATTGCGAATTTAGAGAGAAAAACGTGAGAAATTAAACGAGATTAAAACTGTCGTTATACTACAATTGAGTCAAATCGTGAATTTGGATGAAAGTCTACAAGCTAACAGCATTTTAGAGAGTTTGGTATTCTCGAAACAAAGACTAACGAAATTGTATAAAAGAGTTGATGAATTACAAGTGGAAACTGATGATTTGAAAAAAGCACATTTGTAAGTTTTCAATTTGTTTTATAGTTTTCTAAAATCAGATTGATTTTAGACCGAAAATCCACCATCTGAGACGGATATCGGCCGATATCAAATTTATGGAAGCCAATTTACAACAATTAAAATACGAAATGGATGAATTAGTTGGTAAACAATTCGGCACTACTGTTAATGTTCGGCAAATTCAAAAGAATCTCCTGATGAAGAATTTCGATAAAGATATTCTAACAGAATTAGAGGAGATTGTTTTAAAGAAATACGTACACGATTTACAATTATCTGAACGAGATTTGAGTAAGATCTACACTAAAGAAGTCAACTTATGGAAAGTAATTTTATTAAATTGTTCGATAATAAAAAATTAATCGGGAATTATTTAAGGATAATGTTAAGAGTATTCAAAACGAATTGAAAGAAACTCTAGAAGAGAATACACGACGGCAGGAATTATTAAAAATGTTATTGAAAGAAAAATACGTATTGGGGAAGTTTTTAGAGGTGCAAAATAAGAAACAGGAACATTTAACGTATGTTGAATCGAATATGAAAGAGAATCGTAAAGAGATCGAAAAATTACAACGGATCGTTGAACAACAAAACAACGAAATATTCGAATTGAAAGACGAAATTAAACAACTACGAACTAAAGGCGTATTACCGAAACGAATCGTCCGTGAAGAACTGCCAACAATTCCAAAAGAACCTTCCGAGGAGTTCGTTCTATATGAAGAATCAATCGAGGAGGAGGAACGCGCGGAAATCGAATCTGAAGCAGAGGAAGAGGGCGGCTTTCGCGGCTTTCGGTAATAATCAGAATTTAATAAAAACCAATTAATTCGCTATTTTCTCTGATAGTATATCAAGCACTGTTGAGGGCATTGTTAGAAATCTGTTGAACGAAATGTGGGAGAATTTGAATATTCAACTAAATCGACGGTCCCAAGAGAACTTCATGAGAGCGATTCTCGACAATATCTTCCAACGTTTTAGTGTTCATGAAATGTTAAACGAATTAATCGATAATTTACCGGTGGAAATACCCGAAGAGAAGGTTCAATTACTCGAAATAACCGCAGAGAAATTAATGACATTATCCGATACTCAAGTATGTTTGCCAATAATCGTCTTAATCAACTTAACTGAGATTAATTTTAGTTGGATGAAGATGGCGATGTTGAGAAGTATTGCAGCGAAATCCTTGAAGATCTATTAGACGATATAATTCTAATGAAAGAGGGACCAAATGCGATGATTGCGTCGTTTGTTAATCGATTAATCGACCAATTACCGATCGATTTCATAAAGAAAGATACAAGTATGGAGATGATAACTGAACGTTTTATTGAATTATCAATCAATAAGGATATTGATATTAACGATGTAGAAAGTCGAATCAATCATACGATAGGTTGTGAAATAATCAAAGAGATTTTAGAGAATGTTTATCAAAAAATTGGTATTTAAATAGACGAATTTTATTAACTAACGAATGTTATTCAAGTAGTGCTAGATATTGTTTTAGGAACATTTCTTCTTGTTGTAGACTCAAATCTAAATGGTCATCGTCTACCATTGTTATATCTTCGGCTAAACGTTTAAATGCCTCCTTTTTCTGTTCGTTTAATAATTCGTCTTGTTCGGGTTTTTTTCTGTTTGAAATTTAATATTGAAAAATCACCATCAACAACGTTTCCGTTATTTGTTAGTAATTCTTCGGCAGCTTTCATTATATCACCATCGTATTTATGTAAAGCTACTTTAGCCATTGATGGATCAAAACCGGCTGCTACCAACTAGAATTTAACAAATTAATAAAGTAGAATTGTTATAATTATTAATACCTCTGGAACTAAATCATCGAGTAATGAAATAAACTCAAAACTTCGACTATGACTCGGACCAGGTTGCGGATTCTCTTGTATATACTGAATACTATCAGAAATTATATTATTTGTTTGTTGTAAAGCAACACGAGCCGTCTCTTTATTATAACCCATATTAACTAAATAATTAACGAAATTCGGATTAACGTACTGTTTACCATCGATACATTTACCCAATTTCTTCTGCTTCCTATTAAACAATTATAGTTAATTCGATAAAATTACAACATTTTTAAACTAAATTCGTATACTCTACTTTGAGAAAATCTCCTCAGCTAGAGCCTTCTTTCTGCTTTCAGCCCGTTTATCGCGATTCTCCTTAATATAATTGGCAGCACGATTAATGTCACCTTGATTTGCGCGTAACCCCATACGAGCTTCTGCTGTTGTATAACCTGAAGAATTTAACAAAATTTAATAAACCACCACAAATAAAACAGTAATCAACCTAATTCTACAAGTAATAGAATACTATCTTCGTCAACTTTCAATAGTGACAACTCCTCTTCGGCTTTCTTCAACAAATTCAAAGCTTCATCACGGCGATTTTTATGGTAGAGAACAATACCTTGTAGTAAATGTAAACGCATAAAAAATACAGCCTCGTTTGCTACAATTATCTTGAGTTATTATCAATTAATATTGTGAAAAAACACAAAATTACTGGCAACTCCTTTGACGGCAATAACCCGTTCGAAATTCTCCCCGTAAGTTTTCTTTAAACGTTCCTCGCAACGTTTTAATCGATCGTAAGCTTCCGGTAGATGATTAACGCTTTGTAAATTCAAATAACACCAAGCTATATCTAAATCGAGTAGCGCATAATTATCTACAGTATTCAATAATTTCGAATTGCAATGATTAAATTCACTATCAGCTTCTAGAAAGTAAATCAAAGCTTTTGAATAATTATCACATTTTAAAGCTGTACGGCCCTTCTCCTGTAGGGCTATTGCGACAATTAACGATTTCTTCTCGTCTTCCGGTATCTTGACAATATTTCCAAATTGATCCTCTAACTAATCAATTAGTTAATTATATTCAAAAAATGATAAATAATAAAACTATATACTTGCATATATTCGTTATCTAAAGCTAATAGACGAGAATCAGTCTTTGTTGCTTCTAAATCTTTAAATTGATTTTCAATATTTTGTAATTCGTCAGGACTTTCGTTTATTGTAATCGCCAATATCTGTTGGCCATTCTTAACGTTTTGACTAAATAAATTTTCGTTATCCACAAGTACTTTGCCCGAATTAATTAATTTAAGTCTACTTGTTGGAATATCAATTTCGTCACTTATTAATTGTTTAAATTCACTAACAAGCATCGATAATAACAGTTCTTTTACTATGACTCTTGATGGGCTATTTTGGTGTAAAATCTTTATCTTTATTGTCGCTAGACCGGATTTTTTGTACAGATTATTCTGTTTTAAATTCTCTAACGAATTCGTTTGTAACTCTACCAGTGTTTCGTAACAATCATCATACGGTATTTTTAAGCATTTACTAAACTCCTCAGCAAGACTCTAAAATTTTACCGATTATCTTATAAATTTTATCGTTTATTACGAATTTACCTTTAGATCATTGTTGGAAGGACCAGTAGATTCACGATAATACGGTTCTGACCACAGTCTTACCGAATCTTTTCGTAATTTATCACGGATTTGAATTAGGTAGTCTTCTTTTTTAAAAAACTCACGCGAATCCATTCTTACTTACAATTAATTATTTATAAATGAAAACGAATTTTCTAAAAGTCATCAATATATACGAAAATAAACAAAAATATGAGTGAAGCTAGCTGTGAAACATGACAATTCACACAATCCCCTAAAACATATTGGCTGCACTGATTGTCAAATGCAATTTTATACATACTGGAACGCCGACTCTAGCGAGTTGATTTGAGCTAGAAAAAATCGAATTTTCGCTTAATTCTAAATTTTCATTGAAAAAACGCATTTAGAATGAAAGTTTGATTAAAAGACACTAACGACAAAATTTTAAATTAGCATAAAAACTGTCAAAATACTTTACCCATAATAGTCCCTACGGTAGCGCCCCTAGCGGTTAGAACTAAATAATTGCGGCAATTTTCAAAATTTTCGACCAATTTTCCATTACATATTTATTTCAAATAAATAAAAGGAGATACAATTGATTAAATAAAGTAAAGAAATCACAGTTACTACAAATTTGAGGATTATTGTATAATTATTTGTTGGTTTGTTGAATAAAAATCTTATTCTTCTGCCTGGTAACTTTAGCTTGCGGTACAGCTGGTGTAACATTTTGTAATTGTCTCGGTACAGTACTTGTTTCATGTCTTGTTGCATATCTTGTAAATCTCGTTATCAAACTATTTTTATCCACATGTTTCGTACCAGTATTACTATTATTGTTAGTATTACCACTACTACCACTGGGCATTTGTAATGTTACAGCGCAATGTTTCGATCTAGCTCCGACAACCCTTGATAACACCTTATCGGCATTACCGGTATTGTTATCATCGTTGAAATGTTTCAGTACTAATTGTAATCTATCTTCGTATTGTTTTTGTATTGTTATTAAACGTTTTTCGTTATCTAAACGTACCCGTTGTAGAGTTTGATTTAAATTGTGTAAACGTATCAATAAATTATCGTTCTCCTGTTCGGAATTGATTAATTGCAACTCCAATTTCCGACTATTCGAACGTAGATCGATGATTTTATTGAAGAATTGTTGTAATAACAGACGCATCTCGTTATTGTTCAATTTCAAATGATTCTCCATCAATAATTTGTCGGCTTTCTCCTCGCAATTCTCTTGGTGATTATTACAAATTATATTACAATCATTATTACCGCATAGAAATTGATTTTTATATTCAATCGCTAGATCTATCGCCTCTATTGCTTCCTCATATTTCAATAATTTCCGTTCATCCAAATCGTTGAGTAGTTTTTTGTTGGTTTTCGTGTCGATTTTGTAGCGTTGTTCTAGCAAATAATCGCGAGTTTTGCGTAGATTTCGAATTTCGTGGCGCAGACTTTCTAATTCGTCTTGACTGAGTGTTGTGTCTTTTGATTCTAATAGAACGAGGGGTAGATTTTTTGATTTTTCATCGTTGTTACTATCGGATTTGCTTTCGTTGTTGTCCGGTGGTTTTTCTTCGTAGAGAGTTTTACGTTTTTCTTCTCTATTTTTGTATTTCTTGATTTTCTCCAATTGTTTTCTAGTTATGTGTAGACTATTTTCTAATTCTAATAATTTACAATTATTATCATTACTGATTGTTTTGATTATTTGTAGTTTATCTTCGATTAATTTCAATTCTTTGCGGTATTTCTCGTCTTGTGTTTGTAGGAATTTATCTTCGGTATTTTTGTATTGATTCTTCAATTTCTCTAATTTCTGTTGGAATTTCTCTTTAATATTACATTTGGTGTCTTTATTTTTGATTAATTGTTTAATTAGATTCTCTTTAATTTTAATCGTTTGTTCCAATTCAACAATTTGCTTCTCGTAACTTTCTAAATTGAGTAAAATTTGTCGTTTTTTCGTTTCATTCTTTTTAATCTCGTCATTATCGGTTGTAGCCGTCAAAAAATCGTCGGTATTTTGCGAAAAATTCGATAATTCTTCAACACAATGGATACTGCCGCGTCTACCGCGCGCCCCTCTCGTATGATATTCACTATTATTAACACTATTATGACTCGTTTTAATCGACGAATCTTTCGGATAATCCTTCTTGGATATATTCTCGATTAATTTATTGGTACTTGTGCGGAATTTATTGTAGATATTGTCGATTTTCTCGGATAAATCCTGATCGTTTTCAATATCATCATCATCATCATCATCATCGCCACTATCATCATCGATTATCTCTTCACTATCGTCCTCATCTTCATCTCGATCATCATCATCATCACTATTCTCAATTAAACTATCCGTGATCGAGGTGAAATCCTCAATTTCCTCATCTATACGTTCCAATGATCGATTCTGTTGATTATCATCATCATCGTCTTCATTATGGAAGCAATCATCGCATTCTTGTTTCAATAACAGCCACTTTGTTATCTGTTCACTATCGAATTTGGTTAATTGTTGGTTTTTTAACAATTTTTGAAAGATATCTTCAGCATTTAGAACCAATTTGAATAACTGATTCGTTGTAAATTGCAATGTAAATAAATCGCAATTATCATTAATAGAATCGTTAGTTTGATACGAATTGATAGTGACGAAATTCTTGATTGTTTGACAACGTATACCGAATTGTAGCGTATATAAAGATTCGGTTAAATCCTGAATTAACGGCGATATACAACAAATTAGTAGAGTTTTAGCACGACCACCAAACGAATCTCTCAATAAAGTCGTTAGAACTGATTGATTATACGGTATATTAATACTACTGTTATTATTATTGTAATTATTTAGAAATTGTTCCGATAAACCGACAATACATTTCTGTAATGTTTGCATACCATAATCTGTTGGTATAGTTTGTAAAACACCACAATTATCGTAAATTAACAGCTTATCAGTTGACGCTAAATCACAAAAACTTGCCGTTGATACACGATGTTGTACAACATTATCAATTAACCAATGTTGTTCTAATGTTAACGTAAATAACGTATGTGCATTCTTTGCTGTTATATTCGCCATACCATATTCAATCAATTGGAAGATATCGTTAACGCAATTACACTCAATACTGCCTAAACCGCCGAACAAATCTTGTATGTTCTCGCCGTAGATTTGCGACCAGGTGA